>CM057383.1:32290860-33540860 GCA_030015415.1 Cynopterus sphinx | reverse complement strand
ACTCGGAGCAAAGCTGACACCAACAGCCCCTATGAACCCTGGGGGAGGTCCTCTGGAGAAGGCCTGGGTGCAAAGGCCTTGTCTTTCTTTTGCTTTTCCCCTCCTACTCCCCACCCCAGGAAAGTGAGGGATGGGAGGGGAGCAAAAAGAAGGCCAGGCAGGAGACAAAGACTGAGGATACAGTCCCAGGGGCTAGGAGTGCGGGAGGCTGGCAGAGAGGAGAGACAGAAAAACAGACAGCAACAGAGAAACAGAAACCTAGTGAGAGATGACAAGCCAGAAATAGAGAGGGTAACAGAGACAGTGAAGGGATAAAGCAAGAAGAGGAGAGAGAAAGGAGAAGAAAGAAGAGAAGGAAAAGAAAGGAAGGGGAAGAAAGAGAAAAGAAGGCAAGGGAAGAGAAGAGAGAAGCAAAAAGGAGCCAAGGGAGGGCAGGGAGAGTATGAGAACGGTGTATAATTTATTCCCTTCCCTGGTTCAAGACCGGGTCCCAGACCTCCAAAGGCTCTCAAAATCAGCTCTTCGAAAATAAATCCCGAACGAAGACCGAACCAGACAGCCGTCTGCCCTGCCGGGGCTGGCGGTTCTGCCCGCTCAGCTCGTGGGTCTTCCAGTACCTGGTGGAGCCGCGGGCGCCTGGCGCGCTCCCGACACGGTCTGTAAAGTCCCCAGCGCCCAGCCCGGAGGGCAGGCTGGGCTCTAGGAGCCCAGGTCCACGAGGTTGGCCGACATGGGGTTGAGGATAGAGTCCTGCAGGCCGTGGTGGTGCTGCAGCGGGTCGGCGCTCCCCGCGCCCGGCACGGGCACGGGCACGGCGCTGGGCCCCGGCGGGTGGCCCAGGCTGTGCAGGGGCGGCAGCCCGGGCGGCGGCGGCGGGCTAAGCAGCAGCGCGGGGCTGGACGAGGAGTGGTCCGGCGTCCCCGACGGCGTCTTCTCGTCCTCTGAGCTGCCGAGCACCGACTTGCCGCTGCCGTTCAGAGACGCCGCCAGCGGGTTGTGGCTGTTGGAGTTGGAGTTCTCGCTGTTCTCCCTGCAAGTGCAGGAGCAAAGCAGCCGGGTCAGCGTCGGGGAGCGCGACACCTGGAGCCCAGCCCGCCGCCGGCCTCGCGGCCCGAGCCACCGCGCCAACTGCCTGCCGCCGGAAGGTTCTACCATCTCTTCGGCCTGGACGGGCCCTCGTTCTTCCTGCCAGTTCTGTCAATCCCTCAACACCGATTTCTCGCTCTCATTCCTCTCCCCGTATCACCTGTACCTCCCCCGCCTCTCATGCTCTCACTCGCATGAAAACCTGTCTGGCTCTCTGTATGGTGTCCCCCGCTCCCCTCACTGAGTTGCTAACATTTCTTGCCCAGAGCAAAAGGGCCGCGGAGCAGGGCTCCCCGGAGTTGGATGGGTAGTGGGGACAGGGAGGAAGAGAAGACGCCTGGCTTTCCAGGTCACTCTTCGAGCCAGGGTTTGCTGGGTAGAAGTGGGGGCGGGAGAGTGAGGGACTCTAGATACCGGGCAGAAGGCCCCACTTGAAGTTGGGGATCGCAGAGGCCTTCACCTCCTTTTGCTTTTCTCTGCTCCAGGGAACTCCCTGACTGGGGGACGGGTTCCTGGAGTTAAGGGTCCTTTCCCTCTAGCTCCAAACTGGGAGGCCTAGTGAGGGCTCCCTTTGCTGGGCCTAGGACAAGGCCCTAAGGATGTAGGACTCCTTTTTCCTGGTGGCACAGTGGAAACTTTTCCTGAGGCACTGGAAGCTGAGGAACTGGAAGCTGGGGGTCGTAGGAGAATGGGAAAGAGAGAACAGAGGGAACTACTAATCCTGGCCTAGACTTTCCTGTCATATCAGAAACTGAGAGACTCTGCAGCCCTCACCTGGGGCCTGGCCTGAGAACCTAGTTCTTCATGAGTCTAGATGCATGCCAGTCTGGGAGGAGGGGGACCCCAGCAGGGAAAACCCCCTTCCTACCCTAACTTTCACTGACAGCCCTGCCCAGATTGGATATCTGAAATCTTGAGTAGACTCTCTCTTCACTGGTATCCTAAAGCCTCCCCCACCCCACCGCCGTTTTCCTGGAAGGGAACTTGCTACTGGACTGGCACCCGATATCTTACAACTGTGGATACCCCAATATCATAGTCTCAGAGCCCAGGGTCCACCCGGTCCACCTCCCTCCAGAAATCTGGTTCTACTGTTAGTTACTCCCACCGGACCCTGATCATGAAAACTCTGGGCTACACAAACCCCATACCACCCACCCCAGGTATCTTGTTTTGTTGTTGCACTCTGGCTGGACTCTGTTTCCACAGTCAGTTCCTTTCTTATTTCCCGCTCCATATGTGGGGTTCTGAGGGGCAACAGGGCTGGAAGCCACAAGGGCCTAATGGTCAACAATTACACTAGTTCAGGAAGTTTTGGTTTCTCCGAAGACAAGCAACTCCCAGTCTTTCTGCAGCTCTCAGCTCATCCCAGACCTATCCATCTACCAACTAAAGAGAGTAGAGCCTGAGGAGAGAGGGGCAAGGACTCTCTCCTGGGTCTAACAAGGCAGAAATAGGGGCATGTGTTTCTCTTCTCTCCCAGAGCTGACATTTCCTCCTCAAACAGTTTTGTCTCTTGGTTCTTTCTATGCGGGATAAAAGATTCGCTATCGACTCTATATCCATACAAGGAATATTCTTGTCCTGGTCTCTCCATAACTAGGTCATACCAGGGAAGTTCCAATTCCAGTCCTGACCCCCCTAATCTCACTTTGGTGGAGAGCTGAGTAAGGCCGATGTGAAGTGCGGGAAGTGTTGGTGCATTCGCACCGACAGCCTGAAATCCTCAACCTCAATAGCCCCGGCCCAAATCCCTCAGTCTTTCGGAGGATTATTAGGCCCTGCCCGCTGTGCCACCTTGTAGGGGATCCAGGCCCACTGTTCTGGCTTTGCTCTGAAGCTCACTGCTCCTCCACTTTTGTCCACAAGCGACCAGGGAGTGAACTGACAACTTCTGGTTTTGCTTTGCCCGCTTTAGACAAATCCCCGCCTCCCTGGTTTTCAGCGAGACCCGAGCGCTGGGTCCGATCAGGGTGCACTTGGGCGGTGGCTGGGACTAGGGCCCGGTTTAGGCCTCTCCTGGGGGTCAAGCCGACGCCCTGCAACTCCCCTCCCTCGAGCCCAGGGGAAGCTGGAGCGAGAGCTCTACTTACTCGTACCTTTCCTTGGCTTCGGCCGCCCGGTCGCGCTGCCGCCGGTTCTTGAACCAGTTGCTGACCTGGGTGGTGGTGAGGCCCGTGGCCTCCGCCAGCTCTCGCTTCTCCCGGGGCGAGGGGTAGGGGTTGTGCGCGTACCACTCGCGCAGCACGCTGCGACTCTTCTCCTTGAAGCAGTAGCTGGTCTCCTCGCCGTCCCAGATGGAGCGCGGCAGCGGGAACTTGCGGCGCACGCGGTACTTGCCCACGGCGCCCAGGGGCCGGCCGCGCAGCTTCTCCGCCTCGATGTAGTGCGCCTTGAGCCACAGCTGCTGCAGCTTGGCGTGGTTGTGCGGCGAGAACTGGTGGCTCTCCAGGATCTTGTAGAGCTCGCGGAAGTTGCCGCGGTGGAAGGCCACCACGGCCTTGGCCTTGAGCACGCTCTCGTTCTTGTGGAGGTGCTCGCAGGCGGGCAGGGACCACAAGAAGCGGCCCAGCCGCTCGATGTTGCCGCCCTGTTGCAGCACCTCGCACACGCACGCCACTTGCTCCTGCGTGAAGCCGAAGGTGGGCAGCATGGACATGGTGCCGGCTGCGCCCCCGCCCGCGCGCGTCCTCACCGCACTGCGCGGGCCGGCATGGGCGCCTCCCCGCCGGGCGGTCCGGGCCGAGAGGCCGGGTGGGGCGGGCCTCCCGGTCCGGCGCTTGCTCCCGGCGAACTCGAGTCACTGCCGCGACTGCCCGCGCCGGCCGCGGCGCCCGCGCCCCCCGGCGCCCCCGCCGCCTGCGCGCCTCGCCCGCGCCCTCTTCCCAGCCCGGGGGCTGCCCCGGGCGCCGCTCCGCATGCTCCGCGCCCGCCCGCCCGCCGCTCCCTCGCTCGCTTCTCGCTCCTTCTCCCTCCCGTCTAGCTCTCTCGCTGCTTTTTTTTTTTTTTTTTAAATAATATTATTCTAAGCGGGCATGAGGCGCGGCGGCCCGCGCCCTGATTGGTCTAGTTATCTGACCCGGGGCCTGCCCGCGCCAGACAATAGTCGGAGTCAAATTATTCGCCATGGAGACGCTGTCAGTCACGAGTAACCCGAGCCCCGGCGGGCCGGGCGGCTCCCCCCACCCCCGGCCGGCTCCGCTGACAGATCGCCCGGCTGTGCGCGAAGCCGAGGGCGGCCGGAGACGGGAGCCCGAGGCGCTCCCAGAGCCCGGGAGGCGGAGAGGACCTGGCGGGGGCCCGCGGCGGCACTGATTGACGGGGCGGACGCCCAAAGAGCAAGGGAGGAGACGGACGCGGGAGGGGGGCGGAGTGGAGATGCGGCAGAAGGAAAGGGGAAGGACCGAGGTGGGGAGGGAAGAGGGGAGAAGGGAAGGCGGAGGACGCTTTAAGGGGGTGTCGGGAAGAAGGGAAGAGGGGGTGGAGGGAGCCTCGAGGGGGGAAGAAACTTTGGGCAGCTTTTCGCAAGGCCCCCGCCGGGCTCCTCCGCCCCACTCTGGGTCACCGCGACCCTCCTGGGGCCACTGTTGGCGGCGTGGATTCTGCCCAGGAGCTGGCCAGTCTGATGGGAGAGTTGGGACGTGCTCGGACGCCCCTCAAAGATTTGGCTTTCCTAGCTGACCGCGCCCCACCCCCATCCTAGGGCCTCCGGACCGGAGCGGTCCTCGGGGGAAGGGGGAGTGAGTGAGTAGGGGAAGCAGTGGGGGGAAGATTTGGCAGGGGCCGCAGGCGGACGCCTGAGAAGCTGCTTCTAGGAGGATCCCGCCTTGCCCTCCTCTCCTACCCCAGCCGGCTGCCCCGCGGCCGGTACCGCCCCGACTCGTCGCTCTCAGTGCTCGCCGGGCGGAGACTCAGACTTAACCCCACGGGTCCCACCGGTCCCGCGGCCGGAGAAGCTCCCAGCATTTCCATTTGGCCTCTACGGAAGGTGACTGGTCGACTGCTCCCGCAGGCTGCCCGCGGGCAGGCGAGGGCCAGGAGACTAGGACGGTCGTGGCGCTTCTCCCGTGGGTGGTCGGGGAGGACAGAGTGGAGGCAAGAACCGCCCCCCCAGCCCCGCCTCTCAGCTCGGGCTCGCTCCGGCCGCTTCCAGCACCGAACGAGGGGCTTAAAAAGAGGGTCCTGGTTTTTTTGCTTCTTTGTCAGGGCGGTGTGGAAACACGTGTTGCTGGGTCTCTGGGAGAGTTTGGGCAGGCAGAGGAGGTGGGAAAGAGCTGCGGATGGAAGGGAGGGGAGTGTTGCTAGTTTGTCTACGATTTGGAAAAGCGAGGGGCCAAACTCCTTCCCGGACGGATCCTTTCCACTTCGTTTCCTCTGTTGGCTCTGAGCTGTTGCAGGCCTGAGCCGATTCATGCTCCCCTTGCCAGGACCCAAGCCAACACAAAACCGGGCTCTGCCCTTAGCTTAAGTCTGTGGAACCTGTGTCTAGGCAACATTTCTTCATTCTTACTCCGTAAAGCTTTCGCGGAGGTTTGCGCTAGGAGCCATAGAATAGGAATCCAGAGCCCTGGGTTCAAGTTTTGGCTTTGCTTAGTGTTTATGAGCAAGCTCCTATTCATCTAAGTGTGTGTGTGTGTGTGTGTGTGTGTGTGTGTGTGTGTGTGTGTGTGTGTGTGTAAGTTTCTCTCTTGCTCTAAAATTCTTAAAGTATTCTAGGGAGAGAGGTTGCATACATGAAAGGAGAACCTTGGGACTCTGCCTAAGACTTTTGCTTCTGGGGGCCTGCCCTGGTGTGTTGAGATCACAGGGCTGTCAAAGTACGTTCCAAGCCTATTGCAAGGACAGCTCCTTGCAAAAATCCGGGTGGCAGCTTCAGAGTTTGTGTCTGGTAGGAGCCCTGCTCCATCCAGGCCACTAGATCCAGAATCCTGTGTGCTCTTGAACAAGGTTCATCCCAGAGTTGGCCTTCAAGGACTCTGAGAGACATGTGAAAGAATTTGCTTGCCCCTGGCTACACTGAGGTTCAGAGCCCACCTTTTTAACCCCCCGAGAAGGCGCAAACTACTCTTCTCAAGACCTCTACTTTAGCCTTAGGTTTAATGACTGGCAGGTTGGACCCAGCCCCAGCCATGGCCATTTTACATCCTGGCAAAATCAGGCTGTGGCTGTGTAGGAGCAACCTGGTCTGGTGCAGGTGGGTGGGAGTGGGCAGCTACTTCCTGGTATTAGACACCGGGCCAGTTTGTGGTCTGCTCCACCTCATCCTCTCCCACAATTAGACAAGGCCTGCATGATATTTCAGGTCCCTGCTGGTTCTGGGCTGGGGTGAATCTAAGAATGCTAACTTTGAAAAAGCGGGTAACCTTTGCTCAGCCACAGCTTCCACTGTGAATATGCTTCCCTAGACCCTTGCAGTTTTAAGATTAAACTTCCACCAGGGTTAGGTCCTGCCTATGTTCAGCTAAGGCAGATTTTCTGTAACTTTTCTGGAGCTTCAGACTCACTGTCCTTTGTAGCATTGCTCTTTTTGCAACCCCAAGAGCCAACTCTGCCAGGTGAACAGACCTGGGACCTGCTATCTTGGATTGTATAGTGCATGCTATATCAAAAAGTCATTACAGAGCAAGCACAGAAAACCTGTAATCCATTTCCCAATGTATGGGTGTGTGTCCAAATGTCACTAGTTCTCCCCTCCCCCCATATTTGTAGAAAACCAACCAGTTCTAGCAGGTCTGGGCTAGAACCTCTTGCTAGCAGTGGCAGCTGAGTGCCTGCTAACCTATTAAAGGTTACAAGCTCAGCTAGGGTCTTTTTAAATGGAAGCCCCCTCCCTATCTAACCCCCTCCCTGATGGTCTTTGCCACAGGACAGGAAACTTGGGAAATGACTGGGTGAGGATTTGATATATGCCAGCCTGACCCTAAGGCAATCTCAGACCCTGGTTCCACCTCCTGCTTGAGAGGCCTGCAGGAGACAGGCGCCTTGGACTTACTCCACCCCAATTCAATGGAATCCCTACTCTTTCTTCCCCTAAGGCATACCGGAGAGGCCTGCATGTACTATTTCATCAAGCACAAATGGGAGAAAGAAAAAAAAACTTTTCGTAGATCTGGGGAAATCTGGGCTTCCTTTCACCTTCAAGGTGTATTGAAGGGCCCCTGGGATCCGACCTTCTGGAACGTAGCAGTGAGATGGATGGGTGTGTTCCAATGAGCTCTCAGAGCTGACAGGCCGCCCTTGCCTCCGACTCTTGGTCAGAGTCAGTCTGGGGCCTTTGTGTGTGGAACTGGAACTGGAGCAAGGCTGGAGGGTCCCCGCAGGTGGCACCCATCGCCTTGACCAAGACCAGCACATAGCCCACTAGAGGGACTTTTGGAGAAAGGGGGAAAGCAGCAGCCTCCGAAGGCCTTCCCTGACTTTGGGTTGTGGCCATTTCAGAAAGAAGCAGGTAATCTAAGGAGAAAGAGTGCCTTGCCCTCTATTTCCAACGCCAGCAGAGAAGGGGGGAGGGGCCTCAGTGCCAAACCAGAAGACCAGAAACCTTTAAAAAAAGTCCTCCCACCAGCCTAGAAAGGCTGCAGAAATCCCTTGGGCAGACTCCGGCTCTGGCCCTGCCCGCGTCTCAGGCCTTCCCTGCATCGCCACACTCAGGGCCCAGAGCTCTGGCGTCCCGCGGACAGGGACGCGGGGCGTCGGGCCTCCGGGGGCCCGGGGCGGACGGGCCTGGGTCTCGGAGCTTGGGCCTTGGCGGCGCTTTTCGTTGAACGCGGGCGAGCGGCGCAGGGCAGGTCCGCGCCGCGCTGCGGGCGCCTCCCGACGGCCCCACCGCGCCCCGCCTGTGCCCTCGCCCCCGCAGCTTCCGTCGCTGCCGCACGGATGCGACCGGGTATTTGCGGGCCCCAGTTTCCTCGCGGTTTTCTGTGTTGTAGGCAGCTTAAGGAGCGGGAATTCGGCTCACACGAGTTCTCTGCTTCAGCAGTGGTCCCGACGCCCCGAGCCGGGACCAGGCTGCAGGACACTGGGATCCGGCGGTCGCCCTCGGAAACGGTGCGCAAAGGGGCGTCGCCGGGGCCGCACGTGGCGGGCCTGGTCATGGTCACAGGCTCCCAAGGGCCGGAGCAGCAGGTCCCCCCTGGGGCCCCCGCCGCCCCTCCGCCCTTCGGGCCTTTGGCTTCCGATCCACGCGGCGGCCTGGGGGGCCGTCACGGGAAAACGGTTTGGAGGCCGCGGGCTCACGGAGGATCTTGTTCAAACGAAAAGGGCGAGGACTAGGGCCCGGGGCCCTCGGGAATCAGGCGCAGCGGCCCGAGGCGGTGCGAGGGCCGCGTGGGACGCGCGGCGGGTCTCCAGGCCCCGAGCGCTGCGCGCCTTTCAGCGACGCCCGGCCCCGCTCGCGGCCTTCGGTCCCCGCCGCGGCCAGGGCTCAGTCCTCGGGTCCCTTCCTCCGCCCACCCCCGCCACCCACGTGAGCTCCCTCCCCCACGGGCAGGGGACGCCGGGCCCCTTCGCCTGGGATGGAGAGGAGGGCGCGGGCGGCGCGGGGCGAGCCAGCATCCGGGTGAGGGGCCAGGTTCTCGGCTTTGGGTTCGAGAAGCCCAATTCCGTCAGTGTGGGATCATGGGAGCACACGCACCCGACCCCGCTGTCGCGTCCATCAAGTTCCGCGGGGGGGGGGGGGAAGGGCTCGCGCGTCCTGGATCTGCCTCTGGCCGGGTCTGCCCGCGCGCGCCCCACGCGGCAGGTCCCAGAGTCCCGGTGGGTGCGTCTGTTCAGTTTCCTCGGGGCTTCCAGCCGAGGAGGAAGAGGGTGACCTGTCAGTCCTCGGTTCCTCCCTTATACTCCCACCACTTCCCGCTGTAACCCACCGTATGCTCTGGCCCAGGGGCGCGTCCGTGGAGCGCGTTCCCTCGAAAACAGACACAAGACCGGAGGCACATGAAGTTTCCAGGGTCTGATGACACCATCCTTAGGGAACACTGGCTTTTCACTCTCGCATGTTCGCTCTGGAGAGTCTGGATCTGCTTTGCATACACTGGATGCCCAGGAAATGTTTGAATGGACGCCTGAGTGACCGGTGGGATGTGACTGACAGCAACAACTGGGAAGTACCAGGCCTATAGGAGAATGGCCTTCTTCCTCCTTATGCCTCCTAGTCTTCCCTTCTAACCCTCTTCTTGGCCTCCTCTTCTTTCTAGGGAAAGTCTCAGCGAGTTGTGATGTCTTCCTCCAACCAGAAGTACTGGGTGCTGGAGTCTCCAGAGGGCTACCTAGGCGCTACAGACTGTGTGTGCGGCTCATAGAAATTCCAATACCTACAGCATTACCAGGTTTCCTTCGGTTGTAGGAAAGTCTTCTAAGCAAAGTTATTCTAATTTTTCTGGGCTGCTGTTTTTCATTGCATTTCCTTAGTTACTTTACAAAAACCCTCTGCAGGCAACGTGTAGATCAAGTTTCCTGTAACAAGTGACTTTTTTTTTCTTCTTTCCATTACCTGTAAGAAATTCTATCTGGGAGTAGGGATTCCTGGCTTGGCACTTCTCTCTCCTGCAGTATCTATTTTTATTACCATTAATTACAATGCATCAGTCCTACTCATCAGTGATACCCCCTCCCTCTGGCTGGTGACTGTTCTTAGCTCTCTGGGTTTGGGTAGTGCTAGGGCAAAAGGGCACTCCCACCCAGCCAGCCATTGAAGGCAGCCACACAGGGATTTCCACCAAGTTCTACTTTTTTAAAAGGGAACCTGGAAAAAGCCAGGACTGTTTTAACTTGGAAATCCAATACTTAATTTTGTTGTCTCTGTGAATTAAAGCTAAAACCAGGGGCTGTTTTTTTTTTTTTTTTTTATAGAAGAATGTGTGATAATTAATTTATGCACAGTGCTGTGAGAATGTTTTAATCAGGTAGAAACAAGATACAGAGCTGCTGGGGAGGGCACATCACTCAGGGAAACCTGGGCATGAGGCTGCTGCAGAAGGACCAGGTCAATGTCAGCCTCAAATAGATGTCCTGTGGTAATAGGTAGGATGTGTAGAGCAGAGGACATAGGCTTTAGTATCATACAGGCCTGTGTCCTTGGTCCAGACCCACCGCTGTAGTAACTCACTCAGTCTTGGAGCCTTATTTTGCTCATTTGTACACGGAGTATTATAATCCTGTGCGCTTGGAGTGAGATAAGTATTCAATAATTTCTTGTTGAATTTAATACAGTTGCATTGAGGATTAGAGATAGTTTATGAAATAATAAACTCTCTGGTTCACATTAGGTGCCCAATAATTGAGGCTATATCATTGTCATCAGGATGTTCTGATGGGGTAGTGTGTTTACATAATTGCATACAATCAGTGTTATTTCAGAAAGAACCTGATTTAAGTGTCAGAAATCAGATTTAGTTTTCAGGTGACAAATATGATTAAGCTTCTATTTTATGTCCAGACCTGGCTGGGCACTGTGGGAAATGCTCAGATAAGGACTGGAGGTTCTGGAGCAGATGGAAAGATAGGAACTTGTAAATAGGAGACTACCTTGGTTTCCACAGTTTATCTTCCAAAGCAGCCTTGGAGAGAATGTGGGCATTGGAGTCAGGCTATCTGGGTTAGATCCTGCCGCTGCCACTTAGTAACAGTGTGACCGAGGGCGAGGCACTTAATCTTATGGAGTCAATTTTCCAGTCTAAGGAGAAAAAAAACCTGATGTAACAAACACCTTGTTCCCAGAGTTTGGGTAAGAGGAAATGAGCTAATGTATGCAAAAAAGCTAATGTTTATCTCTATTTGGAGATTAACAGGAGAACTTCAGCTGTCATAATGTTTTGCCTTATCTTATTGTTTTAAATGATATATTTTGTAGCCTTAGTAGGACTTTAATTTAGGGTCCTGTTCAAAGGGTACATGGAGGAACACATGCACACACACAGAATCAAATAGAAGTGTACATGCACATACATATAAGTAATGTGTATACGTAAGCAAATACTGTCCCCACACGTACACATGTGGATATACACAAACACATATATTCATAGGAAATTATGGATACACCCATTCATTTACACTCACATGAAGAAAGAATTCTTGTAGTCATGGGGACCATTTTACTCTCAGTGTACCATGTATCTCTGGGTCACTCCCAAACCAGTCTTCTATGAGAGTATAGTCACAATTTGGGTTTTTTTGGAGAAGGAAGGGTAAGAGGAGTAGAAGCTGAAACAAGAAAATGTAAATACATTCAGGTACTGAGTTTTTCCCTTTCTGAATAGCAAGCATTCTTAATTGGAAAAATTTGTATGTTCCATGTGTTATAAACTTTGTGGCTACTTGGCACGTGGCTGGGGATGAGACCATTTTTAAGGAATCTGTAGTTTCTACTAGTTTCTTTTTTTAGGTCACATATAATCTGAAAAGTTTCTGGAAGGTCAGCTGTCATTCACATCAATACCGATAATGTCCACCAGCAATTCAATTCAATTCAATCTCATTTTCATTCTGGTCAATGAAATGAGTGTACTTATTTTCCTAAAGAATCAGTCTAAATAGTATTTAAAGTGCATCTCCTCTGTGTCCAGCTCTGTGCTAGGTGCTGTGAAGGAGAAAATAGAAGACACTGTTATACCCTCTAGAAGTTTATAGACTAGCTGAGCAACACAACCAACCTGTGTGAAGCAGAAGAAAACAAGACGAGATATCATTGCTTATCATCATGCTGGGGCACAGAGGTTGAGAGGAAGGAAATGTGCACCTGGGTGGGTAAGGAAGCCCTCTTGGAAAAGGTGGTCTTTATCTGGGCTTTGAACAGGGAGATTTAGGGGAAAGGGAGAGGCCTGAGTGCTGCCCTCTTTAACTACATCAGCTACACTTGAGAAAGCCACTTAGCATTTGTGTTCATTGGCTATTTCCTTCCAGCTCTCCAAAGTGAGAGAGAGATTGCCAGGGAAAGTCAAAATACGTAGAAAAATACAGAATCCACCAGTGCACATTTCTACTGGCCCTGTCAGGTGACAGCCCTGGATGGCAAATGCAGTCTTGCTGCAGAGAAAGGGCTGGTACTCACCGTGTAGTCTGAGTACCATGCTAGGTGGGATGAAGCCAATCTGAAGAGCAGTGGTTCTAACTTTGCGAGTCAGAGCTCCACTGGAAATGTGGGGAAGTCTTCTCTTCCAGAAAATGCTGATATGCACATACACATAAAAGGTGGCATTCCATTGCTGAGACTCACAGATCCTGCCACCTCCCCCCTGGCCCCATCCCTGAGCCCTGTGCTCATCCTTGGATCTGTGGTGTGCACAGGTACAGGCTGGAAGGATTGCTGGGGTACAGCTAAACACGGGAGGACTTCTGCTTCCTGGGACTCTCTAGCTCTCCTTTGGGGTCAAGGAGAGTGCTTTCATCTCCCTTCTCAGCCACTAGCCTTATAATGACAAGAGCAGATGGAAGAAACTTTGCACTCACCTTCCCCATCCCACAGCACCAGGGGTCTCCTTTCTCATCAAGGGCAAGGTACCATTGTGACCTAGTAGTCAACACAGTCAGTTTTCTCAGATACCAAATATTTTTCTGTTCCTATAATAGTTCAAAATTAAGTGGATTGAATAATTTCTCCCTTGTAGCCCTTGGTCATCCCTGAACAAAGAAATAGCCTAGCTCCTAGCCTGTTGTCTTGTCCCAGCAGAAGCTCATAAAAAAAAGTGGGGGGGGCTTTTGTTAATTTATCAATAAAAGCTATTTTTTTTTCTTTGTTGAATGCTTACAATGTGTAGACACTGAGCAAGGGGCTTTAGAAACAGGATTTCATTGACTCTCCTGACAACTCTATTAGGTGGATACTGTTATTAGGTTCATTTTACAGAAGGTAAAGTGGGTACTGTGGTCCACTGAGGTTAAATTAGTGAAGTGAGACAGTAGGGAATTGAACCAAAATCTACTTGTAGAATCTGGGCATGCAACCACTATCCTATATTGCTACTTTGGGTAATGTAGCTATCCAGTTAATGCTGAATGCACTGACAGGGTCAAAGAAAGAATAGGGACCTGAAGACTTGCTCAAATGCCAGGCCGGCTGATGGATGCCCGCACGACCGAGAGCTGCTGCAAGACCAGGACCCTGTTCCTCCTCCAGGAAGTTTCTGGGGCTACTTGATCTGAGATGCAAGGACAAGCCAGTGCAACAACACCTTACTGATATTTTATTTCAGCAACGGCCCAAGCAGGAGGGGAAACCGCCCCACTGAAAGAATTGGGTCCTTCTGTAGTGGAGATTCATTTCCGACTGCCCCCTCCCACATCTCCCGAGCTAGCTGGTGTCAGAGGGAGGATATTTTCATAAGGATGAACTGTTCTTGAATGTTTCCTGCCACTGCACAGGTCTCCCTTCAGCAGTCACAGGACCTGTTATCTAACACCTCCCTCTGCTTCCAAATACATTCAAATGAAAATAAAGCCCCTCTGTGAAGCTCCACGAGCTTCAGTGAATGAGCTGGTCATAGGAACAGGCATAGTGTACTCTCCTGTGGGAGGGCTGAGAAGAATTTTGTTCAATTCAAGCATTTTCTCGAGTGTCTGGAAGTGTGCTTGGCACTAAGCTTGGGGTAGGAGGATGTCAGGCTTTTGCCTAAGATCCCATCGTTAAGAAGTTAGTTGCTTTGTGAAAATACTTAGCATTCCAGTGGACAACATTCAAGGTGTCTGTGAGCTTGGATGGGAAAAAAAAATCGCATCTCTATTGTCACCAACCTCTAATTGAAATTTAGCAGCTCTTTCATGAATATAGGCATCCATCACAGCAGTATTGGGCAATATCGTGCCTTCCTCACCAGCAGAAACCAGATATGGTCATATCACATGAGGGTTGATGCAGACATCCTGAAATGCTTAGGTTCATCACTACTTTGAAATTATGCTACTTCTTAGACCCACTGCTAGACCTTGCAATTTAAGATGTTCATAAAGAAGCACTAATGTTACTATATCACTTTAAAAAATTATTTATAACTTATTTCAACATAACTGTGCTGTTTTTTGCAGCCATGAATATTTTATTTTATACATTAGAAATTATTATTCTGAGGAGGAATTCACAGATGCCAAAGGCAGAAAAATTAGTTAAGGACCCTTGTGAAATCGGTGTGTATTTAGGGGTTCTTCCTTCAGTAGAGGGGTGCAGCTGTTTTGAAGAAGGATTGATTCTTCATCTTTCACTTGCTCAGGAAGGCACCAGCTAGATATTAAGGAGAAAGAGGAGCAACCGGGGGAACCCTGAGAGATTTTGATCTGTTTAGGCCTCACTTTTCCCATCTATAAAGTGGGGCGGCTAAGCCAGTCAACAGGAGGTGCTCTTTCCCCATTTCAGACTTGTTAAGAGGCTGGCAGAGGAGTTTAGGCTTTAGGTGCGGGATTTGACACGGCTAGGCGCTGATCCTGGCTTGGTGGCTTTGCAAAGTCAGCTGGACCCTCTGTGCTTCTTGCATGCCAAAATGAAAACAGCTTTTCTTATTTGGGATCCAAGATGCTGAATCACTGGCCAGCGCAGAAGAGTAATTTTTGTCGTAAAACTGTCCAAGAGGCCCCTCTGCAATCCTTGCCCAGCATGCTAGGTTTCACCTCAGTTCTGATTCTGAGGGGGTGCCTCCAGGAAGCACTGCAGGGAGTGGAGGGGGTGGGGCTGTGCAAACCAGGTTTTAGGAGGAAGGCCCAGGTTTCAGGGTTTTCTAGGGTGAGCCCAAGCCAGTCACTTGGCCTGGGGTCCCTTTCCATTTACTTTGTCCAGAATCTGTGCTAATCTTAAAGTCTCTATGGATCATCTCCAGTGTCCAGCCACCTGCTCCAGTCTGTGAGGACCCCGAAGGGGAAGACAGTTCCTATCCTTGATGACCTAACAATTTAGTTGGGGGTGGGGGAGAGCAGTTTGGCTCACCAAACACATCACACCTCCCAGAAGAGCACCAGAGGCAGGCCAGGTGGAGAGGCCAGAAGCGAACAGGGGGTGCTAAACAGGGGGTGAAGACACAGAGGGCACAAAGAAGGGCATTTTAGAAAGCCAGGGTGGGGAGGAGGGAGGGTTGGCCTGAGCACAGGAGCAGGAGGGGTTTTTATTAGTGGTGTTTGGGGATACTGTGATGACATTAACTAGGACTCAAGTAAAAGGCAAATATTGGGACAGCATAGGCTATGGGAGGTAGGGTATAGATTTTGGTGGACTGAAGTGGTTTTGAGCAGAAAAGTTGATTCTGGCTGTGTTACAGGCTTGCAGAAAGGGGCAGGACTCCAGGTTACTAAGTCCAGGTCCTAACTTATTCCTGAGTTATTACTTTCCTACTTTCCTAAATGTAGCAACCATCCATCCATCCATTCACTTACCATCCATCCATCCATCCACCCACCCACCCACCCACTCTGCCCTCCTCCCCACCCCCTTCCATAGAAACTTCCTCACTAAGTCAGAGACTGTGTTTTCTGCTGTATTCCTGGTTTCTAGCATAGTTCCTGGAACAGAGTTCCCTCAATAAATATTTTTGAACAAAACTCTCACTGAGATTCACCCAGCCATTCACACTTTACACAGGATGCTCCTCCTAGACTATGGAGTCCATGTGTTCCTGCTCATCGCTGGAGCCACATCTGATTCCTTGGAGGATCCACCATGTCCAGTCACTAACCCAACAGAGCCTCAGTCCCTTTCCCCTTTAGTTTAGACAAGTGCTTTGAACTGCAAAAAAGACCTGAGTACAGGTCTGAGACCTACGAAGACAAGTTGTGTAGCCTTGGGCACCATATTCTCTCTGTTTTCTTGGCAGAAAGATGATAAGCTTGTGCTAGGACAGCTTCGAGCTTCTTCAGACTCTGATGGCCTCTGATTCTATAACTTGTCCCGGTGTAGGACAAGTGAAACCACATTAACGACTGCTTGGATCAAAGGGAAGTTTCCCCAGAGTCAGTGATTTAAGGTACATTTCTCAGCAACGGCGTTCTCCTAGGTGAGCTGCTAACCATTCCTCAGCTCTTAGAAGCCGTTCTCTTGTGATAGTCCCATTTTGAATGCATTACCCACCTCCTAATTGGGAGGATCCAGGAGTGCCCAGAAAGGGACTTAATTGCTCTGAGATTGCATTACTTTCCTGATTAAGTGACTTAATAAATGACCACATCAAGTAGCCTGAAGCGAGGCATTTCCTAAGAGGACCTAAATCACTTTTAATTTTCAGGGCTGTGTGTTTTCGTTTTGCAGCCTGGAGCTGCTGTGCCCACCCTGCCATCTGAGAAACATTTCTTCAAGGTGTCAAAAGGACGTGTCATGCATTAGGAATGAAGGCTAAATTAAAAGGCCATAGAACACACAGTTACATAAATAGTGAGATATTCCGGGCTGTTTCCAGTATAAACTATGCTCTTGGCAGTCTTTTCTTGAGCAGCAACAACATGTCATATGGGACACTTGCCTGACATTTACACCTTCCCAAGCACATACATGCATAAGGATGCACACATGTACGTATATGTACAAACACACATGTACAAGCACACACACATGCAGTCAGGAAGGAAATTATAAAGTCCCCTGAGTAGGACATACCAGTTAGCCTCATGGCTTTTATTGCTATGGAAAGGTGGGAAGGTTGGGGACTGGTAACTTGGCACCTCCAGTCTTCATTCCTGTTCTGACAATGGCTGCGGGATTCTGGTCTCTTTGCCTCTTGAGAGAGAGACTTGAGTTCTGTGATGAGCTCATGTAGCATGTTATATTTCTTAACTCAGAACTGAGAGGAAACTTTGATTTTATGCAAATGCCTCATTTTAGCATGAGGAAACCAGTGCCCAGGGAGGTTTAGGGACCTGCCCAAAGACGTATTGCCAGAGAAAGCCAGAACCAGCACAAGGACCCAGGTTTCTTGGTTCTTCATACCACACAGTCTACCCGCTGAGGTCTAGAGGGTATCATTTACACCAGCAAGCAAAGTGGCTGTCCTTGTCACTTTAGCTTCTCCTCTTGGAATCTAGGCTGATGGGCGAC
Source organism: Cynopterus sphinx (assembly GCA_030015415.1). Taxonomy (NCBI): domain Eukaryota; kingdom Metazoa; phylum Chordata; class Mammalia; order Chiroptera; family Pteropodidae; genus Cynopterus; species Cynopterus sphinx. The sequence continues at coordinate 33,523,771 of CM057383.1, read as the reverse complement.
TCCTCCCTCCACCCCCACAATGTTGTTCCACCCAGCCCTACCCACACAGCAAGGACACTGTGGCTGCTAGCTCTCCGCAAATGACCCCCCCTTCCCCATGGACCTCGCCTCCCAGAATGCACACTCTTGCGTAGTCTCTCTGGCACTGAATCTTGGCTGGCCCTTTTAATCCACGGAGTGCAGGGGAAGTAACACTGTGGGACTTCTGAGGCTAGGTCATAGAAAACTTTTTAGCCTCTGTCTTAGACGCTGGGAACACACGGTGTGAAGAAATTTTGCTGCAGAGTGAGAAGTCCACTACTGTGAGGCTACCATGTTGTGAAGGAACCTAAGCTAGCCGCATAGTGAGAATGTGTGGATGCCACGCCCCAGCTGTTCCTTCCATCTGGGTCTGGGCACCAGACACACACATGTGCTTTTGGACACCCAGAGTGGTCAAAGCTTCCGTTGACTGCAGCTCCTGCTGCCATCTGAATGCTACCACACAAGAGACCCAAAGGAAGCACTGCCCAGCTGAGCACTCTCAACCCACAGAAACCATGATAAATGAAAATAAATCGCTGTTTGAAGCCACTGCATTTTGGAGGTGGTTTGTTATACAGTAACAGATAACATGACTAAACACAGACACATTCATGGCTTCCTCCTGCTCCGTCTGCTGCTAGTCAGGGCCCCCTTCCCCACTTCCCCTCTGTCCCCCATCCCCATCCACCTCCCCCTGAAGTTATCTCACCTTGGATAAGCCATAGGCAGATAGCTGAGAGCAGACTCTAGGCTAGACTCTAGGCTACTGATTTAACCCCAGGGAGCAAACAAGTGCTCCTTGCCAGCTGAGAAGTCCCAGCTGCTCCCAGCATGTTGTGAAGCTATGGGTTCTGGAGGAGCTGTTGTCTTTACTTTTACCTTATGCCATTAAGAGAGAATGTCCTGTACCAGCCAGAGCTTTCAGGTATTATGTCATGCCCATTTCTACTCTTTATCTATCCGTGAGGGTTGATTTTGCTTTTCATTAAAAAAAAAAGTCACCTTTTCTTCCAGTCAAACTCTGACTGGGTGGGGTAGCCCAAGGCCATCCCTTCCAAGACAAATGAGGGTGAACAAGCTTCTGAGCCAAACAGCTCAGCTCTCAACTCAGGAATGAACCAGCCTTCCTAGGTCCTTTTCTGAGACTCAGTGACGTGCTGTATCAACATCTTCCTGGCCCTGTGGGGCTGAGAGACCATCTGGGATAAATGGACCAGAAGTCGATTTCCAGAAAGTCTAGGGGGTAAGAGGGCAAGGCTGTTTTCCAGAATACTAGACCCAAACAAAACAGTCTCTGGGCATTCACCACTGCCAGGTTTGGGGCTGGATGCTTTTTCATCGGATATTTTACTGAAATACTCAGATCTGAGATTTACCTCAGGATGAGCTTGGAAATGCATTGGTCACTCATTCTTCCTATGGAGGCCTGTCGGCATCTCTCTGCAAGACTTCCCCGCCCTGGCTCTCAGAGAAACTGAGCCTCAGAGAGACCACTTTGTGGTGAAACTGCAGAGCTCTGAGGCGTACTCCCCCGGCTCCCATTCCTATGTGACCTGTAGGGATGCCAGATTTAGCAAACGAAAAGGCAAATTAAATTTGATTAAATTTGAAATAAACAACAAATGTTTTTAGCATAAGTATATCTCATGAAATATTTGGGATATACCTATGTTAAAAAATGATTCATTCTTTATTCGAAATTCAAATTTAATTGAGTAGCCTATATTTTATCTGGGAATCCTAACCTATAGGACTCTGGTAATTCTTCCTTTGACTAAAGGGGTCTGCTACCGAGGAAAAAAGTGTTTGCAGGTTATTGATTCAGGTCAGCCCCCTTATTAGACTGTTTCCAGGAAAACCCAGAGAAAGGAAGGAACTTTCCCAGCTACCGCAGAGAGCCAGTGGTGAGTCAGGACTTGAAGCTCACCTGTACCGGGTCTTTGCTCCCATATTACTTTCTCAACGAGACTATACCTGATCACCCGTTTAAAATTGCACACCTCCCACCTCTGGGAACCTTCCTTGTTTCATTTTTCTCCATAGTCTATGCCCTATTAACTTCTTTTGTTTATTGCTCCTCTCTGCTTACTAGAATGTAAGTTCCACGAGGGCAAGGATCTTACTTGTTTTGCTGACATCTGTATCTTCCACGTCTAAAAAAGCGCTTGGCACTTGGTTGGCTCACAGGAGACAGTTGCTGAATGGATGAACTAAAACACTCGGGACTCATGGCTCATAGTAGGGAGCTCTTCTCCCCACAGCCCTCTGCTCTCCCTGTCATCTCTTTCCTGCCCCACAGCCTTCTTGGAGCCAGGGAATTTCTACAACAGCTGCCTTTGGGGGGACATGTGAGGACGTATGGTAGGGGCGGGCTCTGGGAGCTTTGCCCTTAAACCCCAACCACTCTTGCCATCCTGCTGGGTGTCAGCAGCTGTTGGTGTCAGGCCAGAGAATGAGTAGACAGACTCCCAGGAGGGGAGCATGCCATGACTATCACTCAGAAGGGGGATCTATGCAAGGATAGGAACTTAGCCAATTATACTTGCTTTTCCCCAAGAGCTACCTTCTGCTGGGAGTATAGAGACCAAGGTGTCCGGAAAAGAGGACACCAGATTGGAATGACCTAGTGAGGCGAAGCGCTTCCAATCCTCCCTGTTAGTTACCAGCCACAGAAAGGCGAAGGGTAGATGGGAACTGCCCTTTCCATCTTGTGTTTGTGCGTACCTGCTGGCCTGGCAGCCTCACAAGTGGGAGGCTGGTTCTGGCCCCTCTGCCCCCTCACTGGATCCCACGTACTGCCCTGCTGTCTACCCCAGGACACTGCACTGGGGCACTGAACTTCAGTGACAGACTGTCTCACAGAGAGACCTTAGCCATGTAGGGTGGACAGATCAGGGAAAAAAGCTGGCCCCATACTGCAGACATATCAAAGCCCCTGTCCGACAGGGACAAATGTCTTCTTTTCAGAAAAGAAATGTCAGACACCTCTGTGTGCCTTTTACTTTGTAAAAATAATAAAAGATTCTAGAGGAGATAACAAAGAAAAACTAAATTATATATAACTGGGGAGCGCAAGGGCCGTTGAAGGTCCTCTAATTACTCCCCATTTACTAATGAGGAAACTAAGGCAGAAGAGGCTTGGATGAGCCAAGGTCATTTAGTGACTCAGAGGAGGTGGGAGAGGGTGGTGTTTGAGGTAGGGCCGGGTTCTCTTACCCCCATCTTGCCACCTACACGCATTTGGAAGTTAATGTTGGGTGACTCTGAAAATAGGTCTTAAGGGATCCGGTTTCTTGTTTGGGGTCATTCGACAGCCCCTGAGAAGTTCAGAGTCTGAGAAACAAGGACTCTTAAGGGTTTATGGTTAAGGTTTCTCCAGGCGGAGAATGGAGGCTGAGCCTTTTTACAAGGGTGGCAGTGGGCTGTGGGATTTACTTTCTCTTTTGCCGTGACCTTGGGCAGACCTTTTTAAAAGGATGAGATCCTTGGCTTTAATTTGGTGGTTTGAGGTCTTAGGTGAGCTTCCAGTGTGTGTGAGGGAGTAGATAGCAGAGTTGACACCTTACTCCATCAGAGGAGAGGAGAGGTGAGAGAGAGAGAGAGGAGAGGACCCAGGTAGTTTCATTCACAGAAGGGGCTGAGGGCCGGGGAGCTGAAGGGCTTGCCCAAGTTTTCACAGCTAGCGTCCCCACCTCCCTCCTCTTAGCCTCTTGTCTTGGACTCAATAAATACAGCACCAGTATCTCCCTTTATTGAGTCCTGCCTAATCCCAGGCATAGTGCCACACACACACACACACACACACATACACACGAACACACACACATGTGAGAACACACACACACATATTTATGTACAATTCCAAAAGCAATAGGGTGACACAACGTATTACCATTTAATAAATGAGGAAACAGAGACTCAGAGACGTCAAGCCTTTTGCCCAGAGTCACCCAGCCAAGAAGCTGCAGAGGTCGAATGAAAAATGAATAGCCCTCACATCTAACTCTGCTTTTCTGGGAAGGGCTTCCCCTCAGGGGCATGCAGGAAACTCCACATTTTTTTTTCTCTGCTGCTTAAGGATCCAGCTGTGCCTTTGTATGAGTTTTCCAAAGTTCTAGCCTCATGGACTTAACATGAAAAGAGATGCCACCTCAGCTTTGCAAGCCAGAGGTCCTGATTTGTTTTGTTAATGGTTCTATTTATCAGTGGCTTCATTAGCACATTCTCTGAGTATCCAGATTACAAAGTTTATAAAGAATTGGATTCTTAATTCAAATATGTCAGATTATAGGTGAGAGTCAGCTAATTATCTTTCCTTTCCAAATGGAAATTGACCTTAATTCTGAAATGTTAATCCGCATATTTTATTCATTACATGAAACCCCCCATTTTTAACATGGAGAGCAAAAAAGGCCGGTCTGTGGTTGCATAATTGTTTTTAATGTAAGTGCATCAGTTAATTAATACTTGCAAAGACCCAAGGTTTTTCAGGAAACTTACAATTACAATCAATTTAAATGTATAGCTACACTAATATGATGACAAGTCCAATAATAAGACTTAAGTGATTACAGCAAGTGCTGAACAGATGTGTGAATAGGCATGCATGCAGGCTTTGAGTTGAGTGTCAGATCATGTTGAAAAGTGGGGCAGTCAAAAGCCCCCACGCCTGGGCCCCAGCCTCCAGCCCCCAGTCTTCGTCCTCAGCCCCACGCCCAGCCCCCAGACCTTTGCTTCCAGCCCAATCTTCAGCCCCAGCCCCTTTTGCATGATTGTATAGCTGGCCCCCTGAAATAGGCCACAGAGAGCTCTACTCTTTATATTTTGATCCATATACAATGCACACATCTGGCACTGATGTCCTCATTTTACTTATTTCCTAGCAATCAAAGAGTTATTTCTCAGCACAGAGAAAGTGGGCACCTCTCAAACAAGTTAGTGTCCAAAATGGTCAGTGGGGTCCAAAGAAGTATCCAGAAAGACCAATGACTCTTCTCTCCCACTCCTTGTCCCTACTGCCATCTTCCCTCATAGCTAATCCATTAATGTATTATCTGGTAGGTGTACAAGGAGCTGGAGACGCCTTGGACTCTGCTGTTTTCCACTCAGCTGCCTGACTTTGGGCAACCCCCCTTACCTCTCTAAGCCTTAGATTTTCTATCTGTCCAATGGAGTGTTGTGGCAATTTTAAAACATGTTGAACACTTTTTTTGACACTCCTGTCATAGAGAGGTAGGGGGTGGTGGTGGTGGTCTATGTCCCTTACCCTTGAATCTGGGCCATTCTTACTGTCTCATTTGTAACCAATAGAGTGAATTAGAAAGTGACACTGAACAAGTTCAGAGAATAGATTTAAAAAGGCCACACAGCTTTCGCTTGGTTCTTCTGAGATACCCTTGGAGCCCTGAGCCACCAGGTAAGAAGTTCAACTATCCTGAGGCTGCCATGCTGTGAGGAAGCCCAAGTCACATGGAGAGAGCATGTGTAGATGCTTTGGCCGACAGCTCCAGCTGAGCCTCAGCTGACAGCCAGCACCAACCACCAGCTGAATCTAGCCTCCAGCCGTGTGCCCCAGACATTGCTTAGCAGAGTCAGGAGCATATTATCTTCCTTCCCTAATTTGTAGCATTGAAGCAAATGATATAACACACACCCAAAAGCCTTTTGAAAAGAGAATCATTATTTTGTGGTTATTTTTATTATTGTATAAGGAGAATATATAAAATCAAGAAAATAAGATCTTTGCTCTCAAAGAGCCCATTCTTGATGGCAGAGAAAAGACCAAGAAACAGAAAAGGACAGCAAAAAAGGACTGCAGGTACAGAATGGGGCTGAAACAACAAGTTGTGAGGTAAGGATTAAGTGCCTAGGGTACAGCGGCCCACCGGATTCTGAGAGCTCTTCTAGAAATCTTCCAGGAAATGCCAAGCCCACTCCTTACCCTCATTCATTCATTCATTCATTCAGCCAGCCACCCTTGGTGTCTGGTACCAGTAACCACAAGAAACGTAATGAATCCCAGCCACTATCAAAGTGAAGCTTCGTGGCAATGAGGCCAAGCCCACATTTGCATCCTGCCTTCCGCCCTCACCAGCTGTGTGACTTTCCGTAGATCATGTTCTCTGAATCTCAGTTTCCTGTTAAAAATGAAGAAAATGAGACCAAATATAGGTTTACTACAAAGACTTTATGAGAGAATCTATGTCTGACATACATTATATTTAAAAACAAAACCAAATAAAACAAAACTTGTTAGTTGCTCTTATTGTCACAATTTGAGCTTAATGAGTTGAAAGCAGGCTGCCGGGAACAGTGAGTTGTCATTCACCATGCTTAGTGTAGCACAGAGATAACAAACACAGATGACAAAGGAGGTTATGCTAATCTCTAAGTGGCCTTTTGACACTCAGTGGAAGGCTCTTGACCCCTGACAAGTTAATTTCTGGAACAGGGTCCCAGCCTTTGTGTTCATTCACAATTATTCAGCTCTATATACGACAAAGGAGAATCATGTGGGCTGGTTTGCTCTGTTGATGGGATCCATGTCTGAGATGATGAGGTCAACCTTTGAGCATAGAAGCCAGAGAAAGACTTTTCCAGGCCACAGGCTGCACCTTAACTTTAGGTTAGTACATGCAGTGGGTCGTCTGGTGGCCTGGGAGAGAGGGTAGATGGTTTTATGTAAACTTTTACAACTGCTGGAAACAGTTCAGAGTGTTTGACCCCATCTGAGCATGAGGTAGGGGTTGTTAGTCAACTGGTTCCAGGAACTGGGGTGAGAGAATTCTGCCCCTTGAAGTAAAACTCCAAATGCATTTAGTTCTGGAAGCAGATTCTCGAGGTGGAATGAACATTTGGGACCAAGAGGCACTGGTCTGGTGGCACAGGTCCTCTCTGGGGCTCCCTTACCCTGATGCCCACTGCTCTTGCCTTGTTGGCCTCAGGAGCAGTGACACCAACCCTTTCTCTTAACTGTGATATCTGGAATTTCTCAAAAGGTTTCTGTAAATCTTAAGGGAGGGGGAAAAGGGAAATAACCCTAGAAAATAAGAGTGAAAACCAGGCTGGCTTCAAGAGGACAGGGACTTTCAACCCTGCTTCATTCCCAGGAGGGTCTCGAAGTGAGATTTATTTCTTCAGTCTCACTCCTTCGCAGAACACCTTCGCAGGCCTCTTGCTGGCTTTCTTTCTTAGCACCAGATCCCCATCCTCATCTAGGAAGGCCTGCCTACATGTCTTAGCCTTCCCTATCTCTGACCAGAACTCCTCAGGCTCTCCCTTTATCCGCAAGACCTGAGGGACCCAGGAAGAACCTTGTCTCCTCGGAGAAGGCCCTATCTTGCACAGACAGGAAGTAGCTCTGGCCCAGTGCAGGTCCACTGTTGCAGGAACATCTTCGCAGCTGTCACCTGCCAACATGACTGGAGGGGCGTTTTCTCACAAAGGTTTTTAGGAACATGCTTATTTCACAGGTGAGAAACTAAAATTTCAGTGAGGTTAAATGACATGCCTAGGGGCCCTGATTAATGCTAAGGTAAGCATTCAATTCCTGTCTCTTGATGCCAAGCTGCTTTCTCTTTACTTTATATATACAGCCTGCTCTTTAAATTTTTTTTTTTTAGTTTCAATTACAGTTGACATTTAATATTATATTAGTTTCAGGTGTACAGCATAGCAGTTAGACATTTACATAATTTACAAAGTGATCCCCTTGATAAGTCTAGTCCCATTTGGCACATAATAGTTATTACAGTATTATTGACTATATTCCCTATGCTGTTCTTTACTTTCTTGTGACTCTTTCTGCCAATTTGTACTTCTTAATTCCTTCACCTTTTAATCCACTTCCCCAACCCTACTCCCATCTGGCAACAATCAGTTTGTTCTCTTAATCTATGAGTTTCTGTTTTGTTTGTTCGTTGTATTTTTTTTTTAAGATTTCACATATAAGTGAAATCATATGGTATTTGTCTTTCTCTGCCAGACTTATTTCACTCAGCATAAAACCTTCTAGGTACATCTATATTGTTGCAAATGATAAGATTTTATTCTTTTTTTATGGCCAAGTAATATTCCATTGTATATATGTACCACCTCTTCTTTATCCAACCATCTATCGATGGACACTTAGATTGCCTTTTGTAAATAATGCTGCAATGAATATAGAGATGCATATATCTTTTAAAATTAGTGTTTTGGATTTTTTCAGATAAATACCCAGAAGTGGGATTGCTGGGTCATATGGTAGTTCTATTTTTAATTTTTTGAGAAAACTCCATACTGTTTTTCATAGTGGCTGCACCAATTTGCAATCCCACCAGCAGTGCACGACAGTTTCCTTTTCTCCACATTCTCACCAGTGCTTGTTGTTTGTTGATTTATTGATGATTGCTATTCTGATGAGTGTGAGGTAGATATCTCATTATGGTTTTAATTTGCATTTCTATAATAATTAATGATGTTGAGAATCTTTTCATGTGTCTATTGGCCATCTGTATGTCCTCGTTGGAGGAATGTCTATTCAGGTCCTCTGCCCATTTTTTAATTGATTATTTATTTTGGTGTTAAGTTATATGAGTTCTTTATATATTTTGGATATTCACCCTTATCAGGTGTATCATTAGCAAATATCTTCTCCCAGTTGGTAGGTTGTCTTTTCCTTTTGTTGATGGTTTCCTCTGCTATGCAAAACCTTTTTAATTTGATGCAGTCCCATTTGTTTATTTTTTCTTTTGTTTTCCTTGTACAAGGAGACATACTCAAAAAAAAATATGACTAAAAGCAATGTCAAAGAATTTACTATCTATATTTTCTTCTAGGAGCTTTATGATTTCAGGTCTTACATTTCAATCTTTAATCCATTTGTGTTTATTCTTGTATATTATGTAAAAAGGTGGTCTAGTTTCATTTTTTTTGCATTTATCTCCAGTTTTCCCAATACCATTAATTGAAGAGACCGTCTTTACCCCATTTATATTCTTTCCTCCTTTGTCACAGATTAATTGACCACATACAGCCTGCTCTTTTATTGTTTCATGCCTTCCTTCCCACTCCTCTGTTCTCTCCACCCCCAGAATACAACATGGCATGACCAAAGTCGCTGAAGTTGCTTCGATTTACAGATGAAGAAAATGTTTACAGAAAGTCAGTGGATATTCAATAAGTCTTGGTTGACAGAAAGAGTTGTTGATAAGCACAGGGATAATAATGAAACTAAACGATCCATTTTGACAGGGTAAAACCTTGCTGAGAGCAGTTAAACAGAGCAGTGACTTATAATCCAATGACTTTGCGAGTCAGAGTCGTTTTCCCCTGGGATTGCATTTTGGTTCCTGCATGGGCTTTGGTAGGGGGATATACCTGTTTAACAAGCGTGTGGGGGATAACATAACAATTAACATTAAACATTTTTCTTAGAAAGTTCTGCAGTAGAATAACTAGAAACAGTGAAGGTTTAGTGTGAGAAGCCAGGAAATGTGGCCATAGGAATAATGTTCATATTTAATTCATTTAAATGACAGTCTCAAATATATGTGATTAAAAAAAATACAACAAACATGTGGTGGGGTTTAGAGCATCTGGGTCTGTTTAAATTGCTCTTGTTTTTCAAGATCAAGGGTATTATTGATAAAAACAAAAATCTTTGTAATCACTAAATTTAATCCAACTAGTGATGATGAGAAGACCGTTATAAACATGAAACATAACTTGGGAACCAAATCTTACATATTTTCCTTGTTGGGAAAGGCATGTTTTCAGTCATTTGCATTGGAGAAAGCTGCAGAGCCAGCCAGAAAGGGCTTGTGGACTAATCAGTTGCCAGAGAGAGACCCCCAACCAGCTGGTGCTTCTGTTAGCAGTTACAAGGATGTAACCGTTAGCCACAGTAGAATTGAATAGTGGAAGGGAATACCTTTGTTTTCATACAGCCCATAGGAGGGAGAGAAGCAAACGTGCATTGGATGAGGAAGAAACTGAAAATCAGTAGAAGGAAAAAAAATGTCCTCTGGAGAGAAGCATTGTTTAAGAACAAGGTAATAATTCACCTGCCTATGATTGGCTTTAGCAATTCAAGTTTTAGGTCCAGTTTACAATTTTTATTCCTTCTTCATCCTTGGAGAACTTGCCCCATCAATGTTTCAATTTACTGAGTGTGTGATTCTGAGCACTGTAAGGACTAGAGCATGACCGCTCTTCTTGCTTGTATAAGTGGTGGTGCATGCACGTGGGAATAGGTACCACTCTGGGATTATCTGAGGCATCTTTTCTATCTGCTCGGCCTCAGCCTGGTGTCAACAACTGTTGGTTGGTCATCTGTATTCCTGCCTCACTTCTGCCTCTTAATTCACATATATATTTTTGCCTTAGTCCAAGTATAATTCCTTAATAAAACATGAAAGGATTCCTGGGACTTTATGAGGACAGCAAAAGATTAATTTAAAGACATGAACTCACAGTTTATTAAGTACACAGTTTATTAAATGGCTAACCCAAGCACAGCAATAGAAACAATATATTTCATATTGTGGACATGCATGATAGCAGCCATACTCCGATGTTTACTACCGTCTCCTCCAAGCTCAGTATTGGTGTGACCTTAAGGAGGGGGCACCCAAGACAGCACTCTCTCTGTCACATCCAATCTGTCACAACATGGTGTCCATGTTGAACTACTCCTTCCTTGAATCTGAGGTAATATATTAGTGCAAAACTTCCTTATTATCGATGTCCTTAATGTTTAAGTTCAGTCTTTTAAGCGGTACTATGTTCCTGTTGCATGAGCTATCTACCTTGCCACCATGAAGACTCATGAAGTACAAGGCTGTTAGAGATGGTGTGGCTCTCAGGGTACATTAAACAGTTTAGAAATGTCTCCTAGCACAGACATCTCTGCACTTCTTTAAAAATGTAGCCTTACTGTGAGTGATTTTCAACTAATTAGAAAACTTGGAAAAGAACATTAATTCACAGAAGAAAGTAATCATAAATTTTCAAATCTTATGAAGAAATGCTCAGTCTCTCCAATAATAAATAAGGCAAATTAAAACAATGGCAGCTTTTAAATTTTCCTATCAGAGTAGGAAAGATGACAACTACTGTTAATACCCAGTTTGGCAAAGGTGTGGGAAAAATAGACATTTCCATGCTGGGGATGAAAAGGTAAATTTGCACATGTTTGGAGAGCAATTGGCATTGTCTATAAAATGAGAAAGTCCATATCCTTTGAACCAGAATTTATCCTATGGAAATATATGTTGTGGAAGAAATAAATGTACTCACTACATTATTTATAATAGCATAAAGTTGGAACCCCCCTTATTGTCCATCAACAGGGAATTAACTAAATAAACTAAGTAATCTGGTAATTCACACCATGGAACACTGTGTGACTATTGAAAAAAGATGAAGTGGATATATATACCCCTGTCTGGGAACAGGTACACAAGATACTCAATTAAAAAATAAGTTGCCTATCAGGTGCATATTTTTATCTGTTTTTCCCCCTCAAAATAATTTTTGTGTGCATAGACTGTTCTCAAAAAAAAAAAAATATATATATATATATACACATAGTGTTTATCTTTAGGAAGGAAGGACTTATGGCACATTTGTACTTTTTACTTTATAAATTTTTGCCTTATTTGAATCATTTTTTTAAAACAAGGAGGATGTCAGAAGCATGGCGGAGTGAGGTATGTCCCCAGAGCTCGCCCCTTGATCTGACAATAAACTGAACGTCTAAAATTCAACAAATAACACCCAACCTGCACACAAGCAAGTCTGAGCAAGTGATCCACACATTAGAGCTTCCAGAGGCCAAGATAAGGAGAAAATATTTTAAGCAATACAAGTAGTTTCTAAAATCTACATATATTTATTTAATATAAACTATTATTCGATTTATATACCAACTTTCAGAACAGGAAAAAAGTACTAAAGTATGGCCATCACAATGAGAAGCTATGCGCCTGCTACAAATAATTTTAACCATGTGTTACTATCTATTCCTGGTTGAATTCCTTCGAAATATTATTTATAAAATTAAGCAGAAAAAAATGTTAATCTTAAAATGTCGATTTTTAACTTTAAAAAGGGAAGCATTTATTTATTAAATTAGAAAACCCACAAATAATTTTAAAATAAAAGTCTACTGGGGATGCTATGAAATGAGTTTAGAGAATGTATGAGTCTTGGTGAGAAGCTATTACACATTATCCTCTCTCGCAACTGAGGAGATTTGTCTCTGGGTCTCATTCTCTCCTCCTCATCAACCCATTGCTCCCCTTTTTTGCTCCGAACCCCATGGCGCAGGGTGAGGTTAATAGCTACCTGTTTGCTATCTCCTGTGGTTCAGTTGTTTGACCTCCACTACACAAGGGCCTTCTTGCATTTCCCTCCTTCCCCTTTCCCAGCTCCTTCCAATTCCATCTGCTTAAGTCTTTCTCAAAGGACCACTTTTCCCTTTCTTCCCTCCCCACCATTCCAACAACCTGCTCCTGAGCAGCAATTGGCACGCTGTTCACCCCTTCTTATTGAGATGCTCTCCACTCTCTGGTTCCTCTCCACTCCACTTCCCTCAGTTCACTGGCATATTCTTCTGCCAGGTCCGTAGCTCCCCTCCCTCACTCTCCCGTCTTCCCTTCTGCCTGGTTAGTGTTCTTCAGCCACAGAGCATTATTATTTTCTTCCTCAATTTCACTTCTCTGCAGATGATTCCCTCCTCCAGGTTCCTAATCTGCCCTCTCTCCTAAATCCCAGACATACATTTCTAATTGTTCAGTAGATGTCTCCTCTGTGATGTCCTCTGCTGGCTAATGTTGGGAATTCAACACACACACCAACCATGTAACTCATCAACTTCTTCCCACTTCCCAACGTAGGAAAGGAAAAAGTTTTCCTCCACCATTTTAGGGTCCCTGGCTACATCTGCAAATTAAACTGACAGATCAATAGGAGAAATTTTATTACATTTTATCACAAATCTTATTAAATTTTTACATGTATATGGGAGCTTTCACAAAAGAATGAAGACTCAAAAAGTGACCAGAGTATGAAACTTTTATACTTTTTAGACAAAGAAATAATCAACTTGTGAAGAACTGACAAAATAAAGGGGTTTGGTCTACAGGTATTAAATGGCGAAGAAGTAACTAGGAAGACGAGAATTAGTTTGACAACATTTGTCGCGCAGTTTTCTTAGTCCCTAGTTCCCCGTCTCTGGTGATAAGAATGTCTTCGTTCCCTCTTGTACAGGGAGTGGGTCAATCACATGGCAGTTTTATGACCTGTTTCAGGAAAGGACAAGGGGGTAGGTCAAAGTGACCTTTCTGTTTCTGCTGTATTTTTCAACTTCTTTCAGCTTAAGATATTCTCTATTCCAAAGTGCTATAATTTGGAATAACATGTCCTGAACCTTATCACCAACATCTTCCCTCTTATGTTAACAGTGTTATTTGCAATCTCAGTATCCTCTACATTTCTCACCCCTCACATTTAATCAGGTGCCAAGCTCTGTAAGAGCAACCTGAGGAGATTTGTCTCTGGGTCTCATTCTCTCCTCCTCATCAACCCATTGCTCCCCCTCCCTGCTCCGAACCCCATGGCACAGGGTGAGGTTAATAGCTACCTGTTTGCTATCTCCTGTGGTTCAGTTGTTTGACCTCCACTACACAAGGGCCTTCTTGCATTTCCCTCCTTCCCCTTTCCTAGCTCCTTCCAATTCCATCTGCTTAAGTCTTTCTCAAGGGACCACTTTTCCCTTTCTTCCCTCCCCACCATTCCAACAACCTGCTCCTGAGCAGCAATTGGCACTCTGTTCACTCTGCCATTTTTTACAATAGCCAAGACATGGAAAACAAATGTCCTTCGATGGATGACTAGATAAGGAAGATCTGGTGTGTGTATATGTATATACACACACACACGCACATGCATACATACTACTTTGCTATGGAAAGATGAAATATTGCCATTTGCGACATCATGAATGGATCTTGAGAGTACTATGCTAAGCAAAATTAGTCAAACAGAAAAGGACAAGAATATGATTTTACTCATATGTGGAATATAAAACAAAAAGTAACAAATGAACAAATAAACCAACCAATCGACCAAACAAATGAAAGAAAAAACAAACTCATAGATACAGACAGTAGAATAGTGGTTACCAGAGGGGGTGGGGAGGAGGAAAGAGAGGGTAGAGGGTCAAATATGAAGTGATGGAAGGAGACTAGACTTTGGGTGGTGAGCACACAATAGAGTACACAGATGTTGTATTATAAAGTTTTACACCTGAAATTTATATGTTATTAACTGATGTTACTCCAATAAATTTAATTAAAAAATCATATGTGAAAAGAGCAGCCTGTTGGATATTTCTTACATCTCTCATCTGCATTTCCAGTAAAGCTGAGCAGCCTTTCCTGACCATGACATCCTAATATAACCACAACTTCCAAAGTGTTGTCTTCTCTTCTCTGACATGACATCTCTTCTGCTGTGAATTTCTCCCACCCTCCCACTCTATTTAGATCACAACCTCCTTGAAGTCAAGGGCTACATCTCTGCAAATCTTGCACAGGACTTCACAGGGGTAGGTGCTCCAATTACACTCTTCTCAGATTTTCTTGGGTTCTGTACTCCAAGTGCAGTGCATTGACTTGAATTGAACTGGTCCCTGCTACTCTGTGGTCTGGAGGATTCCATTAGACTTGGCTCTCAATCTCAGGAGAGGCCTAGGAACAGGAAGGTACTACTCAGTTCAAGTGATTGTAAGAAACAGAAATTTATTTAAGTTACCTTAGGAGAAAAGAAGATTTATCACAAAGATACTCATGGCCTGGACCTGAATGTGGTCCAGAAATGAGGGAGCTGGCGCATGGTTCTCTCTCAAGCATGGTCTGGTCACTCCATTTCACTGTGTTTCTGTATCTTTTGGTGCGTTTTCTCCATTCTCCTCTAGATAATTCTTTGAGTCTGGCTTCTGTTACTTATAATTTCTGTTCCCATGTAAGTCTGGTTTATACTACATTATCATGGCTTCTCTGGTTTCTTCTTAACTCGCAAACTTTGTTTTAACCTTATTGCTAATTATATCCTTCACTTGGCACTCTTAGTTCAAATGTCTTAGAAGAGAATCTGATGGGTGCAGCTCATCTTTTGGATTGGCTGCCCTTGATCCATGTGTCTGGCTCTGTTTCAACCAGCTCTTCTAGCACTAGAGAAGTGAGAGTGGTGGCTTCCTAAGGCACAGACATGGCAACTTAAAAACTACGCATAACACAGGTGTCTCTGTCAGAATGACATTGAGGTTGTGGCAGGTCTGAGGCTGAGTCTGTCCAGTTTAGGAATGTCATCCAGTGTTGTCTCTAGTTATTGCATTTGGAATCAGGAACCAGATTAAATGTGGAAATTATCAAAAGAAAGAACCTCTTAGTTATCTGGAATCTCAGTCCTCCCTCTATATCGTCTCCCTCTTCCCCCAGCACACCTTCTCACCAGATACTGAGAGCATTTCCTGACATGAAATGTATGAATATGGACAAGCTAGAAAGAAATCAGCAAACAAAGCGATCCTAATACTGATGTGAGGAAGTGCTGTGAATTTTACAAAGGAGAGCATCGATCTTCCCCAGGAAGATCACAAGAAAAGAAAAAGAAGACAGACTCAATAGATAACTTGATACCCAGCCAGTACAGAGGATGAAATAAGCCAGGCCGTCAGGATGCTGAAATGAGAATCTAATAAAATGGCAATTGATGTGATCAAGATTAACTGCAGGTTGAGATGTGGGAATGAATTTAAAAGAATTGAGTATTGATTCTCCAATGCTACTACAGGGTTAACCAACAGAGAACATATCCCTAGCCTCTCCATTTGCAGCTTCAAGTGAATTTCATAAATTGCCAATGGACTGTCTTTTCTGTACGACAGGACTTTCTGTTGATGCGTATATGAAAATATTTTAAAATAAAACTTGCTATAGATTAATCTTTATTTCATATTTATAAACTACTGTAAAAGCTTCCCTCTCTCCCTCTCTCCCCTTCTCCAATATTTATGAAAATCTCTTTTGTACAAGGCATAATATGCACAAATAGAGCTTTTTAAATCAACAGCATGAGAAATACAAATATAAACAATACAAAAAGTCTATCATTTATCAACTGCTTATTATGTGTCAGGTACTGTGCTAAGCTTTTTACACATACCAATTCATTCCCTCGAAAGCCATAGAAGGTAGGTACTAGTACAATCCTCACTTGTAAAAAGTAAAATGAAGAAACTGAGGCACAAGCAGGTCAACAACTTTTGCAAGAATACGGTCGGAAGCTGGAAAACAAAGCCGTTGGCTTCAGTGCTCGTAGGGCCACTAACAATGTTAGTGCAGCACTCGGGCAATCACAGGGTATGGAAGAGACACACTCAGTAGGAAGAGTCTGCCTTTCAGCTCACAGTGGACCCTCTTTCCCCCAGGATGGCTTTCTGGAGGGAGAAGGACTGGAGGCAAAGTCTACCACAAGTGCAGTCTGAGTCACTAACCCAGGAGCAGCTGCTGGGGAAAGCACCGAAACAAAAGTCCTGAATTTGAACCCTGCCTTTACCACTTTCTACCTGCATGGCCTTCGGCAAGTCTTTTACCCTTTCTTTCCATAATTAGGATCACCTGTGGAGGCCTTTTTATTTTTATTTTTGAAACACAGTGAAGAGCCATTTAAATATTTGATATGAAATGGCCATGGCTAGGCAGGACATATTTAAGCAAAGCAAATCTCTGTGGCTAATCTCTGTATTGTGAGCACAGGGCTGAGGCCACAGCTCTCAACTGAAATGTGTTCACTTGCACTGACCTGCCCCTTCAGTGAAGCTGATGTGGGGTCTGGAGGAACCGCCCTGAGGAACAGACAAAAAGAGAAAGGCCAGCGCCTTTTCTCAGGAGAATTTGCTCTAGAACTTTAACACCTTTCTCAGACTAGCGACTTCTAGACCTTTATAAGAAGCTGTTGAGACAAGTCTGCTTGTGGCAAGATAAAAGGGAAGAGAAGCCAGACATGAAAGGCCACATATCTATGATTCCATTTATATAAAATGTCCAGAATAGGCAAATCTATAGAGACAGGAAGCAGATGAGTGGTTGCCAGGGGCTGGGGGGATTGGGGAATGGGGAGCTACTGCTAATGGGTATGGGTTTCTTTTTGTGGTGATGAAAATGCTCTGGAATTTGATAGCAGTGATTGTTGCACAATCGTGTGAATTTACTACAAAGTGAATGGTGCACTTAAAAGGGTGGATTTATATATAAATTAAATCTTAATTTTTAAAAATGGTAAAGTTAAGAGAGGAGGCTCACAGCAAGTTTTCCACTGCTATGGAAGATTTCCTCATCATGGAAGTCTCTTTGAGTGAAGAGGAAGCCATAGGGGCTCAGAGCATCAAAGAATGTAGCCCCTGAGGGGCCTGACTGGGCCTGTCTGAGGAGCAGAGTCACAGGCATCCCTCCAGCACAAACACCTCACGGAGGGAGCAGCACACAGGTTCCCGAGCCCATTCATCACAGGGCAACAGTCCCCAGAAAACCAGAGCAAGGTCAGCTGCCACAGAGGAGACCCAGGCGGGGTTTCTGCCTTTGAAAGCATGCCCCAAGCACTTCAAGTTGATCATGGGGAGAGGAAGCTGTGACCCAGACTTGGCACATATTTTGTGGTTTGGTGGATGGAAGGGGGTGGGCTCTGTGCTCCATGTCAATGTCAGTCTAAAGTTGAAGAGTTGAAAGACTCCCCAACTCTTTGCACTTTGTCTGGTTTATTTACCTCACGCAATGTACACAGTGTCCTCCCTTTGGAGGAGGCCTTAGGAGGAGGATTTGCTTTTTTAAATAAAGAAAATATAGTAAGTATTCACCTTGGTCTACAAACTCAAGTCCACATACACAAATGTCCCTTTATATGTTTTCTTTAAATCAACTAAATTCCAACTCTGGTGGGAAATTCTGTCATTGCTAGCTCCACCTACCACTTGCCCCCAGGTAACACCAGGGTCTGGGGGTATGTGGTGCCTGGAGAAGGGTCCTTCCAACCCTTTGTGAGTAAAAATTCAGGCCTGAGTGTTCACTTGAAGTCTGGTGGCATGGGGCAGGGGTGTGGCATGGGACAGGGACTCTATTTTCCCTGCTGAGGTCTTAGCACCTCCCCAGGAAGCTGCCTTTATATGTGGGGGTCCCTCCTCCTTCAAGACCCACCACGACCTGATTTATTCATTAGTTACTAAAATCCAAGAGCTTTTCAAGTACTCAAAAAGTGTCTTATCGTTGGAAGTCCTTGGGCTCCAAAACACACACAAAAAGAACTGCAAAACAAAAGTGAATAAATTTTGTGTTCACAACATCTAATATTGTCATCTTCATTTGCTGTTGAAACTAATATGTACAAACACTGCATTCTATTTGAAAAGAGTTTGTTAGCTAGCTTCTTTCACTTAGCAAGAATTTCTGAGTAGAATAATGTTTGCTAAGTCATCCTTGGTTAGAAAAAAAAAAAACAAAAACAAATCACAAAAATCAAAAAACCCTAGCAGCACCAGGAAACAACTCTAGAACAACTACGAGGTATCATTCACACCATGCTAGCTCCTTAAAGCATGTGCCTCCGAGTCACCTGGGGTCCTAGTTCCAATGCAGTTCTGATTCAGTTGGTCTGGGCTGGGACTGAGGTTGGGCTTTTCTAACAAAGCTCCCGGGTGGGGTAAAGCTGATGCTAGGGGTCTCCAGACCACATTTTGTATAGCTAAGCTCTAAAGCCTGCTTTCATTTATTGCTTCTTGTTCAAGAACTTACAGTAATACCCTCAGCTGACCTCAGGGTTAAGTCCAGAGCTTTCTGGCTCCATCAGTATTGATACTTAGATGCTGACCCCTTTCTCCCACTCGGGTTCTGCCTCCAGGCAATGCTTTCTCCAGCAATCAGGCCTTTGCTCCGGCCGTTTCTCTGCCTCTAACGCCATCCTGATTTCTGCCAAGCGAGATCCCTTCTACCCTTCAGCATCCAGTTCAGCTGCTGCTTCCTCCATGACATCTACCTCAAACTGGCCAGCCAATATTGTTTCCTTCCTTCCCTGAATTCATTTTGTGTAACTCTCATTTTGGCTCTGATTATATCCTCTGTCATGTTATTAGCTAATTATTTTGAAGATGTTTGTCTTATTTCTCCAACTAGGCTGTAGGGCCCTGGTGGATGTTGCTAAGATTTCTCATTTTTTCTTCAGTCTAGACTTGGTTCTGCCATTAATTAGCCACATGATCTTAGAAAAAAAAAATCACTTTATTTCTCTGAGCCTTGGGTTCCTTATTTGTAAAATGAGGATTTGAACTAACTCAGAGATTGCTGAAAGCCTGTCTGCCTTTTAAATTCCTTGGTTCCATATGGTTCCGACTGCCCTATATTGCCTAGAACATGGTTGACATCCAAGAACGCACCTAGTGGATTTAATTAAATTGAAATTTTAAGCAAGGAAAGGCTATATGTCCCCAGAGAGGTCATGAATAAATGGCCCTGGGGCAGTGCAACAAATCATGGCTGTCCGAGAGTCCTTCTTCCTGTGTTCCCCCACTTTTCAGAGGCCTTTTTTCTGCATCTCACATTTGCCATCTCTTCTCGGAGCTATTGCTTCTCTTTTTTCTTATTTTACCAAGACCACAGAGAAAAATAAAGAACAATGAGGAAAATGCATGCCTAGCGGTGTGAGAGAGAAATAAGAAAGGAAATAGGGTGGGATACAGGGAATGGGAGAGGAGGGGGAGAAGAAAGGAACATGAGGTCATAATCTGGAGGGACCAGACTTTTCAGAAATCATTTGTCACAGCAACCTAGCCACCAGAAGATGTAAATAAATTAAGATGGTAATTCCATCTCAGATTTGTGGTGTTGTGAACAGCCTTTCTAAGCTTGGCTCTCATGGTGTGTGATGTCATCCATATGCCTTGATGGAATTAGAGCCCTAATTTATTTATGGTTGGGGATATGCTATTCCTTATGGCATTGCAATTGTCTTTATTTTATAGGCTGCTTGAAGCAATTTAATATGGTTGAATCCCACAGAGGATGCATACCAGCAAAAACTCAACAAGTGAGAGCTGCCTGGCTAGAGGCACCACAGTGCTCACTCCTTGTGGACAGCCAGTTGCCCAGAGCCATGGAAAGTCTGGGGTCTCAGACTTTTCATCTTCCTCAGCGGCATCTCCTTCAGAAAATAGAGACCTCTGAAGTGTGATAAGCAGGAGCTGTCTTAGTAGGGGTAGTATTCTCAGAGACCTGGGCAAGTGACCGTGGAAACAAACCCCCAGCAGGGTCAAAGGTGATCAGAGTTTTGGAGAACTGCTCTGTGCTCAGAGTTAAAGTAGGACTTTTTAAAACGACTCCATGCCATGTACAGAGGGGCCTAGAGCAGCAAACAGTGTGTGGAATAGTGTAAGAATTTGGAGTAGGGAGCTCTGTGTGCAGGCCTTGGCTCTGCCAGTATCTGTGTATCACTTGATGAAACCTCAGTCCTCCCAGGTAAAATAAAAATAATATTTTTATTTTTATTAACAACCTCAGAAGGTTGTTAAGATGACCAAATGCCAAGGAAGGTAAAAGTGCTCGGTAATCTCTGCGTGTCCCATAGATGGGAGCTCCAACCTGGGGAGGCAATGTGAAGATGACCTCGCTCTTAGCGCAGTCTTTCCTCTGGAAGCTCTTGAACTCCTAAGGGAACCATATCTCAGGACAAGAAAGCTACCTATTGATATCTTGCATCCCCCACCCTTTGGCCACTAGTCGTCATGGATACTGAGCCCTCTCTTGTTGAGGTACCCAGATATTAGATCCTCCAGGTTACAATGCTGGCAGGCTTTAGAATCTTTAGAATCAAGGGTCCCTTCTCCCTTGTAACCTCTCTTCTCATTCCTCTTCTGCAGGAGTAATACGCATGCTTTTCTCATTTGATGGTTTTATACATAAACTTGTCTTTCTTGAGTGCACTGTAACCACTCATTGTGTCCTGAAGCAATCTATTTCCTCTTCCTCCTCCTCCTCCTCCTCCTCCTCCTCCTCCTCCTCCTCCTCCTCCTCCTCCTCCTCCTCCTCCTCCTCCTCCTCCTCCTCCTTCTTCTTCTTCTTCTTCTTCTTCTTCTTCTTCTTCTTCTTCTTCTTCTTCTTCTCATTTTTAGGTTTCAAGTTTCTAGCATGGTTGGGGGTCTCACTTGAGGATGAGTTAGTTGGGTACAGAAAGAAACTATAGTTGAGAACATATAGCTTACTATATCCTAATTCCTATGAAACATAGCTATATGTATTTAAAGAAATAGCTAAATGATGAGAGAAAGAAAGAAAGAGAGAGAGAGAGAAAGAAAGAAAGAAAGAAAGAAAGAAAGAAAGAAAGAAAGAAAGAAAGAAAGAAAGAAAGAAAAGAAAGAAAGAGGGAGGGAGGGAGGGAGGTAGAAGGAGGGAGGGAGAGAGGGAGGGAAGAAAAGAAGGTAGAAATTTTATACAGCTGCACATTTCAGCATACACTGTAATTTCTTCACCTATG
This sequence comes from Cynopterus sphinx, assembly GCA_030015415.1. NCBI lineage: Eukaryota > Metazoa > Chordata > Mammalia > Chiroptera > Pteropodidae > Cynopterus > Cynopterus sphinx. The sequence continues at coordinate 33,502,183 of CM057383.1, read as the reverse complement.
AAATAAGGAGTTTTCACCAAATGTTTCTGGCAGTCACATCTAATTAATATTATCTTATAGATCTATAGTTTATTTCATTATTGTCAATACATTACATAGGGTTCACTACTCATAGCAGACATAATTAATCCATCACAATATTTTTCCTGTGCTTCATATAATCTCTTCCTAAATCATGTTACTATGTGAGATGAAGCCTGTTTGCCTCCTGAGTTTACTCATCTAATCATCAAACTACTGTTGAATAACAGTAGTTTTTCTACTTAAAAATATTTTTTTCTTTCTTCTCTATCCCCTTAGCTTTCCCAGTGACTGTTACCATGAGGGAAATTCTATAAGAAAAATACAAAATGCAATGGATAAATGATTTTTCAGATGAAGCAATGAGGAGCAGCCTTATGGAAGAAGCAGCACTTGAAATATTATTAAAACAACAGCACTATTAACTACTGTCATGTAGCAGAGAACCTCTCTATGATAAGCATTGAGTCTGCCATTGACCATACAATCCTAACAGTACTTCGAGATATTTGTTATTTTTTGCATCTTATACATAAGAAAACAGACACAGAGTAGCTAAATCATTTGCCCAGAGTCACATAGCATACAAGTGGCAGAGTTGGGATTCAAAAAAACAGAAGAAAGGAGACAGAATGGGCCCTAGTTGGCTCCCCACACAATGAAATATTTAGGTATAAATCTAAAAGAATATATACAAGATCTATGTAAAGAAAACTACAAAACTCTGATGAAAGATATCAAAGATGTCAAGCCCTGATGAATGATATCTCCATCAAATACATGGAGAGACAGTCCATATTCATGGATACAAAGACTCAATATCATCAAGATGTCAGCTCTTCCCAACGTCATCCAAAAGATCTGATGTAATCCCGATCAAAATCCCAGAAAGTTATTTTGTAGATATCAACAAACTGATTCTAAAGTTTATATGGAGAGGCAAAAGACCCAGAATAGCCAACACAGTATTGACAGAGAAGAACAGGCTCAGAGGACTGGCTACCCGATGTCAAGACTTACAATAAAGCTACAGTCATTGAGACAGTGTGGTGTTGGTAAAAGACTGGACAAATAGGTCAATGGAACAGAATAGAGTGTCCAGCAATAGACTCACATAAATGAAGTCACTTAATCTTTGACAAAGGAGCAAAGGTAACCTTTTCGAAAATTGTTGCTGGAACAACTAGACTTTCACACGCAAAAAAAAAAAAAAATGAATCTAGACGTAGACCTTGTACCCTTCATAGGTAGAAATAGAGGGGAAGGAGCAGAAGAGGTCCTAGGTAAAGAAAATTTGGATGACCGTTTAAAACATATGGCAATTAATAAGCAGATAGTCCATGCAAAATGAAATCAGAATAAGATGAGCACACGAGGAAAGCAAGCTGGTACATCCCAGAACAGAAAGAGCTGCCTAAGGTCACTGAGCACTTGTCTGGGCCAAGAGGAAGAAGCAGTGGGTTCACTCGGAAACTTAGCAGACTGGGGAACCCTATGCCTTATTCCTGAAATCTCATTACAGAAGGGGACAGGCCTCAATGTTGGGCTTGTGTGCTGTCCCCTCGGGAGATCATAGAGAATGGACAGTGACAGGATGGGCAGGCTCCAGGATGAGAACCTGGAAAACAATGTGTTGTAGTCTGCAAAACGATTTCCCGAGACAGCTATGAACCTCAGGTGGGGATGGGGGCAAATGGCAGTGGGAGATTCTGAGTGGGGAATGACAGAGCAGAAGAACTCCTAAGGCCCTCTTCCTATAACCTGAGCAGGTGGAGGTGCTATGAGGAGGGATTAAAGAAACTGGAAGCAAATTCCAAACCTGATGTTCACAGAATTTCAGGGCCTTCTGGATGAGGGGGTGGAGTGAGGGGAGGGCTCACGAATGGCTCACCAGTTTCAAAATGGTTGGTTGAAGTCATGGCTAGTGCCCTTTCCTGGGGAAGTTGAAGGTAAAAGAGATCTGAGAGGACACTCAAGGAGTCCACGGGGTGTCCGCTCAATCACTTCCCATCCCTGGGCCTTAGTTTCCTTATTTTAAAACGAGACACGTGGAGACCAGGATGCCTTTCAATTATAAATTGTGTCCATGAGAAGACACAGAAAACCTAGAGTCAAAACCAGGAGGCTCAGACCGAACGCACCAGTGTGAAATGTGTTGCCTAGACAGAGAACGTGGGGAGGACGGGAGGCCAGCTCATGTTTGGGGAAGCTCGGAGCTAGGGGTGGGGGACTGAGGCTGAGAGGAGCCCAAGCTTCTGATTGGGACAAAGGTGACACTGGCTGTGGTGGTAATGGTCTTTCCTAGACCCACAGCTGCTGGGGTATCTCCCCGTCCTCACAGTTAGGCCAGGGACCCAGGTCGGGAGCTGCAGCCTCAGAGAGGCTGTTCCCCTCCGCTCAGTTGCCCCCCGTTTTTGTGAGCTGTAAAGACGCTAACCTGCAGGCCCTGAAGGGCGGCTCAGCCAGCATCTTGAACTCATTTTCCAGCACGAGGGGGTCTGGTTTTATGTCACAGTCCAAGGCACGTGTTTACTCAGCTTCTCTGCTCCGCAGCCCAAGGAAAGATAACTAAACTTGATGGATAACCACTAATTGGATCATTAACTTCATTTTGAAATGATTGCCCCTAGCCCCTGGGGGCATTAGTTCCAAACTGGGGCCCCCAATCCGGCCCACAGCAGCCTGTGGAGCAGAGGACACTCCATCAGCCCCGACCCCAACAGGGCCACGATCCCACAAGGGCTCACAGCTGTGCTCCTGCCAAACCGTACCCTCCCAACAGACCCCTTTCCATTCCCCGCTGGACTCCATGTGCACAGCCAGGCATGGTACACCTTGTTCTAGCTGACACACCCCAAAGAGTGCCCTCTTGTCCTTGTTCCCACTGTTCCCAGGGAACACCAGCTCCCACACCCCTCCCCTCTGCTTTTCAGAGGACTCCTTCTACGGCACATCACATCCAGGGTTCTTGTGTCCAGTTCACCTTCTCAGACAGAGAACAGGGCCCTCAAAGGCAGGTCCACCCCTCTTCTCTCAGGTGCCCCTGGCGTTGCTGGCACTGGGGTGGGCACTCGGTGGGGGCTTATTGCTTGATTAATGTTATGGGGCAGGAGAAACTGGCTGGAAGGGAGGGCAATTGATTCCAGCTGAGGAAGGAGGGAGGCAGGCACTGGCAGAGGGCAATGAAAGCCGGGAGGATCAGGAGCTCTGAAGGGGTCCACACCCTTCTGCCCTGGTGTCTCCAGCCTGGGAGCCTGGGGAGAAAAAGTTTACTGAAGAAATACCTCTGAAAGTGATTAAATAAATGACCATAGCTCCTGAGATGAAATAGGACAGCCATTAAAAGTGCTTTGAAAATATTTAATGATATAGGGCAATGTCCCTACTAAGTGAGTGAAAAAAATCAAGTTACAAAAGATAGCGTATGATTACTTTAAAAAAGTTGTTAAAACATACATACGGGGTAATGGTGCTGACATGGACTGAGTCCCAATAGCATGCCCTGCCTTGTGCTGTGGGTTTCCCGTGTGTCATCTCATGCTGTCTTCTTATTGATCCTAGGAGCTAGGTTCTAGGCCCTTTTACATATTCCTACTTCACGTATGTGGAAACTGAGGCACAGAAATGCACCCTCACCTTGGACTTCTCGCCTCCAGAACTGTGAGAAATAAATTTCTGTGTCTGGTATTAGTCTCTGGGGCTTTGTCAAAACAGCCCGAGCTGACTAAGCCCTCTCTGGGATGGGTGCCCTACCCAGGGACTTGTCTGGTTTCCTTCAGAAAGAACAGACCATGACCACACCTTCTAGCTCTCTCTGTTTCTCAAATATGCATGTGCTCCATGTGCTAAAGACCCTGGAGCCCAAGATCAAGTTCTTTACCATTTTCTGCATGGGGTACCACGGCAAGCTTGGGTGGTAAAACTGAACATCCTGGAGAGAAAGGTCATGCTCGCTCAGTATCAGTGTTATCCTCCAGAGGAAGGCTTGGGTCAGGGACACTGAGCCTTCTGTGGCCTCCTGAGATGTTGTGTCATTTCGGCCAACCTGGGTCTGGGAGGTGTGAGCCGGGTGTGCGTAGAGAGGTGGGGATGGGGCTGCATCACCTGACTGATATATTCAGAGTCTACTCACAGTTTCCTAGGCAGCATCCTCACCTTGGAAAAAGGACACTGGCACGAGAAATCCAAGCTAACATCATCCCATCATCTCACCGTGCCCACTGGTGTTGATGGTGGTATGTAGTGATCAATCAATCAATCAATCAATCAACCTTTTTTACTGCCTGGTAACCATGGCTCCAGTGTTGCATGTGCATGTGCACACCTGTGTGTGGGCACACACATACATGCTTGTGTGTGTGTGTGAGGGGGTAAGGCATGACGAGAAGACATGACCCTGCTCTGGGTGTAAGACGGACCCAGGAGGAAACTGTTCACAGTAAACCCAAAAGTCTGGACAAGGCTCTGTTATGAGGTGGGGGAGACAAGGGTTGCTTGTCTGCTCGGAAGAGCTGAGCACCAGGCAGTGCGTGCCTGCTGCCTGAAAAAGCCCCAGGTGGCCCTACAACTTTCATGCTTAGTGAAATACCCGTTCACTCTGCGTTTTAAAAGAAGTCACTGAATGCTCTCAGATGTGGAAGGAGTTGACATGAAAACGCACGTGAGGTTGAACCCTGGGCAAACTGGCCCATCTGCCAGCTGAATCTCTCCTCCACATCCTCTCCTTTTCTCCTCACTTCCCTTGATGTAAACTTGTGGGGAAGATACTCCTCTAATTATACCCTGTTCACAGCATTGGGTTTCTGTTTTATGCAGGGGGTGGGGGGAGTGGGATGGTATTTACATCTATCGAACACCTCGGATGAGACGGCCTTGGTCCTAGGCATTGCTTGAGGGATTAAAGGTGAGCGAGATTCAATCTTTATCTTCATGGAGCTCATTGGTAGCTCTGCAGAGCCACGAGGAGAGGGGGAGTCAAGGATGGCACCGGCCTTCATGCCCGGGTGGCTATAAGTTCTGTGAGCAGAGGCAGGGAGTGTGAGGGATGGGGAGGAGGATGAGAAATGATTTGGGGGAAAGGTACGTCAGTGTTTGCTCAGCTTGACTTTGGAGAACTTTTCGTAGAACAAGGTGGCTCATGTACCAAGGCCCCAGAATGCTTGGCGTCTCTCAGCGACCTTAACACAGTCTGGCCAGGTGAACGGGCAGGCTGACATCTGACTCATTCTCTGTTCTTCTTCTCTGCCCCATCCTTCCCAGCTATTTGACCCCCTCCCTGAACTTTTCTGCTTATTTCCTACTGGGCTCCATGGCACGCGTCCAGCATCCCAGTGTGCTCAGAGATGTCCACCCAGGAGGTGCTGAAAGCACAGTGAGTCTCTGTGACCTGACCAGGTCTCGCTTGACTGCGTGCTGCTCCCAGTGTGAGGACGGCCCGCCCGTCTGACTGGGGCTGATTCCAGAGCCTCCTTTGACCCATTTGATGTGAACTGGTGCTGAGCAGCACCAATTTCCTCATCTCTGCTGACAATCCTGTTCTTCTTGGATCCCAGGTTTATCTCCTTGTCCTGACCGTGCCCAGGAGGAGGTGTTAACTTTTTGGTGGGCCCCATGGGTTTTGCCAGGGCCTCCTCTTAGTTCACTGGCCAGTTTTACCTGCTGGGAACCAATCAGCTCCAGATTCTACACTGTCCTTCAGGCGGCTCAGCCCCTCTCTTTTAAACAGTCCCTCCTAGGTACTCCTGGGGCTGGTTCTAATGCTTGGCCTTTACTCTAAACTTTCTGACCAAGGTGTAGCTGCCACCTTATGTCTTCCAATGGCATGAAGTATCTTTAGCTCTTCTCCTTCCTTCCCTTGCTCTTTCTTGTACCCATCTGGAGAAGGGAGGGAAAAACAATGAGCTGGGTCTATTATGTTTTGTTTTGTTGTTTTGTTTTTCTCATTTAAGCCTCTATATGGTGTTGTTCTTTTTCGCAATGGAATCTGAGGCTCAGAGACTTACCTCAGTTGCCCATGGTCTCTGGTGGTGATGCTGAGCTGAGTTAGAAACTAGTCTCTCTGGCTCCAGGGCCCCAGCTTGGGTTTTGTTATGAGTTGAATCGTGTCTCTCAGAAGGAAATATACTGGAGTCCTAACCATTTGGTGTCTGTGAATGTAACCTTATTTGGAAATAGGCTCTTTGTAGAAGTGATCAAGTTAAGATAAAATCATATCGGATTAGGGTGAGCCTTAATCCAATCGCTGGGGTTCTTGTAAGAAGAGAATATTTAGACAGAGGCAGAGACACAGGGAGAACGCCATATGAAGATGGAAACAGAGACTGGAGTGATACCTCTATGAGCCAAGGATACTGGGGGAGAGACATGGAACAGATTCTCCCTCAGAACACCCAGATGGAACCAGCCTTACTGATACCTTGATTTTGGACTTCTAATCTGAACTGTAAGAAAATAAAATTTCGGTTGTTTTAAGCCATCCAATTTGTGGTCATTTGTTAAGTCAGCTCTATGAAAAGAAGCCAGTTTCTTATACATCACTTCAGGTCCCTCTGTGTTGGTTAGGATTAGATATGAATACAAGTAACAGAAAATTCAAGGCAACAGTGGTATGTTTCCCTCTCACATAATAGCCTGTAGGTATTCCAGGGCTGGTGTGGGCGACTTAGGATCTTTCCATTCTGTTGCTCTGCTCGGCCTGATTGCCATTTCCAAAGTCATCTTATGGCACCGTGTAGCTGCTGGAGCTCCAGCATACCTCCACATTTCAGCAAGGAAGAATAAAAGAGGGCAGGCTTCCTCTCTTTAAAGACACTCTCTGAGAGTTCTATATGGCTCCTTTTTATATATCCCATTGGCCAGAACTTAATCACATGGGCACATTTATCTTATGGAGAAACTGGCAAATGTGGTTTTTATTTCGGGGGGGGGGGTTATCTATCATCACTGAATAAGGGGAGAAGAATATTTAGGGAGAGCTAGTATCTCTACCATTCCCTTCCCTTCTTCTCCATAGACCCATATTTCATTCTTCAAGATCAAGTCAAGTTCATCTGCAAGGTAAGGAGGTTGTATGATTAGGGAGCTACATAGCGGGTCCATGAGCAGACAGCGAGCTAAAAGCTTTACATGGATCGTCTCACTTACCCTGCACCACAGCCCTGTGGGTTAGGCATGGTCATTGTCTCAGTGTTACAGATGAGGAAATGTGGCTCAGAGAGCTGTGCAATGCCATAGTTTAGGTTTCCTGGGAAGCGAACTCTGAGAGGGAGAGTAGCAATTAGTGGGCAGGACATATATCAGAGAGTGCTTTTGGAGCTTAATGCTCGCGGGAGGGAAGGAGGGTGGGGGGTTGGAAGTGGGATTGGGCAGAAGAAAAAGTCGGGCTGTCGTGCAGCTCCAAAAAAGGTCTTAGCTGGCTCCTCAGGGAACTCTGGAGCTGGGATAGCCCTGCAGAGCTGTTCCAAGTCGTCACTGAGGGGGTGGGCCTGTAAACCCCTATGCTGGTCACTCATTAAACACAGCTGCCCCAGGAAGAGGGCCTGACTTTGGGCAAATCACTCTTCAGCTGGGGCAGTCAGTCCCCGAGGAGGCTGACAGCTGAGGGCTCGCTGCCGGCAGCACTCTCAGTGGCTGCACGTGTAAGTCCTTCCTTCTTGAGGCAGAATCCTGGAGGGATCAGAGTCCCCTACATAAAGTCATTTGATTAAGCTTTCACGAAGTAACAAGTGTCAGGGATGGGACTAGTACCAGGACATTTGACTCCAGTAGTTGGGCTTTTGCCATTAAATGATTTGCTCCAAGTCACCTAGGGTAAAGTGCCCACCATTCAAACACCCGTATCTACATTCTAAATCAATTTGCTCTATTGCCTCCTTAGGGTCTCTGCTGGTGCCTTCTCCTGGAAAATTTATGCCCATGTTTCCTATATATGTTCTTTCTTCTCTCTGAACGAACTCTGGCAGTTAATACTACTTTGGCTAAACTATGTTGAGTCAATCAAAGCCAGGCTTTGTTGATAAAGTCTCCTAGGGGCTCAGTTCTCTGCCAGGTGGAATGGGATTCTGAAGTCAGAATCCTGCCCCAGTAGAGTTGTGGGCTGCTTGGAGAGCCAAGGCTACCACCTGTGGAAGTGCTGGCAATTGTGGCAGATCGGAGTGGCACTGCCCTGTGAGTCCCGTCTGTCAGGTTCAGAGGAAGGGAAGGCCGATCTGGGCTGGATGAGAAGACCTGTGCTCATTCCACCTCTACTGTCCATGCCTATCATAGCCTCCCAGAAGATGTGACCAGATTTTCTCTCCCTTTGGGACCCATCCAATGCTCAGTAACTAGAAAAGGATTTTAGAACCATAGAACTGGAAGAAGACAGTTGAATTTCTCATCTCAGAGATAAGAAAACAGAGGCCCCAAAAGCAGCATAACCTGCCCAAGGTGACACAGCCAGGTGACAGAAGCATGGCTGGATTGATAATGTGGGTTTCCTGACTCCTGGCCTTGTCCACCACCCTGAGCTGCCCCCGCCAGATGAGGGCAGAAGGGCTAGACGCAAACTTCAGGCTGGTGCCTGCCTCCTGGCGTTCTCAACAAAGCACCCAGAATGGTCACAGTCACAATGACGAGAGAAGCAAAACAGGTTTGGGAAGAGCAGGCCCATGGGAACACCTTGTGGAACTCTGCTCCCGATTTCCCCCAGGCCCAGCTGCCTCCTTGCTGGTCCAAGGCAGTTGCTCCAAGGAAGGGGGTGGGGAGAAGAGAGCACAAAAGTTTTTTCTATTTTGGGTTTAGCACTTGGGACAGCAGATAATGTCCAATCGGCTGATAAGATTTAGGAGTGATTCTGTAGGAAGCTACAGTGTAATAAGCTTCAGATCAATAGTTCAATATGCAGAGAGCTTTGCCCACCACCCGGGAGAGGCTCACACCGTAACCTGCATCTTCCCCCTGAAACATCTTAGCTCTGAGAAGCAATAAAACAGTCTGGCCTAAGTTACTGAACGTCTTTGAAGTCCTGGAGAGGCCCATAAATAAGGTAGGTACTTTGGAAGGGGGTGTTCATTTCGAGGGATCCCCACACAACTCTTTCAGAGTCACATTGATTTGTAGCTGCCTCTAAGTCAATTTCCTGGGGCTCATAAATCTTGATTCGAGCAAAACTAAAATGTCATCAATATTTATTTGATGCATTTCTTACCACTCCGTAGGAAAGGAAGAAGAAAAATAATGTCAGCATTCTCACCCGCCACCTGAAGTAGGCACGAGACGCGGCCATTCCCGGCTCCTCACAGGCCACTTCGCTGCGAATCATAAACCCCGGGTAACAAATGTTCCATTTCATGGTCAGCAAGAGTGGTAACTGTCACTGGAGAAATAAAATTGAGTTATTGTTTCCAGTTTCAAAAGAACAGCAACAAGTATAAAAAAAAAACCCCAAAACTCGTATGTGATCCCTGTCCTCTTCCCCTCAGACACCTGCAGCCATCTAATGTTTCACTGAATCCTGCCACATAAATGCATAGCTTCACTCACTAATCCATATGGCTCCAGAGACCACTGTTACATGAGAACTTAAACTGATGGGGCCAGGCAGCCCAGGGCAGCTTAATCTTTTTTAATTCAAATCGACTGAGTCCCATGTGGCCCGGAGATGATACCCTATATGCTGCAATCAGACTGACCTAGACTTCTCGTGCTCTAAATGATTAATGAAACTGCCTCGAGTTTGTTTCTATGGTGATTAGAAACCTGACCCGGACAGAGGAATCTGCCATTCACGGTGAATGCAACGGAAAGCGGGGCACCGGGGACCCCGGTTGCTGGTGGTGAAGAGATGCCCAAATGCTTCGAGTTCCTCTCCCAGGCCTGCCACTGGCCGCAGAAAGTGGAGGGAGGGGACAGGAAGAGAATGGACCTCTTATGGAAGTTTTAACTCAACTAAACTGCAGAATTATTTTTCCCCTCAAAGAATCCAAAATCTCTTTAGGTATTCCTTAAGCCTCTGACCAAGAAGTTGAGGGAAGGTAGCATTTAACTTGCTTTAGGTTTTCTAAAATAAATACACGAATAAATAAAATAAAATCATGACATCTTGGATTCCTTTTTGAAAATGAAGGGTTTTGCCCTTGACGAACATTAAGAAACCAGCCAAGGACCTCACACTACCTACTTACTCTTTGGTCATGTGTGGTTTTATTTGTTTTTGTTTTAGTTGTTTTTGTTCCTCATATGAAATGGGTCATATTTGGTCTTCATCTATCAAGACTTTGCTGTCAGAACTGCCAGAGGCAGGCAGCACGTAGTGGGAATTAGACGCTGCTGGTAGAGAAGCAATAGGTACGAACGGTTAGGGCCAGTGGCTACCTGCTGTGTCCACCTGGAAAAATTAGGTCTTGTTTCAGGATGGAGTCAATTCTAGTTGTCCTATCAGAGCCCCTGAACCCTGCCCGGGTGCCCCAGCTTTTTAAAATCCAGAACCTTTAGAGAGGTCTAACACAGGGAACACCACACGACATACTTTTTCATTTTAAAGTCTAAAGCTTAATCTTGAGACTGTGGCTATTGACCAAGAGATAAAGACTATGAAAACTGGTGGGGCTTTTGTTCCCTCTCTTTTGTTCTTCCCCTACTGCTCACCTACCTTTCTTCACATGATCGCTGGCCACCTCCTTAACCACACTGCCCCCTGCATCTGGGCCTTTGATGCTCTATGTTTCCTAATTTTAATTAAATGTGTAGGGCCCTGCACGGTTTCTTCCTACTTCCCATTCCAGCTCTATCTCCCATTCACCTCTGCCAACTGTTTTCTGAGTGTCTTCCCTGATTGTCCCATTCTGCCTTTGCTTGGCTGTCCTCTCTGTCTGGCATGTCTTCCCCAAATCCATCTGTTAGAATAATCCTCTCTGTCCCCCAAGATCCAGCTCAAATGCTTCCTCAGCACATGGGCATCCCAGTTCCTTAGTCATAGGCTTTCCTTCCCCATGTTGTGCCTTTTACATAAGCGTGTTCCAGGCTTTGCCTTGTGTGATGGGACATCTCGTTCTCAGCCACGGGGCTTGGCACAATGTAAGTGTTCAATTCATATTTGTTCAATTAAATTTCTCCTTCCAACCCTATTTCTTTGTCCCTGGCTCCACTGACTGCTAGCTGGGAAGTACGTCTGGCCATCTGTTGTCCGCCTGACAGTCAACACCACCTATCCCTGGGTGAGCAAAGGGTTCAGGACCTTGTAGTTCACCAAGCACTCAGGAATACTGGGAAAGCAACCACCCTAGATTAGCTCTAAGCCATTCTTCCAACAAGCCAGAGCTTATCTGGTCATGTTTCTCCAAATTGAAACCTACCTGTTGAAGGCCGGAGCTGATCTCGAGCAGGCTAAGTGCTGTTCAGAGGGTCTGTCTGAGCCTGGCCTCTCACCCTGGCCCCATTATGCTGGCATGCACTTGTCAGACAGTGCCCTCCTCTACTCTTGGCAGGTGATGGAGAACCCGAGTAAGAAGGGGCCTCAGCCAGCCTCTCATCCATCCAGGTAGACATTTTCACAAGCTACCAACTGGTGAGCAATCCCTAGGCCTTATCTGACTCTCCTGTGGAAGGGAATATCATGTGTGCCTGTTTTGCTCTCTGGGGACACAGGTGACGAAACTTGGGTGTAGGGCCTTGGCAGGGAGGCAGTGGTATACAGATGCCTAGGAACAGATATTTGGGTGAGCAGAGACAGGGTGACTGCCTCTTCTGGCAGGCAATAAGTCTGAATGAGCTGTGTCTTCAGCATCGTCTCTATTTCACCAAATCGCGGCAGTCAATCTCTTATCTGGAATACCCCATGCACAGAGATCAGATAGTCCTCCTCTCTCCCATGTCCCATTCTCTGCTTCCTCATTTGTTAAATGGACAAGGTCAAAGTCCTGAAGTCTGTAACGCTCGTTAAGGTAAAAAATATCTCTCCCCTGTTCCTCTTATCTCCCCTTGCATCCCCACATCCAGCCCAAATGTTACTTGTCATGATCGTACATTTTTCAAAATTACATTTAATTTTGAGGGGTTCAAAAAGAGTTCTCCCTTCAGAAAGTTCTTCCCTGGATGATGCGTGTGCTCTACTACCTCCCGGGCCAGGCCAGGCAGTTGGGGGTGGCCGGGCCGGCTCGAGCACATGGGGATGGAGTCAGCTGCTGAGGTAGGAAATGTGAGACACCGGAGACATGGCAAGAGGGAAGTCAAGTCATGAATACTTGGAAGAGGGGGAGAGTGGAATTCAATCTGACACTGATACACAGGAGGGTTGAATGGATGGCCGTAATCTAAAATTAGAAGCAGTCTGTCACAGGAGTTTAGAGCTCGTGCTCTACAGACGGGCTGAGTTAAAAACTGAACTTACCGCTTAGCAGCTGAGAGACCTTGGACAAGTAACTTAACATCTCTGTGCTCCAAGCTTCCTCATCTGTAAAGTAGAGATCATAAAGTACTTCCTCTATGGGATTGTTGTGACGATTGAGTGAACGCGTGGGGCAGTTCTTGGCACAGAGTGCATACGAGCTATTATACTTGAATATAGATCCATGTGGTGGCCTTATTGGAAGCTGTTAGGATTTTTCCATCTCTTATCATTTTCCTGATTTCAAAAATCCTCTGCCGCACCCCTTCTCCCTTTAATTTATTTTGGTGAAAAAGAGGGTATAGGCCACCATAGACCAAAAGAAAAAAAATACAAAGCACATATGAAATTTTAGTAAAATTAAAATTAATTTTACTAATACATCTCATTTAACCCAATACTTTAAAAGTGTTGTCCTTTCAACATGTAATCAGCACAAAAAATTGTGAGATGTTTTACTTTTTCTTGCATACTAATCTTTGCAAGTTAGTATATATTTTACACTTTCAGCACATCTCAATTCAAGCGTGAGCTTTTCACCTGAAACACTTGATTGTATTTAGATCTCATCAAACGAACAGTTGAAAAGTAGCTCCACATACCCAAGTTGTTCCAAACAACGTGATTCAGCTATCTAATAACTGACTCAGGCATCAGTTTTTAAATTAAAATTAATTACAATGAAATAAATATTCAATTTTTCAGATGCACTGGTCATATTTCAAGGGCTCAGTAAGCCATTTGTGGCTACTCTTTTGGACAGCCAAAATCTAGAAATTGCTGTGAGGAGAAACTAAGCTTGAAGAAACAGAATCTGGCTGTAGGCATCTCAGGCACAAGGAACTTACCAGAAGAGAGATTCTGTAACATCTTGAGCTTGTTTCTAGTGGTGATTGAAAGTGAGTAAGGTGGTGTGGAGACAGGGGTGAACTGGGAATTCTTATTCCTTTGAGAATCAATGCATGCCAGTACCTACCATCTACCAGGTACTGCCCTTGGTGCCAGAGATGCCGTGTGAGTTAGTGCCCTGGACTGAATTGTGGTTAAAAGCTGTCTGCCATCATCCAGTCTCCAGACTCCTATAACTTCCAGGGAGCAGTAGACTCCGAAATGGGACACCCCCAACCACCCTGTCACCGCCGTGACACCAGCCTGGCACAGTAATCTGACTAAAGCTCCATTTGGATACCGCAGCTGGTGGGTGCCTGCTGTGCACCAGGCACGGTGCTCTTTGCTGACCTGCAGCTTAATGGGGTGACCAGCACTGCTTGGTTGATTGGAATTTCCAGCTCGCTCTTGCCTCTGGAAGTGTCGGAAGCCTGTGGCTTCCCCTCTGTCCACTGTACCTTGGTTTTTCCCTGTGCCCTATTCAACCTTCCCCGGCCCTCCACCCCAATACATCACCTTTTCACTATCCTCAACATAAGCCTTGTAATGTGTTTTGGCTCTAGATCTTTGCCAATTTCATTTTCTTCCTGGAATGACCGTCATTACCTACCCAGATTCTACCTGCTGTCAGCGTTCTTTTTCTCCAAGCAGTCTTCCAGCCCGTGGGATCTCCTTTTCCTTGCTCTTACTGCCTATTCCTCGATGTTGGTGGTTATCCCAGAGCTGCTTGCATGGCAGGCAGCATGTTCACGCTTTGTCTCACAGGGACAGAGCTGGACTGTCATTCACGCTTCTGTGAGCCCTACACTCACTCCCATTCCACCCTCCTGTCCTGCCTCTCTTCAGCACCTGGACACACAGGAGGCACTCAGGAAACACCTGCTGATGGTCTGATATCCTAGCCAAGTGATCAGCCTGTTTCACAAAGCTTGGGAGCCCATTCTGCCTGGACAGTAAGTTATCCACCAAGGACCTGCTGCATCTGCTGTTATGTCTTACACCGTGCAGGCCACCACGGAAACATTTGTGGGAAAATTAATTGCCCTGGATCCAGTCCTTATTGAGTCCACTGACCCTGGGCTGCTCTTTCTGTTGATCTGATTGGAGAAAACAAAAGGCTCTTCTCCCGTGGAAACATTTTGCTATCGAGCAAATCAGTGGTGATAGCGATAGTAGTAGTGAGCATCACTAACATTTGTGGATCACTCATCATCTTCCAGACGCTGTGCCAAGTGCCTCACAGTATGATTTCATTTGATTCCTAAAACAACCCACTGAGGTAGATGGACTAGGAAGCCTAGTGTTAGTGGAGGGGTTAGTGGTAACGGGCAGCCTGGCTCAACATTGCTAGCTGTGTGACTGGCATGTTTGGTAATCTAGCTGTCAAATGGGGATGATAAATGTGAATTTTTGTGAGGGTTGTAGAAACGATGTATGCAAAATGCTTAGAAAGGTGCATTCTATATTTTAAAAATATTTTGGCTATTATGATCATTAGTTCCCATTTTATAGACGGGAAAACTAAATTATAGAGAAATTAAGTAGGCTGTTCCAAGTCACAGAGTTCATAAGTGATATGTTACAATTTGAACCCATCTGACCTCATAATCCTTGCTCATGATCGCTACACTACAGTGAAGACTAATTTATTTATCTTTTTTGCCCCAGGCCCTGTGCAGGACAGTCAGCAACCAATTATTTCATCAGTCTTCCAAATCTGTGAAATGAATTCATCTCCTGGACAGGGAGGGGCCTGGGAGTTGTCAGCTGGGCCAATATTTGGAGAGGATGATCCATTCTGGGTACGAGAGGGCAGCCCCCACAGATCCATCCACGGATTCTTGTGCCAGAAGGGAAGGCTGCCACCCTGGTGAGGGGAGGACAAGGTCCAAGGGGTTACATAGGAGGGGTTCACCACCGCTTGAGAGGTCAGGGACATTTTCCTGGAATTCAAGTTTCACCTTAAATATCTGTAAGCTTCATGAGAAAAGGGTTTTTGTTTGTTTTTTATTTTTGTGTTTTTTGTTCACCAATATATGCTAGAACTCGCATAGCACCTGACCTAAAGTAGGTGCTTAATAAATATTAATGGAATACACGGAAAGTGAGTTCTAAATTATGTTCCAGGCAGCGAAACAGTGTGTGCCAAGGCCCAGAGGTGCAACAGGGGCGGCCATTGGGGAAGTAAATTGGTTGAGCCCCTTCCAAATTGGGGGTGCCATGCTGTAACACAGGTGGGGCTCCTTCTGGGCAGGGTGGGATCTGAAGGCTCACAGGGGTCCAGTCCGGCTAAACAAGGTTGCAATTCATCTGAGGCCTGGGATGGAATCCCTAGGGAGTAATAAAGAGGATTGTCTTTGCACCCCTCGGCCACAGGTGGGAAGACAGCAGAAGGCAGACAGACAGGGGGAGAGCCATGGGTAGATGGCACAGGAGCCGACCCTCCGCTTCATAAAAACGCCAATTAAAAGTTCAGGGCGATCGAGGAGGTACTCATCGTAGAGGGTGGCAGTGTCAAGTGAATGTGACTCACACACATTTTCTTTAGGAGTGGCATGCGCTGAGAAGACATTCATCTCAAACGTTTCTTGGCTGCGACTGGAAATCGATTCTACTTGGAGAAAGTTAGAGGCCAGATTTTGCAAAGCAGCTGCGGGTGATGGGTTGATCCCGGAGAAGCTGAGTTCAGATCTCATGGGGCGTCTGACTGACCCAGTGTCTCTGAGCAAGCAGCCTTTTTTCTCTGCATCCCTCTTTTTCTGGTCTTAGATCTCTGAATTACCAGCTCTCAGCTTAGATGCTAACTTCCCCGGGTCACTGGGTAACTCCTCAAGCTATTCATCACCCTTTTCCCCACCTGCAGCCGTTGTATCTCGCAGGCAGCCCTTTCCACTTGAGGCTGCCAGAGACAGATACTTGTTAAAATGCCCATGTTCACTAGCTCACTGCCAAAGGTCTCAGGCAAATTTTGTTAAATATAGAGGAGATCTGCAGCTCACTTGTCATCTGTAAAATGATCAGATTAAGTTGATAAAGCAAAATGGTTCAAAAATAATTTTTAAAATGTACAAAGACATACAGCGAAGTCAGCTCCCACCCTAGTCCTCTGCCATATTTATGCTCCTCCCCTCAGAAACAAAAGCAAACCAGGCAGCACTGTTACTAGTTTTTTGTATAGCTTCCAGAGATTTCTAAATATATCCAAGTAATAGTTTTTGAATACACATTGTACCATTCTATATATGTTGTCCTTCATTTTGTTTTTCACTTAGCAGATCCTTAGAATTTTTCTGGATTAGTACATAAAGAGCTTCCTCGTTTTAGTTTAAAGTTGTTATAGCATTCATTTTACAGATGCCCTACTTTTTATTTAGCTACTACCCTGTGGATGGACATCGAAGAGTTCAAGTTGCTCCCAGTCTTGTGCTATTACAAGCAGTACTGTAGTGAATAATCTGATTTTTAGGCAACATTGAATGTGCTCCTAGAATTCTTACTACAGAAATAATCTCTCTCTCTCTTTCTCTCTCTCTCTCTCTCACACACACACACTCCTTACAATTTAAAAAGGGTTTAAAAAAATTTAAACGTTTTAGTTTGAGATAAGTGCAGATTCACACGCAGTTGTAAGAAATAACACAAAGAGATCTCATGTGCCCTTCACCCAGTTTCCCCTAAGTGGGTGTAAAACTGTAGTATAACAGCACAGGGAGGAGATTGACACTGATGCAAGCCACTCATGTGACTCAGATTTCACCGGTTTTACACGTGTGTGCGTGTATTTAGTTCTATGAAATTTTATCACATGCGTAGGCTTGTGTATCCACCATCAGAGTCGAAATACAGAAGAGTCTCAGCACCACAAGGACCCCTCCTTCTGGCCTTTTATAACCACGCACGGCTTCCTCCTTGGTCCACTGCCTCTGGCCCACACTCACTCAGTCCTGAACCCCTGGCAGGCTGGCAACTTTTGGCAATCTGTGCTAATTCTCTATACTTCTGTCATTTCAAAATGTCATATAAATGGAATCATATCATGCAGTATATGGTATCTTTCAGAAGTGACTTTTAAAATCAGCATAGTCCTCTTGAGGTCATCCGGTTTGTTGCATATTCTAAGAGTTCTTTTTTTGTTGCTGAGTAGCATTCCATGGCGTGGCCGTACCCCCATTTGTTTAAGGATATCTGGGTTGATTCCAGTGGCTGGAATCAAAGCTGCTATGAACACTCCTATACAGGTTTTTTGTAAACTTAAGTTCTATTTCTTTGAAATAAGTACCCAATGGTACATTAATTGATGGATTGTACAATAGTTGCATGTTTATTTTCATAAGAAACTGCCAAACTTTTCCAGAATGGCTGTACCATTTTATATTTTCACCAGCAATGTATATCAATAATTTGCCTCCTTGACAACATTTGGTGGTGTCACTATTTTTTAAATGTTAGCCTTTCTGATAGGTGTATGCACTGATTTTTCAGTTTCTCACCATAATCTTCCAGTGTTAAGTCTTCTGACTTTAAATTCACATGTCAGCAATAGTAACAGTTGTCCTTTATTGAGCCCATACCAAATGCCAAACACCATGCTAGGTATTTTACATACACTGTCTTATTTAATTTCCTTTATGCCTCAGCACAAGCTGCTGAGGCAGGACAATGCTGTGGCTCACAGGCTCAGGCATTTCTAAAGTGA
The DNA here is from genome assembly GCA_030015415.1 of Cynopterus sphinx. Taxonomy (NCBI): domain Eukaryota; kingdom Metazoa; phylum Chordata; class Mammalia; order Chiroptera; family Pteropodidae; genus Cynopterus; species Cynopterus sphinx. Next base: position 33,484,214 of record CM057383.1, on the reverse strand, counting down.
TCAGCGGGCTTTAAATCACCCGTCTCTCTCTGAAGCTGTTTTTTCTGTCTCCGCTTTTCTCTCAAGGTTTTCTCTTCTGTCCTCTCCCAGGGGAGGAAGAAATTGGGAATACCTAGGTCTTACGGTTGCCTTTGAGACAGACGCCTGGTGGACAGGGAAAGGACCAGGAGAGGCCAGAGGCCAGAGAGGAGAAGCCCTGATGGGCTGTGGTGCTTCCCACTTCTTGGCTCATGGCTGCAGATTGACCAACCAAGCCCGTGGGCAGGGAGAAGAGGGAGAACAGAGTATTCTTTCCAGGTTGCCACCTACATTGTCAAGTCCCAAGGCTCTCTGCATGAACTGAAAATGCCTTTAGCATCCTTCATGTGGGGGCAGGATCCTAGTCTCCCGCCCACAGCCTTCCTCTGGCAAATGAAAACCCCTGATTGTCTCTAGACCCTGAGCTGAAACCCTGTTCGCTTTTCCGGATGGCAGGGAAGGAGAATTGCACAATGGTGACAGCCAAAAAAGTCCCAAAGACATCTTAGAGGTCAAGCTGAAAGCAGTGTAATATCTCTGAGCTAACAAAAAGCCTGGAAACCAATTTGGGTAAATAATGCTAATCAATTAATCAATCAGTCAAAATCAGTAAACATTTTCCAACACCTTCTGTGTACAAAGGCCTTTCACAGGATATTTGAACTAGGAGAGACCTCGGGATCCATCTCTACTTTCTCCACTTTGCCAATAAAGACAGTCTATCTGTGAAAGGGACCAAGAGCGGGAATGGGAAACTCATATTTGCCAAACATCTATTTTCCAGGCGTTTTTTAGGTTATTTATCCAACTGTGAGATTGAACATGTTCATTTTAATTTTTGGATGAGGAAGCTGAGGCTAGAGTTTCCAGGATTTGTCCAAGGTCCCCCAGCTAATCAGCAGTGCCACCAGGGCTTGAAAAACGTAAGCTTGTTCCATGCCTCTTAAAGATGCAGTCCAAACAACAAGGATGACAAACAATAGAAGGAGGTGCTGGTCAAGAGCATGGGACCCTGCCACTAACTTGATGGGTGACTTTAGACAAATTACCTACAACACTCTAGGACTCTGTTTCTTTATTTACGAAATGGAGAAAATGGAGATGGCCCCTAAGGTCCCTTCCAGTTCAAACTTTCTATGGTGGGGATGTAATTAAAGAAGACATCACCTATTGATTATCAAACGAGGGCAACATATAATGCATTGTATGACCTGACAACGGTGGGGAGAATTAGGATGTGCCTCTGAAGACCAGAAAGCCCACTAGGGCAGGTGGCATAAAAGAACTACAGGGAGGTGGTTTTTGAGGATGCTTGGTTAATATAATCAGTCCGGAGTATTCTTTTGTTTGCCTAGTAAACTAATGACATGTTAAAGTCCAGAGTTCTCGCCCTGGTTTCACTGCCAACACTCTGAGTTTATTTCGTACAGGCCCAGCCCTTCTCCATGGGCCCTGTACCGGCCTGGCCCAGCTTCTGGTCTGCACGTGGGCTGCAGCTTGCTCCCGCAGACTGTAGACACTTTTGGTTCTTGTAAGTAGCTTTGACAGAGCTCAGCAGTATCCCCAGGATGAAAGCTGTTTTCTTTTAAAAAACAGATGTCGATGACAATAAAGTCTAAAGAGAAGACTGCAATATAAGTGGATTTTTAAATCACTTCTATTTAGAGGAATTCACAGGACATGTTTTAAAAAATATAGCCCCTCCATGATTCCTATTACTAGTTCCATTGATGAAAAGGCTCAGCCACATTTGGTTTAACATCCTTAATACAAAGGGGCACCTCAAAACACATTTCCAGATGAAAACCAATGTAGATTTTTTTTCTTTTCAGTTAGACCTTACTTTCTGACAATGGGACTCCCCTGTTGTCTCCTTTTCCTTTTTAAATATTCTCTTTCTATACAGCTTTTGTATTATAAAGTTGTACACCTGAAATGTATATAATGTTATTAACTGATGTTTCCCCAATAAATTTAATTAAAAAACAAAAAATAAAATCCATTGTGAAAAAAAAGGACAAGTCCTCATGCAGGTGAGCCCCCAATTAAACATTAAAAATATTAATCGGAAAAAATAAATAAAAATTTTTTTTCATTTATGGGTTAATAAAAAAGAAGCCAAAATTAAAGATGATTTTATTAATATATTTATTTTAAAAATAGGAAACACATTAATATGATTGAAACTTTTAAAAGAACCAAAAAAAATCATCAGCAAAAACCTTCTCTCCCACCCCACTCAGTTCTTCTCCCCAAAGGCAACCTGCATTATCTATCAGGTTTTTGTGTACCCTTCTGGAGGTATGTTACCCAAACACACACACACACACACACACACACACACACACACACACACACACACACACACTACACCCCTATTATTTTTCCTTTTTACATATTATACTCACATATTGTTCAACTTCTTTTTAGTATTTAGCAATATATCCTGGAGATCATTTCTTTTCATTACACAAAGACTTCTCCTTCTTGTTTCAGGTGTGTAGTGTTTCATCACAATTTATTTAGTAAGTCCCCTGTGGATAGGTGATTGTAATCTGTTGCTATTACAAAAAGGCTGAAGTGCCTCGTATATGCATAATTCCTCACATATGCTTGTACATCCATAGGATAAATTCTTAGAAATGAAAGTGCAAGGTCGAAAGACAGGGGCATTTGTAACTTTGATGGATTTTCATTTTAAAATCATCTATAACCCCTCCTCCAGTGTTAGTCATGCTAATACTTTTATCTATAATTTTCCGGAGTTGCTCATTTAACAAGCATTTACTGAGCCCCTAGGGGCTAAGTGTTCTGTTAGGCACTAGTTATGCAATGCTAAATAAAACCATCTAAGGGACCAGAGCAGGAGGCACACGGTGGATCCACTGGGGCAATCGATATGAATTGCCGCATGATACTTGGGTATCAAAAATGATTCCTCACAAATCCCATCAAATCTGGCTCTCAGCTCCACCCATACCATGGTCTGCGCTAAGTTCAACATTAGTTGTTGGGGTCATTTCCTTTCCCATGGATTGTACCAAAATCCTGGGGTTTTTGTGGCCAGAAAATCAGAGGCGGCTCTCACTTGCTCAGCCCACTGTCACAGTCCCTGTGGTTATCCTGCTCGGCCTGCTCGAAGACCTCTGCTGTTCCCATCAACCCCACGTGGGTTCCCACCAGTTTGAGTTGCCTCAGAGTTGGAGGCACTGGTTTTCAACCTCAGAGGAAATCCTCAGTCCTGTGGCATTCTGCCCCTGGGAATTTACTCAGTTTCCTGGCACCACCCACTCTGCCTTCTTTTAAAAACACCAGCTTCCATTCCTCCTTTCCCTTGCCCAGTGCTGGCTGCCTCCTCAGAAGCCCACCAACACCCGGGAAAGGAGACCCTCCCAAAAGAGCCTACACATTGTATGCAAAGGTTAAGCTGCTTTGAGAACTGGGGAGGGGAATCACATTCTCTTTCCTAGAGTTTCTGTATCTATGGAAATAAAACAGAAATTTATGTGTAAATGAATTATCCCATCGCATAAATAATTAAAATATAACTGCAAGGTGTGGCTGGAGAGCCCTGTTTTGCTCACTGCTGTATTCCCTGCACCTAGAATAGAGTCTGACACATAGTAGGTGCTTGATAAATATTTGTTGACTGAAGGAATGCAGTATTATAAACAACAAGAACAAGAAATGCCTGAACGAGAACCCTGGAGCTAGCAGTGACTGCTTCGGCCTGAGTGGTCAGAGACCATTGCTTGGGGGAGATGACATTTCCACTGATCCTTGAGGAATCAGGAGAAGTCAGCTCTGTGTACTGAATAGGGAGGAGCCATTCAGATAGGCGGAAGTATGGGGGTCCCAAAAGTGGAAGAGAGTTTGTGAAGTGAGCACAGAAAGAAGCCTTTGGCAGAGGTGGCACAGAAGGTGACAAAGGAAGGCAGGGGCTGGCTGCGGCAGACCTTGTAGGATGTGAAGGAGTGTAGAATTCATGCAAACTGTAATGCAAAAACTTTGAACGATTTTAATCAGGGGAATAAAATGATTTTTAGAATCTCTTTACATTTTAAAAGGATCTCCCTGGCAGCTGTGTAAGAGTAGATTGAAGCAGAGAAGTGGGTAAGTGGGAAAATCTGTTGAGAAGTGTTGCAATTGTCATAGCAAGAAAAGATGAGTGGTGGGGGGAAGTTGAAAAAGTGTGGGTAAGTTGAAGATACATTTTAGAGGTAGACTTAGATACGACTTGATTATGGATCCAAGAGAAAGGGGAAAATTAAAGAATGATTGAATTATTGTGGGTGGGAAAACTGCAAGGTGAAGGAGGACGTCAAGTAAGAGACGGCTGAGGGAGGCTGGATGAAGAGTTAATGTGTATGTATCTTTGGGGTAGTGGTAAGAATTCGGGTACGCCTCACACTGCCCAGGCTCTCGTTCTGTCTCTGCCAGGTCAGCTACGGGAGACACTCAGTGCCTCCATTTCCTCATCTGGAAGTGAACATTAATAGTTTCTTCTTAAATTTTTATGAGGATTAATTGATATAATCTATATAAAATACAGAGTGTTTTTTACATAGTAAAGTACCTAAATAAATTTAGCTATTTTTATTATCTACTTTTACATTGGTATTTAAAATGGATGGATGATCTAACTATGGGAGGTGAACACACAGTGTAAGTATATATATACATATACACACACACACACACATATATATATATACACACACATACACACACACACACACACACCTGTACAGGTGAAACTTATTAGATTTCATTAACCAATGTCACCATAAAATAAATAAATAAATAGATTTTTAAAAAATTAAAAAATAAAATGGATGGATGACATTCAATGTTATGAATAAGTTATTTATTCAACCCTTAACCGGGTTACTTTCAACACTACAGCTTAGTAATAATAGCAGAGTGGTTAAGAGCACAGACTCAGAAGCTAAAGTGCCTCAGTTCAAATCTTCGTCCTGGAATTTACTATATATATACATAAAAGTTTAGCAAGTTATCTAAACTCTCTGTGCCTCAGTGTCCTCATCCCTAAAGTGAGAATAACAATAGTGCCTATTTCTGAAGAGATTCTGAAATAAGCAAATGAGTTAATAGGTCTGGATCACTTAGAACGTATTAAATACCATGTTTACCATTATGTGCCAACTACTTTTTTAAGCATGTTAATTGTTCCTCATTTAATATTTGTAACATCCCTACAAAGTAGGTATTATTATCCCAGAGTTACAGACTAGAAAAGTGAAGTACAGATACAATTTGAACCTAGACTCCTGAGCCTCTGGTTCTAACTATGGCACATCATTTTATATATATCTTTCCTCATCTGCACAACTATTTTTTTAGGATGAATTCCAAGAAATGGAATTTCATAATTTGAACATTTCTTTTAAGGCCTTTGGTACATATTAACTTATTTTTCAGTGAGTTTGTAGCAATTTATGATCCCCCTGAAAGTTACGATAGGTATGTTTCTTGGTGGATACTCCCCTTATTGTTAAGTGATTCCTATTAACAACATGGCTAAGCCAGGTTCCTTTTGGTATTTGTATAGTATACACACACACACACACACACACACACACACACATATTTCCATTCCTTAATTTTAATCTGTGTCTTTATTTTAGGTATGCCTCTTGTAAACACTGAATAACTAGATTTTAGCTTTTTTATCCATTCTAATATTCTCTCAACCATTAGGAAAGCTTAATTCATTTACATTTACTAAGATTCGTGATGTAATGAGACTTTTTCCCCGACATACTATTTTGCATTTTTTATCTACTATTCTGTCTTTTCTTCTTTCTTTTTCCATCTTTTTATTTCTCTAATAGATCAATTGAGTTTTCCTTATTCCTCCCTTAGTTTCCTCTATTAGTTTGAAGTTATGTCCTATTCTTTAGCAATTCCTCTTAACTTTTTAATATGCTTATTTAACATAACAAATTTTATCTTCCAAGCAAGATTAAGATCTTAAAATATATCAGTTCTAAATTACCTCTCCTCCCTTGATCTATGATAATATTGCTAATATAGTTACTTTAAAATATATTTGCTCCGCCAGTTATTTTTTAAAAAGTGTTCAGACAGGACTTCTGGCTATGGCCTAATGCAGAGATTGGCAAACTCTCCTCCAAAAAACAACTATGAAGCCAGACAGAACTGACAAAAATAATCATTTCACTACTCTGGAAACTAATCAAGGCATAACAACAATCTGAGAAGTTTCTATGTTTGAAAAACCACTGGACCTAGGATAAGGAGAGTAGAAATCTGTGGCTTTCTAGCCCAGGGCTGCTCATCTCCTGCAGCTTGAAGTTCTGTTGAGTGAGGTTTACAAAGGAGGGTGGGCCAGGGATAGGAATAATGGCAGATCCTCTGCCCCCCGTTGAAGGTAGCTCACTAGATTTCAAGCAATAGGCAAAGTCAGGCCCAGTGACATTGCTGGTGGAAGTGACTCTCTCATCAGCCTATAAAAGGTGATAGCCGATGGCTCTTCTGGCCTGAGGTTGTGGGGTCAAGGCAAATGTATTTCTAGCTGAGACTGCGTGTATATACAGCAGAGACTGAAAAAGGTGCATGATCACACTTTTCATTTAGTTGTCATGTATCCTTAGTCTTTCCCAATCTGGGACATTTTTCGGTTTTTCTTTTCATAATCTTGATACTTTTGTAGCATGCCCCTCAATTGGGATCAGACAAGGAAAAATTATTATTATAGGTTAAATAATTTATAGGAAAAGATGGATATAATGACTAGAGACGTATATGGCATTATTTCAGAGAATGAATAGAAGTTCTAATGTGGAACTCAGTGAAATCCTAAAACTGAAAAATAAATGATCTGAAACCATTTCACTGGATGGGATTAAAAGCGAATTAGACATTGGGTATTATTGAATGAAGGATTCATGAACTCAGAGATAGGACAATAAATTAAACTGAAGCAGCATGAGAAAAAAATATTTAAAAACATGAACAAACCTTTAGTGCCATATATGAATAATAGCAAACACTCTAACATATATGTAATTGGAATCATAGAAAAAAAAAGAGAAAGTGACAAAAAATTTAAAGAAATGGCTAAATATTTCTCATATTTGATGAAAAACCTCAATATAAAGATCCAAAAAATTTAACAAACTTCATATGTAATAAATATACCTAGACACATCATGATCAAATTACTCAAAAAGATGAGAAAATATTAAAAGAAGATAGCAAAAAAGAAAGATTACATACAAAGTAACATGGATATGAATTATGATTTTTTAAATTAGAAACAATGCAAGCTGGAAGACAATGGGAAAACATCTTTAAAGTGGTGAAAACAAAACTTCAAGCTTGAAATCTAGAGCCAGTGAAATGACATATATTTCAAAAATTAAGGCAAAATAAAGACATTTTCAGATCAGCAAAAGCTGAGAGAATTTATAGTTGGTAGATTCTCACTATAAGAAGTGCGTGGCACCCTGGGTGTCCATCAGTGGATGAATGATGAAGAAGAGGTGGTGCATATATACAATGGAATACTACTCAGCCATAAGTGAATGAATGAATGAATGAAATCTTTACATCTGCAACAACATGGATGGACCTAGAGGGTATTGTGCTGAGTGGAATAAGCCAAGTACAGAAAGACAAATGTCATATGATTTCACTTACATGTGGAATCTAAAGAACAAAATAAACAAAACAGAATCAAACTCATACATGTTCACAGAGAACATTTTGAGGGTTACCAGATGGGAGGGTGAAAAAGGGGGGAGGAATTAAGAAGTACAAATTGGTAGTTACAAAAGAGTCATGAAGATGTAAGGTACAGCATGAGGAATATGGTCAATATTGTAGTAACTCTATACGGTGTCAGAGAGGCACGAGATTTACCAGGGTGATCCTTCTGTGAGTTTTATAGATATCTAATCACTATGCTGGACACCTGAAACTAATATAATATTGTATGCCAGCTATAATTGAATAATAAAAAAATATTATCAAAAAAAAGAAAAAAGAGAGAAGTGCTAAAGGAAGTTCTTTAAACTGAAGGGAAGCGATACCAGATAGAAACATAAAGGGACAGGAAGAAATAAAGAGTTCCAGAAATGGCAAGCATGTGAGTAAGTAAAAAAAGACATTTTTCTCTTTCCTATATTTTTTAGAGTTCAATGAGCAGTTTAAAGCAAAATGAATACTAATAATATATCATAGGGTTTATAACATATGTAAAGGTAAAATATATGACCATAATAGTACAAAGTACAGAAGGAGCTAAAGGACAGTTTCTTGTGGTACAGTTTTTTACTACATGTAAACTAGCATAATATCAATAAGTTATAGTCTGTAAAAAGTGAAAGTTGCATATGGCAATCTCTAGAGTAAGAACTAAAAATAAAGCAAAAAGGTATAACTAAAAATCCAATGATGAAGATAAAATGGAATACTAAAAAATAATTTTAAAAAAAGTCAGGAAAAGAGGGAAAATGAACAAATACAAAACAGGGGAACAAATAGAAAACAAATAGCAAGGTGGCCCATATAAACTAATATAATCCTTTATCAATAATTATATAAATGCAAATAGGCTAAGCACCTCTATAAAAATCTGAGTGCCTTGGGCATGTATATGGGTCTAATAGCATTACAGGCCATTTGCTTTCTAACTTCCTTCTACAGCTCTGCTTTTAACTTTATTTTTCCATTTTCTGGTACCTATTAATTTCATTTTTTTAAATTTTGAGAGAGGCTGGTTATGAATTATATTTAAATCAGAAATTTTATGTGTTTGGAAATATGAAAGGAAAACTGGGGGCTTCTTCAGCAGTTTGGTCCACCATGCTGGCAACTTTATTTTTTAAATTAAAAAAATTAATTCATCTTGAATTTATTTTAAGTTAACAGGTATATTTTTAAATTTAATTTTCCAAATTATTAAACCATTGCCTTTATTTGTTAAATAATCTAGCCATCTTCCACTGGTTTGAGAAGCTACTTTGATCACAATTTAAATTACATTTGGGTACATTACTGAATTTCTGTTCTGTTACCATATTATCTGTTTCTGTGCAAAGAAATGTAAAGTATATATTCAATAGTATAATCTTAAAATTATTTCAGCTTTACATTTTTTCAGTTTTAATGTCTTGTTGGTGAAGATTCCTATAATCACCATTATTTAAAAACATCATATCTATTCTATTTACATGAACTATAGAATAATTTTGTTAAGTTTAAACATTTTCTGTTTTATTTGGGATAATGTTAAAGATATAATTTAGGGTAAGAATTTGTATTGAAGTGGTTATTAGTTTTTCTCACACAGAAATATGACATGTTTTTCCATTTATTCAAGACATTAATATCTCTCAGTAAAGTTTTACAATCTTCTTCGTATGAATTCTGTATATTTTGTCATAAGGGTATTTCTTCCCCCATATCTAGTAACTTGTTTTGTTATAGTGAATGAGATCTTTTTTATTGTATATATTTATGTTCATATATAGTCTCTCTTGATCTAAACTTGTGTTTAAGGAAGGATTAAAATTTTCTTTTAAAAAGCTCACTAATGTGGTATTGTAATCAAATTCTTCTCTTCCTTCCTCTCTTCCTTCCTTCCTTCCTTCCTTCCTTCCTTCCTTTCTTCTCTTTTTTCTTCTCTCTCTCCCCCACCTCCTTCCTCTTCTCTCCTTCTCTTCCTTCCTTTCTTTTCCATTCTTTCTTGTTAACTATTTTTATTGAGGTATAATATATATATATACACACACACACACACACACACACACACATACATACACACACAGATATGTACATATATGTGTATATATATATATAAAGTATGTATGTGTTATAATTTTAATGTTCATCTTGATAAAATTTTACATAATTATACATATACCCAAGACAAGATATGGCATCTTTCCAGTACCCCAAAATGTTCCCCCATGTTCCCTCTCCATCTACACCAAACCCTGAGGTAACTATTGTTCATATTTCAATCAACAGGAAGTAGTTTAGCTGGCTTGTGAATTTAATATAAATCAAATTATGAGTGTGCCCTTTAATGTCTGGATTCTTCCACTCAACACAGTATCTTGAGTTCATCCACCTTGTTGTTCTTATCAGTCATTTGTACTTTTAAATTGCTTTATAGCATTTGATTATATGTGTGTATGTGTATATCTCTGTATGTACGCATATACACAAATATTTATGTACACACACCTACATACCTTAATTTATCAATTTATGTATCCATTCACCTGTTGACAGGTCTTTGTGTTGTTTCTAGTTTTGGCTATTATGAATAAAACTATTATGAACACCCTTGTGCATGTCTTTTTGTGAACATGAGCACACCTTTCTGTTGGGTGTACACTGGGTGTACATTTGAAGGGTTGTAGGATAGGCACTTGTTTACTTTAATGAACACTATCAAATAATATTTAAAAATGGTTATATTGTTTTAAATTCCCACCACCAAGGTTTGAGAGGTCCAGCTCATATCCTCACTAACATCTGGTATTAGAAGTCACCTTATTTTAGTCATTCTGGGTATGTGGAGTGGCATCTCATTAAGGTTTTACTTTGCATTTACTTGATGAGTATTAGCATTCAACGTCTTTTTGTATGCTTCTTGGCCATCTGGATATTCTCTTTTTTTAAGTGCCAGCTTAATATTTTTATACGTTTTTAAATTATGTTGAGTTTTTATATTGATGTATAGGAATTTTTCATATATTCAGATATGAGCTCTTTTCCTGTAGTTTAAAGATATTTGTCTGGTGCTTGACTTCTTATTCTCAATAATTTCTGTTGATGAACAGAAGTCTTGAATTTTGCTGAAGTTTAATTAATCAATTATTTTTCACTTAGGGCTACTGCTGCCTTATGTCTTTTTGAGAAATTTTTTCTTACCCTAAGGTCATGAAGATATTCTTCTATGTTTGCATCTAGTAAGAAACCTTATTGGTTTACCTTTTATATTTGAATCTAGGATCCTTTTCAAATTAATTTCTGTGCCATGGGTGCGGTAGAGGTTCACACTTAATTTCTTTCCCCATTATATATAAATATTCAAGTTTCAGCACCAGTTATTCAAAAGACTATTTTTTCTCCCACTGAATTGCATTGGTGCTTTCCTTGAGAATTAGGTGAACAAGTTGGTGGGTCTATTTCTGCACTTTATTTTGGAATATTGCTCTATTTATCTATCCTGTGTTCCTTACTATAGCTTTCCATCTTTGTAAGACTTGAAATCTAGTAGTGTTAATTCTCCAATTTTGTTCTTCAAGATCATCTTAGCCATTCTAGGTCTTTAGCATTTTCCATATAAAATTTAGAATCAACTTGTTGATGTCAAAAACTATAAAGTTTCTGGGATTATGATTTCATTGAATTTATTAGTTCAGAAAAAACTAATGCCTTAACAATTTTGAATCCATCCATCTGTGATCACGACTGTGTCATTTATTTAGCTCTTTTATCATTTCCCCCCCAAATTTGTTGCCATTGCACTGTCTTGTACTCATTTTGTTAAATTTATCACTAAATATTTCATATTTTAATACTATTATAAAGCTATAGTGTTAAAACTTTTTAATTTTCCATATTTGTGGCTCTTTTATAAAAATACAATTTTATAGATTGACTTTTTATTAATTCACTTAGTTCTCTTTTAGTTCTAGTAGTTTGTTATAAATTCTTTTGGAATTTCTACATATACATCTTGGCAGCTGCAAATAAGGAGTTTTACTTCTTCCTTTTCACTTTTTATGGACTTTTATTTATTTTACTTTTTGAAAGGACTTCTAAATAATCTCTCTCTGTTGACGGATGGTCCTAATTCAAGTCATATGTAAACTTAGACATAAAAAGTGTCAGGACAAGGAGGACTTAGTTGAAAAGAATATTAAATAATTTAATTGAAGCAATGATGTGAATATGACTTATTTTTGAATGCCCTGTTGATATTAAATGTTTACATACACAAAATTGTATACAATGCCAATGCATAATAGATATGCACATTAGCAACCACTTGATGAATCACCTTCATAGAAAATGCAAGAAAATCTTGCCTAAAGAAAAATCTTTGTTAAATCATCATAAAATGCTCAAGAACTTAAATTCAGAGGTCTCAAAACAAACTTTGCTCATGTTGAACTTTGCCTCTTGATCTTTTGGGACTTTTTGGAAAGCAATTTTTCCTATATTTATCTACCTACACGCAAACAAGATAAGGGCAGGGTTTCTGTTTCTTATTCTTACTCTGTACTTTGCCAATTGGTGTTCCACGGTGTTCCTTAAATGAGTGAACACAGGCATAAATGAAAGGAATAAATGACTGGAACTATAAATGAGAGAAGTCAGCTCCAATCTTCAGTTATATCGGATAGTCCACCCTGTTAGTCTTTGAATTTATCTGCTGTTTTTTTTTTTTTTATGTCTAAATAATCTGGCTTCCCATTTACAACTTGGTTCCATTAAAGAAATACTCTCATCCATAGGAGACTTTTGTCAAAAATGGTCACAGCAATTTCCCCACACCACTTTAATCCCACTGCTTGAGACTGCCTTGGTAACAGCCAAGTAGGAGAAGTGGATGTTGGGTGGACTGAATTCGACTTATTTTAAAAACTTAATTTGGTTGCATCAATCTGTTTGTGTACATTGTATAGTTACAGTCATGGAAGAAATGCCATAGTTATTGTACAGCATCAAGGAGCTTCAAGCCACCATCATCTCTGGCTGGAAAGTGAAAGTGGTCCCTCTCCTCATTGTCCCTTCATTTAACTTGAGGCAAGCCTTTACACTCTCTGTCTACACTCAACATGCCTGACAATGTCTACCACCCCTCCACTTCTCACACGTTTACTCACTTACTCATGTACATATCTATCTCCATAAATAACTCCATTGTACCCTAAGGTGTCTAGCACAGTGCTTTGCGAAAAGTCGGCCCTCAGAATAATATTTGCTTGATATACAAAAGAAAAGAGAAAATGAGGAGGGGGTGGACATCAAAGATGAGATGCAATGAATACATACTGAATGTTACAATTGGCAAGGTATAGTATACATAACATTAAATTATATTGGATTGCTTTCTAGTAATTATGGTTCTTGGCCTAAAAAGGTTTTTAGAGTGGCATTAGGAATTCTTACTTTAGCTTAATCACAGTGTTTAGATTTCTCTAGGAAGGCACCTTATTTATTTAATGTCACAATACTAAAATCGTTCCTTTCTGCAATGTTCAATAAACAGAAAAAGGAACCCAAACATCTATATTAAATTGTTACTAACAAAGTAAACATTTCTCCCCCTGCTTTTTCTGAGCTGATTAAGCACCAGTGTATTTAAAAATGTTTCCCAAGCCTGAGAAAGGCTCCCCTCTGAACATACAACTATTGAGTGCAGAATGTTTTTCCTACCACTTGATTACAATTTGGCAGTAGTTTCTGAATAATTTACAAATTTTAAATTTCTGTGCCCCAAACACACATGTGTTTGCAGCTAAACAGACTTGAAAGAATATGCAAATTGCACTTTTATGTCAAAAATGAGTGAATGCAGCTTCATGAAGAAAAAAGTGAACTGTCACCCTCATGTTTTTGTTTAGACTAATCTGTGTGCTGTCGCCCCCACATCAGACTGCATCAACATTTTCTTTGGGATATTAGACGTAAATGTTTATGACTGCAGATAGCCTAGGAGGAATTGGCACTTATTAAAAACGACCCTGGAGTATTTTCTTTGGTTTCCACATAAATATCCCAGGGAAACGTTCAATCAAACAAGGCTGCCAGGTAGAGGGAAATGAGCATTACAGCAGAACACTGGGGTCTCCCAGGTCCTGTCAAGTGGGAAGCCCCACCCAAGATTGTAGTCAGGAGGCTGGGCCCTGAGGACTGTGTGGGGCTGGCTTTTTCTCAATGTGGATAATAATGCCCCTGCTGACTGGAAATGCCTCCCCCAGAGGCCAAGAATCCATCCTTTTCCACAAAAAAAGCTTTGTATTTTAAGGAGTCATCAAAAGTCTAGACACTGCATGTGGATTTCATCCCACCTTCAGCTGTGGGGGCCAAGCCTGGATGTGTTATCAAAATGGGACAATCTCTCACAGCACAGTTGGTTTCATTCATGGTTTGAGGCAGGTGTGAGTTCAACCACCATATCTTTACAAAGGGCAGGAAGTGGTTCCTGAAATTGAGGCCTGGAAATGTCCATTGTTAACTCCTGAAAAAGCTGAGAATTTCATTCTAAAATATCAGACACTGAAGACATACTTTTAGCCCTCCCTGCTTCAGCCAAATTGTACCCAAACTCCACTATATAAAGGTTTAATAACTTCTCCTGCTGCTAACCACTTCAGTGTAATCACCGTCCTCTGGCTTTTGCCCTAGGCTCCCTGAAATCTAGGGAACACCATCCCACTCTCAACTGTCTTTTGCCTCCTCATCCCACTACCACAGCCATCACCAAGTTCATAAGCAACCTCCGCAAACCAATCAGAGTGAGTGTTTTCCAATTCAACAACAAAAAAACCCCAAACAATCCAATTAAAAAATTGGCACAGTACTTGAATATGTAATTTCTCCAAAGAATACTTACAGATGGCCAATAGCCACATAAAAAGATGTTCAACTTCATTAACTAACAGAGAAATGCAAATCAAAACCATAATACCTCATACCTGTTAGAATGGCTATTATCAAAGAGATCAACAAGTGTTAGAGAGGATGTGGAGAAAAGGAAATCCTCATACATTGTTGGTGGAAATATAAATTGGTACAGCTATTACAGAAAAAAGTATGAAGATTTCTCAAATATTAAGAATAAAAATGCCATAAGAGCCAATTATTCGATTGCTAGAAACTTATCTGAAGAATACAAAAACATTAATTCAAAAAGATAAATGCACCCCTATGTTCATTGCAGTATTATTTACAATAGCCAAGATATGGAACAATCATATCTTAAGTTGTTTATCGATGGACAAAGAGATAAAGAAGAAATGGAATATATATAAAAGGAATATTTCTCAGCCATAGAAAGAATAAAATCTTGGAGATATTAGGCTAAGTGAAATTTGACAGAGAAAGACAAACACCGTATGACTTCATTCATAGGTAGAATCTAAAAAAATAAAACAAAACAAATGAGCAAGCAAATCAAAATGAAAACAAACTCATAGATACGGAGAACAGATTGCCAGTTATCAGAGTCAAAGAGGGTCAGTGGGGTCAGCAAAAGGAGTGAATGGATTCAATTGTGTGGTGGACGGTAACTAGACTTTTGGTGGTGATCACTTTGTAGAGTATACAGATGGCAAATTATATTGTTGTACACACGAAACATCTCTCTCTCTCTCTCTCTCTCATCTCTATCTCTATCTCTATCTCTATCTCTATCTCTATCTCTATCATCTATCTCTATCTTGATCTCGATCTCTACCTATATCTATCTATATATAACATACCAATTTTACCACAATAAAAAAAGAGCATATCTTGGTTTCCATCTCATCTTATCTCTCAACAGTACTGGTACTCCCTCCTTGAAACCCTCTCTTCTGGCTTCAGTAATACCATAATTACTTGGTTTCTCTATTATGTCTGGCTACTTCTCTCTTCTTTGCAGGCTCCTTTCTCTCTACACAGTCTTTTAAAGTTGACAGACCAAAAACCATATGATCATCTCAAGAAGCACAGAAAAAGCACTTGACAAAATTCAACACCCTATCATGTTAAAAATACTCAACAAACCAGGACTAGAAGGGAACTTCCCTAAGCTAATAAAATACTAACATTCATACTAGCAGAAAAGTAATACAGATTTTGGTCTGTGGAAGTTGGGTGCTACTGTAGCAAATACCTGAACATGCAGAAGTATCTTTGGGATTGGGTGATGGGCAGATGCTGAAAGCATTTTGAGGTGTGTGATAGAAAAAGCCTAGATTGCCTTGATCAGCCTCTTAGTAGAAGTGTAGATGCTAGTAACTCTGCTAATGAGGGCTTGGGAAGGAAACGAGATGCATGGTAGAGAAAACATAAATTGCCTCAGATTATGCCTAAATCGTCGTGAACAGACTGTTAGTAGAAATATGGGTGTTAAAGGTGCTGCTGTTGAAGGCTCTGAAGGAAATGAGGAACATGTTATGGGAAACTGGAGGAAAGGGGTTCTTGTTACATGGTGGCAGAAAGCTTAGCAGAATTTTTCCTGCAGTTATGTGGAAAGCTGAACTGGTAAATGATGAAATTCAACATGTAGTTGAAATTTCCAAGCTAAGTGTTGAAGGTGTGACCCAGTTTTTCTTATTGCTTACAGTAGAATGCAAGAGAAAAGATAAATTGAAGCAAGAATTTTTTTAAAAAGAGGACTCAGGACTTAGTGATTTGGGAAATTCTCGGCTTATTTAGATTGCAAAAGACTTAAAATGCAACAGATTTACTCTCAGGGAAGTATGTTATAGGAAAAACATTGAAGGATATGTAGCTGGAGAACCTCTTGCCAATACCTCAGAAAATTTTTAAAAAATGTTAGAGTATTTAGTTATAAAAAAAGCTCTTAGAGATACATATATCATACATGTATGAGATATCCTAGCTATCTCATCAGAAGCCCAAAACAGAGATGGGTTTATTTAGGAAGAATCTGTGGTAAGATCTCTTGTTTAATGGGAGAATAATAGATTCTAAAGAATTTTATACCAACAGAAACACTGCCAGCTTGGACCGAAAGGGACAAAAAGAGAGAACAAAATGAAAGCAAGCTGTTGGGCCCTCAAAATTCTGCAGGCAGGAAACAGGCTGATAAAACTATCCAGCTGCAAACACATGTTACCTCTCATGAAAAAAGTAAAGATGGCTCAGAAGATGGAGCCTCAGGCTCAGATGGTGGAACCATGGACCCAGAGGTTGGAACTGAGGGCCCCAGAAGATTATTTCCAGACTTTGAAACCCAGTGGAATTTCCTGGATGAATTTCTACATTTTGGGGAACCAGTGACTCTTTTTCCTTTCCATTTCTTCCATTTTAAAACCAGAATATCTATGCCCATCTTACCTTTTTTTGGGGTGCGGCAGGAAAGAATATAACTTTTTTCTTTAGTTTCACTGGTCCATATGGAGAAGAACTGTGCTCTAGGATAAATAATACTATGTCTCACCATACTTTTATTGATGATTTAGGTAATGGTATTTGGAACTTTTGAATTGATGAAATTTAGGTGATGTTTTAGACTTGTTGATCCTGTAATGGGTTGAGAATTTGGAAGACCTGGGGATGGGGTAAATGTATTTTGCATATATGGCAAACATGAATATTTGGGGGGCAGAGAGTGGAATGTGGGAGGCAAAATAATGCTCCCCTAAAGAGATCCACACCTTAATCTCTGGAATTTGTGAATATGTTACCTTCTGTGGAAAAAAGGACTTTGCAGATGTGACTATGATTAATAAAGTTAATATGGGACCAGTATAATCACCTGAATCCTTAAAATTGAGAAATTTTCCTGCTATACTCAGGCAGAGGAAGATGTGACTATGGAAGAAATGTGTGAGAGATGCCATGTTGCTGGCTTTGAAAGTAGAGGAAAGAAGCCATGAGCCAAGGAATGTGGGTGACCTTTAGAAGCCGGAAAAGGCAAGGAAGATTCCCCCAGTGTCTCTGGAAAGGAACACAGCCCTTCTGATATCTTGGTTTTAGCCCAGTGAAGCCCATATTGGACTTCTAAACTATATAAGTAGGAGATAATACATTTGTGTTGCTTTATGCCACCAAATGTGTCATGTTAGTTATGGCAGCTATAGAAAACAAATGCAGCAATTCATGAAAAACCCATCACCTTAATGGTGAAAGACTTAATAGTTTCCTTTTAAGACTGAGAATAAGACAAGGATGTCTGCTCTTGCCACTTCTAGTCAATATGAATCTCATCATATTAGAGATTCCAGCCAGGGCAACTAGGCAAGAAAAAATAATATAAAATAAAATGTATCAAGATCAGAACAGGAGAAATAAAACTAGCTTTATTCAGGCACGATGTGATTTTGTTACAGAAAAATCTTAAGAAATCCATAAAAAGCTATTAGAACAAATAAATGAGTTCAGCATTGTTGCAGAATACAAGATCAATATGCAAAAATCAATTATCTCTATAACACTGACAATGAACAATCAGAAAATAAAATTATGAAAAATGTTCCATATAATAGCATCCAAAAGAATAAAATACTTAGGAACACATTTAACCAAATAAGTGTACCCTAAAAACTACAAACAGTGCTGCGAGAAATAAAAGAAGACTTAAGTAAATGAGAAAAAGACATTCCATTTTCATGGATTGGAAGACTTAATATCGTTAAGATGGCAATAGTCCCTAAACTGACATAATGAGTCACATGCAATTCCTACCAAAATCCCAGCTGGCTTTTTTGTAGATATTAATAAGCTTATCTTAAAATTCATGTGGCATTCAAGGGATGCAGAATAGCCAAAACAATCTTTGACATTGGTTAATAAAATTATATAGGTTTCAAGTGTATAATTCAATAATACATCATCCGTATATTGCACTGGGTGTTCGCCATCCAAAGTCAAATCTCCTTCTGTTACCATATATTAGCCCCTCTTTACCCTTTCTATTCTACCCCACTTTTTCTCTGGTAATCACAAAGCTTTTATCTGTGTCTATGAGTTTTTGTTTGTCTTATTAGTTTGTTGCTTTCAGTTTTATATCATACATATAAGTGAAGTCATATGGTTCTCAAATTTTCCATCTGATTTTTTTCACCTAGCATGATTATCTCAAGATCCATCCATGGAGAGAAGAAACGGTACTGGGAAAATTAGAAAGCTGTATGCAAAAAAGTGAGAAACTAGACTGTTGTCACCATATACCAAAATTAACTCAAAATAGATTAAAGACATAAATATAAGACCCGAAACAATAAATTGCATAGAAGAAAACATAGGCACAAAACTCATGGACCTTGTTTTTAGAGAGGATTTTATGAATTTGACCTCAAAGGCAAGGGAAGTAAAAGCAAAAATAAATGAATTGGACTATATCAAACTAAAAACTTTCTGTACACCAAAAGAAACCATCAACAAACAAAGAGACAATCAACTGAATGACAGAAGATATTTGCAAATAATGCCTCCAATAAAGGGCTAATATCCAAAATATATTTAAAAAGTCATACAATTTAACAACAAAAAACAATCTAATTGAAAAATGAGCAGAGGACCTGAACAGATACTTTTCCCAAGAAGTCATATAAATGGCTAACAGACATGTGAGAAGATACTCAACTTCACTAGTTTTAGTAAAATGTAAATCAAAATCACACTGAGATACCACCTCATACCTATACGTATGGCTATTATCAAGAGGACGAAACTAAATAAACTTGGAGGACTCACAGTTTCTGATTTCAAAATTTACTACAAATTAAGACTGTGTGGTATTGGCATAAAGATAGACATAGAGATCAGTAGAATAGAATTGAGAATTCAGAACTAAACTCTTACATTTTTGGTCACTTGACCTTTGACAATGATGTAAAGACAATTAAATGGAGAGATAATAGTCTTTTCAACAAATGGTGTTGAGACAACTGGATATCCATATACAAAGAGATAAAAGTGGATCCCTGCCTCCAAAACACATGTAAAAGTTAACTGAAAAGGAATCAGAGGTCTAAATGTGAAAGCTAAAACTATAAAAGTTTCAGAAGAAAATGTAGCTTAATCTTAAGTCTATACGAACTCAGATTAGGCGATGGTTTCTTAGATATGACACTGAAAACACAAATTACAAAAGAAAAAATAGGTAAGTTGAGCTTCATCAGAATTAAAAATGTTTGTGCTTTAAAGAATACCATCAGTATGAGAGAAAAGTTTTGTAAAACATATATCTGATGAGGGACTTGTATCTAGAATTTAAAAATTTGTACAACTCAATACTAAAAAAAATAACACAATTTAAAAATGAGCAAATGGTTTTAATAGATATTTCTCCACAGAAAATATACAAATGGTCAATAAACACATGAAAGAATGCTAAACATTGTTAAAAAAACACAAATCAAAACCAAAATGATGTCATTTCTCACCAACCAGGATGGCTATAATCAGAAAGGCAGACAATAATCAGTGTTGAGGAGGATGTGGAGAAATGAACTCTCATACATTGTGGGCAGGAATGTAAAACAATGCAGCTGCTTTGTAAAAACAGTTTGACAGTTCCCCCCAAAATGAAACATAAAGTACCATTCTACTCTTAGGTATATAAGAGAATTGGAAATATATGTTCACATAAAAACTTGTTCATTGCAACCTTATTCTTATTCATAATATCCCCCAAATTGAAACAATGCACATGTCCATCAACTGGTGAATGGATAAAACAAAATTTGGTATATCTATACAATGGAATATTAGTCAGCTATAAAAGGGAAGAAAGTGCAGATACATGCTGCAACATGGATAGACTTCAACTTCTTTCATTTTGCTAAATGAAAGAAGCCAGACACAAAAGGTCACACATCATATGCTCCCATTTATGTGAACTACTCAGTATAGGCAGATTCATAGAGACACAAAATAGATTAGTGGTTGTCAGAGGCTGGGGGTGGGGGTGGAAATGGAAAGTGACCACTAACAGGGGTACAGGGTTTCCTCGTGGAGTAACAAAAATATTTTGGATTTAGATATGTGTGATGGTTGCACAACTCTTTGAGCATATTGAAGTACTGAACTGTACACTTTAAATAGTTGAATTTTAGGTCTGTGAATTACATGTCAATAAAGTTGTTATGTATTTAAAAAAACAGTGATAGGCTTCAAGCCTTGGTTCTAAATCTTATTCTTTTCTACACTCTCTCTAGGCAATTTCTACTACTCCTATGGCTCAACTGCAATTGAGGTACCCACGAACCTCAAGAGTATAGCTCTATCCCCATTTCTCCTTTGAATTCCTATCTACCCAAACTCTGCATTTTTGGCTGTTCCTCTGGCCCTCAGTTTATTTCATGCCTCTACTTCACCGTTACTTCCATAATAGTCTGTCCGATTTACTTATCTATCTCTTTGCTCAAAAATATCAATGAACATACAAATGAATGAAGAAAATATTTTAAGTCAATGCTGTAAGGGCTAGGTTTCAGGCTCCCTGAAGTAGTGGCTCTCAGTAGAAAATGTACTTTCTTACTATGCATATTTTCCACTAAAGAAAGGTAGGCAACAAAAAGTATTTAGATTTGAAGCCTGAACTCGAGTGAGCTTTCCTTCCAAGAGGCACCACAGAGATCATTCTGCCATGACTATGAGCTTTCCTGGGAGATTTTGACAAGCCCACTCTTGAAAATGGGAAGGCCCTTCATGCTTCATGAGTTATTGACTCAGTGTCACTCACTGAAAGGTCTGTGCTCTCTTTTATAAAGATTTTATGGTGGTGACAATGGGATGAGAGCACTTCCCACATGTGGCTGAGCAGAGACTGCCTTGTACAACTTTCTCACGCTTGCAGCAATAAACCTTTTCTGACAGTTGTGCGCTATCTTGCATACCACATATACCTTCTTGTGCTAATTTTGGTTATACTCTGCTTTCCCTACGGGAGGTACACAAACGGTGACTGATCTCGCAAGTATGCATGTGGGCATAAGAGACATATACAGAGCCCTCTTAAAGTTTGCACTTTTCCTCCACTTGCAGAAGCCAGATGTAAGTTACAGGATTCTAGTCACTTGTTGAGTGTGTGCTGGGCTCCTACATAGACCATATCTGGGTTATCCTATGTACACTCAATATTGGGTGGTGACGAACACTTGGACTTGGCCACCTGCCACCATCTGTGCTATAACATGCCTCTGCTCATTATTAGTATTTAACCCAATGGAAGTATAAGCTACTCTGTATATTTGCTGAAAAGCATAAGCTACCAAGCCCTCCAGAGACATTAAAAGGTATGCTATGAGACTTATAATTTTGTCCTTCTTCCCAAAGTTTTCCTGCTGGAGAGAGAGAGGTATAGAAGAATGCATTCTGGAGAAGGATCGTCCTCTCCTCTTCTCCACTCTGTTGACAAGGATTGCTGGGTGTCTGGTTGAACATGTTGCATTCTATGCATCCTGACCTTGACCCTTGCCTTTCCTCCCTTTTTTCCTTTTTTCTTTTATTAGTGAGGCAACCTCACAGATTGTAAGAACATCATCAGTTTACAATCCCTTATTTTTTTATTTTTTATGCCTACAGCACCTGGTCTTCCTAGGTGGTCTCCCATCCAAGTACTAACCAGGCCCGGCCTTGCTTAGCTCTCGAGATCAGACAGGATTGGGCTTATTCAGGGTAGCATGGCCGTAGACAACCTTTCCTCCTTTGCAAAGCCTTGGTTGTCCCACAGTGGCTAACTACAAACTACCTAAGTCCTATGTCTTTTATGTAGTCAACTCACACTCTTGGCAAATAATAATAATAATAATAATAATAATAATAATAATAATAATAATAAAACAATTAGCAGGTAAGAGTACAGGTTTAGGGGTCAGACATACTTGGGTTTAAATACTGTATGACCTTGGGCAAGCTTTTCTGAATCTGTTCCTTCATCTGGAAAATTGGAATAATAATACTGACTCCCTCATGAGGTAGGTAGAAAAAAATGAGTTAACACAGGTAAAGCAGAATGCCTTGAACATGCAGGTAATTAAAAAAATGTCAGCTACCATTAGCACCAGCACCACCATTTATCATCGTTATCATCCTCCTCATCATCATGATTGTATGCATCATTTTAGTTGCAAGTGACAGAAGTTCATCTCAAATGAATTTAAGTAAAGAAGAAAAGCATTTTGGTTTAGTTAATTAAAAAGCCTAGGCTTAGGATCCAGAGTTTCGACAATGTCATCTCTGTCCACTCTCTCTCTCTGAATCTCACTCTACTTTCCTCTGTCTTGGTTTCATTCTCCAGCAGGTGGACTAAAGGAGAACTCTAGCCTGCAGAGGCCCACCCCACTTCTCTTCCTACCAAAGGGCCTGTGTATTTGCATGTGAATACTCTCTCTCATGTGTCCAAGCTCCATCCACAAACCCTCCTCCCAGTAAACAGCCTCTCCTTGGCCATCCCTGAAAGATAGACCTGAGGAGAAGTCTTCTATAAGCTCTGGGCATTAGAAGCGTAGTCTGAAAGTGGAAGCAGAAAGTATGCAAGCTCAAGATGGGCATATTCACTTGGTCGCAAGGAATCATCAAGCCACTGGGAAAGGTGGGGTTGAAGGAGGGCCTGAGCAGGGACCCTTGTTGTTAGGTTGAAAAGAGGTATTTTTAAATTATGATGTATATTTATTCAATAGTAACTGTTTTGGAACAGTCTAAAAGCAATTTAATATAAGATACAATTATGCGTTTGAAGTTTTAAAGAAGAGAGATCACTGCTAGCAGAAAAGGAGTCCTTGAGAATGAGGCCTTGTAGGATGGGAAGATAAGGATAGACAGGACGTAGAGAAGGGCGTTCCAGGTGAGGAGAGCAAGGTGAACACAGGCCATGAGGTCGTATTGGGTCTACTGTATTTTGGGACGATGGAGAGCTTGGTCTAGTAAGACCTAAGGTGAGTACTAGGAGAAATAGGAGTTGGCTGGTGGGACGTGATGGAGGTATTTAGAAGAGTTCTAAGAGGGACTCCAGGTCCAAATCTGTGGCAATAGAATTAGGGAGTTTTTGAAGGCTTATGAATAGAGGATGGCAATTGAAAGTGTGCTTGAGAAGCTGAATCTGGCAGCGCCAAGTCGTTGGGCCAAAGGGCCCGCCCAGAGCTGAGATCTGGGCTGGTGCGTGAGGAACTGGACAAGGGCTACTGTGAGGATGATGAATGGCAGAGGGTAAATTAGGGGAGGAAGTGAGCACTTAGGCACAGTCAACGGAAGAGGCTAAGCTGCCAAAGTGACCAAATCCGGAGCTGATGTCACCAGAAGAATCAAGTGCTTGGCCCTGAGAAAGCTGCATACAAATGTATTTCCAGACTGAGCTGTTGGGGCAAATGAAGCAGACACACGTCCAGTTTTCTTTGTGGTTAAGATAACCAACTTGACCTTACCAGGTGTTTGCTTTTCAATTTTGTTCCAGGCCCCTGATGGGCAAATAAAATTCAGCAAGTCCGTGCGACCTGGCCTGGCTGGGATTGCTGCCTCTGGGTGTTCTGCGGGCAGAGCTGGCGCCTCAGGCTCAGGCTGACGCGTTGGTGAAGTTCCTGTGGCCAAAACTGAGGGCTTTTTCCTGGCTGGTTTTGCTGGGTGGTTTGTAGGGCCCTGCCTGTCGGCCAGGGGTGAATGCAAACTGGAATGTGTTTGTAAAGGGGGCTTCCAGCCCTGGCCTGGGCCTGCAGGCTTCTCATGTGAGAAAAGGGAACCGCCGGCGCCTGGCCAGCCACATGACTGGGAGACATGCCAGCAGGTCCAGGCGGGTCCCTCCCAAGCCTTGGCTCCTAAAGCACAGGGCACTCAGAGGGGCCCAAGGGTATTTTTGGGTGAGGAAAATGTCGTGCGAGGCTGTTTGATTCCTCCCCAGTCTTTAAGCTGGGCAATTTATAACTGTGTGGCCTCCATCAACCCACGATTATTTATTGATCGCCTGTTATGTTTCTGCATTGTGTTCAGTGCCGCATGCGATACAGAGGAGATCTGAATGACTTCTAAAATGTCTAGAAGTTTAGATTTGAGGACTTTAGTTCAGGTGCCAGCGCAGCTATTTACTAGTTATGCAAACTTCAGCAAGTTCTCTAACCTCTCTTTTCCTGTTTCCTCAACTGTAAAATGGGTACAGAAACACCATAACAGTGTTGATGTAATAAATAAATGATGTAATCTATAATGATATATCATCAACAGATAGATATCTATTCTAATGTGATAGAGATTAGTAAAATTACTAATTTTATAATATTTGTTCATAATACGATTTTTTCTGAAATTCAGTGAGTTCCATACAACTTTTTCTTGCTCCTATGAAACAGGTAACCTGCTTGGGGAAATTAAATTAACACACATGTATAATAGCAATGAAGACAAAGAGAGAAAGAAAAGATACCACACGGGCTAATAACCGTTTGGTATTTTCGCAACTATGACCTAAATAAATTGGGTTGTTTTCTTCCTTTCTTTCTGTCACCTCTCTAAGTGTTTGGTTTTTACCATGGGCTCTTGAAGGTGGAAACTGTCTATAGTCAGAAGCCACTGTCCTTTCAGACCCTGTTTATACATGGAACAATGGGAGCCCAAGGAGGCACAGAGTCTTGCTCTGCAAAGATTGCACCTTGAAGGAGTGATAGGGCTGGGATTTGACCTCAGCTCTTTCCGATCCAATCCCCCCGCCTCCAACGTGGCAGGCATCCACAGTGTGTGAGATCTGGGTCACTGAAGGGGGCCCACTGGCTCCTCACCCATGTCACTGCAGGCCACTCCTCACTTTCCTTCCCTGGGGGAGTCCCTCCCACATAACCATAGGGCAGAAATTACTGTCTTTGAAAACATTAATTTTGGAGTAAAAACAATAACAATAACAACAAAACAGAGCAACGGGAATTTTCAAATAAATGGGAACTAGATGGAGAGACAGGTAAAACATGTCCCAGTGCTCCTCCTCCCAAGTAGGAGCCGCCCCACTCTGCCTTAGACCTTCTCAACCTTCCTGGCCCACAAAACACTCAGTGCAAGGAGTGACCACCCCACAGCTATGCCACATCCTGCCCCCAAACCCCCAAACAGCACTGGAGCTGGGAGCAACCAAGCACTCTCCTTGGTTTTGCCATTTTTCTATCTGCCAGGAGTTGCTAATCCTTCATTACCGAAAAATAACTTCTTCATCCAAGACCTAATCACTGTGAAACCTCATATCATCAGGATGCAATTTCTTCCAATGCTGTATGGTAACTGATTTTACTAATGATGTCCCTGAGGCCCTGCAACACCCTGGAATGCTCTCTGAATCATTGAGGGAGTGTGCAGTTGTGTTCAGTCTAGTTTTAACGTGAAGTGGTTCTCACTGTGCTTTTCCAAAGCCTGGAATAAAAGGCAACTCTCGTGGGACCTACACAAACGTTGTGGAGAAACAAAAGACACCTGTCTATGGAACGAGTGCACATTCTGGTCATTTCAGACGCTTCTGGGCATCTGCATGTCTATGTCAATCCAGGTATATCTGCTCAGCTCTGGTTCTATCTATGATGTAGGGCGTTTGTTGAAGCAATTTGAGACCTTGCATTTTTTGGTGTATCCTGCTTCCCTCATTTCACTGCAAAGTCCTCAAGGGTGAGGAACATTTTTCATCCTTTCTTTGTCTCCCAAACATGTGCTGCTGTTGACTGTGGTCACACCAAAAGCCAAGTCCATGAGGCGGCTGAGCTCAGTGCAGGGCTCCTCTGGTCAGACAACTGCCTGTTCCCTGCAGACACTTGCAGAAATGTAAACCCGCCTCCCAAAGTGATCAATTCTTGCACCTGAGTTTCCCAATCACTTTGACCGTTTCCCCTGGAGCTCAGTCTGCCAGCAGTTCTCCCAGGGAGAGTTATCCACTCCACAGTTTCTGCCTGCTCTCCTCGCATGCTGCCTTAATTACACTATCTGCCTCCAGGGACAGGAGTTGGTGAATGGAATGAGTGGAAATAGCTGCCAGGGCAGAGGCAATAGGGAAACACTGGCAGTGATATGATAGGAGGCACAGATGTGCACTGCCCTCTTTCCATGAAGCGGCCCCTCTAATGTAAGGTCCTTCAGGGCAATAATCTTACATGTCCAGTTCACCTTGATAGTCTCAGCACAGAGGAAAGGGCTCTGCTTATGATCAGTAAATATCTGCTGAAGGAATGAGGCTTGGGCTCCCAAGACAATTCAGCCATTCATGAGTTTGTGGATCTTTGGCTTTCTCTCATCTTTAAACTGAGGGGGCTACGGCTACAGTCATTTGCTGTATTATATATTCCAGTGGATGAAGCTAAGAAACATAACATTGAGTGAGAAAGAAAAGTAAATAGTAGACATGCAATATTAGTTATCATTTTTCAAAGCTCAAAAATAAGCATGCTATTTAGAGATACCCTGTATAATGTCAGCTATTGCCACGATAGTGCCATACAACAAACTACTCCAAAATTCAATGACTTACCCAACCTTAATGTCTTCTTTCTCAGGTACATGTGGATTGGCTGGAACTTGGCTGATATAGTCTGGGCTCCATTGGGTTTGGTTCCAGTGTTAGATTGGGTCTAGGTCTGCTCCACGTGTCTCTCATCCTCCTTGGACCAGCAAGTAGAACCTGGAGCACGTTCTCCTCATGGCAGAGGCAGGCATATAAGTGGAAACATGTGATAACTCTTCAGACCTAGGCTTAGAATTGGCCTTCATCAATGCCTACAATATTTTACTGACTAAAACCAGTCTCACATCATTGGGCAGGGAAATTTATTCCACCTCTAAAATGAGGAACTGCAATGTCATTTGCCAAAGGATATCTAAACAACCCAGAACAATAATGCAAACTACCACGCAAACATTGTTGACAAAACTATAAAAATAATTGAAGGAATGATAAACACAATAGTGGTTATTTCTGGGGGTGGGGGTAGGGAGAGAAAAGAATAAGAGGAACATCCTTTGTAATGGTCTAATTCTAAGGTGGAGCAGTGGGCTCACAAGTTTTATGATTACTAAGCATTATGATTTACACAGATATTATTCTGTATCGTCAATTGTGACCTAATAAAAATAGTAAGTATAAATTAATAATAAATAAGGGGTATGATCCACAAATAAGGGGTTCTTTCCAGTGCTGACATGGTACGTTCTACTGTTCTAAACAAACAGGAGCTGAGAGCTCTCCTTGGGTGAAGGAAAGCATCTGATCATTAGGCAGAAATCCTGGTTACTCAGCACGCAGAAATCAACCGGTGCTGGTTCTGTCCCAGCCCAGCCCTGCACTAGGCCCGATGAGGAAAATGAGAAGATTTGTTCCCTGCACTTAGGGCTATGGGAAGTTCCTAGAAAACAATTTGGATTGCAGCTGTGAAATAGTACTGCGAGCCCTGACTTGGACTCTAATCTCATTGGCCTCAAATCCCAACTGAGAAAGTCACCAGCTGTGTGACCTTAGGAAAGATACTTGGCCTTGCTGAGACTATTTCCTCACCCATAAAGGAGACAATGCTACCTTGGAAGGTTGCTATGAATCCTTGAATAAGCCAGTTTCTATTTTGCTTTCTGATGTTGTGCAGAGAGGCCACGTGGCACACTGAGTTGCAAAGTCTGATAACTGTGTTTGAATCTAACCTAAGCTGTTTGTAGGGATGGGTCCTCAGACAGTGATTTAGCTTTCCCAAATTTCCATCGCCTTTTGTAATGCGGTGGCACTAATATTTTTCTTCCAAAGGCATATCAGGCAGTTTAAATTAGATAACATGTATAATGAACCTGACACATTTAGGGGCTCAGTAAATGTTAATTCCTCTCTCCTCCTGCTTCCAGCCTCTACACAGGTTCTTCTGGCTATGGCTCAAAGAAAGTAGGAAAAAGAGGTCAGGTTCATGGCCAGGTAGGTTAAGGAGAAGATGAGTGTGGATGTTGAACCCCAGTCTCCTTGGTTCAAATGGTAGGGGTGTGTCAGGTGTGGGTGCTGTGAGGGGGTTAGGCTCAGAGGGGGATTATGTTTTCCATTATCCAAACATCTCCAATTTCAGCCTCCAATTTTGGGAAACAAAATAATTTTGGCCCCCCACACAGTATCTGTCTCTGGAACTGATTATCTGCTTTGTTAAGTTCAGAGACATTCTGATAAGGGTAATTGAATTAGGCTTCTCAGGGCTCCTACAAGCAGGCTCGTTGCCTCAGTAGGGGGTCTCTGTCCAGGCCCCTTGGCAGTGGCGCAGGCTTTCCTTCTAGTAGTCTTCTTTGGAGCCTGCCCTCCTGGGGCGCTGAAGGCCTTGGGCTTTGCCTTTGAAGATCTTTGCAGAGAAGCCTCTACACTCACAGGGTCCTTCATACTTCCCTGGGCTTCTGCCCTGAATCTGTCCCCAGCTCACTCTGGAAGGCCTCTGAGGATGAAGGGAGGAGGGGTCTTCCCTAGAGGCAAAGGAATTTCTGGAGGTCAAAGAAATGTCTGCCCAGGGACAAAAGAGCAGGAGGTCAAGGTTCAAATGATGTTGATCTAAATTTTTGCCAATTCCAGAGGGTTTCACTCTCAAGAGAACTTGCCTCCACCTTCCTCATAATCTTGGCAGGACCCTGCCCACCTAGATTGACAGAAATCTGGTCATTTGGGGATATTACTATGATGGCAGCCACACAAGTTCTCAAAAATCAGCAGGCTACAAAAAAAGTTATTTAACCCTCAAAATGTGTGCAGACTCAGCCCCCATTTCTCTCATTCACCACACTCTCCCCTACTTGTGACTACACTGAGAAAATCAGAGGGTTTGTTCCTGTGTACTTCTTAGGGGTTGTTTCTTCTTCCTTCCGCTAGACTGCAACGCATGGAAACTCAGCACGAAAAGGTGTCAGAGCTGAGTGACGATGCAGTGTGCCCCTCAAGGCTCTGCTCAAATTTTCTCGGTTCTGTGAATTGTCGGTCTCACCCACTTACCCATCTTCTGCCTCATTTTGCCACCCTCCCTATTTATCTTCTGATGGGCCCACTGGGCTCCCATCATTATTTTAAGTAAAATCAATATAGTTTTAGAAACCACTGGAGAAGATCTGGGTTCAAATCTGAACTCTTGAATTTACTACCTATGTGATCTTTAGCAAATTAGCAAACTGGGAGGATTGGTAATAACACAGAGGTTCCCAGTTTTTCTCGGTTCATGGAGTCCTTAGTACCTTGGTCATTTTTTAACAGTGTCTCTAGGCCTTAAGAAACACCTAAGAGTCCCATTAATTAAAAGTTGAGACTAAAAAATTGAAGTATTTATGTTCTGACAAAATAATACACATACATTGAAAGAAAAAAGCAATAATTTTATTTCAATCTTAACAACCTCTACTTATTAATGAGATGTATGCACCTCTTGGGCCCTGTACAACTTCTCAGACCTTGCAATCTGATTGGCTCCTTCTTCCTTCATCTCCTTTTCTATGTTGATTTTCATATGGTTCTTGTTTATTGCAGCCGCTGCCAAAGACCCAGCTTCACAGATATGATATCATCGAAAGGAATGTTGTGTGATATGTTAAAACTGTGAATTACCTTGAGCTAGTAGTTTGCACAGTGTTTAACATATGTTGAGTATCATTATGCTTCCTTCAGAATTTAAGATAACTCACAGTGCCCTGTGAGTGTGCTGCAGCATCCCAGAATGGGAACTGCAACAATAATATTTGAAAAATGCCTAACATATTATAGGTGCTTTAAAATGGTAGCTATTATTACTTCTCTTTAAACGTTTAAAGTCACTGTCGGTTGACTTATGACTGCATTGCCACACCATCAGACTAGACCTCAATCTTGTTAGGCCTCAATCTTGTTGAAAGCTATCTTATCCATCTACGTATCCTGTATGACTGACACATAGCAAGTGTTCAATAAATGTTTCTGAATAGATGGATGGATAGATGCCTTTTGGACCATTTATCTGTTGGTTCATCTTTACTTACATCTATCCATCCATCCATGCATCCATGCATCCATTCATCTATGCATCCAAAGACAGAAAATTGACTGCTGTCAGCTGGAATTGCCTCCCAACCCCAGCCCCACTTTAGTGTATAGTCTTGGCTCCTATTTCCTTCTTGTTGAACTCAAGTTGCCTTGCAGAACCACCATACTTTGGGCCCCAGCTCTGGAATTGTACTTTTATGTGTATAGCCTTTTTTCCCCTCTCAAAGTTCTCAGCAAAGTCCTTAAGGATTTAAGCAGGTCTAATTCACCCATACAGCCCATACTTTTTCTGACATGGAATGTTCTCTAAAGGCCTGAACATAATAAAGGTACTCAGTAAATACTTGCTAGATGAGCTATTTGATTTATGCTATGGCTCTATGCACAAACCTACGTCAATATTTGATCAACTTGTCTAGCGACTCATTAATGGGTAGATAGTGACTACCCCACATGCGAATGGAAGGAGGACAGGATGACTTCAACAGTCAGTGAAGGCTTCACTGAGAAAGGAGCCAGAACTAGGTTTTGAGTGGTGGGCAGGATTCAAAGAAGCTGAAAGGAGGAGGCAGCCATTCAGGAAAGAGATCATAGGGCACAGAATGAGAAATGGCCTGAAGATGGAAATGGGCTTGTATGTGAGGGGCCAGAGAAACAAAAGGCTTAACTGGATAGAGAGAGGATGAGGGAGAGTTGTGAGGAATAAAACTGGAAAAGATACTTTTAAGATCTTGAAAGCGAGGGAGAAGCATATTAAAATGCAAATTTTAGTTCTTAAGTTGAAGGTAGACCATAGAGTAGGTTGTATAAAGGTGTTTGTACCATATTGAATCACTTTACCTAGGGAAAAGGGACAAGGCATGGAGGGAAAATTAAAATAATATGTCCTGTTACAGGAGCGGTCCACATGAGAACATTTTGCTGGGGTATAACTGGCCATAGGTTCGAAGATTTTCTATCCACCACTCAAGTAAATAGCTCAAGGGCAGGCTGCCCGCCAGCATAAACCTTTGTATGGAAAATACTGCAAGTGTGGCTATGGAAAATGCCCTCTTGCTGACCATAATTATACAGAATGTGTGCAAATAAAAGCTGAAAGAAAACACTTTTGCAGAGGTGTATTTTTTTCTGTTCTTATTTTGACAGAGTAGAAGAGAAATTCACAGACCATTTTCTCATTCTCCCAGTTGGAGCAGAATGAGCTCATGCCACAAGGCCTGGCAGGGGGTTGGGTTTCAGAGAGAGACCTGAAACGAGGTATACACAGGGACCTACAGTTATGGGTCTTTCAGTCCTGAGATAGCCTCTGGGGTCAGGAAAATTGTCAAGGAGTTGTCCAAAGAGGCTTTGCTTTGTTTAGCTCTCACAACCAAGGTTTGGTCTTATTCAGCCAGAGGGAGAGAGGAGAAACTTGGAGTATTCAAAATCTGACTCTTACCTTCTAAGGTTATGTTACCTTCAGTGGAATGAAACTTCTCTCTGCCTTCAACCCTTTCCTGGAGTTCTCATCGGAGATAACTTCTAACTCTGAAGAAGCCCCAAACATAACGAATATCTCCTAGAGAGCTCTCTTTAGGTGGTAAGATGGTAGATTTTGTTCCTTCAAGTTTTACATCTGCCCTTCCAGAAAGTTGTCTTTTCCCTTCTTTTCTTTGATATTCATAGGAATACTTGAATGAAAAATCCTTCAAGAGTAGGTATTTGCTATTTTAACTGTGAAGCATTCATGGATTGCCTGACC
Organism: Cynopterus sphinx; assembly: GCA_030015415.1. Lineage (NCBI taxonomy): Eukaryota > Metazoa > Chordata > Mammalia > Chiroptera > Pteropodidae > Cynopterus > Cynopterus sphinx. Next base: position 33,451,794 of record CM057383.1, on the reverse strand, counting down.
CCATCAGGACTGGGTTCCAAAGTGCAAATAGGCAAAGGATAGGCAGTTGAACAATACACACTCGAGGTCCCTGCAGTTGTAGGAGGTTTGCTGCAGGCGCACATGTGCACTGAAGCCGAAAACAGATCAGGAACTGCAAAGCTAGAAGGAACCAAGGCAGCCCTGGAAACGGACCCTTCCTCCCAATAATTTGTGTCTGTCTGCCTGTCTGTTCCATTCTTCTCTCTGCTTACTCATAGTTTCTGTTACTTCGTCTTGCATACAGCTAATCATGGCTGCCAGCTCCCTTTAGTTGTGGCAACTCTCTACATAACTTTTGGTGTCTGTCCCCAATGCTAATTGTCTGTTTCTCTGTCTTAAGAGAAATATAACTAGGTCGACTAGCCTTGATCATTTGTGGGAGAGGGCCAAGTGCTCTAGTCGCCCTATGGCTTGGCTGCCCTTTTGTTGGGCACCCAGAGTGCAGTCAGCTGAGAGGCAAGCAACATGCCACTTAGAAGTATAGGTTATGAGCTGGGGCATAGACAAGGCAGGCAATGATTTCCATCTCTAATATAATAATCATTGTAAATAGCATAATTGGTAAGGCTGTGGCAGGGACTACACATACAGTTTTTATCAGTTTAGCTAACGTTTGTTTTACATATAAAATAATATTTTAATAGAAAGAAAAACAGTCACAAATACTGTATGACTGTGTCTAAAACACACAGGTAGATTTGTGTCTTATATCCAGTAATATCCAAGGTACCTGTTAAAGAATAGAAAAGGCTTACTTCAACTCTTTGGTGTCATGTTGGAAAAAAGTATAAAACTATCACATTCTATTAAAAACCAAGAAAAACTATTCAACCAACTGATTTTCTTTTTAATGTTTACCTATCCAAGGCAGATAGGAGGAATCGTAATGTTTAGGTTGTAATACCCATACTTTTAAAATTCAGCTTCATGAGAAGACAACCTTACCTTGTCCCAGCCCATCCTTTGGGATATGTGAACGCAACCATGACCTCACATGTGCATTCAGGTCTATTTTGGACTTTGTGGCAGGTCCCCTCAGTTACAGTGGATATTATACTCAAGCATAGCAGAGGGACATAAGCAAGTCTGAGAACGTCATTTAGTATCAGGTGTGGTCACTGGTAACAGACATCTGAGATAGCAGTAGATTAGACAACAAGTTCATATCTCTCTCAGGTGAAGCTCAGAACAATATAATGGCTTTCCACAGAACCCTCAGGAACCCAGGTTCATTCTTCATTCTCCTCACTTTTGGAGACCTCCACTTCACAGTTTGGTTCTCCTCCTGTGGTCTGGGTTGGAGATCCCTCTGCCACATTTCTGTTAAAAACAGCAGGAAGGAGGAAGAGGAAAAGAGGTATCAAAGGGCACACACTGGGTATCTCATAAGGAAGGTTTTCAGAATCTGCCACATGAACTTCTGTTTACATCCCATTGGTCACATGGCCACCCTTAGCTATAAGAGAGGCTGAGAAATGTAGTCTTTATTCCAGGTGGCCATTTACCAGCTAAAATTTCTATTACTATGTATATTAGTCAGAATTCTCCAGAGAAACAGAACGGGTAGGATGCATTTACATATGTAAAGAAATTTGTTATGAGGAATTAGCTCACCCGAGTATGGAGACTGGCAAGTACACACTCTGCAGAGTGGGATAATGGGCTGGAGATCTGGGCATCAATGCTGCAGTTTCAGTTTGAAGGCCAGTGGGCTACAGCATTCTTTCTTACTGTCAGTCTTTTTGTTTTGTTCAGGCATTCAACAGGCCTTCATGAGGCCCACCCATGTTATAGAGGGCAATCTGTTTTACTCAGAATCCACTGATTTAGATGCTAATCTCATCCAAGAACACTCTCACAAAACACCCAAAATAATATTTGATCAAAATATCTGGGCACTCCATGGCCCAGCCAAGTTTACATATAAATTAACCATCCCAGTATGGAAGGACTGCTATGGCCGTGCCACCCTGAGAACAAGTCCAATCTGTCTGATCTTGAAAGCTAAGGAGGGTCGGCCTGGTTAGTACTTAGATGGGAGACCACCTAGGAAGACCAGGTGCTGTAGGCGTAAAAAAAAAAATAAAATAAAAAAAACAAGACATTGTAAGCCGACAAGGTCCTTGCAGTCTGTGAGGTCAACCAAAGGTTGCCTTGCCTAAAACAAACAAATAAATAAAACCATTATGGAGATGGCTACTGGGGGACAAGGGCAGGTTGTATTTATATTGGTCACCATTGTATTTCAGCAATTTTCACAACACTTGTGCTATAATGGTGACCAATCAATATGTGTTAAGTGAATAAGGAACGAAATCAATGTGTAGAGAGGATTAAAATGAGCTAGAACTGTAGACAAGAACAAGGTTGGCAAAATCCTTTCCATAAAAGGCCTGAGAGTAAATATTTTCAGTTTTGTGGGCTGTATGATCTCTGGCCCAAGTCTTCAATTCTGCGGTTATAGGTGAAAGCAGCCACAGACAATATGGAAATGAATGGCATGGCCAGATTTGACCCATGGGCAGTAGTTTGCCAACCCCCGGATCTGAGTTCAGAAGGACCTAACCTCCATTTTATAGGAAACTAGAGTGAATTGGCATGGTCAAGTTTACACATGGGTCTGTGGAAGCAAAACCAGGAATAGATCATAGGTCTCCTAAGTCCTCTTTCCATTTTTAAGCCCTAACATTAAAAAATTAATTTTTGAGGGTCAGCAATGTAAAATGAACAACTCCTCCTCTTCAGTCAATATCACAGACCTTGGAAGAGCAGAATGTGTGTGTGTGTGCAGGTGTGCATACTTAGTATATGTGTTTGGATTATGTGTGTGTAAGGGTGGTGTGGCATGATGTGTGGTGTATGCTGTGGTGTGAGGTGTGTGTATGTGTGGTGTGTGGTATATACTGTGGTGTGTGGTATGATGTGTGATGTATGGTATGTGGTGTGTGTGTGTGTATGTTGACTGCCATGGAGAAGGATAATTACCTCCTGTGGGCCTGAGAGGGCACTGGTGTGCTGATATCATTCCAGCCTCCACAGATTCCTTGTCAGAGGAGACAGAATATAGAATGCCAAATCCCTGCCTACGTCCTCCTCAGGTTATCCGTGCCTTAATGGGTGGGTCATAGATTGAGGCCTTGTCATCTCTGTAGCTAGTCACGCTAAAAAGGGTAACAAGTGAAAAGAAGATACCAGGCAAGTGCATGATGGGAAAGCCTGGCCCACTTCCCAGAGCCTGAGACTCTTTAGAAAGCCATGGTTGCCATGGCTGCTCTGTGGCTCAGTTCTTCAATACGGTAGCCACAAGCCATGTATGGCTACCGAGCACTTGAAACATGGCTAGCATGACTAAAGAACTGAGTTTTAAATGTATCTGTTTTGGGTTCTTTTAAATTTAAAAATGGATTTTTAAATTATTAAAAAACTTTTTAAGTCTTTTGGGAATAACTCACACATGTGAATCTACTTTCAACTGGGCATTTTATGAAATATTTCTACTGAAAACTTAGGTTTTGAAAAGAATTGTAGCATGTAGATGAATGGTGATGGTTTCACAAACATATATGTACATCCAAACTCACTAAATTGTATACATTAAATATGTGCAGTCTTTAGATATCAAGTATTCCTTAAGAAAGCTGTCGCAATAAAATAAAAATAAAGTATGCACGAGATATCAAAGTTTTAAGATAAAACAAAAGAATTTAAAATGTCTTAACAAATGCGTATAACGATTACATAGTAATAATATTTTGAACATTGTGTGTTAACTATATTATTAAAATTAGTATCACCTGTTTCCTTTTGCTTTCTGTAGTGCAGCTATTAGGAAACGTCAAATGACATGTGGCTCATGTTGTGTTACTGTGGAATAGCATTTTAAGGACATGGGCCCCATACCCTCAGGAATGCCCTGATTTACCCTCTCATTTTCCCTCTCAGCTCCGATAGCTCCTACAGAGACAGTGTCTCTGTCTGGTCTCTGATTGTTTTATGAAACCATCTTTCTTTCCTCCCTGGTGAGGTGAGAGAAGAAGGATGAGACCTCTGCGTTCTCAGTAGACCCCAGCATACAAAGGGGCGTGCTGAGGATCAAGTGGATTCTGAGCTGAGAATCTGAAACAGGGACTTCGCCCTGACCTTACAGACAACACGGGGGGTGAATGTGAGCAAGCTGCCCCACTGCCCTAGGCTACATATTCCTCTCCTATAAAATGAGAATAGATATTCCTTGCCATCCTCTCAGGGCTGTTTTAAAAATAAAAATGACTTTATGAGGAGAGCTTAAAAAAATGAAAGTGCTACCTAATGTTAAATAATTTCTATTCACAAAGTGGAGGAATTTTCTCTCTCCCTTCCCTCTCCTCTGATCTAGTTAGCAAACACTAAGTGTCAAACGTCTGCTTCGGGCTAGGCCTTCACCAGCCTTACCTGCACATCACAGGCCGTCTTTCTTACCTGGCTCTGCTCCACCCCATAACCTGCCAGGAGGATCCTGGTTGTCTAAGTAGCTCGCCTCTTGTGATCACCTGAAGTTTACATATGTGCCCTTGGGGCCAACAGTAGTTTACCCCGTTTCATCACTATCATGAACCCTGCATGAAGACCTGGGTCAGAAACCAGCTCACACACTGCGTTTCAGGCCCACTGTTACCTCCGCATGATGAAATGTACACAGAGGCCCTCAAAATTGGTGTTAAAAGCACATAAACCTCTTCGGTTGTTGAGATTCTAGCCCAAGCAGGGTGTGTGTGTAACATCACTAAAAGCAGGTATGATGGATAAAAATGAATGATGGCCCCTTTCCAATGTAAACTGAGCTGCTCATCCCTCAGAGTTGTTTATAAATAGAGGGGAGTCCATTTGTTCGGGTTCCCGGGGACCGGCCGGCACTCCATTTAGATAACGACCACATTTCATGCCCAGTCATCACTCTGATGCTTGCAAGGGAGCGATTAATCAAACAGTGTTTTCGTTTCTCCCGATACACATCTAGTCCTTCCGGTTTAGAGTGAGCTGAAGATGGCTTCAACAGTTTACAGAACAGCCTGGGCCAGTACATTAGATGCAGCGAGGATGAGGGCCCTCAGAGGGCCCATCAGGCTGGCCATTTCGGTTGGAATTCTGAGTTGGGTGGGAGCAGCTGCATGGATGGGGATTCCAGAAGTTTAGTCCGGTGGAGGCCTGGTTTTCCGGGGCATCACAGACTTATTACGTTTGGTCAATAACACCTGTCATTAAGATAGAGACACCTGGAATTGAGGAAACACCAAAATGGGACTAATTGGAGGGCATTTATCTTTCCGATAGGGTAATCAGATATAGACCACTGGCAAAAGAGTGTCTCCCCGGCTTCTTCACCTTCATCGTCGGGAGGAAAGAGGGGCCCAGAGTTCTGTGTGTTCATGCAAAACTCTCCCACCCCAACATTCACAGCCTCATGACCGCAGTCTGCCTTGTAGACCTTCAGGGTTTATTACATCATGCCTTTGATTCCTATGTATGTCAATCACCCAAGATGCCCAGACTCCTAGATCACTCTCTACCCTCTAACTCTCACCTCCAGATAGCTCCACGAAGCCACTACTCTTAATCTGCCTCCCTCTTCCCCACTTCCCCAAGCCCTCTGGATCTCATTGTCCAGTGTTAATAGATTGCCCTCCACCCTCTGCTCCTTCCTGAATGCTCTGCTTGCCCTTTTGCACTAATTAGTGCTGGCTTTCCACCCAGGACACAGCTTTCTCTGCATCCCTCAAGTTTCTTCTTTTCTCTCCCTCATGTCACTGGGTCTGGAGTTGAGGTCGGAGCTGGGGTCGTCCTTGATCCTCAGTGCTGCTTGGGGATCATTGTTCTGCCCTTCTGTCTAAAACACTTCCTTTGAAGCACAGGCCATTAGCCCATAGATCTCACAATCGTCTCAGAGCCCCAGCTCTCTGCACTGTTTCCCACATTCTCTAGTTTTAATTTTTGGTGATTTCAATATTCATGGAGATGATCCTTCCAATATCTGGACTGCTTAGTCTTTGACAACGTCTTCTCTAATACTTTGTCCTCCCCCTATCACAGACACTCACATCTTATAACCTTCCTACCACCAATGACTGCAACCCTTTCACAATCTCAACTCTATCTTCCCACTCTAGGATCCCCTGCTGTCTTGTAGCCCATTCCTCTGGACTCATTCTCAACCATCCTCTGACCCATCTACAGTTGGACATTTTGGGTATCGCACAAAAGTCATTGGCCAAGGGTTCAAAGGGGCCCTAAAATCCAAACCAATCTCCAGAAATGATACAGTATACCCTGCTGGCTCATGGCTTTATCCACCTAGGGGAAGAGGCAGCTTTTTCTTTGCACAATTGTGAGAAAGTATCACTCATAGGGGAAGTGTTCATTTAGTGTCAGCTGTTTAGCCCCACTGGGACCTATAACTCGTTGCTCTCACAACTTTTCCAGTTTCCCTTAGGCCTGTTCAACCTTTCCTACCTCAGACTGCACATTCTATGATTGTAATCCCTCTTCTCATCTCCCTGGCCCCTTTCTCCTTTCACTGTATCCCTGGCAAAATCCCAATCCTTTTACAATTGCATCTTCCATGCTTGTACCCATGCAGCTGAATATGGCCAGAGTAAAGCATACGCAGTTCACATTCATATTCATGAGCAGTAACTTCAAGTGGACCTTTAGTTCTGCCTGGTACTCAGGCTAGTCACTCACCCTGTTGTTCAGATATCAGTCTGTTGCTGTCTATACCCAGTGAGGGCCCTACTCCTCATTTCTCTGTGAGAAGACAATTGGAAGAGAATCTCCAAATGCTCCTGCTACTATCCTCACCCATTTGTCTTCTCTGTTTTCTATACTTTGCTTTCTCTACTGTTCAGTGCATGAACATTCCCTGCTCTCATCCCAAACCAACCCCTCCACTTGAATATCAGATATGATTCCTTTTGCCTGTACAAGGGTTTTCTGTAATAATTCTATCTTTTCTCTCCTGTGTTATCATTACCTTTTTTCCCTCTACTGAATCATTTATATCAGCATATCAATATATTATAATATCTTTTGAATTTTAAGACCCTCTCTCTTGACCCTACAATCTCCTCCAGCTAGCACAGCATTTTTCTATTCTTTATAATAAAACTTCTCTCAAGAGAGGGCTACACCTGCTGCCTGTTTGACACTCCCTCTTGAATTCACGTTAGTCCCCAGAGAGCTCTGTCCCCCCTTTCTGCCATGTGAAGATACACAGAGAAGATGGCAGTCTATGCACCATCAGAAGCCAAAGTTCTAAGTGTTATCACAGACTTAAGCAGAGGGAACCACGGGAAGTGAGGTGAGGAAGGTAAATCAGAATGGGGGTTTTAAATTGAGTCTGAAGGCAAAGTATGAATTACAGTGTGGAGGAGGGGAAAAGCACATCTATATAATGAGAAGTGCATGCATGCTAGGCAAAGAGGTTAAAAAGGGAATTATGAGGTTAACAGCTGATAGACCTTGGGTGATTCAAATCCTCCTTCTTACACTTGGTGGGGAAATTACATGATGTCTTTAGTTAGTTGATTCAAATTGCCTAATACAGGTTTTATGAAGTTTTTAATTTTACCAATTTTATTCTAGTAGGTCCAAACAATCTCTGGAGTTTTAACCTAAAAAACAAAAGAAGAAATTTTGGTAGGAAATTTCAGGAGGAAAGCAGAAAGGTTAATTTCCTCTGGTCTCACGAGTCACAGCTGTCCAGCCTGACCTATAGTATCTCCTCATCTATATCTGCAATACAGAAATTCCTGGCAGCAGTCATGTATTTGATTCTGGGGCCTAATTTGGGAATGCTGTCCCAGGATATAGACTGGCAGGTGAAACGTATTTCCAGGTCATGTTCCCTTTTACATCTGCTGGGACAGACAGGCAGTAGAGAGAAAAGAAAAGGCTTCCTTTTAGTTCCATCTGTGAAGTGTGTATCATTGAGAACAGAGCATCTCACAGCTGGTCTCTGCCCTCAAGGTAATTACAACATATCTGAAAGAACCAAGCTCAGACATATGAATCTGGTAGTTGAAGTCATAGAATACAATCTAGTGTTTCAAAAGTCAGGATACAAGGTCCAGACTCTTGGAGCATGAGAAGTGGGAGGTGGGAAGGCCGCTGTTATGGCTGGAGCCCCCAGCCTGCCTTGCCAAGTCTGACTCTGCTGGGATAGATGGTGTCTCTATACAATCACCTACTTTTTATTTTTGCCTGTTCATTCCAAGACTGAAACTTTCTGGAAAGAAAGTGCCAGCTAGACCCTAAAGCCATTAGGCCAGATCTATCAAAGACCCTGCCCCATATGCTTTGAGGATTAGTGTTGGTCTTATTTAACCATCTAATTAATGTTTAGATAATTTAACAATTTTGTATGCTTTCTGGAAGGCTTTCTAGGGGAGTGACCTTGGCAAATAAAGCCATGTTTTCTTTCGTTCTTAGAGAAATGCCTTTTCTGATCCTATTAATGAGAAACATCCTTCCTGTCTGGGCTGGGCCAAGTGACTAAGAGCAGGCTTTTCTGCTTTGGGGACATGGTTGGGATCCCTGACAGCATGGCCAGTGTGGGATGGGGAGTCGCAGCTGTCATCTCAGCCCCCAGCCACCCCCGTTTCAAGGCCAGCCCCTGTCCAGGATCTAGCTATACCCACCAGATGGTGGGACACTGTGAAAGGCAACCTGCAAACCTGCTGCATGGACTGGGCCTTGCCTTTCTCTGAGACTTCGCTTCTTACTATTTCAAATGGACATGGTTATCTGACTTGCCTCTGTGGGTGCTAAACCAAGCCATCTGTCAGCAGTGAGAGAATTATTTGAGAAGTTTAAATGAGACCTAGGTCAAAGATCCAGTGTAGCCCAAACACAAGAAGCGTGATGAGGCTGCAAAAGTCCTTCGTGTGATGAGGTACCCTCCAGGGAAAGGCAGGACTGCCTTCTTCCTTCTGAATTAAGGCGTTGGGGAGTGACAGTGCAGTGTACAGGCCCCTGAATCCCTGTTCCATCGCTGACTCGCTGTGTGCCTGTGGGTGCAAATCTGTTGTCCTCTCTAAGCCTCTTTGTCCACAAACGCGTACAATAATGGCATCCCCTTCATCCTTCATAAAGCTACCATGAAAACTAAACAACATAACACACAGGCAGTCCTCACTTTGCAGAGTTCAAATAAGCATGAGTTTCAGTAATCGCGGTTTAGTTCAATAACACCAGTCTGCAATCATATGGTTTGCATTTTAGGTACCATGTGTATTAACTGTGAGTAATTGCATAAAATACAAACTTCTTTGCTAGCTCTTCAATCCCCAAATCTTTATATGAACGACAGAGGCACGTCATGATCAGTGACCAATTGTGTCACTTCTTTCAAAGCCTGTGGGCGACTTGTCACTGTGTGTCTGTTACTCACTTCCCCCACAGACAGCAAAACATGGAGCTGCTTCCTTGTCTTCCAGTGATAAACCCACGAGAAGAGTGACAATGCCGCTTTTCTAGAGATCTTGGTGAAGGTAAACTTAGTGACACACACGAGGAGAGTGGTTGTGACAAAAAGGTCGAAGGTACCCTAGAGGAAGTGGTGCCAGCAAAACACTTCACATGAAAGGGACTCTCAGCGATACTTCAGATACTTCAGAACATCGAAAGTGCGAAAAATAAAGCGTCGTTAGCTGATCTAAACTTGGAAAGGAATGTGACAACTTGTCAAGGACAGAAAGATGTTTTCTCTATCTCACATGTTTTACGATGAGAAGAAGGCAAAGCACTGTTCAAACTTCTGTCAGGTTCTTTACAAAGAAACAAAATATGCGAATTGCCAATGTTTTAAATTACAATCTATTAAGTAAATATTGGCTTCATTATTTTTCATTTCAATAAACATTTATAACTGACAAGAGAGTTCTTAATGTTTGGACAAAAAGTTTTGAAGAACAATTATGATTTTCCCATATAATTATTACGATCAATTTGCAGGGTTTCAAATTGCACAATCACTTTTACTACCGTGCGACATGAGGTCTGCCTGCTTATAAAGACAAATGCTGGTAACCGGTGGCTGCCTTTATTATTGTTCTGGCCCAGGGAGTCCAGAGGAGCGAGTCACACTGATTCTTCCATTGCTCTTTCTACTCATCCATCAGGAAGAACACTGGCCAGGGAAACTCTGGGACAGCAACAAAGAAGAAGGCTCCTGCCCTGGCAAGCCTTACCCAGGGAGCCTTCTACGTGGAACACCTAAAGGACTGATTTGCAAGCACAGGCAACACGGTCCATAGGAATTTGCAGATGTTTCCTAGCAGCTTCAGGATGCTTGACATTTGGTAGAATCTTCAGACCCCACATTTTATTTAACTGACATTAGAAGAGATAGAAAGTTTCTGGGGGGATTCAAGGGCCTGAAGACACCACCTTCACCTGACTCTCAAAAGAAGAGGTCTGCAGAGGGTGGGAGACCATAGCCTTTCCAACTGTCTTTCATTTCTCTAGTGTCATTTATTCTAGGTTCCAGGCACAATGGAGGTGTCTGAGATGGGGAAGCAAGGGTTGCAGATACCTTCGAAGACAAGCTCTGTGCCAAACTGCCAGGGTTCAAATATTGGCTATATAAGGTAGTATCTGAGGGGTTTGGGCCAAGTTACTTACTCTTTTCATGCCTCAATTTCCTCATTTATTAATTAAAGGTAACAGTGTCTTAGTTTAGGCTGGGTGACTTAAACAACAAACATTTCTCACTGTTCGGAGGCTGAAAGTCCAAGATCAAGGTGCCAACAGATTTGGCGTCTGGTGGCCATCTTCTCACTGTATCCTCATATGGCAGAAAGGGATAAGAGAACTGTCTGGGGGCTCTTTTATAAGGGCACAGTCCCCGTCATGAGGGCTCCACTCTTTATGACCTGATCACCTCCCAAATGTCCCGCCTCCTAATACCATCACTTTGGGGGTTAGGCTTCAGTACATGAATTTGGGAGGGGGACACAAACATTCTGCCTGTAACCAATAGTATCTACTTATACAAATGCAAGGTCTACGAGTGATCATCAATATTAAGCCCTTTGCACATTCTCTGGCATATAGAGACTGCTCTAAAAATGTTTGTTTTATCAGAAAGCAATTAATTAAAACAAAAAATAAAGACAAGAGTCCCACTCATACAGAAAGTTACAGAGCACCAGGTTTTTACTACTATCCAAACAAATTGATTCTATGCTAAACTGTGTGGTACAGAGAATCTGTGTTGCTTGTATAAAGATGCGAGCCTAAAACTAATTGTTGGTAAGTAGACCCCTGTGGTCCTGTGGAAGCTTCAAACTATCACTCATCGTATGTCCTTTTTCTGCCTCCTCACCGGAATTGATCACTCTCCTCTGAATGAGACATTACTGAGTTAATGATTTTATAATAAAAAGGAGCCTCCTTTCACCTGTCTTCACCAACAGGGACTACTATATAGGTTGTTTCATTTTATAGAGGTGAGGGCATTCAGATCCTCTCCTGACCCTCTTCACTTCTAGGTTTTAGAGACAGGGCCAGTTAGAGCAAAGGATTGGTCTGTGGGTAGAGATGGAGATAAGAAGAGCGTGACATCATCCACGAAGTTCTGAGCACCCTAGCGCATGCTAAACTCTTGTTTCTCTCATCTTTTTATTATGACTAGTCCTCGTTGGCACTCAGCTTATACCACAACCTTATTTTGCCAACTATTGTCCACCCACGTAGCCATTACATTCCATGAGGGTAAAGTGCCATCCTTCCCTATCTCATCTCTCACACAGGGAGCTCTCCATGGCTGTAAGCAGAAAGTGTGTGCTGAGTGACTGAGAGGAGGGACCTCTCAGGGAAGTGGGATGAAAGCTCCTGGGTTGGGAAGAGCTTGGAGGGGAGAGTGAGGATTGCGCACTCAGATCCTGCCTCTGTCTCATTTTTGCCCCCACAACTGGCAGAAAGAACAGTTTCGTGCTTCTTACAGGGTCTGCCTAGAAGGTGACTTAATGGTTTCATGAAAATGAAAGCTGGAAATGGAGGAGTTATACTTTCTGGACACAGTGGGAGAGAAGGACTCAGTCTCTTTAAGGACTGTATGGCAAGTAGAACTGGCAGCATAATCTGTGAGGCCCAGTGCAAAATGAAAAGGCGAGTCTCCTTGTTCAAACACTTGAGACTTTTAGGACTGACAGCAGAGCATTAAACCGAACATGGTCCCAGCTAAGCATGGGGCTCATCTAAGGGTGGGGCCCTGTACTCACAGGTTTCATGCCCACAAAGCTGGCTCTACAACAAACTTAGGAGCTCTTCCCGGCTTGGGCATGGTACATTAACCACCACCGACATCTCCTCACTGGGCTTTGGAGGAAGTAGTGATCAGCTCCTTTCTCCCTGGCTGAGAGCAGGGATGGGAAAAAGAAATGCTGGCAAGACTAGAGTGTTGTGCCCTCAGAAGAGGCACCGGTGGCCCCACGGAAGGAAATGTTAAACACAGAGTCTGGGTTTATCTCACCCTGCTGTCATGTAGCATGACTAAGGCCTGCCTGCAATTCTACACTGGGTGCGCGTGAGAGAAATCGCAGCCTCTGACAATATTTACATCACCGCTGCCTTGGGGAGCTCTACATACAGAGAAAGGTGGTGGTTTTTCTCTCTGTCTCCACTCTGTAAGCAACTTCTTTTGCCCACTTGAGAGTGTTCTGGTTTGGGTCAAGAGTAGGGTGCACATCACCTCCAGGAGAAAACTGGGGAGACCCAAGACCAAACTCTTACTGTGGCCAAGGATGAGCAGGGTTAGGGAGTACTCGCACTCAGTTTAGTTGGTCCACCACCATTTAGCTTGTGAAAGGTTTTGTTTCTCTTCTCTGAGCACTTTGAGATGATAACATCTCATCCCTTCTCTTTCGCGTCTGCCCCCTCTGCACCTCTATGTAGGTGTTCAGTTTACAGAATGGAAGGAGGAAGGACGAAAGGGCAGCCAGGAGGCCCCTCTCATCTGCTAAGCGTGTTGGGCATTACGAGTTGGTGTAGAGGGGTTGAGGGCAGAAGGGTGAGGCGAGGCTGTTCTTCCTGACAGCTGTCTCATCCTCAGCATCTCAAGACAACCCCAGAAGACTGGAATGTTGACTTTCGCCAAATACTTTCTTTCAGAGCAATAAACTCTTAACAGCTTTGTGAAGTTCCCCACAGAGCTGCCAAGGTTTTCCTAAGGATTTAGCCTGTTGTGAACCTGTAACACCTAAGAAAAACTCTGCTTTTGAGTGCGATGTCCCAGAAAAGCCAGATAATACCGGGGAGATGAGCCTCCTGTCTGCAGGAGCCTAGCAAATCTGACGTCTTATTGCTTCACGCAAATACTTCTTTTTACACTGGTGGTAATGGATTTCCTCAGGCCAGGTTTTTATGTGTCACACCCATCAACCTACATTATTAGAATGACTTCGTAAGTCTCATCTTTAATCTTAGTAAACAAGCTGATACATCTAACTAATGTAAAGGAGAAATACAAGGAGAGTAATTTGTTATAATTGACATATTACTACTTTATTCTATGTCATATATATGTGTTATAGATATTACAATGTTATATATTACATATTATGCTGCATATTGTATATTATATAATTATAATAATTACAGTTAATATACATATTGTATATTCTGTGAATTTTCATTGCTTAGAGGTAATTTAAGACTCCTTTTTCCAGACTTCTAAATACCTAGATCATTCTGTCTTCATAGGTTCAGATACTTGATGTTGTCACATGCAGCCACTGAAGAGAGAGGTTAATTATTTTAGCTGGTGGCTTGTTCAGACTGCTAGCTATTATGTCTTTTTATGTCACACAATTACTTACTATCATATTTCAACAAATTGTTATTTGCTCTGTATCTTCGCACTTATCCTATTATTACACATTTCATTCCTAAGCGAGATTGGCTGCAAACAACTGCACGCCTTTATGAAGCTGGGCTGGTAATGGAACACGTATATAAGCCGTCTGTGTCTCACAGGTGACCATGATGACCATGGCTTTTTCCAACTTACAAAACTGAGTAGTAATTAGAACTTGCTACAGAGCTAACCAGATACTCCACTGCTTTCTGTAGTGACTTTACTCACAAATATTCAGGCCAGGAGGCATTGGGGAATTTTTTTCAAACTAGGTACATGGTATCTATGATTCCCAACCTATTCTCCACCATGCAACTTCTGAAACTTGTTTTCCTCCACTGTTATCACTCACCTCACATTAAAGACACCCTTTACACACAGAGAATGTAATAGACTCTTGACGGCCTGTCCAACATCAACCCTCTATTGCTTCCTGGTTACCAGGGGCAATCACCAGCCATAGAGATTAAAAATGGCTGTTTAGGCCCAACTTGTGACCAAGTCCTGACTAACGGGACCTGAGAGGAAGTGCCTGAGGCTTCTGGGGAAGATTTTCCTCATCAAGAGAAAAGGCAAGAGAAAGGGCATTGTCTGAATTTTGGAGTGGACTGTGGTAAGAAAATTCACATGAGGAACACGATGGAGCAGAAGAATGGAAAGAGCCTGGACCCTGCTATCATTGCTGAGTCTCTCCATTGACCAGTTTGCTTCTGCCCTGCCTTTCAACTTCTTGCTGGGGCAGCTAAGCAGTCCCCATGCTGTTTAAACCACCTAGTTTTGCATTTTGTTATGAGCTGCTGAGAATATTCCTCCCAACTAATAGCACTTGTTAATTAACAAGACATGTAGTAATGAAGTACCCTGTATCAGGTATTGCTGGGAAATTCAAAAGAATAGAAAATATATTTAAATACAAATTGCAAAACTTTCTGCAAGATTTGCTTAGATGGTCAATTTTCAATAAGATGTCACTGTTGAGAAAGAACCCCCAAAACTTAAATATAAAATGTGCCTCTCTTTTTTTCATGAATCTGCCTGAAAATAGACATTATTATTTTTGAAAGCCACATACTCTGATGCTTTGGAAAGCACTGGGACTTTCCAATATTGCTCAGAAATAGGAACTCACCTCTAGAGCCTGCCGAATGTATACACTGTCACTTATGTCTGATTTGGAATATGCAAGCAATTTGCCTCTAAGAATTTATTACCATCAGGTTCATAATCTTCACCTGACGTTTAGAGAGTAAATCACAGGCGCCTTTGTGTTTTTTTAAACTTTATCTGCAGCTGAGCAGTTAGTCAATGTTAGCACAAATGCCAATTTGGTGGTCGAAAATAATAATCTTATGCCTTTCAGTCTTCCTGGAGGCCACATCCATTAAGCATGTTCGGAAGATGGTAACAGAGTGTACTTGTAGGTTTGTATTACATGGCAGTAATTATCGTGGCAGCTCTGACTCAAGCTTTCAACATTAGTGAAATAAGCCTTGCTGGAAAGGTAAACTGTTTGGCTGGCCTTCACATGTCTTCCCAGGAATACTGTAAAATAAGGCCACAATCTAAATTCCCCTTGGAGAAGTTGTAGGGGGCCCGGCAGTGGGGGAGGGGGAGGGGAGCAGCTCTACCCCAAAGCGTATCAGGACTTGAGAGGACTCCTCTCCTGCTGAGGAGGCAGTGAGACACATGAGAAGGGCTTTTATGGATGTTGGTTTATCTCCTGTTCTGTGGTAGAGAGACACAATTGTAGAACACGAGACCTCAGCTTTCTAGCCCCTCTGCCTCACTGCTGGTCCCACTTCTCCCCCACACTCCTCAGTCTCCTCTCTGTCCTCTGAAGTGAACATGTTTATTGCTGCTTCTCTGCCTTTGCTCCTGACATGCCTGCTGCCTAGAATGGCCCCCTTCTTCCCATTGTCTTTCTATAGCTCTCATTTTTGCCATCTTCACTGTCTAATTTAAGCCCCACTTCTCACAGGACTATCCTGGCTGTCAGTGAGCTCTCTTTTCTGATGATAATAGTAATTACCATGTGTGGAGCATGCAGGATGTGCTAGGTAATTCACATTCATTATGTGAAAGTCTACTGTGATGGGATTTTTCCACTCGCTATACACTGTTTCCATCCATCTCCATCTTGGGACCTGGTATACACTGTGAAAAGGGCATTTGGTAATGCAACTCAAGGAATTTGATGATTAGAGCTCTTTGCAAAATGATGCTTAGATTGTCTTGCAGGTGTTCCACCTCTGGGAGCTAAATATCCCAACCCACTGAGGACGGAATAAAATGGGAATGAAAGAAAGGCTGATAACATTTATCAAAGCTGAGGGAAAGGCTGTAGGACCCAAGAATTAGGAGAAAAAGTGAAGAGAATTCACAATGATGATTTTTTTCCCCTCATAATAGAGAGAGGGGTAGGCCATGGGGCAACTCCAAGAACCATGATCAAAGAACCTGCTAACTCTCAATGGATCCTCAATGGTTTGTTGAAGAGCTGGGAGACAAGTAGAATAGGAAGAAGAGTGTCACCTGAATTCCCACAGATTTAGTGAAAACGCTACTTGAAGTAAAAGGTTTGTTTGTTTGTTTGTTTGTTTGTTTGTTTGTTTGTTTTACTGGGTGTGCTTTTAGTGGAGTATCACATGTTACCTAATGGACCCTCTAGAAATTATTTGACTCAAAAGAGAATGAATCTTTGATTGCCTCCAGGCTAGTGAACTACCCTGTAGGAACAGAAGTTCAGTGATAGAAAATGTATCAATGCAAAGACTCTAATTTCCAGGGACCAAAAACAGTTTGTCCAGTAGGGTGGCTTAAACAAGAGGGGAGTTTATTTCTCTCTAACAGTCATGAATGACAGCTGGCTACTACGACAGTCTTACAGCGTGAGAAACTGACCCCTGTCCTGTTGCTCTGCTAACCTCCACACACAGCTTCCCTTTTGTGAACTAGGAGCCACTTCAGGTCTCTTGTCATCATGTCTACAGTCAAGCCAGTGGGAAGGGGGGTTGAGAAAGAAGAGACCATGCTCCATCTTCATGGAAACATGACCCAGAAGTTGCACATATCACTTCTGCTCACATGCTAGTAGCCCAAAGCTATTCGCATGGCTATCCTGGCATGCCAGGGAGGCTGGAGAATGTGTCTTTATTCTGGGCACCCACGTGCCCTATTAAAATTCAATGATCTATTACTAAAGCAAGAAGATGAGATGGATATGGGGGGGCCAATGAGCAATCTCTGCTACCATTTTCTTAAAGTTTCTGGGTCAGATGCTTATATTCTTTCTTCAACGGCTCCCCCTTCCCCAAAAGGGAAGAAACTGTGTCCCTTAGTACTTTGTTCCCTGCAAAACTTGGGCCAGATGCTCACAGTGGCTTTCTTCTACCCTGTTGCACACACTCCAAAGGGAGTTATTAGGGTGAATATAAACCCCCTACTCCTAGGTCAACCTTCATATTAGAAAGACATGGCTATTTTTCTTATTAGAAGAAGTAAATACGCCTAATGAAAGCAACATTTCAAATGTTTAAAGGCACTATAAGTACTCTTACCTGGTGGGAAGATTCTTTCTCACATCAGGATGCTTTGGCTCTGCTAATATCTTTGGAAACCATAGACTTCATTATCATCACACTAAGGGGCACTGTGCTTCTCACCTGTCCCACCTGAGCCTGCTTGAATTATTCTCCGTCTGCTACCCAGGAAGGATGGCACCAACTCCTAATTCCATGCATATACTGTTTAATTCCAAGAAATGAGGGATGAACCCGAACAGCTATAATTTCCTGAGTATTACCAAGTGCCAGGCGCTCCTCTCAAAACTTTACCTGGTTTACTTCATTTAATCCTCAAAATTACCAATTGAAGTTGGCAATATTATTATTGTTTTCAATTTACAGATGAGAAAACTAAAACTTAAAAAGGTTAACTATCTCGCCCTAGATAATACAGATAACGGCTTAGAAAAGAACATTTGTATTTTTGTTTTATTTTTAAATTAATAGGTATTGAGAATTTTTCAAATGATCAATTTCTAATTATCAAAAATTTCTAATTATCAATTTTTACTGCAAAAAAGTATGAAAAAAAAAGACAGGTATCTCCCACCATATCATTTTCACAAAGATGGTCACCTTAGAGTTGTTTGCCTCTGTCGTCTGTCTCTATATTTATCCTTGGTTCTGCTTTAACATCTGATAACCTAACTTTCCACGGAAAAGCCACTCTCAGTTTGTAGGCACACTATGCTCCCTCCCTGTTAATGTGGCTTCATCTCAACCCCGAGCGTTAGCGTGACCTTCAGAAATCACTCCGATTGGAGGTAACTGCAGGATGGGGTCCTCGTTGCCTAATCTTCACACAGGGACACGCATGCAGACGTTTTTTAGGCAACAATAGTAATGCTTGGATATTTTTAAAATGTCGTTGTGCTCTTCAAGTTGTAACTCAAATCCTCCCCAGTGGCCGCAACTTGAAGCCCAGGGCTGCAGGGGAGACGGGATATGTGGCGTGGTCCCAGGCTGGGGGCCTCAGCTATCAACAAAGAACTCCCTCAGAGGGGACTTCAGCCTTATTCAGGTAGGGGCCAAGAAACTGAATCATATGATGACATTCAATATATTTTTTAAAAATGAAACACACCCAGAGTGACAAAATTTTAGAGACTACGCACCCCCAGGCAGTAACTTGCTGCACTCTGTATGGTGTCAGGGCCTATAGACTTGGGGCATGAAAGACAAAATTGTCCAGTGAAAGACACTAGCTTTCCCTGAAGTCAATTTAATCTGAAAACGTTTACTCCAATTGTTTAGACGGAGTTAGATTGTGGGTCCTGTGCCTGTTCAAACTTGGACACACTTGGTAGACATTTTGGGAGTGAGAAATATTGCCAGGACGCCAACGAGAACAGGATGAAACATTCTAAAGGCCTCTCTTTTCTGTAAGAATCTATCGCCCATCACTGAATGCTCGTTCCTTTCTTCCGAGCTTTTTTCAGTGTTTACTGATTCTTGGCAAAAGAATCATCTTGTCCTGTGAGTCATCTTTTGACGGCTTGGTGGCTTATCCTAGGCACTCAATTGTGCATTCGTGGTGGCCTTTCTTATTCTCCTTGGTGTCGCCTTCATGGCTGAGCAAGTAGCCAGCTTCAGGAGCTGCTCACTGGACATTTTCTTTGTTTCTGTGCTAAGCTGAACCCAGATATTCCAAAGAGCTCCCTAGGCGTGCTTCTGGTCGTCCTCCATTCTCCTTTTACTTCATCGGATCCTCACAAACCTCTGTGAGGTGAGATTAGCCTCGTTGATAAAGGAGGAAGCTGAAACCCAGACAGGTAGGAAGAGTTCCCAAAGGTCCTTCAGGAGCAAGCAGCAAAGGCTGGAAATTAGGTTTTCTGATTCCAAGTCCAGTGTTTGTGCCCTGACGTGACAGCTGTCCTCACTTCGCCACAATTACCAAGCTGTGGGAAAACCTGTAGCAATGTGCATGCGGGGAGAAGGCAGAAGGAGCATTTCCATGGCCTCTGTCTGCGTCGCTTTGTCCCTGGGCCCACTGTGCTAGGCTCAGATGGGGGCTCCACGGTGCGCCACTTGGCAGCCTCAGGCTCCTGGTTTTCAAACTATTAGATTCTTTCATTCCTTTCTCCCTGCCCCCTCACCTCCCTACCAAAGACAGAAACAACCCCAGGAATAAAATGCAAGCGCTCCACCAACATAAAGCAAAGGTTAGAAATTGAACGCCACCCCTCCCGAAGCCAGGAAATTCCAGAGACGTGGTTCTCATGGCAAGGGGACTTCAAGTTACATATTTTGCAGTCTGGCTAACCAGTTGTACTTTTCAGTGTGAGGCTTAAGACAGGGACTGCCTGTGCCACAAGGGTGCCTCGGGGCTCTCAGGCCCGTATTAGATTGCAGGCAAGCTGTCCTGTGGATTAGCTGTGAGATTTGCAAATGTATAGTTTACAATGTGGTAAGAGCCTCGTGGCCCTGGAGCGAGCAGCAAGAGCGGTTACTGTGGCAGCGCTGCTGCATTTGCGGGGATTTGCCCTTCAAACCTCAAGGCTGTATTAGCATAGCTGGGGCCCATGGAGCTCCCCTGCTGTAAAAAGCAGTGTAAAGTTAATTTAAAGTGATTTTCATGAGTCTCCCCTCCTCCCCATGCAACTGACGTGTTTCCTTGGGTAAAAAATGTCTCAGAAAGCCACATAAGCTGGGATGCCCACGGCTTTAGTTGGGAAGACTGGTCTTCATTAAAAGTAAATTTTAAATCAGTTGTGAGTTAAATCCGGAGATCCTGTGCCCCCCTCGCCCTGGTCTGTAGGTGTCTAGAGGGGGCGAAGCACCTGCTCCAAATGCCTTAGGCAGAGCACCTACTACCCAACGTTTCTCTGACCCCAAAGCAGGGCCTGGACAGCTTTCCAACCCCTGGCAAGGCACAGGGCAGACCCTCACCCTAGCCAGGAGAACAGCAGTGAGGAAAACCCAGGCTTTTCTCCAAGTCACCTATGACTTCCTTGTCTCCTTCCTGAGCTGTCCCTGGCCCTACAGAGCAGGCCGCAGATCTCTATGACTTCCCCTACCCCTTCTCCTCTTAAGACCCCTCCCCTCTTTCTCTGTGACCTTTTCATTCCTTGTATGTGCCCAGCCCTCTTCCAGGCCTGTCTGCCTGAGATCACATTCTGCTGCGGAGCTCTCTCCTTCCCCTCCTCTATCCCTCCTCCCAGGCCTACTGACAAACTTCCTCCCGGCTAGCCGTCATTCACAAAAAGATGGATAAAATTGGGTAATAATGACCTATGCTATTGTATTCTATATCCAAAAAACATATTACTAAATATTCTCTCAATACCGCCCTCTCAAATGGGTTAAGTGACCTGTGCCCGATCACGCAAGTAAAAAGTAGTAGGATTTGAATCTCATTCTTCTGAGCCCAAATACCTGGTACCCTGTTTCAGCAGCTACTTCCTCACCACTGCCCTGCTGGAGATTGACAGCTGCTGGAGACTTAATCCATAACCTATGCCTGTGGGGTTTGTATTTTAGGACCCAGGGTGCTTATTTCAGAAGAGTAAGCCAGCATCAGAGAGAGGTAGGAGAGCCTGGCCTCAGAGTAGATGGCTTCCATTTGACCTGCTCAAGAGAGAAATGAGTTGTGAGAAAAGCTTCAGAAGGCTCTTTTCTGCCACATTCTAGAAGGCAAAGCCAGGAAGGGGAGATGTTGCTGGAGGTACCATTCGGAGTGATAAGCTGACACTGTGGTGCCCACAGACTCCCCTCCTTCCTATCGTCTCCATTTCTGGGGGAGAATCCTCTGCTTTGAGGCAGGGAGCCCTCTGTTAAAGATTCTGGTTGTGGTTCCAAAGCTGATCCTGCCAGCCAGGGGTCTCTCTCCTAACTGTGAAGCTGGTAACTCCCCTCCCCCAGTTTCCCAAAAAGCCTGATTTCCCTTTCCTCACTGCCTCCTTCCTTCCCCGCCCTTATTCGTTGAATGAATGAATGAACAAATGAATGATGCGCCATCCCTCCGTTCATGGAGCCAAGTCACCCCGACAACTCGTTCTCATGGGCGGGTCCTGAGGAGCTGAAGGGGTTACTTTTTGTTGGAGATAAACACAGGGAGTTCAGCGGTGATAAAGCAATGCACTTCCTCCTTTGTGGCATGCAGATCACAAGCCTCTTCTCCCCCAGTTCTCCTTTGGAGATGGAGGCAGTGCTGGAGATAGGGGTGGGGGTGGGGACATAGTGCTAGCTGCTTCTGGATGTTGCTTTACCTGTTCTCTTTTCTGAACCAAATCTGTGTGCAGATACTGGGTATTTGGAGATCAGCCCTGACCCGACATCCTCAGCTGCTAGGGCCAGGTACTTACGCACCCAGGCTGTGTTCGCTAAACCGCTGGCTCGTTGGCTCGCCTGTCTCTGTAGCAAATGACTGCTGCCTCAGTGTGCCTGGGCAAAGCATACGTCACCCTTCGAACGTCTGCTGGGCTTCTGCACTGCAGGGTGGGGAGAGAATTCAGCATTCTGTTTGACTCTCACTTTCAGTGGGTTCTTCATGGTCTCATGGGGCTCTCTTCTCTCAGAGCATCTCATCCCTCCTCCTTTAGATCTTTGACGATGCTTATCAAAACTCAGGCAAAAAAACTTATTATACCTTTAGCCAGGAGTTTCCAACCTTTTTCCCAGTAGTAGCACATAAAAGCAGTCGTTCTCAAACCCCTTGGTCTCAGGACTCCTTGTCATACTTAAAAGTTATTGAGGACTCCAATAAGCTTTCGTGTATAATAATTATATCTACCAATAACTTCCACATTAGCAATTAAAACTGTGAAAACTTAAAAAATACTTGTTTATTAATTCATTTAGAAATAATAGCCTTTATATTAACAAATAATACTTTAAGGAAAATAACTATGTGTAATGTCTTAGTATTGCTATGAAAAGAGTTTTGATTCATGGACCACACTGAGAACCACTGCCTTACAACATCAGAGTTATTAGGCTTCCCCATATCGGCTGCCTTCTCCCACACGGGTACACGCACACACATGTGCACAATGGCACATGCTTGTCTGGTATTTTCATTTTGGTAACGTCATGATGTTCTTGTGACACCTGAAGACTGTGCATTGGGAATTGGCATTCGCACAACCTAGCTAGTAACAGAATAGAGGTTATGGTCTTACTTTGGAGCCACGTAGTCTCAGATTTGGATCCCAGCTCTAACACTGATGCTCTCTGGCCTGGAGAAAATTGCGTAATCTCTTTCAAGGCTCAGTTTCTTCTTCTGTAAAAGGAGACAATAATAACTTCTCTTCATAGAGTTGTAGGGAGGATTAAGGGTACTATATATAAAGTAACAGCCACAATATCTAGCAGAGAGACAATATATAGTAGGTATGATTGTTGTCATCATCATCATTATTCAATAACAATGTAAGCTCCATGGGTATGGGGACTTAGTTCAATGCTGTAACTCTAGACCGCTAGTGAGTGCTCAAGAGATATGAATGTGAAGAATTCTGTACAAATTCAACTTCCTTTAGAACCTATTAGTCTGACTCAAGGCATAGACATGTGAGAGAAGAACAGGTGGTCCCTGCCCCTGGGAACTTTTGTTCTAATTGGGCAGAAAAAGACTCGCCCTTGAGACACAGCAGTAACCAAAGGAGTGCAATGAAGAGTCAAAATGAGCAGGGCCGCCGGCATTTATTGCACTTGCTCACAGATGGCATGGGGATTGGTGTTGGCTCTGAGGTCTGCTTGCCGGCTGCTGTTATTGTTTTAGTCCCTCCGGCAGCTTGCACGCACAGCCACGCAGTGGGGAGGAGACTGAGAACATAGTCCTTAGAGATGGCTACCACCAAGTTCTCTTCTGCACATGCTGCTCCTCCCATCAAGAGGACTGTTTCATCTGGGCTGGCCTGGTGACTACCTTTGAACAATGGAATGCCGTTGAGATGACATTGTGGAGTTCCCAAATGCAGGCCTTCTTCAGGCAGCTGCTGCTTCCTCCTTCTTGGAAGCCAATAGCCATGTAAAAAGTTTGGCCATCCTAAAACCACCATGTTGAGAGAAAGCCCACCAGGAGGAAGGGCCGCATGGAGGAGAACTGAGACACCAAACACATGCATGGAGCCAGCACACCCCATCTAGCAGGTGAATGAAGCCAAACGAGTAACCCCAGGTGATATAATGTGGTACCGAACTGCCTGGTGAACCCAGTTAAGCCACAGAAGAAATAATAAATTCTTGTCCTGAGCCATTATTTTTTGGAGGGGTTGGTTTCACAGCAACAGAAAACTGAAACAGCAGAGCAAGGGCTGGGCAAGAAGAGGGAAGGGTGGCAGAGCCACTGCACTCATACACCTCTGCGTCTGGTGGATGGCACCCCACCCCTCCAGCCTCTGGGCACAGAGCAGATAGAGTTAAACCCAACTTTGCTAAGGTATGTCTGGACTTGAACTTATATCCTCAAAGGAAATCTCATAAATAATTTTCAAATAGAAAAAATGTTTAGGCAACAGATAACAGAGTTGCCAGGACAGATATGCCCAAAGTTCACTATTGGTAAACACGCTTATCCCTCCTGCTGGTAATGTTACCACGATGGTTTCTTGTGAATATTTTTATTTTGTGTTCCACTTCTATTGGGACCACCTAATTCCCGCTGCCAGGCCTTTGCTTGTATCTTCCCTTTCCCTAGATTGCCCTTTCTCTTTTTCCATTCCAATCGAATCCCACCATCCTTCAAGATCCCACTTGGCCCATCAACTCCACTGCAGGACTTCCTTACCTCCAGCTTACTCATGCTTGTCACATCCTCTCACGAAGGCCCTCAACACAGGTTGTGTGTTGTATACATTTTGCCACTTAGAATCCAAGTATCACAGATGACTAGAGCTGCCTGGACTTCAAAGCTAGAGTCCGGTTAGAAACCTAGAGCTCAGGGAAAGTGACTTGCCCAAAGTCTCACAGTTAGTTAGTGGAGAGTGTAATATCAATACCGCGGTTATATAATTTTGGTTACCCAAGTTTACTCATATGGAACCAGATCAGGACCCACTGAGAGTTAGCAATTTCAAAATAGGCTTATACCTGCTGCAAAATGAAGGGAAGACACTCAAAGGAGGCAGTTATAGAGTTAACTTCTTTAAGACTGTACTATCGATAGAGTACGATACTCAGAAAAAGCATCGTGTGAGGGGAAAGATTAAGATCAAAATAATAAAAATGTATCTGTTTTGTCAGAGCCCATAATTCGGGCAGCTCTGACGTAACCAACAAGGTCTCCATATAATAAAGTACCTGCCCGGCCAGACGCTGCCCTTGCAGAGCACACCCTGTCCTGAATCAGCACCATCCACCTGTATTTGCAACCCTAACTTGGCTTAGAGAGTGACACTGACTCTTTAGGGTAGTGAAAAACATACTCAAGGTGAAGAACAGAGAACTAAATAGTTAATAATTAGAATTAAAACAAAGACGAAACACATTTAAATGTACGGTGCCAGCCCTTTTGTAACTGATTTTAGTGTAAATGAACTGATGAGTTTTGTATCCACAAATCATTGTTGATTTATTTTTAAAGGTGTTTAAAGCAATTAGGAGGATCTGATATATTAGAATCGTGACGACTTCAATTGCTTAAGTATGTAAAAATGTCCACTTGTTAGGGAAAATCTAATTAGTTAATGTTTTTGAGTTATTAGTTATTCAGAAGAGTGTGAATATTTTCAAAATGTCACTTGCTTAAAAATTAATAAATTGGGCAGTAAATTAAGTAGAAATTATTATGAACTCGTTTTTTTCCATTCCCCAACACTCCTCGGACACAACCAAGACTTGACTTCTCCCCAGGGAGTTCCTATTCCCAAGCTGCTCACGCTAGTTCCTCTTTCGATCACACAGATCTTGCCTTGCTCTCTCTATTTTGTTCACGTGGGTTCATTGTCTATCATGGAGGCAGAAATGTGGCACTCACTCTTCTTTTTCTTTCATGCTCAGAGCAACCCTAAATCATCTTTACATTTTAAATTAATTAGATTTAACAGAATTGAATGGGACTTTTAATCTAATGACAGCAACATGCCTGGTTTTACAGATAACGGAATTAGACACAGCTCTTGTCAAGAAATGTCCCTGAGGACATGACACAAAAGTGAAGAGGTTTCCAGACCTAGAGAAGGGACAGTGTTGACACGCTCCCCTGGAATGTACCATGGTTTTGGCTGGTGCTGGTGAGCAGGTATGTGGGGCTAAGCCGATTTCCCAGGAGTCATTTTGAAGGAGAAGGTTATGGCAGGCTCCAGAACTG
Source organism: Cynopterus sphinx (assembly GCA_030015415.1). Classification (NCBI taxonomy): domain Eukaryota; kingdom Metazoa; phylum Chordata; class Mammalia; order Chiroptera; family Pteropodidae; genus Cynopterus; species Cynopterus sphinx. The sequence continues at coordinate 33,426,068 of CM057383.1, read as the reverse complement.
TCTTAATGGATCACTGGAAGGAGGAAGACAGGATGAATCAAGGGAGCTGGGAGTCATGACTCTAACCTAGCCTTCTTCACTCTGCAGCCACTGCCCCTTCACTCTAAGACAGACAAGTATCTCGCATGAGAAAAGCCAGAGAAGGGAGACAGAGCAAAGATCAAGTGTACAGTGAGGTTGATTCGGGGAGCAAAGCAGAGAGAAACTAGGGAAAGTTTGATTTTGAAAGAGCTCTCAGGAGGGCCATTGTTCACAACCCCCAAAAATGACGAGGAGTGTTCCTAAGAAGGTCAGAATTGAGACTAATCCTTCAGGAGACGGGGATGACCAGCAGGGCAGGAAAGGGGTGTCGCCTGGACATCATAGAGAAGAAAGCCGCTGAAGAGAAGTGGCCAGAAGCAATGAAAGAGACACAGAGAGCCAGAGGCAGACCCAGAAAACATGGGACTAGTGAGCCCTTCGGAGAGGCCCTGCCTGAGCGGGGAGGAGGGAGATCATTGGAGAAAGCAGGCAACGGGGTCCTTCGGCCGTCAGGCAATTCAGAAGCAGAGATGAGTGTAAAAACTGCCAACATGTGAGACAAGGCTGAGGTAAGAAAAAGCATTTGAGTCACTTGCATAAAGCCAGTTAAAACCACGCAAAAATCAGGTTTTCCATAATATTGACATTTGGGTCCAGCACTGGCCTTAATACCAAGAAGGATTTCTAAACCCATTGCAAGATCTTTAAAAGTTAATCCTTTTGTGGCAGAAAAACCTGTTCCTTTATTTGTACAATGTGTAATTTTGCACTTAGGTGAAAACAGGGCCATGTGAATCACCTTAATTTTCCATTTCTGTCGAATTAGGTTGCTTGGAAGAGCCAGCAGACTTACAAACAACGAACATTTAAACAAGCAATTTACTGAAGTATTTCAAGACAATTCCTTTTTACCCAAACTGCACCAGTACGTATTAAATACAACATAGTTGGCTGATATGGGTGGGATAGGAATGGCAGGAATCTGAATACCAGTCGTAACTGACTTTGCCGAGCATGCTGTACTCCAGGGGTCCCCATCGCCAGGGCTGTGGACCGACACCAGTCCGTGGCCTCTTAGGAACTGGGCTGCACAGTAAAAGGTGAGTGGCAGGCAAGCGAACGAAGCTTCATCTGTATTTGCTGCCACTCCCCGCACTAGCATCACTGCCTCAGCTCTACCTCAGGCATTAGCTCATAGGAGCACTAGTGCCTGATATCAAAAAGGTTGAAGACTGGGGCCGTACACACCAGGCATTGCTTTTAGCACGTTTCATACACTGTCTCTTTTACCAACCGGCCGGCCATATGAGGCAGTACTATTCTTTACAGGTGAGGAAACTAAGGCACAGAGAAGTTCGGTAACTTGCTCTAGGTCCCAGAAGTGCTGGGATTATAATGCAGGTGTGTCTGACCCCAGCACAGCTGACAATAGGGTGATGGGGAAGCAAAAGCACGGAGATCTGAGATGAGACCACAGACAGGCTTCAGCTTTAAACCATGAACCAGCTTTAATGTGCTTACCATGGGGGAAAGGATGGATGATCTACATGGCAGTGGCTGTATCACTTACAGGCTACCTGACTTTTTGTTTTCTGTTATTTACATTTTCATGTATTTTTGTTTTGTTCCCTCAATGACCAACAGCTTCTAAAGAAGGGGGCTGTCTTGTGGGTCTCTTGCCTTCCACTATTATCACAGAAGTCTGTCAGTGAAAAGGTAACTGATTAGTCTTTTTAGCCTCTTGCTTCACACTCTTTGTAAATGAAGAACAGTCACACTTGCTTTTTTTTTTCACTTTTAAAATGTAGTAAACATAGTTGGTAAGTACATGGCAGGGGTTTTCTAAATGCTCTACCGGTAGAATGAATTTAATAAAGCTTCAAATTTTAGTAAAACTTCTTTCATGCTGTCTTCAGGTTGATGTTTAATTTAAAACGTTACACCAGACGTTTTGTCGATTTTTCTTTTGCATGAATTTGCCCTCAGCTCTTACCCCGGTCTTTCTATTGAGGTGAATAAAATGTATATTCTGCCTATCAAAATACCATCTGGGGCTACCAGACTATCCGAAAAGTTATTTTTTGCTTTAAATTAAAAGAAGCTCTGGAGTTGTCCTTTAGATTTTTTGTTAGAATAATGTGTGGGTGATGCAATGCTGAAAATATGGTTAGAAAAAAAGAGAGAGACAAAAGAGGAAAGAAAATACAGATAGACACAGAGGCTAATGCTAATCCTCCACGAATGTGCACCTGGGAGCACAGAACTGACCCCATCAGGTCGAGAATGGTTGAAATACTGTCAGCACGTTGCTGACTTTCTGATCAGATTCCACAGGTTACTCTTCCCCAGTACTGAAACAGAGAAAGAACCACAAGTCCTACCTTTAGCAGTAACTAGAATAAAATCTTTCAGTTGTAGAAGGGAAATTCTCCCCTGGTGTGCTGCCAGTTTGGAAGGCATGGAACTGCAAATGCCCTGGGCTCATTAGAGTAGAATTGAGTCTGGGCATTGCAGAGTCTCAGAGGAGGAAAAAAAAAAGGCTTCCTGAGGGAGGCTCGGGCAGTGGTGGTGAATCAACTATTGTCACAGCAGACTTCAGGGGAGTCCAGCATTAGGAAGGCCCCTGTTCGGTGCAAACTGATCAAATACAGATGTTTCCCAGGAGTTGACCTTACTCACCGCAACTTCACTGGAGATTGAATGGCGGCTGGCCGGTCAGCAGCAGGGTAAAAATGTTTTGGTGAGAGGGTGTAAATGTATATACAGTTGACAGGATGTGAATGACACTGGACAAACATCTCTTTTATTGATAAATACATGTTTGACTTCCAAAAAGTTTTATACCAGGGAGATGTGGTGAAAAATAATCCAGTTTCGGGCTTTGCTAGGTGTCTCCCGTGTACATCAAACTCCGAAAAAGATGAAGGGGGGAAAATATTAAAAATGGGCTCAACCTTCCGTCTTCCTGAAATATCAGTTTTCATATAAAACTCATCAACTGAGCCAAGTATTAGGCTTGATCAATGGCAGGAAACTAGGGGATCAAATGCTAATAAATCAGAAACAGCCCCTCTTGAGCAGAAAATATATCACAAAACTGAAAACAAGGAAATCATCTGATGATTTTCTAATGCATGCTCAAGAAGAAAATGAGGTTTTTTTCTTTTCTTTTCTTTTCTTTCTTTTCTTTTCTTTTGGCAGGGTTTTGGGGGAGGGCTGCACCTTAAATATTAAGAAAGAATAAGATTCTTAAACACCTTAATCAGACTTGGACTTTAACATACACAAACAAAAACAAGAAAGATCCAGATATTTGGTGAAGTCTGGATACTGAGAGTAACCGAAGTGTTTGTGGGTGTGTAGATATTAAGATGGCAAAGTGACCACATGAAGACCCTGTTAATAATATTTATGCTAGCGATTTCAATGCATTTTCTCTCTTACGGAATTACAACCTTAGCCCTCGGCCCACACCATCTTTTAAAAATGTCTTGCCCTACAACTTCATTCCTTTACCCTTTAGTGTTTTTCTCTTACGTGTTTTCATTTTGTAAAGTGAATGTTTTATTGAAATAAAATGTATATGCTGAAAAATGCACAAACCATAAGTTCACAAATACATAAGATCAATGAATTTTCATAAAGTGGACACACTCGCGGAACCAGTACCCAGCTTGAGAAACAGAACATTATCAGTGTCCCCAGAAGTCCCTCTTGTTCTGTGTTCCAGTTGCAGACTTTTCTTCTGAGGGTAATCACTATGTTGACTTGTAATGCTGCGGATTTGTGTTGTTCGTTTTTGAGCTTCATATAAATGGAATCATAAAGCATGTACTCTTACGTCTACTTCTTTTGTTCGACATTATTTAAATTGTTCAATTCATCCATGGTGATAAGTTGTGTACTTATTAATATTTTAAACTGTCTTGTCTTTAAATATACGTATGCATTCATTTATTAATGCAGCTTTGTAGGTACAGAAATGCGCTATTTCAACACTGAGCAGTCTAGGCACTCAGAATAAAGTTCAAAAAGGTAAGCCCCCCAGCATAAAACATAAAAGAATCCACTGAACTGTGATAAAATTCTGAACTGACGTGTCTGTAATGAAAGGCACATTATCATCAACAGCTTTGAAAGTTCATATTTTTTTCTATTTATTCTTGTTAAAAATATATATGCAAAATTTTTTTGTTGTTTGCTTTACCCACCTTAAACAAGAATCCAGACAGTGTGGTCCTTCCTGCTCCTTGAATGGAAACTGTTTGCTTCTGTGAAAACAGAGAGCTAAATTAAATTAGAAAATCCTGGTATTCAGCAGGACAGAATTTCCCTTCCTTCCTACTTTCTCATTCCACAATCTATCACCTAGAGTAATTAAGACCAGGGAGGTATCATCTTCACTGGATTAACCTTAACTAAATTGTGTTCATTCAACATGTGCCCTTTTGATTAGTCCGAGCAGGGCCTGCTGTCTCGGATACACCCACCTTGTAATTCTACACACTTAATTAATTTCAGATGAATAGCAGAGGGATAAGCTAAATTCTCCGATTAATAAACTATAAGTCCTTATGTGTGTCAGAGTAGCTCAGGATTTCCATTCCTCCTTTGTTTCTTTGCCCGGCAAAGGTGAATGGAGATTGACACACAACACGCATGCACACACACACACACACACACACACACACACACACCTGTAATTGTGTGAGGTTGGTGAAAGGATCCCTGAGCAATTTCATCATTGTAAAGGGCAGATCTTAAGGGAGAAAGTACTGCATGAATTGATAGTAAAATAAGTTATTATTCTGCCAACCATAATTTTTAATGTCCTCTTTCACCTGGACCTCAGTTTTTAGTTTTTATTTGCACATATTTTCTGTTCTATGTGCAGATTCTTAGTTATGAAAATTCATTATTAATGCCACTAATTTTGTATTTTTAATGCATTTCTCAGAAGTAAAATACTATTAAAAGTCAGAACTTTTCTGAGAAATGGTTTGAAATTATGTGTTTAAACATCGAATTTAACAGCTCTCAAATATATAATAAAAATTTACCCTCATGGGCATCTCTGACAGCAAAGAAAATTATTTCCTTATAATAAAACTGATCTCTAAGATGTTTATGTTATAATTTATCTCATTTTAAAAGATGGCTAGAAAATTATACAAGATAGATTTACAGTCTCTCCTTCAACCCAGAAAATTTATATGGCTAGTTATTAGTGACTTAAAAACTACTACTGATCTGCATAATTGAATATAAAGAGTTTCCCCAGTAGCTTTTATGTCCTATGATTCAACTTAATGAGGTCAATTATATTCAGGGAATTTAAATTACTTATACTTAGGGAATATAGCCAACATAGCTGTTGGTTTCTTATGATGGTATGCAAGGAATTCTAGTTACATAAGATTAAAAAAAACCCATATATTAATATAGCCAATTTTATGTGTTTAATTAAGCAGAGGTTTTTTTAAAGGCCACTAAGCTATTTTATATGGAAAATTATTCACGATACCACATACGCAACTCACTTATGTCTTCAGATGTTAGGGCTGCTCTGATTTGTTTCCTAAATTTAGTCTTTGTTCCAAAATAATTTTTTAAAAAATAACTCTGTTAATATTTTCTACTAGTTTAGAAAATTAAACTGAAATTCTTGCGCTCCATTTTTAAGTGCACCACTGATTTCCAGGTTATTAAATATTCTTACAAGTTAAAGTACTGCTCAATAATTTACCATTAAATAAGAGTTGGAGGACTTTACTGATCATTTCACTAATTGCTTATTTGGATAAATTCTCCAAATGGTGGAGTCATTTGGTTAATTGAATGCAAATATTAAATAATTTTTGATTGATGACATGCATGCGGATAGGCACATCATTTTTCAGGATGCCTCAGCTAAATGCCTTATCAGGTTTGCATTATCAACTCCATCTGAGGCTGGGCACAAGGGCATTTTAACATGTCAGAAAATCTTATTCTGCCTTCTCTAAAACCAGATCCTACATTTGACCTTTTAGAAAAACACAAAGCAAGTAATTTAAGTCAGCCCACACCTGCACCATCTTCCAAAATATCTTCATATGAATGCTTAGCACATCTCATGGCTGAGCACCTCAGATGGCTGAAAAAGACAATTTATTCCCTCTAAAGAACAAAATACTGACAGTGCAGTTAGTCTTCTTTGGGGTTGGAGGAAAGTTGAGATATTATTTATGAAAGGGCAGCTAAGCTTAGCCCTGTGATTTAGATTCACTCTACAAAGCAACAACCATTTTGAATGATGGAATTAGGTATTGATATAAATAGAAACGTAGTTCTTTAGCCCGGTTACGTTTGGCTGTTTGTTACACAATCGGAAACCTTGTAAATTCTGTTTCAGGTGATACGTCATCAAGAATTTTTACATGAGAAAAGTAACCACATTACCCGGGGTTGTTTGCCATTGAGAAAGTTATTTAGCTAATTTTTGCACTTAAAAAATAATGAAAGAAAAACTCATTAGAACGTCTCTGAAGAGTGTAGTGCCATAGTCAGCATCACCTGGCTGAATTGCCATGTGTCTCCTATGGCCCGCCTCCTTTATGCCAATTTATATCAATAAATTCAAGTTTTTGGTGTTGCTTCCAACCGGCATTTCAGTTAGACCAGGTGTACAAAAAGCAGCGAAGGGTCTGAAAGGTTTTCCGATATAACTTGAAGCCGTCGCTCCTCTTTTCTTGCCCGCCCATGGCCGCCGCCTCTCCGGCGAGGTGAACGAGTCTCTCCGCCAAGCAAGGTCGCTCCGGGCCAGTCTGCGGCTCCGCGCCTCGGCGCTCGGATTGCCGTATCCCTCCCTCCTCTGGATTCTTTCTTCACGTCTCTGAAGGAAAAAAAAAATAATATATATAATTTTTAATTTTTTAAAACAAGTTCGCGGCATCTCCACGCGCGGCTGGGAAGGCGAGCAGGAGAGGACGCAGGTGCGCGCTGGCGGCTCCTTTGGGCGCCGGAGGCCGCGGGGACCCGGGCGGCTGAGCGTGGCCCTCGGCGGTGCGGGGCCGGAGCGCGGAGGCCGGGTGTGCGCTGGCCCCGCGCTGTCCGGCTGGAGCCCTCCGAGCCGCGCCCGGCGGGGACGGAAGGAGGGACAGACGCCGGCCGCGGGGGACGCTCGCGGCCCCGGGGCTCCGGCAGGCGGCCTGGGCGCGGGGGAGTCCGGGGGGGCCAGGAGGTGGGGAGGAGGGCGGGCGCCGCGACGGGGTCCCCAGAGCGCCGGGGACCGATGCGCTGGCCCGGGGCAGCCGGGCCGGGCGGCGGGGCGGCTCCGGGGACCAGGCCCTCCCGCTGGCGGGGTTCCGAGGGCAGCCGGGCCCGCATCGGCGGGGCGCGGGCCCCGGAGCGGTGCGGGCCCGGAGAGACGGACAAGCGTGGAGCCAGGGTGGTCTTAGGGCGGGGGCGGGGCGGGGGCCCGGCCGGGGCGCCTCCGAGTGGCCCCATCTCTGACAGGCGCCACGCTCCTGGGCCCCGCGAACGGCACCCGCGGGACCGGCGGGCCAGGCGAAGGAGGGTGTGCTCGGCCCCGAAGGGCCGGGCCGGAGGGTGCGATCGCCGGCCCGGGGCCCGCGCAGGCCGGGAGCCCCAGGACCGGACGCGGAAGGAGGTGCTGCCCTGACTCGGCGGGGATGAGGACCGCTGCGAACGAATTCGGACCCCGGCGCGGGGCGGACGAAACACCAGAGGATGCGCAAGGCTCCGTTTCCCCGTCCCCGTTCTCCCCTGCGGCCCTCAGCCTCGCGGCCTGCAGCCGGGGCGACGCGGGACCTGCGGGTCGCGGGCTTGAGGGGACGCGGCTCCCGCGCCGCACCTCGCCCAGCGCATCGCAGCCCTCACCCGGGCTCAGGGGCTGACCCAGGCTTGACCTGACCCTCCGCCTCCGCCGAGGACCGCACACGACGGCCCCCGCACGGCGCTTGGGCCTCCAGGCTGCGATCGGGGCGGGGAAGGTGTAGTCCCGCGTGGGGAGGGAGGGGACGCAGGGCTTCTAGAAGCTCCAGACTCACTTCTGTGGCAGACCCTGCCCTGGAAGAGCGAAGCCTCCCCGGCGGTCGGGCCAGCCAGGTTCGGGATTTCCCGAGCAAGGCCCGGCAGTCGGGCCGGCGGAGCCGGGGCCGGGGGGAGCGTGGATCCTTCTCCAGCCACTGAGGGGAGAAGAAGCGGGGCCGAGGATGGGGCTCTCACACCATCCCCGCGCTGCGCTCAGTCTCGGGGTCCTCCATTCCCCCTGCGCGCCCCATTTCGCCCAGACAGAGTTCCCGCAGCCGCCGCGGGCGTGCTGCGCGCACGGCCCAGGAAGGTGCGGGGCGCCGAGGCAGCCCTCCCCGGTCTCCTGCCTGTCACATCTGCACTTATTTAAAGCTCGGCTGGTGGTCTGAGCTCTCTGGAATGCCTATTGCGGGCCTGGCCTCTTGCGACATTTGCATTGATTATCGAGCGGGTCAAGGGGGAGGCCAAAGGGCGGGGGAGGACGGGCCGGGGGCGGTTAGGGAGACCAGAGCTGCTTCTTATACCCAATCCCATTCTACTAGCTACCCTGCAGCCCAGCGATTCGTACCGCGCCAGGTTGCTGAGTGTGTCAGGGAACAGAGAATGGAACTTCGAGAACGTTCTCTGTGTATAAGAACCGGCCATGCCATTTAGCATGTACTTTGTGGTCCGCATGCACACACCACCCTAAATCTCTGGAGGCTCCAGCGCTGAATCCGACAAAGAAGGCGGACAAGTGCTGTGCCCCCCGGCCCTACAAGTATCTTTTCAATGTCTGGGACAAGCAGCTTCCTTAATGTATAACTCTTAAGAAATGTTTCCCGGGACAAGTCTACAAAAATGAGATTAACCTACCTTCCTTAAAATACCCAAAGCAGAAAAAGCCACTAGCCACCTGTGTTGGAGTCCCACCCCAAGAGGCCTGGTACAAATTCATCTGTGAAGAACCAGCTGTGTTCCAACTCCACGTGACTCCCTCAAGCGCTAGGATGGGAGAGAGCCAAGGGGGAACTTTTTTACTCTCTCACCCTGGAGATGTTGGGTCTGATCTGGCATTTGCCTTTGGATTGGGTATAATTGAGGGTGAAAATAAGGCCCCTCTGTATTTCGATTCCCCTTTGCTTTCTGTGAAAGCTGTACCCTTAGAGGAGAGTTGTTTTAGTGACCTGGAGAAGAGAAACCACGTGCTGAGTCAGCACAAACGCTGCACCCGGCCAGTTCAGCTCAATAACACTGCTGCTATGTGTAACTTACACACCCTATGCGCCTTTTTAAAAATCGTGAAAATTATATTGGGATTTTCATGGCATAGAAATTCCTACAAAACCTGTTGGCAATTGAGAGCCAGATAAATGCTGTGTCTTCTGAGACAAGAAAGATGTTCTGAACGTATCTTCCAACAAGTGTTAAATCCAACTCCATTTTATGTGGGCAAGAACAAGAGAAATACAGTTCTCAAAACACAAGTTTTTTTTTTTCCCCCAAATGGTCGTGTTGCGGAATGTTTAAACATTCCTTTCTGCTTGTGTTCTTGTGACAAATGCTCAGGGTAGCTCCAGTGGATGGAATCTTATTTTCCATTTTGAATCATTAAAAGCATTTCTCAAAAATGCACCTTTCAAAGGTCTGAAAAGTCTCATTGGCAATCCTGTTAGAGCCTTGATAACCTATTGATTATACATTCTCATTTGTGTGCACAGAATAAATGTATTCACGGAGAATCGCTTGGAATGAAACTCATTCCTCAAGCAGTTAAGCAATTGTTTTTGAGAATGATTTCTTGTAACTTGCCAAGTCTTATCTGAATTTGTAGAACATGAGTGTTTCAACTGTTGAACAACAATCTAAATCATTATATTTTTTAGTGACAATATTTCTGGGGATATTTCTGTATAATTCTTTTAATTCTCATAGTTGAGTAATAAAATGTGTGGCTTAAAAAAAAAAACTAGAAGTATAAAGACCCAATGAAAACAATGTTTCTATTTCATTCATCTTTTCTATCTCAGAGCTTAAATGAAATTAGTATAACTTTTATGCTTTTACATTTTAAATTCTTAAAAAATATAGCTGACTTTAAGTTGTTTCAGCACAATGCAAAAACATCTGGATGCGAAGAGAAAAATTCAGTCTGTCACCCAGGTTCCAGATGTTTGGTACTACGTAGACAAAACATCAGGATGGATGACTGAAACTTTTCTCTCCAATCCAGATGGTTTAGTGCCCTGTGCTTCTATAAGGAAGCATATTTTCCTGCTTCTAAACATCACATCCTACTGTATCCCACATAAAGCATGATTTATACTCTTTCATCGACAAAATGCTAGGCCATTTGCAGTACAGCAAAGCAATCAGTAAGTATATGTTTTGGTAAGTGTAGTCCAAGTCCAAGTGTGTACTTAGGAAAGAGGGTGGTGGTGGAGCCAGTAATGGGAAAGGAGAAGAGAGAGAGCCTCATTCAATGGAAGAAAGACTTGACTAAAAAGACACAGCCTTCCAAGAATATGTCTGTAGCACCCATAATCTTAAATAGGCAAAGGATAGCATTCAGCAGCAGCTTGAGTCAGCCGCTTTTTGCCGAAGATGCAAATGGACTGTGAAATATTGTGCTTTCTGAAGCCCTCTTTCCCCATTATTCTTTTTGTGAAGCATTATAAAACCAAACAAATAAATGTAATATAACATTAAAATGCGATTAGGAGCATTATACAGATGGGAAACGTCTCTGTTTGAAAATCAAATGTGGTGAATATTTTAATAGCTCAAAAAGCACAGTGATAATGAATAGATTTCTCTTCACATAAAGTGTCACCACAACTTTAAAGTTGTTTAGCTTGGGGATAGAGATGCAGAGCAACCTTTCTTCCTTCCCCAAAGTCACAGATTTAACGTCACGAGCAGAGTCCGAGCTTTCCCAAGGCTCTTCACTCTAACCATGTTGAGAAAGAAGGAACAGACATAAGAGAGGTCCTTGCATTAGATTCAGCAGATGAAATCAAACCCGAAATGAATTCCATTCTACTTATTAACCTCACACACTCACTGGATTTTAGAAGAGTGTTTAGATAATGAATGGCAATGAATGTTAAAACATCATAAAATCCAAGCACTTAACAATTGCTGCAAGAAAAACATACCATTTTAAATAGACCTTACAACTCAGAATCTGAGACTCAGATAATGAGACACAGGATTTCGTACTGGCCCCAAATCAATTTTAAAAAATAGTTTACAGGGATCTAGTAGAGTTTCAGGGGTATACATATTGAGTCGTTAAGAGACTCAAAAGTCAGAAAGTACTCTTTAACACCATATAAAACAGAATCACAGTCCTTTTTCTCGATTGCTATAATTGGGACGTTTTCGTGACTTTGTGATTCATTTATTAGAATAATATAATGATAGAACTGGGAGGGATGTAGAGCTCATGCAGGCCTCCCCTCTCCTTTTATAGATGAATAAACTAGGGATCAAAAACATTAAAAGACCTACTCAAGGTCACACATTAGTTAGAGGAAGGGTCAGAACTAGAATTGCCAAGTTCTAGTTGTGCCTCACAGAGTCCAATGCTCATTCCAGGACAGCTTGCCTTGGAATCCTTACAACGCTAGATTTCCGAGATGTGTCCAAGAAACTGACAGCCATCACTGCATGTTGGAAACAGCTCAAAACCACTCATTTGTGTTACACATCTAAGAATTATAAAACAAAGCCAGTGTGAAGACAGAGTTCTCCCATTTGTCTCCATAGTAAGACAGGCTATTACAAAAAACAGAACTAATAAAACTTCATCAACTTCACCAATTTGGCTCGTGATCCTGATAACAACAAATGACAGCTTAGCTTTTTATAGAGAACCTGAAGCACCTTGGAAGAATGTTATGCATAGAATCTGCTACAGAATCTGGTATGTTCTTTGAAAGTAACACATGCAAACATTCAAAATAAGTGACTTTAATGGGGAGAAAGAAGGAGAAAAAAGTGGTTGTAGCCACACTGACACCATTTTCTACAGAAGAAAAGGTGTCCGCAAGAAGGTTTTACTTGATACCTAACCATCTCAACTCACTATACCAGTGGCTTTTTGATGAAATGGAAGGTTAGGATGCATTGGGTAGTTGGAGGGTAAAGAATGAGGTTGACAGTGGGGTCTCAGAGAAATGTACAGTTTAAGGATATTTAGATAGCAATATAAAGCACAGCCCCAATTTTTAGGATCTGGGAAACTCCTTAGTTTCTCTTGGCATGAGTCAAAGAATTGGACTCATATGTGTTGTTACCAAACCTCTTTCACTTTATGTTTTATTCAAAATCAAACATAGAACATAGAAGCATTGCTTGTAGAAAGGGAAACATTCTGATGCAAACAATGCAAGGAAGGATAGCATGGAAGAAGTGAATAAAATCAAGATGCAGTATTTGGAGTCATAAGGGGGAAAGAAATGGTCATGTTTTGATTGGCCTGGAGAGAGAAGAGATCCTGGTAAGGCCTTCTCTTTAAACTAATCCAAAGTCAGTGGCTTCTGAGAATCAGGATCCGGCCAGTATTTGAATTGGGGGTGGGGAAGATAGTGATGCTGGGAAAAGAGGTTGGACAACCTATATTCTTCTTTTGAAATGCTTAGGGAAACAACTAAACTTGCAAAAGTTAAACCAAATAAAACCAGCATGCCTGCTTACCTCTTTAATTTACTCTCTCAAACAGATCATCATTTGGGCTATTCCTCTGAAGTCAAGCATAAAATCTCTTTAGCTGGATAGCTACTCACTGACCTCCAGAAGAGATGCCTTGTTCTTTTAGAATCCCTGGAATGGCAGAATTCAGAGGAAACTGGAGCCACATGCCTGAGCTCCTTGAGACCCTTCCACTCCCACCCGCCCTGTACTCTTCTCCCCCACACACATACACCAAAGGAACTTGAAACAAAGATGGAGCAGACTTTCAGCACCACCCAACCCAGAAGTACCGCTGCTGATTGATCTGCATAGGTAACAAAGTGACTTTAAGTTGCTATGAGTTTAAGAGGGTGGCTTGTCCACAGGAGTTAATTTTTCATGCTCGGGACCCTTTTGGCAGATTTATAAAGTCTACGGACTGCTTCTCACAACAATGATTTTAAATGCATAAATTATGTTGAAATAAGTTATCAGAATATTTTTAAGAAACTAATTTGTAAAATAGTATTTATATTTGCTTCTTTATTAACCTACTAAATGCAAGATCCAGTGGTAGGTCTAATAACTTTTATAATATTGAAATAATGATCGGTGTGATGATAATTCAAACTGTAATGTGATATGAATGTGTCTGTGATTTATGTCGGCAACAAAGTCACAAGCACTGCTAAAGCTGGAGTTTGTTGTCTATCTTCATAATGCAAGGAAATGCTAAGATTCAAATGGAGGTTTGTAGAAATGGTGATGTAAATTTTTTACACCCAAGTTTATGGATTTCTGCTTTTACATGATTGCATTTCCAGATCACTTCACTTGCCAGTAGAGAACCCCCCAGGAGGTGGAAAAGGGGCAGTGCTCACGGTACTTTAGAGATACGCAATGAGACAGTCATAGCCATCTGAATTGTTTCTGATTGGATAATGCTGGGCCCAAATTTGGAGTTTAAACATTGAGCCTGTGATAGTAGCTCTTGTTCCTGAAGTGAAAAGTAACTTTATATTGTAATCCAGTAGAGGAGATATTCTGAGAATTGTTCCCTTGCTGAGAGGACACTGAAGGAAGTGTCAAAGATCACCTGTCGAGGTAGCAGTGGGTAACCAGAGCCAGGAAGGACTTGATAAGGACGAATGAATCACCTCTGCTTGGTGGATGAGCCTGAGGTGGGGCTCAGACTGGAATGTGAAACGCAGAGGGACCTACGAAAAGAGTACTGGCTGCTGATGGGTGGCAGGAAGACCCTGGGGAGGATGGCATAGTTCCAGGTTTCAAGACCTGTGGCTTTGAGGAAGTAAGTTCAGGCATGAGTCAGAAAAATACAAGGATTCTGCTTATCCAAAGTGGATAATAGCTTCAGCCTCTACCCAAGGAGTCTACAGCAAGCCCACAAAGCAGAAGGAACCTGCAGGAAGAATAGGGGAGGAACCTGGAAATAGAGAGCAAAAAAAGGACCCAAATCAGAGTGTCTTTCTAGAGGCAAAGAAATAATTGATAATTTGAACTTCATTCAAATTAAGAACGTCTGTTCATCACAAGACATCATTAAGAGGATGAAGAGGTGTACCACAGACCATGAGAAAAATATTCACAATGCATATATTTGGCAAAGGATTCATGTCTAGAATACACATATAATTTGTGCAAAACAATAAGAAAAATACAAACACACCAAAGTTTACAAATGTACAAAAGACTCAATAGGCACTTTATCAAAGAGGGTATCTAAATGGCCAGCAAGCATATGGAAAGGTGCTCAATGTCATTTCATCAGGAAAATGCAAATTAATTCTTCGCTGAGATACATTGCAGAAGGGCCAAAATTAAAACAAAAACAAAAACAAAACGAACAAAAACAAAAAAACAATGGCATTGACAATATCAAGTGTTGGAGAGGATATGGAACAACTGAAATTCTCATACACTGTGGGTGGGACTGTACACTGGCACAACCACTTTGGAAAATTTGCAGCGTCTACTAAAAAACAGCATCCATTTCATACCCTAAAACCCAGCAACTCCATTTCTAGGTATAGGCCAACAATGCATTTGTTCATGAAAACATGCACAAAAATAAGCTCTATGTATTTTACATGTTTATAAATATTACATAAATTTATATAAATATATATCAGCCTTATTCATTATAGCACGAACCTGGAAACAACCCAAATTGCAGTCTACATATACAGAGGAATATCATATAGCAGCAAAAAAGAACAAACTATTGCTCTGCACCAAGTGGATGAATCTCACAGGCATAATGAAGAACAAAAGAAGCCAGACACGAAAAGAGTATACTCTGCATGATTCCATTTGTGTGAAGGACAAGCACAGGCAAAACAAATCTATGGTGATGGAGGTCAGGAAAGAATTTGCTTTTGCAGGGGGGTATTGATTGGGAGGAGCACAAGGGCACCTTCTCTGGTGCTGAATTATAAATATTATTGACTTTCTGAAAAGTGATTTGGAAATGCAATCAAGTAAAAGCAGCTGTCCATGCTGTAGATTCAGTCCTCCTAACTCTGTGGTTTTATATTACAAAAACATTTCATTGGGCCACAGGAGCATGAAGAGAATGCGAAGGCAAGCTACAGACTGGCAGAAGATTTTGACAATAGATAGATCCAACATAGGGCTTGTATCCAGCGAAAAGATGTGCAAACGACTTTAAATGCACTTTACAAAAGAGGATAAGCAAATGGCTAAGGAGTAGAAGAAAAGGCGCTCAACAGCATTATTCTTCAGGAAAAACAAATTAAAATCACAACTTGATACTCATACACACCCACGAAAATGACTCTAATACAAAACACTTGCAAAAGCAAAGGTAGGCCAGTCTCTCGAGCAATGGAACACCCATTCGCTGCTGATGGGAGGGCAAAAAGGGGATAGCCGTTTTGGAAATTGGCTGTGTCTACCAAAGCTAACCATGTGCCCCTCAGGTTGGGGCTCTGCGTGGCTGGCATAGGAACAGAAGGACCAGGGATCTTGGCTAATGAAGCCCACAAGCTTGGGAACCCTATTTCAAATATTTGGGGTTTTCTTCAGATTACTCGCAAAGGTTTCTTAGGCAAAATCTCAGCATTATCTCGGTGTAATTAAAGAGGAAGGGGAATTGTCCACACTTAGTTGAGAATACTAAGGGAAATGAGAGATGGAGTCTGCTGGTGGAAATGGCTGAGTCAGACAAAAAACCTGGAGAGAGGCCCAGGAAGCTATGGAGTGAATGGGCAACTCAGGAGGGCTAAAGAGCTTTCACCTGGGTGCCACGTGAAAAGACCAAGACAGCCACGCACCTCCCCTCACTGCTGTCTGGTAAATGGTCCTCTCCCTTCTTAGAACTCCTGCTACCCACAGGTGTCACGGACAACATGGATGGGACATCCTGAGCAGAGGTCTTCCTGAAGCCCTCACTTCTGGATTTGGTGAGCCAGCACCACAGGAACTGAAATGAGAGGCCATCTTTATTGTGAAAATGCAGCATGGAAATGGAGGATGAAGGTGATGGAGGAGGAATACAAGGGAAGGGAACAAAGTGACCAAAGAAGCAAAGAAGATTGAAACCAACAGAAGCCTGAAGCCCAGTCTTCCGACTACCCTCACATGAGCCCATCCATCAGCATGAACATCTGAACAGTGATGCTGCCCATGAAAATCGGTGACTCATGACAAATAGCAAATGGCAAAAGGACGACTGGGGATTTGACACCTGTTCTTTGGCCCATAATGAAAACTTCTTCCCCCTAAACACTGAAGATGACAGTTATTAGTACCAGCCTTTGTGTGTCAGAGTATTTTTTCCTAGTTTGAGAATTTTCTCCGGAGATGTGACCAATGAAGTAGCCATTCCAGGTCACATGTTGAAGTTCCAAGTTATCATTATCTTATGGCAGCTAAACCCTTGAACATAATATGAAGTATAAGTTAGTACCCTCTTGCAAAAGAAAGGTTTTTCTAAAGTGCTATTAACCTTAGACTCTATTCACATGTCTTGATCTGTTCACTTGGCTTTGAGATTTGGGAGACTGACTTTTCAATCTCATGTTCATTGCTGTCACCATCCGCTGGCATTTCTTAGGCATCCATTGTGTATGGAATGCTATGTTTCTCAGAGAAGGGATATGTATAAACTCATAGAAGTTATCAGTAGAATGATCCAGGGTCTTGTCACTAAATCCTAAGGTACCATTCATTCATTCATAGAATGTTTATTGAGCGCCTACCATGTGCCAGGTACCATGCAGATGCTGATGATGCAATGGAGAGCAGCAGAACAGAAATAGTCTCTGCCCCTAAGATGCTTATAATCCACTGAGGGAGGAAGATTTGAATTTTTAAAAATCATTCCTCTCTGCACATTGCACCCTTCGACCCTAAACTGCCTGAAAAAGATAGTTGTTGAACTGAATCAGGGGAATGTAGCGAGACATAAACTCACTGTGCCTGAGAGGGCTACAGGCTGGGTGGTGGGGGTTGGGGAATAAGCAAATAGGTCCAGGGAGCTGTAGCTGGCAGTTCCATCATGCATGGTATGGGTTTGGGAGGAGTTTGATAGAGGGCCGCTGTAGCATTCTTCAAACGAAAAGACACAGTCCTGTGAGAAGAACCACAGGGGTTGCTGTGGTTCTTATTTGGTTACCTCTTATATGGTTGAGAATCCCCCAAACTGACTCCAGATAGTAAGTGGTATCTGGGGTGAGGGGATGGGAGATAGGGTCTCAGGACAGGCAAAGACCATGTCCAAGGTCAAGGAGAAAACTGTTCTTGGTTTCTTTTACTTTGACTGCCTGCCTGGGTCTCCACAGACAAAGAGGAATGAAGGATGAGAATTCAGCTAATATTGCTCCCCACTGATGAAAGGAGAAAAGATGATGTATTTGCACGCTGCTGTCCAGTTTACAAAGCACCTTCACCTGCATGATCACATTTGTTTCTCTTAACAGCCTTTTGGAGTAGGCAAGGCAGGCCATTTCGCAGATGAGAGAACTGAGGCTTCTTTCTACAGGTTAAATAATTTACCCAATACCACACAACGAATTAAGTTGCAGAGCAGGGGTTTGAACCCATTTCCTCTGTTAGTCCTGTGTTTTTTCCACAGGCATAACTCTTATTACTTGTATTTACACAGCTGAGAGCATGGATGAATCCACCCCACACCCCTCACTACCCCTTCTCCACCAAGGTGCCCAGAACCTCCTGCTGTGAAGATTTGCTTCTGAACTCGGCAAAGATCATTGAAGATTCTGGCAGGAAGGAATCTTGCATTCATCAGACACTCCCCAGGAGCACGGTCATGTGTGCCGGAGAGAAAAGAGATGTCCAGGACAGGTCTCAGCCTCTAACATTAGGTCCCCTTTATGATTCTCTTCCACAGGCAGATCGAGGATGTGACTGCTGCTTGCCTGACTGCGCCAGCTCTATGTCTGCAGAAAATAAACAGCTGTCTCCATCGTATGATTCTAGAGCAGTGGTCAGTGAACTTGCTGTCAAGGGCCAGAAAGTACATGTTTTAGCCTTTGGGGGTCACATGCAATCTCCATCACAACTACTTAACTCTGACACGGTGGCACGAAAGCAGGCGTAGATAGTATGTAAATGAATGGGCATGGCCGAGTTCCAGTAAAACTTTTGGACACTGAAATATGAGTGTTGTATAAGGTTCACATGGCACAAAGTATTATTCTTTCGTTGATTTTTTCCAACCATTTAAAAATGTAAATGCCACTCTTAGCTCGTGGGCCATATAAAAGAGGCCGTGGACTGCCCACGGGCTGTACTTGCCACTCCCTGTTCCAGAAAACCAAACAGGTCTCAGTCCCAAATACTGTCACCACACACACCTGGAATTCCTCTGTTGGCACTTCATTCCTTTTGCGGGCTATACTATACTTCTCCACACTCTTCTTTTAAGAAGCAGGCATCCTGGAGCATGTTAAATTTCTAACAACTTCGTATAAGAAGTTTATTAGGTGAGGTAGAATGTAAGTACCATGAAGGTCAGGCTTTTTGTCTGTTTGTTCAGTGCTGCATTCACTGTTAAGAGCCCAGGTCAATGAACAGAAATGTACAGATACTCTGCACAAATTCTGGTAGAGTGGACGGGTGGATTTTTCTCCTCTGACCGGGAAGGATCAGTCAAGGCTACGGGCACCTGGTGAATTAGGCAGAGGTGAGGGCAATAAAACTTAAATCTTGATGTTCGTGCAGGCCCTGGGCTTTGGAGGTGTCAAAGTCAGTGGATGCTCCAGGGAGCAGGCGGGCTTGGGTGAGGCAAATGCAGGGTGTGCCAGAGCACGTGGAGCCTGGTCAGGAGGCCCCAGTGGGTGCGCTCGGAGCCTGGAGAAGCAGCACCAAGGCCTGGTGGATCCGCCGGCCCATTTCAGTGAAGAGGCACGGTCTCTGCCAAGGAAAACGTTCGGACTTGACAGTTTTGACAAGTCCCCTAGAATTTGTGCAATGTAACGTTAGAAGGGCCCTTTGGGAGAGGGGGCAAATCCGAACAGATGGTGGAAAAGTGTACATGGGATGTCAAAACCAACTCCCTTTTCAGGCAAGTGCCAAGGAAAAGGAAAGCTAAAAGAGGGGAGAAAATGAAGACCCACCCAGCAGCCAGACATATTCCTGGGTCAGACACGTCATAAAATGCTACAGGACTTAACAAATGCAAAGCTGTAGTGTGTTATTAAAAATAACCAGAACTCTGCACTGCGATCACAGTGAAAAACATCTAACGGGACACTTGTGGGATGGAAACATCCTTAGAGACGAGCTGTTTGGGCAAAGGGGCTCCAGCCATGATCTCCTACCCTGAGTTCTCCATGCACAGAGTGGATTGACAATGGGCCATCCCCTGGCCACCCTCTGAACAGTTCTTTATCTTTGTTTATGGACATTTAGATCTATCTGGGTGATTCCCAAGCTTGTGGAAAGACGGATCAAATCAGCTGCTTTATCTTCAGTTAGATAAGTCAACCTGGGCCCTGTGAGACCTTCCAGACATTAGTACACACCTGGCCCGACTCACTGGGGTGGAATCAATAGGACAAACTGAAGCTGGAGTCTGTACCTGCAGCATTTGGGGCCAAGACATGAATCCCAAAATGTTAGAGAGGGTCTCTGATGAATTGTGGAGACATGTGCTGTCTTTCTCTTCTTTAGTATGCTCACAGCAGCATAGCATAGTAGCCAAGAGTTGGGTAGACTGGGATCATCCTAGACCTTGATTTTAGCAGCTTTTGGACATGAGTAAGTTACTTTACCTCATGGTGGCTTGGTCTCACCAGCTGTAAAGTGAAAGTGATATCGATAGTGACGTCACTGGCTATTGTGAGGGTTGAGGCACAGTGCCTGATATGTAGAATGTATGTGATAAATAGCATTTGCTGTTATTTTTTAAACTGCAGTATGATGGAATCATTTCCATTTGCTCTTCATCAGCGAGGCTTCATCTCCCCATTGCCCAGCCTCTATGAAGAGGAGGGAGGCCCTCCAATGTCTCTGATATCACGCTGCCTATTTCCTTAGCTCTTTTGCCTAAGTTCCCTGGTGGAGAGAAGAGCAAGCAGGTGTGCAGGTAGGTATGGTCTAGAGTGGCCCTCCACAGTCATGAAATTTCTTTTTAAGTCTCAGCTTTGATGTAAACATTCTTTCCAATTTTGTATTTTACTCTATACAAAGTTTTAATTTGTAAATCTTATAAATGTTTTCCCCCAGAATTTGTGAGTAGCATTGAGGTTCTGAGAAGATAAACATTTATTCTGAACCCATATCCCTGTTGGAGAATATGAAACCATCGTTTCTGCCTGCAGCAGGTCAGCAGGTCAGGGGAAGGAGGCTCCAGGTTAGACCATCAGGCTAGATGACTTCATGAAGACGCCTTCATGAAGGCCCAGGCTGGCCTAGTAGGATTTGGACACATGGACAGAAAGGAGAAAAGTCATGAGCAAAGGTTTGGAGGTGGAGAACACAATGAAACCCTCAAAGAACCGCCAAGAGACTTAGTTCTAGAAACCAGGAACTGGGGCTCTTTATCGTCTGAAAGTCACTAATTTTTGTGTCTCCTTCCAGTAAAACCCGATTCCCCAGGAGCCAGATTTGCCATGCCGAGGCCATCAGTCACCTTCAGCAGCCACATGGTCTCTTCTCACTCTCCTTCCTCACTCCCCACACATTTTCCATCTGGACAAGAGGCCCGGGGCAAGCATGGCTGGCGCCAGGCATCGCTCACGTGCCTCCCTCAGGACTTACAATCATTAAGAAATTTCTCATAATGAGCGCTTTTGCCCCAAAACATCCAGCCTTCCCTGCCTCTCTCAGCAGCCTGCCTTTAGGTTCTAACCCCCACCCCAGGCCAGGCACCTTCTCCCTAAGGGACTTGTCCGTTCCTTCCTGGAAATGCTAGCAGGCCTGAGGGCCAAGGAGAGGGAAAATGATGATGCTCAATCAGTTCTTCTGCATAAAACCTGAGCGTGCTGAGTGAACTTGCTTACCACCAGACACTGCCATTTTTCTCTTCGAATGTTAGCCAGCTTCCCCCAGGTTCAAGCGGAGACATCAAGGAAACAAAGCGAGGTACAGTGAATTGAGAGATCTAACAATGTCTGCCTCCCACTGGTACCTTCGCCATCACTGGAGAAGGCTGCCCGGGTACTCACTGGTGCAGGATGATGCTTCAGCGAGGGGCCCCTTGGAGCTCACTGGGTTCTCAGAGTTATCATCTCATGATGTTTGTTCTGCATCTTGAAATAACCATCTGTGTCTCTAGGGTCTGGCTGCAGGGAAGATAAGGCAAGCGGACATGGTTTTCTGAAAAAAATTTTTTCTTTTTTGTATTCCAAAGCAGGTAGCCATGTCCTTGCAGATGGGATATCTCTCTTTACTTACCTAGCATACTGTAAATTTCAATGAAGACTTGATGAAAGATTTATTGGTTTCCAGCCAACATGCTTAGATGTCTAACCCTCTCCCACACAGACACCAAAATGGAGCATCAAAATAGGAGGATTCTTTAATTCAGAAAGACAGAGGTTGCTAAAGGGCAGCACATAATGGTATTATGGACTTGGCAGTAAGAAGAAACCTAGACAACAGGCTTAGGCTTTAATACCCAGCTCCCCACCTGCAAAATGGAGATAATGCTGCCCAAATAATAGGTATCCTGTGAAACAATTTAGCAAATGTGAACACTTAGCAAAGGATTTAATACATTGTAATCATTTACTTCTTTCTCTCTTTGGTGGGTCATCAAATTCGAGCTGGTAAAGTGGCTCCTTTGGGAGAGAAAGATGGTACATTTTAGGTAGTAGGGAGTCAATTTATGAACTTCACTCCTCCTGATGGAAAATACAAAGAGCTCACAGGAGAACTGGGACATAACATGAAAGCTACACCCCGGATGCTCAGTCCATGATTTGTGGGGCTCTGGAGAAGACCCCGAACTGTGCCTGGGTGTCCCAGCAGTCAGGGGAGCTAGGCTGGACAGAAGCCAGGTGCTGACACCATGGAAAGCTTTCTTGGTCTCTGATTTTTTTTGTCCCCATTTGGCCTGCTAATGACAGTGCCTATGCTTAACATTAACGGGACAGAAAGAGTGGCTTCAAAAGTCTCCATAGGGCTTTGGGGAGGGACTTGGAGATGCTCAAAGCGAGGCGCAGGAAGAAGAGATCCCATGGAATCACTGCTGCTTGTCAGTTGGGGAGTCATGGTTGACAGCACCCAAGGTGCGTCATGCTCTCTCCTCTGGCCTTGCTCCAGCTCGAGGCTTTCTGACCGCAGACCCTGAGCCTCAGCTCTTCTGACTCAGGACCCTCTATTGGCATGGAGGGTGAAGACCTGACCAAGCTCTGACAGAGTTTACTTTCCAAAATGGACCTGGGCGGACTTTGTTCGGCATCTAGCTTTGAGAACCCCACTGAACATGAAGAAAAAGTCAACGGAAAAATGAGACTTCAGCTAAACTGGTTTTGCTTGTTTGTGTGTTTTTGTTTTGTTTTACCACTGCAACCAGAGGGCAGTAACTATAGAATTTTGTAGATGCAAACCTCTTTCTTAGGAAGGACACCTATATTTAAGTAGCACCTCCTCCCCCCGCACCCCCAGGAAACTAGTCATCAACAGAATGTGTCCCAGAGGCAGGCAGATTGGAGAAACGATGTAAAAAGTTCAAGTGATCTGCCTCAATCACAGCACAGGCAAGCTGTGCAGAAGGAGAAGCTTTCTAAACCTCTGGTTTACAGTTCTCTCTGGCAGTGATGTGTATTTTTTAAACTTAAAACAGAAACAGACTCATAGATACAGAAAACAAACTGACGGTTGCCAGAGGGGAGGGCTATGAGGGAATAAATGGTGAAGGGGAATAAGAGGCACCAACCTCTAGTTATAAAATAAACACATCGCAGGGATGCAGTGTACAGCATGGGGACTATATAGTCAATAATATCACAATGACTTTGTCTAATGACAGATGGTTATTAGATTTATCCTGAAACAAATATAATGTCGTATGCCCACTATGCTTTAATAGAAAATTAAAGATATATATATATATATATATATATATATATATATATATATATATATATATATATATATATCTTTTTCGAATTTGGTCCTGGAATTTCAGCCCAAGACAAGGCTGCACTGGTCCTGGACGGAAATCTCCCTCGTCAGCTAAAAGGCTTCCTGCTGTAAAATCCTCCCTGGTCGGCCCCTAAGGCCCTTGCTCCTGGCTTCCCACAGCCGGAGTATTCCCACCGCATGTTCTGTGCTCCTGCGCCTGCGCGACCGACTGGAGCACACACCACAGGCACACACGCCAGGCTGCTGCCCAGCCAGGTTTCCATCCGGCATTCCCAGGGCTGCTCAATGCCCTCTTATTCATTCCTGCTCGACTTTCTATCCCATTTCCTGCCTGCCTCAAATGTCCCCACTCTTACCATCACCTGCATCCCCTCCCCTCACTCTCACCACGTGGTCTTATTGGTTCCTTCCTCAAGAGGCTGCCAAGACTCTCATCCCCTTTGCTTTTTTCTCAGCATTCTCTGGCTCATCACCTCCTTCTCCCTGCTGCTTTCCAAAGTCAATCCCTCTGCCCCTTTCTTCCTCTCCCGTGGCCATGCTTCATCGGAAAGTCCCTCTCTGGCACCTTTTCACTCTCTCCCTCCTTACCTGTTCTTCATTGACTATTGATCAAGGGCCCATTACCCAAGAAAACTTTCCTGTCATTCAATACTGTGAAGCTTCTTTGTTTTTAAAATCATTTTATTATTTTATTATTTATGCCTAAAGCACCTGGTCTTTCTAAGTGGTCTCCCATCCCAGTACTAACCAGGCCCGACCCTGCGTAGCTTCCAAGATCAGACATGGTGCTGGTTCAGGGTGGCGTGGCTATAGGCCATGGACACTGACTCCACTGGGGCGTGAGCCCATGACCTTTTGTGTGTAAAGCAGACGTGCTAACTGCTATGGAACCACATCCAAAACTTTTTAAAATCCACTCTTGCTGCCTCTCCTTTTCACTTCCCACTCAACCTCCTGTTTACTTAGGACTGTCCTTACAGAGATAACCAATGTCCTCTCTATTGCTGAAGTCAGTCACCATCCCTACCTCTGGGACCCCCCTGAAGCATCAAAAAGCTCTTCTCCTCAAAACTCAATTTCCTTTTTTTTTTCTTGAGAAGAGGCTTCCCCTGCTGTTCCCTCTTGTCTGTCACATTGACACTTCTTGATGTGGATGTTCCTCAGAGTTCTAGCATTCTCCTATGTTGGTCCATTTCTTCCTCCTGGGTATTGTCTCACAAAAGTCACCAGGAACTCCAACTCCACATATCCAATTGGAACTGGTGTGTTCCTCCCCTCTGTCCACCTGCCTTCCCTCCACTCTACCAAAACCACCTCTCTTAGAGTTCCCTGTCTCTATTGTGCAATGAACATCTCCCCAGGCACCCTAAAAATACAAAACTACTTGCTTCCCTTCCTCCCATTGCATCTGATTGGTAGTTCCTGGCTTCTGCATGTCCCCAGCATCTAGCCCTTCTCTCTATAAACTCTGCTGTGCCTTGCCAGCCCTCCTCTCTGATGTGGGCTACCGCATTAGCCTCTGGTCTGCCTGCCTGCACTGTCTTCCCTCCTCAGTCTGTCCTTTATTTTTTAGTGGCTCATAGTGTCTATTTATTACAAATAGATAAATGGGGTCACATCACCACTTCCTCTCTTCTTCACCTCCATCCTCAAGGCTCTAACACCTATCAGGGGTGGCTGTGGTTTGCAAAATAAAGCATGGCTTCCATAGCCTGCCGATCGTGGCTCTTAGTATGCCCCCATCTTAACTTCAGTTCCATTTCCCACCACCGTCCTCACTCCCACCTACACGCACACACACACACACACACCCTACATAGGCGCTTCCTTTATCCTCCTTTCATTGGGGACCACGCATCATTCTCCCGCGACAACTCTTACTTTTATACCACCATGTTACGCTGCTTCTTTTCATGTGTGTGCTGCTTCCTCACCTTGGAATATCATGCTCCCCTTTTGAAATCCTACTCATCTCTTAAGACTCATCTCTTCCACGAAGCTTTCTCTTATTCCTCCTGGAACAGCTCACTGCTTCCTCCTCTGAAGTCACGTAGCATTTTGTTCGTACTTCATCGTTGAGAGGGCAGACTGCGTCCTTGATATGCCCGTGCCCCGAAAGACCTAGCAACATGACTTGCACACAATGAGAACTTATTTGCCGAATGTATGAGTAAATGAATGACTGAAATGTTCCACAGTTGTATGGAAATAAAAAGGGAAATCACCTTTAGTGGTAGATTGAATGGTAGATGACAGCGCTCTCACAATATTTATATCTCAGTTTCATCAGGATTCCAGCTCAGACTCAGCCAAGGCTCACATGAGTAGCCCTCCAGCCCCACTTCCTCACTATCTTTCCATTCTTCCTCCTGAGACATGGGCCTCCCCTCGGCACCATCACCCTGAGTAAGATTAAGTCCCTACATCTTCCATAAGTCTACTAGCAGCCATTTAATCAAGGAACTTTCTGCTGCTTCATGGGGCCACCATGAAGGTATCTGTTAGCTCTGACACCAGTTCCCCACTTCCTTGCCCTCTCCCCCTCCTGCTCTTCCGATACCAGTTAACTAGTGCTTTTTCTTTCACTTTCTCATGATGGGCTTTGTTTTTCCCATCATAGATACCATAGAAGAGACTGAAGATCCTATGTCTCCTGTCAAGGACTTCTGCAGTCAAACCTCTTATGAAATGAGAGGCTTCGTCCACTATTAAAGGCTATTTAGATCTTAGGAAACTGGCAGGACAGTTCTCGGATGTTAAGATTTTCAGTTACACTCCTGAAAACCTGCAAGCAGCGTCCCCTCTATCTTTCACTGCAGTGAATCCACGGAGGCTGAGATCACACAGAAGCTTTTTGGCTAAATGCTGTCTGAGCACACAGCAAGAGAAAACTGTGCTGGGGTTGGACAGTTTGTAGTCCTGGCCTGCCCTGACATGAGTCAGCATTCACGTAGGCAGCCTGTGGCTCCTCTCCTCTCCTCCAGCCTAGAAGGAAAATGCTGAATTGCACACCCTGTGGGCATCCACCGAGCCAGAGACCGTTGCTCTCCATTTCCCGTTGCTCATAACAGCTTATGGGCCTTGTACATCCTTCTTGGCCTTTGATGAGGGGTCTAGGAAGCTCCAGAGCAGTCACTGCCTGGGAAGCCACCCCTCTAGTGGTCAGAGGAAACAGAGGCCTTTAGGGGAGGCACAGGGCTAGAGGCCAAGTGCCCACTGTTTCTACCTGTTGCAGGCCTGAGCCAGAGCTGCAGGCTCCTCTCCCCAGGCTGTGGGCAAAAGTGGAGGCCGCCAAGGCCACAACTGGTTGTCCAGATTTCCATTCATGAACCTTCTACAGGCACAATGCTGGAAGGTGGCCGCCTTTGCCATGGCTCGAAGTGGTTTGCACAGACTGAGTCCAGATATGTAATAGCCGTTCTCTATTTGCTATGAGAAGATTTATTCAAAAATAAATTTAGCTAAGGGGGAAAAGTTTTAAAAAAAAAAGAAAAGAAAAAGGAAAACAGAGGGACAGATTTTCTTGTTGACTGGCTGCCAGGGATTGAAACGTCGAGGCAGCCAGTCCCTTCGGAGGAGCAGCTGCAACATTTCACGTGGAAAGTCAGCGAATTTCCACCGGCCTGCCTGCCAGAGACCACAGAATGGTTTCAAACAACGGCTTGCTTCATGGTGTGTGTGTGTGTGTGTGTGTGTGTGTGTGTGTGTGTGTGTGTGTGTGTGTGTGTGTGTGTGTGTGTGTGTGTGTGTGTGTGTGTGTGTGTGTGTGTGTGTGTGTGTGTGTGTGTAAAAGGCAAGGGTTGGGGGTGGGCAAAGAGGGAGCTAGAAGTGTCCTCCCGGCTGGCCGAGTGAACAGGGGTGCAGCAAGCAGATTAATGGAAATGTTTCACTCGCATGAGGGGTTTGATCGGCCCACTGCAAAATTGCTTGCAGATTCGAAAACAGCATGTTTCATTTCAAACTCATTCTCTTGCCATACATTAGCACTTGTCAATGTAACCATTAAGCACAGGCAGTGCAGAAATTTAATTACAAAACCATTTATTTTATTGAAAGAAAAATAAACCCAAGCTACCTCAAATGCATTAGGTAGGTTCAAAACATGTTCAGCTGATAACACCCAAGGGTAGGGAGGCGGCTGCAGGAATAAATGCGTCTTTCATGTGCGGTGGGGACTCGATATTAGAAACAGCTGCCTATAGGTCGCTCCTTATTTAAGTTCAATTATGAATTTAAAAACAACTGATTTAATGAAGGAACTTTTCATATCTGAAGTTACTCAGCTGTGGTATTCATTCTTCTCTTCCCGTTATTATTATTTTTTTTTGTCTCCCCTCTCCAGTGTTTGAATTAAAAATACTAATTAGGTAAACAGAACATTTTATTGAATGGATCTCCCTCCCCTCACCCCCATCTCAAGCTTGTCTTTTGTTCTAATGAGATAAGAATTGAAAAGTCTGTAGTATTAAAGGAAGTCACAAAAAATGTGCTAAACATATCAAAAAGTCTGCAATCTGTGTCTTATTTATGCCTTCTTCCCCTCTCCTCCATGAGCATCGTCTATATGGTTGGAAAGCAGGCAGCATAAGGCTCTCTGGTGAAACACTAATAGATTTGAGTCCAGCAGTGGGCTGATGTCATGCTGGAGACGGCCTCTCCTTAACACTAATGAGCTGCCAATAACGCGTCTGTTTTACTATTCTGCTGGAAAAGGAAAAAAAGAGTTATAACCTTAGTGGTTTGGGCTGATTTGTCAATTTAAAGTGCTTTTTTTTCTTTTTAATTTTCTGTCTGAGATATCTACCCACAATTTCTTACAGACATCCCCTCATGCAGTTTACTCGGAGGAGGAATCTGGAAAGGGAAGATCATTTTTAAAAAATTTCCCTAGTGAGAATATGAATCTCTAAAATTTCAAGGAGGCATCATTTGTCTGGCGGAGTGAGGGAGCATGAGGCAGATAGGCACGGAGGGAGCGCTTCTACTGAAAATTCGATTTTAGCTCTGGTAACAAAGCTTATGCACGGTAGCAGACCCTTGTGACATTGACACAGTGATGATTTTGCCTGTGTCATTATTTCCCTGGCCTGTTTCACAAGAGCTTCTGAACATCCATTGCCTCCTGCGAGACCACTGCTCATGCAACCTGGGGGGCACATATGTCATTGTCCAAAGTGCTCTGCGACCTGCCAGGAGGAAACCCTGAGTGGCTACGCTGTCCAGGCAACTTGGAAATTGTATCTGGGCTGGAGGGCATCTCTGTGTTTCCCCCATGTGCTCTGCTCTGTTCTTGACACGTGCTTTCCAGGCCAAAAACCCAGGGAGACAGAGGCAGGAAAAGCATTCTGAAACAGAGAAAGTCATCACTCCAGGTAGCAAAACCTTCACCAAGAGATTTTAGATAATCACTTATTTAGAGAGGAGGAAGGAGGGCAAAAGGAAACAGGATAAGGAAGTTGGAGGTGGTGGGGGGGGGGAGTGTTTGCATCCTAATTTAATATATTCTAAGAGGATTGGTATCTAAACTGAGCCTTGTAAACCAAGGAAGCCCCAGAGTAGAGTGAGTCTCCTTCCTGTTATCACAAGTGCACCCAGCAGAGAAAATAGCAAAACACTACAAACATTCCCTGAGCAGGTCAAGAAGGTGACGCCCTGCTCTGACCCGGCCAAGGAGAGATGCTCTTATTCCACGACTGTCTATAAAAAAGAACAAAAGGCACGGAGGGTGGAGGGAAGAGAGGGTTGGACTGTTCCTGAAAGAATTTCCACTTGAGATACATGCTGTAGACTTTCTGAACATCATATCTCACTCAGTGGAAGCACAGGACAACAGCACGTGCTTCTGCTATGTTTCTCCCTGACCAGTGCTTGGGATGGATAAAGGCGCTCCCATGGCTTTCTAACTCTTGTTCAGTGTGCCTTTTCTAATCAAGTGATACTTCTCAGCCTGGGTCTCAGGCAGGAGAGTTCCAGATATGTATCCCAGTTTTAGAAATAGCAACGGTTTTTAAAATATAGGAACCCAGATTATTCAAGAGTGGTTTGTTTTCTCTTACTCTTTCTGTCTTTGGAAAGAAGAAGGAAACTCCTAGGAAACAAGATAGGTTTCTTCTGCTAGAAGTTGGGCTGGTAAATCAAATGGAGCAAGTAAACTTTTTAAAATTATCCTGAGCCTAAAACTAAAAGCTAAGAAGGAAACAGTCACATGAAGACCTGTGAGGAAAGTGGCAACAGTTACTGAGGCAACAGGCAATAGAAAGCCGTGATGCCCATGAGAGCTTGGCCTGACTAGGGGCAGCCAGAAGGCCACTGCAACGGAGTGCGATGAGTGAAAGGAGCAAGGTCGGGCATGAGCCCATGGGAAATGGTGTGAGCATCCTAAGTGCAGTGGGAATCCATTGAATGGTTTTGAGCGATGAATTAACACATTCTAGTCTATGTTTTCAGAAGATGATTGACTGTAAATGTGCAAGATGGATGAGAAGTGAGCAAATGCAATAATGAGAGACTCCTTGGGAAAGTACAGCAGTCGAGGTCAGAGGAAATGACGGCTGGATTAGAATGATGGTCATAGGTCTATTTCTTGTTGTCTAGCATGGATTTATCTGGCTCCTCACCAGTCTGAGAGCTCCCTGAGGGCAGAGAGCTTGCTTTAGTCTTCCTAGGATAAAGGATAAGCCACTCCTTTACATGATGCAACAAAAACATACCACTCCTCAGCCTGATCATCAAGGCAGCCTGAAACAGACTACTCTTATGCTCCTTCTTGGGGACACTACACTCTGTTTCATGTCCCCCTCCTCCCATAGCAGGCCTTTCTCAGAGCCCTCTGACTGGAATGTTCTAGCTTTTTGACAAAGCCTAACTCTTCCCGCTAACTAAATTAAACACCAACTATCTGAAGGTCTTTCCTGCTCCCTGAGGTAGTGGCAGCCACAGCACTCTGTTCACATCTGGATTTTAGCATCTGGTCCCACCGCGTTTTAAACACTCTTCTTAGTATCTATTTCCTAACCAGATCCCTAGTTCCTAGTCTAGTTATGAATTTACCACAAAATCTCAAGCTTTTTCTCTAGAAAACTGTCAAACTTGAGGACAGAATTTGAATCACATTGTGTACGCAGTCATGGTATGACATGGTTAATATTAATAAATCTGAGCATTGTGGACTTTTATTATACTTTAAAACCTGAGCTGAGGCTTTGAGTTTAACTATTGAACAGACATGGTAAGAAAGCTACTCTTTAAATAGATGAGAGAGTGAGTGACCTGGAAGATAAATCAAAAGAAATGATCTAAACTGAAGACAGAAAAGAAAAATGATTGAAAAAACTGGGTAATACTCAGAGACATGTGGGACAATATCTAATGGTTTAGTATTCATTTAATTGGAGTCCCAAAAAGAGAGAAGACAGATAGTGAGGCAGAAAATATATCTGAGAAAAAAACTAGCTAAAAACCCTCTAAATTTCTTGAAGAACATAAATTGCAAATATAAAATATAGGGAACCCCAAACAAGACAAAGGAGAAATCTTAAAAGTAGGCAAAGAAAAATGAAATATTGCATACAAGAGAATAATGCTGTAAATGATTACGAACTTAAGGCAGTAATGATGATGGGGTGGTAAATGGACTTACACTGTTTCAAGGTTTCTACATTTTATGTAAAGAAGTACAATATTAACTCTAAGTATGCTGTGGAAATCTAAGGATTTTTAAATAATCCCTGGATCAACCATTGGAGAAATAAGCCAAGTGATATAGTTAAATATCTAAGTTAAAATAAAATTATAAAATATATTCAAACATTTTAACAGAGGCAGGAAGGGAGAAATAGAAGATTTATGAACAGAGTGAAATAGACAACACAAAACAAATAAGGAAATGGTAGTCTTAGACACGTTCATTTCAATAATCACATTAAATGTTAATGAATCCAATACTCCAATTTAAAGGCAAAGTCACCAAAATAGATTTTTTCAAAGCAAGATCCAATTATATGTTGACTAGAAGAGGTAAACTTTCGCACCCATGTATGTTGTGCTATTATTCACAATAATCAAGATATAGAAATGACATAAATGTCTTTCAACAGATGAATGGATAAAAAAAATTCTAATACCAAAACATGACAAAAACATATTTTTTAAAAAAGGCAAATATCCATCATGAATATAGATGTAAAAATTCTTAACAAAATATTAGCAGATTAAACCCAACTATATATAAAAAATAATAACACATCTGAAGGTTTATCCTAGGAATAAGGTTGATTTAATGTTAACAAATTAATGAACTTACCACATTAATAGAATAGAGAAAAATCATATGACTATTTTGATAGACACAGAGAAAGCAGTTGACCAAATTTAAGATGCAT
The DNA here is from genome assembly GCA_030015415.1 of Cynopterus sphinx. Lineage (NCBI taxonomy): Eukaryota > Metazoa > Chordata > Mammalia > Chiroptera > Pteropodidae > Cynopterus > Cynopterus sphinx. The sequence goes on along the minus strand of CM057383.1, from coordinate 33,394,380 downwards.
TTATGATTTAAAAAAAAAAAAAACCCTCGGCAATCTAGGAACACGAAGGAACTTCCTCAATCTAACGAAGGGCATTCTTAATTATGAGATACTGAACACTGTTCCAGTAAGTTTGGGAACACGGTAATGATGTTCACTTTTACCACATCTAGTCAACATTGTACTGGTGGTCCTAGACTGGTGGTCTTGCAATAAAACAAAATAAATAAATAAAAATTTTTGAGATCAGAAAGCAAGATTACAGTTTTAATAACTGTCTCTATTTGCAGATGACATGATTTCTTGTGTAGAAAGTTATAAAAGAATCTACAAAACTATTATTGAAACTAGTAAATTGATTTACAAGGTCACATGTTACAAAGTTAGCATATGAAAACTAATTTTTAAAGCTTTGCAGCAAGTAGAAAATGAAATTGAGAAAAGTTAATTTACAAAAATTACAAAAAAAATACTTAGGAATACATTTAACAAAAGATATGCTAAACCTATACATTGAAAACTATAGAATTTTGCTGAGAAAGATTAAAGAAATAAATATATGGTGAAATATACTGTGCTCATGAATTAGAAGAACCTGTGTTGTAAAGATGTCAGTTCTGTCCATTTAACTAGAGACTCTGCAAAATTCCAGCAGGATTTTGTAGCAATTAACTAGCCAATTATAAAAATTTATATGGAAACAGAACCCACCTAGAATTGCCAAGATATTTTTTATGAAGAAGAACAAAGTCGGTAGTCTTCTACTACCTGGTTCCAAGGCTTGCCAGAAAGCTACTAAAATCAAGACAGTGTAGTAATGACCAAAGCAGACATATAGGTCAGTGGAACAGAGAGAAGGTTCAAAGACAGACCCGCACATGTATTTATTGTTGGTGGTTTTTTGTTTTTGTTTTTTTTTTTTTACCAAAAAAAGGGCAATTCAAGGGAGAAAGAATGGCCTTTTCGATAAATGGTACAATGTATTGGAACAGTTGATAGGAACAATTACCTATCCATATGACAAAAAGAAAAAAAAAAGGGTAAGAGAAAAGACAAAGAAAGAAAAGAACCTCTTTTTACCTTCCATATCTTGTAGTATATATACCCAAGCTAAAAATGGATCATAGACTTAAATATAGAAGTTAGATTATACAATGTCTAGAAGGAAACGTAGGAGAAAAATTTTATGACCTTGACAAAGATTTCTTAGATACAGAATCAAAACCACAATTCATAAAAAAAAAAAATTGGATTCCATCCAAGTTAAGGAGGAAATAAAGTATCACTTTATTAAGAGCTAGAAAATTGAGGCTTGCACCAGGTCACACAGCCAGCAAATGGCAGAGCGTGAAAGTGAACTCAGGGCTGTCTGTCTCCAGAATCTATGGTTTTATGCATAGATTTCTAAAACAATTCCATTTGCAAGACACAATGAAGGGAGCATAGACTTCGACAGCACAGATGTGCCTATGGGCTAATAAGCCAGGGCTGCCCCTACAACACCCCAAACCCCCACCCTGGACCTCGGGAAGGCCTGACTGTTTGAGCTTTAGCACCACTGAATGAGCTTTCAACAAACCCAGCAATGCTTCATGGCAAAAAAAAAATGTTATGACGGAGGTTAGGACTGGGCTGTCTTCCCTGAAGGTTTGCTAGCTCAATCTTAATGACTTGTTGTTGCTGAAAACAAGGGCCATCCGTGTGACTGGTGTCACCCCAAGGGCTGCAGAGAACTCAGTTAGGCATGAGCCAAAACCAAGGGGCTTGCACAGGAAGAGGTGGGCCGGGTCCGCATTGAAATCCCACAGTGCGAGCCCTTACTCTGGACCTGCCCCTGCCTCTTTCTTTTCTGTGGTGCCAAACTCGGGACTAGGCACATAGCAGATTTCCATAAAGGCTCTTTGCTTGAGAAATGGTTTCTACAAACCCTTATTCACACGAGGGATTTATTTGTAGTTCCGAACTCCAGGCTGAGACCATTAGGTTATGTTGTCAGTGCCTGAACAATTCAAACTTGAATTCAGTAGGTCTGGGGTTGGGGGCTGAGATTCTGCCTTTCTAACAAGCCTCCAGGTGATACTGATGCTATCCACGGACTTGCCACCCCCCACACTGTGGCTAGACAGGCTAGAGAATGTGAACTCCAGAAGCAGTTTCTCTCTTCCCTTGCAACAAAGAGAGTTCAACATGAACAATGCCTTAAGCTCATTGTCCTGCTAGGGAAAAAAAGCTCAACTAGTTCAATTCCCATTGTGCATTCATTTATTGTTATTTTTTTTTAAAGATAGGTTAAGAATATAGTATATTTGGGCAGTGCATCCAGGAACAGACATTTAAGGAGAAATACATTAATATATGAGTTTATATTAGATTGCATTAACTATTTGCATTATCTTTTTTATAAGATAAGGTTTGATGAGGTTTGATGCATGTCACACACACAAAATGTTCTCTACATTTAAGATAACAAACATGGCCATCACTTCAAAAAATATACATATACCATTTTTATAGAATAGCTACCAGGCCTGATGGAGAATGACGAGTGCTGGGCAGGCTCACAGTACAGTGCTCTTCAAACCCATTTGGGCACGAGCATTTAGAGGCCGTGCCAGCTCTGCCTGGTGAGGGTGAAGCAGCAACCCAGTCTCCCTTCTGTCCTTCTGACCGGTTTGATTATGTTCAAACTTGCAAACTCCTTAGAAAAAACACGTAGCAATTACCTATTGAATGCCCAAAGGGTCTTTCCCAGCCACACTTGCCTTGACTTTTCTCATGAGACACAAAGTCCTTGCTTCGTGCCCTTCACTCTCTCTCTCAGAAGAATCCAGTTAGTAGGAATTTTCCATCTTGTTATTTATAAGAGATCTCATCCTTGGGAAAGGCCCTGGCCGATCCATCTTGTAAATGGTGCAGTTATATTTCATTCATCTACACTTTATTCTCAGCCCAGTGCTGAGAAAACACAGTCTTTGTCTTCAGCAGGCTTTCCACCTTTTTAAGGAAAGAAAGCACACAGCTAAGCAGTAAGAGCATGTAGCCAACCCCCCTGGTCATGCTGAACCCAGTCCAAGTGCTGTGAGAGCAGGGACAGGCCACTAACCTGGTGGGGCTTGGGGAAGGCTTCATAGAGGGGCTGGGCCAGGCCTGAGGGACAGGAACATAATGTGAATCCAGTGAGTGGAAACTAAGGCCAGGGAAGAAGAAAACTTGCAGTCTGGAGAAGTGACCCAGCTGCACCGGCGGGTGGTCAGCACCCAGCCCCTCTGGGTGTTCAGAGCTTCTCTAGCTATGGCTCTTCTTACCCTCACTTGGTCAAAAGTTCCACAAACATTTCCATCCCAAATTCAGCCAGGCTGGGATATTTCATTCCACCAAAGAGAGGAGCCAGAGGCTTTGACCTGAATGCATAAAACGAAGGTAGAAAAATAATGTTTGAATTTTTTCTTCAGGAAAAGGAAGCAACCACCAATAATCTGGAAATTCTCAATAGGGCAGCAATTCAGGAAAGCAGCTGAAACTACTTAACAGAGTGGAAAACCGTGTGAGGTATCTTCCTCACACTGAGATTATGATCCCACTGTTACCTAGAGAAGGAGAGCTGGTGACAGGGCTTTGCTGTCTTGGGTCTTTAAAAACCCGAGGCTGCCTTCATTATCTGATGCTACCGCCAAGCCCTGGGCCTTTTCTCCAAACACACCACAGAAACACCATCCCAGTGCATTCTTGCCATTCTTCTGCCCCATGCAGGCTTCAGGTCACAGCATTGCTAGATTGGTTTTGTTTGTGATGTGTTTGTAAAATAAAGTGTTTTAACAGTTTGGCAGAAGGAGTGAAAAATGAAACCAGGATGACTAGAGACCTTATACCTGATGGGCCGCTCTTTGCAGGAGCAGGGAGCTAAGGGTAGTGGGCAGACGGAGCCTAGGGCCCCTTACTGTCAGCCCCCAACTCCAAGCAGCCACCCAGAACTTGGAGCTGATCAGGTCCCTTTGGAAGGGCAACTGGACAGTGAGGAAGGTTCTGGGTGTTTATAGCAACTGTGGAAAGTCAGAGCCACAGCCTAGGAAAGCTGCCCCTGGGGTGACCAGGGAACCTGGCTCCTGCTGTTTGGGGCTCTGCTCAAAATGATGTTGAGTACCTTGGCTGCCTGGGGAGTCAGATTTAGGGGAGCAGTGACAATGACAGCAACAAAATCACATCTACTTCCCATAAAGTCCCACTGTTTATGGGATCTGTTACAAACCCCTTGACCAGAAAGTCAAGTCTTTAAAATACAGTGCTTGGCACACGGTAAAAGCTCACCACATGTTAGATATTACTGTTATTATCTTTGTGATTATTATTTTATTTTATTTCTTTGCACCATCCCAGAGAAGAGATTATTTCCTTCAGAGATTAGGCATGGGCAACCAATAGGAGCTCAATAAACGCCTGTTAAATTTCTTTGCAGTGATATAGTATCTACTAAATTAAACCGTGGATTTTAATTTAGAACCAACATAGCATAATGGTTACAAGCACAGGCTCTGGAGACGTGATACTTGGGTCTAAATCCTGGCACTACCATTTGAATCTGATGACCCAACCTCAGTGTCCCTGTTTCCTTTTCTGTAGCGCCTACTTCACAGGTTTGTTATGAGAATTAAATTTCAATAATGCACCACACGGCGTTTGGAGCATAGGAAGCCCTATGTGAGGATTTAAATACAAACATTACCAAATGGATGTGGGTATGAATTTGCCTTAGAGAAAAACTTTCCTAAGCAGTCTCCGAAAGATTGGTGCTAATTTATTAATCTGAGAGAGTAAATTCTGTTCTGGAAATATCCTTTGCAGATAAGTCATTGGTATGCTAATTACATCGAGTCCCAACTCTTCCTCAGAGCAGAGGTGACTGGATCTTTCCTTGGCAAAAGCTGACCAATGACTGAACTTAAAGCATTTATCTTTTTATATCCTTATTCAAACTCTCCTTTCCCTTGGGACAGTGGATGCTATGATATGCGGCCCTGACCCCTCTTCAGGACTACTGGGAGGAGTCAGCTGTCAGCCTCTCTAGAAATCTGCCCTCAGCTGAAGAGAGCCCTCTGCGACAGCCACGTCCAAGGACTGGTTGGTGTGGAGAATAGAGGCCCATCCCGCTCACCCCAGTTGCACTAATTCTGAAGGTCATCCCGGCCCTAGGGCTCCCTGTGGGGTCAGCTGAGGTCTTTGATGAAACTGTTTTGCAGTCCCAGTTTTTCCTTTTCCCAATCCAACTTTCTTCCTTCCCTTCTACAGGTGTCAATCCAGGGAACATGCCCTAATAAACGCCCTGCATACTAAGCTCCCTCTCAAAGTCCACTTCCAGGGAACCCAGCCTGCAATACCCAGTTAGGGCAGAGTCATTCATTTCCATCAGTTCTGACATGACCTCCAATTTAGAATTACCTGGATTTCATCTGCAACTAAGATGATGTACAGAGTGGTTTGCCTGAGACAGTTTGTGTCTTTAATTATTCACGTTTTAATTATTATACAGCCATCCTATTTGTAAACAACCCTAACCTCCCCAGGCCTCACTGCCAGTGTGGAAAAATGAGGTCATATTCACATAGTCCGAGTTCCCCCAGCTTGGAGCTCCCCTTAAGTGTAGCTTTGGGACCTCAGCCCTCTTGCACAGCACTCTCCACTCACCCCCTCCTGCTTCCTCTCTGTGTGGAGCCCACACACTCCTGGCAATGATCAAACTGTTGCTCACCCACTGCTCTCAGCCCTCTTCCAAGGCTGCTGCTCACACCCCAGGGCTGACAGCCCCCTCCACTCTCCCCGGGAGGGTGGCTCCCATCAATGCTGCTCTTGGGCCTCAGACAACCTCTGGGTGTTCCGTTATTGTCACGAGGCCCAGATAGCCTGAGGAGGCACCTTGGACGCCCAGCCCTGACCAGGGTTGGAGTCTCTATTTTGGTTGTAGTCTGATAGATCTACCCTCCTGTGAAGAAACACGTCCCTTTTGTCTAGAACACATTTTTTTTTTTTTTTTTGCTGGAGCCACAGCAAATGGCACGGATCATAAGTGGGTGCAGTTCGTCTCATGTTACCACAGTGTTCTCTCCCACTCATGTTACACACAGGCCGTCGAGGTGGAAGAACGGCCTCCGAACCACACCTGGAACCCCTGTACCTACCTAATCCTAGTAGTTCAAGTTCTTTTCCCAGAAGTTTCCTCACGCTCCATGTAATTGCATGGGCACAAACAGATACAGAGGAATTATAATCTAAATCCCCTCAAACCAGGTATGTATACAGGCAGTCCTTGCTTTGCATGATAGCTCAAGACCATAAAAATAACTGTGTAAGCTGAAACCCTGCAAAGTGATCTTAAAAATCAACGGGAAAAATTACGATTGTTCTGTGACCTTTAACAATGTTTGTCAAAACATTTAAAACTCTCTTACCGTGGGTTATAAAAGCATGGGGAAATGAAAAATTAGCAAAACTAATATCTACTTATTACACTGTATTTTAAAACATTAGAAACGTTGAGAATTAAAGTGTTTTACTTCTTTATAAAAAACTTAACAAAGGGAATTTGGATAGTTCTTGCTCTCTTCCTCTCATTGTGTAACTTATGATGTGAAGCAAGCATCTTTTCTGTGCTGTGGTACGTTGTCATGTTTCTAAGTTTGGATCGGCTTGCAATATTTTATCTTTTGTTCTTGCAATACCATAAAATATCTATGAGCGTTCCTTTAAAGTAAAGATTTTTGCTGGCATCACTTCCTCTTGGGACATCTTCACTTTCTTGGAATCTGGGTGTAAATTTCACAGCAGCATCCTTGTCTGTGCTAGCGGCTTCAGTGGTAGCTTAACATTTATCAACTCAGGCTGAATTCTGAAATGATGAAACCAGCCTTCACTGGCAATAATGGGTTCTTCAATCTCTTTGTCATTCCCTTTCTTTCTTTCTTTCTTTCTTTCTTTCTTTCTTTCTTTCTTTCTTTCTTTCTTTCTTTCTTTCTTCTTTCTTTCTTTCTTTCTTTCTTTCTTTCTTTCTTTCTTTCTTTCTTTCTTTCTTTCTTTCTTTCTTTCTTTCTTTCTCTTTCTTTCTTTCTTTCTTTCTTTCTTTCTTTCTTTCTTTCTTTCTTTCTTTCTTTCTTTCTTTCTTTCTTTCTTTTTCTTTTCTTTGTGGCAACTAACGTCAATGCTTTGGCCTGAAGGCTAGCAGGACTAATTGGGATTTTAAAATGTGACAGACTTCAATCCAAAGTAAAGTAAAAAAAAAAAAAAAAAAAAAAAGATACACCATTTCAACCGTAAATGGCTTTCTGTTTTAGTGCAATTTAAACTAAAAGATGATGAAGTAACTTCACCTTGTCTTTAGTCCTCATTGGACTTTTCCAACACAGTTAGCCCCATAGCTTCTAGAAGCCCCAGGTGTTGGCCTATCTTTACTTTCTTATTGACATTTTCAAAACTTCTAATCACATCCAATTTCACTTCCAGTATTATCATTTTTTTTCTTCATTGTACTTTTATTTTTGTTAGCTAACCATCTATAGATTATTAATTTTTAAAAAATGTCACATGGGTTTATCATTGGGAAATAAAGAGACAACACAACTACATGCTTTGCTGTCCGTGCATGAACTGAGCATCAGATGCATGGTGACCAGGCGCAGACGGACTTCGAAAGAAGTGATGTGGTCGGTCTCCTCACGATGTGCCCCTGTTGTTTGTGTAGAGATCTCTGGTCTGACGAGCAGACAGGGAAATTTGTATGTTATGCAATTACATTCATTTACTGTGGTGACTGAATTTGAATCATTTTGGTGGGGACTGGTATTATGCAGCTAAATCAATGTGACTGAAACTTGTGCATAATGGAACCAGGCAAAGCAAGGACTGTTTTGTGAATTTATTTACCAAATATTTTGGAGCATATTTATAGCACTGCACTTCACCCACCTTGTGGTTGGGTGGTTGCATCTAATCCTGGCCAGTAAATTGTGAGCGGAAGTTACACGTACCACTTCCACGCCAAAGCATTGGACTGCCAGTCAGGATGGCACAGCCCCTGAGGACATCTGGGAAGGTGGCTGCCCTGTGAGCCTGGGTCTCTGGGCAACTAAGATAAGCAGAAGCCCCTTCTAAGATGTCACAGAGATGTAGTATAAGCATGACCTTAAGCTAGACCTTGAAGTTGTTTGTTTCTGCAGCATAACAGCCCACTCTGACTGGTACACTATATAATTAGGAGAGAATATAGGAAAAGGAGAATAGGGAACTGGGCAGAATTTAGAACCTAGAATTGGCAGTTAATAGTCAAAGGGATCCAAGTTGGTTGGGGAAGGGGTAGAGAATGACTCAGGAGCAGGTACTGAAAAGAAACAAGAAATTTTTATATGGTAAAAAAACAAAACAAAACAAACCCACAGCAAAATATATAAAATAGTGTCTAGCTTAAGAAATTATTCAAAAGTGAACACTCTTATAACCTCTACCCAAATCAAAAAACAGAACTCAGTTGGCCACCTCAGAAGCTCCTGCCTGTGTTCTGTCCCACCACAGACCCCACCCTGCCTTCCGTCAGTTACCACTTACCTGTCTTTTATCATGATGACCTCCTCCCTTTCTCTATAGCATTGTCACCCACACATGTATCCCTGAACGCTGTGGCTTAGTTTTACTTTGAAATATTTTTAAGTCTCCTTTAATGCACAGATTTCCTGTCCACTCCTTTCCCCTTGGGAATTTGTTTGCTGAAGAATTTATTTATTATCTATGCAGCAGTCCCCAACTTTTTGGTGCCAGGGACCAGTGCTCCTGTGAGAATCTAATAATGCCTGATGATCTGAGATGAAGCTAAGGCAGTGATGCGAGCGCTGGGGGGAGGCTGCAAATACAGATGAAGCTTCACTGGCTCACCTGCTACTTACTCCCTGCTGTGCAGCCCGGTTCCTAACAGGGCACAGGCTGGTAAAGACTGCAGGCTGGGGGTTGAGGACCCCTGATCTACAGCATCTCTGATACTCACAATGTGGCGGATAACTTCACCAACAAAGAGGAATTTACCCCTGACCGATGTACACTGCCTCACCCAGAGGATGCATCCAGGTTCACCTTTATTCCATCTGGGGGCTGGGGTGTGTGTGTGTGTGGAATTTTAGGAGCTTTGAAGGAAAAGAATTTGCAAAAATTCTTCTCAAAACATTTACAGTGGAGGTGGTTCTATAAGAACCTCCTATAATGAAAACCAGTCTCATCGTGTACCCTGTGGACAATCTCCCAGTCAGGTTCACCCGTTTCCAGAGAAAAATGTGATGGGCTTGAATGCCCAAACCTCAAATTTATGTAAAGTGTACGTGAGTTTTTATATAGTGTCATGTTGATTTTGTTATATTTAATTTCTAAATGGATGTTATATATATGCATCTCTGCTATAGTACCACAGCCTTTAAATATTAAAATAATAAATTTAGGTAGTTTCCAAATAAAGAAAAATTTGAAAGTGAAAGAAAAAGGGGGCATTTGTAGTTTCCAGCAGCATGGATTTGGGGCTTGCATCCCCTTTGTGTTGTCTATGGGTTCCTCTGACCCTGTAATTCCTCTAAATTGCTGGTCGCATGTATAGGTTGGTCAGGTTTGGGTTTGATTATCTTTGGCAAGATGACAGGTGGTGGTGACTTTGTTTACCAAAGGCATGTAATCATCTACAAAATATTTTTTTTGTATGTGTTATGAACAGCCATTGATGTTCAATTCCAAGATTTAGGCCAAAATCCATTCATTGATCTGGGGCTTCAGAATGGTGAAATCCCAGTTCAGAACTTCCCTTCTACTATTTAGTTACTTGTGTCATAGTTCAAGCTGGAGAATCAGGGAAAATGCTTGATTTTTGTTTCCCAGAGCTCAAAGCCCTGTCACATTCAGATAAGTTGCTGAAGTCTGAAATTGGCAAAACCGTCCTAAAGGTCAAAACAGCCTCCATTGGCGCAGCCTTCCCTCACTATGCCTTCGACCTCCTAAGTGTTCACCCCAGGCCCTGGACATGCTCTGTTTTTCTCCCCATCCCACAGAGCCCACCTACAAAAGGCTGAGGTTCTCATTTCCTTCCCCCATAGAAGATAAACTGTAGGCATCATCCATGATAGAGGCAGACAGACATTAAGCCACCTTTCTCAAGTATTCTGTCACAGTCCTTACTGAGTTGAAAACAGGTAGCTCCAAGCCCAAACTCAAATTCAATGGCTTTCCACTGAAAATTTATGTTTGTTTTAAGCTGAATGAATGAGAACTGAAAAATCAGTGAGATGGGCCTGGGTGAGGCTTCAGTGGAATTGGGAAGGACAGTGAGCACTCTGGGAAGCAGACCATGCTGGGGAGAATGGGTGATGGGATGGGACCTTCTCCAGACCTGCACAAACTAAATCTCACATTATTTTTTCTTCTCTTTCACAGAGACAGCATAAGGAAGCATGATAAAATGAGGCCTAAGATAATATTTGGGGGGAAAGTTTATTTTTTTATGGTCTGTTTGCATTAGACCGGCGGGCAAAGAGAGGCGGTTAAAGACTTGTCCCAAATGGCTGGACTGGAGAAGCACAAATCCAATGTCAATAGCTCGAAATACAAGTATTTGGTTTCATTAAACTTCTTTTTAAAAAACATTTCTTTCCTTTTCCTGAGGCAATCTGAGGGAAGGAGATACAGAGCCGGAAAGAGACAGGGAGGAGAAAGGAGTAAACTGGAGGCAGCAGGGGGGCTGGTCCATAGGGCCTTGCTCCCCTCTGAGTGTCTTCAGCCCAGAATGTTTGTCAGACCTGACTTGGAGCAGTCGCCTGGAGTCACCTGCTGGGTGTAAGGACTGTTGATAACTGAGGGCAGGGGAGCCAGAATTTCAGCATTTGTCCAACAGCAAACTTAAAAAAAAATTACACACACACACACACACACACACACACGCAAAAATGAACAAATGGTCAAATCAAGGCCAGCTCTGAGAAAAATGACTTGAATTCTGTTTTCCCCATGGCCCCTTTCAGCAACAGCTGCCCCTTTTTCCTCCCCCACCACCATGGCCCTTGGCTGCCCCAAGGCAGAGGCCATACCTGCAGAAGCAGGAGAAGGCAGGTTAAGAATGTAAGCTCTAGTCAGACAGCTTGGGTTTTCAGGTTCACATCCTAGCTCTGGTGCTTATGAACTGGGTCACTTGGGGTAAATTCTTTGCATCTCAGTTTCCTCATCTGTAAAGTGGAGAAATTATAATGCCTTCACGCCTACTGAACAGATTAAATGGGAAACATGCTTAGCACAGTGGCCAGCATGCAGTAAGCATTCAGGAACATTTGTTGTGTTATTCTCTAGTTTTAGAGCTCCCAGGGGAGTGAACCCCACTAGATTTGTCCAAATAGATAGACGCACCCAGGGGAGTGAAAACATGTGTTTGCTTGCAGGGTATTTTGCACGCTGCCTACCCAGACCCTCTCTCCCAGTCGGCTTCCACGCAGCTCCATGGAAACCCCCTCCTTCCCTTTGTCAACACACCCTAGTTCACGTGGCACCATCTGCCTGGACTGCCACCTTCATTCACCTCCATCCACCCAAATCTAGTTCAAGGCCCATATTGTAACAAAATATTTTCTGTTTCAAGAAACCCAATCTATATAGAAAGAAAGAAAATGCACTGAATACACAATTGAAAAGTCCAAGAGATGGGTCTGTCTTCATGCATGGCTTGATTTAGTCCTGCAAAAAGTCACTAGGACCTTCTACCATCTATGAATTTGACTATTTTAGATATCTCAAAGAAAGAGAAATCATGATGTATTTGTCCTGGGAATGATGTACTTCACTTAGCATAATGTCCTCAAGATTCATCCACGCTGTAAAATGTTGCAGAATTTCCTTCTTTTTTAAGTTGAATAATATTCCATTATATGTGTATACCACATCCTCTTCACCCATTCACTGATTAAAACACGTGTCTTGACTATGGTGAGTATTATTGTAATGAACATGGGAATGCTAATAGCAATTCAAACTCCTGATTTCAATTCTTTTGGATAAATACCCAGAAGTATTTTGGATAAATACCCAGAAGTACGACAGTTTTATTTTTAATTTTTTGAGGAACCTTCATATTTTTGTCCATAGCAGCTGCAGCATTTTACTTCTTACCAATCGAGTACAAGAGTTCCAGTTTCTCCATATCCCCACCAGTACGTTTATTTTTATTTTTTTGGGATAATAGCCATAGGCATGGCTTGATTTGCATAAAGTCACTAGGACCTTGTCAGGTGTGAGGTGATATCTCATTGTGGTTTTCATTTCCTTTTCCCTGATGATTAGTGATATTGAGCATGTTTTCATGTACCTGTTGGCCATCTGTATGTCTTCTTCAGAGAAATGTCTATTTAAGTCCTTTGCCCATTTTTAAAGTTGGATTATTAGGAGGGTTTTGTTTGTTTGCTTGTTTTTAAGTTGTAGGAGTTCCTTATATTTTTTGGACACTAAACCCTTATCAGATATATGGTTTGCAAATATTTTTTCTTGTTCCATAGGTTGCCATTTCACTCTGCTGATTGTTTCATGTGCTGGGCAGAAGATTTTCAGTTAGATGAATTTCCACATCTCTATCTTTGTTTTTAATGCCTGTGCTTTTGATCCACTTTGCGATGATTTTTGTGCATGAAGCGTGATAAGGGTCCAATTGAATCTCTTTGCATGTGGCTACCTAGTTTTCCCAACACCATTTGTTGCAGACTGTGCTTTCCCTATTGTGTATTCTTGGCACCTTTGTCAAAGATCAGTTGACTGTATATGCATGAGTTTGTTTCTGGGCTCTCTATTCTGTTCCATTGGTCTACACGTCTCTCTCTAGGCCAATACCATACTGTTTTGGTTACTGTAGCTCTGCAATGTATTTTGAAACCAAGAATTGATTGTATCTTGATCCAAACATCACTAGAGTTCCAGTCTGCCTGTCTGAGCCTGTGGGCTGAGGGCCCAGAGGCAAGACGGGCTGAGCCTTGCACAGGAGAAAGGGGTACAACCCTTAATAAAATAAATAAACAAAAAACGTATCCGGCCTTTCATTCCTCAGGGAATAGAGATTAAGGCAGGGCAGGTCCTTAACAGGTGAATGAAAGAAATCCACAAAATAAGATAAATACCAAAAGGGTGTTAAACCAGTTTGAACACTTCATCCAAAGCCTTTGCCATTACCTGCAATGTTTACCTGGCAAAGCTTCCGTACATACAGAGGTAACTGTCCCAGGCCCAAGACTACTCTCTGGGACCTGGCCAGAGGCTTGATCTCAATGCAATGCAACCTGAGCTCTGGGCAAGGCACTTGACAAACCCTGCCCATACCTGTTCTCAGGTCAAAGAGCCTCCAGGGACACCAACCAGCCCTCAGTCAAGGGGGAGGAGAGCTGGGGAGGCACGGGACTGAAAAGTCTCTCTAGTCCTCCTCAATCCGCTTTACCAGATGGAGGGGTTTCCCCAGGTACCAGACCCAAGGAAACTGGAGATCAGCTCAACATGGTCTTCAGCCCCACAGGAAATCTCTAGCAGGTAAGTGCCACCCACTACCCCCACAAAGAAGAGGACAACGAGGAGTAATTGAAAGGATGCTGTCAGGAAACCTCCGATCTGATCCTTGTTTCATTTTTTTTTTCATTGCTTGACCCCAGGCAACCTCTCAGGTCTGACTGTGCCCACCTTAAGAGGGGGTGGGATGGGACAAGATCTCTCCCTGCTCTAAGTGAGGTGCTGATCAATTGAGGGCATGCTGTCACCTACACTAACCACACACTGATGGGCCACATCTCTAGGACATCTGGTTTCTCTGTGGACAAACTGAGGCCAAGTCTTCACTCCAGCTTGTGCTATGGAACAAGGCAGTGAATGCCCCACTGTAAAGTCACTGCTCTGAAGCCATACTGCAGCTGAATCCCAGCTCTGCAGCCTGTCCATGCCTCAGTCTCCCTGTCTGTCAAATGGAGATAATTCTTTTCTTGTGTTGTTCTGAGGATTCAATGAGATGATTTAGACAAAACCTCTGAGAACAGTGCCTGGCACTTCGTAAGCACAGGAAAAGAATTGGTTTTTATTATCATGAGCGTTCATGAGCCCACAAAGCTCTCAAAACCACCATCTGAGCTAACAAAAAGGTCAAGTGCAGATCCAAAGGACTTTGTCCGAGGGAAAGCTGAGACTTGGGACTAGAGGGAGATGGCCTTGGATGTTCTCTCTCTCACTCTGGAAGTTGAGAATTGGCCTGCCCTCTGGCCTGGAGATTAGAGTCCCTCTCAGCTTCCAGCTCCAGGGGTCCATTGGGAACTACTGATACCGACTGGCCGTACCCCACATTGCACAGTGCGGCCTGGTAGGTGGATGTGGCCTCCTTTCTCAGCAGCCTCGTGCCAGGTAGTTCGGTTACCGTGGGGTGCATTTCAGGCCTTCTCACTATTATCAGCTTCTCACTTTCCGCTGTTGGATCAGAGGCAGGATCCTTCCCTTCCTCCCTCCATCCCTTCACTGAGTGTTTGTTTACGTGGTATCCTGGTGAGCCATCTCCTGTCTTGGTGAAGCGTCCTCCTTGCAGGCCCACTCAGGTCTGCCCAGACACCATCCCACAAGTCCTCAGTTAGAATCCAACTCTTGCCTCCCAGTGTCAACCCCAAAGGAATCCGTCTCGAGTGCGGGCTGGGAGGTGAGGAAGGGGCTAGGGTGTAACTGTCCAGTCCATGCCACCAGCGTTTCGAGGTGGCTAAAGAAACAACTTTCCTGTGGTGATGACTAGCACACTGGGAAAGATAAAAGAGGAGAAGAAAACGATAGAGAAATAAAAGGCAAAGATTTGCCCTGGAGTTATAAACACTAGGTTTACAAAACTTGCCATTTCTCCCTTTACTCCGTGGAGTGCCCCCTCCTGCTGTGCCCTGTCCCCTCTCCTCCCTAAAGCTGCCCTGTGACGTGAGCTTTCCTCTTGGTTGTTCCTTCGCAAATGGACATGGCAAGAGCTATGAGTGCTCCCCGACCATACCCAAGTCAGGAAAACTTCTTTACGTTAGATTAATTCCTTGAAGGGGGTGGCGCAGGATTTCATCTTTGAATAAACAAACAAAAACTTCTTTCAGCAAAGAGCTCCAGAGAGAAGCCTTCCCAGGGGGAAGGGACAGTTTGGCAGCTGGTCCCTTTCCCTCTGCCAGAGTTCTGTCCTCACTGGCACTGCTCTTTTGTTCTCATTGCCACCAAGTCACCTTGTCCACCTGGTTCTCCTGCCCAGGTGTGGATCACACCCACTTTGTTCCCTTTTGCAGAGCTCAGAAAGGCTGGAATCCTCT
This sequence comes from Cynopterus sphinx, assembly GCA_030015415.1. Taxonomy (NCBI): domain Eukaryota; kingdom Metazoa; phylum Chordata; class Mammalia; order Chiroptera; family Pteropodidae; genus Cynopterus; species Cynopterus sphinx. The sequence goes on along the minus strand of CM057383.1, from coordinate 33,379,066 downwards.
AAAAATAACCTCGCAGAAAACCAGTGACATGAACAAAGAATACACAAACAGCTGAACAACAGATGTGCCTACTGAGCGCAGGTACCTAATCCTAAAACAGCAGAAGTCTCATCATCCCTACATTGCCGAGCTCTGGGTTTCTCCTTGCCCATGCCCTGCCTAGCCAGAAAGACTCTCTCAAGAAAAGTGTTTTGACATCCCCGCTTCCCCACTCCACCCCCTCCAGTGAGGCAGAAGTGGTAAGAGAAAGGGCAGTGGTGCTCAGACTGCAGCAAACCGCTGGCCTTGTGTCTAAGCTAAGGTCAAAGGGCAGGTGGGTCCCTAAGTCCCCTAAATTGGAGCAGAATCCTGGTAGGTGAATTAACCCCCCACTTGGTGAGGGGAAGTATCCACAAAGGGAGACCTAGAGAGGGGAAGGGAGCTGTGAGGCCAGGCTTGGAGGCAAGGCCGACATCTAGACATTAGAAGCAGGTGACGGCTCTAGCTTTGCCTTTGTCACTTTGTTCCCATCTTTTCTGTGCCTCGGTTTTCCTATAGGTAAAAGGGAGAAGTTTGAGTAGGCAATCTCCAAAGGCTCTTTCATCTCCAGCACTTAGCAGTTGTGCAGTTCTCCACCTCCAGCCACCTCTTCCCAGAGGAGAGAAAACTCCAGTCCCCCCGCACAGGTCTCCTATGTGGTGTCCCAGAAAGGCATCCACTCCCAGCGCAATGGTAAGAGTTAACCAGCCTGGATGCTGACCAGGTGCCAGGAACTATTGTGCTGCCTCACACATGTAGATTCGTTTCCTCCTCACGGGAAACCTGAGCAGGAAGGCCTAGTATCCCCACTTCACAGATGAGAAAACCGAAGCACAGAGTGGTTAAGCACATCCCAGGGTTGTAAGTAGGGTATGGGCTTCAGGCAGTGTGGTTCCACCGTCTGTGCTCTGATCCTCTGCTTCGTCACGGTGGGTGACTGTGATATCGATAATAGGCACAAGCCAGAAGGAGGAAACCACCCAAATGTCCACTAACGACTAAATGGATAAACCAAATGTGGTATATCCATTCAATGGAATATTATCCAGCCTTAAAGAGGAGTGAAATTCTCACACATGCTCCAACAACGGGCAAACTTTAAAAACACTCTACTAAGCGAAGTAAGTAAGCCAAACACCGAAAGGCAAATACTGTACAATTCCATTTACATGAAATAGGCAAATTCATAGAGACAGAGACTAGATTAGAGGTGTCAGAGGCTGAGGGGAAGGGAGAATGGGGGTGTTGTTTAATGAGTGCAGAAGTTTTATTTGGAATGAAGAAAATGTTCTAGAAATGAGTGGAGATGGCTGTACAACGTTATAAATGTACTCAATGCTACTGAATAGTACACTTAGAAATTTACCACTTAAAGATGGTAAATTTTGCGTTACTTTCAAAATAAATTTTAAAAGTATTTATCATAGAATAGATATCTCTTGTTGAGCACCTGTTGTGCCCCTATAGCACTAGGTGCTTTAGGCATTGCCTTGTCTAATATTAACAACACCCTGTGTTATGTGCAATGCTGGGAGCAAACTCAGAGAGGAGGGCAGAGAGAAATCTGAGAAGACGAGGAACAAGCTGAGACAAACCAAGGTGTGGGGCCGCTTACACTCCTCTGTGTGCTTGCCAGTTTCCACAGCTGCCACCTAGGTCTTTTCCCACATCTCTCCCTGCATTTGCCATGTTTCCCACCGTTTATAGACAACCAACACTTTCCTGTCTGACCCCTCTACTGCCATCACCACTTCTGCCTAAGATAGCTCTTCATCCACCCCCAGCACAGCAGGACAGCCTATGGGGATTTGGAGCAAGAGGAGGGTTCACAGCCCATCAGAGATCAGAGGCCCAGATCTCTATAGAAGTGGGCCCCAAGCAAGCTCCTGCACACCTCCACTGGGGGTCCTACCAGGGCCACGGACAGCTGGGTGCTGAGCATCCACAGAATTTCAGGGAGGCTGAGCATGTGACTCCATGGGATACCAGGCCTCGTGTGTCACTAGTTTAACCCAGCCTCATTTGACCCTCTATGTGAGTGCAGGCAGAGCAGGGAGGTTCCTTTGCATTTTGAAAAATGAACTTCCCATTGCCCCTGAAGCACATGGCATTTTGCCTTCAGGTCACCCAGGAGGCACAAAGCATCCTCAGAAACTCCTCACCTGGGATGACTCAGGCAAAGTTGCCAGATGCCAGAGGTCATGACAGTTGGGGTAACAAGGTTTTGTGTGTGCCTCCTGACCTGTTTTTTTCACCCCATATTCCCCAAGACATTTCCCTGGCTTTCTATTCTCCAGGCTTTGCACCCAGTCAGTGACAGTAAATCCCCAGAAGATGTTCACTGGTGAGCTGTGACTCCTCACAGAAGACAGCCAACGCTTACCCAAGAAGTAAAATCTGTGGGGGTTCTAGACCTGAGGCACAGCGTGGGATAAAGATTTTAAAGCATATAAGTCTTTCCAAACATCCCTTTAATTATGTCCAGGAACATAATTGGTTTAAAGCACAGGCTCCCACAATCTCAGGAGAGTCCCTGAGGCACAACAGAGTGGATGCTCATGTCAGTCTTCCAGGTTTTGACTCCTGACTCTGCTGCTAATTAGCCATGTGATCTTGAGCCTGCCGTGGCTGAATTTTCCTCCTTTATGAATTACAGACAATGATAATACCTACCTTAGGATATGAAAGAGAATTAAATAGGATGGAGCACATAAAATGTTCAGGACAGTGCTTAGCACAGAGGGCCTAGTCAATAAATATTAGCTCTTAGCATCATGTAGATAGATATTGGTGGTCAATTGGCACACTTTTCCCATGGAACCAGACTCGGTCTCAGATTCAATGCAGCGTAGCAAGTAGCCACTACCAATGAGCCAGCAATAGCCCCTAAAACAAAGTCCATCTGTAACCACAGTCCTATTTTTCTCATAATTTCGAATTTAGTCCATCTGTCTGAGCTTGGACTCCTCTACATCTCTACCCCTGTCTCCTATTATGCCAAGGCAAGGACCACCTCCTCCCAACACACATGCACTTTAACACAAAATTGGTCACTGATTTCCTCATGCACAATATTAAACAGTTTTATTGAAATATAATTCACATACTATACAATCCATCCAAAGAATACAATTCAATAGCTTTTAGTATATTCAAATACATGCATCACCACAATCGATTTAGCATATTTTCATTACCTTTCCAAAAAAATCTCCATACCTCCTATCCATCACCTCCCAAACTCTCCTCTCCCTACCTCCCAGCTGTAGGCAGCCACTAATCTACTTTCTGTAGATTTGCCAGTTCTGGACATTTCATGTGAATGGAATCATACAATATGTCATTCTCTGTGACTAGCTTCTTTCACTTAGCATGTTTCCAAGGTCCATCCACGTTGTAGCATGTATCAGTACTCCATTTATTTTTATTGTTGAATAATATTCCATTGTGTGACTATAGTTCCTTTTATTTATTGACGGGATTGTTTCTATTTTTTCACTATTATGAATAATGGTCCTATGAACGTTCCTGTGGAAGTTTTTGTGTGGACGTGTTTCATTTTTCAGAATTGTTGGGTCATATGGTTACTCTACGTTTAACCGTTTGAGAAACTGCCAGAATGTTTTCCAAACCAGCTGTACCATTTCAAACTTACACCAGTAGTGCATGAGGCTTTAATTTCTCCACATCCTTGCCAACACTTGTTATTATCTGTGTTTTTGATTAAAGCTACCCTGGAAGGTGTGAAATGGCATCTCATTGCGGTTTTGATTTGCATTTCCTGATGGCTAATGATGTTGAGCATCTTTTCATATGCTTATTGGTCAGTTTTATATCTTCACTAAAGAAATATCTATTCAGATCTTTTGCTCATTTTTAAATTGAGTTATTTCTATCTTTATTATTGAATTGTAAGAGGTCCTTATGTATTCTAGATACAAGTCCCTTTTCAGATACATGATTGGAAAAAATTTCCTCGCATTCTGTGAGTTGTCACTTTCTTGATGGAATGTCTTAAGGCACAAATGTTTATAATTTTGATGACATTTTGAGTAAATTTTATATGTGATAAGAGATAGCAGGTTCAACATAATTTTCATACACGTGAACAAGAATTCAAAAAATTATTGTTTCCCCAATTTAATTGTCTTGGCACCCTTGTCAAAAGTCAATTGATCATAAGGCTAAGAGTTTATTTCTGGATTCTCAATTCCGTTCCATTGATTTATATGTCCACCCATATGTCTGTACCGTATTGTCTTGATTACTATTGCTTTGTAGTAAGTTTTGAAATCTGGCAAAAGCCTTCCCACTTTGTTCTTCATTTTTAAGATTATTTTGAATAATCTGGGTCTCTTGCATTTTCACATGAATTTGAGGATTAATTTGTCAATCTCTACAATGAAATGGGTTGGGATTCTGACAGGGATTATGTTGAATCTGCAGATCAATTTGGAGGGTTTTGCCACCTTAATACAATGTCTTCCAGTCTGTGACCATGGATTGTCTTTCTATTTATTTAGATCTTTAACTTCTTTCAACGATATTTTATAATTTTCAGAGTAAAATATTTTTACTTCTTTTTTTAAATTTATTTCTATTTATATTTTTGTTGCTATTATAAGTGAAATTGTTTTTCTAGTTTCATTTTCTGTTTGCTCACTATTGCTGTATTGAAATACAACTGATTTTTGTATATTGATCATGTATCCTGCAACTTTGCTGAACTCATTTATTAGAGCTAATAGTTTTTTTTGTGGATTATTTAGGATGTTCTGTATATGTCATGCCATCTATGAATGAATTTTTACTTCTTCCTTTTCAGCTTTGATGCCTTTTATTTTCTTTCCTAATTCCCCTGACTAGAACATCCAGTTCAATGTATAAAAGCAACGAGTAGATTTCCTTGTCTTGTTCCAAATCTTAGGTGGGTCGCATCACCATTAACTACAGTGTTAGCTGTGGGGGTTTGTAGATGCTCTTTGTCAGAGTGAGGAAGTTCCCTTCTATTCCTGGTTTCTTGAGTGCTTTTATCAAAAAGTGTGCTGAATTTTGTCAAATGCTTTTTTCTCTATCTATTGAGATGATCATGGAGTTTTTGTCCTTCATTCTGTTGATGTGGTGTATTATACTATGTTAATTGATTTTTATTCCTGATTAAAGGAAAAGAATTGTTAATAATACAGGGACAAAAGTCAGTACCTCATGAAAAACAAACAAACAAACAAACACACTAAAAGCAGTTTTATTATAGTCAGAAAAAACAAGACAAGGATGCCCATTATTACTATTTAAAAATCTCTGGAGATACTAGCCAGTACAATTGAACAAGGTTAGAATTAAGAAAGAAGTTAGAGTTATAAAGTTTGAAAAAAAAAAGGCAAAATTATGATTCGTAGATAACATAATTATATATCTTGAAAATCTAAGAGAACGTCCTGAAAAACTGTTGCAAACAAGAAAATTTGTTAATGAAGCCAGTTAAAAAATTAATATGTAGTAAACAATAACCTTTACATGTATAAATATCAGCTAGTTAGAAAACAAAGTGGAAGATCCTATTTTTAATAGCAATTGAAGTATAAAGAAGTTGAAACAGCTCTTAAAATATGCAAGAAATGTATGAAGAAATCTTTAACATACAGAAGATACTTGAAAAAATGGATAAGTATACCAAATTCTTAGATAGAAAGATTTGTCACCGTAAAAATGTCAATTCTCTACTTAGTTATTTTACAAATCTAATACTATCTCAATAAAGATGCCTATAGGACTTATTTTTGGATCTAGAAAAGCTAATTCTAAAAGCAAACAATTAAGTATAGCCATGAAAATTGGGGAAATCAAATATAGCCATTAATAAGCAAGCTTTGGAGTGAGAATTAAGAAACCAGGGCTTTATACCCCAACACATCATTTCTTTGGGGGCTTCAGTTTTCTCATCAGAAAAGCAAGGCACGCAGGCTAAAGGGTATCTAACCTTCTTTTTAGCTCTAAACTTTTCTGTTGATTACAACAAGACTAGTAATTCAAATACTCCAGGCTCGGTTGGAGCTGTGTCTACTCTAAATAAGTCCAGGGCAGCTCAGCTTGGCAAGGCACCCCAAAGAGTGTTTGGCTAAGTGTGTGAGCATCTGGGGTTCCAGGGAGGCCCTTTGTCAAAGAGAGTTCCTACTCCTACACTTACCCCATTCTGCCTTTGGTATTGCTCTATGGGATTTAGTTAGTTGACTTGACCTGGCTCTCTCCGTGACCTGCTAGTAGGCAATGTACCTGGGTCTTGCTGCAGCCTCACTCAGATCCTTTCTTAGGAGCCAATCTGAATAGGAGAAGAGACAAGGTTGGCTCCTACAAAAGAGAACCCACAGAGGAAGGTGAACTACCAGGACCAACGAAAAGAGAAAATGGAGACACAGAAAACAAACACTAGACATCTTACTCCCACAGAGTCCATTGAGCCTGATAGAGAGAAGCAGATGCTCAAACAGAGAATTCGCAGGATTCCTTGAAGGGAAGAAAATGCTTGGCAAAGATAGTTAGGATGTGCTTTCTTCAAAATCCAGAGAAAGCACAGGAGAGAGAGAGAGATGGGGGTTAGGGTGGGGGCAGAGAAGGGATAATGGCCAGAGAGAAATGAGGAAGCTAACCTTCTCTTGAAGAGAGAGAAGGACAGCGGAACTGGAGAAGAAAAACACTAGCCCAGGATGGCCAGGCCCCGTTGATAGGTCCTGTGGGTGGGCTGACATAAAATAGGTTGGAAAAATCTTCCTACAGTGAGTTGGACGATTCTCTAGGAGATTTAAAGGTAACAGTCTGGGGGACTAGTATAATTTCCTATATATTGGCACAGAATTCTTCATCTACCTTCAGAAATGTAAATCATGCTGTATTATTGCCACCGGTCAGGTGATAGCTTGAATTTGGGTTATTTCAAATAACTGTTAAACTCTTACCTTGAGTCCAGCTTCATGCTAAGGACTATGGTGAACAGAAGAGAAGTTAGAGGAGGGTCCCTGTTGTTAAGGAATTTACAGCTGGAAAAACAAAAATTCCATATTGGAAAATGGTATGACTCTTATAATACACCCAAGTCCAGAATTACATATAAAAATGGATGGAACAATGAGTGAGGTAGGAGCTCAGAGAGGACAGAGAGAGGACAGAGAGAGCCTTGTGGCCAGGGAGAACTTTATGGAGAAGGTTGATAGCAACACGCACCTGTGAGAATGAGGTCCCTTTTCCTTTCTCCCTCCCTCAGGCTATGAGAGGTCCAAGATCAAGGCCTGGGAGTGGAAGAAGCAGCTTCTCTTCTGGTAACTTAAGAGGTGAGCCCCTAAGTGAGAACTTTCTCCTATCCTATCTTTTTCAGTGCTAGGTGCTCTAAAAGGGAACAGAATTTTCCTCTTACAAGAACCAAAAATCCAAAATAAATCAAGGAAGGAATGGCAAGGATGGACCTGGAAATGAAGTTAAAATCTATAGGCTTGGTGAAGACACTACGAAATGGTTTTCTTCTCACAGGGCCTGCTCAGTTCAGAGGGATGGCTGACTAGACTGCTCTAATGGGTCTGGGGACATATTCTTCTCCCTGACAGCTCCACCCACCCCTCTTCCCACCCCATTTCCTCCAAAAGCTTTTTGCAGATGGTGCCTCTCAGTTCCCAGAACCAGTCTGGAGCAGTGATTAAAAGGTCAAAATTCCAGAAACCATTTTTACTTCTTGTACACCTTGGCAAATGCTTAAGTTACACTAAGACATGGTGAATCATTTAAGAGTGACAATCAAGATGCTACAGGAAAATTAAGAATTCAACAAGGCCTGGGGCCAGTCTCACAAAAGTAGTTATTTGGGAAAGGTAGGATTCTATGAATACTCTTTTGGGGAGTACTTTATTCCCATAGGTGCTCAGACCTCCCTCTTGATTAATTGGTCCCTTCTTTCTTTTCTCTGTTTGCAGGGACAAACATCATTTTCATTACTAACAGTTTTCTGCATATTCATAATTAGTTTAAATGGGAGACAAAATCCATAAGTTGAATGAGCTAAATCTGAAGCTCAAAGAGCGTATGTATATGTGTATGTTTATGTATGTATAGATATATCTATATATACTTTTTATTTAAAACCTGTATTAATGAGATATATTAAAATAACAATATTTCAATTATCTTAACCCTTTTAGAGTATGTCAGGTTAAACAAGACACTTTTATGTGAAAAAGTGCAGGATATAATTAATAGTCACATCTGCAAGTCATAATAGGGCTTGTTTAATATACTTTCTAAAAATCGAGAAACTGAATAAGTACAGTGACCAATGATAAAATTTCCCAGTTAGTTGATTCTCTATTCTTGCATCTGCCTAAGTTGATAGAAGGTCTTACTGAATTGTCAGCTGATAGATCATTAAAAATACTTCTTAATGACAGAACCCCTTGTGATTCTGGAATACAACTGAGGAGGAGTTCAAAGAATCGAGTATTATTGCTATCACAAAACTCGTTCTATTCCCACCATACTTTTGTGAATACATTTCCTCAGCATGTATATTTATGAGAAAGAAAAAATAGAAATAAAATTGAAGCTAAACACTGTCTCACTGAAGAGTAATACTCATCCACAGATAGAGTGAACAAAAAAGAAAGCTTTCTCATGTCATGAAGAGATGCATTTCTAATAACATTGTATTTTTATCAAATATTTACTAAAATTTGTATTCTACTTACGATATTTTGCCAACTGTATAACACAAATTATTTTAATGAATAATCTAGAAACTTTTTTTTAACAGAGCTTATAATTTCAAGAGGTTTATAAAGTAGCTTTTAATACGTGAACATCTTTTCCTGCCATGAGTACAATAAGTATAAAAATATACTAGGATAAAATCCTATGGGAGAAGTGGAATGAAAATACAGATTCAAGGCAAAATAAAAATAACATAAGATTTCTGATGGTAAAGAAGAGCTTGTTCATATATTTTTTAAACAAATGATATGAGTGATATGTTTAAGAGTGGTGTTACAGTTTTATAAGGATGAAATTTTCAATGCCAGAAATTATATCCTATTTAAAATAGTAATGAAAATATTTAGCTGTCAGCGCACTCATGCTGCCTCTCTGCCTTGGCTTAGCCCTTCCCCTCATCTAGAACTTTCTCCCCCTCCTTGCCAGGACAGTATGGGCACAAAGGGCCTAGGACAGGTGAACATGTGGGGATTGGGGAGCCTAGGGTGCACCATCTGCATCAGAGCTTTCCAGTGCTGTCCTGATGCCACTATTCTCCACGAGCCAAGCAGAAGCAGGTCTCATGCCTTCCTATAGGGACTGTGCCCTCTGAGCTGAGGACAGTAACAGGCAGTGCCCACACAGGTAAAGAGTACCCAGGACTGTCAGGCCACAAACCCGTAACCCCTGTACTAATCAGTGATGCCTGGCTTCCTGTGGGGAAGTGGGCTGAGGGGTCTGGGCTGCATGCCACCCACCCACCATGTACTGCACAGCTCGCCATTCCTCCCAGCGAGTCCTGGGTAAGTATTCTGAAAGAAAGAACGAGAAGACTGAAACACCCAGGCTGATGGAAGAGACAGTGTCTACACAGAGGAAGAAAGGGGTGGTTAGAATCCCTGCCCTCCTTGTCCTCAGTATAAGGAAGAGATTTTATGCCCTTAGTTTTTCCTTTATGCTCATAATTCAAGAGGATGGATGCTCTAAAGGGTCCAGGGCCTGATACATTCACAATGTTCCTTCAGGACCAGCTACAACAGAAGAGAACCATCTGTATAAGAGCAAGGCTATCATAAAAGAATCAAAGTCTTTAGGAAAGGCAACTCAGAAAGGCTTCCTGGAGGAAGTGAGATGATTGAATTTGTTTTTAAAAGAGATTTAAGTCTCATAGAGGCTAACTAAGCAACCATTCCCATGTTTATTGCCCCCAGGAATGTTCTCTGTGGTGATGAGTTACCACGCAATGCCAGAGATCAGCTGGAGACAGATAAGATGAAATTTGGCTGAGACAGGTGAGAGGGGTGGAGTGGGGAGAGAAAAAAATCCTATCTCAAATCCAATAACATTACTCCACTTCATTTCATTACCAGAGATGAACAGAGTTTATAAATGAGGACAGTATAAGCTAAATCGGGATCCCCTGGGAAAGAGTATCAACTGACTCAGAAATTACAGCCCCGCGCCCTGCCTGCCTTCCACAGTGATCTACGTGAGCTCTGAGAACCAACAGGCAGGAGTGCCTGCCACTGAGACCAATGATTGGTTAGCTGTAAAGAGCGTAACCCGGCACAGTTCTGAGCCTTGCTGGGTTGCTCTGGCCTCGGGCCTTGGCCAACAAACCCACAGGACCTGTGCCCAGCTGCAGCTCAATAGACTGGCCCTTCCTCCAGAAACATTTCTCTGATTCTCCACCAACCCATCCAGCCCTTGAACTGAAGATCACCTGTCATCTCCGTGCTCTAGTTCCTGAGCCCTTGACCTGCAATTCTCTCATGTTATGGATCCCTTTCTACCTTGCATTATGGCTACTTACATGGTCTGATTTCTCTTCCCAGCCTGGGGCTAGAATTATCAATCCCTCTTCACTTCAACTCCACTGGCATGAGAGGAACACCTCCTGGGTATGAGCAGTGTGCAGGGTGCACTAATGAGGGAGGAAGATGGCCTTGAAGCCAGGTGTCCACATCCTAATAAGAGAGTAGAGGCCAAGCACAACCCAGAGCACCACCCTCCATGGCAAAGCTCCACACTTGTGGCTTAGTTCCAGGTGCTCGGAAGGTGCTTTATGCTCAGCTGAATACAGACAAGCTTGTGACTCGGTGAGGGTCCAGGGAGCAGAGGTTGGAAGGCAGTTTAGCAAATACTGCTTGGCACTTAGTCACTGGGCACAGGCTTCTGGGGAATGGTGAACACACCTTTGTCATAGTATTTTATCCGTCTGGAGGCCCTGATGGGACTCTGGAGCCAAGGTTCTCATAGGCCCTGGCTGAATACAGGGAGAGCATTTAGTTCACGCCCAGCAGGTGGTTCCTAACTTTCTGGGAAGCTAATGAAAGTTCTAGATGTTCTTCCCAGAAGTGCACAGACATATGCGCGTACTGTTTGGCACACAGTTCCAGGAGATTCTTCTACTATTGGAAACTCATCCCTCGATCCCTGGATCAGTACCTTGACGTAAACAATGGGTCCTTTAGTGCAGTTGCCATGGAACAATGAGTAAAATGTATATACCCTGGGGAAAGGGTGCTCAGACAATATTTGTTGCATTAATGAATGACCTTGAATTTGACCAGGCCATGTTCTCTACTTGTATTCACTCGTCAGTATCTCTTGTACTGTCTAGGAGAGCTAGCATGAGGTCTTAGCCAGAGCCCACCCGTGTTCAGATAGAAGAGGCGGCCTTCTGCATGGTGGCATTTGTGGAGTTCAGGGAATGCCTCGCTTCTCAAAAGCATCTTCCTCCAACAACATTTCTCCGGCTCCTCCTGCCTGAAATTCTACCAATAATACAACCATTAATACTACAGCCCTTTGAAGCAAGAGGTCAGAGTGACTGGGCTTAGACAACTCCCTTCCTTCCTTCCTTCCTTCCTTCCTTCCTTCCTTCCTTCCTTCCTTCCTTCCAGGAGAAGCCCATGGGTTAAGGACAGGTGGGTAGAGCTTTTCCTCTGAGGAAGGAGCTCAGCAAAGGAAAGTAGTGTGCATCAGACCACAGAGACTTCCCAGCCTGGGCTCTGCCTCCCTCAAGGTGATGTTCAGACTGTGAGGAATTGCGGAGACCATCAGAGCTATTTCAAAATTAAAACATTGCCTGTATGATCTGACGATCCAGAAACAGAAAAATATCCTGGAAACCTTTTGTAAGTTAATAAGAACTTCCAAGAGAACTCAGCCTTCAGAAAGTGTGGATTTATCCAAGCAGGAAAGGCCACCCAAAAAGGATGTGGATAGACATCTATTGGGGATCTACTATGAGCTGGGCAATTCCCACAAATTATCTCATTTAATCTTTACATTATTGGGAAAAGAAAGTACATCAGTTTCCTCTTTTACAAGTGAGGAAACTGAGGCAAATGTACCCAAAGCTACACAGCTAATAAGTTGAAGAACCCAGCATCAAACTCAAGGCTGTCAGTGTTTGAAGTCCATGAGTATCCCCACTGTAAACTGAGATCAGGTCTGTGATCACTTCAGCTCAGAAATAAGAAACAACTTGGGGAAACCGAGGTTGCCCGGAATGACACAGATTTCAAAATTTGGGGAATAAACCCAAACCCCACTATTTCCTTTGGAACCAGTACTGGATTTGCTTTAGGATAATGAGAACTAATCACTTTTCTTTTCCAACATGCATACCCTGAAGACTTGAGGATCCTTATGAAATCTGAAAATGGGAATATTTTCCCTGATTGCCAAGTCCGAATCCAGAGGCTGGGAACATGCTATGACACATACCCCATACCATGCCAGGGTCTTGGGCCCACCTGAGAAGGCTGTGATTCTAGATGAATGTGACCAGGAACTCGTCTGTCATGTATGTCATGGTACAAGACAATTACTAACCGGGGGAAATATTCATTTCTAACCATTTTTATTATTTCAATTATTATTATTATTTTTTTTCAAAGTACCTTTGTTTACTTTGCCTCTGGCTTTTCCTGTTGTTTCTGCAAATAGGAAAATGATCATCATCATCATTATAGCCAACACCCAGGATTTCACTTGCAGTCTAAAAGCACCTTTCTATAAAAGGCAAATCATGATCATGGGCCATAACCGAGGCTTCCTATGACAACTGGTGTTGGCAGAAAGATACTTTCTTCTTTGATAATAAGCAACTTTTGGTGTGTTTATTAACTTTCATTCCTGGATTTTTCTTTCTCTATTTCTCATAGACAAATTTATTTGAACTAGATGTTTTTGAATAAATCACTCTCCCACTGACCCCATTAGACAAGGAAATAGGGACCAGTCTGGGTATCTATATTCAAAGAAATAGTTTTTGTACATTACTATTTGCAAACTGATGATTTTTGAAGTCTTTGCTACAGAGGTCTCAGACGAAAAACATTTGGATAACATTAAAGAAAAAACCTTGAACTTTTTTCCACTTAATAGAGGGCTCTGCAGAAAATATTTTTGGCACCTCAAGTTGTCTTGCTGTTAATCAGCTATTATTATAGGGGTTTGCACCAGAACAATGTCCTAAAAGCTCTTTATCTTGTTACATAAGCAGAACGGCATTTCAGAATCTCGTTTTTTAAAAGGCATTAGTCACCAGTATAACAAACACATGCTCTATAACAATAAAATTTAATGTTCAAATAAAAAAATCTTGTTTACATGCATTTTTTATTTGCCTCTTTATATAAAAGAAGCCATGTTTTCATGAGATACTTTCCTTAGGTCAGTGGACACTCCCTGCTATTTCTCTGTCTAATGGGAAGCCAGCCCATCTCATTGTCATCACCCCAGAGAGAAGGCAGAGATCCAAGAGGGGAGGGGCAGATTTGGTAGTTACGACTTTGTGATTTGAAACACAACAGTAGCTCTGCCTTCCCACTCTCTGACTCAGGTTTGGTATAAGAAGTATTTCTAAAGGCAGGTCCTTGTCTGAATGAGCTTTATCGCTTCTCTGCCCTCAAACCCACCAGGTGTAGACCCTACAATAAGGTCCCTCCTCACTATACCAACAGTAAAGTGTAAACCAGATACATGTTCTATAACAAGAGTAATGACAAAAGGTAAAGTTTCTTTTTGTTTTCTAAAACTGCTTTTTTAATTCCCCAAGTCCAGGGACCTATCCATTAACACAACCCCTTGTTAAATTTACTAACTTTTACTTCATCCAAAATAACTAAATCTTATGAGGTAGGGCAATAGTTCACTTTAAGCTACTTTAACTCTATTTGATAACTTTAGGCTAGAATTTGTCCTTCAACCTAACTTAAAATTCCTAAATGAAGTTTGTGGACTAGCAGTATCCGATCTTTACCTGTTATGGGGGCTGACGTATTCTTATATGCATTCAGAATTCCCATGACATTTTAAATGAAACATTAGCTCAATCACAGAATTGTCTTATATGCTTAGCAACCATGGGAAAGGGTATCAGAGTTAAGGATAGAGTTTCTTGCAGGTAATATTTTCCTTTTTGGTTCTATAAACAAGAATCAGTGTTGTATTAAGGAATATTTTATTCTACGAAGAGGTTAAATTTTTATTTAATAGCAGATGAATGATTTATTAGTCTAAATAATTAGACACACGAAGCCTTAAAGGATAAAAATTTAAATTAAGCTTAACAGTAACAGAGAAGGACCAGGAGAACAGAGAAACATGTCTTGGCAACTATTTTTTGTGCAAAATAAGCACTGCTACTACTAATTCTTCCTTCTCCTCACCTGACAGCCTTGAAAATTCCAGACAAGCTATCTCTCTGTCAGAATTCAGAAACAGAAGGGAAAAGCAAAATTAAGCTGACACTGTTTTTTGCCCATTGACGTCATTTTCTGTCTTCCAAAGCCTACAGGTCCGATTTTGATGTCAGGGTGCATAACTCTGCAGTGACAGCCCCAAATGAATTCAAAGAGGGAAATAACCTTTTAGCTCTGCAGCAGTCACTTTCCCCACAAAGACAAATATAGCCCAGGCTGAAATCACTTAGTGTCAATCAAGGTAACCAGATCAGCTCAGTGTTAATAATGAATTTGGTCACGTGCCCCCACAGAGCAAAAAGTGTGAGGTAGCTGACTCTTGTTCCATGTGACACCCACCGGCTTCTATGTCAGGCCACAGGTCTCCTAGCTCAGCTGGACAGCAACAGGACAACTTCGTCTGGCACCCACTCTAATTGCTAAACTGCAAGAATTATCAGAGTTGCCAGAAAGAGCTTTCAGAAAGCTGGGTCCAGGCTTGGTGGCTGGTATGCAGAGCCATGCCTGGGGTTGTCTTTAGGGATGGATGAAACCAGGTTTTGTGGAGTCTAAGGCTCATAGAACTTGGGGTCTCTCTTTAAGGAAAGCATGGAGTTACAAATACAAAATTAGAGACTTCCTTGGAAAGGGTCCTTTTAAGCTGCAGTCCCTGAAGTGTGTCATAATCATGAGAAATCTACCTCCAGTTGTCATGGGAACTCAAAGAACATTAGCCTCCTGTCTGTGTCCTGAATTTTGGATTGACTAACTCCAAGAAGTTGTGTCCTCTCTACTCTTATGTAATTGTTTGTACTTTTCCATTTTTCCTTATGTGAAGATGAACTAGATACAATGCTATCATGAGTCATCTCTTTACCACCGGTCAGCCCACCTCACATATAGGATTGTTTCTGACAGGCACCAATCACCAGTTGATATGCCTCGTCCTCTGTTATGCCAACTTTCAAAGATTAAGGATTCGTCTCATGTGTCTTTAGTGTCCCCTAAATAATTGACAATGAAACTTTTAAAGTAGACAACCATGGATTCAATCACTACAGATAAATTGGAGACAATAATAATGGAACAGTAAGGTCAGAGGAGACCTTTCAGTCAGTTTTCAGTCAAACCAAAGACTGCCTGTCCTATTTAAGTATTTATAAGCAAACTAAAAGCATGATTGCCAAATTGGGAAAAACCATATAGAGTTTAATCCCTCAGATGCAATGTTGGTTCAACATTTCAAAATATTGTTAAATTAATAGACTAGGAGAGAGAAATTATGTAATTATCTCAACAGAAGCAGAAAAATTATTGCATAAAATTTAACACTCATTTCCAAGGAACTCTTAGCAAATTAGAAATAGAACATTTTCTATTCTTGTTAAAAAATGTCAACCAGAAACCTAGAACAAGCATCATATCTATTGACAAAATAAATTATGATTTCTATTAATATTAGAAATGAGGATTCCCACAACTATTTCACATTGATCTGGAATCACTAGCCATTTAAATGACAAAGAAATGACATGAAAATTTGAAACAAAGAAACAAAACTGTCAGTATTTGCAGACAACATAATTGTGTATCTAGAAAATATAAGAGAATCTGAAGCAAATTTTCGACTTCACAGAGTTCTGTTAGGAGGCCAAGCATAATATTAACATATGAAAACAATAGCTTGCCTCATTCTAAAAACTATTACAAAATGTTATGAAAAATGATCCTATTCACAAAAGCCACAAAATTGCAAAATATCTAAAAATAAACTAAAAATCTGCAAGATCTACATGAAGAAAAATGATAAAAATTTTACTAAAAAACATAAAAGAAAACACAAATAATTGGAGAAAATGTTCATGTATCTGGTTGGAAAGACTTGGCATCGTAAACCTGCTCATTCCCCCACAAATTATTCTATAAATTCAGTGAAATCATAATCAAATCCCCAGTGGAATTTTTCAAAGAATTTACAGACCGATTCTAAAATTTTTCTAGAAGAGAAAAATGTGAAAGAATATCCAAGGCAATTTTGAAAAAGAAGTTCTGAAAGAGAGTGACTGCTGTTCTAAATTGCTGAAATAGTCCTATAGAGGCTGAGTTTAAAGACAAGTAAGAAAGGACATTCTTGTACATAGAAGGATACAGATTGCATGTCATTGCAATGACCTTGAGGATAAGAAACAGCCTCAAGCAGGAGAGCTTATGAAGCACAGCTTCTTGGCTTTGCCTTAATTTCTCTGTAAGAGACAGGGTGAGTGCTGGCCATGGTCAGCCTGCCGGGGAAACTGCCAGGTGACAGGAAGTCCAGAACCCTGGAGCCCACCGTGCCCCAGCCACAACACAACAACACTCCAGAACGGTTTTACAAAAACACTTTGGGTAAGCCACATTATCCAGACCCATTCTCAGGCTCAATTTCTTGCTTTATTGCTGTAATGCCACATGCTGCACTAAGCACAGATCGAATGATGACAGCCAGGCACCGAACATGCTTGGTTGCCCTAAGACAATATGACAGGCCGTGTGGTATGCCTGGTCATTACCGCTACTCACCCTAATGCCCATCCTCTGCTGTACTACTTCAGAAATGTGGAAGAGCATGTTCGCCCTTCTAGAACTACTTTTTACAAAATTTTAGGCAGGCATGTCATTTATCTACCAGGAGGAGCTGAGCAGGACAAGCCTGACTATTGCTTATCACAATATCAAAACATAATACAAAGTTGAAAAATAAAAGTGTGATGTTGGTGCAAAATAGCTCAACAGGACATAAAGGAATCTAGCAACTGAACCATGAATGTACGGGAATGTATCATCTGATAAATGCAGCATTTCAACTCAATAAGGAAAGAACAGAATGACTATTCAAAAAATAATGGAGTAGTTCACTGACCATTTGGGAAAAACTAATCTACTTCACTACTTTTCATTATTTAAAATTATACATTCCAGAAGGATTAAAGATCTAGACATATACAAAACAACAAACCTTAGAAGAAAGTCTTAGAGAATGTGATGCAAGGAAAGCATATACAAAAACTATAGAGAAAAAAGTGATTAAACTTAATTTTGTCAAATTGTAAAATCATCAGAAGTCACCATAAACATAATAAAAGATTACAAAATATATTTGCTACATACATAGTAAGTCTTCACTTATTTACTGCTATTAGTTCTGTAACTTTAAGTGAAACAACATGCAACAAAACCAATTTTACCATGGGCTAATTTACATAAAAAGAGTTACAATAAATTTTTAAGGTATCTCATTAATGTTGTAATGAAATGACATTGAATGCAATGACATTATGAGAGGACCTGCTGGATAACAAATGATTGGTGTTCTAAATATATAAGAACCCTTAAAAGAAAAAAGCCCAATAGAAAAATTGGCGAGAGATAGAAACTGGCAATTCAAATAAGACTAACTATAAGTCAGTACTAAACATAAAAATAAATGATCTGCTTCATTGCTCATTAGTAATAGATGAAACAATTATGAGATTCCATTCCCATTTACCTGTGGTTAACAATACTTTTTTTTGAGGAAGTCTTATTTTTTCCTTGATTTTTGAACGATTTTTAATGGGATAAAATTCTGATTGATGCAGTCCCACCCTCGCAACACTTTAAAGATGTCACTGCATCATCTTCTGGATTACATAGTTTCTAACAAGAAATCTGCTGTAATTTTTAAAATCTTTCTTCCTCTGTATATTGTTTTATTTATTTATTTATTTTACACTTCTTTGCTTTCTTCAAGCTCTTTTTATCTTTTGCTTTCAAGAGTTTAAACATATAATATGCCTGGGTTACTTTGTTTTGATGTGTTTTTGTATTTATTCTGCTACTTTTTCTCTAAGCATTTAGATCCTTGGGTAGTGTTTGTAATCAACTTTGGAAAATTGTCATTATTTTTTTCAATATTTTTTCTGCCTTTTCTCTTTTCTCTTTCTGGAATTGTAATGTTCATGTATGTTAGGTTATTTGATTTTGCATTCTCTGTTCTGTTTTTCTTTCTTTTTTTTTTCCACATGTGTGCGCGTGCACATTGGTTATTTCCTGATTATGCGTCTTCATGTTCAGTGATTTTTTTCTTGGCTTTATCAAGTTTACCAAGGAATTCTTCATCTGTGTTACTGTGTCTTTCATTTCTACCATTTCCTTTTAATCTTTTCTTATCATTTCCATCTCTCTACTGAAAGGATCCATCTGCTGTTGTGTATTGTACATCTTTTTCTTTAGTCTTTAACATATAAACTATAGTGAATTAAAATTCTCTGCCTGATTATTCCAACATCTGTTATATCTGAGTCTGATTATGGGGACTGCTTTGTCTTTTGACAGTGTGGACTTTTACTTGATTTTTTGTATGTTTCATCATTTTTTGTTGAAAGCCACACATCTTGAATGTGATAATGAAAATTGATGCAAATACTTCTATGACTGGAAATAGGCATGCCTTTCTATCTGCTAGGCTTTTAGCATAGGGGTTTGAGTTAGTATATTTTTGAGTTGCTACATGGATAACACTGCTGGTTGTTGCCCCAACAATAATCTTTTCCCTTTTTTTTTTCCTGTTAAAAAACTCCAATATCATTCAAGTATTGGGTGACAATGCCTTTAAGGAAGATAGGGCCCTTCTCTAATTTCAGAATATAAATCATAGTTGGTTTAAGCTAATCATGGAAATCTGATTCCCTTTTGCTGATGATTGGATTAAAAGGAGGTATGTAATCCAGTCCACACCAATGATATTAGAGTGAAGACTGCAGGGAGTAGTCTGAGAAATATTTTCCCACATGATCAAAAAGAGGCATGTGCAAGAGCCCAAACCCCACCCCCCATCTGCTCTATCTTTCTGCCATGTGAGAACATGCTCTTTGAAAACCAAGGGAAACTAGGAGACATGACCCAAAACCCTGACATGATTGAACTAATGAATGAACCAATGATGGAATCACCTATCACTGGCTTTCATATATGAGAAAATGAAAATTCCCTAGTGCTGGTCTTCCAAGGGAAGATCAAAATCTGATCGTGACCTCGAAGTGGCCCTCTTATGTTTTCTCATGGCACCCAGTACTGTCCTCCAAATTACACTTGTCATACTGAATAGTTATTGTTCCTTGTTACATTGTAAGCTCTGCAGGACAGGGACCACATCCGTCTTATTCCCTGCAGCACTCCTGTATGGAGCTCAGGGTCTCACAGACGGTTAGTGCACAATAAAAATTTGTTGATTAAGATCTTACCATCAAGTAAGGAAAAAGAAGGAACACATGTAAATGTAAATGTGTGTGTGTGTGTGTGTGTGCACACGCTAAGTATCAAATTATTCCCACTAAAGCTCAAGGAAGTTGGATGGAGTAACTGGAGAAAGCTTCCCAGAGAAGGGAGAAGTGAACTGGACCGTGCAGGAATTCTATCAGAGGGAGGAGGACATTTCTGGTGGGATGGAAGTTAAGGTGCCAGAAATGGAAATGGGAGCAAGTAAAGCAGTGAGGCTTGAGCCCGGTTTCAAGTGAGTTGAGTGCCAGAGATAAAATTGGATTAATTGTAGAGGGTCTTGAAGTCCAGGCTAAGGGGTTTGAGCTTTATTCTGTAAGCAAAAGAAAATCCCTTAAAATTTTGAGTGGAGCAGTGGCATACTCAGAGTCAAGCTGCTATTAAACCTGAGAAACCGTGGGATGAATTGGAGTCAGTGGGATGAAGCGAGGATGGTCGATGAGGCAGCCCGGAGGGTGTGAGCAGGTGGGAGTATTGAGTAATGATCCCTCTCCTATTTTAGCCTATGGTTGTGGAATTAAAACTGTGATTAGTATATAAAGCAAATATTAAAAAGGGATTCTAAAAAGACCTGTAGAAAGAACAAGTCAGACTAAGGTTATTCCTCACCATAACCCTAAAAACAGGGAGGAAAGAAATTCTCCATGCAAGTCCTCTCCTGACAAAAATGAACTCTTTAAAAGTCAACCCTTTTGGCTGAGGCTGTGAAGAGACACTTGGTTCCTCCACAAATTCCACTGTCAATCATGGTGTGTAGTGATTTCAACTGCAAGACAATTTTTGTACCGTCCTTAAAAGCTCTAACTTTTCTTCAAACCACAAAGCTAAGGTCAAAACAATACCCAAGTAGATGAATGTGCTTTTCTCCAGAAATGTCTTGTAAGAATGGGTATGGGTGTGTGTGTGTGTGTGTGTGTGTGTGTGTGTGTGTGTGAGATATTCGAGTAAGTTTTTTTTTTTTTCATCCTGCAGCACTTTAATTATGGTAACAGTTTGAAAATTCCTAACACCTTTCATGGGAGGTGATCAAAAGCAATTTTACCTCACTCATGGTTTTATTTAAACACAGAAAATCTCTTCAGATTTTAGTAAAGAGGTGAGATTTATTATATATTTGCATCAAAGCTACCAGCTCATATACCTGACAGCATGTCAGATTTTACCAAAAAATGAAGCCTTAAAATTTTACTGTCATCAGATTCCCAATCCCCTTCTATTTTAACATTCCTGACAAAATTGCCGAGAGAGAAGGCGCCTTGAACTTTTTTGACCCTATTGTGTCAAACACGTCTCTCGTGCGCGTTGTACTTCGTCTCAGTTCTTTTTGACGGTCAGGTCTGAGGTTTAACAAATTCTCCATAGAAAAAACCTCCAAATGTGGACTGTACCTTCCACTCACATCTGCAGCCATATATCAAAACCTGCCTCCCCAGGTTAGCTTTCCCTGACGGAAAGGAAGTGATGTCTATCTTATGACCTCGGAACTGGCTGAGTGCCCGAGTAGCTGCCCTGTCCTCTGTTTCCCTCACATAAGTCTCCTTCTCCCCTTTAGGAACCATTCCCCCACTTTATGAGGCTCAGAGTCCTTGGTCCGTCTGTCCCTGATGTTCTAAGAACCATCAAAAGGGCTCAGCCAGCTGTGATCGACTCCTTCAGGCCCCAATTTGTGAAGTCAAATTTCTTTACTACACATATTTTAAAATACTGAGGCCAATCTGAATCTAAACCTCTAGGGGTGAGGCCCAAACATCACTTCATATTTTAAAGCACCCAGATAATTTTAATCTGCAGCTAGGGGTTCAGAACCACTAGGTTAGATGATATCTAAAGTTCTATCATCTTTAATACTCCATGACTCTAGGAGGTGCTCATAAATCGCTAGGGTACACCACTCCCCTTTTCCTCCATGGACAGAGACCCTGGAAACATGAGAACTAGACTGACAAATGGTTCTAGTTCAAAGACCTATATCAATGGCGTAGTAGTTGTTTTCTAGAGCTCTGTGGTAAGATTTAAAGTAGTATCTGTATCAACCAACCAGTGTCTGTCACCAGCAATGAGGAGAAAGAGGCATTCAAGAATTCCCCCCACCTGCTCTAATCCAGAGAAGAGATCACGAGGGAAGAGCTCCCAGACACAGAGGTAGATTGGTGCTATCCTTTGTTTCAGGTTTGTAATGCTGCGTAACAAAACCTTCAAATTGAAGTGGCTCACAGCAGCAGCCACATGCTCCTGATGGTGTGATTTGGACAGGGTTTTCAAGCAGTGTTGAGGGGGAGGATCTTGACTGGGACTGGAGGATCCAAGACAGCCTCACGTGTCCATGTCTAGCACCTAGGGTGGAGAGGCAGGAATGGTAGAAGGTTGGTTGAGCCACCCTCTCCAGCAGGGTAGTCAGACTCCTTACTTCGTGGCTAAAGGCTCTAAGAGAGTGAAAATGGAACCTACCGGGCCTCTTCAGGCTCTCCTACAAGGCTCAGAACTGGCACGGCATTGTTTCTGAAGAATTCTCTTTGCCAAAGCAAATCATAAGGCCAGCCCAGGTTCAAAGGGAGTAGAAACAGACTACACCTCTTGACTGGAGACACAACATGTGCATCCGAGGAGGTGGGAAATTATTGGGGCTATCTTTCCAAACAATTTACCATACTCCTTACTCAGTTGACTCAATGGATCCTGTTGTGAATCTATTGGCCTAAAAATCATGTTATAAAATAGGTGAAGAGAGTACGCTGATATTCCTGATTACCCATCCCTAATTTAAATTGTTTAAATATTAATATAACCACAAGCACATGCATCTTATATTCAGAAACACATATTTATATCACCTTTGCTAATATATAAATATAATCAAATATGGTCATTTATTAGATTATTATCTTGACCAGAGACTATCAGAGATAATGTGGTTGAAATTTAACCCTACAATCCCTTGGAAGGATTGTATTTTGTTGTATTTAGGAATACAATTGGACAGAGGAAGTTAAGAATACAATAAGAAGACAGCTATTCCCCCCAACACTATTCTTACTCTCCACCCAAATAAGCAGACAGTCTCCTGAGTGTCAGTTTCAGGATATCAGGCGTAGCAACAAGATTAACAGCAGAATTAGAAACAGTGGCTTAAAATCCACTTCTTCCAGGAAATTACAACCCTTACCATATTCTGACCTTCCCATCATGCTACATATCCTTAACTCATCTGTCTCCTTCTGCAGGTTGCGTTCCCTTGTACAAGTCTTTTTACCCCTTCACACCATATGATTTCAAAGACTGTGGTGGGGGATATTCTTTTAGTTTGATTGTTCTTCAAACAGAACCCAGTGAATTCCAGTGCCATTCATGGACTCGGTTCTTGAAACCATGTCAAGAACAGTGTGGCTGGGACCACACTCCAAGTGGAAAGATTTATTGCCAAATGAGTTTCACTTGATTTCACATTGTAGTTCTGCTGGTTAAAATTCCAAGACAACTTTTTTTTTGTTTTTTAAACAAATGTGAGACTTAGGGGATTTTAAAAACAACAAGACAATTCATGCAAAGGCCACAGAGGTATAGTTGAAAGCCTGCTTGTCCTATAAAGTTTACTGGAAAAAATATATGATGTCATAGACAGAACCACATAGACTATGCTGAATACTTTATCTAACAAGTGTTTATTGAGTAGTTAACATGTTCCTGATATGTTAAGCTCCGAGAAAACAGAAAAATAGGACACCATTCTGGCTCTAATAGTCTGAGTAGGGGATACAGGAATGTAATCCATTATATTGCCCATAATATATTAAGTACTCTAACAATAATAATACATAATAATGACAATAATGATAATAATAATAGAAAATATTTTTTTAGCACTTACCATGACCAGGCATGTTCTAAATGCTTTAACTGACATTAAATCACTTACTCCTCAGAAGAACCTTATGATCCAGATTTTTTCATTATCTTCATTTTATAAATGAAGAAACTAAGACACTGAGAGATGAAATTTTGTGTCTAAGACAAGCTCCAAGTGGTAGAGCTGAGATTTAAATCCACAAGTCTGGCTCTAGAATTCATCCTCTTCACTACTATGCACAGAAGATAGCGGCCGTTTTAAAGGACAGGAGGTATTCCCCAGGTGGAGAAGAGGGAATTGCAAACTTGAAGACAAACTTGAGGACTAATGAGAAGTCTAGTGAGGCTGGGGTCTAATAGGAAGGTAGGGTTTGAGGGGTGGACACTGATGGTGAAGAACCCTGTGTAGTGTAACCATGAAGGCCAAAGCTCCCCACCACCCCGTTCAGAGACTCACCCTGATTCAGAACCATGTCTCCCAGATGACATGTTGGAATCTGGAAGAGAGAAATGGAAAGTAATGGTCATAAACATCTACATGCAAAGTTTCGGTTTTCAGAGTCCTTTAACACACATTCTCGTATGGTATGCTTTATGTTTTGCATTTGGGAAAACAGAGAGAGGAGTGTCACCCGGGACACAAGACCAGAGCCAGGCCTCGGGATCAGGTCTCTGGATTCCTTATCCAAGGTGACCAACACAGTTTACGCCTATTACTGGGCCCCAAAATCTCCAAGGGTCCATTCAGTTAATTCTGGGTCCAGAGGTCCACTGCCACACGAAAAGGATAACTAAGGCTTAGACTCTACTGAGACTCTAGAGGAGGCGAAGGCACTCACAGTGAAAACAACATTAGAGCCTCATCATTACTGCAGTTACAGTGTGACCTGCAGTTCTTAGTGTCCTCACCTGTGAAATAAAGGATGCGAGGTTAAGATGATTTCCAAAGGACCTGTCCAGCTCCATCTTTCTCACCCTCCATCACTGTCTGTTTACATGTAGCTTCATTATTTTAGTCAACTGCTGTTTTGGGCCATCACCGAGTACACAGTTCCACTCCAAACGGAGGTGCGCTGACAGACTGTGCCATTAGAGCTGAAAGCTCAGCGTCTGGCACTTAGCCTCAGGCATTCCTGTGCTCCAGCTGAGCTTCTCTCGTGGAAGTGCCCAGCATTTCCATGTCCCACTATGGGATCTGCTTTGCAGCCTGGAATGAGATACGTGTCTCCCTATTAATCTCCTCACACTGTCTGAAGCACTTTAAAGGTTTGCCATGCTCAGCAACCTGTGGGCCTGCTTTTGTTATTGTTGGTTAGAGCCATGCATACTTGACTTAAAAGTGAGCACCAACTTCGCCTTTATCTGATTAGAGAAGCATGCCGTAGAGAAAGAAAGAGTAAATTTCCTTTGCAAAGCAGACACCTCTGGATGTATTTTTCATGCTGGAGATCTATATCACCTTGACTGAACGGCAGTGGTACTTCTCACCCGGTGAATGAAGTGCCAGTGAGGTCATGAAGAGAACAGTGGGCATTTGCAAAGATGACAACACAGACTGAGTCTGCTGGGTCCAAGGACAGGGACATAGAGCAGTGCCCATGTTAAGTAGATTCATTAATCCCCTCCTCTGTTTATACAGGGCTCTTCAGTTTTCCAAGAGTCTTTACATTCCTTAATTCATTTGATCACCTTAGCACGGGAGATGGTGATCAGGGCACAGATAATTATCTCCGGTGACAGGAAGCTGAAGTTTGGGAATTGTCCAAAATTAAATGGAAAGGCAGGACTTCAATCCAGGTCTCCTAACCCTTAGTCCAGTGTTCTTTCCTCTGCACCATGCTGCCACAACTACTGGGAATCAAACTTGAACTTCTTGAAGGCAGAGACTGTGTTACTCATCAATAAACGCCTCAGGACTTGGCATACAAATTCAAGAAATAGTTGTTGAATTTCTTGAATCCTGGCTTAGCTAATGAGAGAGACTGCCTTTATGAATTTAGTTGAGTATGGAGAGAAAAAAGTTTCAGTCCTTATGGTGTCTGCAAGGCCCTACATGATCTATTATCTTTCTGTTATCCTTCTGACCTCACATCCTTCTACTTTCCCCATTGCTCACTTCACTCTGGCTACTCTGGACTTCTTGCTGTTCCTTAAATGTGCAGACGTGGTTTTGCCTCAGGGCCTTTGCACTGGCTGTTCCCTCTTCTTAGAATAACTTTCCCCAGATACCCTCATGGCTAACTTCCTTGTGTCAAGTCTATGTTCAAATATCCCCTTCTCCATAAAGTCTTCTCTGAACACCTGATTTGAATATGTCACTCATCCTCCACTCTAGTACTTCCAATCTTGCTGTTTTATTCACTGGCATTTTTTTTATCTTTTATCACACTGTATACCTTTATTATTATTTAGAACTACTATTTATCATCTGCCTATACTTGGCAGAATATAAACTACAGAAAGACATGGATTTTTAATTCACTAATGTCTCCTAAGGGCCTAGAACAGTGTTTGGCACAGTGTAGATCCTCCATAAATTTTACTAAATAATGAACGAATGGATTTGCAAGGTCATAAACACACTTTTATTTCATAAAGAGGTTTTCTTTCTGGTCCTTCCAAGTGTATGCAAGCTTAATTGTGATATAATCAACTCTTCTTTGTGCTGCAAAGTGGCCAGGGAGCAGGGAACTTGTCCTGTTGCTTTTGTCAAGCAGAGAAGGAATAGCTGTGGCCTGAATCATGAATCTAATACCTTCTCCTACTGGGCATGGTTCTTTTCAATCTAGATGGGGTTCTTGCACAGAGGAATAGAGGGGCAGATGGAAAAAAAAAATACATCTCTCATGGTATATTTTCAGAGAGGCCCTCAGAGTCAGTAAGAAATAGCACTGAGAGTACTATAGGCAGCCATTCTAGATACTGAGGAGGGGACAGAATATGGCACCAGATCCACTGTTTTTATAGCACGGGAGCCAGAAAAGGGATCCAGAGCAGATAGGCAGGCAAGAAGTTCAATGGGTATGGCCTCTTCTATCCCTAGTCCCAGGTAATTGCTAAGCAGGAGGTGTTTCCCCAAAGTTGTATAATCTCAGCAAGTATCCCGAGCCCTGATGAGTGAGCGAGACGGCTTTGAAGACCTGGACATCTGCATAGAACAAGCTGGAATCTTTGCTGTTGGGGGGCTGGTCATCTGGGCAGGACGCAGGGGGAGAGGAGCTGGAGCTCAGGAAGAAAGCTACTTCTGTGCTGTTTCAGGCCAGCCTAGTCTGGAGAGTGGGGAGAAGTTGGGCCCAATGGGGAGAGTTGCGGGTGGGGGGCATGGAGTAACTCCAGCTGAGAGAGGGAGGGATGCAGGCGGGGCAGCTAGGTGGGTGCCCAAAGGCCACCACTGAAAGAGGAATGGCGCAACCTGGTTCCTCTTTCTTTAGCAAGGCAGAATGAAGGGCTTTCAGCGTGCTAGTCAAAGCCTGCCCTTACTGTTTTAGAGCTGGGCAAGTGAGTGCTCCCTCAGAGCCTGAATTTCCTCACTCTCTTTCCTCACAGGAGTGCTGCCATAACTGAAGGAGGCAGTACTCAGAAAGCCTCCACAGCTCATGCACACGCTGAGGGCTTCCTAACCCAGGCCCCCTCTGGAAGGATCCCCAGTCTCTGACTTTCTTCTCCCTGCCCTGACCGCAGCCAGAACCCAGGCAGGCTGGAGGAGACTGCAGCAAGCCCTCCACCGCACAGCTGAGATCTTCCCCTACCACCCCCATCTCCCATCCCCACACCACCCCATGCCCCTCCAGAGCTGGTTTATTTGAACTAAGAATTTAAATGTAAATATGCAACATCCCTTCCCCTCTCCTTCCACTCAGCGGGAGGGAGCGTGTGTCCACCCCTGTCAGCTGCAGCAAGAGGGCCCTGTGTGCAGAGATCTTATCTACACTGAAGAGAGCAGAAATATTAGACGTGGCTAAATAAGAAAACACAGATTATTGCTGGAGACCCCTAAGGCCTACTTTGTCTGTGCAATAGTTTGTTTTACTTTTCACAGAATTTATTTTGGCTGCAGCCAGATTGATGGTGATTATATCTGAAATCCCTCCCACATATCTGTCACATAAACACTTCGTTTAATTCAGGTTTGTAAAAAGCTATGGGCCAACAGGGAGCTGGTTTTCCGATTAATTAACAGACATTAATGCTGGGCATCTTGTCACATGGGCCAACAGCTCAGAGACTGAGGGTCCAAGAGGGGATGGCAGGCGGCCCTGGCTTGTTTTTCTGGAGTTTGATCCTTGTCTGGTAAAGAAAAACCAAGGAAAAGTTGGAAGGGGAAGAAGAAGGCTGCTCACCGTCTAGCTGGCCGAGGAGAAGGATTCCAGGCTGAGGAGTGGGCCAAAGTTGCCCGTCCGGCACAGCCGGAGAGGCGGGGGGTGGTTCACAAGCGTTTTGAAGTTGGTACAAAATAAACGCCAGGCTTCCTCAGAGTTTCTGTCGATAGCATCACTGGACCCGACACCTCCTGGGAAGGGGAAGGGCCTCAAGGGCCGACAGCTGGGGAGAGTGGCCCCTGTTCAGGCAGCTGTGGGGGACACAGGGCCGGAGCCTTGGCAGCAGTGGCCCTGACTCCCAAGCCCCTAGACTGCTGCTCCCCAGTGATGGCTGCAGCCCTGCCAGCACCGGGCAGGATTTCCTTCTGTCTGTTGGAAATGTGCCCCGAACAGGCTGCATATGCCCGCCAGCTGTTGCTCTCGTTCTGCCACCGCAGCCCAGACAAGAAAGCATTATTTCCTCTTGGTCTCTAATCTTCAGGCCTCAAACTCCACAGGCCTGCTTTGGGCATCATGACCAGAGTGAGTTCCCCTTTCCTCAGAAAAGGCTCTCTTACTCTCCCTGTCCCATTTGCCTTTCCCTTCGACATGGGGTTCCTCCCATCTAAGGGGCTAAGTGTATGCAGGGAATCGTTGGTTTTCAGAGACTATTTATAACCTCACTGATGGGGAGGAGGCTGGTCCATCTGCACGAATGGTCCTGAGCCTGGGAGAATTCCTGTTAGCCCAAGAACGAACATTTTTTGAATTCATTAGCCTCTCGTGTATATGTATCATTTCATTTAATACAAAAATAACCCAGCCAACGAGCTAGTTTTGAATCCCATTTCACCGATGAGGGATTAGTTGGAGAAGAAAAAAGATGAACAGTTGGTAACCCAGGCAAGAAGAGGCTGAAGCCTGAATCCACGTCCACCTGAAATCACATTCTAACCCAATCCTGTGCTTTGCAGAAAGGACACTTTCCCACTCTTTGCTGTGCCACTGACTGACTAGTCAAGACTCCAGCCCACCCAAGGCCTTAGCTTCCTTCTGCACAAAAAAGGGGTGGGTAGCCTTGCCTTTCAGGGCCTGCTGTCCCAATTCCACTTGCAAATAACCGCAAGAATGGGCCATCCCCAACGCTCAACCTGCAGAGGGAAGAGAGGCCAGAAACCAGCTCCAGCCATATCCAGTTACTAACAAAACACTTGTCTTTCTTCCTGACTGAAGCTGTCGCTTGGGGCTCTTGACCATGAGAGCTGATTTTTAACCCTTTCGCAGCCACTGTTTGTTCCTCTCTCAGCACAGAAAACATAAGGCACTGATTAGTCAGATGTTTCTCTGCTCAGACCTCAGACCTGGCCCAGACCTCACCCTGGGGACACTCTTTGAAAGGAGAAGGACCTGCAGGAGCCCTAGCAGGATATATCATTTTTGACTTGGCTCTCTTAATTTTTCACTCCTGTCCTTTTTTGTAAATGTTACTTTGGAAGTGTGATTCCTATTTCACCATCCTTTTATAAAACAAAGGGTGCCATTGTTTAGAGGGCAGGAAAGGAGAGACTGGTTTGGTGGGGAGAAAGGGAGGGGACAACAGTCCACAGAGTCCACAGAGTCAGGGGTCAAGTCTGGGAACAGGCCTGCGCGTTTCCCAAGGTGGAGCTGGGGAGGACTGGGCTCCTGGGAAATGCCCATCCAATTCAGACACCCCAAGTCTACGAGGAACTCCCCATCTATTTCAGAGAGTCTTTATTCCTCATGACTCTCCTCTCAGGGTGAGACTGCACTAAATTTTATTGGCTTCCAAGATTTTTAAACCTCCACTCCCAGCGCCAAAACCAACCAGCCAAACAAACAAAAACCAAAACAGGACAAAAAGTAGCCTCGGGGAACAGTACTATAGAAACAATGGGGATGCGAATTCCAAAACTCCTGGGTTCACCCCAGCTTTAAGGATGTGATAGTCACAGCCAGGAAACCAACCCGGAGGCTGTGTGCTGGCCTCCGGGCTCAGAGGCCTAATTGTCAGACTGCGTTTCCAGATGCAAGGTTCCTGCCTTTGGCACGGACTTTTTCTATAACAAACCCACTTTGGGGTCATTCA
Organism: Cynopterus sphinx; assembly: GCA_030015415.1. Classification (NCBI taxonomy): domain Eukaryota; kingdom Metazoa; phylum Chordata; class Mammalia; order Chiroptera; family Pteropodidae; genus Cynopterus; species Cynopterus sphinx. The sequence continues at coordinate 33,349,082 of CM057383.1, read as the reverse complement.
TCAGTGCATAAATACACACCTGGGAGGTAGGGGACAAGCCCCCATTTTTCTGGCTCTATAAATACAGAACTCACATTTCTCCATTGACATTTGCAGAGGAATGATCGATTAGAGAGCCTTGCACCATGGAGCAATTTCAAATAAATGAGAGTCGTCTGGTGCACGCTCCAGCCTTCCATGCACGCCCTGCAGAGGAAACGAGCCCTTCCTTTCCAGCCTCTTCCTTTTTAGGTGAGCAAAAGGAAAGACCCAGGCCTGAGAGGGGTTCCAGCTTTAAGCTTGTGACTGTAGGAGGTGGGGGAGGGGAGTTGCAAACTCTCAGTTCCCTGTGCTGCTCAGGGAGAACCAGAATTCCAAAACACTGAGTGTTGAGGCCTCCAAGACTATCTGGGGACCAAAGAAATAGAAATGGGTGAGACTCACTGTGGGGTGACTTCCCAGAGTCACTGTGATAGGCACCTGAGGCTACCTCTGTTACGTGGGCCAAGGTGGTGCTTGTCCAGTTGGAAAGATTTGAGAGAACCACAAAAATTGTTCCTGATCTAAAATATTGTCTGCATCTGATACGTGGAACGACACAATTGGAAACCCCTTTCTTTGGGTTAACTTTGCTCCTAGTTTGTAACATGGAGTCGATACTCTGAAAGGAGGTGGGGGTGGGCTGGGAAGAAGTGGGGGTTCCCTGGGAGGGGGAAAGCGTGAACTGAAAGATGATAGCTGGAAAAAAAAATGTACCAGAGCCAAGAGGACTCAGAAAGGGCCCTAGGATTAGAACTGGTCATTAATGGTCACGTTGAAGAAGGCAGCACTGGGTCCGTGTGGGAGGAGGGCTGAAAGTCATAAAGTGAGACAGTGAGTACGGATCCTCCTTTTTTCACAAGTTTGGGATTCAGGGAAAGAGGAGAGAGCTTAAACTGCACGACAAATTGCTAGATCAGACAACTGAATGAAGGATTTGGGGGCAGTTCACGAAATACACTCTGTGTGAAAATACCTTCAAAACAGTGGGAGTGGTGTACAGATGAGACTTTGGGTCCTGACTACCTGGCGGGAGTCTTGAGTCAGTGGACAGGGGACACCTAAGAGTCACCTGGCTAGCCGCACAATGCCCTCCACCCCTCTGCACCTCCGTGGCATCGTGGGTTCTCTCCAGAACTTGAGGGATCACGGCCTCTTGACCCCTGTCACCCCAGAGACACAGACTTGAGCCTCCAGTGCCTGGGAGAGAAAGCTGTGAAGGAGGATTCCAGAAAGGGCTGCTCCCCACCCTGCTGGACCCTCTTTCAACACCAAGCAGGCATCCGGATTGCTGAACTTTCTCTGAGCTTTTCGAGGGAGAGACCGGTGTGGTGAGGGGAGGGCTGAGTGGAGCCAGTGAATGGTTTAGGGAGAGAATTAAATTTCCCCGAAGAGGGCTCTCTTCTTGGAATCCTTGAGAGCTTGTGTGACAATATAATCAAGCGGGAGGCCAGGGCAGCCTGTCACCCTGGAAGCGTGCCTCTGTCTGGCTGAGGTGGTGGGTGGGTGAGCAGGGCTGGGGGCGGCAGGTGCAGTAACTGCAGGTATGTGCTGCTCTCTGCCAGTTCCTACGAATCGTAAGTGAAGCAAACAGAAGCTCTGTGCCAGGAACCTTCAGCAGGCGAGGATGCCGGCTACTCGGCCCCACATAGCTGGGCCTGGCAGCTTCGGCAGCACAGAGCCACCCACCGGAACGTCTGACGCCCCAGCCCCACTCGATGGCTTCTGTAAGCTCAGCCTTGCAGTCTCCACCACTGGTCACACTTTGTGTGACTGTTTCAGTCCCTTCACAGGAGCATTTCCCACACGTCACCATCAGATATGCTCCTTGGATGTGGAGACTGGCACAGGGAGGAGGAGTTTTGCAGCCACGGCAGAGATGGAGGGGAGGGGAGGGGAGAGAGACCTAGCTCCCTGAATAACCAGAGATCTTACTGCTGACTCAGTGGCTCAGTTTCCCTGCTTTCTATTCCTCCCAGTGCACCGCCGCCTCCTCCGAGTCCACTCTGCCTCGCCTTCCTGTCCAGCACGCCACATATCTCTTTCAAGAGCCTCGATCTGAACCAAACTTTGACTTGAGAAAATTGCTGAATAACCACGGTGGCCCCTTAAACAAATGTCATCATTCAGAGACAACAGATACCAATGCCCATATGTAAAGATAAACATACGTGTGCTCTGTCTCCCAATCATTTTAAATAGATGTTAGCACAACACAGCTCAGCTATGTAGACTTTTTGAAAAATCAATATTGCCTGGAGCTAGCAAATAAGGAAGGAAATCACTGGGAAATGCATTATTCATGAACTTGCCAGAGTGCTGATGACTGGCGGTGATAAAAGTCCCAGTGTGAGCAGAGCAGGCAGTCTGATAGCTCCCTATCAAGTCAATCTATCCAGCCAGCTTCCTGTTTTCGGGAGCAAGGATATCAGCTCTCATCACTTTTCTCTTTTCTCTCATTTAGGAGAGAGGGTTCTCTGCACCTGTGGGAACTGAACTTGCCTTTTGCTCAGGTCATGACACATGGAGAGCAGGGATGGAGTGTGTGTGTTGATGGGGAGACAACCAGATCTTCATAGAGGGAAACCGTGATGAGAACTCGTTAGAGTTCTGTCCTCTACAGTTCTTCAACTCACACCTTCTGGTGAGCAAGAAAAAACCCTTCTCACTTTTAAGAGTTCTAACTGGCAAAGGGAAATAATCACTAGATTTTAATCAATCAAGGGCCTTTGCCTAATAAAATTCTGGGTAAGTTCCTCAGACGCCTGAGCACAGAGCTAGGAAGGGATGGTCTGGCTACCTCATTACAGAGCTTTCCTGGCAGAGACAGGCTGCCCAGCCTGGAGAAAGGATGAGGAGAAAAGGGCCTGTGGGGCAGGGAATCCTGGGGCCTGCTTACAGGTCTTCTACTCATTAAGTTATTTCAGGCAAGATACCTGACCCTGACTGGGCTTCTGAGCATCTCCACAATTAGGGTAAAAGTCAGGAAGCCCACATGGTCAGGAAAAGAGACCCGGATTGCTTCTGAAGTTTTCCATAAGCTCCAGTGAGAGAGAAAAGAAACACTAAAGAATAAGAAAAATTGTCATGTTCAAGTTAAATTTCAAATGACTAACAACACAGACTCATGCATAAGTCATGTGCACCTGAGAAACGTGTTATGCAAATAAACACGAAGTCCAAAGAGCACTAGTTTACACACCATCCTGCGCACAGTGGGTGTGCATCCCAGAGTGATAAGCATGGTGCTGAATAAGACATGGGCATCATTGGAAGAAGAGACAATAGGTCATTTCTAGCCCTGCCAAATCAGCTACCTCATTTTTGTCAGGCCTCTGAAGGAAAGGAAGAGCTGGTTGTCTGGTGCAGTTTGTTGGAGGCCCCCACCCTATTCCCTGCAAGAATGCCTGGCAGTTCTTCCAGATAACATGCCCAAGTCAGAGACGATGGACGCAGTTCCAAAGGGGATGGGGCAGGAAAAAACTCCAAGGGTCCAGTCCTCCAGCTGCCTAGGCAGCAAGCAGAGGGGAACCAAAGTGGTATCACTGCTTTTTAGTTCTGGATGAACAGGGCTCCCCAGCGAGTGGGTGGGGTGAGCTAGAACTAGCATGAAGCAGAGCCCAGGGCAGCCTCGCTCGGTCAGTGTTTAGCTGAGGGTGAGTCAGCACAGCAACGAAACCCTTGTTAGAAGAATCAAACCACTTTTTACTTTTCAGTGAAGAGTTAGTTACAGATTTCTTTCTTTTGAATATTGCTTTGATATTTTCATGTACATACAGGGCCTTGAAGGGACTTAACGAAGAGAGACGAGTAGAAATCTCGTAGTCCCACTTACCAAATCAGGAAGAATCATTATTTATGCTCACATGGCTGATTGTATTCAAGTGCATGTTCTTAAAGCATGTGATCACTGTTCCTTAAATTGAGCTCCCTTTCCTACTGCAATTTTATTTATGTGATAGCAGTTACCTGAGAGAAAGATTTGCAGGAATCTCAAGCACACAGAGCTGTCATGATATCCATTGGGAAGTGAAAAGAATATCTGAGGAGCAGATAAGTTTCACAAAGCTTGGGCATTGCACTCTTCATAAGACATGCATCCTTCAGCCCCTTGCCCAGACGTGGCATCTGAGAGACAGAGCCTGGCAGCGAGAAACACTAACATCAGGAACACATCACATTGCCTGCTGACAGCCAAGGAAGTGCTGTAGAAACAGTTATTCTGTCTTCCTTTCTGGGTCATGAGTCTGGGTCCATATATTGTAGGGATGGAAACAACAACAACAACAACAACAACAACAACAACAGCAGCAGCAGCAGTAGCATAATAGCTCCAGAGTCTATTCTCATGTCACAAAATAGCGTAGAAAAATAAAACATGGTACTAAAAGTCATCTACTAAAAATCACCTAGTCTCGTGTGTCCAAAACTGGGGTTTCCCAGAACATACGTTCTAAGAGATGGTAATAGATAGGCTATATAAAAAGTATCCCATGGTCAAATTAGTTTGGGAAATACTTAATATTCCCCCCATACACTGAAATATTAAAGGCACTGAGAAGTGCTGTAGTAGGTAAACCTTAACTCTGATTGATTCCGCATCTCCCAACTTTATTGAAGGATGGGATCATTTTCCCTTCAGTATGGCCAGTAACATACTATGGAATTATGTTATTTTGGCTAAACATATATGTCTCCTTCCTCCCTTTAGTTCCCCTGCAACTTTCCTGTCCCCACCCAACCCCTAACACACTTTACCAAAACTTCAAAAAGATTAAGTGAATGCCTAAATGAAGCCCTCAGAACACCTGTTGGAATAAGACAACTTCATGTGGCCGAAAGCTTCAATGGCCGCAATTTTCCACTCTTCCTTGTATCGATTCCCTTTGCCACCTAATTTTGCAATTCCTTCCATAAATGAGAGGTATACTCCCCACCTCTTAACTCTGAATTTGGTCATGTGACTTGGTTTGGCCAATTAAAATGACCATGTGCCGATTCCCAGCCTTGCCTCAAGGAGCCCGTGTGATTCCCCTTGCTCTCTTTCACCTCACCATTACCATGAGAACATGCTGGGGCTAGCCTGCGGAAGCATGAAAGACATGTGGAGCAGAACCCGGTCATCTCAGTTGCCCCAGACTAGACCAGCCTAGATCAGCCAATGGTCAGAAAATGACTAGACTAGTGAGTTAGCCCAGCCAAGAACAGCAGAAGCTACTGGCTGACTCCCAGCTGACCCCAGAAGGGTGAGCAAGTGCACTTATGATTGCATGCCACTGAGGTTTCACAGTTACTTGTCATGCGTCACACAGTGTTACTGAGGCAATAGATAACTGGTAAATTGTAACAGAAAGAACTTGAGCTTTGGAGTCAGTTACACTGATATTCCCATCCCTGCTCCTCTGTCTCACCTGTATGAACCTGAGCAAACCATACTTGTCTTAGCTTTAGCTTCCTTGTCTATTGGACAAGGAAAACAGACTGCCATCATCAGGGTTAACAGAGGTCACATATGAAAGTTCCTAAAATAGTGTCTGGCACATAGGAGGTGATCAGTAAACATTGTTTCCTTTGCCTGGAATCCTTTCACTAAATGCACAGAACTTTTACTGAAGGCTAACTGCTTTGGTGTCTTCATTTCTAGATCTGAACAGTCTGAAATCAGAGCTCCCCAGGATCCCTAGGCAAAGCGGCCATCCTAGTGGACAGACTGTTGAGCGGCCTGCTATATCACTTCGTGATATAGCACAAACTTCTTTCCAATACTCCAATTTCTATATAAATAGTCGTTTACATCCTTTTCAGAAGTCATACAGTGACCCACCAAGTGAGCATGTCATTACTTATTTTACCATTTGGGATGTTTTCATAATTTTCCCCACTAAATAAGGAATAGATATATATTAAATACCAAGATAGATGAGGTAAAGTAATTGTAAAATAGCATATAATGAACAAAAGAATATCAAAGAGAAGACAACGTCTCTAAAATGACATTCAAAATAATGGCTTGTGTCATCAATGAACACTTAATGTCTCTGCAAGAATCCTGCTGACAAAGAGCCATAAGTAATATATTCTTGAAAACTGTCTATCTTGAATGGTTAAAATAAAAGCTTTTCTGTCTATAGCAAAAAGCCTCAGTCGTCTGAGAAATGTCACTTCTGAGTTGTACCAAAGCCAGATAACGCGAATTTGCCTGCAGAGTCTTAAAGAGAGGACAAAGATGAAGCCCGACCTTTTCAGATGTTAACGGTTCTGATTGGCGAAATTTGGCTGTTTAATCATCATGATCCCCATCCTGTGAACCTATTTTTATTCTTTGTCCTCTCAGTGTGCAAGACAAACAAGAGCAAGCAACATCTGCCTTTCTCTAAAGCGCTCTGTGAACTCACAATCTCCTCAAAATGCATTTACCTCCTCTCTGAGCCTTCCAGGAGACACAGTGGGAAAGTCTGAAAACAGCCGCGGCCAACTGGTCACCCTTAGCTGATCTCTCGCTCCTGAAGGAAGTCATACTGGCCTACAGCAGAAGTCCATTTCCAGTTATTACCACTAGACAAATGGCTTTTAAATTACATCCTAAAATGCAAACAGGCCATTTGTCTTTTTAAGTAACGGCATAGAAATACTGTCTTACTGCCATCCTAGGTTCTGCCTTGCAGGGGGGAGTGTGGGTGGGTGCATAGGAGAGAGTCCAGAAGGCAAAAAACATCCAAGGTAGGGAGGGATTTGATTTTAAGAAGCTGGTGGCTTTTCTAGATTCAGATGGGAGCGTGAACACTGGCTGGACTTCTGAGAAGGTAAAGCTGAGGTGGCTTTTCCTGGAAGCTGTCTAGGTCAACCAAGAGAATGAGAAGTAAACTTCTGGGATGGGAAAGGTGAGCAACTGAGGAGCACTGTAGTGGAGAGAGACGAAGCTGGACGATGGCCATGACCAGGCCTTGACCACCGGGCTAGAGGCTGGACTTTAACCTCGGGAGCCATGAACTTCCCAAGGAAGCAGCCGGATGCCTGGCCCCGGCCGAGGGAGCTGCTCTGACTCTGAGCTTAGCCTCTGGACTTCCAGCCGCTCCAGTCACCACCCTTGGGAGATCTTAAAAGCCAGAAACTGCTACCTCCACTGGGCCAGGCATTAACTCTGTGACATGACATGTTATGAATAGGGAAACATTAAAGAAAGAATTCCAGCATTCCTCCTCCAGCTCTAAAGCCTTTGTTTACCTTCTTAGTCGAGGCCTGTCAGTTCCCTCCGTGAGCCGACAGGTCTGGAGGGTGAAGGAAGCTGTCACCGCATGGTTTCCACGCTGACAGTCTGTCTCGCCTCTGTTTCAGCACACAGCTGGCCTCGAGGCACCGAGTCACGCTACATCTTTCAGATTGTGGTCTCCCCGGGGCATAAAGGCAACAGAGCCCCCAGACTGGAGCCCAGGGAGTCGCACAGAGGGGCCTCCCCGTCTGCCAAGAACAAAAAGCTGCCAGCTTTCAGGGACGAAGTTATCATCATCTCACCTCCTTCTCAGGGAGGAGGTGCTGCTGGGCAACTTTCTCCTTCCTGCTGTCCTTAAGAGAGCCGAAGTCCCATCCTACATGGAAACAGCCGCGGGCCATTTAAGATGCTCCATATACTGACTTCATGTCCCAGAGATACACATTCTTAGATACGCTCACCATTCAACGAACAAGCACCACTTACATTTAGAAAAGTTGATTCTATAAAGATAAAGACTGTGAGAGGAAACCACCGTTTCTATATTGGAACAAATGCGGGCCCATTAAAAAGTAAAATGCAAAATTTGCAGGCAGTTTTTTAAAGATAATGCAAAAGTCCAAGAAGGTTAACTCTTGTGGAATTGATCTAAGCCCCTAGATTCCTTGGGTTTATGTTTCTACTCTCTTCTGATATATAGGATGCTTTGGTGAAAAGTTTAAGAACCACAAAGTAGTTTCCAGTATCCAGTTTTCCAGAAAGTCTACAGAATATGTCCGTGTCTCAAGTTCTTCATTAACAACAATAATAATAAAATAACGTTTATGTGCCAGGCTCTAGTCTAAGTACTTTATATGGATTATCTTCTTTAAATGTGGCCACCGCCCAATGAAGCAAGGATTACTATCATAACTGCTCAAAGAGGTTAAGCGATGTGCCCAAGACCATTCAATTTCAAAGCGGGGGAACCAAGATTTAAAACCAGTTAACGAGTCACCAGACTCTTCTTCTTAGCTGTTCATCTATATTGACTATTAAATGAAATGGTTGGATCAAGTGATCTCAAAAGTCTCTTTCAGCTATGCACTCCTAGGACTAAGCACAAGGAACACAATCAAATAAAGAGAAACCCTTTCTCACAAAGACAAATTCAAGATGGCCAGGTCAGCCTTAGTTTGTTTTCCCTAGTACGTGCTGGTTGTTGAGAATTTTGAGTTGGTTTCCCTATTAGAATCAAGTTGGGTAGCACGAAATCCAGAAAGAACTCCTGGAGTGGGCTCCGAGGACAAGAGACCCAGGGTCTTTGTGAAGCATACACAGTGTTGTGGGAGAATCAACCTCTGCAGAATGGAAGTGGTTTTTTCGTATCTGCACCCACCTAGAAGCAAATGGAAGAGACAATAACCAAGTGACGGATGCATACTGTCAAAGGAGGCAGCTTAGCTGAAGAGTGGACCCGAGAAGAATGCCCATCCTCTTGTGGACTCCTAAGGGGCTCCGGGCAAAATGGCTCTGAGGGAAGGGACATCTGGTACTGAAACCCCACCTTCTTTCTCCTTCCAAAAGCTACTGCTCTGTCCAGGATGCTGGCCTCAAGACCCTGCCCTCTGGGCCTGTTCTTATGCAAAGCACAGTAAAGGCAGGTTTGATCCACTGAATCAAGGGAAGAAGCAGACGACCACATAAGAAGTCCAGGGGAAGAGAAGGGTAGAGGGGCCTACATTAGAATATATGTGCATGGCAGAGGAGGCCCCACCAATCCCGTGGTCCATTGACAGCTGTGGATGGCAGCAGGGGCCATGAGCTGAAGACCAGAGAACATGGAGCTTTTATTAGCATTGACTTGAAGCCTCCCTTACTCCCTTAACTCTGAATGCCCACAATGCCCACCCCCGTGAACTGTTACTGAGCTCGGGCAGCCTCCTCCAGGCAGTAGCACAGAACGCCCAAAGTATACACCTTAAGATAACACTCCCAATCAGAACACCAAACACCTTTATGTTGAGTCCCACCTGCCTTTAACCTTCAGTGATGGCCCTCCATGTGGGACAGGCAGCCACCTTTAGTTTTACTGCTGTGGATTTCTCCCATCAGCAGCACCTGCCTCTCTGCCCCGATTCTGCATACCCCACATGCTTTCCTCAAGCCCTGGGCTCTCTCCAGCAAAAGCCACCAAAGCATGTGACCCACACACTACTCATTCCAATCTGTAAGTTGTCACTTAAGCTTTTCCTCCTGGAAAGCATCATCTCCTCCTTTCACCGGCCACAGCTCCCTGCCCCAAGCTCTCTGCCTGTGGCTTCCTGACCCCACCAATGCTTGCCAGTCTAACCTGTGTTGTTGGCATCTCTTCCAGGACACTTTAGTCTAGACTTAGCACTGGGTGTCACGAAGCTCCACTCTTACCTGAACTTGCCTTCAGTGTTCATTTGACTGCTTCCCCCATTAGTCCTGTCATCCCGCTATGGCTGTACACCTCAAGGATGGGGAACAGCTCCAGATTCTTCTTGCAAACCTACTATGCCCAGGGAAGGACTGAGCATTCTGTAGGTGGTCATCAACCACCTAGCAAATCAAATGACTTATGCCTGCATACAAGTCCTGGCCCCAGCACTGGCAGCCATCTCCATTTTGGGGCCTGTTTCCTCACCTGTAAACTGAGGGGCTGTACAGTAGTTTCCAACCATAGCATCACATTAGAGTCACATAGAGACCTAGAAAAAGTCTCAATAGCCAGGCCTACCCAGGGCTTCTATTTGAATAGTGTTGAGCGAGACCAAACATCAGTCTTTTGTCCTTTTTTAAAGCATTCCAGGTGATTCCAACGTGTGGTCAAAGATTGGACCACTGGCTTGGATCAACAAAATAGTCTCGTTAACTCTGTGGTTCTGTGACTCGCACTGATTGGATGGTATTCCAAGTGAGGCCACCCCTGAGAGTTAGGTTTAAATTAGCTCCTCCTAACTCACATGTTGGGGAGTGGCCACAGGTCGGGGCAGTATCAATAGCCACTGTCAGAATTCCAGGCTGACCAGCACTGATGGCTGTGGCAGGTCTGGAGCTGCTCTTAGGTGACACATACTCCAAAGGACTCTTAGATGATGAATGAAAGGGTTAAGGCCTCCCCCAAATCTGATCCCCTCCAACATATTACGTGCTCCTGAAAGTGTCAAGAAAAGTTCAGGTTTTGTTGGCAGGTTGTGCCAAAATTCTTGCCTGAACATATTGGATTATAAAATATGTGGATATGACAAGCATATCTGACAGATCAGTTTGCCGCATACTAAGATGATGTTTAGAAGAAAGACATGTTTTTTCACTGTTGTGGTTTAGAGTTTTTGGGTTGTTTTGTGTGTTTCCTGAATGTTTTCATTCTTTCCTCCTTGAAATATGGCCCTGACTTTGAGTTGTGACATCAATTAAAAACTAAGCTAATGAAAAAGCTAAACCCAGGGGGGTACATTAAATGCCACTTAGGAAAGTTGGTTCCGGCTCCTTTTCAAAGCCAACTCTTGGATACCAAATCATGCTCAATTATAGGCCTTCGTTTTTCTTGGGATATAAAAGTCTTTTTGTAACTCACCCTCATGTGGGGCTGCATAAATGAGGCATATTCATATTCTCTCCCACCCCCACCTCCCTCCCTTTCTCTCTCTCACTTGTTGAAACAAGCATAGTAATTGCATTACCAGATTTCCAGGATTAACTTTTGGTTCAAGGAAAAGAGCTCAGTCTGAGCGTGTATCTGTAATTAGAAGTGGTAGGGTAATTAGCTACACACAGATTGTGTCTATAAGGGGCCTAGAAGACAGGTCTATGTATTCTGTTTCATCAAACAACTTAAACAGTAAGTGCCTCACTCACAGGCCTCACAGAACAAATATTTGCTGATTGATTGATTCATCAAACAACTGGTCAATTCAGTTAAACCAGCTTTTTGCTGTCTGGTAAGCCAAGGAAAGAAAAATAGTTGAGCTAAGTCTTTCACTTTTCAAATGGCTGCTTTGCTGCCTTGCAGAAATAACTGCAGAATGGCACATGGTAAAGGTGCTGAAGCCTACTTCTTTCTTCCCTTTTTATGTCTTTCCAAAACAAATAGCATTTAAAAATTAATAGGCCACAAAATGAAGCTCAGTGTGAAAATCTACAGAAGACATTCCTCACATAGCCTACTAAAGGTGTGCTTCTCTGAGCGCTCGTCTCCTGAGGGTCAAGACACTTCCCATCACTGAGAGGGACTAAAGCCAGCGCATCCCTCAAGGAGAGCAGGCTTGACCCCCAGAGGCAGCCTCTCAACTACCAGAAGATACACTCACATCGCTGGGTACTTTGCTGGGAACACGATGCCAATATCTAGACGCAAAAGGAATGCCCAGACTGGAGGCGGTGTCCTGCCCACTTCACAGAGAAACCTCTGCTCTCTTTGTCACTCATTAGCAGACTGTAAATGACTGGCCAGAAGCTCTGCTCTCCCCTACTTGGCCCTGCTCAGCCCTGCTCTGTTGGTAGAAATTCCTGGTGGGGAGTGAAGTGTTTCGACATACTTTATTTTCCATTCTGGAGCCACTGACCAGAGGAGATTTGTCTCTGTTGGGCCCAGAAGAAAGAAGTTTGCCCCACAGCAAGGCAATGCTCCAGCTGTTCACAGAAATGCCTGCTCGGAGGCTCTCAGCGGAGGCTAAGGAATGGCAGGGAGGTGGTTTCCCATAAAGAGCAATTTAACGTGACATGGAGGTAAAGGCCAGGAGTCCCAAAATGCAAACAGCCCATCACCTGCGAGTAATCCCCTGGGCCCGGTCACATTTGAAAAAAATCCATCTCACAAATCGCCCAGTGTTTAACTTGAAGTCCATTTGTTAATTTGGTAAACACTGACATGATATTGACAATCGACTTTAATCCAGGGAGGAAGGAAGGATCAGGTGTCAGGCAACTTCAGGCCCCTCTCCAGTCCCTCCTCACCTGAGGGTCAGGGAAGGGGTAGTGATATTTCAGAGGGAAGGTAGAAGAGCAGTGGAGGCAGGGGCTCCTTAACCCTCCATGTGCCAGAGGTGGGGGGAGGGACAGGCAGAGCTCTTCTCTGAGCAGTAAGGAGCAGCTTACCATTTACAGAACACTTCACCCATTTCCTGACTAACTCTTTAGGCCTGACCTATTAGAACAACCATGATGGTTATTTTTTTGTATCAACTTGGCTGGGCCATGGTGCCCAAATATTTGGTCAAACACTCTTCTGAATGTTTCTGTGAAGGCTTTTTATTTGGGGGGCTGGGGTGGGGCAATGACATTAACATTTAAATCAGTGGACTTGGAGTAAAGCATATTGCCGCCATAATGTGGGTGGGCCTCATCCAATCAGTTGAAGGCCTGAATTGAACAAAGACTGACCTCCCCTGAGCAAGAATGAATTCTGCCAGCAGACTGCCTTTGGACTCAGACTGCAACTCTTCCCTGAGTCTCCAGCCTGCTGGCCTACCCTGCAGATTTTGGACTTGGACCCTCAGAATCGTGTAAGCCAATTCCTTAAAATAAATCAATCTCTCTAGATATAGTTAGACGATGGATGGATGGATGGATGGATGGATGGATGGATGGATGATTGATAGATAGACAGATAATGGATCTTGTTGGTTCTATATTTTGGAAGAACATAATAAACCAGTAGTGTTTTCAACCTAATTTTATGAGGGAGAAAACAGCTTCAGTGATAACAGGAACCAAAACTGGGCCACTGCAGTGTAAACTGATCACTCAGAGACAGTGCATTGGGACCAAGTTCTCACATGACAACCTCACCATTTTTAAACATAAAAGCCCAGGGCTTGGGGCGGAGGGGGAAATAAAAAGTTAAGGCTTCAGCTGTTGCCATTGGACAAGCATGTGTCTTGATCATATCACTTCTGTTCTTGAAGATTTCTGGGCACGCAATCCCGCCCCCCATTCATCCTTCACTGCTTCTCCATTGCCAACCAGAGCTCCCTTCTCTCTTAATTTACACCCATTTTCTTTGGTGCTATCATCCACACGGGGCAATGCTGATTGTAAAGTTTCTAGCAGGAGCCCTCTGTGAACTAAAAGGCACTTTTAAATAGCACATGGCAGCATGCTCAGAACACAGCAATTGCGGAGAATGCACAACTTAAAGAACTGGGTTTGTGATCTCCTACAAATGTAAGCTGGACTTTGTAAACTGTAAGGCCTATAGAAATGTGAAGTTTCATCATCATCATTCCAGGCTGTCATCTGAGTAAAGCTGAGTGAACATTCAGTTTCTCAGCTATAAGGAGCAAATCACAAAACTTTCAGGTTCAACGTTGAGCCTACTCTGTATCAAAAATTAGTTTGAGATGACAGGAGATTTAATACCCTGAAGTTAACTAAATAAATTCCAGACTCCTGGTTTAATCACCTAATCCTTTAAACCCTCTCCTTTCTTCATAGCAAAATAAATAGTTGCCCCTTCTTTTATTAAGAAGAGCTGTTTTGGTTGCAAGAAACAGAAGCCACCTCACGCTAACTTAAGCGCAGAAGTGTTCAGTCTCACTGAACCCGAGGGCAAGAGTAGGTGAGTCTAAGGGACTGAAATCGGAAAATGGAAGGCACCAGGAACCCGGGTGAAACTCTTCTTCTCTCAATGACTTCATTCTTGTCTCTCTGCTAACTCAGCCGACATACGGAAACAAAAGCCTCTTTGCTGGTGCTAAATTTGTATTTCTTTGTTCAAAGAAGAAATTCCATTCTAGCCAAGAATGAAATATCTTGGTCCTCATTCCAGATTTTTAAGTAAGAACTTCTGATTTCTGGGTTCCCATAGATGCCCACCCTCATCGAACCAGCCGTGGTGGGGGCTAGGGCCGGTCAGCTGTAGCTCCCACATGGCTGGCAGCTGACCTACCTCTGCAGACCCTTGTGACCCACAGTGTAGGATGGAGACAGGTAGTCACCCCCCAAATGACCAACCACACCAGTGTTTCTCAAACTGGCTCTGCATCCAAATCACCTGGAAAACTTGGAAAAAACACAGACGCTTCAAGCCTACACTAGCTCAGATGTCTTAGAACAGTAGCTGTAGCTGCCAGCAGCCTTGTCTACTTTCCCGGGAAAATTTTAGGAACAGGAAAGGACAATCAGTACATTTAGCAATAGCCTTGTCCTCTCTCATTCCTACTTCCTCCAAAACAATACTATGCAACCTTTAAAAGACCCCTTTCAGGGAAACTGTTATAAAATACCTTCAGGTGTTACAGAGTAAGAGATGGGGGATGATAATCTAATAGCCCTGTACCAGCCTTTACCATATACCAAGTGCTTCCCCATTTGCTAAGTGCTCCTTACCAGCTGGTCCTTGCGCAAGGCTGTTTGATAAACCTTCCTGTATCCGCGCAACAGTCCCACAAGTTACATGCTTTTCATTCTCCTTTGACAGACGAACAAAGTGAAGCTCAGAGAGATTGAGTGACTTGCCCAAGGTCACTTAGCTAGTCAGTGACAGAATCACTTCGTTGTATGTCTGTCTCCCTCAGTTCCATGAGGCTAGGGACAGTAGGCTCCTGCTTTTGCCCAACGCGGTCTCCATCCCAGCACTAAGCATGATGCTGGACACAGGGCAATTGCTCAATAAATGTTTTTGTGGCGAATGTAAAATAAATGAATGGCAGCCTGACAGTCTTTGGCTAGGCCATTTCACATATCCCTCCCAGAGCTTCCTGACCCCTCGGCAGGCCCTGATGGGTTATGGGTGGACTGAGATGCACATCCTCTCAGCCTCTGGGGCAGCCAGAGCCCTCAGACCAGCAGTTTCCTCCAGCTGTAAGTAGCCTTGTCGACTTTCCTTAGGATGTTCAACAATTATTCTGTTCTATGTCAGGTATGATTTGGGAAAGTGTGGGAAGTACAGCACCGCCTCCTTTAAAGAGTAAAGTTCCATTCTGTTCATCAAAAGCTTGGAAGGTGGGCTGCTTTCCCACCCCAACCCTTTCTAGTTACCCTGAGATATTCAGAAAATTGCTCTGCAGCCTCTGTCTTGGGAGAGTCACTGGATGACAGTCCTTATGAGCCAGTCGCCTCCTCCTTCCCATTGAGAACATCCCAAGGCTTCCAGGTTTAAACTCAGACACTAATAGTGGGGGGATGGCTGGGAGGGTGGAGGTGGGTGATTCCTCCAGTGCAGAGATGCTGACTCAGGAGAGGGCCAAGGCTGACTGCATCTGGCATTCTTCACATGAAATCCACAGGCCCTAAGTCTGATGCCAGGACTCCAAAATGCCATTCCTGCCAGGGATCATGTTCATTTGTGCAGGATCTGAGACAGAAATTCCAAAGAGATGAAACTGGAAACCAAAGGCCTATATCATATTAATAATACAGAAAGGAAGCCTCCCTTGGCAGCTGGTAGCGAACATATATTAAAAAAGAAGGGGTCCTGGCCCAAACCCCAGTGACCTAGTTAGGTCATTTCATATTACAAATAGAAATAATTAAACCTTATTATGTTTATTGGAGCCCTTGTCTCTGGTTAGCTATTACGTTTCTGCACTTACATGCTAATTTCTGAGTCAGAGAATCCAGGATCTCGCCAGGTTAGGTATCCACCACAGCTCAGCAGGCTGCAAAAGTCGAGCTGAACTTATTCTTTCTTGCATCCTCCCTGGCCATCTCAGAGTGCGGTGGTGAGTAGGAGGCCAAAGTCAGTGGTGGGCCAGGTTACAAGGCACAGCACCAAGAGTATCAGCTCTGCATTCAGGAGGCTGGAGTTAGAATAAGATGAGCCATCACTATTTTATTATTACCAACAAGGACAAGGCTGAACCCAAAGAAAAGAAACACCGCCTTCCTGGAAACTGACACCAATTCAAGCTGGCTAGCAGCAGACGGTGGTGCAGAGACAGGTGTGGCTGTCCGGGGCTGCACTAGGGACCTGAGGTCTCAACGTTGACAGGAACCAAGATCTTGAAAGTCAAGGACTCTTCTTAAATCAAACTACATCCTACCTTTATCCATATCACATGTTGCATGCATGCGCACATACGAGAGAGAGAGAGAGAGAGAGAGAGAGAGAGAGAGAGAGAGAGAACAAGCGCAGTAGAGAGGCTTACATGAAAGAGGCCCTACCTACATCATATCTTTGGAAAAACTAAGAGAGCAGTTTACCTGAAGAGTCGGCACCAGCTTGAGCAGAAACCAGTCCGCAAAGGGCTGGGTGCCTTTGTGTGAACAAGGGGCATGGCTGGTTATCGAGAGGAGCCTCTGAGAACGAAAGGAACAGGGTAATATGGATGCCTATTTGAAGACCCTGTAGGACATAACACACCTTCACATTCACTCTCTCATTTGATCCTCAAAGCAGCCCTTAGAGGTGTCCAGGACAGGCTTTTGCAGGCCATTTCACAGATGGGGAAACTGAGGCTCAGAAGTCCCATATTTATTTAGAATCAGTTAGCACATGATGAAGGCAGGACCAGGATCTGGGTCTCTTGATTCCCATGTAAAGTTATTCATTCAACAAATATTTCTTGAGATCCTACCTTGGGCCTAGTTTAACACCTGGGTCTAGAAGCTTCCAGAGTTCCTCAAGCTTTTCCATGTTGGCCTACTGTATCCTGATTTCCAGAATCAGTCTCAGGTGTCAAGGACCCTTGGAAAGGACCCTGGCCAGAGTGGCATGTCTTGGGGTTTTGCAAATATTCCTATATCATATGCTAAGAAAACAGAACGCTGTTCTGTGGGTGACTCTTTCCCAAACAGCTGGGACATGGCAGTTCTAATAAAGACCAAACTCAGAGCCAAGCAGAATCCTCCAGTTTATCTGATAGCTCAAGAGGTTTGTGAGTCTAGGAAATACTTCTGGTTTCATTGCCCCAGTTGGAAACCCTTTTCTATTTGGGTTTCTGCTAACTCAGCAAGATGAACATGGCCTGGGTTAGAGCTGATAGAGAAGACACCTCTTGTCCCTAAGCCCAGTTCACAGGCATGCCAAAGCAGCCCCTTGGGCTCCATCTCACTTCACTCCTCTGACAAGCCCTCCCTCCAACTGCTGGAACTATCAGGGATCTGGACGGCACTGGGGCCACAGAGACTCGAAGTGCGCCCAGAATCAGCTGCCACCTGGCCTTCACAGCCCTCTCAGCATCCTCTCCCTCAAGATCCACACTTCTTTCAGGAAAGTCTAATCAACTGTCAAACAGAGCTGTGGGAACTGAGCCCAGACACTGGATCAGATGTCCGGAGAGCCCCGTCCCAAACTGCAGGCCACATAATTCAACCTGATCCCTCACTCCATCCTACACTTCATGTGCTTTGGGGGATACGTGGCTGGTGACGAAAGAGAGATGGGGCTGAGAGAGGAGGGATTGCTCTACAGTGGAAAAGTTACTGCAGATCCAAAGAGAAGGGACCTGCTCAAGACCTCAGGGAAGGGAGGGAAGGGGGCCGCCCTGGGGGAGCCTATTACGAGTGCCCGTTTTCCTCTCTGAATTGCATCTGGGAGGCTCAGGCCTTCCCTTTGTGCTCTGCCCAACCCCAAAACTGTGTTGGGAGGTTTCAGATCCCCCTCCCCTTTCTCATCTGTAACACAGGAATAGCCTTCTACTGAGAAAATAAGATAAGACATGAGTGCACACTTGTCCTTGAAATGGGCAAGAAGGTTGTTTTCCATCCTCGTGACCATGTTACCACAGAGAAAAGGCTTTACTTTGCTGCTAGCAGTGACACTGTTGAGTGGGAATGATGTTAGGACTGGGATTTTCACTAAAGGCATATGAGGTCGACCTCTAAGGGGATAACCTCATAGCAGCTTCAGAAAGAGGCTCAAATGCTCTCCTTCTGTTTTCACTGGGAGGAGATGAAGTGGCTTCCTGCTCTGATCCACCACCCCAGACGGACCCCAGGAAACCAGAAACAATGGGGCAACTTGGCTGGGCCCTCCTGTTTCCATCTGCTCACACCTCCCCCCATCCCCACCCCCACTCTGCTTGGGGATCAGCCCGGAGCCCATCGTCCCAGCAGAGGCCTCACGCTCTATACCCTGGGGTGCTGTTCACCCGTCACACTTGAGTCTGGGCTTTTCATTTGAGCAAATCTTTCCCTCCTAACAGTCGTGGCTGGACAGGCCCGATGGTGGGGCTGCTGTGCAGCAACATTTAGACACATTGCTAAATACTTCCAGCTGCCCCGAGGGCCCCTGTACTATATGAGGTGAGACGCTGTGAGGTTTCACCGCACAGGCGAGGACAGCCAAAGGGCATTCCCTAAACTTTTTTCTACTGTCCTCCATTTGATGAAAGACTTGTGGTTAAACCTTTATCTTCCATAAACATTTAAAATGTGGTTACCTTGATTTCCATGTCTCATTTTCATTTTATTAAAAAAATGGGTTCCTTGCAGTAAAACATCTGATACTGTGGATGTTCTGCAAAAAACAGATGTTTCGCCATGTAATAGACGTCGGCAGGCCTCTGCATGCCCACCAGGCCTCACACTCACGCTCAGACACATGCACGCACACGTGTGTCTCATGAAGGGCCAGGGCGGGGTTGGGACCCACCAGGGACACTGAGGCCACAAGGCCAGAGGCTCAAGTCTCTACAGTCTGGCTTCTTTGAGCCAAGAAGCCAGAGAGGTAACAAGACCTGAAACTCTAATTAAGGGGTTTCAGGGCTTCTGAGCTCTTACTCTGAACACCCCCATCCGTACCCCCATGCCTCCCCCCGCCCTTGCCCTAATGCACTGCTCTCGCTCGCTGAGCCTCCCCAACTAGCTAGCCTCACACTGTGGAGGTGAGAGGCTCATCTGAGCACTCTGGCTCTCTCTGCATCCACAGGGGACAGGGGAAGAGCTTAAAACCAAGCAGGCACAATCCTTCTCAAAAGCACACAGAAGTACCTGTGGACTCTGCCTTTGGCAAAGCTGCCAAGCAGGCCCCTTTTCCACCTTTCTCCTCCTCTTTCCTTATTATAGTCCCAGGCTAAAGGAGCTCCACGTAAAGCCCAAAGCCTTAATGAAAAGCCACAGTTTTTGCTTCCTCCCTCCAGAGTGCACCAATACTCTAAGCAGCTTGACCCCGCAGACATTGGGACAGCCTGGTTCATGCACATTCCCAGGAGACTCTCCTTTGGAGAGTCTCCTGGAACTAGCTGAGGCGCCTGAAGTTTGTGTCCTTCCCAGGGATATCTGCACTTTCACTGAGATTATTGAAGAGTTAGGAGTTATCAAGACCCTAAGAAATCAACTCCCAACTGTTAGATGTCTTGAGTGCTAACAAAGCTGTTTCTGGGCAAGAGAAGACGGCCACGCTGGGGGCAGCACCCCACCCACCGCACAGCCCTGACTGCAGAATGACACTCCAGCCCTGGCCCTGCGTCAGGATGCTTGGGTTCCCTCTCACCTGTCTCTCTCTGTCCCACGACCCCAGGACAGTCACATCCCAAGTGTGTTCCACAGGATACCCTGAGGGAGCTGCACTTCCTCCCTCTGAGCTCCTGTGGATCCTACAAGCTAAAACTGAGCTGCCGATTCTGTGACATTATTTCCCTAAAATTATGATATTTTAACATCCTCCCCAACTCTTTCCAAATAGGATTTGTGGAAGCTTATAGAAGTGCACATAAGACATAAAAAAATAAAAAATAAAAAAAGAGGTGGTATTATAGCAAATGACTGAGAAATGAAGATAGAAAAATAAAATGAATCCTGGTTGCTACATAACAATCTTTGCTAAGGGGAACTTCAGATTCACCTGTGGGCTTCCCAGATGCCAGAGCAGAGAGAATTAATACTGTCAGTTACAAGAATCAGTGTCACTAAAGTAAGAAACAAGTCATTACTCAGAAGAATCCCAGATACTCCCAGGAGTAAGGCTTCAAAGTAATTTCTCACATGGGTCCCCATCCTGAGGTACGTGGTAAACCAGTGGTTTTCATTTTGGAAAACAAAAGCAAAAACTGGATAACTTTTTTTTAAACTAAAGATTATTATTTTTTTTTAAATGTAAAGAAATTAAATAGACAAAAGAATTGCTCCGGCAGAAGGGGAGTTCAGGTAATGAGGGCTCTGTGCTGCGTGCAGGACACCAAAGCCGCCCATAACCTCACTGCCCCAGTGGCTCAGTCGGACTGGGCACTGCGTGAGTCGCTGTTTCCAAACCTTGCCAGAAGGTAGGAGTCCCCCGAAGGGCTTGTTAAGCACACGAAGCCCAGGGCCCCATAGCAAACTGACTGCATCAGAATCTCAGGGGCTGGGGGTCGGGATGTGGACTGTGGCCCAAGGTGATCTTTTGTCCGGGTAAGCTTTACAGACACTACTGCAAACCAACACCACAACCATCTAGCCAAACTAGTCCCATTAGAAGGGCAAGCCCCATCCCTGCCTATGTGGCACCCATTGTGGGGTAGGGCTCCAGAGGTCTCCGCCAGGAGGGAGTGGGCGTGAGATGGCACTGAGTAGGCTGTTGGGGCCACGCACGGAGAGGACCAGCCTAGGAGTGGGGTAGAGGGTTTCTCTGCCACTGCCTGGCAGCATCTCCCTCCGTCTCCACACCAGCTCCCCGTTCCCACCCTGCCCCTCTCGGCTCCCAAGGTACAGGAGTTCTTGCTGTCTTCTCCTCAGAGACGTACAAATAGTAGTGGTGACAACTCCAGGCATGGCAGGCGACAAGTCTGCCCATCATGAGGCAGAAGCTGGAGAAACACAAATTGCAGGTGACAGACTGGTCGTGGCTGTGGGCCCCATCTCCCTGCTCCAGGCCGCCCTCCATGTCTAAGCCAGATCACGCTCCCACAAACCTTGCCATCAGCAGGTCACCTACAGTTTGAAAAGTCCTTTCATGACTCACCACTGGCTATGTCTTTGTGTGTGAAATCACAGCATGGCAGTCAAGAGCTTGGGCTCTGCAGCCATATCTGGATTCAAAACCCAGGGTCTCCACTTCTGACCTGCATGCCCTGGGCAAGTTCCTGAGCTCCTCAGAGCCTCGTTTCCTCAACTGCTAAATGAGGATGTCTCCTAGGCAGAATATGCTGGGTCTCACTGCAGTAACAGACGACCCCAAAATTTCAGTAGATTAAAACAACGAAGGTTTATTTCTTAATCAAGCAAAGTTGGCTATACGTCTAGGAAACTTCTGAGGCAGTCGTCTTTTACACAATCCAGGCTTAATGATCCAGGCTATTTCAGCCAAGTACCAGCCCTGTCTACCACATATTCCCAGGATAGGGATAGGATTCTGGAGGGCCGCACAGAGACTATGAAATGCCTTGGCCCAGAAGTGACGCACAGCACTTTTCATTTACCGATCATTGTTCAAAGCTAGTCACATGGCCCTGCCTCCAACAAGGGTGTGGGAAGTATAATTGACCTGATGCCTAGGAAGAGAGAACCAGGTAAGAGGGAGAGGAAAATACGGTGGCAATGCGTAAGGGGGGTCCTGGTGATAAGGAAAGGAAACAATCCACGTAAACCTTTAACATAGTTTCTGGCATACAGAAGAGGTTTAATAAATGTTAACTATCGTCATTATCATGTGGGCCTTCCAAATGCTGGACGCAGCCTGATTTCTCACTTTCTCTTCCATTCTGGTTCTGTCCAGCGTTCTAAGAAGTGGTAGACCGCTTCCTAGCTTGCAATTAACTCTTCAGGCTCAAGTTTCTGTAGCTTCTCCTTTCCATCAAGCTCACTATTCATTACAAGATTTGCATCAGCCATTCTAAGAACTCTGGACGCTACCGATGGCCAGAAGCCCAGGGTAATTTATCATCCATTATACAATCACACACAGAACACACACTCATGCCTGTTAAAGAGTGCATACTCCAGAGGTTCTTAACTAATGTTTCATCAGCACTATCATTGTTGGTGCACATGGCTAGTTCAAGATCAAGGAGCTGAAGGAGTCACCAAACAGAGGGAAGAGCATCCCTAGTAAACAAATGATAACACTGGGTTTAAAACCTGTGTCCACGTCTAGAAAATGGGGCTAATGCTCCTGCCAAGCTCACTGGGCTCTTGAGAGGACCCGGCAGGAGCCGGAAGCCTGGTCCCTGGTGAAGTGCCATCCAAGTACAAGTGCCAAGTACTGTAGTGGCTGCCTCAGGAAATCAGCAGAGTCTTTTGGATGCTTCTCTTCTGTCCCTTGGGATCTCTCTCTTCAGAGATTTCTGTCCCCCACAAATTCTTATTCCCTTGATGACTGATTTACCATAAGCTTGCACAGCCCAGCATCTCCCTCCCTCCAGATTTGTGGGGGGTGGGGAGAGGGCGTCAGATTGCACTGGATATGTGTAGCTTCTTGGGCTTTTCCCACTAGAACCCCAAGCTCTGGGGAACAACTCACTGTTGCCTTAATCATAACAAGGCTCTCACCACCATTACACGACTTTAATATCAGCTTTTACACATCTGGGGATGTGTGTGCTTATGAGCACTTTGAAATGGAGAAAAAAAAAAAAAAAAGACTGACCTGTAGCAGGCTTGGAGGAGAGGGGCCCAGAGCGGCAGGCAGGGCAGGCCCACAACAGGCGCTGCCCCAGGCTCTGGGGACGAAGCTGCTGCCGTGGGACACTGAAGGTATATTTGATCTCTTGTTAAGTCCCACATGGCCTCAATTTCCAAGTGCTCTGAAAGAGAATAGAATTAGAGTCAACAGATCCATTGTGTCTCTCATAAAGACGTGTTCTTAATCAAGAAAGAGGAGGAGGAAAGAGTGTGTTACTGGAGGCCAGCTATGTGCCAGGACCACGCCAAGAGTTTTATTTCTAAGCAGCGTCTCCTCTGAGCCTCATAATAACTCACTGAGGTCTGTTCTGTTGTTATCCCCTAGGACAGACTGCGAAAAATAGATTTTTTGCACAATTCTTTGCTCTAAAAAACCCTCATCCCATCAGTAGGTGGAGTCTGTTTCTCCATCCCTTGAATCCGATGTTGACTGTCTTCTTGCTTTGGTCAATGGGGCATTAGCAAACATAGTGCCAGCAGTGGTTTCAAAAGTGCTTGTGCATCAGGGCTTGCCCTCTCTTGCTGCTTTGAACCGTTTTCCTGCTGGATAAACAATCGCAGACTAGCCTGCTGGAGGATGAGAGACCATGTGGAGCCAGATCAAGCTGTCTCGGCCATCACGAGGCAGCCCAGACACAAGGAGCTGCCCTGCTCACCTATAGAGTTGTGAGAAATATTACGTGCTTGGTGTTTTGAGCCACCATGTTTTCAGGTAAGGTCGAGGGCTGCATAACAATGTTTTAGCCACTGATGGGCTGCATATCCATGGTGATCCCATGAGGTGTTAGTGGAGTCGAAAAATTCTTACTACCTGGTGACACCATAGCCATCTTAACTGGAGTTTGTTATCCAGTAAAAGCTACCTGGTACATCCCTCATCACAGATGAGGAGTCTGCAGCGCAGAAAGCTTAAGTCGTTTCTCCAAGATTCTTTAATTGATGAGTGACAGAAAGGGACTTGGACTCCAGACTTCTATTCAGTGCTTTGAATTTCCTGGGTCCCCCTGCATCATGCTGGCATGTGGAGTGGGAGTCCTAGGAGGAAACTCTCCTGACTCCCCCACAGTCACCCCTACAGTTTGAGGAAAGTGGGAACAAGCCTCCAGTCCGATGGAAAATTTCTTCAATGGGCTTCACTTCTTTCAAATGGCACAGCACAGAGTGGAAACATTTTTCTACAACATGGCATTTTTCATAAATAGAATCTAATTTCCCTTCTGCCTCTTGTTTAAGGCTTGCTCCATCATTACACTTGAAGAATCTTTAAGGGACCCAGGTAGCCACTTGCAAGGTTCTCTATGCCTCTGGCTCACAGACTCTTCCCTCTGGTCAAGTGTGAATGATTTGAAGATGGACTTTTTTGTGTGCATTTTTTAAAATTTTATTTAAAGTACACATAACATAAAATTTGCCATCTTTATCATTTTAGCTATACCATTTGGTGGTGTTAAATACATTCATAATCTTGTGCAACTATCTCTATTAACTCTTTTTATTTTGTAAAACTGAAACTCCGTACCCATTAACAGCACCTTCCATTCCCTCTCCCCCGTCCCCTGACGCCACCCATTCTACTTTCTGTCTCTGATTTTGACTGCTCTCAGTGCCTCACATAAGTGGAATCACACTGTGCTTGTGTTTTGTCACTGGCTTATTTCACTTCGCCTAATGTCTTCAAGGTTCATTCATGTCGTAGCATATCTCAGAATTTCTCTTTTGTAAGGCTGAATAATATTCCATTATGTGGATTTACCACATTTTGTTCATCTATCCATCTATCCATCCATCCCCACATCCATCTATCCATCCATGGACACTGGGGTTGCTTCTACGTTTTACCTACTGTGAATAAAGCTGCTATGAATCTGGATGTATAAATATCTTGAAGATAAACCTTTGAGCGTATCTGGGGATCTTCTGCTCAATAGTCCTAAGAAGAGTAATTTGGGATGTTTGAATTTAACTCCCAAAGAAATTACCTTCCTATCCCAACACCACGTTCCAAGGAGGTCTGCCTGAATATGGACATACCAGGCTCAGAGAGGCCCCGTTTCAAGTCCTCTGTGCCCTAGAAGTCAGTTAACTAAGAACAAACCTCCCCAGAAGTCCTATTATGCTTGCTGGGCTAGTCTGCAGCTAACTCACGTAGCCCTTACAATGCATGAAAGGTACTATGTGAGTTTTGGGTCCTAGGGATAGGGAAGCCTTCCTTTCTGATGCAGCTTCCTTTCCGAGATAACCCTGTTATATTTTAGCACTTCTGGGGCTCATTTTTAGATCTATGGCTTCCTCACTTTGGAATGAGCCCTACGTCCCCTCTCACCTCCCCCACCATCAAGGTACTCCATGCTCTAAGATTACTTATCTTCTCCTCCTTTCCTCCCGCCCCTCATTCCTCTTGCCTCTATTCCCCTCTCCTCACTAACACCTACATGGTGGGCCTCCTTTAGCTGTTCCCATTTATTTCCTTTTAACTGCATCTTGTGCTCCATTTAGAATCCCACAGGCTACATAGAAGCACCAGCCCTTTTTCATTTGTCTCTCACCTGGAAACGGCAAACAGAGAGTTTGTTGCCAGCAACACGCACCAGTCCATCAACAACATGACATGGATTCTAATTACATCTGGAATTTCATATAGAAACTCATATCTATGGTGAGGAGGGGGTTTGTACTTTGGGATCCTTCTCTACTTAAAGGCGAAAGTCTGAACCTGTTTAAAAATAAAATGCATAAAGAGAAAGACATCTCTTGATATGATTTATGGGACATTGTAAGGAACCTGGAATTTATTCTCGAAAGCAATTGTGTGCAAACAAATTAGCAGACATAATTGCTTTCAAGAGAAAATTGTATCTCATTACAAACTATTGGATTTTTTTAAATGAGCTCCTCCCCAGCAGGGAGAACATCTGGATTCCCAGGAGCCGTTGGCAATGCCAGAGCCTCTTCTAGCCCAAGACAGAAGATAGGTTTTGCAGGTTGCTGAGGAGCTTTGAGTGAGAAAAGGCATAGAACAGGGAAGTAGGGATTTTATTTTCCTTGTAAGGTAAACTTAGTAGGTGCCATCCATAGCAAGCAATTGTTCAAAATCTCAGCTTCAAGTGCTCTCAGCATGACATTCAAGGCTCCCTAAACTCTGGTCCTTGCTAGCCTCTTTTCCCACCACCTTCCCCTCAAAACCTATTACCGGGTCTACGAGAAACTCTTCTACCCTGGAACAACTTTCTCCCCTTTTTTCACTGATCCAGACCCCCAGGCTTCAAGGCCAAGGGCAAAGGGACTTCGTTCCCACTCCCGCTCTACAGCAGGCTCACCAGCGCCACCAAGGAAGAATGTCTTTCTCAGTGACATATTTTGGGATGGCCAGTCAGGAAACTTAGTGGGGTTCAATCTATTAGGACTGATAACCTGAGCAATAATGTATCAAGATGAAGAAAAAGTACATTTACTTAAACTTTCCTCAGGGCTCTGTGTCTGGAATGAATACTTCGATAGCAGGAGCGGGTAACAGTGGATGGTCTCTAAACTGCATTTACCCTCACAAACGTATTGCAGGGGCTTTTGTTCTACTGAGAAAGGGACCTAAGTTGGAATCAGAACAGCATTAAATGCTAAGACCAGATGGGAAACTGCAGCGAGCCTGTGTCCTTTCCCCCACAGTACTGCACCTCTCCAGATAAAAGAGAACATGTATTGAAAGAGGATCCACTGGAAATGGTGCTCATTTCACCAGCCCACTTGGTGGACCTGCTGTCCCTAACTGCGACCCTGTAGACGCAGGAACAGCGGCCCCTGCTCCTCCCTCTCCCAACAGCTGGCTGGGCACACAGGGCCAGGCCATTCTCTTCCACTCACGGAGAGAGACAAGGGCCTGCTATCCACAGGCAGATTCAGAGCTCCACTCTGAAACACGCCTCTCAGGAGAAGAGCAGCCACTCAGGCCTTTCAAAGTGCTCACTGGCCAGGCCCGAGCAGTCCCTGGGCATCTGTGGCCAGATTCCCTCTACTTGCTGGCAGCTTACAATGACCAGGTCATACCCTTGCCCTTGGAAGCCCACACTTCCAGCCCTAGCCTGAGTACTGGCTCTGGGTCTTTCCAGGGTTCCTCTCAATTGCAGATTGCCAGAGAGGGGACCTACGAGGCACTAACCTAAGGACTCCAGGGACAGCTAACCCAGAACATAGAACAGAGGTTTGTATTTTCCCCTCCCTGATACTAACCCCCCCCCCATACACACTCAGTAGGAGAAAAATAGGTTCCCGAAAGGAATCAGATACTGCAGTTGATGGAACTGCCAGGTGCTTCTCCTCAAACTGTATCTTGCCCTTCTGTGCCCAGGGCCCAGTCTGCAGGCATGAGCCCCAAGGAGAAGCACCGAGGCTGAGAAGGCAGCAGCTTCCTCATCCCATGCTCCAAAACTAAAGCTCTCCAAAATGCTGCTGTTTCCAAGAACCTAAAAGGCCCTGGCTGGTGCTTCTACTATAGGCCTCATGCCTCCCGCTCCCGACACTGAGTCCCGTTACCAAGGCCGGCCTCTCACTGGCCCCCTCACCAACTCATGACCATGCAGAAAAGCATGACCTCTTGGAATGCATCAAAGCGGAAAACTTCTGTGCATCAAAGGACATAATTAACAGAGTGAAAAATCAACTCACAGAATGGGAGAAGATATTTGCAAATCATATATCCGATAGACGGATTAATATCCAGACACATAGAGAACTCCTACAACTCAACAACAACAACAAAAAACAATCCAATTAGAAAATGGACAAGGATTTGAATAGACATTTCTCCAAAGAAGATACACAAATGGCTAATAAGCAGTTGAAAAGATGTTCAACATCATTAGTCATCAGGAAATGCAATGAAACCCACAATGAGATACTATCTCATACCCATTAGGATGGCTGCTATTAAAAAACAAACAAACAGAAAAGAACAAGTGTCGGTGAGCGAACATACAGAAAGGAGGTAAAGCGTGTGCTTCCTCATTCCCCGCCTCTCTTCTCCCCTCACTTCCCTCTAACCCTTTCTCTCTTGGGAGTCGGGAACCCAAACTATCTCCATCCTTCCCCTGGTGGCCCTCCCTTCCCCCTTCAAATGTCAGCTCCTGACCCCTGAGGTCCCTCCCCATATCTTACAACTTTCACACACTCCAGCAGCATCCTGTGACTGTCCTGGCACCTCTTTCCAGCCTAATATCTGCTACTTAATGAAGTAGGGAGGGGCACTCTGGTTTAAGGTCCTTTAGGGGAAGGAAGGACAGTAGAGGCACCTTTTCCCAGATGCCGTTGTCTTCTTTACTGTAACTCACCGTTGTCAGAATCAATTTCTTACAAAGAAAAAGAAGAAAAAGAAAATGCCTGGGCTGGTCTTCAGGAGAACTTTATACTGACCATTTCACATGACTTTGACCTGTTTGGGGAGAGTTCATAACCTTGGCCATGAATGCCACTATGCCCACATCTCTTCCTAGGAGTCTTCCTTGAGGGGAGGGGTTTATTTTGTTGGTTTTAAGTATCACCTATAGATAAAAGCCAAGCTGGCCTTATTAAAATGGTGAGGGGGTGGGGGGTGGAAATTCTTGTTGCTTGAGCCCCCCATTCCTCTCCTGGCAGACTCCTATATAGGGTTATGAATTTTGCAAATACAGAATATCCAGTGAAATTTAAATTTTGGATAAACAATAATTTTTTAGTATAATTACGTCTCAAGTATTGCATGGGACAACGCTATCCCTGCGACACCCCAAAGACCCCAAGGACTCCCCAGAGCACTGTTGTGGGTCACGTTGGCTCAGTTAGGGGATCAGAGCAGTTGACACATAAGATTCCTTCTTCTCAAGGATTCTGTGATTTCTTCTATACCAATGAACCAGGGTGGGCGTCACACAGAGCATGGGCTGTGGTCCCTGCCTGCAGAGGGTCCCCTCCTCCTCAAGCCTCAGCTCCTGCCCAGGGCCCTGACTGTGGCAGTGTCTGCCTCAACTCAGGAGTCTCACACTCAGCTTCTTGCTCCCTCCACAGCTGGGTGTTTGAGCACCAAACTAGATCAGGGATTCTGGCTCTGCCTCCAGCATCTCCTTTACCTGCCCTCAAGTCTGGAATGCCCTCACTATTTTCTAGAACCATCACCAGCTCCTCTGGTGAGTAGCGCGTAGCCAAGGGCTTTGCTGGGACATGGGGCTCCCTTAGAGCAGCACAGACCAACCTTTCCTTGCAGCAGGAAGGAAGCCTCAGGCTTCCAGAATGAGCATCCTCGTCAGGAAAGTAAACGAGGGTGTTTCATCTTAAAAACAATGAGCTGAGATCACTGCATGAGAGAGAGAACTGTGTTTAGTTTGGCTACAGTCAGGTCTCATGGAGAGTGTGAGTGATAACCATCTCCAGGCTTGGCTAGGCGATGCGGACCAAGGAGGAAAGAGGAGCTGGGCAGGGAATTCACAGAAATGGGAGATAACGGACGAGGGGAAACACAGTCTGAAACACAGGAATGTACCCAGCCCTGGTTCAACAAACATGTTGCAGCAGGCTTGCAGATAAAAAGATAAAGTTGCTGACAATGCTAGAGTCATCCTCAATCTCATCTTTCTTTCCAACCTCAAAAAAAAGAAAAGAAAGAAAATAAAAGAAAAGAAGGGAAGGAAGGAAGGAAGGAAGGAAGGAAGGAAGGAAGGAAGGAAGGAAGGAAGGAGGGAGGGAGGGAGGAGGAGGAGGAGGAGGGAGGAGGAGGGAGGGAGGGAGGAGGGAGGAGGAGGGAGGGAGGGAGGGAGGAGGGAGGAGGAGGAAGAAAATAAGAAACTCCATCTCCATTTCTGTCTCCTCTTAAAATGTAGGAGGATAGAGCCTGGCTAATGTCAGCGCGAGGCTCGGAGCGCCCATCTAGATTAGTTAAGTGAACTGAGGAGTAAGTGGACAAGTAAAGGAACCAGAATATCCGGGTTCCAATCCGAGCTCTATCATTACTTGTGCTGTGGCCTTAAGCAAGCACTTCATCTCTCCAAAACCTCAGTCTCCTCAATGATAAAATGGCATCGGCAACTGCACTGACCTCACTAGACAGCAGTAGGTATTGAAGAAGGTGACCTATCGGAAAGGGCTTGCGAGCTCTAACGTGATCTGGAGTACGGAATACCACAAAATGCAATCCCGACCTTAAGCAGCTTGCAATCTCGACCTGCACTGTCCAGTATGGTAGCCACTAGCCAGGTGGCCACTGAGCCCTGGAAAACGGACTGGCGGAACCTGAGGCGGGCTGTGAGTAGGAAACGCACACCAGGGAGAGAGGTGCTAGACGGCCCACAAGACGTGTGCACACACGAGGTCAATGTAATGATGCAAGAACCAAAGGACAAAATGTCAAGAAGCACGAGGTGGACTCTCGAGAGTTCCATGACTGGCTGACCCTGGCAGTTTCGTCTTAGTACACCAATGGTGGCCAAACGGGGTGCCTTGAAACGTAAACTAGTGTGTGTGTGTCTCTTCTGGGCCTCTGCCGACCAGAACTGCAAACATAAACACTTTGAGCTCGAAGCGACCCGTAGGATAATGCAATCCAACGCCTTGTTGTTGTCAAATGAAGAATCTGAGCCCCGGACAAGTTTGGGATTTGACAGAGACCACGCAGCCCACGAATGACCCAGTGTGTGTTTCACTAGACCACAGTGGGGTTTCCAAAGCTTTTTTTGAAAAAATGAGATTGCCTAAGGTAATTTGCATGATAATGCTAAGAAATAACAACATATTCACATTTGGCAAATGAGAAAACTGAGGTGCTAAATGACTAAACGTACAATTAGTGGCACCTTTGAGGCCAGCACGCTGACCTTTCAGCCCATGCTCTGCCTCCACCACAGGATCCCTCTCTAGAGTTGGAGGATGGTCCAAGGACACGCAGTGTCCCCCTTCCCTGTGCCCCCCACCCCTTGTTCAGGACACACCCGTAGGCATTCTTCCGCCTGATTAAATAACAGAACCACACTGATCCTTTCTTCCAAGGTCTGGGGGTACCGTCTCCTCTCTACCCCAGTTCTGTTTGGGAATGCTGACTTTGGAAAACAGCACCAAAAATGCTCCGGCTGCAATTTCCAAATCAGAAACAGCCTCCCAATCCTTATTCAGTGGAGAGCGAGAGACCTCGGAAGGGCTGAGCCTGTTTAGACCATGGGAGCCTAGAACCCTTTCTATAGGCAGCCGCCCACCAGGTACAACCGAGGTCATCCCAAGTCAGCTCACATCCACAAGTGGGTACCTGCTGGGTGCCTCAGGATTCAGAGAAGAATAAGTCTTACCTCCTAGTCATTCCTGGTCCAACAGAGGGGATTCAAAAGCATGAGCGTAAGGCTGCTCATGGCCCCAGCAGGAAGAGGAGAGGTAAATGGTGTCAGGGCTTCTGCATATCATCACTTAATGGAACAAGCCAAAGAACCATCCTAACTAACCCAAGAGAGGCGAGAGGGTGAACACACCACCTACAACAGCCGTCCCCAACCTTCTTGGTGCCAGGAACCTGTGCTCCCACGAGAGTCTCATGCCTGATGATCCGAGGTGGAGCTGAGGCGGTGATGCTGGGGCTGGGGAGTGGCTGCAAACACAGAGGAAGCTTCGCTCCCTTGCCCACCCAGTTCTTAACAGGCCATGGACCAGTACCGGTCCCCAGCCTGAGAGAGCGTTGGGGACCCCTGACCTATGACGCGCCTTGGAAGGGAATCCTGAAAAAGCCCAGGCCCTGCCACCAGCACAGGCACTGCCTCACCTTCCGATGTGTGTAGACTCGCACGTGCTGGCAGCCTGTCTTCCTCAAGCCCGGTTTCCTCTAGGCCCTGACCAGTTCAGTCCACGCTCTCTGCAGGGGAGTGGCACACCTACCTCAAGTGTTAGAAAAATGTTCATATCCTTTATTGTCCTTATAAGCCCTTCCACTGAAGTTACATTTTTCTAATCCTTTATTGCAGGTGAAAGAAACGTACGAAGGTGCAGCGTGGAACTCCTGACACATTCAGGATATACGAGGGACGTAAAAGGCACTCTTAGGATTTGCTGACAGCTGCCAAGAATCTTTTCTATAATCGTAAATGAGATAAGCACGAAGCAATGAAGACATAAAAATCCTGGCACGGGCCAGGGGGCAGGTGTTTCCCCTGCTGCAGTTAATGACCCTATGGGAGCCTGCTGCAGACGGGGGACATGTGCAGGCACCCCCAGCGCGGGCCCGAGGGGCCAGAGAGCCTCAGAGTGGCTCACTCACTCCTGATGTCCCTTCTTACCTACGTGCATTTTCCCCAGCAACGTCCCTGACCGGAAAGCATACCCTCCAAGGTGTTTATCTGTTGGAAACCCTGCCAGCCTCTGAGTCTCCCAGGCTTAGTCAGTCCGTTCTCCCCCCAGGAGGGGGTCTGCCTTACCTTCTCCCCGGCACCAGCTCAGCACACCCTGCCTCCTCCTGTGCTCACCATCTGGATGTCCCGGAGTGCTTGGGTAGTGGGGCTTTCCTGTTTTTGCAGCAAGGCACACGCTATGCATTCAGGCAAATATTTCATTGGCATCTTCTTAGCGATAGCCTGGAGCTACCTCACTGAACAATCAGTCACCGACTGCCGCTACTGTTATTTACTCCCAAACTACTCCCCCTTCCTTCCAGAAGGACTCTTTTCTGAAACTTGCAAGCAAATCCGTAGGAAGGACACACCCCACTCTGTTATTCTCACCATGGAGACCCACGAGGGAGCAGAGTCAGCTTCAAAAAAGCTGCGAGGTCCTCGGAGCTTAACTTAGGGCACACAGCTGTTCGTCCTGTCTCCCACTGCTCTTGCCACCAACCGTACCCCTCCCCAGCACGCACACCTGGAGCTCTCCAATCTCTTTGTTGTTTCAGACAATTGGAGGACTCTGGGAGGCTGGAGAGGGGGCAGGGAGCCAGTGAGGGGGCAGCAGCTTCAGTGCTCAAGCTCAACCAGAAGGTGTGAGTCCAAACAGCGTGAGCAGGGGCCTTCTCTTCAGCTGCTCTGGAGCTAAGGCAGGACAGGGGACCAACTGGGGACTCTAGGAGGATTCAACCCCCTCCCGAAACCCAGCAGTAAAGGCTAGCCAGAGAGAGGGGGAGGGGGTGTCTCAGCTTTCCCAGGAGGCCTGGTGAGGGATGGAGCAGCCCTGGTTAGAGGACTGGGAGGCCCTGGGACCCGGTGCAGACCCACCGAAGACGTCCTCACCCTCTACCCACCACTCCTCAGAGAGGACTCTTGCTCCAAGGCCCTCATGGCCATTTGGACCAAGCCAAGAGTCAGGGGAAACGACACCCCATGTTTTAAGGCTCCTTGTTTAACTAGAGATTTCTGATTTGGTCCAAAACTTTTCTCTAAGCTCCCAGGTAAACATAGGTAGAGAGTCCACAGAAACCGATATTCAGGAGGAAGGGAAAATGCCTTTGAGATTTCCAGGGGATGAAGGAAGGCCTCCCATGGCTTTTGGCTTTTCTATTTCAAATGTTACTGCTCTCGTCCCAGGCCTGCCCTCGTGCCACCATGATGACCAGCCCAACCATCCCCACCCACATGGAAAACTCTTACTTCACCCCAATTCAAAACAACCCGGTCCACACCACTCATTTGCTGCATACTCTCTAAGATCTGTCAACTTTCTAAGCCTGTTTCCTCATCAGTAAAATGAAGGCGCTCACAGTGGTGCCTGATTTAGGATTGGGAGGGTTAGGCCCTGTGTGCAGCTGGAGCAGCGTCTGACATACAAGCGCTCACTTAACATCAGCCGCTTCAGGGGTGTCATTCGTTTCATTAACGTTATTCTGCCTGGCAGAGCTTTGGGTTTTCCGCTGCCAGTTACCTATTATGTGTCACCTTGGGTGTCATGGACCTGGAGCCAGTTGGGAGGGAGGTGGAGCCGGGACCACAGAGCCCTGCTTGTTGCTGGTACGCTGCCGCCAACCCCCTGAGCACTGAGCATCCACTCCATGCAGGGGATGGTGTCCAGCCAGGACTTTCCAAATGTTAGTGCACCTAAGGACCTCCTAGAGATCTTGCTAAAGCATGCAACACTGGGCCTCACCCTCAGAGTTTCTGATTAAATTTGCATTTCTCACGGGTCCCCAGGTGATGCTGAGGCCACACTTTGAGAACCATGTCTCTGGGATGCTGTAGACAGGAACTCCACCACTGTGTCACCAGTGCATCCCAGCACGTTTTCTGGCACAAGGGAGCTGTTTAGTCACCCCTTGGTGCTTTGTCTGTGCCTCACTTATTCTGTGATTGGCCAGCACACTGCCGCCTGGCTCGGGGTGGCTGAATGCTATTTTGAGAAACATGTGATCTAACCTACTCAAACCGCCCTGAAGTGCTTCTAAGTGCTTCCAGCAGAGCGAGAGGGCAGCCCACAGCCGCTGGCGCTGCTTGCACCCCTACCACGCCCAGCGCGGCCCCACAGCTGCCTGTCACAAGTGACATCTCACATTATTAACTGTCCCCAAGACAGGAAGGAGCCCGAGGTGAAAGGCAGGTGGAGAGGGTGGGGTGAGCTGATCCCAGAGATAGCAGTTCTCAGCCTTCCAATGACTCAGGAAGCTCTTTCAAAGCCTTTTCCCCCTCCGTCCTCGCCTTCCTTTTTTTCCTTCCTCTTCCTTCTCCACTACTGCTGCTTTTTTTCCCCCATTTTTTTTTCATTTTTATCTCCTAAAATATCTTTGACCGTGACAAGGCACCCCCTTGACCAGCGACGGGTGTTAGAAGATCCTCTCTGTTTAATACATAGGTTCTGCAGCCCCTGGGAGAAGGTAACCTCTCTCAGTGTGCTTCCTCCATCACCTGCCCAACAAGGAAAGAAGACTCCAAGTCTTCATTTGCAACATGGCTCGGTCCTGGGGGCTTCCATGAGCCCCGCGTAGGCTTCCACTCCCTGCACCCCCATGAACGCTTCGCATTTTTGTGACAAATATAGACTCTAGTTCTGTCTCTGGGGGGTGAGGGGAGGGGGTCTACATCGCTCTCCTTGTCGGCATAAGACTTCGAGAGAAAAGGCCAGTGCAACGCAATAGAATTATGCTACCTAGTTTTCTCTTGGGAAATAAAGTGAGCAGGGAAAGGGAGGTCCAGGTTTAGGCAGATGGAGCAGGCAACCAGCGCTGAGGACGTTCCACCAACGATTGTTTTTAAACAAGGTTTTTAGTTTGGAATATTTCAGCTTTTCAGAAGTTACAAAATAGTATAGAGGGCTCCTGTATCTCCTCCACTCAGTTTCCCTTGATGGACAGAGTGGCTCTACTCTTTTAAATAAAAGAAATGCATTCATGCTTTTGTCATTTTTGTCTTGTTTCTGTGTTTTTCTGATCCTTCTTTAAGAAAAAATGGAAAAGAGAAGGAAAAACAAAATCAATGTTCTCTTAACCTTGAGAGTGGCCGAAGCCTTTGGTTCTGCAACTGCAAATTTACAGATGTGTCCGTTTGGGTGGTTTCCCTGAGCAGTGAATAGGAGGCAGCTTCTCTCCATCTATTGGTGATGCCCGCGACAATTAAGAGTATTCCTAGGAGGGTTCGCGATCACAGAACTCTTACTGTTAATCTGCTCCAAGTTCTGGCTCCCAGCAGGAAGGGCCTCAAACTGAAATCACTCCCAGTCCCAGACAACACACCCCAGGGGGCTGCCACCTGCACAGGCTCAGCCTTCGCATCAAACATCCCTGAGGTGGGCGCGAGACTCTTCGCAACAGCCAACACTAGCGTCCCAGGAACTTTTGGCCAGGGTTGGCCACAGATTCACTGGGGGCTGTTTTCAAAGGCTACAAGTTCAGATCTCATCCCCAGAGGTTCCCTTTATAAGCCTGAACCCAAGACACTGTAATTTGCAAAAGTGGCTCCATGGTTCTGATAGGTACCCAAGGTCACCACATTGAGCTGAGGAGTACTCAGAAGCCCCATGGGTGCCCTGTCAGAACCACTGGTTTTGACCCAGCAAATTGTTCCTCTTCTGCAAAGAAAAATAGTGGTCCAGGATGAAGAAGGCTGGCAGGCAGGATGACCCTTTGCTAGCAGTGAGAAATCCTTGTCTTTTCAATCCTGAGGAGGCTGGATGAAGGAGTGTCAGGCCACACGACCCAGGAGCAGCTCAACATATTGACTTGTGGCCTATCAGGTCAGCAAGGAGCTGCCAAGGAACGACTGGCCCAGGAGGTATGGGCTCTTGAACTCTAGAGGAAAACTAGAAAAGGTTTTCTTAGTTAAAAAAAAAATGCATGCCTCAAAATACAACCTGTCAAAACTTAGGGGGAAAGGTAAAACAAACAAACAAACAAACAAACAAACAAACTTCCCTGCTGCTTGTTCCCAAAACTGTTCAACCGGGAAGACTGATCGGGTGGTTAAAAGCACAATGTTGATGCCTGGCCGGTGGGTTTAAATCTCAGCACAGCCACTCTCTGTGTGATCTTGTACGTTTTTCTCTCTCTGAGTCTCAATCTCCCTATTTAGAAAATAGGGATAAAGTCAGTACTACCTCATAGGGTTGTGGTCACGATTAAATGAGGTAATATGTGTAAAATGCTTAGAACAGGGCCTGGCCCAGAGTGCTACACAAATGTTAATTATTGTTATTATTGGGTGTGATGTTTTCACAACTGCTGCCAGTCATTCTGAGTGCCGAGCCCTGAGAAATCAAGATTCGAGGAGCCATCCCAGTGCTCCTGACAGCAGCAGCGAAATGCAGACTCTCCCCGCTTCCAGCCCTTTAGAGATTTGGGTCTTGGAGAGGGACTGGGTTGGGAAGCACTTAGATGCGTTGGTTGAGTAAATTGTGATACGTTCAGGCGGTGGAATGTGATGTGACCATTAAAAATAACGGTGAGTGCATATGAATACCCATGAAAGGATATTCGTGATATGGTGCTGAGTGAAATAAATGATCAAAGGTAACCAAACAGGATGGCGCCATTTACGTTAGAAGCCCATACGTGCAGTGTGTGTGAATAACTCCTACTGCATAAGCTCAGGGATGCAAGGAGTATCACATGTTGTTATTTTATTTAAATCAACTCGAGTCTGACTCCAAGTTTCACTCTGCTGTGCTGGCAGGAAATTCCCTCTCAGGCATCATTGGGATTTCTTCCCCTACCCAGTGTCACAGGAGAGTCGAGCATGCTAACGCGATGCCTCTAGCCTCCTGTTCCTCATGGCTGCACTGACAATCTCACGGCTAAGCCTGCGGCCCCTGTGGACACGAGCCTGTGGTGAGATGAGGCTGTCGTGAGATGGGGCTGTGGGGGCAACGCTCTTCAGCAAGCCTGGGAGCTCAGGGGCCTTCAGCCTGTCCCCTCAGGCAGTCATTTCCCTCAAGTGTCCTGCCCCACCTTT
This sequence comes from Cynopterus sphinx, assembly GCA_030015415.1. Lineage (NCBI taxonomy): Eukaryota > Metazoa > Chordata > Mammalia > Chiroptera > Pteropodidae > Cynopterus > Cynopterus sphinx. The sequence continues at coordinate 33,312,014 of CM057383.1, read as the reverse complement.
AGGTGCTGCAACGACAGTTCAGGTTCCCTGCAACTTGGGGTCCACCAGCTTCCGTCCCTGACTAGGGGTGGGCACTGTCCTGTCCCCTCTTCCATAAACCTATGCACACCTGCCATAAGATAGCTTTAGGGAGCTTGGGCCTTCATGAGAGACAGAAAAGGGGGATAGGAGAGCTTCTGTTTCCTCCTCTACCAGAAATTCACGGCCTTAGAAAGGAGAAAGGAAGGAGCCAGTGAGAAGTCACCTGATGAATAGTGCAGTAAATTACTTGACTAGTGTGTATGTGCATGAAAAGGGACAATCTAGCCAGGTGTGCGCCCAAGTGTAGTTATAAGGGTGGGGAAGGGATTATGGGTGATTGGAATTATCTCCTTTTCATTTCTCTACTTTCTGCAATAAATATAAATCATTTGCATCAAAAATAGTACAGTTTGAAAGAAGCATTTGGTAAGAAAGGTAGGATTCATATAGAGACCTGGAGGAAGCTAAAAGCAGGGGCCGTGAAACCGGCCCACTCCGTGAGCAAAATGAATATTGTCTGATTTCAACTGCAGCGCATGCTCTGAGGATGGAGTGCTTCTTGTCCACGTGTCATCAGCTCCATGGTGTACGCGGCCCATTCAGAGCTCTGCGTGGAGAAGTCAAGAGTTGGGCTAGCTACTCCCTGGCTCACACCCCCTCCATCAGGTCCGCATGGCCTGGGCCGTGCCTGCTAATACCAAGCAATAAGGGGGAAGGTGGTCCTAAACTGCCTCCTTCTCCCTATTTAGTGCCACCCTCTCCGAGCTGCAGCAGCACCTCCAGGTGTGGTTATGTGTTTCGCCACCACCACCATCCCCGCTCCTCTCCCCTCCCCACAGCCTTTGCTGGACCACAGAACAAAGAAGGGGAGCAAGAAGGGCTCCATGCCACCCATTCTGGTTCTGCAGATCACAGTGGGCCAGCTGTGAGCTGTTTGGTTTGGGGCGATAGGATTAGGACTGTTTTCCTTTCTGAGTTTGGTGCAGTCAGGGCTGAGAAGAAGGGTCTCAGGTTGAGGATGCTCAGGGCCTGGCCTCTCAGTTCTCATGTCTCACTGCTGCTGCCGGCAAGTCTAACTCCCCAACAAGTGTGAATGAATAATGCTGCCTTTTTGGAGGTGGGGAGCAGGTCCCTGGACACAGGCAGCTGGATGTCACTCCTGTCACAGGGCCTGAATCTTTCCCCTCTTTCCTGGGGAGAAAGCCCCGGGGTCTAGGTAAAACATTTGACAAAGGCAGGGCGGCAGCTCCTCTTGCTGGGGGCTGGGGTTTAGGCAGCCCTCTTCCAGGGCTGTCAAAGGCCACTCCCTCCCCCTCCCAGCAGATCCTCAGTATCTTCAGGACATGCAGTGTGTGGCGTCCTCAAGGCTCTTTTACCTTTGGAGCCTCAAATCCATCAGAATGCCAGACCACAAATATTGTGCTACCATCCCTGTCACCAGCCCTCCAGAGTGACAATGCCTATGTTTTTAATTCTGGCTTAGATTCACGAGCTCTATTTCATGATTCCTGTGTCTGTGCTTTCCCCCCTAATTTGATTGGAGTTCTTTTAGGGGAGACACCATTTTCCCAAAGGCCAGAGCATAAGGTAAAAAACAACTGGGTCCTCAAAACACACTTGTGGAATGATTAGGCTGGATGGGTAGATAGATGGGCAGACAAATGGATGGATGACAGACAGCCTTTATGGAGGTCTTCCCATAGCAGAAATAGTTTTTTTTTTTTCTGTGCATTCATCCAACAAATATTTACTGTGCACCTACTAAGTGCCAGCCATTATTCAGCGGTGAACAAACTAAAAACAACAACAACAACAACAACAACCCTGCCTTCATGGAACTTGTATTCTATCTATCTATCAGGAGAGACCTACAAACAATAAACATTAAAAATTAAGTAAGTTCACAGTATATCAGAAAGTGATCACAACATGGAAACATAAAAAGGTAGAGCGGGGTAAGGAGTAGTGGCAGTAGATCTCGCTGAGATGGTGGCATCTGAGCGAAGACTTGAGAGCGGGAAAGGAGTGGGTCCTGAGGCTTTCTAGGGAAGGAGAATTCCAAAAGAGTGGACAGACAGCGCATCTGAAAAGTGGAGCATGCCTGGAGTGTTTGGGGAACTGTGGAAGTCAGTGGGCTGGAGTGGAGTAAACAAGAGGAAGAGTGGCATGGCGTGAGTTCACAGAGGTCGAGGTGAGATGCGGTGGCAGAACCTGTAAGGCCTTAAGGAAACGGGAGCCACTGAAAGGTTTTGAGAAGAGGAACACCACGATCTGGTTTATATTTCAAAAGACTCCCTCTAGCTGCTGCTTTGAGAATCGACTGCAGAATGACGAAGGTGGAAGCAATTAGGAGGTTATTATAGAAATTCAGGTGAGAAATGATAGAGGCTCCAACCAGGATGGTAGCCATGGAGGTGTCAAGCCCAAGCAATTGGAAGGATGAAGTTGCCGTCAAGTGAGATGGAGATGGCCACGGGCAGAGCCGGTTTGCAAGGAGTAGATCAGGAAAGCATGTTAAACGTGAGATATCATCCAAATAGAGATCTGAGGGTTGGAGGCACAAATTTAATCGTGGGCATCACCAGGGATATTTGATATGTGAAGCAGGAGCTCAAGCGAGATCACCTAAAGAATTAATGTAGATAAAGAAGAGGACCAAGGACGGAGTCCTGTGGTACATTAAACCTAAAAGATCAAGGAGGTGAGGAACCAACAAAGAAGACCAAGAAAGAGCAACTTAGAAGACAAGAGAAAAACAGAGAGTGTGTTGTTCTGGAAGCCAAGTGACAAATACGAATCAAGCAGGAAAAAGTGATCAATCTGTGCCAAATGCAGCTGATCAAGACAGACTTGACCACTGGATCTAGCAATATGAAGGTTGACAAGAGCAGCTGCTGAGTATTCGGGTCAAACAGCTCCTTGGAGTGGGTTTAAGAGAGAATGGGAGGAATCCACACATTTATACCAAGAATAGAAAATGGAGAAAAGATAGTCTCTTCAATAAATGGTGCTGGGAAAATTGGATTTCCACATGTAGAAGAATGAAATTGGATCCCTCTCGATCAAAAGTCAAGGCATGGAAACAACCTAAAAATAAACACATACACACACAATGGGATATTATCCGGCCTTAAATAAAAAAGAAACTTCTCCATTTCTGTGACGAAATGAATGGACCTGGAGGACATTATGCTAAGTGAAATAAGCCAGACACAGAAAGACAAACACTGCATAATCTCATTTATATGTGGAATCTAAAATAGTCCGGCTCATAGAAGCAGAGAATGGAACGGCGGTTGCCAGGGGCGGTGGGGGTGCTGTGGGGAGGAGAAGGAGACGTTGGTCAAATGGTAGGAAACTTTCAGTTGTGCAAGATGAATGAGCTGTCCGCGCAGAGAGGATAGTCAACAATACTGTATTGTATACCTGAAATTTGCTGAAAGGATAGATTTTAAATCTCCTCTGCGCAATAGTAACTATGCAGAAGTGACGGACAAGTTACTGAGCTTCATCACAGCGATCTTCTCACGATGTATACATACGTCAAAATAGGAAGCTGTGTACCTTAAATACAATTTTTACGTGTCAAAGGCATCTCAGTAAGGCTGTTTACACGAGAGAGAGAACAGGAGGGAACAAATTAGAGACAGTGAGTAGACGCAGCTTTCTGACGCAGTTTTACTGCAAATGGAGAGCAAACGAAAAGTTTTAGGAGAAGTGGGTTCAAGAGACAGTTTTTATAAAATAAAAATTTCATGCTTGTACGCCGGTGGAAACGATTCAGGAGAGAATGAACAATTGAAACGGAGAAGAGAAGTGGGTGATATAGCTGCAGCGATGTCCTTGAGTAGGTGGAGAGGTTGGAATCCGGTGTGCAGGGCGAGAGGCTGGCCCTAGAGAGGTGAGGGGAAGGTTCATTGAGTTACAGCCAAGGACGTGATGATGTGAGGGCAGATGCGGGCAGGCAGGGAGATGTGGTGGGAGCTCTGTGTACTTTTGCTCTGACTATCTCAACTTTGTTGGTGAAGAGGGGAAGAAGGTCATCCACAGAGTGGGCAAAGGATATGGTAGGAAGGCGGTAGGGGAGTGGTGTAAGGCAGCCATCTAGGACAGAGAGAGAGTGAATGGACTGGAGGAGTAGAGGATGATGACCTGGCAGCAACTGAAGGCCTAAATTTAAAGTGAGACCAGTCAGCGTTGGTTGTATTTCCCCCCCCAAACAAGCATGGAATAAATGGAGAACTGGATTTAACTTCAGTTGTGGTTTTGCCAAGATAGTAACAATGAAATGAGAGGTGCAAGAAAGTGATGATAATGATGGACCACGGAATTTAAGCGGCATTCTAGAAAAAGGGGTTTCCATTTCAGTAAGTGGGAACACGTGAGCTCTTTTACTTGCCAAGAGTAACCTGTATATGGAAAAAGTCTGAGACTCCCTACCCTGGAGCCACGACTGACCCAGTTATGCCTTGAGGATTTAGTGGAGGCGAACCGGCTTCCAGAACTTGCCTTCAGGATCTGCTAGATAGCGCAGGGGTTGGCAGTGGAACAGGCAGGCGAGGGGCCATCCTATTTGTACTAAATTTGTTCTTAGGCTGCCTGAGGGCCATCTCATTCACTCCAAAGACAACAATCCTCCCTGCCTCATCAGCAAGCCTAACCTTAATGAAAGTTGCCCCAGGAGTCACCTCTGACATCAGTCAGGTCTCTCAGCTCCTCCAAATGGTCCAAAGTAGACCAGCTTGCAGCTGCCTCTCCCTGTCCTCCTGCCTCCCTGCTTATGGCCGATCTTTCTCTGCTCCATTTTTTGTTCCCGGGATAACAGCACCACCTCAATCCATGTGCTCTGAACTCTCAGGGATGTCTGAATCTCTGCCCCTGGCTCATATGACCAAGTCCTTGGCTGTTCTGCCTTAGTCAACCTTCCACTCTTCTCCACTCACTGGCCCCATTGACCATGCAGGCCAGCTCTCTGCACCCCCACCCCACCAGCCAGCCTCATTCCTAAATACTCAGACCCAGAGTTTGTTAGCTCAGCCTCAGCTCCCCGCTGGCAGATAGTCAATCTCTAGGGCTGTTTCCAGGACTACATGACAATAATAATTACCATGGTAACTACCGCGATATAACCACTAAGAAGATAAGAAGCTGACCTACTTTTCTCAACACTATGTTCTTGTTCCCAGAATCCAGAACAGAGCCTTACGTATAGTAGAAACAGTGGTATCCCCTTATCCACAGAGGACACGTTCCAAGACCCCCAATGGATGCCTAAAACCATGGATAGTGCCAAACCCTATATATACTGTTTTTTCCCGTACGTGTATACCTATGATAAACTTTAACCTATAAATTAGGCCATTTCACAGACAGATTTGTTCTTGTCGTAGATCTTAGCAATCTCAGCAGATGATTTTTTTTTTTCTTTCCTTATTAAGTCGAGAACCTTATCTTTTCACTTCATGGAAGCACTTTCCTGCTTCTCCTTGGCATATCTGAATCGCCAGCATCACTATTCTTGCACACTGGGGCCATTATTAAATAAGACGGGGTTACCTGAACACAAGCACTGCAATATTGTGACAGTCGATCTGATGTCCAAAATGGCCACTAAGGGAATAACAGGCGGGGAGCATCTGCAGTGTGGAAATGCTGGACAAAAGGATGGTTCACTTCCCCAAGTGGATGGAGAAAGATGGTGTGAGATTTCATCGTGCCACTCAGCGTGGCGTGCAGTTGAAAACTTATGAATTGTGTATTTCTGGAATTTTCCATTTAATATTTTCAGACCACAGTTAACCATGGGTAACTGAAACCACAGAAAGCGAAACTGCAGGGAAGAGCAGGGCCTACTGTACTCAGTACGTATCTGAGGAATACAGGAATGAGTACCATCTACCAAGTGCCTATTGAGTCCCAGGGATGACACTACATCTTTTTCGCACATGATCGAATTTCAATTCTCCCAACACCTCTCTTCAGTGCAGGAGAAGATAATGTCCTGATTTTATGGACAAGGAAAACTAAGATGCTAGGGGTCACATAGCTAATAAATGATAGAAATAGAACTAGGACCAGTTCTGTCTCTATTAAACCCACTATCTTATATGTATCCAACCGACTGAGCCTCTAAAGTCACTCTGGCCTCCCTAAGGACAGAACAAGAGGTTGAGAGCACCCAGGCCACATGTCATGATGCATGGCATCAGAATGGCAAGCTTCTGGCTCCCAGAAAGGTCTTTCGTCCCTCACCCTCAGTTCTGAGAAACCAGGCTCCAATCATGGCCAAGCCCTTGGGGGAAACTCTATACGGGGAGTGCCAAGATGACCATCCAGAGCTTTTGCCAAGGACCCCATAAATTCCTCCTACTGGTGACCTCCCTGAATCCCTCTCCTCCTTCTGTGCATTCCCATCCAGTGTCTCAGATATGAGGTGAGACTTCAGTAATTTGGCAGCCCAGATGCCTGAAATTATGGCAAAGAATACTAATTGTCCCCAAACATCCATCCTCTTTATAACACAACTCAGAAATTTTAAGTGGGCATATTGCTGTCCAGCGTGTTAAAAGCATATAGCTAAGTTCCAGTTACTAGCATAACACCGGAAGCAGCATGTGCTTGTTCTACATCAGTGATTCTTAACAGGGAGTGATTCCCTCCTACCCCTGCAGAAATTTCTGGCTGTCACAACTGGAAGGTGCTACTGGTATCTAGTGGGTAGAGACCAGGGATGCTGCTAAACAGCCTATAATGGATAAAACAGCCCCTCAGGGAAAAAAAAAAAAAAGAATTATCTGGCCCAACATGACAACAGTGTCAAGGTTGAGAAATTTTACTCTAGGTCATGCCCTTAAAAGAAATATACATGTCCTTCTCTGGTCCTTTTTTCCTTTGCTCTAGGCTACGAGTTGAGGAAAATTAGAGCAATGTCCTTGGACCTAAAAGCAGAAACCAGACGCTTGGGGAGGGGAGAGCCTAGACTGCCTACTCTCACTATTACCACATTTTCAGAGGGCAGGGACCTGGACCTCCTGAAATGATTTACACAATCATCAACTGCCAGGCCGTGCACTTTGGCCTAGACCATCACCTCGTGCTTATCTGAGATGGTCTCTAATCTCAGGATAAACAGGATCTCGATTTAGCGTAATTCCTTCTCTCCTATTCCCTTTTTCTCTTCCTTGCTGTTAACTTCCTATGGTAGGCAGGATGCCTTTCCAAATATGTCTACGTCCTAGATTCTAGAATCTATGCGTATAGTTACATGGTGAGGGGGAATTAAGGTCGCTATTCAGCTGCCTTTAAACTAAAGAGGTTGTCCTGGATTATCCAGATGAGCCCAGTGTGATTACAAGGTTGTTCTAGCCATGTCTCCTTTTATTGTGCTTTGCTTCTTTGCATTTCATAGATGTTGCAGTTTTAACAAATTGAAGGCAAGACCCTCCACCAGCAAAAATATCATGACTCACTTTATTGTGGTGATCCAGAACCAAACCCACAATGTCCCTGAGGTGTGCCTGTATGAGCAAAAGAGGGAGGTGAGAGGGGGTGGAGTCAGTGATGCTGTGTGGGAAAGACTCCACTGCCCACTGCTGGCCTAGAAGGTGAAGGGGGCTCACAAGCCAAGGAATTCAGGTGGCCTCTAGAAGCTGGAGAAGGCCAGGATTCTTCCCTAGGGCCTCCAGAAGAAACACAGCCTGGCTGACACTGATTTTAGCCTAAAGAGACCCATTTAAGACTTCTGACCTCTAAAACAGTAAGATAATAAATTTATGTTGTTTTAAGCATCAAGTGCAGAGTAGTGTGTTACAGCAGCCACGGGAAACAAATATTCACCCTTTCCTCCTTCTCCTTCTTCCTTTCTCCTTCTTCTTCCCTCTATCTCTATTTACAGTTTAGCTGCCAGGGATCTCTTAATTCTCTATAAAAGTCTGAGCCTCTGTGGAGCAGAGACCAAGGCCTTAGGTGGCCTATGTCTGAAAGCTCCCACCAGCCACATAGAAGGACATCTGAGAGAAGACAGTGATGATGTTAACCCAGAGCATATGCTGGGTCTAGCAATTCATGCCCTTAGGACTAATTCCCTTCATGATTTGCTTTGAGAAACATACATTTCATCTGCACCCAAGATCCTGCAGTAAGTAGCCTCGTCCTGCTCCTTATGAAGTCCAAGTTATTACTGGGATTGTCTGCATTTCCAACAGGGCCTCTGCCCAAAACCAAGGGGACCACTAGGTGATAGCCATACCAACTGGAGGTGGAACTGGCCAACTCTCTAATTCCAGAGTGTTTAGCTTTGGAACACAAAAAGTTAAACACCTTCTTGCAACACATTGTAAACATGTCAGTGTGTTTAACATGTTAACTGTCCTCTGTTCTCCTACCCATGTGTTTAGAAAAGAAACAGGTTATGATGTTTAACTAGTGAATGGATGTATGTGCTCATAGCAGCTAACACTTTTTAAACACTTGTGGATGCTTAAAATTATGATGTGTTTAAGATTTGAACACGTTTGCTTTTCTACACTCTTAATCCAATGAGTGCTGGCTGCATTTTTTCCCCAAACAGCAAGGGTTTGTCCACCTTGCAAAGGCCAGTGTGCAATGACAAAGTCCTACAGCTGCCAATTGCCTTGTTTGGATTTTCATTTTTCTGTTTGTTTGTTTTTGTTCTTTTATACGTGGATCCCCTCCTCAGGGGAAAACGATAACCAGGAGAGAGTAAATGATAATCATTCTTTAGAAGAGGTCTAGGGTCCTATTCTTTTAGGGAATCTAAAGGGTTTTAATGGCATCAGCCGAGAGGCTTAACCAATTCCATTACATGGTTCAGAAAATGAGAACCAAAGAGGGTCCAGGTCTTGCCCAGGCTACACAGAAATGTGTGTAAAAACTAGTTGTTGCACCAGACCTCTAGGACTTCTCTACCCAGGCTGCCCAAACCAGTAACTAGAAAAGACAGCGAATACTACTGTACTCTTCCAAGCATGGGATCACCACGCGTAGACATAGAAGGCTGTTTGGAGGTGGTTGTCCGTCTGCCTTCTCTCTCACTGTGCTCTCCCTGTCTATAGCCCCATCCCCTCTTGCCTGATGACAGCATGACCTCCCCACTAATCACCTTCCTCCATTCATGTCCACCTCCTTTGCTATACCCCACTTCCAACCGGCCCCTCTTGTAAGTGGTCTTTAAGTAGCCTCTCAGTCTCTCTGCCGTCAGACACCCTTCCCTAACCTAGCACTCTTTGCTTCTCTCCTCTAGCACTTAGTTACCATATCTTTAAGATCAGCTTCCTTAGCTGGGCTAAGCCTCCAATGAGGGTAGGGTCTACTACTGTCTTGTCACCAGTGTATCCCCAGCATCCAATCCAGGACACATATTTGACACCCAATAAATGTTGAATGGCCAATGGAACTTCCATCTGTCCAGCCAATATTGGACTCACGGAAAGAAAGATTGCATCGTGAGTTGGTGCTGTGAGCGTAGTGTCTGACCCAGTGTAAGCTGTCTAATTTCTCTCTCAGCCTGTCTGCATGCCAAATGGGGGACCAGCTTAATCCAGCAAATGTTTACTGAGCTGGCATAAGGACTCTGCTAGGCTCTCTTGGTGCCTACAGAGATGAAAACCACAAAGGGCTTACCTTTCTTGTCCTCAAGGAGCTCATAGTTTAGTGTGTAAGATAAGATTTCTAACCATAATACAAGGCAAATTTGATAAAACTCCAAGATAATTTGAAAGGATTAGGAAACTCACAGAAGAATCCACTTCCAAGTAACAGGCTAAGGCCATGCAGTAGAAAAACCATTTGGGCAAAAATCTGAACAGGTAGAACTTCAACAGGACAAAATGTGGGGGAAATGAGAGGGAATATTCTCTCTAATTCAGTGACGTTAAAGGCCCAGAGATAAAGAAGCCTGGGACATATTGGAAGAATTCCTAGGATTCAGCTTGGCTGCCATGTGAGATACAGAGGAGATGAAACTGGAGAGGCAGACTGAAGTCTCAGCAAGAGATCTTAAAATGCCACTCACTAGTGTGGAATAAGTTCATAGGGCCTTAGGGAGCTGCTGGAGGCTGTGAGCAGGAGAGTGACCAGTGATGGCTACACCCAGGGTGTTCATTCTGCTGTTGGGTCGGGGTGGGATGATCAGTTGGGAGGCAGCTGCAGTTATTCAGCCGAGAAGGGAGAAGGCAGATGGCAGTGAAAAAAAGCAGGGAGAGAAAAAGGCCAAGGTGAGAGACCTACCAAAGGTAGGAGCAGCAGAATTTAGAAGCTGGTAGGATGTGAAGTCAAGGGAAAGGGTGAAGCCCAGCAGGATGTCAAGGTTTCAAGCCCAGACCATCAGGAACACGATGCTGCAATGAGCAAAAACAGAGAACACAGAAGGAAGAGAAGCAGGTAGGGGTCAGACAGAAATGTTCATCACAAGGCATCGATGAAGCTGCTGTGTTAAAATGGCCACAGGCAATGGCGATGGAGGTCTTAAAACTGCTAAGTGAGTTAACACCTTCCTGGACTGGCCACAGGGCTTCTGGGAAAAACCAAAGGAGATGGTGAAGCAAAAGGCACGGTGGATGCACAAGTCACTCTGTACATGTTAGGAATGGTGATTTATAGTTTTATTACTGTTAGAAAATATATCTATAAACATCTCAGAGGCCAAGATGGGGAAACTACATCTGGTCTTCCTGTCCCTCTTCTTGGAGATTAAAAACTTAAAATGGTTTCGTGAGCATCATAATCAACCTCTAAAGAAGCAGACGGAAGTTCCCAGAAAGAGGAAGAATGGCTTCAGGGCCACAGCTTGTGGGAAAGGTGCTGAACCGTCCCTGGGAACACAGGAAAGGGAGAGGCGTGAGGCATCAGTGCTGTCCTCACGCACCCAAGCACCGCTAGGGGTGCAGAGGCAGGAGCGTTTCATTTCCTTGGAAGACCGACTCCTGTCATCACATAGGTTTTAGGCTTAAGAAATAAATCAGTCAATGTTAATACTGCTTGGATTTTACTCCCAGAGATTCAGATTTCACTGGCTTAGGTTATGGCCTGGACGTTGCGATTTTTTTTTTTATTAAGTTTATTGTAGTATCATTGGTTAATACAATTATATAATTATAATTATAATTTGACATCTGTATATTCTATTGTGTGGTTACCACCCAAAGTCCAGTTTCCTTCAGCTACCATATATTTGATCCCCTTTACCTTTATCCCATTTGCCCTCCCCCTACCCGCTATATTTGATCTCCTTTACCCTGTCTACCTCTCCCCTCCTCCCCGACCCCTACCCTCTGGCAACCACTAGTCCACGTCACTGAGTCTCTGTCCTGTTCATATCCCACATATAAGTGATATCATGTGATTTTTAAATGTTTTTGTCTGGCTTATTTCGCTTAGCATGATTATCTCGAGGTCCATGTCGCAAATGGCAGTATTTCATCACTTCTTATGGCTGAGTAATAGTCTATTGTATGTATGTACCACAGCTTCTTCAGCCAATCACCTATCATAGGACACTTCAGTTGCTTCCATGTATTTGCCACCGTGAATAACGCTATGAACATCAGTGTGCAAGTATCTTTTTGGATATGGGTTTCCAAGTCTTTGGGGTAAATACTCAGTAGAGGGATTGCTGGATCATATGGTAGATCAATTCTTAGTTTTTTGAGGAAGCTCCATACAGTTTTCCATAGTGGCCGTACCAATTTACCGTCCCACCAGCAGTGTATGGGAGTTCCTTTTCTCCAAGTCTTCTCCAACATTTGTGAATACTTGTCCTGTTGATTATAGCTATTCTAACAGGTGTGAGATGGTATCTCATTGTGGTTTGATTTGCATTTCCCTAATAGCTAGTGATGTTGGCATCTTTTCGTAGGTTTGTAGGCCATTTGTATGTCCTTTAGGGAGAACTGCCTATTCAGGTCCTCTGCTCATTTTCTGAATGGATCATTTGTTTTGTTGTTGTTGTTGTTGTTGTTGTTGTTGTTGTTCTTATTGAGTCATATGAGTTCTTCGAATATTTTGGATATTAGGCCCTTATCGAAGGTGTTGCTTGCAAATATATTTTCCCATTGAGATGGTTGTCTCTTTATCTTGTTGATGGTTTCTTTTGCCGAGCAGAAGCTTTTGAGTTTGATGTAGGCCCATTCATTTATTTTTGCTTTTACTTCTCTTGCCTTTGAGGTCAAATTCATAAAATCCTCTTTAAGTCCAAGGTCCTTGAGTTTAGTTTCTATGTTTTCTTCTATGTATTTTATTGTTTCAGGTCTTGTATTCAGGTCCTTAATCCATTTTGAGTTAATTTTGGTGTGTGGTGATAGACAACAGTCTAATTTCATTCGTTTGCAGGTGGCTTTCCAGTTTTCCCAGCACCATTTATTGAAGAGGCTTTTCCACTGTATGTTTTTGGCTTTTTTGTCAAAAATTATTTACCCATGTAAATATGGGTTTACCTCTGGACTCTTGATTCTGTTCCACTGGTCCATGTGTCTTTTGTTGTCAATACCATGCCGTTTTGGTTACTGTCACTCTGTAGTATAATTTGAAGTCAGGCAGAGTGATGCCTCCAGCCTCAATCTTTTTTCTCAGGATGGCTTTAGCAATTCAGGATCTTTTGTGCTTCCATACAAATCTGATTATTTTTTGTCCTATTTCTTTAAAAAATGCTGAAGAGATTTTTATGGGGAATGCATTAAATCTATATAATGCTTTAGGTGATAAGGTCGTTTAACTATGTTGATTCTTCCAGTCCAAAAATACGAAATATCTTTCCATTTCTTTGTATCTTCTTCAATTTCTTTTAATAGGGTGTTGTAGTTTTCATTATATAGGTCCTTCACATTTCGTTAAATTTATTCCTAGGTATTTTATTCTTTGTGTTGCAATTGCAAAAGTAATTATTTTTTTTCACTTCTTTTTCTGATGCTTCACTGTTAGAGTATAGAAAGGCTATGGATTTTTGAATGTTGATTTTGTATCCAGAGACTTAACTGGATTTGCTTATTGTTTCTAGTAGTGTTCTTGTGGAGTCTAATTTAGAGTTTTCTAAAGAGAGAATCACGTCATCTGCAAATAGGGACAGTTTGATGTCTTCATTTCCTATCTAGATGCCTTTTATAGCTTTCTCTTGCCTGACTGCACTTGCTAAGACCTCCAGTGTTATACAACAGCAGTGGCAATAGTGGACAGCCTTGCCTTGTTCCTGATTTTAGAGGGAAGGCTTTTAGTTTTCCACCATTAAATATGTTAGCTGAGGATTTGTCATATATGGCCTCTATTATGTTAAGGTACGTTCCTTCTATACCAATTTTGTTAGGTGTTTTGATCATAAATGGATGCTTTTTCTCATTGAAGGCTTTTCCTGCATCTACCAATATAATCATATGATTTTTATTTTTTAATTCATTTATGTGGTGTATCACATTAATCGATTTGCATATGTTAAACCATCTCTGTGCCCCTGGGATGAAACCCACTCGATTGTGGTGTATAATCTTTTTAATATGTTGCTGTATTTGGTTTGCTAGTATCTTATTTAGGATTTTGGTCTGTAGTTTTCTTTCTTTGTATTATCTTTACCAGGTTTTTTTTTATCAGAGTAATATTGGCCTCATAAAATGAGTTGGGTAGTATTGCCTCCTCTTCGATTATTTGGCAGAGTTTGAGGAGAACAGGTATTAAATCTTCTTTGAATGTTTGGTAGAATTCACTGGTGAAACCATCTGGTCCTGGGCTTTTACTTTTTGGTAGGTTTTTGATGGTCGTTCCAATTTCCATACTGCTAATCGGTCTACTTAGATTTTCCAGATCTTCTTCATTCAGTCTAGGAAGATTATATTTTTCTATGTGCTAGTCCATTTCTTCTAGGTTATTAAAATGGTGTTATATACTTTTTCATAGTATTCTTGCATGATCCTTTGTATTTCTGTGATGTCAGTTGTAACTTCCCCTCTTTTATGCCTGATTTTGTTTATTTGTGTCCTTTCTCTTTTTTCTTTAGAGAGTCTAGCCAGGGGTTTGACAATTTTATTAACCTTCTCAAAGAACCAGCTCTTTGTTATATTTTTCTATTTTTGTTTGTTTGTTTTTAATTTCATTTATTTCTACTCTAATTTTGATTATTTCTTTCCTTCTGCTGAATTTAGGGCTCATTTGTTCTTCCCTTTGTAGTTTTTTAAGATGAAGCATTAGGTTATTTACTGGACATTGAGACTTTTTAAATTTTTCTAAATGATTCTAGTATGTAGCCAAAATTGAAACATAATGCTCTAGTACCTTAAGTAATCTCAAATTGTACAAATAACCTCATTCTAGCATGGCTTCTCCTGTAACTTGCCAACGGGGAAAGAATGTATGAGCCAGAACACAACTGACCTTCTGGTTTATACAGCAGCCTGTGTGAGTTTGCTTAATGTGAGTTCTGCCTATGAGGAGAGTCCACAGCAAGCAAGGCAGATGGTAGGCTAAACTCCAAGGAATTCACCAAGTGAATGCTACCTTGCATAGACCTAGGTCAAAGTGAAACAAGCATGTTCCTTCAGAGAAACATAATTCAGGGTTTTCAAAAACAATATTTTACAAATATTTAACACTTATTTAGAAAAATAAAGGAGAAACTTATTTTTTTCTAACAATGAACAAATATTTAACATGTTTTCATTAATAAGAATTATTCAAATTAATACAAAATATTATTTCAGACATTGAATGTACTATAACACTTTGGTGCATTAGGAGCAGTCTTGCATTCTCCCGTTTTCTCATCTCTCATAAAGGGACAGCTTTAGTCCCTCATGCTCACTGAATTCTGAGGTGACCTCCATGGTTAGAATTACAAAGTCTTGTTCAAAATAGGGTTTAAATGCCCTTTCCCCCTGGCTTTCACCATTTTCTGTAATTCCTTTGGAGTAGAAGATTGGATCCCTGTAGGCAGCCTTCCAGAGAAGAAGCCGGTCCTGCAGAGCTCCATTGTTCCTTGCAGTTTTCTGACCCAGGTTACTTCTTGGGAGGTATATTAAAATGTTTAAATTTTAGATAATAAAATAAAGCACTTATTTCCTAAAAACAGCACTGCTCCATGCATGATTCAGTTTCAGAATTTCATCTGACTAGGGCTGTGAGTCTGAGGCAACTGTCTACTACCTAGTCTCTGGACTGGTCAGAAGGCCCAGAATCTGTACCATGCAACTTGCAAATGTCAATCACCAAAGCACTTGACAGATATGGGGTCAGAGCAGCAGAGACCTCTCGCATGCACTACATGGTGAACTTTACCAGTGTCTAACTAATCAATGGTTCTCATCTCCTTTCCGACAGCAAGAAGACTACTCTTTCTGAGCCCTTTGGAGCAGGGCAGAGCCTTGTACTGACTTCCAACCATGGACTGTGAGAGGAAGTGACTCCCTGAGACAGGGAGAGGCCCATGCATAGTTTTCTTTCTGTCTTCCTCTGCCTCATAGATTAAGGAGCCATATGTTTGGGATGGCCTCATGGATCTCTGAGTTGTTACATGAAAAATGTTTGCTTTGCAGAGTCACCAGGTCTGTTCTGAGAGACATATCTTGTGTATTAAAACACTGATATTTGAAGACTGTGTATGGAAATATGACCATTTCATTTATTACTAAAAACTTGGTAGTTTAAAACAGTACAAACTTATTATTTTTCAGTTCTGAAGGTCAGAAGCCCCAAATCAGTCTCACTGGGTTAAAGTCAAGGTGTTGGCAGGACTGGATCCTTCTGAAGGCTGTGTAGGAGACCCTTTCCTTGCCTTTACAAGCTTCTAAAGGCCACCTGCATTCTTTGTCTCATTGCCCCTTCCTCCACCATCAAAACCAATAGTGTGCTATCTTCAGATTTCTCTCCTTCCTTTCTGACATCTGCTTCTTTCATTACATCTCCTTCTAAAACTGATCCTCTGGCCTCCCACTATAAGGACCATAGTGCAGTGGTCTCCCACCTCTTTGGCACCAGGGACCAGTGCTCCTAAGAGAGTCCAATGCCTGATGATCTAAGGTGGAGCTGAGACAATGATGCTAGGGTGAGAGAGTGGCTGCAAATATAGGTGAAGCTTCACTTACGTATCTGCCACTCACCTCCTGCTGTGTGGCCTCGTTTCTAATAAGTCACAGACTGAACCACTATTAGTCTGTGGCCTGGAGGTTGGGGACCCCTGCCTTAGTGATTACACTGGCCAGCCAGATAATACAAGATAATATTAGATCTCAAAATTCTTAACCAAATCACACCTGTGATGTGAGACACCATTGTAAGACACTATTCACAGGTTCAGGGGAATAGATATTTGACATATATTGGGGGACATTATTCAGCCTTCCACAGTGACCCACACATTTGCTTATCTAGCTAATCTTTAATCCCACTCTAGTGGGATTTGGTCAGCAGCCATGTGGCCTTCCCCAAGTAATATTCTTCCATATTGCCTATAGCCATTCATCTTTTCTTCTGAAACACATACAGTTCCACATATGGGGATTGATTATGGGGAAATAATATAAAGGAAGATAAGCTTTATGCACAAAGGTATTTGGGAAGCATTACAGCTTTTGTCATAAAAGAACTGGAAACACCTAAATGTGCAACAGTAGAGGAACATGCAAAGAAACTCTTGAACGTCCCATGTTTGGGTATTATGCACCCATTATACATATTTATGAGAAATTTTAATAAGTTTGAAACTCTTTATAATAATGTTGAAAGCATATTGCACATTTATGTGATCTCAATTCTGAGAAAAACAAAAATAGAGGAGAATATTCTGGAAATGTACACACCAGTGTCAACAGTGTTTTGGGGGGTTATTTATTCTTTTTTTGGAAGTCATGTGTGGCTTATTTTCTTCTTTATGATTTCTTTTTTTTTAAATGTCCACAAAGAACAAGGACACTTTTGTAATCAGAAGTCTCTGTTGGTGATAATAGCAGGTCACCAGACTGGACAAGAGCGATCTGGCAGTCATGGAGAATCACTGCTTCTGAGGAATGATGCTGTATCTTCTCTCTGTAAGTCCCTGAGGATGTGTAGCTGGGTAAATCCTGTTCCCATGTGTGCTCAGACTCCCTTAGGCATTCCTTCCTTTGGGGTATCTGCCTAGAGGGAGCAGTTAGGATTTCTGCAGAAGATATAGGGACCCACAGGGCCATCTTGGATGACCAAATACAAGGTTAGAGAAGGTCATATTGATGGTTACCCACAGGCTTTTGTACAGCTTAGCAAGGAGATGATCAGCAGGTGTGAATATGAAAAAGCATGACGACTCCCAGGGTGGCCAGAGCCAAGGTAAAAAAAAATACTCCAGCAAGAGTTTTACTGCATAGAAGCAGTGCTGGTCTGAGACCTCATCATCCACAAGATGAAAATAAATGACAGCCTGGGTGGTAGAGTGAGAAAGTGGGCACATTGAAACACTGCTACAGAAAGTGCAGCCTGGTAAAAAACCAATCTAGAAGGCAGTAGGCAGTCTGTATCAAGTTATAAAAATGTCTGCATCCTGTGGCCCAGTATTTTCATGTAAAGGTATTTATCCCAAGGTAGAAAAATAATCTAAACGGCAAACTTTATGAGATTCACACAGTGGAATATTATGCAGCCATTCAGAAATCATGCTGGGAAGAATATTTTTCAGAAGGAGATAATATTCATAACAGTGCTAAGCCTTAAAAGCAGAATATAAAACAGTAAATACAGTATAATCCAATTTCATAGCAAATAAATACATAACCAAATATATAAAGATATTCCGAGAAAAATGCCTGGCTCACACCAAAATCTTATAACGTGATAGAATAACGGGTAATTTGTAGAGTTAGAGGGAGGTTGACGTGGGGAAATATTTATCTTGGTTTTTCAAGTTTTCTGCATTAAATGTGTGTAACTCTTTACATAGGGCTTTTGCTTCCAGAGTTGTCACTCCAAAGTAGATTGTTCTGGTGGAGCCCTGTTCTCCCTGGAAAGGGCTTCCTCGTCCGCTGTCCTTCACAGCCACACCTACGTGGGAATTGGAGAATATGAACTTTCAGAGGACTACCCAGGTTTTGCCAGCTCGTTTCTGCCTGTGCAGGACTGGGAACCCATGGATGGTTTAAAAGATTGAATAGGCTTTTACAGTCAGGATTATGGTTCCTTTGGTAAAATCATTTCTTCAATGATTTTGAAATGCTTTTGCTTCTGGTCATTCCATGTGCAATAAACAACCACTAAAGCTCTTGCCTAGTCATAATTTTAAAGCCCACATCTGTTCTTTCACTTGTAGAGTACTGGGCTCTGCCAGAGATCTCAATTTCATGGCGACTGTCTTGAGGTCACTGGAAATAACAGGCTTGGGTAGGAAGGCACCTAGATCGGCCAGCTCACCACCGTTGTATGGCTGAACACTGATTTTGTCCTCTGACAAGTCTATGGCTTCTCGAATGCCCTTTGCCCTCTGCTTCAGTTTGAGGCACAGACGCAATTGGTTTCTTAACGATTCTGATCACCACTTCTAAAGTGTTTGGGAAATTTTTCCACACATCCACAGACTCTATTCCAGCTGAAGACGGCATCAGATCCCACAGATTGAGGACTCAGTCCCAGGAGACTGCCCCCACTCACTTCAGATGCCGATCACAAGTACAGGTCATCACCTGCATTTCTTACCAACCGGCTATAAATCAGGTTTCCACAAAGCTCTCCTTGGATTTGATTAATTTGCTAGAGCAGCCCACAGAACTCAGGACGTAGTTTATTCACTGCATTGCCAGTTTACTACAAGAATATTAAAGGAGACAAATCAACAACCAAATGAAGAGATACACAGGGCAAGGTGTGGGGAAAGGGCGTGAAGCTTCCACGCCCTCTCCAGGCACTCCAGACTCCCGGAGTTTCCTCCACCTGCGGACCAACCCAGAAGCTCTCGGAACTGTCCTTTGGGGGGTTTATGGAAGCTTCATATTACATCTGCATACTTGATTTAATCATTGGCTATTGGCGATACATTCAACCTTCAGCCCTTCTCTCCTTCCCAGAGGTGGGATGGGGGGTGAGACGGAGAGTTCAACCCTCTAATCAGTTGGTTGGTTCCCCTTCGGTTGACCTAGGGGCGTTCCAAAAGTTACTCTTTAACATAACAAAAGACACCTTCATAGCTCTCACCACTTAGGAAATTCCAAGGGATTTAGGAGTTCTGCACCAGGAAATATATGCATTTCTTATTATAAATCACAATATCACACTTTTTCAACCCAGCAAGGCTCCAAATTACTGAACTCTCAGTCAACTTAGATTTCAGGCTGCAGTTAGCAGAGCATCACCTTAGCAAAGCCACATTCCCTTCCATCTGCTATGACAGGTCAGCTCATGTTAGCCCGAGTTCATCTCACTCTTCCGAGATTTAGGAAAAGCAACAAGACGCAACCCAACACGCACTAACACTCTGAACCTTTGTCGCCATTTGTCCCATTGTTACAATCTCAGGCTGCATATGCTCTCTCTTCCGAAACCAGGCGGTTTGATCAAACGTTTTGCCACGTACGAGGGTCACTTGGCAACATGAGTCCTCACTGGAAGGTACCTCAACTTTTAGAACAAAGCAAGGTATATAGCAAAGCATATTCATCCCAAAGAATGCTGGGCTTGCTCGGTGACTACTTTGCAGGGGACAAGCCTCACCTAGCTGTGTATGTTCTGTAAACTTAGTGTGTAAAATGCCAACCTCATTATCATATTAGTCACATTTAATTTCCTGTTCAAAGTTCCTAGAGAGATTTCCTTTACATTTAAATGCATGCCTCGACAATTAGCAAAATGTGGCCATGGGCTTAGATGAATTAATCATATCATGTATGAAGGTGTCTCCACGTAGAAGGTAGGCCCATCAATTCCTCATTAGATTTCAGTGGCATGTCTAAGGCTGATTGGGGTGGTGGATAGAGAAGTTTGATGCTCAGAATAAAATAGAAAAATGTCCCTCAACTCCTCATTTCCCTAGTGTCTGACCACTAGGATGTGGCAAGTCAGGCGTGACAGTCTGGTGGGGGAGGCATTGGCTGTGTCTGTGTGTCTGATCTGGGTTCACCAACCCTTCTTCACTCCTTATTGGTTCTGGCCTTCACACATCACACAGTTACAGAGAAGAGTCTGCATTTCTAAGACAAGTGATGGCAATGGTGATCACAGGCTTGTAAGGCTGGAGGATCCAACCCCCAGTACCCAGAATTCCCTTAGCATTGTCATTTCCCTGGTCAGGCCATATCCTTCCTAAACAACCAAAAGGGTAGGGTGGGTGAGGCAGAGGGCGGATGAGCCAGCCACCTGTGGCGTGGGATGTGGGTGCAGGGACACCAAAATGGCCCTGCTCTTCAAGTTTCTCTTACCCTGTAGATTCTACAGTCTCCCAGTAAGATTTCTGTTCCTCTGGATTAATCACCTTCCTCTTTTAAGTACCTGCTCCCTAACGGGACAGCTGTTGAAGTCTGGGAGTGCCTGCAGTGAAAATATGGCACCTCCTCCTCCCTCCTCCAGCCTCCCCTGCTCATCCCTTTGCCCATTCCCTATGTCTGTGTGGTATCTATTTTAGCTTCTTTCCTGGCTACAACTCCCAGATAATGGCTCTCTTTACTCAACCCAGTTGCTAGAACTGATCGCATTCACTATCCTTGAGGGGAGTTAATCTATCTGTCACCAAACACCTTGAAAGGACTGAATCAATAGCTGCTTCCCAAGAGGAAGGGGTCAGGGCACTGGAAAACTCAGGGCAGAGGTGTGGATGATGCCCTCCACTATACAAGGGCCGTACAAGCACCATATACAAGCACCATAGTGATGGTGCTTGGCCAGGTTCCCTTGTCCTTTTCCTTCTTCCTCCAGGTCTTGAACCAAAGTCTATCTTCAAGATACAGCCTGTCTCAGACTACAGGCTCCTTAAGAGGAGAAATGGGGACACTCTCAGCACAGGGTCAGACATAAATAGCAGTTTAAAGGCAACCAAGAATAGGGGGAGGAGGACCATCGAAGAGGGCCTAGAAGAGTACCCCTTTATTCATGCTTCCATGCTGCTGTTCATGCTGAAACCTAAGGTGGTTGCCTGTGACTACTCCAACCCTCATCCGTCTCCCTGTCTGTGGCCTCACCATCTGGCCACCATCACTTAGCAGAGAATTGCCTGTGTGTGCACAACCAGCCCGGACTCAGCCTGCTTGCACTGTGGCTGTTTGCTACATGTGCGTCAGACCTGGGTCCGTACCTCCACTACAAACTGCTCCTTCTCTCACTTCCCTGTGGTGCCTAATGGGCTCTTGCTGCAGCCTTGATTGATTGGGTGACAGGGTGGCCAGGAGCTGAGGCACCCTGGTGGCTCTTGCTGAGAAAAGGGGAGTCCAGGGCACATTCCAACCCTGTCAGCGCTGGCTCAGCCCCTTAGTGGTGTAAAATCTCACGCCTGGAGCCCTGTAAGCTCCTGGTGCCAGCTGCAATTTTATTGGTGGTCTGTGACTTCAAAGGCCTCTCCTCCTGCACGGCTGAGCCAGGCAGGCTGCAGAGCAGAACGCTTTGTGCCCAGGGCACTGGGGAATCCCCCCGGACCTGGACCCAGCCTCTCCTCAGCCTGCCTTGCCTCTTTCTATTGAATTCACAAATATCACTTTCCCAGCTCACTCTGTGACCACAGCAGATGGAGAAGAACTGCTACTTTAGGAGGCCGCTTTCAAGAACCCGCATGTCTCAGTGTACAGGCAAGACACTGGTGACCAAACGTCTGCTCAAAGTCCCAACATTTTTCCCTCCAGATAACCCCTACGGCGGCAAATCAGGAAGCTGTGCTAAGGCCTGTGTAGCCCTGGGTACCTGCCTGACATCTCTGTGTCTTGTCTATCAAGATGGGATGACACAAAGTCCTGGCCACCTGCCTCACTGTTCCTTGGAGGCTTAGGTATGGGGAACAGGCAGAAACTCTTTCCAACGGGAGGTACTGCTCAGTCCACACGCTGGCATCCCTCTCTGGCAGTCCTGAAACTCAATAAAGTAACACACTCTGGGTTTGAATCTCAACTCTGATGTTTCTCAACTCTGTTACCTTAGAAAAGTAACCCAACCTCTCTGTGCCTCAGTTTCCTTATAAGGATTAGTTAATATTAGTGAAATGCTTGATACGTCCCTGCACTCAGTAGATGCCATAGCAGTGTTTGCTATTATCATTCCCACACATAAACCTCATCTTTCTAATGAATAGGCTTGTCTATCAATGAGACAAAGCTCAGCTGGGAGGGGTAGCAAGAGCAGCTTAGGGGTCAGATCCTGCTCTGCCCTTTGCTTGCTCAGAGAACTTGGGCAAGTTATGAAACCCTGCAAAACAACGTCCTCATTTATAAAGAGGGGCTAAGAATAACCTGCTTCCCAGAGCAGTGTAGAATTTACATGAAGGCTAAGGAAAGCTGCCAGTAAATCTCAATGAAGCTCAGTGGCCAGACGATAGTAAGCATTTAGTGCATGTTTTAGCCCTGGAGCTGGGCACACAAAAGCTCAACGAACTACTGAGCTAGCTTGAGATCAGTTGTGAAGAATATGTGTTAAAGTAGGAGGTCTCATCGAGTCACAGGTCCCACCTTCCGCCACCCACCACACTTTCCATTGTGGCCACACTCACAATACTCTTAGACTCTATGTGTATTCGACAGACTGATAGGATTGACCCCTTTAAGGGCAAGGACTGCATCTTCTCCCTCACACTTGCCAGCAGCTGGTCCAGCTCGGTACGAACAATGAGAGACACACCCCAGCAGAGGTGGCCCTGGCTGTCTGAAATCCTGTCCAGAAGTGAATTATTAAGAGAAAGCTGAAGAAGGAAAAGCTGCCCTCAAACATATCCGGAATCTTGCTGGAGATGGAAACTAACAGGGATGGAAACATGACAGCAGAAAAATACAGACCGTTTTGAAGTCTGCCCACCTGGGAGTCAAGCCACATTGAAAATCAATAAGGCATCAAGGCTGGGAGCTCAGAGAGCCAACTGGATACCTGCTTGTGCCTCCTTTAAAGCAGGGAAACCTTTGAAGTTGCAGACGACCAATAAAAATACAGCTGGCATTTACAGCTCCAGCTCCTCCTGCTTTTGCTTTTCACCAAGTTGCTCAAGCTGCAGCCAGGGTTGCCAGGGCTGGAACGTTGACGAGGACAGTGGCTCCTGGCATGCACTGGCCCGGGACTGGCCACTGACTGTAGGCATGCTGGTACCTTCCCAGGACAACCCTGTCTTGGGTTCTGGCCATCAGAGGCTGTGGGTGAAGTCCCCAGAAAAACACTTTTGCAAGGTAAGCTCCGTTAGAAGCGGTCTAAGTCACGGCCAAGAGGAGCCATGGGGAAGCTCTTGTCGTATGGGATTCCTCCACTCTATTTAGTGTGCTTTCCCATCCATTGCCTCATTCTGTGCTCTCTTTTGAAGGCCTATAACACCAGGAGAAGGATAAGCCTGCTGGGACGACTCCGTCCTCCCAAAAGACAGAAGAGGATTAAGCAACTAGTCAAAAAGGCAACAAAAGTTACAGTGAAAAGGCCCTAGAACCCAGTTCCCAGCCCAATGCCAAGGGCTTAAGATGCTGAAATTGGAGGCTCTTCTCACATTTCCTATTTTTCCACCTATCCCCATTAGGAAGTTTCCTGACTTTATTCTTCATTCAAAAAGCACACGGGTTCTCAGAACTAGGGCTCATGGTTGAGTCAGGGAGACAAGACTTAGAGACATAAAACATCTGACAAAAAAAGCTACAAAGCAGTCTTATAATGAATGGAAGATATTATACCATACAACATATATGGGCAATGTCAGGCCTAATGACCAAGTTAAGCTAATGTCAACAAACAAAGGACTATTAGGAAATTCATTAATCAAGGTCCTGTTTATACTCCTATTTGTCAACCAAATTATTTGTTTGACTTGTGGCCTTTCTGGTTTATTATAGTCATTTCTGTCATCAGCAGATCTGGGCCGCTGGAATTTCACACGTAGGTAGGGCCGGTGTGCATCTTAGGTATGCCCTCTCGGTTGCCCTTCTCAAAGAATCAGAGCTCTCATCAGGGGCCAAGGTCTGTCTCCAGTTAACAAATAACTGCTCTTTGCAACCCAGTGGTTCACTGGGCCTTAATTAATTGATTTGCTAATCATTGTTTCCTGTTTCCAGAAGATGACCTCTGAAGAACCCTCCTGCTCTTGAGGGAATGTCATCAGGAGGAAAGTCAGGGCTGCAAACACAACAGCAGGACAAAGAGCAGGGGTTCCTAGCTCTGAGACACCTGGGGTCCTGGCCCCAGCTGGATTTGGTCTTGACTATGTTCTCTCTCATTGTCCCCCTACCAGCTGTTCACCTGGCTCATTCTCTCTCTTCCTTCTTCCTTTCTTAACACCAGCCCAAACATAAGGTCCTCCTGAAAGCCTCACCCTGACCGCGGAAGCCAAAAATGATTTATCCCATCTCCTACTTTTGAACTCCTCAGGACCAACGATTGTCTCTGCTCTGTTCCATCGGCACCTTTCATACACTGCTTTGTGAACCGTACACGTCAGCTGGTAACCACTGTGTGAGTTTTTTGAGGACAGGCCAACCAGTATACGTGCACTCACACATGATGTACACACACAACGCTGGACCAACAGAGGGTACCTGCTCAGTGCAACTGCAGCTTTCATTAGGGGTCTTGCCTCCCTCAGACCTAAGATGTCCCAGTTTAAGGCCCTGCCCACAAGCAAATAGAGAACAATAATCGCCTCAGGAAGGAACAACTGCCTTCCCTACTTTCATCTCCTAAGTTGAACTAATTTCTGGGGTTTCCACCTTCTCTGAGCCAGTGCTTCCTGTATGGGAAATAAATGTCAAATGATTTCTCCATTCAAAGTGATGGATCACAGTAGGTTTCTGGGTAGCAGGCAGGGGAGCGAGCCTTATAAAAAGGAGGTATCCTTTATTACTTTGAAGGGAAAGGAGCGAAGGGCCTAGTGGGGAGTGGGCTCAAGGATCGGATTTCTTCAGAATTACTCAGAGAAATATCCATCCTCAGCAGCCACCCTATGAATTCTGACACATCTCAAAAAAGCTGGAGTCTGGAAAAAGTGGTCAGAGTTTCTTACCTTCTACAAAAAGCTACTGTGCAGTCTGTTCCTTTGTAGTTTTTTTTTTTTTTAAATCAAACCATCTTGGAAAAATCAGAAAGCAGATGCACCCATAATTGAACTTGGCAAGAGCAACAGAACCCTCGTTATAGGTGTTACAGGCCCTCGCACCCCAATTAACCTGGGGGAAGCAGGGGCTGTGACGTCTCCGCACAGATGTCTGGGCGAGACGCCCTCGTGGGCCGGAGAGGTAGGTGCCCAGAGACACTTCTGGAAACGGAAGGCCTGGGCCCCTCGCCCAGCCCTGGCTGGGATCCCTCGGGGGCTCCGGAGACTCGCCCAGGGGGGCCCTGGGGACGCGGGGTGGCAGGGCGGCCGCCCTGGAGCGCGGCCCGGGCCCGGAGCGGGTTTACCGGCCGCGCTTTGCCGTGCTCACGGGGAAGCCGATCGAAAGCACCTGGACGTTTACGTCCCCGAGGGGCGGCCTGCACCGTCCGGGCTGTGCCGGGCGCTTCAAAGGCCGCGGGCCCCGGGAGGCCGCAGGGCGCGGCCCGCCTGGCGGGTGTCCCGGGCGGGGACCCAGCGGCCGGACCCGCACCTGCACCTGCGCGCCGCGGCCCCGGCGCGAGCCGCGTCCTCTGCCGCCGGCCTCCCCTCCCCCGCCCTCCCCCTCCCCCTCTCTCCTTCCTCTCCCCTCCTCTCCTTCCCCTCCCTCCCGTCCAGCGAGTCCTACCGTGGCCCGCGGCGCCGGCCCGGGTTCGGGAGCCCCAGGTTTCCTCCCTCCCGGCGTCTGGGCTCGCTGCCTCCGGACTGGCCGCCTGGGGGTCCTCACTTGGGAGTTGGGGGTGGGCAGCCGTCTGCGAGCCGACGCCCCCAAGGCATCCCATCTCCACTTACCAGCAAAATGGGGTTTGGTCACTCCCTTAAGTCTCAGGACTAAAGGCGAAGGTGGGCAAGGAGCAGGGAGAAGGCTGGGGTTGGGCGGGATACCCACCTCCGAGGGGGCAGGAAAAGCGGGGAAACAGGGCGCACAGACCTCTTCAAGGCTGGGGCAGCCGGAAGGGAGGAGGGCTGCGGGTGCTTCAGTGTCCTGGGACCAGCCAGACAGGCACCCGGTGCTCAGGGCTGAGGACAACCTGCCCGGAAGCTGGGCAAGAAGGACAGTGAGTTGTCCTTGGAGTCGAAACCAACAGACTGGTTGATATGGGCCCACACAGGTCCCTAGGAAACTTCCAGAAAATAGTAGAGGAGGGGCGGCTGTGGGCCCTGAGGTCTTCTCACCCCGTGGTGAGGCCTGTGAGGTTTCTCAGCGTTTGTACTCCATCTGCAAAATAGAGGCGAAGCCTCCGGCTCCCTCTCCGTAGCACTACTGAGGATCGGAGAGTTCCCGGAAAGCACATGGTAAACATGAGACGATAAAACGAGGCCATGTTACTGCAGTAGGGGAAAGGGAGGCTGGGAACACCACACCCCAGAGCAGAAGCGTTTGGGAGGTGCTCCCACACCCAGTCCTGCATCCCGCAGCTCAGCAGCGCCTGCCTGACCCATCTAAGTGTCTCTGCCAAGTCGTGGCTTTTCCCCAGGGTCACCAGTACCATCCCACTCAGCCACAGCACCAGGACATAGAGACAACAAGATGGCCTCTGTACAGCCAAACAGCTTGTTAGAACACACCTGCTTATCACTTCCATAGCCGCTGCTAGGTGACTAATCCAGTTGTAAGTTACTAATCCAGAAAGCTTCAGAGGTCTGAGTCCCAGACCTGGATCTGCCTCCATCTAACTGTGGCCTTAAAGGAACATGTTACTTTGCCTCCTCAGTCTTGTCACTTTGAGAACGACGACTTTGAGCTGCATTCTCAAAAGCCATCTTGATTCCACAATGATTCTTAACCTTGGCAGCATGTTTGAGCCATCTGAGGAACTTTGAGACTACGGACTGGGCTCAGCCCTCAGAACTTCTGACCCAGCTGGGCTGAGGTGGACTCTCAGGTGATTCTAATGCATGAGCATGGCCGGGAATCCCCACGCTAGTTATGAGGATTTTATTGAACAAACAGCAAGTCTACCTGAAGTGGCCCAGGGGCCAGCATCCAGAAACTCCAGAGGAAGCTCCTGAGAGTTTCATTTTCTCTTCTAGAATAAGAACTTTTGGAACTCAAAAAACCCTAAAAGTGACTTTTTGGTCTCTTATAAAATTATGGCATTAAAGTGTAGGCCACAGTTAGGCCACCAACAGGTCTATAGAGGCCTGCTAAAAAGAAATGGTCCCAGTCCTGGCCTGGGTGTTGGATGAAATCATCGGCCACAGAAATACTCAGCTGAACTATCCTCAGGGGGCCTCCTGGGCAGGAGGGGTCCGAAGCCAGAGAGGCTGTTCCACTGCTTCACCCGGACCCCCAAGTTGAAGGAGCCCTTTGAACTCCAGTGCCACCCAGGCAGCATCCCTGACAGAGGCACCACCTGTGTGTGTGTGGTCAACCATCCCTCTAGGCCTCAAGGGAACCTGAGAGCCTTGAACTGGTATGCCCCACCCACAGGCATGTGAGAGAACCCCACCAGAAAGGCATTCCTCTGTGGACCAAATGGAAAGGACTTGGGGAGCAGTGAAAAATTCTCCATCAGAGAGTTTAAAAGAAATCCTATACTAACCCTTTCAAGGATACCAAATGGCAGATGTCAGAGCTCAAAGAAGCCTCCCAGGAGCACCTCGTCCAAGCCCTACCTGCAGGCAGGAAGGGTGCTCTTATCTCCATGTTACCTCTGCAGTTAAGACCCACAGGAAAGGCTGCTGATGAAATAGGGTCAATTCTAATTAACCAGACTACGTAAGTGGGTGTAGCTGACATGCTCGAAGAGTTTTTTCCTCTCTTGAGTAATAATGATACTGCTCTCCCTTTATTGCATGCTTGGAATCCAATGTGCTTGCTTGGTACGGTATTTCACAAACTCTTGAGATAAGTGAAGCAGGTATTAATGTCACTGTTTTACAGATTAGGCACCTAGGGTAAGTAATGCCAGGGCAAAAAGTTCTGAGTATCTTCCATGGTCTCATCCTCACCCCATGTTGCTCTTAAACAGTTCTCTTTCCAACAATAATCAAGCTTATACTGCTTGCTTGTTCAAGAATTTTATATTTAATTTAAAAGTATATACCGTGTTGCCAATTATAACATAAATATAAAAAGCATGATATAAAATTCTGTTTAAAGTACACTTCCAACTTTTAAAAGGTGTGGGTGTGTGTCACACTGACATAGAATAAAATAACCAAAGTAAACGATATCAAAATATTAACTGTAGTCCTCTATTGGCAGTGAGAATGTGGTTGACTTTCTTCATTTTACTTTCTATATATTTTAAGACCTTTAAAATGAGCCTGTGTTCATTTCAAATTTTAAGACAAGACGTTTTAAAGTAGAGTTTTGGTTCAGCGAACTGTGCAAGAGTAAGCTTCGGCTTGGCCCACCTGTATTGTCATGAGTTTCGAAATGGCATCTACATCTAGTCGGAAATGGCAATTACCAAGGGAGAGCCTGTGGTTTAGCACCCCAAGAAAAGCCCCAAATTAATGTCTTTTAGCCCTTACAGTGGCCGATTTCTCAGGGATCACTCCAATTAGGATCTTCTCCGTGGCTTCCAACACCAGCCCTCCGACTTCAGACAGGGAGCATCTGTGGCACAGCTGGAGCAGCTGCGTTGGAAAATCAATCACTACCCAACAACTGTGCAACTGATGGCCCATCAATCAGAAACATAAGACATTCACTCCATTTATAAAACACATACATTCTCTCATGAACCTGCAAATGCAATAAGCAGCCCCCGCGCCACCAGCCCTAGAGAAATGGCAGTACCAGTCACTTCTGCCTGTGAGGAATCCCAGGTTGGCACCACCGAATCAAGCACTACTACTGCAAGAGCCCTGGAAGATCCTTGGCCCCTCACGAACTGGACCTCAAAGCTCCTGCCAGCCTCAGGGACCCTGAGTTCTGCTGACACCCACACTCAGGGCTGGCTCTGAGATTTTCACTGGCCTTGACAGCCAACCATGCTATGACTCTGTGAGAATGCATCATCAGTACTTGTAGAAGTTCTTTGAAACTTTCTAAAAGGGCCATTTCCTCCTTCCTTTTCTTTTTTACTTCTTGCCCTCCTCCCGTCTTTCTTCCTTCTTTCTTTCATTCTAACCTTCAAACATTAAAGGACAAATATCTTTCCCTAAGCATAGTCAGGCAATGACAGATCTATGGGACTTCAACCTTCACCCACATTTATTTGGCTCTGGGATACATTTAGTATTTACCTCAGTATCCAAAAGACTTTGTGACCAGGCCTACACAAGTCATGCCTCACACAGTATTTCAGAGGTGCTCAGTGAATATATTCTAAAGCAGTGGTCCCCAACCTTTTTGGTGCCAGGGAGCAGTGCTCCTGCGAGAATCTAATGCCTGATGATCTGAGGTGGAGCTGAGGTGGTGATGCTAGCTCTGGGGAGCAGCTGCAAATACAGACGAATTTTGCTTGCTCACTCACCGCTCACCTCCCGCAGTGTGGCCCAGTTCCTAACAGGCCACAGATTGAAACCGGTCTCCAGCCCTGGGGGGTTGGGGACTCCTGTTCTAAATGTATGAACAAAAGAACTCATATCTAAGTCAGACTACTTGGACAAGCACCAAGGCCACCTCTCTTCCCCACAGGACAGCCAGATACTACTGTCTCTTAATATCTCCTCACTAGCCTCTGGAGTAAGATGACAGTCATTGCACTTAGACTCCAAATTAGGGTAGAAGGACAGCCCATCCAATATCTCTGGTCCCTACCCGTATCACTTAATATGTTCCTTTCCAGATAATAATAATTGGTGCCGAACATCACGTACTGCTTTGTGGTTTATATCTCATTTGATCCTGAAAATTCAGTGCTCTAGGCATTAACATTACCAACACAGATGAAGAAACCGAAAGGGAACCAAGGGAAAAGAATGTTTAGTGAGTGTCTATGAGTGATGTGCCCGACATCATGCCAAGCACTTTTCAGATGTGAGATTATTTACTCTTTGGGCCAACTCTGAAGAATGTACCACGAGTATATAATTAGCACCATGTTACAAATAAGAAATTAAGGCTTGAAAAGGAAAAGGAATCAGAGAGGTTGCAAGATACACCAAGCTCACATCACACATGATGGAATGAACTGGGATTTAAACCCAGGACTTCTGACTCCATGTCCTCAAAACATTCCCATTATAGTTTTGTGATCCAAGGTGTGGTAGGGGCATAGTTCAGGATTTCCTTTCAGGAGCAGAGGGCTAGACCAGAAAAACTCCAGAAAGGCAAAGTCTGAAGTCCAAACTTACCCTGAGAGTAGTTCCCCATGACCCACCTCAGCCCTGAGGCTGGAACTCAGGGTTCTGGAGATGGTATTATACACGTGAGAAATGTCAGGCCATCTCCTCTTAGTTCCTGCCCTGGCCCCAGAAGTGCAGGCTCTGATTACTCCTAAGGGGATGCTTCCTGGATCCCTACCTGCAACTGCCTCTGTCCATGGCTTTTGGGCCTTTCTCGCCCTTTGAGAGAAAGGAGCATGTGCCATTGTATGGGCAGGAGGGAATGCTGTAGTGGGCCCCATTCCTGTTCTGAGAAACATAATAGAGGTGTTGCAATAGCATCAGAAAATTCCAGGCAGCAGAACCAGACTGCCAAACCACACTGTGCCATGGGGTGAGCTGTGAAACGATGGTACAAGCAGTGCACAGGGAGCCTGACTGTGTTATTTGTGTTCAGAAATAATAATTGTAGTGAGCAGTTATTGAGCATTCACATGTGCCAGGTGGAAGAGTGATTGAACTTTTCCATATGTTTCCCAGGGGAAGGATGAAACCCACTGGGAAGATGCTAAAGGGAGACTGATTTCAGGTAGTGAAGGTAAGAATATAGCTACGCAGACACAAAAGGCTGCCTCATTGGGCAGAGTTTCTTCATAAGTGAACAATCCTTTGCTGTGATGTGAGAGATAGAGTCATGAAATAGGAGAGTGGAGAGTGAGATCTGAAGACTTTTAAAGTCTCTTTCAATGGTGACATTTCTATAATTCTGCTTCCATGTTTTAGCCACATGCCTCCTTTCTGCCATCCTTCAAACCTAGCACTTGCTAACATTTGCCAGCTCTTCTTGGTGAATACCATGTCCTAGAAACTCCTGGAGGGGTGGGAACATGAGGCCTCCTTTCTTGTATATCTCCCTATAAAGGTTCAAGACCATGCCCATCAACATGGTGTTGTTATTAGCTACTGCTTGGAGGCCTTCCTGCATTCCAAATCATAGCAATATTAGGTAAAACAAAAGATGAAAAATTACAAAGATTTGTTCCCAGTAGCTCAAAACCAGATAAGCACCTCTGAAGACCTGAAACCAAATAGAATAAAAGCAGAAGGCAACTCAGCTCCTGCAGGATAGTGGGACTTAAAAGTGCCCCGCAGAAGCAAAGAGTTGGATCCGGGTTTATCCTGAAACCAGGGGGTGGGATGAGGCTCCCCTGCCCAAGAAATGAGGTAGAAAATAACTCTGCCTGCTATCCAAGATTCTGGTTTATCTGGAGGGAGCAGGGCGAAGCAGTTCAGCTTCTCAACCAGGTCCTGGGCCCAGCTGCTCACTGGCCCAGGGCAAGAAACCTGAGTCATAAAAACCAGGCCTGGATCCTGGACAGTATCATGATCGCTGAAAAACTGTTAAACAGAGGAGTAAGTAGAGAGAGAGAGAGGAAGCAAAATCCCATTTCAGAGGAAAACTAATGCTCTGAGAAAAAGCCTGAAAATTTGACAATCAGGAAATGAATTTACTCCAAATGAAATGAAAATAATAGAGAAATCTGAAAACAAATGTAGATAAAGAAGGTAATAAAAGTAGAGGAAAAATAGCAATTAGATGTCTATAATTATAAAACAGAATAAATTAAGGAGATATAAAAATAAACAAAACAAATCTTAGAAATAAAAATATAGTTGAAGAAAGAAAAAAATTATTAGAATACAGTCTACTTGGGATATAGTTAGAGAAACAATAAATTGGAAGATAGTCCCAAGGTATTTGTTCAGAATGCAGCATAGGTAGAAAAAGAAATTAGATAGATAGATGTGCAGTTTAAGAGACTTGGAGAATGGAGAGGCTCAAACATATATTTAATGGAAATTCTATTTAAAAAGAAAGATAGAAGGAATAACAGAAGCAATATTCAAAGAGATGATGCTGAGAATTTTTCAAAATTGAAGGCATATAATTCCTCAGATTGAAAGTTGTCACTGGTACAGAATACTCAGGGTAAAGAGAAAGACCTTGACACATCACAGTGAAACTGCAGACTGTGAAGGGGAAGGGGGAAATTATTTCCTGCCTCTCTGGAACTCAGAGGAGGAACACTGAGGGAGGCTCAGTCTGGGAGTGGTCACTTCTCTGGAACAAGGGCCCAACCCCAGGAAGGATGTGCTGTCCTCATCCTCCTCCGTCAGCCTGGTGCACAGGTGTACCCCATACACCCGAAGCACTGGGGAAACCAAGTCTGTCAGCTTCCTCCTGCACATCCCAGTCCAACAAGTTTTTTTTTAATTCGAAGAGCCACAGTAGCTCTTTCTGGCATTTGCAATGAATATGGAATCCCAAACTTTCTGTTGCTAAAATAATGTTTCTTTACTGGTTCCCAAAGAAACGGGTCTTTTGGAAGGCATGGGATTCCTCCCCTCGCTATTGCCAGTTACTGTTTTTCTTTACTTTGTAACTTTCAGCTTTTCCCACAGTATGTCATTCTGGAAAAAATGTGGAAATGCGGCTTTCACATGTTTGACACAGAGCAAGCTCCTGTTGGAAAAAATGAAATCTCTAACCTGGAGCCCCAAGCCTGAGTCAAACTTTCCGTTGAATCGAGATCTCTACTTGCAACTTGAGAGGCAAAATTAAGTCGTACTAGGCCAGCAAACAGCTATAGCCACTCAGAATGCTACTCCTGGCTCCCTGGCTGGATCACAAACCAATGCAGAGACAAATTTAATTACCTGTCAGGAACAAAATAAAAGGTTTGCTTCATCTAATACTCCCAGTGAGCAGGGCAGCTAGGAAAACAGGCCTGACGCTCAATCGATTGGCTGTTTACAGAGGTCCAAAGAGGTGCCGAGGCATACAAGCGAGTCGCTTGAAGCTTTTGGAAGTTTAAATATTCTTTAATGCATTTGTCAACCACTCCCTCTTTCTCAGAGGGACTCGAAGCTATTGCCCACCCCCAAGAGCTCTTGCATCTATTCCTAAAAAAAAAAAAATCCCATAATCTATCCTTTTCAAATGCCTGGTAAGGCAAGCCCCACCCCATTAGCTCATCTTCATCAGAAGGCTCATCCTTCCCAGAGAAAAGCTTGTTTTTCTGGGGCCCGTTGTCTGCTCATCAAGACTCCCCGTCTGCCTTTTACCCGCAGCAGCATTTAGTCAGGGCAGAAAGAATACTTTTACACCAGGGAATTTGGGTGAGCTCGGCTAAATTCACCTCTGTGGCTCTAATCCTCAATTTCCCCCATAGCAACGTGAGGAAACCTGCCCTGTGTACTCACACGGTTGTAGCGAGCCTAACTGTGATGATGGGATGAAGAACCTGGGCCAGTGTGAGGTGGTATTAGGCTTGCTGATTAATATTATGATGCTGTTTCATTGCCTTGAGTTGGAGGCCTACAGTGCAGGGGAGGAGCAATTTCTGTCTTCACAGAACTTGGAAATAGAGGTTGTGAGCAGCCACTGGGAACAGAGAGAAGGGGCAGGGCGGACTGCGCACAGGGCAGGGTCTGCGGAATGAGCTGAGCAGGAGACGCCCAGCTCCCAGCAGAACCAGTGCTCCCCGCCAAGGCCTTGCAGAGAGCAGAGCCAGTCCACCCCTGCTTGTTTCAGGGTAGACCTGAAGAGGCTGCAAAAGCAGCAGCTGGTTGGAAACGAAGGGAAAAATTAAGACTGGGGAACAGTTTCAATTTGTAAAAAGCTTTTCTCCCTTGGGCCAAAAGTCAAGTGCTCCTTTGCAGAGTCAGTGCTCTCCGTTGCTGTATCACTAGGACATGTTACTTCTCTGAGCCTCAGCTTCCTTATTTATCAGTAAAATAGATTCTGAATAAGTATGTATGTAACTGTCTAAAGTGAAAATTTGTGTGGGAACCATTATTATACCACCATGGTTTCTGCCCCTTTTCACCTACAAGCCTAGAGGACTTTGATGAATTAAATGGGTTCAAGTGTCCTCACTGTAGCCTTAGGAAAAATATGAAAGGGCAGCCCGGAGCTGCCCCAGAGACAATGCAAAGCCTAATGAAGCTCCTCAGTCCTGGGTCACTGGGCCAAGAGGGCACATTTTAAAAATTTAAAGTCCCCAGGCTCTTGGTATGAATATCTTGGATTTATAAGGGATGGATTCAAACAGAATCTCCCCATCTTCCCCAAATCCTGACACCAAAGCAGAGCTTCTGGGACAAGAGAGGTCTCGTGCCCTTTCTCCAGGTCCCCGACTACTCCTTCTTTCCCAGTTTTGTTGTGTTCCCAGCCTGGTCCTAGCAAGGGCTTGATACAGCCGGGCCAGGACCAGAGTCGGTTACCTCTGCTAGTCCTTCTGACGTGGCAGGGCTTGCATAGGGCTCTACCCACAGTCCCAGGTCCCTGCCTTTGCCCTCTCATCCACAGATCATTTCCTGCAGGAACACCTTCACGACCTCCCCATTCTCCAGAGAGCTTTCTTCTACCTGTGCCCTGCGGCTCTCACTGTTCTTGCTACCAACACTGAGCAAGCAAGACAGCCTCATGGTGTCTCTTTGGCTGTCACGCTCTATCGGAATTAACTCTGGAGAGGAAGAGGCTGGAGTCAGCTCCACAGGCCTTCCTCCCCATGCCCACCTCCAGAGGCACACCGGCACCTGACAGGGGATTGGGGTAGATGGATGGCACTGGAGACCCCACCGGTCACCAAAGAAGCATTCTACTCTCAAAGCCCTAGGAGAGGCCAAACTCAGGGAGGCCCAGGCTTTTCCAGCACAGCTGGCCTTTCGCTAACGATGGAATAGGTAACAGCTATTAGGGATCCTCTGATTTTTTTTTCTCCCCAAGAGCAAGGAAAAGAAAAAGATGCTCCTTTACACATCTTAAAAGGTAGGATTATCAGGAAGGCACTGCATTTTAAATTTCTCTCCATGGTGTTTTTTTTTTTCTTTTTTCCTAAACAGTGCTAATAAAATCTCTAGCCCATGTGGCAGCCCCACTGCGGCAACTGTTAGCTGCCCTCAGGCTGCACCAGTCTGTTTATATTATAAATAAAGGCTGAAATAAGCGGCTTGCTCAGTGCAGGCTCCTTGGGGGCCAACAGGGTGTGGAGCCAGCCCCTCCCTGCGCCCTCCCGCCCCAGTTGTGGGAGGGGTGGCTCAACATGGGCTTTGCCTGAAGCCAGCTCTTTTGGACTTTAACAAACCACTACAAGGATCTGTGATCCATGCCCAGAATCCCGGTTTAATTATTTAGGAAGCGCGCGTTTGCTCCCCCAAACTCTGCAGCTCCCCAGAGCCCGCAGAATCATTGTTCAACGCTTATTACTGCTGCAGGCCCCCAGGCAGAGTGTGGCAGAGACCTCATTTCAATATTTACCACTTAGATCACTTAAGGGCTGTCAGCTTTAATAACATTTTATCAATTGGATACTTATATTATTCACAGCTTCATAAAACTAACAAGACCTGCCTTGGCATTTCAATCATACCCGGGCTAATTTCAGTGACTGCTCAGGGATTTCGTTTTTATTAACATTTAAATGCGACGTGACTGCTTCTCTTCCTGGATGTGTACTGCATGAGGTGGCCACTCAGGGAGGCTGTGGGGAGTGGGCCACACAGCTCTGTGCCCTACACATGTGGTCAGGGGTGGTATGGAGCCAACATCAACAGGCCAGGCTGAGACACCCTCCCCAATTAGGTGATTTGTTCATGGTGGGTGGGGTGGCTCAGGGCTCTGTCGCTGGAAAACTCTGCTGACAGGTTCGCCCCTAGACTCCTTTATTCCCAGCTGGGCTGCAGCCACTGGGGACTGTCGCCTGTACACTGACTTCTGTGTTCCAACAAGCAGTTTTCTCTTCTGCAGGGAGTAGTCTGCAAAGCCTCTATTCTGTCCTCCACCTGCAGGGCCCCTATACAGCTTTCCAGGCTAGCCTCCAAGGTCACCTCCACCATGAAGCCTTCCCTGATTTCCAAAAGCCTGCCGTGCGTGTTTGGTGCTCTGAGAGCGTCTATGAATCAATGGCCCCTCCTGGCCCTTCTGGTCACTTCTCTCATAAATCCCCCGTCCTCCTCTCCTGCAGGTGCCAGAATTCCGGCCTTTCCTGAAGCCACCTGCCCTCCCCTTCTGGTGTTCTGGAAGAGCATGGCACATGACTCCTGACTGTGCCTGCGTTTTGCTCTATAAGACAAAAAGCTTGCAGATTTGTTCTTGTCTCCAAGGTTTTGCTATTGCCCATAACTGCAGGCAACTCTGGAACTTTTGCTACTTGGCAACAATTCCCAGAGGTGTGGCCTTTTAGAGAAAGTACCATCTCGTCCAGTGGCTACCCCATCCTCAGGAGCTCTTTCTCCAGTGCTAACTCCCCTCTTGCCTCTCCCAGGCCTCCCATCCTTACTTGGCCCCCTTTCCCTCAAGTTTATTCTGCTGTGGCGGCCTCCTGACTAACCTCACTGGCTCCCTGTCCCCGCCCCCCGCCTGCTGCCCAAACCATTCTTCTCACAGAGGCCACAGC
Organism: Cynopterus sphinx; assembly: GCA_030015415.1. Classification (NCBI taxonomy): domain Eukaryota; kingdom Metazoa; phylum Chordata; class Mammalia; order Chiroptera; family Pteropodidae; genus Cynopterus; species Cynopterus sphinx. Next base: position 33,275,111 of record CM057383.1, on the reverse strand, counting down.
CCTTTTCTATCACTCTTCTGATTAAAACCCATTAGTGGATTTTTATTGCTCTCAGAACCAAAGCCCAAGTCCTTGCCTTCTTGTGGCCTGGTCCCACCTCCACTCCCAGCCACACCACGCAGCCCTCCCGCCACCCACAGTGCTCTGGCACGTGGGCCTGGCAGGCACTCCACCCACCAGGTTTTTCTCCCTCCGAGTCTGTGATACCAGCTGCCCCAGAAATGCCCTTCCCGCTGCTCCTTAGAGGGCTAACACTGGCCACTGGCCTCCTCTTTATCGACACCTGAGAGTGACCCTGACCCTGACCCTGACCCTCTCCCACACTGGTTTCTCCTTCCAGCCCCATTAGGCATCATCTCAGCCCCCTTTGCCAACTTCACAGGGCTGATCGCAATGTGCCATTTTTAAAAAAACTTCATTGTTGATTTGTTTTGCTCCATGAACTTAGAGACTGTAACTGGCACGTAGTAGGTGCTCCATAAAAATGTGGCAAACAGATGAATTCTTTATTCTCTTCCTCTCTTTCCTTTATGAGAATTCCTTGACGCTCAGCAACCTTCCCTCCCATATCATCTTAACTACACAGAGAAGTAGACAAAGGGGACCAGATGCGTATGAGCCATTCATGTTGCTGGAAAACCCCCAGACGACTGCCCACAACCCACAGATAGCAAAGCTCAGTGGCAAGGGACACAGGCTCTGGGGACAGCCTGTGCCCACTTGTCAGCTGCGGGCCTTCAGGCGAGTTCATTAATCTTCCTGTCCCTCAGTATATTCATTTGTAATCTGGGGTCAGTGACACCTACTTCATATGGCCATTATGAAGATTAAATGAGTTACTATATGTAAAGCGCTTAGAACAGAGCCTGGTACGGAGTAAGTGATCAATAAATGTCAACCACTCTCACTGGAAGTTCAGGGTGGCCTTCTCCATTTCCCGCAGAGGAAGTTGCTCCCTGTACCCACCCTCCCAAACATACACTACTCTGCTCCCTGGGGTGGCTGTTGTCATTCACTGCGGAGCCCAGGAAAGCCCATTTACTGAGGCTGTTCCTCACTCCCTCACTTTCTCCTGGTTGGGGGTTGTTGTGAATGGCCTTGGGATGGGGACAGGGTGGAGGTCCGTGATTCCCTACTGCTGGCTGACCAGGCAGATCTTCATACTTTGGGGCGACAGGCTTTCTAGCAAGAAGATATTTCTCGTTCCTGCCTATTACACAAAAGTCCACTCTCGGGATCTCCGTGGAAAATCCCATTCTTTGGGATGAAGACTGAAGGGAAGTCACTTTCTCACAACTACTCCCATGAAAGGGTTTCCACATCTGCATGGCCCCTGGAGATAACCGGTGTCCCTGGAGATGGGCCTGGCCTCTCTGCTCACCCCGCCAGGAAGACCAGAGCCTGGCCTGCCACTCACCTCCCTGTCTGGCTTCAGTTCTCCAAACAAATGCAGATATGCCAGAGCTGCCAGGCTCTATTTGTGCCCCATAAGCTGTGCTGATTCCGTCCATAAATTTGTCTGTTGCTTGAAGCTTCTATTTCTACTAGAGAAACGTTAAATGCCTCCCAGGTGGCAGTTGCACAGGGTTTCCAGTAGGGCAGAGTGTGTGTGTGTGTGTGTGTGTGTGTGTGTGTGTGTGCACGCACACGCATTGGGGGGAGTTATATGAGGTAAGTAAGACCTGTCTCTTTTGACACTCTGGGTTGCCTGGGTTCTGTCCTCCCCAATGTTCTAAATTGCAGGAGAAATGGCCCTGACAGAACCTCCTGCTGAGAGACAGTGTCTTTTGTTACAGATGGAGGTGTTGATCCTTCTCTAATCAACAGCTTAATTAGGTCTGCTGAGATGAAAGAGTCATTTTTACTTTGGGAGCTAATATTTATAGACAACCCTCTCCCCAACCCCTGCACTGGAGGTGTTAACAACTTGAGAGCTAAATCAAATAAAAATTATAAAACTCATTTCTCCACTCTACAGAAATCACCGGGAAACGCAGGCAGAACGCTCTAGACTGTGAGGTGCCCCATAGAGCAGCTTTGTTTGTGGCCATATTGCCTAGCACAGCTTTCGGCACACAGTGGGCGCTCGGAAAGCATTTGTTGAATTTTGAAAGAGTGGACAGTCTGTTTGACGGTTTTCTTCTCTAGTAGGAATCATATGGCACTGTAGTTCAGCAGGCGAAGGAGTCAGACAGACCTGGAACGAAATCCTAGCAGCCTCATCGCTCAGCTGTACAACTCTGAGCAAGTTGTTTAATGTCTCCTAGCCTCAGTTTCTGTGGCTGTAAAATGGGATAATAATAATACGCAATTTATAGAGCCATTATCCGCAAAGCCTGTAGCACAGTCTTTGGCATCTAGAAGGTACCATCACGGCTGTGGAGTATAGGGAGAGACTGCTAATGGGGCAATGGAAATGTTCCAGAATTAGATAGTGATGATAGTTACACATCGCAGTAGATACTAAAGACCACTGAATTGTACACTTTAAAGTAGTGACTTTTATATGATGTGAACTATGTCTCAATAAAAACAGCAACAAAGAGACTCTACTGGGCCTCCAATGGCCTACACTCAGCACTCGCTCCCACTGCATCCACGTGTACATGCTCTCTGGAGGTCTTCCCATCATCACCTTGTTGCCTGAGACCAGGACTGTTTTCAAGGGGAAGCCTCTACAGCATAAAATGTGTTCTAACACCTTACAATTTGCAAATCACCTTTTAATTGGATCCCTGCACCTTATACCTTTTAATTTGAATCTTATGGCCATAAAGGTGGGAATTACCATCACTATTATACAGATGTGGAAACTGAAATTCAGAAGTATGAAGCACCTTGGCAAAGGTCACCCCACTAATTAGCATAAGAGTTGGAAATGGAACTTAAGCCCTCAAACTCCAATACCTTCTATTTTCTCTACCGATGATACACGATATGACCAACATCGCTTTCAGATCTTCACGATGACGAGCCACTTTCAAAGAGAGTCCTGACTCACCTGTGACTTCAGCCTTCTGCCTCTTCTTTGTGGGCAGCAGTCCTGACCCTATGAGTTCCAGGCCTCCACATTGCAAATTCCAGGTCAGAGAGACAGAGCCTCACTCGCAGGACCAGAGAAACAGGTCAGCCACCCCATTCCCATCCCGCCCAGGAAAGGAGCTGAGGCCTCCAGTGGCCTACACCCAGCACTCCCTCCCAGCACTTGCAGCACCAGTCACTTACCCACCTGCCCTGGATAAGAAGACGCTTCTCATTCTTGCCTATCATGCAAAAGTAGACCCCCAGGGTCTCGGGGCTTTCGAAGGCAACTAAACACATTGAACCAACAAGGGGTGATAAGGAAGTCCCGGTTTTCGGTTGTTTCTGTTTCCTTTCTGCCCCATGGCAGTCTCACTCCATTTGGAAGAAGGTTTCTCACAGAGTTCAGGGGCTTTAACAGAGATGAATCAGGTATTAGGAGCATGACATCAGCGGGTCAAGAAGAAAAGGCCAGATCCGAAGAGGCTGAGAAGAGAAAGGAGTGCTTTCCATTCCAGATTGTTGGGTTGGGGAATGAGCTAAAGGGAGGAAGGGGAAACCAAGGAATAGAGAATATGAAGTGAGTGGAGGGAATGCTGAGGAGCCCCGCCTGCCTAAAGGATAAAAGGCAGCGAAATGTCTGAACAAGCAGGTGGGGGCCAGGTTAAAAGGCTGTGGCCACCAGGTTAAGGAGGGAGGCCGCTCCGGCAGGCAGTGGGGAGCCACTGGAGCTTCTGGTGCAGAGGCCTGATACGAGAGTTCGTATAATTCTCCACAGGATAAGTCGTCCACACGGAGAAGCCATTAAAAAGAAAAACACCTGCTCGTGGGCCTCAGATGTAGTTTCTGTGGGTGGCCCAGAACAGCTTTAATGACCAAGTCGGAGCTTGCTTTGTGAAGATCAGAACGAATGGGGTATAAAAGTTCTGAATGAAAACCGACTTTGAGATGTTGGGGAAAATCATGGAATCCCAACGCTATTGTCTTCATTTGACCCTCCTGGTACCTCATTAGAGTAAAAACTGACCCCCTTCAACACTGGCTGGATTCAATAGGTGCAAAGATAATGGCCTCATCACCTTTTCCTGCAGTCACACCAAATCCTTTCTTCTTAAGGCTGAAAGTGACCCTGAAGTCGTTGACGCTTCCACGTGAAGCTGAAGTTCTGAAGCAGCAAACTGTTGACAAGCTTCTGCCTGGCAAGCCTCTGAAGAGCGCCTAACCCTTTCCATCTTTAGAAATGTCTGGTTTTTAGAAACTACTTCCTTAGATCAAGTCAAAGTCTGACTTCCTGAGGCCTTTGCTCATTGACTTCATTCCACCTCTCAGGGCCATTCAGAAACACATTTGCTCATTCTCCTACATGGTGGCCTGTCAATATTTTAAGCCATCTATTGTATCCTCAGCATCCATTCAGCGCGTCTTCTCTTTGTATTTCTTATATGACACTACTTTGAAGCTCTAAATCATCCTAGCCATTTTGCTCTTTTCTTCGTAACTCACTTTTTAGAAGAGGAAGATTAATATTTTGCATTTCCTCTGAGATACTCCTGAAACTTCTCTTCCATTGGCTAGCATTGCATAGGAAACTTTAGTATAGGCATGGTCTTATTTTCTCTTCACCCCCAACTCCCAAACATTACACATCTCATGGCACTACCAGCAGCAATGGGGACCTGGTGCTGGACCTATTGGCTGGGTACAGCAGATTCTGAGAGGAAGTCAACTATAAGAGCAGAATGTGACATCTAAAGGGCACGGAAACAAGCAACAGCAGCTAGCAGGGAGTCAGCCCGAAAGTGAGGGTCTCAGGGAGAATCTCTACAGGTCCAGAGAGGAACATCCAGAACCAGCGATCCCCCAGGAGCCAGCAGATAAATCAGCTCTAGAAAATTTTGTAACAAGGGGCTGAGCCTCAGGCCCAGGTCCCTAGTCTTAAGAAGACTGGTATTCTGTGAACTGAGTCCCAGAACTGGATCTTGGTGAGGGGATTGGTCTTGGCCATATTGCATGCCAGGTCGGACGCGCAGGAGCGAATCCAAGGGCACTAAGTTGAACAAGACTGTGGTTCCCACTTGTTTGTCCAGCCACATCTCTGCCATTTTCGCTCCAGGCGGGCTGGGCTCCTTGGCATTCCCTCCACGCACTCTTTTTCTCATTTCCCCTTCCTCACTTTCATTCACTCCCCATCCCACAATCTGGAATAGAGAGCCCTCCTTACTCTCGTCAGCTTCTGCAGATCTGGCCTGTTCTTGACCTGGCTGGTTGGATGCCCCAATGCCTGGTTCTTGTAGATTCTCAGAACCTAGGATTCTATGACAGCTTGCAGGAAAGAGTGTCATGACTGATTGCCAGTGTCACTCTGGCATAGAAGGAAAGAGTGTCATAAGTATTGAGTATTTCCCAACTATCCACAAGGTCAGTTGCTAGAACTGGGGCCAGGGTCAGAATAGGAAGAATACCAGGTGGTACCTGAAGCTGTTGGACCAGAGCTGCTTCAATCCCTCCCATTGCAGGACAAATCCACTGGAGCAGACTGCATCATAGCTGAGCTTTTACAGGCGGGGAAGGGAGAGACTGCCAAGGCCGAGAGACCAGGCAGGCCTGGATAGCCACAATCTTCAGGGCCCCAACAGGAAGCTCTAGCGACATAAGCTCTCTAAATCCTGCTGATACTCAGCTTTCCTCAGTTTAGGTGGTAAAGGTATGCATTCAGGAAGCAATCTGCAGAAGTGGTTTTAACAGTGAACAAAAAGAGAATTCCATCTGTTTCAGGTCAAAAAAAAAAAAAAATAACAGGGTGGGGAGAGAGATAAAATGCGGATGGGACTAATAATAGAGAGATGGACTTCTACAATAGTACCTGGCAAAATATTTGAAGCTTCTTTATGCATATTTAAAGGTCTCATATCATTACTTGGAAGGTAATCCTGCACGTGAAACCTGTAATAGAAACTGGCAGGTTTCCTCTGAATGACTTTATTGTAAAAAATCCACGTTCTTAATGAGGCACAGGAAAGTCAGAGGAGGCCACCAGGACGGGTCACAGCGAAGGAGGAAAGCAGAGGGTCCCGAGCTGTTTGGAGCCTGTCAAGACATTTGAGCAGGATTTCATGCAAATCTAATCAGCTTCAAAATCAAATCACAATTATTTAACCCATTATCGTTAGTCCAGAGTAATGCCAGGCACATTATTCTTTCCAGCCCTCACCTTATCCAGACAAGGAACAAAATACGAGTGTTTACTTTTATTATTATGTATCCTGTTATGAGCCCCACTGTAGCTAAGTGCACACAGCACCTTTAACTAAAGAAACTAATTGCAAGCCACTTTCAATATCTCTTGTTTTTTAATTTAATGCCCTTGGAGAGATATAATTGGGCTGGAGGGAAGAATTTTCACTGAAGTCATGAATTTGCTATATAAATACAAACAAGAAAGAAAGCTAATACAGTAAGGGAATATGGGATTAATTTTGAAATTGTCTGATTAGTGGATTGCTGCCCATCAATAATTGCCTTATATTTTCCCAAGGCCCTCGCTTTATTAGAGTCTGGCACCGCATCTGCCCACAGTCTGTCAATCAGCCCCTGCAGCTGGGAGGGTCTGCAGAGAGACCACAATTGGAAACCTGCTGGGGCGCCTTGTTAGACAAAGCAATGTATCCCAGACGTGAAAATACCGCCATCTCGACTCGACTGCTGACATCTTCCCACTCCGTCCTCCCGGGTTGGAGCAGAGCCTCACTGTGACTAGGTCTGATGATGAAAAAGGAACAGAAAGAGTCGCTGCGGCCTCTGTACGTGCATTTTACAAGCCTGGGCTCCGGTGGAGTTTGAGGTCACAAGCGCCTTCCCCCTCACAGTGGCCGAGCTGCCCGGTAATGTCGCTGGGAAGAGCTTTGCAACAGCTAAAACTTCTAAAGCCGCATCAGCGCCATCGGGGACAACGAAACACGCTTCACACATTTAAAAATTGAGAAAGATAATCAGAAGGGTTACGGGAAAGTGTGCAGATGGTGGGTTTCTAATTTAATTCGCACTTAAAATCTGGAATGTTCTTCCAGCGCCCAGAAACTTTCCTGTCTGTCCTCTCCAGGCCTGACGCTCCCGAGTCCTTCAAGACTCCTTCCTGATCAGAGAGACAAGGAGGGTCTGCTGTCTCAGCTCACCGTAAACATCTTTCAACCCACACACACACACACACACGCACACGCACGCAGAGCTGCAGCTCTGTAAATGATGTTTACGCCGTGTCCGTTTCCAAAAATATTTATGTCTCTCTGTCTTGCCAGCAATCAGTCAAAATATACAAAAATGGATTCACATGTGAAGATGCTTCGTTTGGAAGACACAATATGATAATAATAATAGAACAAAGATGGCTCGGAGCAGACTCTTTGTTGTTGTTCTTGTTTTGCTCCCTTGCCATCTACTGCTTTCCTTTTCTGTTTGGTAAACTGAGCATTCATTTTAAAGTGTGGTTGTGTGCTTGTGAGGTAGGGAATAGGATGCTCTGGAGCCGAGGCCCCTACGGCAGCACGATGGGTGTACCAGCTATGGCAGTGTGATTTCCTCTGTGTCCAAGCGCCTGCTCTGCCCGTGGGGAAGCCTAGCCTTGGCGTCGTCCTCCATTCTGCACCATGGACATCTGTGTCTGCCCCTTGGTGGCAGCAATGGCCCGCTAGGCACAGGGGCCACCTAGTCTTTGGTGATAGGGATACCGTCCTGGTCCACCCAGCAGCCCATCTCCCTGGTAACCACAGAAATCTTAAGACCCCATCAATTCCCCTTCCCTCTGTTTCCATTTGGGTCCCAGTCCTGGAGGATGTCGTCACACCTCCCTCTCTCCCTCGCTGTTGTGCCTTTCACCCTTAAAGACCAACGAGAGCAGGGATAACCCTGATTGGTGCTGGGCGTGCTCAAATCACCCCGGGTGGATGCTTTAGTGCCCGGGGGCACACACGCTGTGGCCCTGTGAACTAGCTCTGCGGGGCCACTCTGGAAACATCGGTCCCCTTCTGTTAGATGGGAAGGCAAGCACAGTGCGAGAATTAAGAGATGGATGTGGCTGACTGGAAGTACTTTCTAAGCTGTCGTCTGGAACGTACTGCCAAAGTGAGGGGATACTTTTCCAATAATACTAGCAAACCTTTTAATGAGCGTGTGTAATGGTGGCATGGAGGCAGCTACCTTGGCTGCTTGCTTGGCTCCGGAGGAGCCACCAGCTTAGGCCACAGGGACATGGGGCTCTGCTCACGCCAGGGAGCTTCCAGGGACTGAACGAGGCCCCGGGATGGCAGAGTACCTTTCCCTTTCTGTCCCCCTTTTCCAATCGGTTGCCCCTTAAGGCCCCTCAGACATTGAACTTCTCACTCCAACTTGAAAAAAAAAATCACAATTTCTTTTCCTTATGAATTTTAACCCTCAGCAGAGCAAAACAGCGGCAGGCCAGCCCTTCCCTCCAGGCCCTGGATTGGCTTTAAGAAGCACCACAGTGTGCGCCTGCGACTCCCCAAACGCACCTGCTCTTCCTCGCAGGCTGGTCCGAGCTCCTCCTGAGCAGGCCTCAGTCTTACACTTGTTCCCCTTCTACCCTCGCCTGCAGTGCTTTCCTTCTGTCCTCCACTGGCCCCAACCTGCCCATCTCTAAAGCCCAGCTCTCACCTCACAGCTCCCGACGTCATCTCCTTTCACTCTCTACAGTCATGCCCGTCCTCTCCTCCCTGAACCTTGTGGCATTCACAGCCGGCAGGTGGCACCGGCCGGTGATAACCGTCAGCGGGCTTGTTCCTTCACAGTTGCTGAGCATCTCCCACGTGCTCAGCGCCGTGCCGGGCAGAGCCACAGAGGGACGCGCTCTCCAATGCCCTTCCTCACGTTCTGCCTGTGGGTTCTGACTGCCTGGCTTGACTCGAAGCTTCCGCAGGGTGGCGGCCATATCTTATTCTGTATTTTGCAAATATTCACAGTTGCCTGTCCATAAATATAAGATGAGTTAGTGACTCAGGGACAACCAGCTGTTGGAGAGATTCAAGAGGTAAGGGTGAACCATAGAGCACACAAGTTCTTGAAAATCAAAATGTTGGTGCCCCAGTGGGAAGGACAATGTCTCTTGCCTTCTAGGTGGCCTGCTCCCTATTCCCAAAACAGACAGCATGACAGACAAAATTAAAAAGTCACAACATACTCTATCCTCTCTCTAGAACAAAACAATCAACTCTGGTTCAGGCACAAACTGGAAAGGCAATACTACCAGCTGGGCTAAAGCCACTCGTTTGCTGGTTTTAGGTCTCGAGGGAGGCTCCCTGCTTGTGTAGGAGGCTGGGCCAGGTGCTTGCAACCTTGACACCTGCCAAGGAGAGGAGGAGGCCATAAGGACCAGAACCAGGACTAGAACCATAAGATCCCCAAGGTCACTGTGGGACAGAAGCTTTGGCCACCAGTGTGTGAGACTTAGTTCTGGACTCAGAGCACAGGAAGGCAGGGGGAGACGTCCACAAAACGGCCAACCCAGGGCGGTGGTGAGCTCAGGGGTAACTCTTCCTCCTCTTCCAGGTTTATAAGGATTAGAGTGTCCCACAGCTCAGTCAGTCCTTGGACCCCTTCTCTTCTGCATCTACACTCACTCCCTGAGGAATGCCACCCAGTCCCGAGGTCCCAATACTATCCGTGCTGTTGATGCCTGTATGTACACCTGCAGACTCAATCTCTTCCCGAGCTCCAGGTACGTGGATGTCTGCTCAACATCCCAAAGTTCGCACATCCAAAACACACCTCTCGATTCTGCCCCAACCAGCTCTCCCCGACTTCTCCCCTTCTCGGTATGACCATTCACCCGACTGTCCAGGCCCAAGACCTAGGACTCATTTCTTAGTTCTTTCCCTCACAACCCACACGCCATCCCTCGGCATCCTGAATTTGATGACTTCTCACCACCTCGACCTCTGTAACTGTGCACAAAGCCAGCCAACATCTCTTGCCTGAACTGCTGCAGCCATTGAATGGCCTTCTTGCTTGCGTCTTGCTCCCTACTCTCTGTTCCCCATACAGCAGTCACAGGGGTGTTTTAAAGTCATATATCAAACCATGCATATCCACTACCCCAAATCCTCTCCTGGTTTTCCCTAATGCTAAAACAAGACTCAAAATTTCCACTATGGTCAACAATCTGCCACCCGATGTGGTCTCATTTCCTACCAAGCCTGACTTATGCCCTTGCCACATGGAGCTTCTTGCTCTTCCTTGGATCCGTCATCCTGTTTCCTTTCCACTTCCATGATGTTCTCCTGGATCTTTGTATAGTTCCCTGCCTCATTTCACTCTAGTCTCCACACAATGTCACCTTCCAAAAACATCTCTCTGGTGTACAATCCCTTCCCCCAATTCTTGTCACTTTTTATCCCCTTCCCTGTTTGCTCAGTGTCTTCACATTAAGTGCTGGAAACGAGATATTCTGTTGTTGTCACTGACATCATGGATCTAAGATCCACGAGGGAAGGGATTTTGTCTCTCAGTGACTATGATATCTCCAGCGCCTGCATTGTGCTGGGCACATTAAAGACACTCACTGAATATTTGCCAGGTGAGTAAATTAGCGAATGGATACATAGATAAGCTAGAAGCGAATGCAACACTGTTATCCTCATTATCACATACCCAGTTAACTGTCATAGAGTAATTTTTTAAAAACTGGGTTTCTTTGTGGGGAATAAATGGTCCCCAAAAGAAAGAAAAATATTGGGGCTGGTGACTGCACAGCATAGATCGTCGAGAGAACCTCTAGCTCCCTTAATTAAGTAAAACCCAGACTGTGAAAGGTTGGAAAAGGATGTCATGGGGAGGTGTGGTTGGACCTCCCTCTCCCTCCTAATGGCTCTGAACCTTTACTACTTTCATCCGAGCTCAAATTTCTCACAGCAGAGCTGAGACCAGACGGGATCATTTAAGCCAGACTTCGCCCAAAGTCTGGGGAAACAGGAAGAAAGGATTGGTATATCGCGGGGCACCAGGAGCGGTGAGAGGACCACAGCAGGGGAGAAAAAAGTGTTCCCCCAAAATGACGTTTGACGGTGGCCAGTCTCACTCCCGTGGCAGGATGGGCCACTTTGGAAAAGACAGCGTAGGGTTTGGGTGGTAGAAGGAGATCTGAGAAATGGAGACGGACTTCTACTCGGTCACTTCAGTGTCCCTCCCCACTCATGCAAGAGAGAAGTGGACTGCCAGTTTTCACAAGTGACGCTGCACTCAGGGGCAGGAGTTGAAATCAGGGTTGCCCGGATGGAAAGCTGATGCGTTTGCAACACCTTGGATCTCCTTCTACCAGTACGCATCGATCCAAGGTCCCCTTCTCCAGTGGGGCCTAAAGAACATCACACGAGTCCACTTACATTTCATGGTCTTTAAAAGTCTGCAAGCACATGTGTAGGCTTGTTTTAAAACAAATGGTATCATCTTGATTCCCCAATGGTTCTCACACTGAAACAGGGGGTAGGGACACATAAAGGAAGGAAAGCTCTGAAGCAAAGCTACTCTCTAGCGATAAGGCCACGACCTTGCTAGGGACATGACTGATGATGTGATAAGAGGGTGCCCATACAATACTGAATGCAAAACAGGAATTCCAAGGTAACTGATTGCATATAAAGGACTGGAGAACTGACTGCATATTAAGAACACAGTTTCCATTTACTCACTGGGAACAGAACAATCTGTAGCATAAAAGCAGAGTCAAATTTGGCAGCACTCAACTATGAGCCAGTCGAGGAGGCCTGAGTAGAGAGAATTCCTAAAAGAGATCCTAACTTAATCAATCACTTGCTGTAGGAGGTAAAAAGCCTCTTTCAGAAACAGATCAAAAGAGTTGTATCAGCCCAGGCGTGCACACACCGTATCAATCTCTGGCCCAAGTGTGCGAGGCTCCAGGCATCACCTCAGAAGTGTGCCCAGAGCAGCCTGGTTTTATTTGTAAATGCACAGGAATGGCCTGAAACACAATCCCAGAGCAAGGCTGCTGGGGCAGGGGCCATGTGGAGTAGGAGTCAGGACCAAATGGAAATTCCCTCAGATTTATTTTCCCGCTGATTTCGTTCCTGTGGAGCATACACTAAATCCATCCTCAAACTGACAAATGAGAGGGGCCCCACCTACGCCATGGAAAAGGGCCTGAGACAAGAAAGAAGGTCAGAGCTGGTTCGCGCCAGGGACAGAGGCCCTGACTCTTTCTTTGACCTACATCTGCATGAGCTGGACGTCCAGCAATGGAGGTCACTCCTGGTGCCATCTCGGCACTCCACACTGGACCAGCAGCCAGCCTTTGCTCAGCTCACTCTGCACAGTAAAGCAAACGGATAAGTATCTTTTTTATTTACACAAAAGGGATCAACTCTGTCCTTTGTTGTCTATCTTGCTTTTCTCATTTCATGTCTTTTCCCACTTTATCCTTCATCTTGCAGATATTTCCATACGAATTTTGTTCCCATGAAAGAATTAAGCCCTAATGCCTTAAAGCCACAATACGTACCATGAATTAGCTTCTCTCCTGTGCATCCAGAATGGTACTAGTTGTGTGTACTCTTTAGGAGAAAACAGTCACTAAAGTCACTTTGTTTTCTGGAGTTTGGATGAGGAACTCGGTTAGGAAAGGCTGAGAGAGAGTTACACAGTATGGTGATCCGTACTCTAGCCAGGCCTGTGCTGATGGACATGCAGGTCGTACCCTCAGGGTCCCCCCTCACCTCTTACAAGCAATGCTGCAGTGAATATCCTTGTCACAGAACTTGGTGAACTTTTGTGAATACATCTGTAGGGTAAATTCCTAACACTGGAAATGCTCTATAGCTAGATTTTAAGCATCTTCAGAATAGGAAAGTGAGGTGAGCACCTTTCTTGCTCCTCTGCCCAGCACAGTCACGAAATCTTGTCTACAGTAGGAACTCAATAAATATGAGTTGACATGAATTAATGAAAAAGGTACAATCCATACCCTGAAATTACAAAGCCATAAGCATGAAAGACAATACAAAACAGGTTATTACAAAGCGGTAAACAAAACAGGACAGACCCGGTCAAATTGTTGCAGGAATTCCAAATGGAAGGTATAGAATCTTTGACTTTTACCCCTTTCCCTACACTTGAATTTTATACAGCATCACTAATGAATAACTTGTTCTAAGAAGCCAGCTATGGATAGGTTAGCTCTTACTCCTAGAGACAACAAACAGAACTTGTCTCTCTTCCTGTGATGTTGGGGAAATATCTAGAACATTCTTCCTAGACGAGCCTGATTTTAGAACACGATTTTCTAGTAAAATCTGACTCAATATGTTTGTCAGACACACACACAAAAGTGCTGCAATTTAGAATTTTACATTTTCCTTTCCAAATTAACTTGGAACTACTAAGGACATATCTCACAAATAAACAGAGGTTTCCCAATTACCTAAGTTTTCCTACTGAACCACAGATATGAGGAACCTAGGTGTCTATGGGATTTGGGACAACTGCTTTTGACTTTGAAGCTGGCTGGTATTTCATCAAGATGACATCATCATTATCTCATCATCATCCTGGCACAACAGAGTCAGGTTTTACTGTCACCATTTTACAGGTTGGGAAACTGAGGCACAGCGAAGTTGAATAAGCTCTTGATGTTCTTACCATTCCTAAAAGGCTGAGCTCAGATCTGAGTTTTTCAGTTTATTCTCTTGCCTTTGCTCCCAGGAGCTGATTTATTATGAAGTTACAGCTTCAGGCCCACCTGGCACACCTTCAAGGCCCCTGGAGGGCCCCTCACTTGTGTTTATATGGTCATGGATTTTTGTAAAATTGGCAGAAGATATTGAGCTGTATCTAAAAACCACTGTCTCTTTTCATTCCGACTTTCCTCTCTGACTTGTTTACCTAGTGTTGGGTGGCCTTTGAGCAGCCAAAGGCATTTTTAGGATCAGGCTTAAAGAAAGTTGCCTTGAGGGTGTGTTTCACTCAGATTTTGGCCAGATATGTTTATATGATTTGTAATCACTTTTATTTTGAATTAAGTCATCCCTGGCTATTCTTGTGTAAAACCAAACCAAACCAAACAAACAAAACCTTTAATTTTACTAAAATAATTTATGTACATGGTAACAAATCAAATAGTACATGGGACTTAGAGAAAAGTTGGATAGTGTCACAGCACTTACAATAGAAAGTCTTCCCCACCCCTCTGAAATAACTACTATCAATTATTTTGTTAATTTCTTATGATATTTATCTCCATATTTTAAAAAAATATCTTAATATTTTAATTTTTAAGTAAAAAACTTGTGGACATGTATGCTTTTCTTACATAAATTATTTTAAAGTAATTTGTTTTTCTAATGGAAAATACCTATATTTGGTTTTATGTTATAAACATTATTGAACATAATTCAATATTTTCTAATACTTGTTCTTCATTTATTCATATTACACATTATATACTAATTTCTTATGTTATTAGACAAAGATATAGCTCCCTTAAACCTGTCCACTTCCTCTCTCCCATTTTCTTTTTGTAATTTTGTTTTAAATTTTGTTTAAATCAATAGTCAAAGTTTACCTTTTGTATGACAAGAATAACATTTTTGCAAATGTTAAATTCATATATTTTAACCCTGATTATTCCCAATAGAAAAGCAGGTGCAAGAAAAAGATAAGTGCAAGGATGTTTATAGCAAAATTATTCATAATAGCCACTTACTAAAACCTATACAAATGGTCGTCAACAGTAGAGTGAATAAATAAATTGTGCTACACTCATAAAACCAAGTGCTTTATGGATATAATAATGAACTGTCTGTACAAGAAAAAACATGAATGGATCTCTAAAACAAAATATTGAGCAAAAGAAAACAGATGCATTATAGCACATGAATCCAATTATATAACATACAAAAACAGACAAAACTAATATATTCGGTTGGAAGTTAGTACAGTGAATGCCCTTGAGTGACTATAAGGAGGCAGGAGGAGGCTTCTGAGTGCTGGTCAGGTTCTATTTCTTGAGATGGGTCCTTTTAATATGGGCATATTCACATGTTCACTTCGTGAAATTCAAAAGTGTGTACACTTACAATTTCTGTATTTTTCTATATGTATGCTTAATTCCATTAAAAAATTTATCCGAAAAATAACGTTATAGAAAAGATACTTATACCTCTATTATTAAATGATATATTTTGACCTCATAGCTTATAAAGATTTTGTAATACTTGCACTAACATCTGTGTTTTTATCCCTTTTCCTCTTAACTTTTGTTACTTTATTTTTTTCACAGTATCTTGGGTTAAATTATTTACATTCTTTTCTGTAATAAAAAAAATTAGTTTTACTGTTAAATATATCAGTGCTTACCACCACGTTATTTCACTGTAGTTTTCCTTGTCTTCTCTTGGGTAACTAAAGTGCATGTTCTTAGTCATCAAAAAGGATGATGAAACAAAACCTCCTCCACCATGTTCTTGCATATTTAAAAACATTCACTGTTCCTGCAATATAATATTAGGATGATAATTTGGCTAGGAATAAAACTCTTGAGTCATACTTTCTTTTCCTGAGAAAAGAACAAAAAGTATGTTCTGTTGTCTTTTAGTCACTCTGAGTCTTGTCTAATTTTACTCCCATTCGATATTCAAAATTTTTTGTTTTGCCTGCTTTTCAAAAGAATTTTTTTATCTCTAGGTTGATCATTCTGGGTCAATTTTACCTGGCTGTGCCATTTCCATATAGATTCATGCTTTTCTTCTAGTTCAGAAGGTTTTTTTTTTTTTTTTAAGTATATCTTTAAATATTTGTTCTGTTCATTATTTCTGCTGCCTTCTTTGGAGACCCTACATTAAATGTCTCGGCTTGTCTACCTGTCTAAGCCTCTATTCAATCAGTTGTTTTCATTTCATTTTGCTA
Organism: Cynopterus sphinx; assembly: GCA_030015415.1. Taxonomy (NCBI): domain Eukaryota; kingdom Metazoa; phylum Chordata; class Mammalia; order Chiroptera; family Pteropodidae; genus Cynopterus; species Cynopterus sphinx. The sequence goes on along the minus strand of CM057383.1, from coordinate 33,259,166 downwards.
TCTTTTCTCATTTCTATTCTCTGTGTTATTCTTAAATAAAAATGTGTACCCCAGGCAAAGACTTTTTAAGGGATATACAAGTACATATAGTTTTAAAAGAACTGATTTCTATATTCTGAATTTCCATATGCACTCTTCCCAAAAATTGATCTGCCAGAAAATACACCTGGGGTAGAGGAGTTTTTTTCCCCATCACCCCTTTCACAATCATTTAACACCACTGATATAAGAGAAATCTTCTTTAGTCAGGGCACCATAACCCTTCACTAGGATGTTATGTCTTTTTTTCTCTTGAATACATTTATGTTAAGCCCAAAGTAAGGCATTGGAAACTGAGTGTTTTGCTTGTGCTGGAATGTTCTGAATTCACTGTAGAGTGAGGCAGCAAAAGAGATGACAAATTTTGTTTATTAATTGTATCCCTTCCCATCCATAACTATTGTCAAGAATGCATTCCCCCAAGGGGTTATTTTGTGAGAGCATGCAAGTGACAAATTTATGACAAGCTCTGGCTCTTATCTATCTTATCTACATATCCATTAATCTTAGAATTTTAGTATTAACATGTGTTTTAAAATGATATATCGATCTTTCAGAATTCTTGCTATTCTTACTGATGGAGCTTGGAAAATACCCTCATTCTAGGCATGGACAATGCGTTGGCCTATTTCAGTCTCATGTCTACATGATTTTGAGGAGAAGAAATTGAAAAGTTTCACAGTAATTTCCAATACTTCCAACAGATTAGTGTTACATATGAAAATGGAGCATACATCTAAGTTTGGGTTTTATATTTCCTTGAACATTTATTCAGGCTGGTAGGGAAAACATTTTCAACAACTTTTACCAAAAGATTATGGGATGCTAATAAGCTAATATTTATTTTTACTTGTGTAGATATCTCCTCACTGTCACTAGTCACTACTTGTTGGTCAATTACTCTTAATCACCATGTAGTTATTAGATTTATATTATTATGTTAATTTATATTTATATTTATTTATATTCTTATTATGTTTTAACATGAATGTTATAGATTATTCTGTAAATAATACACAAGCAACAATCATTAATAAACTTTTTGTAAGTCTCCAACTTACTGATGGTATAATACTTTTACAAGGTAGTTTAAATTACATTTTTAAAAATAGAACATCAAGAGAATGAAAAGACAAGTCAAGGGGAAAATATTCACAAAAGACATATCTGATAAAGGCATTAGTCAAAATAAATAAAGAACACGTAAAACTCAACAATCAGAAAACAAAGAACCCAATTTAAAAATGGGACAACAATCTTAATAGATACATGACAAAAAAAGATATGACAAGATGCCCCACATTATATACCATTGGGAAATTCAAATTAAAACAACATGGATGGACCTTGAGATTATCATGCCAAGTAAAATATAAAACTGAAAGTAGCAAATAAACAAGACAAAAACTCAGACACAGACATAAGGGTAAAGAGGGTCAAATATATGGTGACAGAAGGAGATTTGACTTTGGGTGGTGAACACACAATTCAATATATGGATGATGTATTATTGAATTATACACTTGAAACCTATATAATTTTATTAACCAATGTCAATAAATTTAATTTACAAATTAATTAATTAAAAAAAAATACAATGAGATACCACCTCACATCGGTTAAGAATGGCTACTATCAACAAGACAAGTAATCACAAGTGTTGGAGAATTTGTAAGGAAAAGGAACCCTCGTATGCAGCTGATGGAAATGTAAATTGGTACAGCCACTATGGAAAACAGTATGGAGGTGTCTTTAAAAATTAAGAATAGATTTACCATATGACCCAGAAACCCGTCTTCTGGGTATTTACACTTCAAATTTGAAGACATTTACCTGTAAAGATATATGCATCCTGATGTTCATTGCAGCATTATTCATAGTGGCCAAGACATGGAAACAACTGAAGTGGCCTTCGACAAAGGATTGGATAAAGAAGATGTAGTACATATATACAATGGAATACTACTCAGTCATTAGAAAAGGTGAAATACTGCCATTTGTGACAAAATAATGGATCTTGAGATAATCGTGCTAAGTGAAATAAATCAGATGGAAAAAGTTGAGAACCATATGATTTCACTTATATGTGAGATAGAAAACTGAAAGCAACAAATGAGCAAGACAACAAATAAAAGCTCATAGACAATCATTTAGTGGCTCCCAGGGGGAAAGGTAGAGGGGATAGTGAATACATACAATGCAATATACAGATCATGTGTTACTCAATTGTACATTTGAAACCTATATAATGTTATTAATCAACATCATTTCAATTAATTTAATAAAAAAGAAATAAAAAAACAAAAACAAAAACAATACCACAACACACCTATTAGAGTGGCCCAAATCCAGAACACTGACAACATAAAATTCTGCCTAGGATGTGGACCTCTCATGCACTGCTGGTGGGAATGCAAAATGGGACAGAACTTCAGAAGGCAGTTTGGCAATTTATTACAAAACTAAACATATCCTTATCATGGGATACAGTAATCTTGCTCCTTTGTAGTCACCTAAAGAAAATGAAAACTTACATTTCAACGAAAACCTGCACATAAGTATTTCTAGCCGATTTGTTCATAATTACCAAAACTTGGAAGCAAGTAAGGTGTTTTTCAGTAGGTGAATGGATAAACTGATATATCCAGACAATGGAATATTATTCAGCACTAAAACGAAATGAACTATCAAGCCATGAAAAGACATAAGGGAAACTTAAATGCATATTCCTAAGTGAAAGAAGCCAGTCTTAAAAGGTTGCATACTGTATAATTGTTCCAACTCTGTCACATCCTGGAAAAGGTAAAATTATGAAGACAGTAAAAAGGCCAGTGGTTGCCAGGGATTAGAGGCTGGGGGAGAGATGAATTAGCAGAGCATGGAGGATTTTTAAGGCAGTGGAACTACTCTCTATGTTACTATAGTGGTGGACACATGTCATTACACATTTACCCAAACCCAAAGAATGTACACCAACCACCAAGAGTGAGCCCTGTTGCAAACTATGAACTTTGAGTGATAATGGTGTGTCAATGTAGGTTCTTCAGTTGTGACAAACATAACACTCTGGGGAGGGACGTCAATAGTGGGGGAAACTATGCTTTTGTGGGGCAGGAGGTATATAAGGAGTCTCTGTACCTTCTGCTCAATTTTGCTGTGAATTTAAAACTACTCTAACAAAAAGTCTATTAAAAAAATTGAACATCTATCTCTGTACAGGTGTAGGATAAAATGTTCCCAAAACATACCCTGGAACATAATATCCTGAACTTTACAAAACCAACTCTATTTAATTAAAGATAATTCCTCCCTCTCAGATTTTGATGTGCTCTTCTAATAATATCAAACTTATAATTATAAACATGCTTCTTTTCAATCATTAAGTAAATTACTAACTTATCTCTATGTAACAACTATCCAGTATCCAATGCTGTCCAACTACCCTGCCTTTTTAGACATTTCAGAATGTGCTAGACAACTGAAGTTCAGCATGATTAAATTTTATTCACAAAAAATGCACAATTTCCAATTTTGTTGTTCTTTTTACAAATCTTAGTTTAACTATCAAGCTATGAATATGAGATTTCTCTGAAAATAACAAGAATAATTTATTAAAATTTGGTAAGTCTTAGAAAAGTTTTTTTGGGGCAAAATTATCAGAAATTGAAAAAGTGAATGACTTTACAGATGAGAAAACAAAATTTTTTTTGTAAATTGGGTGGTTTCCAATTCCTGTGTTTCAACAAAATTGAGAGAAATCTAATCAAGTTATCTATGATAAATCATTCAAAATAATCTTTTGGTGATTAGTACATGATGAGTTTGGCATATAGCTTGAAAGAATTTCTAAGCCTCAAGTGACATTTTGAAAAATAAAACTTCTTTTACCTTCATCTAGTTATTTATGTGAATAAGGGTCTCAGCTCTTATATCAATGAAAAATAAAAGGAATAAAATTGACACTAAGCTTGTCTCATTCTGAAAGTAAATCTTACTTAAATATTTAAGTGGCTATATAAACTAATTGAAAAATGCCTCATCCAATATCATTAAGTGATAATAAATAAATTTTTATTTTTAAATTTAATCACTATTTGTCACAATTTATACAACACTTACTTTGTTTAATTATATACTGCTAATAATTACAATAACTGTCAGAGGAAAAAAATAATGCTTATAAGACATATATACATGGAAAATTAAAACTAAATTTTAATTCACATATGATTTTGTTGCAGAGAAATATGATATGATAATCAGTAAAAATGGTTAAGCATAATGATATTGCACTGGGATATGGAAGAAGTGGAAAGGAAATAGAAGTTCAAGGGAAAATATTATGTAGGGTATTTGGCTATTAAAAAGAGCTTATTTTCGTCTTTTGGTGAACATCAAAGCATTGAGATACTTATATCTGAATGGATCATTTAAAAGAGTTATGTAAACTAAGTTTAACGAGACTCCGGTTGAAGTTTGCTGAACTCCGGTCTAGATCTAAGAAAATGATGGAGAAAATGTTAATAATGCAGACGAAGCTTAAAAATATGTCACGTCTATAGCCATTGCACAGTGAAAAACGAAAAAAGAAAAACAAAAAAACCAGTTCTTTCAGTATTCAAAACCTATTATGCAGTTCAGCAAAGAAGTCACACATGCCACTGACAACTGGTGAATGAGTCAAGTTCCAACATCGTTTCAATTTCACCTGAGTTGTTAATGTAAACACAAATAATATTAGTCAACATTCACCTTGGAAGTACACTTGGGAAGCCAGCTGTTAAACATTTAGCAGCGGCACACACTACTGGACTTAAATGTGGGATTCTTTGTTGAGTCCATCTCCTTTTGTTGCTCCAAAACTAAATTCGGTCTCCAGGAAATTCCTGCCACCAGCCTATGCCTTTTCCTCTCGCTGTCGTGCACAGAGGGTTAGGTCTTACACCTCAGGATGTGTCCTTCAGCTCTGAGAAACACTTTGGCCCGCTGTCCTGAAATCTGCATCTCTGCTTCTTTCTGCATGTTCTCCTGCTTTTATTTTTGTTTCAGCCAGGTGGAATAATCTTTGCCTTTTAATCAAAGTGCTCATGTTTAAAGTAATTATTGATGTATGAGGGTTTACATCTACCAAACTATTTGTTTTCTACTTGTCCCAACTGTTCTATGTTCCCTTCACTCTTCTTTCTTGCCTTGCAGAAGAAAATTAATCAAATAATTTATGACTGCATTTCCTTTTTGATTAGCTTGTTAATTATACATGATTTTACTATTCTTTTCATGGTTACCCTAGAGATTACAACACGCATCTTAATTTGCTAGAATCTATCATAAATTTGTATTTTCACTAATGCAAGAACTATAGCACCCTTTAATTTCCTTTACTCTGTTCCTGCCTTTGTGCTATTGTCATGAATTTTATTTCTACATAAACACCTCAAGATGTTTTATATTATCAATATTTATTATATTTATCAACATACTTATATGGTTTCAGTATCAGGGTAATGCTGGGCTCATAGATTAAGTTGAAAAGTATTCCCTCTTCAATATTCTGAAAATGCTTATGTAGAATTGGTATTATTTCTTTATTAGATGTTTGCTTAAATTCCCCCTTGAAACCATCTAGGCCTGAAGTTTTTTTTTTTGTAGGAAGGATTTTAACTATAAATTCAATCTCTTTAATAGATTAGCATAATTCAAGTTATTTGTTTTTTCTTTAGTGAGCTTTGGTGGTTTGTGCTTTTCAAAAAATTTGTTTATTTCAACTAGGTTGTTGGATTGATTGGCATAAAGTTGTTCTTTCATTCTTTGTAACATGAATAGACTGCAGTTACCTCTCTCATTCTTGATAATGGTAACTGTGAGCACGTACAAGTGTGTATGCATGTGTGTGTACGTGTGTTTCCTGATTATTTTGGGTAGAGGTTTACTTTTTTTTGGTTTCATTGACTTTGGTATTCTGTTTTCCATTTCATTGATTTTTGCTCTAGTATATTCTTTTCTTTCTTCTGCTACTTTGGGTTTCATTTGCTCTTCCTTTTTTAGTTTTTTAAGTTGGAAGCTGCAATCATTGACAGGATTGAGAGCCAAGGATCTCAAAGAGAAAGTGATGCATTCTGCAACCTTTTATTTTTTGACAAATCTTTTAATCTTAAATGACCTCAATACAATAGGTGAAGTACCAAAGCAAAGAGTAGCAACTAAGATCGTGGGAAGTCAGTCAGATATTTTGGCAATCCCTCAGGCTGGGTGATGGAAATGGGAGATAAGGGCCCTGGTATGCATCTCAGACTTCCAGTTATGACTTTGGAAGCATAACACCATAGGTATATGGCTAAGTTGGAAATTATACAATATGAAAAAAAGACTGCAAATGAGTTCATCCAAGACTGTAGTAAAGTGATCTGTCTTACCCCGCCTGCCTGCCAAATGGTAGGTAAATCTCTAGAAGAATAAAACAGTAGCCAGAGCCTCAACTTTTAGCTATAACTTTCATACATAATGTCTGGTATTCAATCAAAGAATTACTAGACATGCTAAGAGACAGGACCAACTGACCAAATCCAAGGAATAAAACAGACTTTAGAACAGACTCACCAATAATACAGATATTGGCGTTACCAGGCATGACTTTAAAATAACTGTGATTAATACATCCAAGATAATATAAGGCAAAATGGAGATTTTCAATAGAGAACTAGAAACAATAATATGAAAAAAGAAAATCAAATGTCAATTCTTAAACTAAAATACACAAATTTCTGAAATGAAAAATTCAATAGAAATAAAAAACTGGATAGACAGAGAAGAAAAAAGGATTACCTAACTAAAAGGTGAATCAGTAGAAGATGTCCAGAGTGAAGCAGAGAGGAAAGTGGATGGTTTTGTGGGTTTATATAAACGTTAAAACTTATTGAATTAACCACAAACACGTACATTTTACTGAATGTCAATTATTCCTCAATAAAAATATATCACCTATAATGGAACAAGAATCAAACTGACATCAGACTTATTTTCTTTAAAATCATTTTCTAGAATAAAAGAGTGCAATACTGTCAAAATTCTTAGAAAAAAATTACTTTTATCTTGGAATTCTATATTAGGCTAAACTAGTAACTGAGTAAAAGGATAGATTGATGACATTTTCAGACATGTAAGTCTCAAAGTATTTATATCCCACATACATATTCTTAAAATCTTAAGACTGTATACTAACTAAACAAAAAAAGAAGTTTAAGAATACTGAAGCTTCAAGGAAGTGACACCTACCTATGAATGTTACAGAAAGAAATCTCAAGATGACAGATAATCAGTAGGCCTATAAAGCAACTAGTCTCATTTGGATCCTAGAAAGTCTACTTTCAAGAAGACAGTAGATTTCATTAAAAGGCAGTATGGTGAAGAAGATAGACTTTTTAATGTATGGTAAATGTAATATTGTATGTAATGTAAATAATGTATGTAATGCATAAATTTTAAAAAAAGGTAATTGAAAGCCTGTGGGGGGAACTGCACAAGAACTGTAAAGCAACTAAAATACAGTATACTTTTCTGAGTATAAGAAAGAGAATTCATTTGATGTGTTACTTAGAATATTCTCCTTCAAGAGTTAATGACATATGATGTTTTCTTCTCTGAGGTCCTAATAATACTATTTTACTCCACCATTCACAATACTTACAGTCTATAATAATTTAACCAATTGTTATTTTTGCCAGTGTTTAATCAGCTTACAAAAAAAAATCACAATTACAGTTACAGAGAACATAATGCCTTAAATCTCAATGTTGTAAAAATAATGGAATACTAACAAATGTTGCAGGGCAAATATAGAAAAAGGGAGAAGAAACTGTAAATTTGTTTATTTTCTTACTATACAAAGTGGTGAATCAAACTATATATAATCTAAAGTTGATGAGCAAAAAAAAAGAGGTTTAAATATATTAAAGTTTGAAAAATAGCCAATAGAAGTAATAATTTAGTATTAAAAATATCAGTCTTTCAATTTAAGATGGAGGAATAAAAAAAAACTCTGACCCTGTTGCAGACCGAATATTTGTGTCCCCCCAAAATTCATGCATTGAAACTCTACTCCCCAATATGATGGCATTAGGAGATGGGGCCTTTGTGAGGTGATTAGGATTGGATGAGGTCATAAAGGTGGTGACCTCATGAATGTGATTAGTGCCCTTGTAAGGGTCGTGAAAGAGCTTGTTTCCTCTCTGTGCTCTCCGCCAGGTGAGGACACAATGAGAAGTTGGCCTCCCGCAAACCAGAGAAGGCTCTAGCTGGAGCCATCCATTCTGGCACCCTGATCTCAGACTTCCAGCCTCCAGAACTGTGAAAATAAATTTCCGTTGTTTATAAGCCACCTAGATTACGGTAGGTATTTTGTTATAGCAGCGGGAGCTAAGACAGACCCCATCTGCTTTCTAAAATAAATCAGAAACAAGAAGAATGAGAATGGAATAAAAACTCCTTATTTATGTAGGGTTTTATTGTGAGTTAGGGCTTATTAGCTCAGAGGTTATGAAAAGCCTTTGACATCTCTCTCACATTTTATTTCCTCATGTAATGGTCAAGAATGGTCCAGAAAGAACTTTGTATTAAAAAATGAGAATAATCAAGATAGGAACCAGGAATGGTTTCAAAACCCTATAAATATACTAAAAATATTAATTTTTTTTACTTTAAGTGGGTAAATTATGTGTGAATTATATTTCAATAACACACACAAAACAATGAGACAAAGTCATTGTAGGAAAAAAGGCAAGAGAAAGGAAACAGCATATGTAAAAAAAAATTATTGTAAAACAGTTAAACATTGTGACTAAAATAACTTCTTATAAATTCAAAGAACTTAGTGAACAAGTGGCCACCATGAATCAAGAGTTCAAATAACAGATAAAAGGACTGAAGAAAGAAATGATAAGATAATATAGGATATGATAAAATCGACCTGACCAAGCCCAGGAAAAAGACATAGAAGAAAAAAGTAATGACATAGAGAAATGGAAATTGCAGAAATAACAAACATTGTTTAAAACAAGTTGAAGAATGGAAGAAAGACTTAAGAAAATTGAGCAAAATAAAATAAAAATCAGATTGAAAAAATATCTTAAAGAATTACAGAAAAAATATACATAGATGACAGATAAGAGTTAATGTTCAATTATGCATTCAGAAGACATAGAAAAATCAAGCACACAAAAATTATCCAGAGTATGACTCAGAAAATTCTTCTGAAATAAAATATTCAAATCTGTAGATTTACATAGGCACATTATATTCAAGCAAGAAGAACTCACAAAGATTAATCAGCACTAGAACAGACCCTAATAAAATTACAAGACTTCCAAGATGTGATCATTCAGATGGAAAAACAAATCACTTGAAGGAAAAGATACAGAAATCAGGCTGCTTCATATTTTTTTAAAGCAATATTGGACATTGTAAACATTCATGGATATTATGACTCGAAAATTATTTCCAGCCAAACTACAGTTCTAGCATAAAGACAATATATAGATATTTCAAATACACTAAAAAAATCCCCACAATTCCTAGCAATCTTTCTTGAAAAACTACTAAAAATAGCTTCTGTCAATTGGAAGACAAATGGAGAATGAAAGTTATTAAGTGCCCAATTCAATAAATTAGAAAAATAACAACATGATAAATCTTGAGAACAAAAGGAGTTGCTAGTAAAGATAAAAGCAACAATTAAAGAATACAAGAATAATTATAAAATAAATAAAAACATCCTAGAGAATGACCTTAAAGAGAAATAAGAAGGCAAAAATTTAGTAAAGCTAGTCAAGCAATATCAATAAAAAAGGGGGAAGTACATATATAAATAATAAAAACGAGTAGGAAGGAATAAGCATAGATGCTAAGGAAATTAAACAAATCATAAGAGAATGCATTGCTCAGCTTTATGCAAATCTAAGTAACAGATAATTAGCTAGAGAAATATAAATGATCAAAACTGACCCAGAAAAGGCAGAAAGTACAAGTAGATGAATTTTCAAAAAAAATTGTACAAGTGAATTCTATCAAACCTTTAAGAAACATATAACTCTAAAATTACTTAAATAGTTCCAGAGTATTAAAAGAAAAGTTTTCAATTTTTTTTTGTCAATTCAGGCTAACACTGATACAGTCCAGTTCCTAAACACTGTAAATAAAATATGAGCCAATAAACTTTAGTAGTACATTAATCATATATACATAGTGATCAAGCAAGACATGTACCAAGAATGCTAAGATAGCTCAATTTTAAGAAATTTATTATTATAGTACAACTTTAACATTTATCAAAAGAGAAATGTTACATGAACATTTCTGTAGATTCTAAACAGGCACCTACTAATACTAGATACCCTATTGATTAAAAAAAAAAACAACTCTGTAAATCAAATAGTAATAGATGAATAGTTTCTTAGCATAAAAACCATGCAGATATAATTTTAAAGGTCAGATATTATACAGTGAAACACTGAGTCTCATTAAAATCAGAAAAAATAAGAATATATATTTTAACCAATATTACTTAACTTTGTTTAGCCAATACTAGTAAGTGTCAGTAGAGAAGTAAAAAAAAAAAATATGTTAAGATCAGAAGGGATAGGGAAGGAAACATTACTATTTGCAGAGGAGATGATATTATGGCAGAAAATCTAAAAAAATTAACCTTAAAAATCCTTATTACCAAGAGTAAGATAATTTAGGTGGTTGAGAACAAAATTAAGACATGTAGAAAATATAACAGAAAATATCTAATTTACAAAACATGTGTGATAGAAATACATTTAAGAAATGTGCAAGATGCACATGAAAAAAATTTGGGAACACTATGAAAGATGATTAAAAAGACTTGAATAAATAGTAAGACATAATTTTAGATAAAAAAGTGATGAAATATGATGAAAATCCTCTCTAAAAAAATAGGTCTAACACTCTGAAGAAAAATGCTAACGCCATTAATTTGGGAAAAAAGCTAGAAAAGAGTAATGAGGGAAAACTAGCCCTACCAGAGACTGAGGAGTATTATAAACATTATAGTAATTAAAACTGTTTAGTACCAGCACGTAAACTGAAAGATCTATGGAACAGAATAGATAACCCAGACACAGACACAAATATATATTGGGATCAGTTTCTGATAAAGTTGGCATTTCAAATCAGTGCAGTAAAATGACATAGTTAATAAACATTATTAGTATAAGAGTAGCCATCTGGAACAGATGAAATTAGATTCTTTCTTTCACTCACACTAAATTAAATTCTAGATAAATATTTAAAGGAAAATATAAAAATAAAGGTAATAGAAAAGGTGTACTTGACTTTACAAAAATTTTGATTTTCTCTATGGCAAAGATTTCCAATTATATTTTCCATTTCCAAAGACTCATTTAGCTTCTTTTATCAGACTGACTTGATCATTTAAAAAATATTCTTCTTTCTTATTCAAATGACTCATGTGCTCAATCCCATTTTTTTTTATTTTATAATTGGTGTCTAGTGATTTCAATATGAAAATGCTTTGTGGGCCTTCCTCAGCTGTTTTTTTTCCTAGTGCCTTTTACAGTGGCTTGTTTCTTGTTTTGATTTCATTTTGCTAATCTGCTTTTAGATTTTTTGACTACGATACCATATTCTTTGAAGTTTTCTGAGAGAATTCTCCTTCAGAGAAGACTTGCATTCTCTTCAGCAGCTGCCAACAGTCATTTTAAACAAAATATTCTTGGCTTGAGAATTTGGGTCATGCAGGTATGAAATTAGCAATGCTGATTTCATTTTTGATAGTATTTTTCTTCTTTTTGTTAGTTCTAACTTTCACTTTGATTTCTTCATTATTATTTGTATTTTTAAACTTCCATTTGTTTTACTGTTTTTTGCTGCTCCTGATTCTCTTAACATGCATTCTGTAAGTGAATCTTTATTATTACTACTTTATTCAGGCCTCTGGCATGTACTGGAATAACCACTACACACACATTTATCAATAGCACCAATGTGGTGTCGACTCAGGGGAGCATGCTCTTTGTCCTTTGTTTTTTTTTTTTTTTTTTCAACTGTATGTAGAGGCATGTCTAATCCACATTTTACAAAATTATACCAGAGGAAAATTCACAGACAAAACCTCTTAGTGAGGATATAATGATGAATTGGATCACCTGGCTTCACCTGAAACAATAGAGCCCATTGAATCAGGGCAGTCAAACATACTTCCTCTGAGGACACAGAATTGATTTGTTTAATTTCTGAAAGGTCATCTGCCCTAGAAAAGGGAAGAGGAATTCTGCATTCTCCTCCATGGTCTGTAACCTCATCCCTGACAGCTGCAGGGACACGTGCATGGGGAAGAATCTCTCCTTCTCCTCCTTCACCCTCCTCCCTTGTATTCAGTGACAGCCTTGGATGGGCTTTACTTGCTAGGCATCATACCATGCTCTCCACAGAGCCTTGCCATGGGAAATTCTCTTCTTCCAAGCCTCCTCAGGTCAGCAGACCAGGCCTTCTTCCCATGTAGGCTTCATCCTTGGATTGATCATCAACAAGCCCTAATGAGTGTACCTCACCATGGCCGACTGAGTCAGTGCCGATTCAAAATGTTGTAAGACATTCCCAGCTCCAAGGCAACAGAACCAAAATCAAGCCAAAGCCAGGCTCCCATGAACGTGTACCTTGACTGATGCAAGTGCCTCTTAACTAATCTCCTTGATTTTTATCTCTCACAGCAGTCCAATGCATTTACACATGTCTACCAGGGTAACTGTCCTCAAATACCACTGTACATATTTAAATGCCTGACATCCCCTTTTACCACTAAAACTCTTCAGTACCTCTTCTTTGCTTACAAAAATAAGGTACAAAAGAAGAGAAAGAGGAATGGTAGATTAAAAAGGGTTAACATAAACTCTGTAAATATATACTTGCTTTCCTTTATCAGCTTCTTTAATAGATATAAAATTATGTAATATAACAGATTATACCAATGCATTGTTGAGTTTGTAACATATATAGATGTAACAATAATATATAACATAACAATAATAAGCACAAAAAGAGGGAGAGAAAATAGAGTTATATGGGAATGTTTTTAAATATTATTGGGACCAACTTACTATAAATCTACAATAGGTTCATAACTTAAGGTATATTTGTTAAGCCTAGAGAAACACTAAAATAACTCCAGACAAATATAAGTAAAGAAAACTACAGACCAACATGTTATGAATACAGATGCAAAAACCTTCAACAAAATACTAACAAACCAAATCCAATAGCATATAAAAAGAGTAATACACTGTATAAATTTGCTAGGTGTGCTGTAGCAAAGTATCATAAACTGAGTAGATTAACAAAAATGTATTATCTCACAGATCTGGAGGCTAGAAGTCCAAGATAATTGTGTTGGCAAGGTTGGTTCCTTCTGAGGATGCTGGGAAAGAATCTGTTCTGGGCCTCTCTCTTACCTTCTGGTAGTTCCTTAGTGTATGGTAGCATACCTCTAATCTTCAGGTAATGTTCTCCCTATGTGTGTCCAAATTTTTCCTTTTTATAATGACATCACACACACTGCATTAGGGCCCACCTTAATTCATTTTAACTATATCTGCAATCACACTATTTGCAAATGAAGTCACATTTTGAGGTACTGGGGATTAGAACTTCAACATATGAATTTTGGGGGCATACCATCCAACCCATAACATACACCATGACCTAGTAGAATTGATCCCAGGAATGCAACATTGGTTTAAGATTTGAAAACTTATTAATGGAATATACCATGTTAATAGAATAAAAGAAAAAACCCACATGGTTATTTTAAAAGATGCAGAAAAACACGTTGACAAAATTCAGTACCCCTTCATCATAAAAAACAAACAAATACTAAAAGAAAGCTAGGAATATAAGAGAACTTTCTCAACCTGATAAAGGGTATGTACAGAAACCCACAGCTAAATCGTACTTAATGATGAAACACTGAATACTTTCCCCTTAAGATCAGGAATAAGATAAGAATGTCCACTCTCACCTCTTCTATTCAACATCATACTAGAGGTTCTAGTCACCAATTAGAAAAGAAAATTAGATAAAAAGAATTCAGATTGGAAAGAAGGAAGTAAAACTATCTCCATTCACAGATGGCATGATCTGATACAGTGAAAATCCTAAGGAATCCACTAAAACTATTAAAACTAACAAATGAGTTCAGTAAGGTTGCAGGATACAAGATCAATATAAAAAATCAACTGTATTTCCATACAATTGTGGTAGACATTCAGAAAATGAATATAAAAAAAACAATTACATTTATAATTGCATAACAAAGAATAAAATATTTAGGAATAAACTTAAACTCTGAAAACAACACAGTATTATTGGAAGAACTAAAGAAAAACAAAATAAATGAGAAGAAATTTAATGTTTATGGGTTGGAACACTTCATATTGCTAAGATAGCAATACTCCCTAAATTGATCTACAGATTCAACACAATCCTCATCAAAATCTGAGCTGGCTTCTTTGCAGAAGTTGACAAGCTGATCCTAAAATCCATATGCACATGCAAGGGATCCAGAATACCCAAAAAAATCTTTACAAAGAAAAACAGTTGGAAGACTCACAAAATTTCAAAGCTTACTACAAACCTACAATACTCAAGAGTATATCATACTGGCGTGAGAATAAACATAAAGATCAATGGAATAGCATTTATCTATCGAATAAAACACATATTTCTAAGGTCAACTGATTATTAACAAGGGTTCCAAGGTAATTAAATGAGGAAAAAATTGTCTTTTCAACAAACAATGCTGGGATAACTAGATATTTACATTTGAAAAAATCATCTGGAGCTCTTCAAAATGGATCGAAGACCTAAATGTAGGAGTTAAAAATTATTAAACTCTCAGAAGAAAATATAGGCACAAATCTTCATGACTTTGGATTAGGCAATGGTTTCTTAAATATGACACACAAAGCATAAGCAGTAAAAGAAAAAAAATAGATAACTGGACACCATAACAATTTAAAATTTTCTGCTTCAAAGAACACTATCAAATAAAAAGAAAACCCACAGAATGAAAGAATGTTTTCTAAGTCATGTACTAATAAGTGGCTTATATCTAGAATATATAAAGAACTACTATAATGTAGAAAAATAACCTAATTAAAAAGTGGTCAGTGTCTGAATACAAATGGCCAATAAATACATTAAAAGATGCTCAGCATTATTATCCAGAAAGAAATGCAAACTAAAACCACATGTGAAATCATTTTGAACCCACAAGGATGGCTCTAATCAAAAATACAGGTAAGTGTTAATGAAGATGTGGAAAAACTGTAACCCTCATATACTACTGGTAAGAATGTAAAGAAAGTGGTGTAGCCACTTAGGAAAACAGTCCGGCAGTTTCTCAAAAGGTTAAACCTAGAGTGACCATTTGGCCCAGTAATTCAACTCCCAGGTATACCCAAAAGAAATTAAACATATGTCTACACAAAAACTTGTACATAAATGCTCATGGCAGAATAATTCATAATAGGCAAAAAGTGGAAAACAATCCAAATATCCAGCAGTTGAAAAATGAATAAAGAAAATGTGGTATATCCATATAGTAAAATATTATTCAGCAATAAAAATGAGGTACTGAAACATGCTACAAATAGATGACTTTGAAAACATTATGCGACGTGAAAAGAAGCCAGTCACAGAAGACCCCATATTGTATTATTCTGTTTATACGAAAAGTCCAGAAGAGGCAAATCCATACAGACAGAAAGTAGATTTAGTGGTTGCTTAGGGCTGAGCGTGTGCAGCAACTGCTAACGGGTATAGGGTTTCCTGCTGGGTTAGTGGAAATGTTCTAAAATTTATCGTGGTCATGGTTGCACAACTCTGTGAATATACCTAAGATCATCGATTTGTACCCTTTGAATGGCAAATTGTATCTCCAAACCAAAACAAGAGCAAGGTAAAGTTTCTGGAGGCAACGTTTTTGACTGCAGACTGTTTTCTTTGGTCCTGGCTCTAGTCGCTGGGGCCAGCAGACTGCATCAGCGAAGTGTTGGCCAAAGCCCAAAGGAACTCTCTTCGTCTGTGCTTCGCCTCAAGCAATTCATTTTTAAATAACCCTTTGTCAAATTAGACATACACAGTCTGGTTTTGCATAGCCTCTCCTAGGGTTTTTGATGTTTTTATCTTGGGGATGGGGTGGAGTGTTAGGATATGTTTTCCTCTTTGAAAGATGTGATGGGTTAAGGGCCAATTAATTGTCAGTTTTAGTTTTCTTGGCCCCTGACTCATGTTCATTTTTAACTCCAAAGGCTTCCAGTATCAATCCCACAGGAGCCAAACTCTCCATGAGGCAGAGAGATCTTCCTACTGCTCTGAATTTCTAATTTTCTTTCTTTAATGGACGTGCAGCATCTGCTCAGTGTTTTTAAGGGGTCTAAGTGGGAGGGAAGTGATCTAAGGGAACCTTGTAAACAATGAAGAAATAGAGATTTCCTGGCACCAAGTTACCAGGTGCTGTTATAAATTGTGAGGCCAGGGATGTGTAGGTTCCAGGTCTGGCTTGCCTGAGAGCTGGTTGGGTAGCCTGGGTTAGAGTTGAGTTCCATAAATACAGAATAGGAGTAAGGGATAATGGCAGGGGGCGGGGGCACGGGGCGGGGGGGAGTGAGGAAGAAGTGATGGTGGCTGTTCATAATCTAGTGGATCATGTAACCTAAGTGAGTTTGAAAGAATCTCAATTCTAATGCTCTGGAGGGTGTTTGTGAAGCTCCCAGATTCACCCATCTCACTGTCACCCCCACACCCATCCTTAGCCAGAAGCTCCACAGGAAGCCTGGTTGCTACTGCAGTCACTGCTGCTTGCTGGGGGCATGGGGGTGAGGTCCAGAATTCAGTGTGGCCTCTATCACACCTATTCCATTGGGTCCCAAGTAACTCCAGCACAAAGGTCTGACCCAACTGGACCCACATCTTTAGCAGCTGTCTACAGAAACTGAGTAATAAAACATGGATGTATGGGATACCAATGCCTAGTGGGATGAAGTTTGACTACTAAGAAACAGGAGATGGGAATAGCAGATAAACTTCTCTTCCTTACTTCCCTTCTACCATTTCCTGCATAGTTTCTTCAAGAATAACCTGTTTTCTAAGGAATTGGCAGCATTTTCTTATGGGGTTACACAAAGCACTTGGTTTTGCTTTCTCCTCTTCCAGGATTCACTTCCCTCTTTTTCTCTTGTTTTTTTTTTTAACCTGGATTGCAAACCCCAAGAAAGCCCGAGTACATAAACTTTTTCTCACGGTCTGCTTTCTAGAGAACCTGAGATAAGGCAGTGACCAAGGCCGAACACTGTATCTGGAGGAATCAAGGTAGGACAATGAAGATGGGTTAAATTAGGAGGTAAGGAGTGAATAAAAGGGGAATGAAGTTCCAAATGACCATGAATAGTGGTGAGTATTCAAGGTTGCCATCCTTGTGGAATTTCCAATCTGCAGAGGAAGACATTAATTAAATGCTATTGCATATACAGAAATGGACAGTCATGAACTATGTGCAGGAAGTGAAGAAAAGGTACATGGTACAAGGAGGGCATATAACAGTGAACTTGATTTAGTCTGGGAGCTCAGTTAAGACTTTCCTGAGAGAATGCCATAGGGGGTGAGAACCAATCCCTGAGACCCTATAAAGGGTGGAGATGAGAGCAAGAGGAGGTTGTTCCAGGCAAAAAGAATGACACGACACCTCCGAAGGCTCTCACAACAGAGTTTGGGGAAATTGCTGAGTTTGGGGAACAGAAAGACTCCTCCCACAGAGGAAAGCACTTTAGCTTTCACTTTAAAACATTCAACCCATACTAAAGAATATATTTTATATCTTAACTCAGTACCAACATACATACATGGATACACACAAATGAAACTGAGCTACGTAACACTTCAGATCTATCACAATAGATGAGCTACATAGTTGTGACAAATTCTCTGGTATCTGAGAAGTTTCCCTATAGTGTTTAGATGAATAATTTATTTCCTTTCCTCAGGGTTAGGCTTTTTTCCTTAAAAATATTGTTTTTGGAGGATATTGTAATCCTTCTTTAGATTCCTGATATGAGGTAAGAGCATAGCAAATCTTTTCTGGGGGTGGTTTTTAAATTAATTTCTAAAAAGGTAATTTTTAGTGCTGACAGGATCAGAGTCTGCTTATCCCACTCTCTCCCTGAATAATAAACCCAGCCTTCACACACAGAATTATCCTTACCATATAAACTGAGTGAGTGGGAAGAAATCTATATCTTTCTTCCTGTGGAACAGACAGCTTTGGCAAGGAGCCCAGTCATTCAGGAGTTCTCCATGATCTGTTATTTAAATCCAACTCATTATGACTGATTTTAGGCAGGAAGCCAAAATGAAAAGATTGACTAAATATATTTTTGGTTTTTCCATCCTGTTCTTTCTTTCCATCTCCAATTTTAACACCAGTGCTAACTCTGAGGTCAGGGTTAGATATATAGACACCTCGACATGAGCACTCTATTGATTTAAAACCAAGCTTTCCAAAGGGTCTTGTAGTGTCAAATGAGATGGATGACACCATTTTCTGAAGTCCAGGTTTAACTCTAAAATGTCCGTGATTTTTAACTTGAAATATCTTTTGCTGCAGCAACTCCTCTGGGCTACAGAAATCCTCAAAAAATAAGACTCATTTTCTATCCCCAGCAACTGGCATAGGGTCTCGTAGTAGGTGTCCGATAAATGTTTTCTGAATGGAACTTTAGGTCTATGAGCCCATGTTTCTCTTGTTTCTTGCATTCCAAATCAGGGCTATTCGATTGTTTCTCAAAACCTTTCTATGTTTCCTTACAGTTCTTTTAGAATTGCTTTTATGTTTAATCCATCTGGAATTTATTTTTGTGTGGGGTGTGGCAATATGATTTTGCCCCAATCTGAAATGCCACTTTTAACATACAATAAATTCCCATTGATTATGAATTCTGTTTATTCCATTCTTCTGTTTGTCTATATTCCTATTAATCATACTGTTTAAATGATGGCAGCTTTTGAGTATAATTTAATATCTGGTAGGACAAATGTTCCCAAACAGTCCAATTAAATTATTATATTAAGATACTGATTTAACTTTTTTCGCACACTCTTCCAAATAAGTTTTACTTTTAAGTTTAAACAAACATAAACAAAAGCGAAGTGAAGGAATAACCAGAATTTTGGCAAAAGTAGGTAAATATATAATAATTTTAGGAGGACTGATCTTTTTACATCTTCCAATCCAATAACATGGTATACTTAATGTATTCTGCTCTTGTTTTACATTCATTAGTAAAGTTTTATAATTTTTCTTCATATTGATCTTGTACAGTACTTGTTAAGACTATTTATTGATAGTTTATGGTATGTTTTATAGTTCTGGTCTAAGCCACCATTACTTTATACCTACATTTCTGCAACAGCCTCTTAAAATTATTATCCATATAGATAATTCTTCCTGAAACTCAGTTCCTTGACATCTTCTCCTCTAAGAATCTTATCCTTGTCTCCTATCTCTGCTAATTGTTCCTGCAAACATTCTTTACCCTTTATAATTACCCAAACGTGCAACCTCCAAAACTGTAATTTCAAAGTTAATCATCCCACCACTCTTTTACACCCATTATGTCCTCTATCATTCCCACTCTATTCCTCCAACTCCATGAGGACCTACAACCCATGAATCCTATACGTTTTCACTGCCCTTCACACTCCTCTTATACTGTGAACCCACTGAGCTTAATTTTCATGGTCAATACTTTATCCACTTGCCCTCAACTTCCTTGCCCTTCTCTTAGATCTACCTCTTCACCTATGCCCTCACAATTGATGTGGTTGAAGAAAAATATATAATGAAGAGGACTGATCCTACATTAATTGATCACTAACCTAAAGTGGAACATTTAACACTGCCTGGAAATCATACTCTATTTCCTTTGCTTTTCACTCTCTCATCCTTTTCTTACATTTTCCTTTCATCTCAAACCTCCAACTCCCTTACCCCCCCCCCCCATTTTAAGTCTCAGTTGATGACCTTCCTTTATATTTCAAAAAGAGAAGCAATCCAAAGAGACCTTCTGTGAGCTCCCATCACCATGTCTTCCTATCTACATCTGTGCCCATATATTCAATCTTCTCTCTTATATGAATAAACTCTTTGTATTCTTATTTTAGACTGATCACTTGTATTCTAGATTCCATCTGATCTCATCCACTCAAGAACATCATTTCAGTAATTCTCCTGTCTGTTGTATCAACTTTTCATGTTTTACTGGATCATTCCAGTTGTATTATTATTGTCTCAAAAACAAAAACTGTTTCTTCCAGCCACTGTGCTATTTCTCTTCTTCCTTTATAGCCAAACCCCCTGAAAAAATTACCTAGAGTCATCATTTCCAATCCAACTCCTCGCTCTCTCTTTTAAACCCACTCCAATTGTCTCTCATCGCTGCTATTTATTGGAAACAACTCTTGTTAAGGCCGATAAAACATTTATTCTAATTAACTTCTGGTCATCTTTCACATCTCAGTCAAAACCCACTGAAACGTTTTCTGATTTTTATGACTAGGTCAATTTGTCTATTAAATGCTGTCACCATTATATCACTTATTATGAATGTAATTTTATATTTTTATGTAATTCTTTCACCACTTATTATGAATGTAATTTTATATTTTTATGTAATTCTTTCACTAGTGATACTTTTTTTCCTCAATAGACTCTAAGCTCCATATAGAAAGGAATAATGTCTATTTTTCTAAACTTGAGAAAAGGAGTCTCAGAGAAGTATAGATACTAGTTCAAAGGCACAGTGTGGGTTACTGGTAGAACAGGGATTAGGATTAGTTGAACACACTGACCGACCACCAAGCACAAGCACCACAGTACATTCCAGGGTTATGTGATGAATGAGACATGCCCTCTTCTTCTGGCCTGGGCCTTACAGAGCTTCTACTACCATGTTACAGCTGGACAGGAAAATTCATGCAACCTCGTGCAATATCGAGTCCTCCTTGTATCTTCAAGGATTTAATCACCAGGTCAACAGAGCTATTTCATACTGTCAACTGCTATGGTTCCTATATCAAATACCCATGAGAAGGTCTCTTCCAAAAAGCATTTGTTTGACTGTGTGTGGTGATATGACTTACTGTGGCAATCATTTTGTAATATATACTTAATGACTTACTGTGGTAATAATTTTGTAATATATACAAATATCAAATCATTATACTATACATCTGAAATTAATAAGATGTTATGTATTCTATTAAACCTCAATAAAAAGAAAGCATTTATTTGAAATTGCATTGCAGGGTTCAGGATAACACTTTTTAGATGTATATAACTCACTCATCATTGATGAACCAGGAAAAACCTTGGGAGGAGCGAGTAGAAAGATCAGTTTAAAGTTACAACATTAAGAACAATTGTCAATTGAAGATCAGTAAGAAAGAAATAAAAAAGCCGTTTCAGAAATAAAATCATCAGGCAAACAGGACTTGTGTCACACAACTTTTAAGGAACCTACTGCATTAAAAAGATCAACGTATGCTAGTTAAAAGATATTTTTCCGGAATAGCAAACCTAATAGGCAGAACTATCAATAAACTCAGCCTGATTTACCACTTTGTAACTTACTACTAAGGTTATCATATGATTTATTATCCAGAATGGGGCCCTCTGGGAATAAAAAGAGGCATTGTTAAAAATTATTCCATAACAATGAGAGTTTACCAGGGCTGTCCCAGGCAAAAAAGCAGATCTAATCTCCCTCTTTAGTAACAATCCCCCACTCCTGACACATGGAGAAAACCATCAACTCATTCAGTCATGCAAATGACTCCAAAGGGCAAACCAACCAAAGCAGCCTGAATAGATAAGACACCAATACAGTGTGGGCTTTATTTATATCATTTTTACCCTGAATGGTCATACTTACCAACTCCAACGAATAGAGTTAAGAGTTACTTGCTTTATCTACTTTTTTTTCTTACCCTTTCACATCTGATCTATATGAATCTGTAGGAAGGTCATTTCTATCCCAATTTGATGTTTAATCCTGATGCCTAAGAAAGAACACATCCTTCCATACTAAGTCAAACAGAAAGCCATTTTTCAAATTTCCAGAGGGTTCCCTCTTCCCCAAAGACACAACTGGTTTACATGCGATTTGCATGAATGTGTCCCCCATCTTCTTTAATAAACGTGACTCCTTGGTCATTAACAAATCAACATAGCAAAAGCAAGGTCACTAACCACAAAACTTTATTGAAGGGATCAATACATAATCCTTTTGAGAAATGCTTTGAGCTATTCACTTGATGGTTACAAATACATCGGGATCTGTTTTAGTGGTATATTTTTGGTTTACTTAGCAAGGGAAAAATCATGAATCAAATCCAAAAGGCCTGATTTTTAAAACTTATAAAAAGGGAGAATTAAACAGTGCCAGCCCTACTGTGTCAAGAAAAACTGTACAATTCAAATCAAGAAGATAATTCCATACAAGTTCATCAAGGCAAGTTGGTTTAAGTAGAGGTGAAATAATCTGTTATACAAAATGCAAAAGGAGTCAAGGATGAATTACAAAAAATAAAATTTTGGTCAGAAAAACATTACTACATTAAGCCACATAATGATGCCTATCAGTTGTTTTCTTTCGAAGAAAAGAAATCAAACTAGTTTTCTATTTATTAAGAAGAAAAAATTAGGAAAGTGTTTGGAAAACACTTCTGATATTGAGTGAATTCTTTCTTATCCCTTATCTAAAATTCACAAACATCTTACTCCTGCCAAGCTATGGAAATGAGGAAATAAGTGGCCTGTAGTGGGACACTTACAACACACGAATGAGGTCCAGAGTAATCCGAGATCGGGGGACATCAATGTTGAGTACCTGGACTTCCACTCTTTCTCCAGGGCCCAGTCCAAGACTCCTTCTCTTCTTCGTTTTAGAAAGTTTTGCTTCTGTTACACGTCGTATGGGAATGAGCCCTGTTTTCCCCACTCCTATATCCACAAAAATTCCAAACAGAGTGGCATTCTCCACTTTGCCGGTAAGAACTGTCCCAACCTGCAGATCTTCCAAGCAGACTATGCTTCTCTTGAAATCAGGTTTATCAAAATCTACAAGGAAAGGAGGGAAAAGAACATTTCATGTAAATAGTAACAGTCTGTACTTCCAAGACACTACATAAATGAGTGAATAAGTATTTACCACATCTAAATGATGTGCCCAGACTATTATTAAGTACTGAGGGGGGACACAAAAGGAGCTGAAGACGCAGGCCGGCCTTCAGAGAATATGAATCCTACTTGGAGAAATAGCAATCACACCATAGAAAAAAGTCAAGAAAATTTAGTCAAACACTTTCTTCTCCTCAAACTCTCTCACTAACATGTGAACATTAGCATTGTACATAAGGACTGAGAAGAGCAGAGTCTTAATTTCTAATTTATGAGGAGGTGGTTAGAATTGTCCAATGAATATACAAGGCTAAATGAAAAATAATGAGAAAGGAAGACCCTTGGGCAATTTTTCCCAGAGCCTGAATTCTCAAACTGTTTAAAGGTGGTAGAAAGTACAATGACATTTGATCAATGTGGAAGAAATTTAAATATTCTCCTCTCTCACCCCACTAATATGGAGCTCAGGAATCAATTCCTATCCATTTTAAATATATTTATCCAATCAAAAGTTATGCATTCTTGATAATTTATGGCTCAGAAACCCAGATCAGCTAGTACTTAATCTTCTTTCTTCTCTTAATTCATCAACAATTTATTAACTCCTATTATTATCTCCTGGCCAGGCACTCTGCTGGGTGCCAGAGATACAAAGGTGAAGATGTTTAGATCTCTATTCTCAAGTTCCTTACAGCCCTCTTTTCTTGCTCACTCCAGTGTACATGTCTCTGTTCATTAACATAGTCCCCTCAAAAGTGGGCATAAAGTACGGCAAGGAATCATTATGGCTCTAGTTAAAACAAAACAAAAGTTTTATGAGGGAGAAGGTTAGAACTAACAGTTTAAATGGGATTATTTCTGGATTCCATTTATCCATGCTCTTCTTGGCTTCCTTCCCTAGGATTACTGAATGTTGATTCTAGTAACAAAGAACACATTCTATGCTTGGATCTCCTTTTACTGAGACCTCATTGCCCATCATCCCCACTCATTCCAGCTCCTTTTCCTTCACAGCTGTTGGCTTCATCCTGATTACTTGTTGGAGCTATCCTTTACATTTGTATTAACAACTGGTCACCTCTTTGTGTCCTTCCTCAGTCCAACCACACCGAAATCAAGATTTAAAAAAAAACTCACTTTTTTCCTGTACAACAAAAGCCCTCTTTAAACCTCAAATCTAATTTTCCTCATAAAAAAAGGAATATGCTAACATTGAAATGGATTCTGTAGAATTTCACCTGACACCGAAGCAGTGAATTCCAAAAGCAAGAAATCTACTGTAATGTAACATTACACTGGGCAATGACTGTGCCAAAGCACAATGAAACTAAGTCATTGATCAGGGTCAGTGGCAGGATGGTCTCCAAGGCCCCATAGGCACTGTAATTATGCTTGAAAACTCTTTCCCCCCTCTTTTTCTTGCAGACATCCAGCTGGCACAGATTCCCAAAGGGTTCCTGATCAGCTGCTTAGTTTAATTTTGCATGGAAAATCAGAGTCAGAAACTACTTAACATGTCCCCAAAGATAGCCTGGGCCACTGAGAAATCAGAAAAGCCTCCATGTTCCAGGCAAACTTTAACACTTTGATTACCGAGGCTACATATTCAGTACCCTGTCACCAAATTGCTTCTGATGAACTCAATTATGGAAACTACCCAGCAATCACAGCACTAATAAAGTAGAACTGATTATGTCATCAGGAAAACAGAAGACAGGATGAGTAGAAGGAAAGAATGAAGCATCAAGAAAGGATACTTTTGAGGAAATGAGTAAAAGCGATGTAAATACCATAATGCAGAGACATCTGAAATACTAACTGCCCCTTCAAAAGCCTGACTGTCTGTCTTCCCCCTTAGGGATGTTTCAAGTATTAAAATGGAAAGTTCTCAAGCCTCTTGAAAATTGTGACTTATACTAGGACAAAGGTCAGTTCTAAAGTGTGTTTAAAGAGACTTATTTAAAATTTCACTTGTCACGACGATAAACACTGCAGTGACTAGTAAGCTCAGTTCAGAAGCCAGGCATATCTGTGTTTCTGCTCAACTAGGAGCATTACCAGGTAAGGACTTCTACTTACTCTTGGTTGTTTAATTGAACCATATAATTTGAGTGTTGATCTTTGCCCCGAGTCTACAGTGGAACTGTAATAATGGAGCAATCAACATCAAGAGAAAAACAGATAGACAAAAAAATCCAGTACAGGATACCTGTAGTTAGAACATATTTGCCACCCTTCTAAAGCATTGGTTTAGGCATACTGTCCTCAAATCCCACCCTGTTTGAGAACTAATGCATTACTTAGTCTTTCTGCTAAACACCACCCAGGGAACTCACATACAAGGCTAGCAAGCCTTTAAATGGAAATGGGTTCGCATACTGAAACATCCACCTAGAGGCTTCTATTCATTCCTACATTTTTGGCATAGCTCTTAATGTTTAATTTTACTTTCTCCAACTTAAAAATAATTTCATTTCAAACTCACAGAAAAGTTGAGGAAAAGTACAGTGAGCTTGCTGGGTATGTTTTTAAATTTCCTTAAACCTCTTCAAAGAAAAATGTCTAATTACCTCAACACAGCCTAACACAAAATGAAAAGAGCCAAGCCCTAAACATGGTATCCTAAAATTGGTTATGAGACAAGTACAGATTCATTCAAATCTCAGGGCTTCCTATTCAAATTTCCTTGGGAAATAGGTCATTTTACACCTTAATTCTTCCTCACCGGGTCACTGTTATCAAATAACTGTGGCTGTTATACCTCTACTTGTGCTGAAAGTTGACAGCACTTTTAATTAAAAGGAAAATCAACAGTGAGATAGTATCTTATTTGTTCAATGTATTCATTGACACAGAATCCAGGAACTTGGAAGGCTGTTAAGTTAGGAAGAAGATTCACTTTTTAGTTTATTTAATGCTTTACCTTGGACTTCTGGCTCCTATGAGATACAAACAGTTTACAAGAGGATCATGAAAAATGTGTGCCTCCTTGCACACAGCAGCAATGTGTGATGCATTTGTCTAGTGTAATGAACAGTAAGCAAGGGGCGAGGAGTTTGGACACCTGGCTTCTAAGTTTCGCTTTGGATACTAACTGCAATGACTTTGAAGGAAGGTCACCAGGCTTTAGTTTTCTCAGTAGAGAATGGGAGAATAACTGTTTTTCACCTATGGCATAGGATTGTTGTAAGGGCCATAAGAATTAATGTGAACTATGTGAAGAAAAGGTGCTATTCAAGTTTGATTGTTTACCTGTTCGAAAATCAAAGCTTTCGGGCTGGCTGAGGCCATCTACGATGATTTGTAAGGTGTGTACTGTTGTTTGCAATTTTTCTGCAATTTTCTCTATTCCTTCCTTTTCAAGGAATACATTTATTTTTTGCTGCATTTCAGGCTTTCCAATTTCACACAGTGTCCCTCCAATGAATGATAAAAACCTGCAGAGGAAAAAAAATCCCAACACTTACTAATAATATTATTATTTTCTAATCTCCTTATACAGGTCACCCTAAAGTTATGTCATCTCAGATCCATATATCAATCAATCAACCTTTATTGAAAATACCATGTGTCTTATGCCATAATAGATGACTTGTCTTGGTAAAAATGGGAGGGGATCAATTTAGGTCCTTATGCTATTTTCCAATGAAGCACCTGCTCAGAATCAGCATCAGAAACATTGTACAGTGTAATGTTCACTGTAGTTCAGCGTTGTATGTATTTTTAAAATAAGGATACCTTTATTTATCAAATGCTTATTAAAATTTCAGTTATAAAAACTTACTTGAATTTAAATTAGCTAATGGCCAAATAATGAACCAATGATATAAAAATCCAAAAAAATATCTAATCACTGTTAGCTTTTGATTATTCATGTGCATATCATTGTGCATACTATCAGCCTAATAATTCTCAAATTCAATCAACAGTCAAGACTCACATGGATTAAATTATATCAAATACATTAAGTATATTCAGCATTAACACAAAATATGAGGGGACATCAAAAAGAAAAACTTTCTTACAAAATGGACATAACAGAAGCAGTAAGATTGTAATTATATAATCTTAACGTGAATACTATCTTTGTATACTTTATACACTATGTAGCTGCAATATTTACAAGATAAAAATATTCGCCTTTCTCAATTTCCCTTTACTATGTTTACCATTTCCCTTGCTTGCACAGCACCTCCTCAATTAGCTTTTAAGTTCAGTAATAAGTTAATTAAGAAAAAACAAAGGGTTAAGATGCATTTCCCTTCGATTTCATCTGAATATTGAGCTATAGTTCACTGTCTTGGTATTTCTTGGCTGGGTATTTTTCTACATCTTAAACTTAATTCCTATAATTAATGGCACTTTAAACATGTCAATACAGTACTCAGACAGTGATACTACTGCCTTCAAATCCTTTCTTGTAAGGGTGTCTCTCGAATACAAGAAGGGTCAAAGGAAACTGCCGGAGGCTGGTCTATAATCAGAACTGGGATGTAGGTTGCTGCATCATCACAAAAGGAACATTTGTGATTTTCACTCTTTTTTGCATTGTAGCATTCAACCTCAAAAGGCTGTTTCAGTGATAATCTGGTAACTGGTGGAGAAAGCTCCTCATCTCTCATCTAATGAAAGCGTTTCTTTGGGTTCAAATGAGCAATTTACATTTCCATATTTTTGGTCAAACAGATTTTCTAAAATCCAACAAATTCTCTTGAGAATATATTTTGGTTAATGGTCTGATGAAAAACCAAGGAGTTTGTGTTTGGTCTTCCTTTTTGGAAATGAGTTTCCATCCAAACTGGTGGCCAGTAAAATACACACTGTAAATCTGTGTGGCCGTGGCTTTCCCAGCCCACCAAAGAGGGAGCCAGTATCTGTTAGGCTGATGGATGAGCAGTAGCACGTAAGGGCCCTGGTGACAAGGAACAGCTGTGGAAGCTCTGACTGATGGGGTAGTTGACACATTACAACCTCTGCCCACAGCCAACTTCCTCAAACAACTTTCTCAATAATATGTGCCCTGGTGAGCAGCCTGTCTCTGTATTTACCCTGTTGACTTGATTGGTCTGCAACTGGCTATTTGGCAGAACATCTTTCAAATCCCCAAGACTCTGGCTTACAATCAACTGTCAAAATGCCAAAAAAGTGTATTCATGAGCTGTAAATCTGTAACCTTGAACAGTATTTTATAATTAATAAAAGTAACTAAACGGCAGAAACTTCTCAATTCGCTATACAAGTTTTGGCCTAAATAACAAAAACGCTGGCTCAGGAGGCCATCTGGAGTCTTAAGGTGTGTGTATGTGTAAATAACTGCTACCAAAGTCACTTCCATATAAAGAATTCTGTTTATAGTGGTTGCAGATGTAAAAAGAAGCCTGGTCTGTTCAACCTGGATGCATTTTCCATGTATCATTTTCATTCTCACACTCTTAAGCCTGAGGGCACTGGTAACTGAAATCAATAAAAAAGCACCAAATTGTGTTCCTAGCTTAATGCTTCATATTGATCAAGCCTATTTAAATAACTATGGAACAAAGTCAAGTGCTTTTTAATTATGAAAACTTTTTAAAAGTTTCAGCAGTGCTGTAAAAAAAAGGAAAATTGCAAACAAAAGGAGAGAGGGCCTGAAAAATGAACTTGGAACAGTATTCAGATTGACCTCTCCCTTACTGAATTTCAAATATATTTGACTGTGAATGACAGGAAACAATGTTTTACGCTCAGTAGCTACTCCAACACGTGCTCTTTAAATATTCTAAAAAAATTTTATTCTACATATTCTAAATTCTCACCCTAGAACTAAGTGTGATAAGCAATACCCAATACAAAGTTTTATTTTAGAATTGAGTATAAGTTATACTTAATACAAAGAACTTTCTGGCTCAAAAGTACCAAATAAAATACACTGTACTTTCTAAAGCTTTGAACACAGAATGTAAGTGAACATGTATTGATAAGTATGTGCTAAAGCTCGATAGATGTTCTCATTTAATCCTGACAATAATCCTAAAAAGTAGGTACGCAGAAAAGAAAAACTGAGGTTTAGGGAGGTTAAATAATTTAACCAAGGCCTCACAGCTATTTTCACTGACTGGAGTTTCATGCCATAAACTGCAGTGTGTGTGTGTTTATAACTGCAGCTATGTCAAAAATTAAAGTGCTATATTTGATTAATACACAAAACATAATACTTTTCGTAACACTGCACAAGCACAATTTAATGGGAGAATAGTTTTAAACATTAGATAGTTAACACTGATAAATCCGACAAAGAAATTATTAATTTAAATGAATTTAAGCAGACAATTCTCTCAAAAGCCAGAGTCACAGCCTCATTTTCTCCAATGTCTACGGAGAGCTCTTTCA
Organism: Cynopterus sphinx; assembly: GCA_030015415.1. Taxonomy (NCBI): domain Eukaryota; kingdom Metazoa; phylum Chordata; class Mammalia; order Chiroptera; family Pteropodidae; genus Cynopterus; species Cynopterus sphinx. Next base: position 33,229,492 of record CM057383.1, on the reverse strand, counting down.
GTTTGCTAAGGATTGCCATCTGAGCTGCTGTTTTTATTTAATATGTAATTTCACCCATCTTACTTAAAGTAAGAAAGTAGCATAAATGCAACAAATAAGCACATCATGTTCTTTTAGTGCACATCTGCACAAAGTTAAAATATAGAACTTGCCGCCGAGATAATGCTTGTTTTTCGAACAGAAAGCTATATAATCTAAAATCGCCGATATTTTGAATAGAAACTTGTTACACAAAAGCAAGTTTTCCCCCCTTCAAAGAATAAGAAAAGTCTTTGTAAGATTTTTTTCCTGAATAAGAAATTCTCAAAATTTATATGACTTCAGATACAGCCATTCAGTTTTATGTAATCATTTCCAGCATGCAGAAAAAAAACGTTAGGAGCCCAGGACTTGGTTCATTACATTAAAGCAACATGATACCCCACAGACCACAGAAGAACCATGATGATGCAAAGCCATCACTTTAAAAATGACTGAATATTAGCCCATATGTGTGGGCCAAACACATAGGATTTATAAAAAACATACTGCAAGGGTAAAGAACTTTTTGTTGTCTATCCACTCTCAATACTTTTGAGGTTTTTGTACTTATTATTTTTAAACATTAGTTTTAAAGTAATTACATCGATAAATGAAATATTAATTTGTAAGAGCAAGATCATTTTAGAAATAAGTAGGTACAGATAAAGCTGGTCGTGATTTGTAATACCAGTAGACATTCAATGATTTTAAAAGAGAGTGTGTGCTAAGAGAAACTTGTCCTCCTTAACTATGATTGTAGATTAAGTGGTGGAACACAAATGGAATTTCAGTAATAGTTTGTTACACTGAAATCCACACTTATCATACATACTTTTAAATCTGGTGCACTGAATATTAAAGACTGAGTATAAATTCCAACGTGGCAAAGGAGAAAAACTTGCTACTTCACTTCTTTTACACTACTGATGGGGAGCTGAGTACACACAGATGAGCAGGCAGTGGCACCGATTTAGATTGGCTTCACCACATCTACCGTTTCAGCAGCGAAAACAAAGGGGCAGCAAAGTAAACTACACTTTACTCATCACAGTTTTTCTAACTTCTAACCTCTTTCTTAAATTGAGATACTGAACTGGGTCAGAATCCTTAAATATCTTCACTCATTCAAATCCATGAGTAATGGTAAATTCAAGTAGAGTGCATTTATGGAGAGGTCCACAGAACCATCTTCTGTACTCTAGAAGCTAGTAGGTAAGTAAAGATAATATTTAATATTTAAATGGCTTTTCTTAGCATATAATCAACCATGGAAAGTTACAGCAAGTAATTTTTCCTAAGGACTAACATCTGACTGGCTTTTGAAAACTTATATACTGTAGATAAACTCTTTAAAAAGGTAACCCTTTCAGAAAGGGTAGCAGAGTTGTTCTGAAAGCCCTTAGTGATTTTGATCTGAGAGTGTAGTTTTAAATGGCATGCAGCTATCGGGGAGGCAGCAGGGGCAGTTTTATCACTGGCTGGGTACCACTGGAGTCTTTGGGGGGACCTCCGGCATCTAAACACACTCCTGTATCTATGAATAGCAAAACAAAAACAAAAACAAAAACAAACAAACAAAAAAACAACAACAAAACCCCCCACAAAACTGAAAAGATAAGCTGCCAGATTAAGGAGTGCAGTTTTTCTTCCAAAAGACTCTGCTTATAACCATCAGGCTGTTTGTTACCTGCTCCTACCTTCTGAAGAACTAACTAAATGTTTTCTTCTTTTTTCAAAGGTTTTATTATACATGCATAGAAACTGGATACTCGATGCATGTTAAATTAATTGTATGTAGGAGAACATATCCTTAGAAAGCTGTTTCATTTTAGTAGTTTAGTACAGGGAATTAACTGTAAAAAAGGCCAGTTAAAGTGTGTATACAGAGAAATCATCTAAAAGATTTAAGATGATCTCTTTCTTTAGAAATAGTTGAAGACATTGGTCATATAGTTGCATCAAACAAAATGACTAAGACCAATGAAATAAAAACCAATGTCATAAAGGATAAGAAGTATTGATTTTTGTGTACATTATCCTATTTTAGAACTACTTGCTGGGTATGATATACTGTGTGATTATAATATAAAATTATAATTTAAGAAAAACAAATGCATATACATATACATCCAAAGAGTGTATAAAAATGTGAAGACATCATGTATTGAAATGCTGTGACTGCTCTTAAGATTTCTAAAATCCTGTTTTAAAAATTGCCTTAGAAATAAATGTGTAAGTAACAAAAAAAATCAGTTTTCTTACATTTTAAAAACCAAGATCTCCCCCACCCCCATAAAAAGAATCAAAACTCCCCCAACAACCCAATATTACTCAGCTTTATGATCTTCTTCCCATTGAGTCTGGTTATTTTACACACACCCACATGCACACGCGCACACACACACACACTGCACATCCTCAAATGATTTGCTAAAATCAAGAATCTTCAAAGGAATGTGACAAAATGAGGAAGCCAACCAAAAGTAATTTAGAAAAGCATATTCAGCTTTCTTCATTGAGTATTTATTCACTGTGGAAGAAGACAATGTGAAAGTCTGATAATAGAGCCTTTGCCCTGAATGAGCTTACACTCTAATTTTAAGTAGTAACAGTATATTGGAATAAATGATTTCCCACATATATCTGGTCTTTTAGAGGTAAGATTTTACATGGTAAACAGATACTTTGAAAATGCTCAATAAAGATTATTTCATTTCATTCTCTCAAAATGTACTGTGGCTACAGATTTGTAGATAAGGGAATCAAAACTCAGATTAAGTGACCTGCCCAAAGTTACCCAGCTGAGACCACAAGGTTGTAGCTTAGGTAAAGCTGTCATATATCACATCTTCATTAGCACTCTTTACTCCTTTACTCTGGGGGATTTTCAATGCAGACAGAAGATTTAGATCCCAGATAAAATTTGGCACCCAGAACCACTGCCTGGGAGCAATTTATTATTTTTAAAACCAAATTCAAAAGGAAAAGGTTTGGCTCTGTTTGAGTTACTGAATAAGAGTTGGACAAAATTAAGTTAGTGGTTTCAAAGGCTGCAGACTCTCTACAGCTCAAAAACACTGTTTAGAATTCATATAATTTAATTTACTGGCTGTAAAGCCATAACTTGGATTAGTGACTGTGAATATGTGAAAGAGAAAGGCAAATAAAAAAGTGGTGCTCAGAAACATACAGGCTAGAGCTGAAATTAAACAGCTCCAGCACTACTAGGGAATAAAGCACACGTATTAGGGTAAAGGACTTTCTTCCTTGGGAAACAGGCTTTTATTATGGATTCCATCCTGTCAAGGAATCCTCCTTTCCAGAAACCTGAAAATACTTAACATCTGCCATTTCCATAACCTGCCTGGTTGTCGTTTGAATGGGCAGAGCCATGTTCCATTTAAAGAATGGGCAATTGAGGTTGAAGTAATTTGCTTATGGTCACTCAGAGAGTCAGAAGACAGGGGATTGAAATCCATAGCTAGACTGGGGACAGGAAAGAGGGCGGGAGGAGGGAGATAATGGGAGACTAAATCGATATCATACTGAGTTTCAGGCTCCAGACTGAGTGATCTAAACCTGAAGAAGAGAAGAGGAGAAGGGCAGATACTTTGGAAGAAATTAAACCAAGCACAACTTTATGGCTGGCCCACAATTCCCTGTCACTCTTCCTCCACTGGGTACTAATAGGCTGCTCCAGATTAGGAGAGTAACCAACATTTTCTCCAGGCCCATGACCTAGTATTAATGTTAATTAACCATGTTAAATAAACCAAATTATATCCAGATCTCATGGTAAAAAATTTTTTCCTGGGAGACTAACAGTTGTAAGCTCCCTTTTATGGCCCTGCTTCACAGCCCCTTCTCAACTACAACAAAAATAACAGCAATGATAATTAAAGCAATGACAATAACTTATTGTCTCTAATGATGAGGATTCTATATATATTAACTCATATAATCCCATGAGATATGTACTATTATTATCCTAATTTAACAGGCAAAGTAACTGGGGTATGGGGAGGTTAAATAGTTTTCCCAGATCCAAACAGGCATGATTTGAACCCAGGCAGTCTGGCACTATACTCCCTCCAGACTGTTAGGTGAAAGTAAGGTAATGTTTCATTTTCTTAAACTTCCTAGTTTCATCTAGCAGCCTTGCCTGAAACTTCGTGTGGGGTGTGTGTTGGAATGATGTGTGAGACATTTGATATGACGGTCAATTCCTAAGAACCTCACAGCCTGATCTGATTCTCAAGTAGGTAGATTCTCTTTCAGCATTTTTCTCTTTTGTGAAGGCCCTTTTGAAAATGTAATGAATGTTACTTCCTAGGAATTACAGGAAGATGTTTGGGATTTAACTACTAACAAGGAAAAAAAAAAAAAAAGAAAACAAAAGCCTCTTTTAGTAATCTGTCCATTTATCACCTTTATATTTCAGGTTTGACCTCTCTTTTATGATGTTATGCCTCTTTATGAAAAAGCAATTAATATTGTGTAATCATAGCTCCACAGAAGAAATTAATGTGGGTAACTATTGTTACACATATGAAGATATCACTTACTAAAAGCCAGTGATGATTCTGCCTTAATTTTCATGTCTGAATGCTGGCAACTCTTGTGAGGCAAGTCCAAAAAACTTTAAGTTCTTTCAAGTTTACAAATAATTTCTTAAGTCTATTTATCTAATCTTTATTTATTTTATAGCATTTGTAGGTGGATTTCTTTTCAGGCAAGTTTCCCCACAAAGAAACATGTTTTTATTAATGCAGATGTTAGCTGGCATGCAAAAGCAAAATAAAGCTGCAATGAATTTAGATGTGGGAGGTGTGCTAGACATACTAGACCAAGTGACTTACCCCTCAGAAAAATTACATATCACCACAAGTGATGGGCCTTCTGGGTTGCTCAGAGTCGAAACTATGAATATTACATCTGTGACTGTCATTGCTCTACTTCTGCTGTTCTACTGTTTTATTTTGAAACAAAAACATTCTAAAACTCTCTGTATGACAGCTGCTTATTAGCAAGACTTCTTTCCTTGCTGGGCAGAAAGCTAAGGTTGGAAAGAATGTAATAAAACCTCTGAAAGCAATTCTAAAAGAATTGGGAGATGCTAAATTCTTCAAAAAAAAAGAAAAAGAAAAAGAAAAAAAAAAAAGTAAAGTAACACACTGAGATGTGCTCACTCATTAAAGGTCTTCAGTATGGGCCACTGGTCAGTATCTGGCTTGACTTATTTAAGCTCCGTGGCAGAAAGCCACCCATATATACCTCAAACTGCTTTTGGTCTAGGAGCACTGGTTGGGATCCATTTATCTCATTACGGAATCCTTGTATATCTGTTAGGTTAAATTTTTTTTGTGTGTGTGGTTTCCCCACTCCAGCCTTACTGGGCTATAATTGACATATAGTATAATTTTAAGGTGTACAACACGTTGATTTGATATATAACCGCACAATGATTGCCACCATAGATAGCATTAGCTAACACTTCCATCAGGTCACATATTACTCCCCCGCCCTGCCTTTTTTTTCTTTTGTGGTGAGAGTATTTAAGATCTACTCACTTAAACAAAAGTTATTTTGCGTACGTGATATGGCATTATTGGCTACAATCACCATGCTGTACATCACATCCTCAGAACTTATTCATCTTACAGTTGGAAGTTTGTACCCTTTGACCAACCTTTGGTCTTAAAAGCCTGACACAAGTTTTTTGTAAATTAAGAATAAACTTGCTTTGTTTTTTATAGAAATTACCTCCTCCCAAAATTTTGTCAGTTTATATGACTGCTCCAGACCCAGACCTGTAATTTAAATTGATGTTGTTTACTCTTTGAAAGCATATTTTTCAACATTGATTGTAAGGCTCAGAAATAGGTATATGATAATAATAAAGGAAATGTCATAGTACTAATATTATAGCATAGATATTAATTCAAATCATTCCTTGATATACATTTATCTAATCCATTAGTGCTGCATGTCATATTCCTGCTATATAGGCTGTTAAACACTTCTAGAAACTAGTCTTTTAAAATTTCTCCCTAATGGCCAAGATGGAAATAACAATTAAATACCAGCTAATGCTTTATCAAAACGAGTGCTGAGTGACAGTCTTGGCATTAAATTTCCTGGCATTTTTCAAGTAGAATTAAGAACATAACAACTTTCAAGCTTAACTATCTGGAGTGAATCAAATTCTTAATGCAGCAGATTCTTTGGGAGAGTGCCAGGTCTCACTGTGACATGTACAAATCAGCATAATCTGCAGCACAAAGCACTACCTCCTGGAACCTTATTCAAGGAAAAGGAGAAATCGGATACTTGCCTTTGGCTCTCTTGATCAACTACAGCAGTAAGACAAAAACAGAGGAGGCATGGGGGAGAGGCAAGCCCTAAAGAGGATGTTTCTGGGTTTCATTCTACTCATAACATAGTAGAAATTTTACTCATGGCCCATAAGACCCAACACAAATAAATCACTCACACATGGGGACATCATGACAATTTCTAGATGATGACAGCAAATTTTAAGTAATCCTGTTTATAACCTGTCTCTTTTCTAGCCTGTAAAATCTAGGAAGGCCTGGGCTCTAGACACATTATTCTGTGGAGACAGGGGAGATCCCCAAATCCCTTTAATCCAAAAAGGATGTGAAAGAAATAGTCACTCAACATGTGGGATAGGCAATGGCAAAAGGAACGACCTAGATGGTCTAGCAACTGTTTTGCTTATACATACAACTGCACTGACCTTTGCAGTTTAGACTGCAGAAAAAATATTTAGGGTAAATTAAAGCTAGACATTTCATTTTGCTGACAATTAAAATTGTCAATTCCTGAGTAGTTCCCTTTCCTCAGTGTTCTTCTATCATAGCAGTTTGTGTTCGGTATTGGGGACAGAGTGGTAAGCAGATTTATAAGATCCCTGTCCTCCTGGAGCTTACAACTTACAAATTATAAGAAATCTTAAATTTAATTGCTGCTAGCCTGGCAAATCTGTTATGAAATTTTCAGATGTATTATTTATTTTGCAGGGACAAGGACAACTGGAGAAGCTTACAGCTTTACCTTAACCCACAATATTCTATTGCTTCATACTTCTTTTGGGCCATCTAAGTCTATTATAAATAAGTGGGATAAAGTAGAGTACTAAGGCCCACAGCAAAAAAAGCTTTTTAATTAAAAAATTTAAAACCTACTATTCCTTTTTCCTTTTATATATATGATTTTATATAAGATTGGTCACCTCTTAACATCTCTGATCTCTAAGATCAAATCAATGATATCCATATTTTTTTATATTCACTTTTTACTCAATGAATTTTTTGTTGATAATTTTGTTCATCACTTAGAGTGTGCAAAACATGGTGGTAGGACCTGAAGAATATAAAAATGAATAGAGGTATTATATCCTGAAGGTGCCTCCCAAAATAGGGAGGATAAAACTTACAAATAACTATAAAAGAAGTCAATAATTAAGTGCCCTTTGGGAAGCACAAAGTTGTTTATAGGAGAAAGAGGTCATTTCCAGACACAGGTATCTCATAAGGTCAAGGATGAATGACTTCAAGGATTTTAGACTGAGAAGCAGAAAGAATGAATTGCCATCATCTGAGATATGAAAAGTCATAGTTGGTGCAATATTTGAAGGAAAGATCTGGAGTTCGGTTTCAGGTATATTAGGTTTGAGATGTAAAATACGAAGTTGGATGCATGAGTCTAGAGTTCAGAACAGTGGATTGAGCTGAGGACAGAAATTTAAGTCATGTGATTATGAAAGTCCTTGAAGACAGGAGACTAGAAGACATCACTAGGGGAGTGACCAAAGTTTAGTTCTTCAACTTCTCCCTTCCCATTCCCCTCCATTACAATGGTAAGTTTCCACTTCATCCTCCAGTGTCACTGGTACTCATATTAAGTTTGCCATTCATATTCACAGTTACTGCCTTTCATACCTTTCATCCAATCTACCAGCAAATCACATTGGCTTTATTTTTAAAATATACCCAGAATTTGACCACTTCTCATCAATTCTTCTGCTATCATCTTGGTCTCAGTCATCATCATATTTCACTTAGATTACTGCAATTAGTCTAACTGGTTTCCCTGCTTCTACTATTGTCCTTTATTGTCTTTTCTTACCACAGCAGACAACAGAATCCTTTTAAAATGTAAATCAGAGCATGTCACTCTTCAGCATAAAATCCTGCTATGGTTCCTGATTTCACTCAGAATTAAGACCAAGTCCCTACAGCAGCCTCTGATTGCCCTTTTGACCTAATCTGCTATTTTTCACTACCTTGCTCACTTTGCTGTAGCCATACTGGCCCCCTTGATATTCCTTGAACATGTCAGGCCTCCTCCCACATTAGGGCTTTTATACTTTCTGATTCCTCTTCCTGAAACACTCTGCCCTCAGATATATGCACAGCTAACTCCGTTGCCTCCATTGAAACTTCGTTCCCTGACTACCCTACTTAAATTTGCAAGCCCTTACCCATAACGATGGTAATTCCTGACATTCCTCTCCCCCCACCCGCCACCACAACTACTTTGCTCTTTCCACAGAACTTATCATCTTTATCATAGTATACAATTGATTTATTATGCTGGTTCTATATTCTCTCTCTACTTGAGAGCAGGGATCTTTGCATGTATTCTAAGATTGCAGACCAGTATTTGGGATATAGCAGACACTTAGAAGGTACATAGTTAATGAATAAATAAATGATCTGTCAATTCTAGCCCCAGTTAATAAAAAGAAAGAAGTGCCATTAATCATTCATTATGGGACAAGAGAGGAAGACCAAGCCTTTTTGTTTATTTTTCTGTCTTGTTTTTGTGTGGAGTTGGTGAGAAGGATTGATGGGAGGAGAAGAAGGAGTTATAAAGGAAGGGACGAAAGGAGAATTCAAGTTTCAGTTTTAGATATACTGAGTCTGAGTGGGAAGAGGCCACTGGTTTTGACCATAAGGAGGTCATTAGTTGAAAGTGAAATTTCAGAAGTGATAAGGATAGAAGTCAATCCGTAAGGGACTGGGAGAAAAGAAAGCAAGCAAGCAATGAGAATTAGAGGCAGGTAATTCTGAGAAGTCTGCCAATGAAAAAAAGAAGCATTGAGAAGTTTTAGGGGGAAGTAAGATAAAAAGTGGTTGCTACTTTTAGCTTTTAGGGAGTGCAGAAATGGGAGACCATTGCAATAATATGTCTGTGGGACAAAATGAAAAAAGTAAGTGCTGGAGACAGATACAAAGGGTAGTCATAAAAATTTCTAAAGCTATAAGATTTTGCTCATTTAGCTGCCACCCTCCCCAATGCCCCTGACTTTTAGAGGTGATGCAACTACAACATAGAAAGAACAAGACAATGCCAAGGTCAAGAGTTCTTAGGAGCACCCTGTGAGATGTGAGGGTAGGGAAAGAAACAATCACAAGAAGGACGGGAAGCTTGGGGAAGTATAGAACTGAATGAATAGACATGTAGACAATCTAAAGAAGGAGACTGTAAGGTAGCTTTGAATTTTTTCAGTGAAGTAGGAAATAATCAGGTAAATGAGAGAACACCCTGAAACAAGTAAGATATTTAGAACAGAATGGCTTCAGAGAACTATCAAAAGAAAATCTAACTGTAGCAACAGTGAGTTTCTTAATCTCATATTCTTCTGTCTTCTATAACAGAGGTCTCCCAACCCCCAGGTCAAAGATTAGTACTGGTCCATGGCCAGTTAGGAACTGGGCTGCACAGCAGGAGGCGAGCAAGTGATGCTTCATCTGTATTTACAGTCATTCCCCAGTGCTAGCATCACCGACTCCGCTCCATCTCAGATCATCAGACATTAGATTCTCTGGTGGCAGAAAGGACGGGGACTGCTGTTTTATAATATGGATTCTCCTATTAAGTTTTTTTAATTGACATTTCCTAAAGACCCTGCAGTATTCCTTTTTCTCTCTTACTTAAAAATATCCTCTGGCAGAGGTAGGAATATTTCTAAGATGAATATGCTATTTCTGCCCTACACCTTACTCCTCTTCTAAAATAATGATACAGAATATGGTCCCTATTGAGCTGCTTGTTTTGAAATGCGTACACCTCATTCTAAAAAAACATAATGAAAGGGAATTATTTTTAGTGCAATATTCAGGAAACATTACATCTACAATGAAATAGCATAAAATTCTACACATTCTAACTGAAGAATCCATTTCCTACAGATCCCTTAATAAAATAAATAGGCAAAGTTTCCTTTGTTGGAGGAAGTAATGTTTTCTCTAGAGAAAAGGTAGAGTCTAATTTCAGCCATGCGATGATAGAGAATAACACTCAAAGCTAGCATATTCCAGACACTCATTTTTCTTTCTCCTCCCACTCCTGTTCTTTTTCCTTAAAAAGCACATATAACAAGTCACTTTCCCTTGTTACTTTTCTGTGCTGAACACATACTGTCTTTAAGGGTATGATACCCTTAATCTGAAAGACTGTAGTGATTACAGTGATTTAAATCTGGCTCCAAAACAGCTTAATTGTGACCTAGTTAAGAGCTCAGGTTTTAGAGTTGTTTTAGACGTGGTTCAAATCTTGTTTCCATCAGCTGAGTTATCTTAGACAATTTACTTTACCCATCTGAGATTCTGGACCTAAAGTAGGAATAATTATAGCACCAACCTCATAAGATTGCTCTGAGGTTTGAATCAGATGATGTTTCTAACGTACCTGGTAACGAGGCAGTACTCAATGAATGTTTGTTTTTATGATTATTAACGACTCCCCAAACCTGACCAGAACTGTATATTACTCCCTAACCCTTTCAGCATGTTTTCCAGTTTCTATTGGTTGAAATCCTTAAAGACCTACCCCAAATGTCACTTCCTGCATGAACCTTATGAGATACCACTATCAGAAATTGACCTATTTCTCCTGTGAACAACCTTTGTGCTTCACAAAGATCACTTACTAATTATTGACCATTATTATGGTTCCTTATGAATAAGTTTTATCCTATTTTAGAAGTCTTCTTGAGAGCATAAATCTATGCATTTTATATTCTTCAAGCCCTACCATAATGCTTCGTACATTCTAAGTGATTAATAAAATCATAATAAAATTCATAGAGTAGAAAATGAAACCATAAAGAATATGAAAGAGACATGAGGAACACTAAAATGATTTGAGGGGTCAGGGCTCTTAAGAGAAGACTATTTGCATAAGAGCAAGAAAAAGAATAATACGTTTACTTCTTAGAAATTAAACATTCATATTTGAAACACATGACAGCATTATAACCAAATATAAAAAGTAAACAAACTAGAAAAAATTTCAGCTCATATAACAAACCACTTTAATATTTAATAAAGAATCCCTACATGTAAATAAAACCTTCAAAAGTAATATAATGAAAGTAGTTTTAAAAAAAGACTCTTAAAACCACTAATGACTGAGGTCACAAAATATCATAATCTCAAATTTCTAAAATACAAATATGAGAGAGAGCATCATAAATACAAAAGTGAAAAGACTTAATGGCCTCAGATTTTGGTGTATTTCTGAGAGTGGCATAATGGGCAGAATGGCATTAAAGCCATTAATGTTCTTACTGATTTTCTGATATAACTAAAATTGGAATTTACTGAAATGGAACTTTTACAGAACTGAAGTCAAACCAGTGATGACCTAATCATATCCTTAATGGCCTTTTCTTCCCTAGGAAGATACTTAGGTAACACCATATGAAAGCATGAACTACCTATGTTGAGTGATGCCTACACTAAATATACTTGAAAGCCAGAAATGACCATCATAGTTCCAAAGTGGATAATAAAGATAGTAAGCTTAATTACATAAATTTCCAATTTTGTCTCCACATTTTAAAGGTCAGGAGTTGAACTTCATGTACAAGAAATTTCTCATGAAATAGTCTGTAAGTACCCTGCAACTGAGAGACAAGGCTACTCCCAAAGGAAGTATAGAGAAGGGTGAAGTCACTGGTGGGGCTTTTATGCTCCACATGCAGAAACTGGTTCATTTAAAAATTGGCAGAAAAGTCCCGTCTGACAGGAGAAATTCAAGATTTCTCAGGCTTGAACATTGCTGGTGGCATTATAAATCAGTATGTTACTTGGCACTGTATATCAAGAGTCACATAAACTTTCAAATCCTTTGGCAGAGTAATTTCACTTCTAGGAATTCATCATAAGGATTACTACTAGTACTGTTATTACTAAATTACAGTTGAATCATGTGATGGAATATTGTTTAGCCTTTTAAAAAGAGGGATATGTAGAAACAAAAAAAATGTGCTTATATTAAAAGCAAATTGAAAAACTCATAAACCACATTAAAGTTACATTATGAAAACAAATAAAAATGTGCATTAAAAAAGACACTGGTTTGCATTTAACAAAATGCTAATTTAGTACCAATGGAAACATCAGTTGTTGCAAGAAGTCTATAAATCCATGTGCACATATGCATCTTCTCAAATAACAAACACTAAAAATACAATTACTATAATATGAGATCACAATTTTTTTTATGTTAAAAAAAATGAGAACCATGTGCTGAAAAACTGAGAATACAACAAGGCTGCCCACTTTCACCACTCCTATTCAACACAGCACTGAAAGGCCTGGCCACTGCAGGAGACATGAAAAAGAAATAAAAAGCATTTGGATTTAAAAAAATAAAAAGTAAAGCTTTTATCTATTTGCTGATAACATAATTACTTATATAGGAAAATCTAAGTAATCTACAAACACCTACTAAAACTTGTAAGTGGAATTAGTAAGGCTACAGGATACAAAGTTATTATAAAGATCAACTGTATTTTTACATGTTAGCAACAAATTTTAAAAAATCCATTTAAAATAGTCTTGAGAAACAAAATACATTTAATAAAATATATGTAAGACATGCACACTTGAAACTAAAAAATGTTGTAGACAGAAATAAAGGAAGACCTAAATAAATGAAAAGAAATAATAACCTCATGATCAAAAGACTCAATAAATATTAGGACATCAACTGTCCTTAAATTCACTGCCAGACTCAGTGTAATCCCAACATAATCCTACCAGTTTGTTTTGTTTTGTTGTTTTTAATGGAAATTGACAAGCTCATTCTAAAATTTATAGGAGAATACATATCATCTACAATACTCAGAGCAATATTTAAAAAGAATAAAGTTGGAGGACTTACATTACCTGACTTAAAATTTATCATAAAGCTACAATAATCAAGAAACTGTGGTATTGACAAACAGATCAATGAAACAGAATAGAGAACCAGAAATAGATCCACACTAATTCAATCATTTGATTTTCAACAAAGGCACCAAAGTAGTGGGTAAAGGCAAGTTGTGTTGTAGTTTAAATGTCCATATGGACAAAAAAAAAAAATGAACCTTGACCCCTACTTCAAATCATACGTGGAATATACTTTCTGATGTATCACAGACCTAAATGTAAAAGCTGATACCATCAAGCTTTTAGAAGAAAATACCAAATACATTCATGACTTTAAGTAGACAAAGGTTTCCTACATAAGACTTGGAGAGCAAAAACTAAAAAAAAAAAAAAAAAAAAGTGGACTAATCAGACATTAAAATTAAAGACTTCTGTTCATCAAAAGATATCAATAGAGAAATAAAGAGTTAAGTCACAAGTTAGGACAAAATATTTGTGAAACATTTTGACAAAGGACTAATATTCAGAACATATTTTTAAAAATGCCTGCAACTCAAGAATAGAAAGAAAACAACTCAATTAGAAAATGGCTAATTGAATAGACATGAAAAGATGCTCAAGGCCACCAATCATCAGAGCAATGCAAATGAAAATCACAACGAGATAGTACCTCACCTGTCAGGTTGGCTATCATCAATAAATCAAAAAATAAGTGTTGGCAAGGATGCAGGGAAAAAGGTACCCTCATATACAGTTGGTAGGGTTGCAAATTGGTGTAGCTACTATGGAAGTTTAGAGTTTCCTCAAAAAGTTAAAAATAGAACTACCTTTTGACTCAGTAATTGCACTTCTGGGTATATATCCAAAGAAAAACAATACACTAGTTAATAAAGATCTATGCAGCCTTATGTTCATAGCAATGTTATTCACAATAGCCAAGATACTGGAGAGCAACCTAAGCGCCTATCAACAGATGACTGGTTAAAAAAGTTATGATACATATATACAATGGAATATTATTCGGCCATGAAAAAACATGAAACCTTACTATTTGCAATGACATAGATGAACCTAGAGGGTATTATGCTGAGTGAAATATATCAGAGAAAAATAAACACCATATGATTTCACTTATATGTGGAATTTAAGGAACAAAAGAAATGAATGAACTAAATGAAAACAGAAAAGGTACATAGAATAGGTAATTGCCAGAGGAGAGGGGGTTTGGAGGCTAGGTGAAAAAGGTGAAGGAATGAAGAAGTACAAATTAGTAGTTACAAAACAGTCACAGTGATGTAGAGTACAGCTTAGAAAATATAGTTAATATTTTTGTAATGGCTGTGTGTAGTGCAAGAAGGTTGCTAGAGTAACTGGGGGATCACTTCTTAAATTACATAAATATCTAGCCATTGTACTGTATATATAAAACTAATATAAAATAAGTAAAAAAGAAAATGGCTAAATAATATGAATTGAGAGTTCACAAAAGATACACAAATGGCTAATAAGGAGAAAGTGCTCAATGTCATCAGGAAAAAATGCAAATTAAAACCACACACAAAAAAACTACTACTACACACAAGCAGAATGGCTAAAATTAAAAAGATTATCAACATATGATGGCAAAGATATGAATTAACCAGAACACTTATGCATTACTGGTGGAAGTGTAAATGGCACAACTACTTTAGAATAAAGTTTTTAAGTTTCTAAGAAAACTAAACATTCACCTACCTTATGACCCAGCAAATTCACTCCTAAGTATTTTTCCAAGATAAATGGAAACAAGTGTCAATAAAAACAAAAAAAAAACAAACAAAAAAAACCTGTACAAGAATGCTCAAAGTAGTTTTACTCATAATAGTCCAAAAGTGGAAACAAGTAAGTTTCCTTCAATAAGGAGAATAAACTGTGGTATATTTATACAATGGAATAAATCTCTGCAACAAAAAAGTAACAAGCTACTTATATTTATTAAACATGAATAAAAATCTCTAAACATCACACTGAAAAAAGCCTTACACAGAAGAGTACAACTATATAGTATCATTTACATGAAGTTCTAGATGAGGCAAACTTATTTGTCTTTGGTAGAGAAAAATCAGAGCATGCAGTTAACTCTAGCAGGCCGGGGCAGAGATTGTCTGGGAAGCATTAAGGGAATGTCTTAGGATGATGGCAATGTTTTTTTCTTTTTTTATCTCAGTAGCAATTTCACAGATAGAGGCATTTATTTGCCAAAACTCAGTTAATGTATACTCACAATTTAATTGTAAGTGAATTTTACCTCCAGAAAACAACAACAACAACAAAAAAACGAATTCCTAAGAATTATAGAATTCTAGTTAACTAATATGCATGCTGAAGTACTAGTTGGAAGCATATGGATGTCTGCAATTTTCTTTAATATACATAACAACAAACAATGGACTTGACTGATAGACAAAAAGATAAATTAGATAAGTGGAAAAACACAGTATAATATTAATGATAAGGCACAAACTGTAAAAACTAACTTTTCTGTATGTTTAAAATTCATATTAAAATTTTGGGAGAAAGGTATCACAATTTTTTTCTTTTTCTTTTCTAAGTTCTCTATAATGTGGGATATAGTCTAAAATTTTAAACATTTGTAAAAGAAAGGAAACCAGCTACATTTATCAAAATAATGAAATATCAATTATTTCAAAACAAGTTAAAAATTTCACTGTAGAGTCAGTGAAAGTTAAAGTAGTCACTATTTTTATTTTTTTTTAAATTAAATTTATTGGGGTAACACTAGTTAATAAAATCATATAGATTTCAAGAGTACAATTGTATTGCATTGTATGGAATATTGCTCAGCCATAAGAAGAGATGAAATATTACCATTTGCAACAATATGGATGTATCTTGAGATAACCATACTCAGTGAAATAAGTCACACAGAAAGGGTTGAGAATCATAAGATTTCATTTACACGTGGGATATAAAACTCAAAGCAATAAACATTCACTATTTTTAAGCCCATTATCATTTAACTCACTAAAAGTCTTAAACTGTTTAGTTATATAGCCAGTCACTGTTTCCGAACTAATTAAAATTTTCTGAACTAATCAAATGTGGCATTAAAAAGTTTTTTCTTTTTAAAGTTTTTTAAACTTTTCCTTGTACTCAAAAACCTCCCCCTTATCATTGTGTGTTAATGTATGCTCAGTAAAAGTACATAATTTCTTAGACTTTATAATAAACAAGCAGAGAAGTATTTCTTAAGAAATCTTGAGTTGGCAGTTTACTTTCAAAAGGGCTTTATCTTTAGATAAAAGCACAAGCTTTAAGCCAGGTGCTAGTCATTTGTGTCTTGTTAATTTCCAAAACAAACAGAGGAGAGTGCCATGCAATTTCCATTACACACACTTCACTGTTAGTACCAGGGTTTATTGGCTTGACACAGCTCCAGGAATAATGGTTTCATTCCTCACTGAAATCAAATAATGTGCCACATAACTCAGCAATGCAGAACTTCTGAAAAATGTTGTCATGTTAAACATGGTCATATTTTTAAAGTCTCCATTATGCCAAAACAAAGGCCATTTCTGTAGAAAACTCACTCTGACATGGAGAATTCTCACATGGGCCTCAGACTTACCTCATCGCTATGTCATATGATTCCGGGTGAATGCAAGTTTGGTCCAAAGGATTTGGCTGCAGCGCAACATTCACTGCGATTCTGCTCTTCTTTTTGCCCTGCTTCTCATTTGTGACCCCAACACCTGCTGGCGATGTCACGGCAGCTCCCTGAATTGGGCCTGGAGATTCAGTGTGCTGACTACTGTAATCATTTAAAACAAGGGGCAGGGAAATGGGGTGGGGTGGTGAGGTTAGGTAAAAAAGAAAAAAATCTTTAGTTAAAAATGTGCTTATTTCTTAGCCATACACAAAGAGCAACCCAATTCTGGCCATTCGCTTCACAGAAACGACCACTTGTTTGTTTAAAACCGTTAATAGAGTTTTCTGTTACTGAAAGCCAAAAATGTTCTTAACTGATTCAGCCTGTAAAACCGGCATTCTAGATGAGAACAGAGAAAGACAGAAAAAAAATAAGAAAAGGAGAAGGGCAAGATGATTTCCCAGAGCTGAAGAAAAATAAAAGCTCTCAAGAGAACCTATTTTTAGTACAATATAGGATGAATAGAAAAAGACTCATATTTGACATACTATGGGGAAACTTTAGAATACAATTTTATAAATCATGAGAGAAAAATAAAACATTTCTTTGAAAGAAACTAGAGTAAGACTAGTATCATTTTTCATTGACAAACATCAAATGCCAGAATAGTGGAACAATATTTAAAAAAGTTCTGAGAGAAAATGATTTTGGATCTAGAATTATATATCTAGACAAACAAGCATTCAAATAAGAGGACAAATTAAAATCATTTTTAGACATGTAAGGCAAAGTACAACCCACATAGTATACCCTCTTTGAAAAGAATTTCTTAAGGTGATACTAGAGCAAAAACAATGAATTTAAAAAAATGATAATGCTGGCTACAAGAAACAGTGGTAAGTACAGAAACTATACAAACTGAAGTTAAATGAACAGTTTGAAACTAAAATCCTAGGTCCTCTTATCATGGAACATAGAATTGAAGAAAAAAGGTTGGGAAGACACCTAAGGTTCTAGTATTCTCCAAGAGGGCAGAGACACCAGAGGTCAGTCCAAAACAAATTTAAAGTTAATTGCCAGAAGAATAAAGTAAGATACACAACAAGAAATCACTAAGGGGAGATAAAGATGAGGTACGAAAACAAGGACAAAGAGAAACCCTGTTAACTGATAAATCCAACAGCATGAAAGGAAAAGAATGAGAAAGCATAATGAAGAGAAAATACATAAGATGGAAGATTAATTCTAAACATATCAGTAAATACAACAGATGTGAATGTATTAATGTAAGATTGAGCAAAACCATGAAATGTATTTGTTTAAAAGTCATATTAAAAATTAAATGCCAAAGAAAGTTTGAAAATAAAGAATTACCATTCATATTCTAAAAAGGCATATATAACAACATTGCTAGCAAACAAAACAGATTTCAAAGCAAAAAACACTCAATGAGATACCAACAGTCCATTCTGAATATAAGTATGATCTATTGAAAAGACACAATGGTCTTGAATCTTCAAGTGCTTCATTATCAGCTGAAAAAATACAAGGCTTTAAAACAACCTCGATGTTTATCAGTAGGTACTAACCAGATTAAATTACGGTCCATCCATAAATTAAATACTATGAGACATAATGATATAAATCTACACGTAATAGTTGGAAAGAGATCCAAGATACACTACTGAAACAAAAAAAAGCAAATTTCAAATAGTTGTAGAGCATGACCCCTTTGGTATGCATTTAAAAATAATAAACATAGACACAAGCTGCATTTTATTCTTTTTTATACTGTTTGAATTTTCTAACCAAGTTAGAAGAACATACATACTGAAAGAACACATACTAAAAAACACAAGATTATTTTATGCCAAATTTCTTTCATTAATGGCTTCTGGATTTTGTGGTCTACTCAGAACTTCTACCACTTCAATGTTCTGCACACTTAACTCATGTTTTCTTCAGATACTTTTAGTTTCACTTTTTCCATTTAAGTCTATGACCCACCTGGGATTTATTTGGGTATCAAGTATGAGGTAGAACTGCAGCTTCCCCCACCCATACCAAATTCCTGCCAGTTGTTTTAATATCACTTGTTGAATAATTAATTTCTTCCACTATCTGAAATATCATCTTTACGATAAACTAAATTCTATGTGTTGGTAGATTTCAGACTCTATTCTGTTTTATTTCAACATCGAAAGCAAACTGTTAAAATACTATTGCTTGATAATGTATTCCACTACCTAGTGGGGGTGGTTTTCTTTTAAGTAGTCTTTTCCAGAATAAAGATTATTTGTCCATGTTACCTTTATTATAATTTTGTCAAAAGAAAAAAAACATACATGAATGAACCAGGTAGCCCCAAAGTAGTAAATATATAAAAGCTATTCTTTCGTGATCATCAAATGCTAAGAAGTTTACCTAATTTCTTTGCTTTTGTGCTACCAGGGTTAGAAAGCAAAAACTTAACTCTTAATCTGCACAACTGATGATGCTTTCGTCAGTTTTCAGTGAGGAGGGAAGTCCAGCCACACTCAGAGAAATGGCTGTCAATACGAAATGGTCATTGTGAAGTCCATTTTGTTGCCTCACCTTGCACCAATCCTTTCCACTTGTGATGCTCCAGTCACACTGGCCTTAGTTTCATTTCTTAAATATAGCAA
The DNA here is from genome assembly GCA_030015415.1 of Cynopterus sphinx. Classification (NCBI taxonomy): domain Eukaryota; kingdom Metazoa; phylum Chordata; class Mammalia; order Chiroptera; family Pteropodidae; genus Cynopterus; species Cynopterus sphinx. The sequence goes on along the minus strand of CM057383.1, from coordinate 33,209,969 downwards.
ATAGGTCCTGCCGTAGGATCTTGTGCTCGTACTGTTTGCTTTGCCTAAAATGCTTTCCTTTCAATCCTCATGTAGCCAGCTCCTTAATCTCACTCAAGACTTGGCTCAAATAACTTTTCAATGAATAACTCATATAAAGCAGCTATATATTGCTACCCAAGACAGTGTCACATCTCTCTGTTTTAATTTTTCTAATACTTATTAAATCCTAAGCTATTTATTTTACTAATTTATTGTCTGTCTCACACATTAAAATTTTAATTCCATGAGAACAGGAAATGTGTTGATTTATTCACTGCTGTATAGCAAAGATTAGACAATTATAATGTACTGAATAAAGAAATGAACAAGAGACACCTAGGATTTATGCCAGTAAGATAGGTAACAATAAGAGAGGAGGTTGATAATAGAACCAAAAGTATACACTTTAATAATCACCTGCAAAATGTTCGAATATAATCCTGGTTGATTCTGATGAAGCCAGCACACTGTTGGAAAGATTTTGGACCCAGTCCTTTCACTTTTTTCAGCTGTTCTCGGTTGATAAAGGGCCCATTTTTCTCTCGCCATTCAATAACATTTTTGGCTCGGTTGGCATTGAGTCCTGCAATGTGTCTAAATAAATAAACAAATTGAGAAATGTGACAGATATAATAGTTCTAAGAGTACTGAAAGATCTCATCTGAAAAGACAATATAAAATATTTGCATCATAAAAAATTACAATTACATATTGTTGTGCCTCTAAGTTAATAAAATAAAAGGAGTTAAATTAAAAGAGAAGGCATAGAGTTGTCCAAGAGGAGAGAAGGGCGACGGAATGCAACACAATGACAAAACTAATGAAACCATAATTATGCTGCTAAACTGGTCAACACTGGTGCAAGAAAAAGAACTGTTCCCCACAATATTTGTACACTAACCATTCACATTCCTTACATTTCAGCCTACTTCTGCTTAGATTACAAGGTGAATTAGCAGCAGAAGTTTAATAGCCACACTTGCATTGTACTTCCCTATTGGTTTTTTATTTTTCTCTACTCATTAATTTAAAAGACTTGAACTATAGAAAGGTACTTATATATGAATGTCAAGGTTAGTATAAAAATAGGAAAATTATATCACTAGGTAGTTTGTTGGTGTTAATTAAAAGACTACTATTTAAGAGAATCTCAATTCTATTATAGAATTCCTTATACGAAATTATGGAATGTTAGTAGCTACTGTAGAAAAGAAACATCTTAAAGTGTAAGAGAAATTTTCTGCTATACCATTTTCAAAGGAAAAAGGTCTAGATCTTTTCCAGGGACTCAGAATTTCATGCATCATCAGCAGACTTATGAACAAAGACTATGAACAAAATAGCAGCTCTTCCATAACAACAGAAAAAAAAGAGTATATAAGGAATATGTTTATAGTATGATGATGATTTTGATCTGTGACCTGCAGAATCAAGGTAAAAATATGGTAACTGTACCTTTAACCTGCAGACTTTATCTTTTGGTTATTACCAACTTTGACAGATGTATGCAAGAGACTAAGGTGGTGAAAATATCTACCCTCATGTGGTAGGAAAGAGCTCTTTTCCATGTTAACTTTACCTAATTCTAGTAGTGACACTAATGCACTCAATGGCAACCACATGCTCTTCACTTTAGATTTCCAGTATTAAACGTGATAATGTCAATTGTTACAATCCATTTTTTAAATGCTGTCTTCCCTTATGACCGATTACCTAAAGCAATGTATGAACTCACAGATTTTCTGTACTTGACAACTTTATACACGTGTCCCCTTGTTCTGAGTTTGAACTGTATAGACGGTTAAACTCAAGATTCTGTGATCTTCAAACACAGACTTCTTGTCTCACCTTAACAAAACTTCTGAACAGATGTTAATATCCACTCCCACAAAGCTGACACATTCTTCTACAACACTGTCCAGTGTTGCTTTGAGTAAAGTCTGGGATACATCGTGCTGAAAAGGGAAAGATCAAATATCAATCAAAAGTGAAGGATTATTCCACTACTTTGCCTGCATTACTTCGTAGCTGGCTGGGATACAGCATAGTAAATTAAATTCCTTCATTTTTCTTACACACACTGTTATAAGATGTAATTAAGCTGAATTTAAAGAATCTGCATTTTCTTACTTTCTAAATTACTCATACATAACAGCACAAGCATCTTTCCCTTTTCTGAAATTCTGCCTACAGCAGTGGTTCTCAAACAAGCTTGCTGTCAAAATCACCTGTAGAGCTCATTCAAATACAGGCTGGTGGGCCTTCCATCCAGAGTTTTTGATTCAGTAGGTTTGAGATGTGTCCTGGAAATTTGTATTCTAGCAATCTCCCTGGTAATGCTGTTGCTGCTAGTTCTGGGAGCACACTTTGAGACAGACCGGTCTCTATCATTCTCTCACTGCCATATAGTGTTATCTTCACTTCCATATGTATTCCTTAGCTCTTTTTAAGAGAAGAAAGCATAAATTATAATAGGAAGCAGTACACTAATACTCAGTAAGTCTGACAATAAATCAGACTTTTAGGTTTCATCAACTTGAAGATCCTATTGCTTATAAGAAGCACCATTATTTATGTACCACTAAGAAAACACACTGATAATTTACACTAATACAATGTTTATTAATTAAATTTTTTTAAATATGATAAGAGCTGTTTTAGACTTACAAAGTTTTAAAATCATATACATGCAGATTAAAAAAATATATAAGTAATCTAAACTGGTTCAAGTGTTCCTAAAACTTTTCAGCATTCAACAATTGTGAATCACTGAGATGCTCATTCTGTAAGCTTTTCTGTAAGAAAGTAGTCCTATCTTAATCTTAACAGACAGTATCTACAGAAGAGATTCTGGATAGCAATAAAACTTCTATTCTTACCTTATAGTTCTTTAAACATTTTATCATTTAACGATTTGTTGACAAAAACAGTGAAGGGTTTGCAGTTCAGCCATACCTTCAGAATTAATCAAATTCACACAGAAACTACACCATAATTTGCCAGAGGGCCAATAGCAACTGTAGGATACCATTAATTATAAGATGCATCCTGATTTCAGAGGCGTTAAAATGCAAAAAAATTTGCATCTCAGAAATGATGAAAGGCAGTATCTGAAAGTAAATATTTGTTACCTAATTGATGCCAGATTACCATAATGAATAGTTCAGAATACATTGAATGTTATACATATCTCTAAAATTAAAGACCCTAGTTGGTTTTCACAGATGTGACACCATGCGTCAGCATCTCCTCTTTTCCATATGTCCAAGGAAACAAGGATAGATTTGATAACCTTAAACTCTTAGGAAAACAATATAGTAAACAGGGTCACTAGGTATTGTGATTATATTATTATCGCTTAGTAACAGTGGATGTTTTTGTTCTGAAGACTGAATGGTACAGAGTACTTTTATATTTCAAAGATAAACTAGTTGGCAACTATCCAGGCCACAGCTAAAATATACAGATGTAATTTAAAAAAATCTAATAAGCAAATATAATAATGAAAAATCAAAAAGAAAAACCTAAGACCTCACTGAGAATTTGATAACTGTTGAGTCAAGCTTTTAAGAGGCTGGATAGTCTTGTCTTCGTCTAAATAGATAAGGAGCTACAAAATGAAAAGGGGACTTCAAAAAAAAGTGAGAGTAGAAGATGAATGACAATTTAGAGGCAAGGACAGTGACAGTAACAAAACTATCTGAAGAAAGAGACAGAACTCTACACAAACAAGAAAAACTAAGTAATGGTTGGGAGCCATTAGAATAAAGATGAACAGCTCCATATACTTCAAAGCACATGAGATGTTTGAGCTATAACGAGGAGCATTGGTTTCACATCCTACTTCTAGCCTTGCACCCTTTTCTCCTTCCAAACAAAAACCTAACTGTGTTTCATGTACCTACCCCATCCTGTGAGGCCATCCAGGAAAGCTGGCCCCATAGCTAGCAGATGATAATGACTGGTTGAAACCAGTGGTTTTCAAATTGAAGGTTGTTCCCAATTAGTGGGTCATAAAGTTAATTTGGTGGCTTGCCACCAGCATAAAAAAAAATCAAGAAAGAAATAGAACAGACCACATCAAGCATGTTATATTATCCTTAACATGGAATGAACAGTGCAATAAATAATGCAGCCAACTGAGATTACCATTTTAAAGGAATACATAAATGGCGAGGAACATGTTTTGTTCACCGATATCTGATGTCACTTTGATTTTCTGATACATGATGGCTATTTTGACCAATGATTGAGAAAGAGGTTAAAGAGTAACTTTGCAGAGTTATGAAGCAAAGTATCAAAAAAAAATTGAGGTTTATCATTTATTGGCAAAGTGCTGATTGTTTAAACCAAGTTTGGTTCCAAACTTCCACTGTATTTTTCATAGTTATTTGAGTATAACATTTTTCAAATTATCAGCAATTAAAATATTTTAACTGAATATAAGTTACCTTAAAGTGAATCAAAAATAAAAAAAATAATGAAGCAAGCTCAACTACCAGATTGGGAAGTGTTAATAGTGACAAAATTGAGAGAAACTGTTGAATCAGCAATCTTTAACTTGAGCCACATTTTAAATAGAAAAAAAAACACAAAAATTATGTCTTTAAAATATATATGATTTAAAAAAGGATTTAAAATATACACAAAATGATAAAAATGACAGAACCCACATGTATTGCTAAGAATAATATTCTTGTAGATGTCAGTCTAAAAAAAAAACAAAGCCTTCAAAATCAAAAACCAAATAAAAACAGTCTGAACATCCATATCAGAATGACTACAATGAAAAAGATGAAGAATATCAAGTATTGGTAGGGATGTGAAACAACTGGAATATACAAAATACTATCAAGATCGATGTATTTTAGGTCAGATATGGAAGGCAAGGCAGGTCTTGGAGGATTAATTTTGTATGGTTTAAATATAACTTCACATAAAATGGAATCAGATACATTTACACATTCTAAAAATGGTCTATTGTTCAATATAAATTAGATAAACTGCAGAGAAATAAAATGGACAAATTCCTAGAAATACAGAAATTGTCAAAACAGACTAAAAAAAAAAAAAGAAAATCTGAACACATGTCTAACAGGTAAAAATTTTCAATCAGTAATCAAAATTCTCCCAATGAAGAAAAGTCTAGGTTGAGATAGCTTCATTGATTAATTCTACCTAACATTTTAAGAAGCATTAACACTAATCCTGCTCAAACTCTTCTAGAAAAATAAAAGAGAAGGGAATAATTCCTAACTCACTCTATGAGGCCAGCTTACCCTGATATCAAAGCCAAAGATATCACCAGGAAAAAAAAAACAAACAAACAAACCCCAAAAAACTTTAAAACTACAGACCAATATTCTTTATGAATACAGATGCAAAAAACCCTCAATAAAATGATAGCAAACCAAGTCCAACAGCATATTAAAAGGATTAAACATCATGACATACATATGCATTCAGTATATAGGAACTCAAGAACCAAATACTCATTTTTTTAGGTAAAAAACAATCTCTTGTCATTTTTAAACTTTTAATTTTGCAATAACCTGAAATTTAGAGAAAACTTGCAAGAATAGCAAAAAGAATTTCCTTATAGCCTTGTTCAAATAAATACTTCAGTGTATATTTCTAAATACCAAGGACATTATATTACATACCAGTGTATAATAAATTCAGGAAAGTCATCATAGATGTAATAATATTACCAAATGCAATGCCCACACTCAAATTTCATCAGTTGTCCCAATTATACTTTATAGCATTTCCTCCCAGTCCAGAATTCAATACACAATCAAACATTGCATTTAGTTGTCTTTTTAAATATACTCTGTGCTAGGCAGTTTTCAAGATCTCCAACTCCTGGTATTCATACACTTGTCACCTTCAGTCTAGAACTCACTGATGATTCTTGTCTATATCAATTATTGCCAAGATTATTTTACCACTCACAAAGACCTATCTGTGTGAATAAGTATTTTCAATCTAGACTCAATCAAAATTTAGAAAAACAGGCTCAATAGTATACTATATATGCTCATTGCCCTCGTATTCTAGACTGAAATAAATTCATACATGGCTTATACCTAAAAATTAAATTAAGCCTTTCCTTATTTTGGCACTTCAGGGTTAAAAAACCTTATATTTAAATATAAATAGAATAGTATTTAACTTAATCACAGGTAGGTAAGGATACATATTTTGAGAAGCTTTTCGTTTGCGTTATGTTTAATTGTATAGAGAGGCATACATATATACAAATATATGTATGATGGGTATAGTAATGGTATAAATGTATTTCTAATTTGTGTCATGATCAAGTTATGAAAAATAATGGTCTAAACCAATCATGGTGGTCCCATTACACTTTCAATTATGGCAAATGAAATGTGAGCGTAAATCTGCTGGAGGCTTCAAAAAAAGACTTCGCTGCTCTTAACCACAGACCCTTATGAAGAGCTGGTCTTTTCTTCTTTTCATTCAAGTATGACTCCTGGAGCCAGGATAAGCATTATGTCATGTGTATGGGACTAGCCTGAGGATAAAGCTGATGCACTGGGGATGGCAGGTGGCATACACAGAAAGACTCTAGTTCTTCATGATACTCTTGATCCTGTAGTAACCAGTTCTGGACTCACCTCTTCTCCTAGCTTCTTATTATACTGCCCTATTGTTTAATAAAGAATAATAAATTTCCTTATTGTTCAAGCCACTTGAAGTTGGGATCTCTGATATTTTTCAAACTGATGAAATCATTTTAACCTAGGAGTTCAAAGTCTAGCAGAAAGATGATAATAAAAACAATAATAACCATACTACCAAAAAAAGCCTATTATAAGGCTTTGCAATATTATCTAATTTAATCCTCACAATGATTGTACAAAGTATATATGATTTCAAGTAGCATAAGAATTTATTATAAAGAAATAGTAAGATATATGTGCAAAGGTGTACGTGTGTGTGTACAATCTAAAAATTCATCCAGAGGGGGATATAAATAATGAAAAAGTCACAATGTGAACTATTATAAAGTCATTAAAAAGCATAAGGTAAGGTAGAACAGATATTTTACCAAAATACCCTGAAAAAAAAAGGTCCAAGATAACATACTTAGCTGAAATATTTTTAATTCCTCTAGCAGCTAGATTCATCTGAGAAAATTTCTACAAGGACTGCTATCATCTATAATCCTGCATTTTGCCTATGATTCTTCTCCAACATTTTGCTTAGGAAAGTACTAAAAAGTTAACACTATTTTCTAGAGGTAAAAGTCATATATGTTTAAAGGAGAGAATACTGAAGAGTTCTCTATTGTCCCCATGTCTTTGTCATTAAAACAGAGGCACTGATTTAGTCATTTTAAAAACATTTCTAAGCAATTGTTATGTAGCAGACACTGTGCTAGTTGTGCTAGGTGTTGAAAGTACAGGAAAAAATCACATGCACTAGATGTCTTCACGAAGCTTAGTTTACATCCGCTGAAAGCTGAGATGTGACACATCACCCTTCCAGCAGTCATAGTATAAAAGGCAAGAGGACCCCAAAACTGACTGTGCTAATCGTCAAGGACCTGATGCCAGGAAAAATAAATTGTTCTGTTTTAATTTAAGCATTTTATTTTATTATTAGTTTCAAGTATATAGTACATTGGTTAGACATTTGTATAGTTTATGAAATGATCCCCTAGTTGATAGATTGTCACAGGAATGGGGAGTATGGCATATGGAATTGTTCTGTTTTTAAAAAGTTAACTAACTCTAAATTTTGGGGCAAGTTATTTGGATTGCATAAACAGTCTGTTTTGAATTCAAGGAAATACTGTTTGGGCCATTATATTTTTACCTAAAATTTATGAGAACTTTAAAAAGAAATATAAACAGTCATTTATGCTAGTCAGCTTTTTTGAGGTCAGAATCCACATTTTTATTGTTACTTTACCACAAACTTTTGAAGAATTGCTGATCCAAACTGCTCTTTTTTTACTTTGTCCCAAAGCACTAAAATTATCTCACAATTATTTTTAAAAAGTCCTTCCAAATGAAACACTGTCTGTGGAATACAGCTACAGCAACAAAATTTCATGTTGTATATTCCATATTAACTTTAAGTTTATTTCCAAGTGGTTTTCTGATGTAATATAGTTAAGCATTTTTTTTTTTTTAGCTATTATCACTCACTTGTGCCCTTTCTTGTCTCTTACTAATGCCAAAATACAAAACACAGTTAAAAACTAAAGATACAAAAAGGCTTTAGAGGTGAATTCACTTTTCAATAAAGTGAATTCATTTTCTCACCTTGCATCTACTTTTCTTTGAGTGGCATGTGACAGTTTAAAAAAGTCATCTAAAGGAGTGTGTGTTGAACGATTCATGAAAGATAGAACTAAGAGAAGAAGGGAAGACATTTGAGAAAACATGTGTGTGCTTAAGAGTTGCTCCTCCAATTCTTCAAATCCAGTATGCAAGGGGTCTTCATATATTCCCTTAGACGCTAAGACAACATTCAGCATCGTACAAGTACTGTCTTTAACTTTTTAAAAACCTTTGTGTTCTAGCACTACTGGATGATAAATATTTACATATAATAAGACAAATACTCTTGAAAAAAATTTTAAAATATTTCTTCTTAAGTACATACTTTTAAAAACAAATATTTTAACTCTAGCATATCAGTTTTATTTTTAAAATGAATAAACTATACAATTAGTAACTTATTGTAACTATGGGGCTCTAGGATTAAGATGGCAAAGGTCAATAATCTTTTAGCACTAGAGGAATTTTTCCAGATCCAGACATACAGATTACAGTATGGTCAGTGGTCATGAAAGGGGAAAAAACCAACAAAGAGATTCTCTTGGTACATCTTCCTCTTCTGATAGAGCATATGGAAGGTATGATTAAGACTTCTTTATTGCTAACTCAGTATTTAACATACCCAGTTTGCAATAACTTATGCTTATTTAAACTAAAACAATTTATTCAAGCCAACTTGACAGAAAGCTCCCTGGGACAATGATTTTCCTCTTTGTTCTGTACCCGACAAATGGAAACTAATTTAAAAAACCAACCTTCCACCTTTACTCTGGGGATAGAGTAGCCCCAATCCTTACGCATGGATCTTCCTGGGGTCTCAAAGGAGTGCCTACAGTTCAGTGAGGTCTTCCTTCTGGATAGCGAGAACTCTTTTTTCCCAGGGCATTGTATAATCTCTGGAATCTCCATTCAGCTCACAAAGCTCCAACAGCTTTTCTGTGCTAGGCCAAATGAAGTTTTGGCTTACATATGTGTACCTTAACATCTGGTTGAAGAGATTTTTTTGAAATAAACAAACAAGACTTCTACTTTTAGCTGTGATGGAGGAATTGGTACCAGAGTACTTTTCCTATCATAAACAACTATAAAACCAGGAAAAATATATTTGGCAACTAATTTTAGATGTTAGACAACAGGCAGTGCAGGGCTATGAATCTGGAGAGAGGGGAACTGCGTAAGATGAGCCCCATAACTACCCACAATCTCTGTCTGAGGACACACAGGGAGGTGGCACAAGCAGTATAGCAGTCTTATTGAGCTGGGGAAGCTGAGACTGAAGTTCAGAACTGCTGAAGTGACTGCAATTTTAAAAGTAGGATACCAGAAAGAAATGAGCTTTCAAGAGTTGAACTCCAGTCATTTGTATGAGACCCCTTAATACTAAGCTGCATATACCCAGGGCACTAGAAGAAGACTCTACAAGACCAGGCAGAAGACAGCTGCCTGGGATACAGGGATTCCCGAAATTGCAGAGCTAGGAGACACACAGTGGTCTACCAGTTACAGTGGGGAGACGTCACTAAACACTCAGATACTCTGATGATACCCCAGAAAGGCAGATGTTGGAAGTGGGGCTATTCTAGTCCTAGAGTAAGGGCTACTCTACACCCACCCTAACCAAGTTTATAAAACCATCATTATCCAGATGGGTTCACTGTGTATTCTATCAAACATTTAGGGAAGAAATTATACCAATTATCTACAGTCTCTTCCTGAATAAAGAAGCAGCTTCGCTCATAATAGCTAAAACTCAGAAGCAACAAAGATGTTATTCAGCAGGTAAGTGGTACATCCAGAAAATAGAATATTATTCGTTGCTAAAAAGAAATGTGCTACCAAGCCACAGAAAGATACGAAGAAACTATAAATGCATATTACTATGTGAAAGATATCCATCTAAAAAGGCTGCATATTGTATAATACCAACTCTGTCATTCTGGAAAAGGCGAAACTATGCAGATAATAAAAAGATTAGTGTTTGCCAGGGGGTAGAAAAGAAGGATGAAGAAATCAGCACAGCACAGAGAATTTTTAGGGTAACTGTTCTGTAATTTGCTCTAATAGTAGATACATGCCATTATATATTTGTCAAAACCCACAGAATGTAGAACACCAAAAGTGAACCTTAATATAAAGTATGGACTTTGGGTGACAATGATGTATCAATATAGGTTCACTGACTGTAACAAATGTACTGCTCTGGTGAGGGATGTTGACAGTGGGAAAGATTTTGTATATGTGGGCGCAAGGGAGATATCAAGCTCTATGTCTTTCTACTCAAAATTATTGTGAACCTAAAAACTGTTCTAAAAATAAAGTTTTAAAAAAGTTTAAAGTTTATTTAAAAAAACAATCCTTGTAAGATACAACTTAATTTGACAGTAAACTGATTGCCAGAACAAAATTCAATACTCATTTTAAAGAAGACAACAACATTTGCACTCGAAAATTTAACATCTATAATGTCCACCATACAATAAAAAAATAAAAAACAGACACATAAAAGAGCATACAAATCTGACCCATCATGAAGTGGTGGTTGGGAACAGTTATTTAGCCAATAGAAATCAACCATGGATGACCCAGATGTTGAGAATGACAGATAAGAACTTTAAAGCAGCTCTAAAACTTAAAGGAAAATATGATCATAAATAAACAGATGAGAAATAGCAACAGAGATATGAAAGATATAATTTAAAAAAGAGAGAGAGAAAATTCCAAACCTGAGAATTTAATATCTAAGGTGAAAAATTTACTGGATAGATTTAATAGCAGATTGAAAATGAGCAGAAGAAAGGGTTGATGAATATGAAGAGAGATCAACAGAAATTATCCCATCTAAAGAACAGAGATAAAACAGGGAGTAAAAAGAAGAGCCTTAGTGATCTGTGGGATAATACCGAAGTATTTAAATATGTGTAACTGGAGAAGGGAGAATAAGGTAGATAATATTTGAAGAAGTAATGACCAAAGTTTCCCAAATGCTTTAAAAAATGTTATGTATAGATACAAGAAACTTGGTGAACTCTAAGAAGGATTAAAAAAAAAAAAACCTAGGAATATTATAGTCAAACTACTGGCAAAGGATAAAGAGAAAATTGTGAAAGCAGCAGAAAAGGACACATTATATATGAAAGAACAACAATATGGAAAATGACTATTTTCTTATCAGAAATACAACAGTCCGAGAGACATCGAGATGACATCTTTAAAGTGCTGATTAAAAAGCAAAAACAAAACAAAAATGAAACTAAAAAAATCTGTTAATCTAAGATTCTTTATCTTTGTAGACGAATAAAAAGTAAAGGCATTTTCAAGTAAATGAGAATGCACTGCTAGCAGACTTGTACTATGAAAAATGTAGTTAAAGAGAAATCTTAAGGCTAAAGAAAACTGACACCAGATGGTAAGTACGTGGATAAACATATAATAGAATGTATGTTTATACATGTGTGTGTTCTAATTTTACTTAAGACATGACCATTTAAAGCAAAAATTATAGCACTGTACTTTGGGATATGTCTGTCTATTTATCTATTAACAATATATACACAGAAACAATCATAAAGAATGGAGAGTGATGAGCTGGTGTAAGATGAATTCCAAGTAAATAGAAATGTTAAGAATATAAATTGCAATCTCTAAAGTGACCACTAGGGGAAAAAGGGGAAATAAGTACAGGTGACAAGTAAACAGAAAAATTAAAATAGAAAAACTAAAAATAATTCAATTTTCTGCCAAAATAAGGCAGAAAAGGAAGAACAGGATAGAAAACCAGACATTTAGGAAACAAATAACAAAACTGTAGCTTTAATTCAGCCATATTAATGCACTAAATGTTGATGAAGTAAATGCTGCAATTAAAAGGCAAACGTTATAAATCAAGGTATAACTATATGCTATCCACATGAGACACACAGTAAATATACAACAAACAGGTTGGAAGTAATGGGATGGAAAAACACTGTGCAAACATTAAGACTACAGAGTGGCCTACATTAATATCAGACAAGAAAGACTTTAATGCAAGGAGTATTACCAAAGAAAATGTGCATTTTACCAAATTATAGAGCTTCAAAACACTTGTGCAATTCAAATGCTAAGTGTTTACCTAAGGGAAAATTTTATAATATGCCCTCTCAAATCTTGGATAAGAATACTTATAGCAGTTATATTCATTAAAAGCCAAAATAAGAACAGCCCAGGTGTCCATTAACAGAATAGATTAAAACACGTGGTATGTTCACATAATAAAATACTATTCTGCAACAAAAAAGAACTACTGATAACATGTAACGGCATGGATGCACCTCACAGACATTAGGCTAAACCACTTGGGTGCAATGGAATACACACTGTATTGTTTCATTTATGTAAATTTCTAGAACAGACAACTAATATGTGGTGAAAAAATCAGAATGGTGCTGTGTGGGGAGGGGGCAGGAGGAAGCCTCCTGGGATGATAGAATTGTTCTGCCTTCAGAGATGTGAGTTATACATTTGTCGAAACTCACTGCACTGTATCACCACCCTTTCCTGTATGAAGATTTTACAAACAAACAAACACAACTTAAAACCCAAAAATTCAATCTAAGTTTTTGACCTAGTAAGCCAGATAATCATTTTGGGAGGGAACAGTGATATTCCCTAATGACAGATGTCTCTCTGCATTCGTAGCTCCACAGCAGGTAGCTAGAGTAAAAAAATACCAGCCCACTCTTGGTTTTTGTTCTTTAGAATGTGATATATGTCCTCCCCAGATGTCCCACCTGCTGAACCTAAAAGGTCATTCTTTTCTACATATAGTAATTTTCAAGGCCAGAATCATTTTCAGCACAGCTTTGGGAACTTATAATTAATGAAAAAGAACATGCAGTTAAGATGGAACAAGTTTGCTACTTAGCTGCTAGTTTGGTTCTCATTCCATAATTAACATAAGATACTGACCCTGCCTTAAAAACTTTCACATGATGATTAAAATTTAAACAAAAATGTGTAACTTCTTTATAAACCACGAAGCTAAAAAATGAGGCTTTTCATGTGCTATATCATAGGAGTCCAGTGTTTAATTTTAATCATTTGGCTTTCATTCTGTTTTAAGTTAAGGTGCTCTTATGTCCCCTAGTGGATACAAGTTGATATGGTGGAAGATAGGGGCAATGCTGGCTACAGTAAGAGTCCATAAATCCTAATTACCTGCCTTGCTCACAAACTTTTCTAAATTAATGCGTTGCACCATCTAATTTACCATAAATAAAGAAAAACATTAAAACATCTGAACTGGACCACACCTATTCACCCCAGGTGTGGTTATGTATAGGGCCTGGGCTAAAACATAATCTTGACTTATGACATATGCACAGACGAATGCATACCAATTAGCTAGACATTTTGACCTGATATAATACAAAAGAGTTGACATTTCCACTGTAAATTTCTATTTTTGGAGATTTATAGCTTAGTCATACAAGTTGACTTTAGCAAAATTTAGTGTGCAAAGATTTAGCCATAAGAGAAATTTCGCTTCTAATAAATTAAAACTGTGTGTAGAAAATCTGATCTGAAACAATTCTGCATATGTATGTGTAAATGAGACAGACAGATCCTTGTGCACAGAAATTATGACAGTCTAGTGTTTAAACTGTTTGAGAGGTAGGGGCAAAAGTTAGGGATAAAAGGGGGTACTAACAAAGTAATAAAAAAGTTTTTTCTCTCTAAATGGTAGAAACTTGGTTCTTTGTTAATATTTCCAGTAGTAAGTTCTAAAGATCCATCCTCTTTCCTTGAATTCACATCATACATATACTCATAGGTGGGCACACATGCAGCCACATATGAACTGGTTTCCAGTCCATCAATATTGTAGACAGTCAATTTTTCCCAATTAGACCCGAGGCTGACATCGCCAGCACAAGAGCCACATTAATGTGTTTCCAGGGAGCTGGAACTTTAATATGGAAATAAATGTAAGGTTCCCTTTGTTTGCATATCCCCTGTATCCACATGACTATGGCAAGAGAGGGCCCAGGAGTGCCACAGGACATGAAATAATCACTTCACACCTAGCTTTCTACATCGGTGGTAGTGAAGACAGGGCTCCACAACTTTGTTCTCCATACGACTCATTCCATTTCCTATTTTATTTTTATCCACAGTACTTGCTATCACCTGCTACACATAGGTTTGTTGTGTATATAAGTAAAAGGTCAGGATGGACTTTGAGAGTTCAGGGAAGAGATTTGTGAAGCATCCTAAGTAAGAGTTGTCTACCATGCAAACAGGAGGAACACAGGAAACATTAAAAACCTTGGGAAGGAAGCAGTGTAGGAAGAGAATCCAGTAGCATCAAGGTACAGAGTGGAAATGTGCATCTTATAAGCTGATACATAAATGATAAAATGAATATGACTCTTTTACAGTTGCTATATGTGAATAGTTCTGAAATTCATCTAAAAAAAGGGAGGCAATAGCCATCTACTTGTTTTATAAGGAGTGCTGCCCTCAGAATTTTTTTTTATGTACATATAGTAACATTTATTGGAAAAGTACTTAATCTTTACTGACATAAGTAAATGTCTTGACAGGGATGAATTTTCAAGCGGGAATTCATAATTTGGTGCAGTGTTATTACCACAAAAGGGAAAAAAACAAAGTGTTACAGAGAAGCTGTACTCAGCTGTCAAAGTTCTTCAAAATCCCTGTATAAGAAAATCCATTTTATAGTAATAGCACCAGAAAATAATTATATTGAGTATGAATTGGTGTCTGGAATTTTATAATGCTATCTTAATTCATCCTTACAACTCTGTAGTTGCTATTATTGCTATATTATTACCTCTATTTTACAGAAGAGGAAACTAGGGCACAGATAAGTTAAGTGGTCCAAGGTCATACTGCCAGGGTGTAGCTGAATGCAAATGGTCTATCTCTGGAGTCCAAGCTTTCAACACAATGCCTCTGTTTCTCATAAGTAAAGTAGTATCACTTGATCTAGCAATGTAAATTCCCACTCTCTTGCGTGGGTTGCAAAAAATCCCACTGATATTACCTATTTTCTTTTTTCAGGAAAAGTTTTATAACAATCAGGAACACATTGCTTTGTTTACAAGATTTCTATTCATTCTTAAGGTTTACCATGACTAAAAATGTTCTGACAAAATAGATATGATTTTCAAATTCTCTATTACAATATTCTTATTACAAATATTATATAAATGATAATAGTGTCTATGCAATAACCAAAAAAAAAAAAAAGATAAGAGATTTCTGAAGAAACTACACGGCAACTTGCTTTGACAGGATACCAGTCTTTCTATTATGAAACCATAATGTACTTTCTCCCATTCTCTTCCCCTCTAATTTTTCTATCCTCTGTTACTAAGAAGGATCAATTACACCATTTTATTTAACACTGAAAATAATTATGATTTGCCACCTAACCAGCTCATCTATGAATGAAAGATGCATTTCTTTCTCAAAGGAAATGTGACTGCTTTGGAACATTTCCGTCCCTGGTGGTACCTTTACAGTAGTAGAACAATAAGTATAAAGGACAGGACATAAATATGCACGTGTCACAATCATTAGAATTACATTAGTTCTAATGAGGTTCTAATTTTGATTTTAAACAATGTTAAAAAGCAAAGATTTTATGATTCCCCCCTCTCTTTTGCTGTAAAATAGTATAGGAGAAAAAAACCAATGTCCAAAGGTCTTCTGTTAAAATATAAAAATTTTAGGACTGAAAAGCACTTCAAGAAATTATAAATAGTATAACCCTTCAATTCACAGATGAGAACATCTAAATCCAGAGAAACTGGATAGAGTGGGTGAAGTTAGGACAGTCTTTATGTGTTACTGTATCTTCAACCATGAATAAGAAATACAACTTGAGTTTCCTCAGTTTGGTTTTTCTGTAGCCACATTTCAAAAGAAAACCAAAGAAGACACGTGAGGACAGAAAAGAAGGCAAAGTTGGAATTTACTAACTGAAACCTGATGAAATACAGTGGTTCTCAAATGTCAGTTCATGGTAAAGTTTTTAATGGTCAATAGCAAAATGAGAACAAGAGTAATGTGGAAAAAAAAGAATAATGTGAAAATTTATCAACAAGATAAATATAATCAATTTAAACAACTGCCCTTTATAATTGTGACATTCCTAGTATTTTGGTGCTAAAATAGTTCTTTCCCCTTTTCTTGTGTGAGAGGGGAAAAAACTGGAAACATGTCAGTTCTTCATAAATCACTAGTAGGTAACTATTAGTTACCTACTGCAGTAACCCTACTACACTAGTTATCTACTAGCAGCTTAAAATAACATTTATTATCTCACACAACTTCTGAGGGTCAGGGATTCAGGAGCAGCTTAAGCTGGGTGACTCTGGCTCTCATGAGCGGCGCTCATGAGTTTGTGGGCAAGATGTCGGCTGGGACTGAAATCATCTGAAGACTTGAGTGGGTTGAAGGATTTGTTTCCAAGATGGCTCATTCATGTCATTGCTGGCAGAAGGCCTGAGTTCCTCATATGCTGCTGGCCAGTGGCCTCGGTTCCTCTCCACGTGAGTCTCTCTTAGGGCTGTTCACGATATGAATGTTGGTTTACCCTATGGTGAGTGATTCAGGAGAATGAAAGCATCTAAGCCAGAACCAAAGTGTCTTTTATAACCTAATCTCACAAGTGACATACTATTATTTCTGCCATATTCTACTGGTCACAAAGACCAATACAATGTGGGAAGGGACTACACTAGAGTGTTAATACCAACAGGGAGGGATAATTGAGGACCATCTTGGAGACCGGCTACCAGGACTACGAATTTAAAAAATAGTTATTTTATTAGTCCATAAAATCAAAAGTCGGAAAACTGTTTTAGTAGAAAGGACATAAAAGTTTTGCTCATTGTTTTAGTTATAACTAAAACAGGAGTGGTAGGTAGGACACTTAATTTTCTAGGGTTCAATTTCCTTAGAAAATAAGGGGGCTGGGTTTAATGGTCTCTTAAATACCTTTCACTACTAACATATTACAGTTCTACACTAGGAATGATAAAGATGACAATGACACTGATAAAGTTGATAACTTGCCCAAGGTCACTAGACTAGTAAATGATAGAGCCAAAATACTCAGGCAGCTGGACTGCAGAGCCCATGCTATGTTAACTGTAGGAAGTAAATAAAAATGATGGGTAGTGAGGAAGACTAAGCAAGTCAAAACACATTTTGTTGCTTTACTCTTATCAACTGTAATAAGAAGAGAACAATCTCATCCTATCTCTATGAAGTGATTCATAAATACTAATTAACTGTTTTATTTTTATTGTCTTAGGAAAATATAATGGAACAGCCCACTTCAAAAAACCTGTCTTCTTATCAATTTGCGATACAATAATGCTTTGTGTAATGTGAAATTTCTATTGTAAAATCATCATGCCTACTATACTGTTATAGTATCACTTCCAGATGACTTTGATAAAGAACATCTATAATCAAGGAGACCTCTGTGCAGGCTTGAAATAAAGGTGGGGTGGTGGTAATTTTTATCTTTGTGTTTTTCTCTCATTTTTCCTTTTTTTCCCCCCAATGACTACTTTAAATTTCCCAGAGAAACTTTATAATAGCTTAGTTTTTAATAAATCCTTTTTTTGTTGTTAATTTTTTTGAGAAAAAATTAAATATTTTGAGAAAATATTAAATACTATGAAAATAAATGGACAAGAGACCATACTATAACGGTTTAAAGTTCTTTATCCTTCCCTTTTAGTTAAATTAAGAATAACATACATATACTAACTATCCGGCATCATACGCAGGATAATTTCAGTTTTTCTAGATTTCCTCAGCATATACTTCACAGTCCCCCAAATACTAATGCTCTTCTGTACCAGAATCAGAAGCCAGAAGCCACTAGGGAAATTCCTTTGGTATCAGTAAGAAGCAAGAAAAATCTGTGACCCTGTGACTGCTCAGAGCTTAGTAAAGGCAATCTTCTGGCATAAAAGCAAGGCTAGAAGTCAGAAAGAATGATGCTCCACAGCTAACATTGTACTCAACGGTGAAAAACTGAAAGCTTTTTCTCTAAGATCAACAGAAGACAAGGATGCCCACTCTCACCACTTCTATACAATATAGTACTGAAAGTCCTAGCTATAGCAATCAGACAAGAAAAAGAAATAAGGGGCATCCAATTGGAAAAGATGAAGTAAAACTGTCACTCTTTGCGGATGACTTGATATCATATACAGAAAATAAAGACTCCACCAAAATCTATTAGAATAAATGAATTCAGTAAAGTTGTAAGATACAAACTATACAAAATTTGGTTGCATTTCATACACCAATAATGAACTAACAGAAAGAGAAATTAAGAAAACAATCCTATATACATTTGCATCAAAAAGAACACAATACCTGGAATGAATTTAACCGAGAAAGTGAATGATCTATACTCTGAAAACTATGAGACATTGATAAAAGAAATTGAAGACAACACAAAAAATGGATTAGAAGAATTATTATTAAAATATCCAAACTACAAATTTCAATGCAATCTATATCAAAATATCAATGGTGTTTTCCACAAAACTAGATCAAATAATCCTCAAATTTATATGGAACCACAAAAGACCTTGAACAGCCAAAGCAAACTTGAGAAAAACAAAGTTGGAGGTATCATGCTCCCTGATTTAAAACTATACTACAAAGCTATAGTAATCAAAATGGTATGGTACCAGCACAAAAAAGACTCATAGATCAATGGAACTGAACAAAGAGCCCAAAAATAAACCCACAGTTATATGGTCAATTAACCACAGGAGACAAGGAGACAAGAATATACAATGGAGAAAAGATCATCTCTTTAATATATGGCATTGGGGAAAACTGGACCAAAAAACAAAACAAAACAAACAAAAAAACCAAACCCAAATTGGACCACTTTCTTATAACAGATACAAAAATAAATTCAAAATGGGTTAAAGACTTAAATATAAGGCTGGAAACCATAAAGCTCCTAGAAGAAAACATAGGTAGCAAACTCTTTGATGTAGGTCTCGGCAATATTTTTTTGGTTCTGTGTCCTTGGGCAAGGGCAATCAAAGTAAACATTAAAAAATGGAACTACATCAAACTAAAAAGGTTTTGCATAGTGAAGGAAACCACCAACAAAATGAAAATGTAATTACTGAATAGAAAAAATATTTGCAAATGATATATCCAACAGGGGTTAATAACCAAAATATATAAATAAGTCATTCAACTCAAGACAAAAAGACAAATAATCTGATTAAGAAATATACAGAGGACCTGAGTAAAAATTTCTACAAAGAGGACATACAGATGGTCAACTGACACATAAGATGCTCAATATCATTAATAATCAGGAAAATGCAAATCAAAACCACAATGAGATACTGCCTTACACCTGTGAGAATGGCTACTATTAAAAAGACAACAAATAACAAGCACTGGTGAGGATGGAGAGAAAAGGGAACCCTTGCGTAGCTGGTGAGGTTTTAAATTGGTACAGCCAATATAAAAAACAGTCTGGAGGTTCCTTAAAAATTAAAAATAGAACTGCCATATGACCCAGTAATTCCATTTCTGAGTATTCAACCAAAGAAAACAAAAACACTACTTTGAAAAGATATATGCTTATTACAGCATTATCTGCAACAGCTAGGATATGGAAGCAACCTAGGTGTGGAATGATTAATGAATAAAGAAGATGTGATATATAAAAACATGAAATCTTACCATTTGTGACAACATGGATGGAGCTAAGGGCATTACACTAAGTGAAATGAGTCAGATGGAGAAAGACAAATGTTGTATGACTTATCTCATATGTGGAATCTAAAAAAACAAACAAAAAAAAAACCAGAAACAAAACTCATAGATACAGAGAACAAGCTGATGGTTGCCAAAGAAGAGGTTATGTGGAGGAGGGGAAAGGGCGAAAAAGGTGAAGGTGATTAAGATATACATACTTCCAGTTATAAAATAAACCACAGGAACATAATGTACAACATAGGGAACAGTCACTAATGTTATAATTACTTTGTATGGTGACAGATGGCTACCAGACATTATGGTAATCTCTTTGTAAGGTATATAAATGTCTAATTACTATGCTGTACACCTGAATCTAATATAATATTGTATGTCAACCATACTTCAATAAAAATAATATTAAATTGAAAAAGAATGATGCAAAATTTCTTAAAAACTTTGCTAGAGGATGAACATGAAAAATAGAGGGCAAAATAACATTATCAAATTTGCTTTCCATTTTAGGAACTCAATGCAAGACAAAAGTCATCTTGGGAATTCTAGACAGAGTTTCCACTGCTTTTTATTAATATGGGAGAAAATGAATTTAGGTTTCAGGCATTCAATAGTGAAAATCGTCTTTAAGACAGTTGGAAAAAACTTCAGAAAAACATTTGTTGGAAGAAATGGAATGTGCCTTGGCTTCTGTGGTCAAAATTTCTGGGGCTCAGCTGAAACAAGATTCTGGCTTAAGACTTATATGGTTTTCATCACCCTATAAACATTAACATTATTGATGCAGATCTGTCACTTGAAATATTTTACCCATATCCTCCACTGCAAGGAATTTTCTTTTTACTCATTCATTTCTAGTGACAAATTTGTGGCACTTACAAATTTAAAAGGCTGTCAAAATCTAATAATGAAATCTTGGGGGGAGTCATATGGGGGCACAGATCAGAAAGAACCAAAATTAATTTCAGAGGATTTACTACATAGGTTAGGGGTCACAATGAGGTGAGTTTCTCTCCACAACGTGAAGCCTAAAGAAGCAATACCTTCTCAGAAGTAAAGAAAAAGTCAAAAAGGAATTAGTGCTAGTCGAGCCATGGAACAAAGTTAGAAGAAACACATTACAGAAACCAATGCATAAATAGTACAGAAAACCACAGGTTGTCAGTGACTTAAATCCACGCCAGGGCCCATACTTCTTTTAATAATGGCTATTACTAAAAGTTAGACATACTTTTTAAGTATTGATAACACACCTAGGAACCTTTTCCATCTTATCAGGGACTGAATTTAAAGACGAGTTCTACAACTCTTTTCTCCAGAAAATGTAATAAAAATGTAAAGAGGTTAAAAAGAAAAATAACCAGAGCTTTTCCCCTTTACTTAATTTAAGCCTTGATGATGTACCTGCTATAACTTGAACGCTCAATGGCTAGGAGCACATTTTACTCAAGGCCTTAGTATTAGTTGTCTTGAGGAAGGAAAGTCAGGATGAAGAAGTTGCAAGTTGGCATATTCATACAGGGACACAGTTGAAGAGGGAGCTCATGAGATAGGCAGCAGCCTCTAGTGAGGCTCTAGACTGGGATATGTCAGATACCATACTGGACAAGATCTGGGGCATGAATTCAAAGTCAGACTATAAAACAGCTGCCCTCTGAGAGAGGTAGAAGTTAACATACCAAAGACTAACTCCCAGCAGGCTGACTTCACACAAAAGGAGTTGGCCTTCAGCACAGCATGCCACAGAAACAGCCCAGTGCTTATGACAACCTTGACAGAAAGCTAAGGTGGTGAATCAGGTCACTACTTCATAAGATCCCCAATACCAGAACTGCAAGTCCTAAGGCTGCAGTCCTCTTTATCATGCAGGGATGGGCTGGTGGTCCCCCAAACACAAATGCTTAGGTAGCAGAACAGGAGTGGAGGAGACAAGTCGAGACACAAAGATCTGCCACACTCCATGGCAACTGAATCTTCCCAGTCCCTACATATACCAGGAAAGGGGTTAATCTTTAATCCTTAATCTTTAAGCCTAAAATATTATGGCCTAAGGATTGGAAATTCTTTCCTTAAGTGAGATCTGGCTTTTTGAAATTGTTGTGTACAGTCCCTGAGTGCAAAAGGCAGGAGGCAACAGATGCTGTTCAAAGGGCCTGGAAAGTGTGCTGGTTAGGTCAGAAAGGCTTTTTGCTGCACACCTGTTTTAGCTTTCTAGGGCTGCTGCAACAAATTACCACACACTAGGTAGCTTAAAACAACAGAAATTTATTCTGTCACAGTTGTGGAGCCTAGAAGACCAAAATCAAGATGTCTGCAGGCACTGAGGGAGAATCTGTTTCATGTCTCTCTCCTAGCGTCCGGCGTTGCCAGTAATCCTTAGTATTCCTTAGCTTGCAGTTACACAACTATAATCTCTATTTCATCTTCACATGGTGCTCTTCTTTCTTTGTGTATCAGTTGTCTCTTCTTAAAAGATACCAGTCTTTGAATTAGGGCCCACCCTAATCCAGTATGACCTCACCTTATTTAACATCTATGAAGACCCTATTTCCAAATAAGGGCACATTTTGAGGTTCTGGTTAGACACAAATTTTGGGGAGCCATAACTCAACCCACTATACCTCCAACTCACCATAAGCAGCATCTAAAATATTCATTCCACCTATCCAGCCAAATATTCTAACTTCCCCCACGAAAGGGTAAAAAAAAATTGCAGGGTTCTGCCTTAAGGAAGCTGAAAAGGCCCAGGGAAAAAGTCTTATAAAATGTGACATGCAGACACTCCCTCATTTAAGAATAGCCACCTTTCCTCAAGAGATCACAATAAGGCAAAGCCTGCTAATGAAACAAAATCTACCTGCTCATAGCAAAGCTCCATTAAGCTCTGTCATGGTCATTTCTTAAACAGAGATCACCAAGGATTTTGTAAGAAACTGAAACAGTCTCCATCCTAAGAGATTTCAAGACAACAAATGGGAAAAAAGTAAACAAAAAAAGAAAAAAAGAGAGAAGAGACGGAGAAAACTCCCCCTGGTTTGTACTCTTAGGAAAATTTTAAAAAATGCTTTAGATAAAAATATAAATAGAAAAATAAATAAATAAGAACATGATACCATAAAAAAAAGAATTAAAGATCAAGAGACCATTTTTTAAGATATTAAAAAACATGATTATGAAATGAAATATTAAAAGTAAATTATTAGAAGATAAAGATGAAGGCTCTCCTAGTGCAGTGGCAACAAAAACCAAGAGTTGTAAATTTCAGAAAAGAAAGACGCTGGTTCTAAGAGGTCCCATATCTACCTTAGTGGAGTTAGAGGAAACCCTAGACAAGAAATCAAATACCTAAATACAAGATATTTTTCCAGAGCCGAAGGGCATCTTTAGATTATAAAGATATAAGAAGCATCTAGCTCTATGAATGAAAAAAAGACGAGCACTTTGAGCTTCCAGAGATGTAAAAAACAGGTCACTCAAAGGAATGAGAACCAGATCAGCACTGATACCATGGGTCATAGAAGTCAATGGAATAGGTGTGATAAAATCTCTGAGGAGAAATTATTTTCAACCTAAAATTTTACACCCAGTGAAACTATTGTTCAAGTGTGAGAGTAAATATCTTTTCAACACACATGAAGTCAGAACATTTACCTCTTACACACCTCCAATTATCAGTGATGATTTTGCTTATTGTTTTTTCTCCTCTTCCAATTTTCCATGCACTACTAGTGCAATAAATGTTTTCTATTTATTAAATGAAGACCCTTTTTCTAGAGTTCAAAGGAGAGACTACTTCTATGATTTTCTTCCTTTTCTCATCACTTGTAAATAATTTTAAAACAGCACTTCACATTTCCTAAATGGGATTCAGATGAGTTAAGTGACATAACCCTCATGAGGTTATTTAAAAAATTAGAAAGCATATATTTTTTGTTCCATATAAAAACTAATTTTTTTTCTCTCTAATCAGAATCCCCCAAATTGGTTTTTCTTGTCAAAAGAAAACCGAAAGGTAAAACAAAACAGGTTTATGATAACAGGTAGTATGTATATAGAGCTATGAAAGTTGTATCAAAGTATTTATCAGACAGCTTTGTTTTTATACACTTAGACACGTACTGTAGAGGTTATGTTATGTTCCTGAATATGGTATATAAGAACTGAACAGACATCAGAATACATATTTGAAGTTAACATAATTTTATGTAAGAAATGGGTATACTATTCATTAGTACAGAGAATGACATTCACACCACAGTTCCATGGTAAACACCAGTATTTCCTCTGTATTTGAACAACTATAAACTAAAAATGAAATAACAATTTACTGTTTAATAAAATATAAAGAACACCAAAAACCTTTTCTCATTTCATTTGTGATATGCATAAACGAGAATGGCAATTATCACCAAGTCCTCTTCTTAATAATATTAGCATTATGGTTAGAGACTCCTGGTGATGCTAAAGTATAATCATTATGTGGACAACTTAAGAGCACAGATTGAATCCAAGTAGGCTTAGCTTCAAATCTTGGCTCTACTAGCAACAGATTTTTAACCTCTTTGAGCTTCAGCTGTTTCACTGATAAAATGGAGGGGGACATAGCACATAGCCTCATATAGAATGGTAAAAATTAGATTATATGATTAAGTTTCATTATAAGCTTGGCACATAAGGGCTCAATAAATGCTAACTGTTGTGATCAATATCACCACCATTATCATTTGCTAGGTGAGCAAAACAAAACCC
The DNA here is from genome assembly GCA_030015415.1 of Cynopterus sphinx. Lineage (NCBI taxonomy): Eukaryota > Metazoa > Chordata > Mammalia > Chiroptera > Pteropodidae > Cynopterus > Cynopterus sphinx. The sequence continues at coordinate 33,185,100 of CM057383.1, read as the reverse complement.
CCCAAAACATAAACTGGAGTGAACCATTTTACTATTAACGAAAGTATTCAGCATCAGGCACAGAGCTATACAAGTTAAACGTGCATCTCAGAGGCCTGAGAGATTACAAAAATACATGAATCAGGCCAAGAATAACTGAGATGAGTAGGGGCTAGTGGTACACTGGAGAGGCTTGTGCCCTTTCGCTCAAGGGCACTGAAACTGAAGTTATTTTAAAATTCCAGTAACAGACAAGCAAATTCCTCTGCTGGTCGAATATGGCTTGTAACTGTTTTTCACCTCCTGAGCTAGGAATATTATTTAAGCCTTCTATCTGCCCTGAAAGAAAACAGAAAACAAGATTCCTAGATTCCAATGTGTCACTACCATTCTTTTCTAGGTTTCTCATTTAATAAATCTATTTTTGTTACAAAGAATAAAAGTTACACATTTTAATCACAGTAAGAGGAAAAGTGCACAGGTGCATAAAAAAGAAGAAAATAATATGCAATTCTATCACTCAGGGGCCACACATTTTAATTTTTAGAAATTTTTCCTTCAACTTCTAGGTATATTTTTTTTCTGTAATACAAATATGAATCCAACTTTTTGGCTGAATATTTGAACACTTTATTTCAGATTCTTAATATTAAGCTTAATATTAAAAGATTCTAGATTTAAATACTCTATATTTGAAGTAACATTTTAGTCAATCCAGTCATTTTTTATTGAATATTTTCCTTTGCTTTCTCAGTTTTTAATTATTATGGGTAACACTGTAAGAATATATTTATGCATAAAATTTAAAAATTAACTTGCTTCCTTAGGACATAATCCCCCCAAAAGAATTGGTCAAAGCAAAAAAGGACATTTTAAGGTCTGTGATACATATTGTTGATCTGTACAGTGAAATAGATAAATCAGTTGACATTCCCCCAGAAGGACAGAGGAATGCCTTTTTGACTACCTGTTCGGCAACTATAAGTCTATGGGTATTTTTAACACATATGTCACACTAAGATTCTAAAATTGCTCCTTACACATCATTAAAATGGAGAAATAAATTTAAACTCTTATTTAGGAAGTGATTTTGATTCTAAAATTAATATCATTATGACTTCAGTTATTTTTACTAATAATGGGTTATAATGTATTGATCCTCTGAAATCCTCTTTCTAATACAAATGGGAATATATGATTTAATTTCAATTATCTAAGGTATTGAGGAGCAAAACCAGGGTGAGATATTAAAATCCAGGGATATGAAAATTACCATTCCAGCTGATATTTCAACAAACATCAACCCTGAATTCCTGTTTCAGAATTAAAAGAATAAAAGTTAAAACACTGTATCTTATAGCAACATTCTCGGAGGGCACACAGTTTAGCACTAGCTCACACTTTTGTGGAGATGCTATGGAATGTAAAGTCTACCTACCTAAGAGTAAAGCCACAGCAATATGCCAGCTACATATTAACTCTATAATCATCCTGAGTCAGCTAATTCAATTAAACTCCCAGAAGTGTGAGCTGAGGTGAAGATCAGGGCTTCATAAAGCTGATAAGGTTCTGTGGTGATGATCTGTCCCAGCCCTCTGCCTTAAAACAGGTGAAACCAGGTATCACAAAACAGATGTTCAGGGTTAATAACCAGTTTTACATTTCCTAACAGATAGCATGAGGCCAAAACCAACAAAGAAACAAACAAAAAACAGCAAAAAAAAAGAAACACCACAGGTCTAGGATACTAAATTTTCTTATTCATCTGATGAGACTGTTAATATAGAAATCAAATATAAGAAAAACTAAGTACCTGAAAAATTAAACATCATTATCACTAGATAATGCTATAAATTGGTACATTTTTAAAGCACTAATTATCAGTTAAGTATAAAAAGAAGATACTGAATTCGAAGTTCCTTAAGAGCAGGATCCTGTATTTTGTGATCCCTAAGGTTTAGAGCAAACTGACCATGAAACTGAAGACATAATATAATTACTTGTGGAATAAATATTAATAAACTATATTTGTATTGTGTCATATGAAAAATGTTTTTCAGAATATTTTCATATAATGAATAAATCTTTAAGTGTTAGTAGCAAAATATTTCCAAACATTTTAGAGCCTCTATATTAAAAAAAAAAATTACAATATTTTTTACATTTTTTTGTGCTGTTACATATACTACAAAATAAATTCTCAATCAGCATCTTATTTTGAAATGAAACACTGTCTTAGTACATTAGATATTCAAGGACGGGAACAAGAGAATGACTATATATGTCAATTAAAGCAATTATAGAATAGAAAGATGTTGGGATGAATATCCATCAAGTTAGTTTTAGAACACATAGGCAGCATCAGAATTTTAGAGGAAAAAAAAGGCAAAAGTGCCCTATCTTGGCTGAGTAGCACTATTAAATTCAGATGCAGGGTTCTATTTAGTTTGGACAGGTCCCAGCCACAGAACAAAGTCAGTCTGTCTTAGTACCATAACTGAATTCTACAAGTTAACAGCTTTTCATGAAAAGCTGCCATTTCAAAATGTCAATCAAATCTGAGCATAAGTGGGAACTCCTGCAGAAATAACCAGCTGCAGGTTTGAAAAACATTTTTCACTGAAAGTGGAAACACAAAAGATGTTTGAACGGGATCTCTTTTCATTCCTGTAACAGTAGACGGCCATTTTCACAACATCAAGGACAGAAAACAGAGGACAAAATTGCAAATAATGTCTTGAAAGGGTTATTTGCAGGGGTGATGAATGATTCAAGTTACAAATGACAGAATTATTGGCAAATGGGAACTCATTAATATGAAATTGTTTGTTTCTCATTAACTGATCACAGCCTCGGACTATTCTTTTAATTGCACTTGAATGATTATGCCATACAGAATGAAATGTAGCCTCAAGTTTTGACATTTATTTTCAACCTCTTTAAAAAAATTGATGATGGTATCACCTGACTTTATTGGGGGGTGGGGGGAATCCACCAACCATAGTTTATGTACAAACAAAAAAGAAACATTATTTCACTTTTCAGATGTCAAGGATAATAAAAAATACTATGCATCCATATTGCATCTTTCTTCTGAGAAAAAGTCCCTATAAGCAACGATATAATGAAGTGAAACGAAATAGTAGAGTAGTAAATATGATATACTAAAGTTTATTTTGAAAGGAGCTAGGACTTAAGGAGATGCACATGAGAAAATAAGACTGCAGAAAATCCACCACCATGCTAAGATCTCCAGATGCATAAAGTAGCATCAAGATTAATCAGAAAACAGCTTTTTAAAAATTGTTCACAACTTCAAAAAAGTGATACAACACAAATATCCTCCAAATATTTTCTTTTTACATCACATACTTCAACAAATCTTTTTTTCATTTGTTGGCAGCTGACAGAAGAATTTAAGTACATAGAAATGCTGACTCCTCTCAACACCAATGCAACTGTCTGTGCAGTAGAGATGATATCAATGCTGATTTTCTTTCATAGAAAGGTAAAATCAAAACTAGTTAAAAGGCACTACCTATACCATAAGATTCTATCAGAATTTTTTGATTCCCACAGTTAATCAATTTTCATTTGGAAGATTTCAAGAGCCTATTTACATATTTATTATACTCCATACTGTTGTTATTTAAAAAAAAACAAAAAGGTGGTATCTAGAAATTAGATTCCTACCCTCAAATAAATGCTACAAACTGTTCAAAATAAAAAATGCTATCATATGGTATAGGATAATTCAGGCACACTAGAGTTTGTCTTTTTTTTATTTTTTAAGAAAGTTCAATTTCTTTTTCCAGAATTTGGACTTTCCCTGTTTTGTTGACACAAGAATTAACATATATCTGTACCAAATACAGATTTTAGTAGTCATGACATAATTAATATACTTTTCTCTAGCCTAATTTATGGTTTCTGGTCTCACACACCTTTATGTACCTAGAAATTTCTCTTGGGCTCAAAATCAATAATAGAGAAGTCTCCAAATAAGCATCTAATATTTGTATATTAAATTAAGTAAGCAGAGATATAATAAACCTCACTAAGTTCCCTAATCTTTCCAAAAGAGTCACAACTCATGGCCAGCTATATATACCAATTACATTCTTCATTATAAATACTATTCATCCTAATTTGAAAAAATAAGTTCAGTTTTAATACATGTGTTTCCAAAAATCAAAGAGTTAAGCCTTGGAACAAGGGTATCTTTTGCTTTTTAAACTTTTTACTCAGTACTGTAGCATTCAAACAACTTCCTAAGAGAATATCCAGTATTTAGTTCCGAATGCTTTTAATTCTTGTGTTCAAACAGCTGTTATGAGGTTGTAGAGCTTGTTTAAAAAAACTGGTGGTGGGGAGGGGGGACATGAGTTGGTTACCAGTTGTCACCCAAAGATAACAGTTACGTTTATTGAGGTATTACAAATGCAAATGGTTAATGTGGTATAAACTGTATACTACATTTTAGTTAGAATGTCTAAAGCTATCACACAAGGCATTCATCTGCGTTCCTTGTTTATGGGAATGAATTATGTAGTCATTTGAAGTCCACAATATGTATACTGTGTTTGTAATAACTGCAGATTTTACAGGCACATTATTCTTTCCATTAGGATTAAAACCTCACCGAATAGCAATTTGTGAAAGAATTCTAGCAGGGCCCGGAGCCCAGAACTCTGACCTCTGATGAGATGCTTGGCAGCAACAAACTCTGGGTCTAGGCAAAACATCTGGTTTGAGTTAGACTTCCTGAAAAAATAGCCTCTGTACTGGGGAAACTGGTATTCACTCAGCTTTGTATATATACTTTGACTGACTTCAACACTGCTATAGGAAAAAAAATAATAAAAAAAAAAAAAAAAAAGAAAGACACCACTAGAATGCTTGTCAATCATGATGGACTCCTTGGTGGCCTCTCTAGAATTAAGCTCTCTTATTAGCTAGAACAGTGTTTCTTTCCATATTCCTTGTGTATTTTTTTTTTTTTACAGATAATAGCAACAGAATGTATAATAACTTCAATGTAAGTCCAAATTTGTTATTAGCAAACACAATATATTACTCTTTTTTTAATCACTCCAGGAGAGGAATCACCAGTTAACTTTAACTTCATTCTGTTTACAAATGGAGGTGAAAAAAGATAAAACAATGTTTTGAGGGTTCCTATAAATTTGGTAAATATTAAAATTTAATTCTTCTAAAAAACAGTAAACTTAGATGTAGTAGCAATGTTTACCAGGAGGAGGTTCCTTGAGTTTTGGCAAATTTGATAAAAATCACAATTCAAAAATGATTCATCTAGAGAAAAAATGCTCTGGACTAACATGCAAAAATGAAATAACAATCTGAAGACAAGACATTATTTAAAGGTTCTCCTGCCCACCTTCATCTTCTGATTAGCTGTTTTAGTAGGACAAATGTGGAAACCCATCTGCCGCAATTAACACAAATCTCTAGTTCATTTAAACCCATCAAAAGGGGACCATGAAATTATTTCACATGCTTCTGTATACACACAGTCTTGAAGAGGGTTCTTATATCAGACTGAAGATGGCCCAAAATTTTGAATGGTGTTACAAAGAAAAGGGCAACATCTAGATGAGCTGTTTTCTATGGCCAAATGTTAATGTAAAAACCTAACAGAAGCATAAAAGAAGGATAGGCCAATGCAGTATTCCCTAGTTTGATTGTGATTTGATTTGAGTTTCTAGTAAAAGCAAAAATATAACCTAATTTGTCAATGTGTAAGATTAAAGTTGTATGGGATAATGACTGGGAACATGATTCACTTTGAAGGACCTGGGAGAGTTTTGTCAATCTCAGGTTGTGGTAAATTGCCACTTTACCTTTCCATATATCACCTTAATTATTACCTTTGTGAACAGAAGTGAAAACTCATTTAAATTTAGTCTTTTGAAAGAACAGTATGGAATAGAATGCAAATTAATAGCTGTACATTTCTTTAGGTACAAATTTACTTTTCTACCCAGTGGCACTGCTAAGGACTCTACTGAATAGTAACATGATTAAAAACCACCAATGTTGTTCTCCAACAGGTATCCAACAGTTTACAATTCCCATCTTTACCATACTTTAGAGAGTTATTCAGGAATACCTGTGATTGTTTATATACTCTGCTTACAGATTAAAAATAAAATCTTATTGACCAAATTCAAGCCAATCTGCTTAAAGTTCTTCAGAATCCTCATGACACAGAGGCACTAGTTTACTTGTCACATATAACACAAATAGTTTTAATATGTGTCACAATTATTATTCAGCAAATTGTACACTTTGTATTATATCCACGTTATACAATTTTTTAAAAAACATACATGTTTCTACTACAAAGACTTGTCATTTCTATTCTAATCGGATTCAACAAAATAATCATGGAGAAGTAAAAAAATTCTGCCTCTCCGAACTGTTTTTTGAATTCATAATTTTATATATTTTAATAGAAAATATTCACTGCCAGCTATGAATAAAATGTCATTTTGCTTAAATTAGGCACTTTTCTCACCACTTTTTCAACCTTCCTTTGTATACACACAACCCTTCTACACTTCTTAGCTCACTGTAAAATTATTTCTGTAAAAGACTTTCATTTTGACACAAAAGGTTAATAAGTCTGTCACAACCTGACAAACTTCTTATTTAAATGTATTTTTAAGGAATATATTGTGAAATAAATTGTAGATTAATATCAATCAATTTCTACGAGTACACATTTTCTTTTCCACTTCAAAATGAGGACAAACAAAACCTGTTGCATCCATTTCAGAAAGAAGTTAGAGACATTTTTTACACTGTGTAAGAATGTATGCAGAACTATCATACATTTTTACATGTAATAATACTGAAGACATAAGGTGATAGACTTAGGAATAAAGTTTTTAGAATAGTCATTGCCTGGGAGACCTACATAAATTATTTTTGAGACTGTGCTCCCTTAAACCTGATTATGTAACAATCTATATTTTAGTCAGAGCATAAACATTAACATACATGACTTGACACCTGTAGTTTTTTCATTTTGCCTGATGATAAAAAAAAGTCATTATCATAATTCAAAATGCCACTCAGAAAAAGAAACCCTCTGAAGTACAGGGAAGACGAATCATCTACCATGCCCCTTATGAAAGAAGTAGTAAATAAAACACTTTTGCTTCCTGATGCAACTTTGGAATGTATATAGTTCAATCCTGTGAGTACAGATTTAAAAAACTGAGTATAACAATGAATACTAACAAAAAATAACAGCAGTGATTTTATATTCTAGTAGTACTTTTACACTGGAATTAAACAGCAAATTTTCTTTCCAAAAGGCATAAAGAGCATTTCACTGCTAATCCCCTGCATTTTTGAAAGCTATGGTCACAAAGGCACATTTATAAAATAAGCCCCCACTTGTTAAAACTGTAACATTGCCACCATAACTAGAATTTCACCTTAGTGACTTAAATAAATATAAATAAAGCAATAAACACTATATGTTTTATAGAGTTCTATGAATCAGAAAAAAAAAAAATCACCTTACAAAATAACCTCCTGGCAAATGCAAAAGAAAGCCTAAATTTGGTTTGCCTGTATTTTCTGAGTTTCCAGAATATAAGCAGCAGCTAGGGGAAACCTAACTTATTTAACTAAAAGACTTGCTTATTTCAGTTTCCACATTAGCCTTTCTGTAAAACAAAGGTAAAAAGTTTTAAACAGGAAACGATGAAAGAATTAAGACGACAGTCAATAAAATAAAAAATATTTGGGGTTTTTAAACAAAATATCTTTCATGTTCTATGTTTTACAATGTCCTTGACAGAAATCTTTCTACTGACTGAGGCAGAAATTGAAAATGAGTTCTTTAAGAAGCAGGCATGATGGTCTGCTATCCTAGGCAGTCAAAATGTCCAGCAAGTAAGTTACTTACTTTGCTTTCCTATCAAGTTAAGTATTGGTAAAACTCTCCATGCTACTGCTGTCAGATGGTTGTCATGTAAACTGTTTTATTCAGAATTGAAGAATAAACATTTTAATGGTTACTGTCATATGAACAACTTTAAAAAATATATTGTTTCAGACTTCTTAATATGCTAATGGAGATTTTGTGAAGTTTGAATATAATTTTCTAGTCATCACCTGGATAACAGCAATAACAACAACACTTATTTTAAATAACTCCAAATTATATACAGTTGAGTAAATTTAATTTGTTTTCATTTAAGGTCTTCTAAAGTTGAGGCCAGCATACTGAAGAAAAAATTAAACTATCTATAACCCTGTGTCAACATATGATGCTACTGGGAATGGTAAGTGAATTAATTTTCCAAGGAAAATTAATTACTTATGACTTACAGTTGTAAAAGCAAACAACGTAACTCTGGATTAGGGCACATTTAATTTCTGTTTGTAGTAGCGATTAAATTAATTTTATGTAATTCATGGTATGTAATGGAAAGCAGAAAATGAAATTCTAGACAATGACTGACATAGAAAAATGTACATATTTATGAAGCTGATCCAAAAATAAAGTTCACGGATATTAACCACTGGATAATAAAATAATATTTTTAATGGTTCTATAATAGAGGAATTTTAACATAGTTTTTGAGAAGGCTTCACCAAATAAAAAAGTCTAACACAGAGAAACAAAACAGAAAACTAATAATATTCTATAACATCTCCTAAATCTTCTCCCTTCCCCCTAAAAGGTAGCTGAAGTAAAAATTCATGCATCTTTAATTTATAACAATAATTTTTGCCCACATAGACCTGGGCAGCTAAAATTAAATATACCATTAAATAATCTGGGGAGGAAGTTCTTAAAACTACAACTAAATTCTCTTCTCCTGACAGCCAAATAGTAAAGTGTTTCTAAAATGGACTGATTATCTGTGATTCATCTGAATGAATTCTGCACCTGAGTATTACTAAGACAACAGATTCTGGCTAACAGAGCCCTACGAACATATGCACAGCTGCATGTATGAAAATATTCATCTTTAGAGTCCATCACATTCTACCTGTTGCAATTAAGCCAGACATAATCTTTTAATTTTTGATTCCAATTTCACGGTATAGCTCTTGTGTTAAAAAAAAAAAAAGAATTAACATTTGCCCTAATACTAGTTGTAATTAGATAGTCTAAAGTAGCTTTGTGAAATGTTATTCTCCTGATATATTAAAAAACACATAAAATCAGAACATTCATAATCTGGTAATATGAAAGTACTGACTGTCACTAGCCACCTGGTAAAATCATTGTTAGTCAAATTCTCACTGACATTTGGGATCATTTGGCTATGAGGGAGCAAGCATTTTGACACGTTCTTTTAAAGTAAAATATTTCTATGATTTATGGTTTTGGAAATAAGTAGATGTGGACTTTTGATGAAAGATATAATATGAACATATGCAAATAATAAAAATAACAACTATATGCATACAAAATACACTTTTCTCCTCAAAATTTTATTTTTACAAATTTTAAGCTAAAGCATTCCCTTTCCTAGTCACATCCTCTATTACAATAAAGCACTTACTATTTCCATATCACTTTCTCTTTTCAAACATATATTTATATAGAGGAAAACTATTAACTTATTTAATGAATCTGAGATCAAATGGAAAAAAAATTACTAAAAATATTCTAAATTCCGGTAAAATTTTAAACCTATTAAAGGATGAAGAAACTGTGACATTACTCTGGAGTTTATGAAAATAAAAATTTATGGCACTGTAATCTTCACAGAGGATTTTTTGAAGTAACTTTGCAACTGTGTAAAGATTTACTAAGGAGGGAAACTTTTCCATTCCTAGAGAAGCTGAGACAAGCATAATTAGAAAACATTTTTGCTATATTTTGAAGAGTATAACTAAATGAAGCAGTAGAAACCTCCCTTTCCTGGCTTGTTTTTCTAAAACACAGGGTTACCCTTATTTCAGAATGGACCTCCCTCAGCATAATCCAGACTGAAAAGGGTATGTTTATAAATATCCTCCATAGGTTCTCTTCAGGGTTAGAGGCATATTCAGTTTTTTTTTTTTCCCCAGCTGGTAAAGTTACCCAGGAAGCTGAAATATCACCTTGGACTCTCAAAGAACTTAAACTTCACTTTATTTCTTTTTATTCTTGGGTTCAACCTCAGAATAGGATTTTAAGACAAGGTTAAAAAAAAAAAAAGAACAAAAGAATGAAAGAACAGAATCATGTCCTTCTGGATCAGATCTAGCCTGCTGCCCACATCTGTGCTGCCTAACTACATTTATGGAATGAGAACACAGGAGGAAAAAAGAAAGAAAGAGAGTACAGCACGCTTTTCTGATTGGCAATAGTCTACAAAACAAGAGTTACATTGATATTCCCTCCTTAGAAAACATACAAAAGAGCCTCTACATTCTCTTAAGTTTGAAGTCAATTTCAAGTTTCTTCAGGCACCTTACTTTTACTACAACCCACATTCATATTTTAGTAGAATGACTAAGGGAAATTACTAATTTTTTATCTAAACTATGAGATTTTAGCAAATGATATATAACTGACTATGAATCCACAACAAGCCTCAAATACTAAAGAGCTGGTAATTATATGAGAAACAACTTGATTATAGGAGAGGCAAGGCAGGCTGACAACAAACAAACAGCTGCTTCATACTGACAACCCATAACTCCATCGTGCATCCCTACAAACGGGGGAGTTTGTTTCTGTTGTGTTTGTTTTTAACTATTCTACCCTCTTCCCTTGCCATTTCCAAAATAGTGAATGAACTGAAACATTAGATGTAAACCACAAAAGTATCAGGTATACAAGGATAATAAGTAAAGCACTATAGACTTAAAAAGATTCCGTAGGTAATAACTAACAGAAGTTTAAACTGTACTTTCCAATTCAACTTCAAATGCCTATCTTTCCCTATGCAACACGTCCTGTCATTACTAGAGTACATGAGGCAGCTTGGCCAATGGGCCTGTTTCCTCATTCCTGGATTATGACCACTCTGCAATGCTGCCACTCTGATCTCTTGTCCTGGAAGTTTTCCCCATAGCATCTTGGATCCTCCCTTTTAGGAAAAGGCAATGAACATGCTTATACCTGCCCAGGTGAATTAAATGATTTCTGAAGGTCTCCTGTAACTTGAAATTAAGTGATTTTAGGAATGCTTGATAAGTTTCGCATATGAATAGATAACAGGAATAAAAAAAACCCCATCAAGGTATGTGGAATCTGTTTATGGTCCCATGATATGAAATAAAATCACAAACGTTTATACCTTCAGGCACTTTCATGTCTTTAACTATATGTATGTGTGTGTATATAATTATATATATATAAAACACATATATATATGTAAGTATCTAAGTAATTTCCTTTTAACACTCTTTTAGAAAGCACACAAGTAACATTTTATTTTCCAACAAGGCATGAGGAAATAAAATTACCTTCCCAAGGTCACATAGCAAATGTAGCTACACTAAGGTAAGACCAGAGCTCCCTTTGGTATCCTGGGATTCTGTTTTTTTTCACTGAACCACACCAAAATGAGGAAGAGGCCAGTGAAAATGTTCATGCAATTTCAGTTTAAGGCAGTTCTCTATAGAGGAGCATTACCAATCAAAGAAATTTTGATTAAACACACCCTTATCTATGCCTACCCAACTGCAAGGATGGGAATATGACAAAGAGCATAGTTATGTGGCCCAGATATGACTGACCAAGTATTTTAATCTAGAATCCAAATTTCCTTTGCAAACTTAATGATAAATACAGGATTCTTCTACAAGAAGATACCTCCTACCTCACTCTCAACTACAGTGTTCCAGTTTATTTAAAACCACACCCTTACCATCTAGCAGATTGGGCTGGACTTCTGTATTCTGCTTCCATCTCTGGGTCTGTGCTCAGTTAATGCTACTCTGGTAGCATGCCCATAAATTTGTTTTTTTGAAAAACTCATAAAGTTGCTTAAATTTGTCAACACATATCTGAATAGGTTTCAAATCGTAAACGAGAGTAGAATCACATTTTTAAAGCCTGGTTGTATTTCGCACCATGTGAAGGGAACGGCCCCAAGTAAGGGATTAGGAAACAAAACTACTTCAAAAAGCAGCTCATAGGAAGTTGGAAGGGAGACGAGGAAAGAGGCACATAAGCAAGGACACAGCAGGAGAAAATGCTGAGGAAGGCAGAGAAGAATGCAGGGTGCACTTGGACTGAAGGCTTCTCTATTACCATGCTTTTCAAATAACTTTTATGTTCTGCATTGGTTTGACATGGGCATTTAGGAGGGGAAGAAAATGTAATAGATTTTTTAAGCCAATTCCCAAGAATAATTTTAAAATTTCATTCTTTAAAAAGTAATCAAACCATTATGAGGACAAATACACTTTCAACAAATTAAATGCTTACATGGTGTCAAACATAAGGTCTCTTGGAAATGTTTACAACATAGCTTCATTCTACTAGTGAGGATAGCTGAAAGTTTTAGAACCTCAACCAACATCATTAAAATGAAGTTTTGCCTATAATCCAATTCCTTTAAAAATGAAAATTTTACCACAGTCTAGGACTATGGATGATCATTACTAATCACTGAGGCTGTAGCAGTCTCAAAGCGGGACACATTCCCACCAGGACTGACTGAATCCTCATGATGACTGAGCAACAACCTAACCATGGGTGCCAGTGCCTGGGTGCCAGTGTCTGCCTCCCAGTCCACCCTGTTTACATAAACCACAGGCCAGGACCTCTCTCCTCCACACTCATCTTTAAAACTACACAAATAATGTTTCTCCTGGCCTTTGCCAACTCTCTAGGGAAGAGCTATGAGGGAATGACATAATTTTTAGAGCAAATTTAGGGCTCTGAAGAGAAATGTGGTATGCTAATTGAAAGAATATAAAACTGATTGTTATCCTTACTTTGATGGAGCCTTGTAACAGTCTAGATACAAAAATACTTTAAAGAATTCTTATCAATTAAATGCCTAACCGATTTTCTGAGTCTTTCTGTTTGTAAATTTTTGGTATTTGGCACACCTGGAAAGTGAAGGGGTCTTTAAAAATTCTTACAAGGAAGATGACCTGTTTTCTATTTTCTCTAGGCAGGTTCATATCACCAGATGATGCCAGATATGGCTCAACTCCAGAGAAAACAACCTTCTTGGGGTCTTTCAATGGCTGTTTATGAGTATACAAAAAATGCTTCATACCCTGAGAGCTCATAAGATGGGTCTTCTTTTGATTTCATTCTATAGCATATGGATTTCTATGTGGCATTACATCCTCACCTCCTCTCATAATCAACTCCCCACGTGCAAATAGTTATTAGAGACTATTTTCCATGATTTTCTTTTCTACTAAAGCATCTACTTATAAGTGCATTCTACAAAAAGGGAAGAACAACAGGTGCCTCACTTTTCCTTAACTCATATCTGATGTTAGGTAGTTATCCTCATTGGTTAAGGGTTTGCAAACTGATTTATTTTATGGAGTCATCCTCTGAGGTATGTGTGGGCTGCTTGGAAACCATAAAGATGTTACCCACTTCCCTGATGCCTTAACACATGGATCCCTTTCTTCTTTTTTCTTCCTTAACTTGCTGGCAAAGACTGTTTAGATCATTTATATTCAGTAAATGCCCAAAATAAAATAAAGGAAAAATTTTCAAGTTTAAAACTGAACAAAAACATTAGTACAGAGAAAAAAAAAAAAGAAACCATTTTGTAGATAAACTTCATGCTCTGGTGTTGAAAGTTAAGGTCCACAAATCAAAAAGCAGTCATTTCTACAGAGCAAGGCTTTTCCACTGCTCTCTCAGTGAATCACGCTGTGGTTAGTTGAAAGTGCTGTTCACATAATAAATTAACCACCTCATTTCCTTCATCACCAAAATATACATAGCACCCCTATACAGATTTGTTTTAATAAAAGTAATAAAGCAAGCCCAGAGGTTATGGCTGTTATGACATAATCACACCTCTGAGATTTAAAAACACTCACTTGCACATCATGCCTCAAAAAGTCTCTGCAAGCCCCCCTCCAACAAAACCTAACTGCACTCATACCCTCTGGCCCCATTTATTCCAAATAAATAATGAAACAAAAGCCTTGTATATGTCAGGAGAAAATTCTCTCCTTCAATTATATATTTGAAAAGAAAATACATCTTTTTTAATATTGTACAATAAACAGCTTGGGTAGCCAGATCTGGATTATTAAAGGAAATATATCACCAGAGTTAACAGTGCACAAAGAAGGCAGCCAGCTAGCCTACTATCTCACCCAAAACCAAAGACATCTTCTAAAGGTAGTTGCTTAAAAAGACAACACATATATTTCTTATTGTGGAACTGAGAAACAAACTTCATTTTATAAAATTCAGGCAAATTAACCTGTCTTACTTGTAATGATATTTAAAATTATTGGGAATAACCCAGAAAAAAAAATCTCTCATCAACATAATTTTTCTTCAAAACAGATTTTTTTCCCTTAGAATTTCTTTCCATGATCACAAGAAAGACACTGTAACAGAACCATATACAGCGTAAGACAGATCTGGTGGAGAAATGTGCCATGAGTGAACTCACATCCTAATTTAATGAGGCAGTTTTCCTGTTTCTGTACCACATTATAATCATTTTGCAGGCAGGGTTCATTCCTGACCTAAATTCTATAAACCTCATAGTCCTTTCTACAGTATCATAAAATTAATTAATGCACACTGTCACTATGACGACACATTTCCCTTGAATTTAAATGCACTATAATCTTATCAGCAACTAAGTTTACCTTTGCTAGTCTTATAGACCATGATGAACACCCACCCCAACACACGTATATAAAGGAATGAGTTAAAAAATATTTCTGAACAATATCAGAAATACAGAATACAGTCTTTAAATTCTCAAAAGTAGTGCTCCTGATAGTTATTTTCTTTCTCTTCTCTATTAATTATCTAGTACAATCTTATAATTGAGTTTTCAACCATTCTAATGTGAACATTACATAGTCATTTTTTGCACTGAGTAAAGAATTACATCCAAGATTCTCTCTTAGTATGCCAAATAGTTATCCATGCATAATTATATACAAATGTTCAGCAAAACAGAAAGTACTATATAAATGCCAGAATTAAACATTTTGGGAATAATCTCATTCCACTACTTTTAGTGTACAGACTATACATTCTACACACAACCAATATCAGGCCTAATCAGTATACTAAAAAATTCCTCAGAGCTCCGTGACAAAGACAAAAACTCTATTTCTTTTATCAATAGCAATCTTTCCTCACATTCTACAGTCATTCTCATTCCAACTGCATGGCTATTCTGAAGCTCTCTGCTCCTAAATTCTCCAACACTTTTCCTAAAGAGATTCATTAACAAAAACAAAACAAAACAAAACAAAACAAAAAAAATACGAGTAACTAACATTTCAGATTTACTAAAAAATTTGAGGCTATAAATTTTTATGGTGTGTTCATAATAGAGTTAAAAATACAATAAATGAGTAACTATACTGATAATCTCCATTCATTCAGCAAATACTTACTGAATATCTATTGTGTGCCAGGTTCTGGGAGCTGTGGATATAGATGTGGAAGCACCTTGCTCTCATACAGATTCCAGTAGAAGAGACAGACAGTAAACAAGAGAATACTGTAATTTCAAAACTTTAAAAACTGGCTCTTCTTTTTTTTGGGGGGGTGGTGGTGAACATATACAGGTTGGGAGGGAACCTCTCCCAGTCCTGCACTCTTACACCTCTTTCCAGCCACTCTACCACCCTGCCACCTCAGGAGCTTCTCTCTTCTGAACTCTTGTCCATTTCCTTCCTTAGGCTATTTCATAGGCAAGAGGTGGGTGTCATCTCCTTAGGCATCCAGCTTCCTCCCTCTCATCTTCAACTTCTTTTTTTCTCCCTCTTTCTGATCAACATTTAAACACATTCAAATCCTGACCTCCTTAAAAACCCCTTTACTTTAAAGACTTCTATATACTTGTCCCTAAATACTCACCTTTCATTCAGTGCTCAATCTACTTCTCCCTTCTACCTCTACCACTACAGTGAAATTATTCTTGTTATGGTCACCATCAACATTTTTTTATTAAACACATAAGACACATTTTCAGTTCTTATCCTACCTTTATCCTTATAGTGTTTTGCAATATTGATTTTTGTTTCTTCAAACTCTCATGTCCCTTAGATATTGGCCAGTTCTGATTTTCCTCTTAAATTACTGCAATGTGGATTCAAAACACCACGAAATCTTGTTAAAATCAGATTTTTAAAAATTATGGTGACATTGGTTAATGAAATCCAATAAGTTTAAAGTGTACAATTAAACATTATAAAATCAGATCTGATTCAGTAGGTCTATGGTACAAGGCTTTCAGTAGGGTCTCTTGCTACTCAAAATATAATTCTCAGGCCAAAAGCACTGGTATCTCCTGAGCATTTACTAGAAATGCAGAATCTCATGCCCCACCTTAAACCAACTAAATCATAATCTTCATTTTAATAAACCCTGAAGGGTTTTATATGCACATTCAAGTTTGGGAAGCATTAGAACCAGTGGTTTCTCAAATCTTTACCATTAATACAGGAATTACAGTGCCACACCCCCATAATTTGTGATCCAATAGGTCTTGGATGGGGGTGCAAGAATTTGCAATTCTAACAAGTTCTCAGAAGATAATTGAGCTGCTAGTCCAGCAATCATATTTTAAGAATCAATGTTTCTCAACCCTGCCTGTATATTAGAATCACCTGCGGACTTTTCAAGTTTGTTGATGTTTCAAGCTCATCCCCAGACAACTAAACAAAATCTCAGGAATAGCATAGGATGAATGTTAGTCATATTATATCATTATTATAACATTATATTAACATTCCTTAAACATCTGTGCTACCCAACTCTGCCCTGTAAATAAGCACTAGAAATACAATCTACAACTTCGTCCTATGCCATATCCCTGAAATAACCATAACAAATGTGAGGAAAACAAGTAACATATAATTCTTAAAATTCACAGAATAAAATTCAATATTTGTCAAATGAAAAAGCTTTAAAGATAGTATTAAAACTATACATGGAGTATTTGATTTCATACAAAATTAAGGTATTAAAAATGAAAATATGAAAAATGTAACCTAATATTCAATGTACTTTTAAAATTTTCATTGAAAAAGGAAAATAACTTAATTTTTTTCTGATTATATAAATCTTCAATGTGAAATACATACACACAAGAAATTAAACCCAAACAAAATCAAAGTTCCTGAGATTAGGCATCTTTATCATTTGACTAAGCTTTCCAGCACCCTTTTATAAAATTATGACTATTTAACAAAACTTATAGAACATAAGGAACACCAAACAACTTAAGAAATAAAATATTATAAATACTGGTGAAACTCCTGGTGTACCCCTCCTAGTTCTCATTTTCCTCCCATTCCATGCCCTACCCAAGGTAACCACTATCTTATTCCAGTGCTTATTCCTATATTCTTACCACATATATTGGTATTCATAAATAGTATGTAGTATTGTTTTTCATAGCTTTAAATTTTATACCAATCATATAATACTGTACATATAACTTGCTTTTTCTATTAAGACTATTATCTTATGAGATTTATCCATATTAATACTGGTAGCTCTAATTGGGTCATCTTCACTTCTATTTAATGTTCCACTGAGTATGCTACAGTATATTTTTCTATTTTCCATATGATTGACATATTATTTCCAAATTTTTGCCACTATAGTGATTCAAGTAATTTCTTCTACATGTCTTTATGTGCACATGTGAGAGAATTTTTCAAGGCTATGTGTATCTAGCAACAAAATTACTTAGTTGAAGAGAATTTCTACCTCCAACTATATACTAAATTCCAATTACTCTCCAAAGAGTCTGTACCAGATGCTCCAAGTAATGTACAAGATCCCCAGTGCTACACATGGTTGCTAACATTCAAATAGTAAAATATACACACAACCTGAAAGGTTTCTCATTATGGTTTTACTTCGCATTTCCTCAATTACTAGTGAGAATGATGATTTTCACATCTATATTTTTTTGTGTCTATCTCCTCTTCTGTCAATTGCCTTTCATATCCCTTACCTACTTTCTGTTAAATTGTTTTTCTTTTTTTCCTCTTGATTTGTAGACCTTTATATAGTTGGTATCCTTTATAGATAATGTAGTTGCAAATACCTTCTCTCTGTCTGTGGATTTTCCATATACTGTTTTCTGATTCAAAAATGTTTTTAGACTCTAAGGTAATGAATTTATTAATCTATTCTCTTATGGAAGTATTTTTAATGTCATGTTTAATTTTTTCCAATCTCCATGATAATTACTAGTTTTAAACATTGTGAAAATACCTTAAGTTTTAGAAATCCTAGCAGTGATTTCTGTGCTGATATAGAAAAACTAGAAGATGAACTTAACCAGAAACTGAAATTGATCTAGTTTCAATGTCCAAGGTCAATGACAAAGAGTAAGCAAACAAAAGATAAAAGAAATTAGATATTTCACTGTTAGCAATTTAAAGTATCATTGGTAAAAGTTTCTTCAAATCATACTAACATTTCACAATTATTTTAAAGATAAGTAATGGTGTTAAACTGGAGTGTGTATATATACATGGCTTATTCCACTGTCAGTGATTTCTAAGTACCTGAGAAAACTAAATACTTCAATGTAGAAAGCATAATTCATTTGAAAGTGAAAAAAATATATGGAGTAAAAATTTAAAAACTTTAAGTTTAAGCAATAACTGGCAAATTTTAATATATGAGTTTAGTTCATACTCCCAGTCAAGGTCAATAACTTGTTTTTCTTCAGTTATGGAAACAGTTCAGTTATGGTTACAAACAAAATGAAATACCTGAATTGCAAGGCTAAGTTTGAATTTCATTCATAATACCCAGTAAAGTAGACTCAAGTATAACCTGTATTCTGGGACTACATAAGGGACAAGATTGTAAAAACATTCTGGCAAGGAACTCACTCATTTGAACAATGCCTGATTTTTAGAACAATTCTGTATTTCACCTTTGTGCTTCATCTATTTCAAAACATTGTTTTAGAACAGGGGCAAAAATCCAGGTAAAAAATCACCTAAGTATATATATGTGGGACAAACTCTTTTCTATATCCCACTACAATAACAAATAATTAAGGGATTAAAATGTTTGAAAGAATGTGGGCAAACAATATAGGGTAGATGAAGAACCTTATTACCTTTTACAGACCTAAACTAAAACTACATTTCATAATTCCTACATTTTAACTACAGCTGCAAAAAAGTTTTCAACAGAGTAATGTCTCCACTGAAGAGTTGTTTTTGTTTCTACCCAGAACCAATCCCACACAAAAAATGAAGAAGAAAAATACAAATTCCCACCTTTAAGGTTTTACCATGAAAAATTTCAGCTGGAAAGGTTATTTTCCTTTTACAGTGACTCCTCATTATCCAAAATAATGAGGAATAAAGATGGCCTGGATATAGAAAATCCACTAAGGGTTCCAAAACCTCATTTTGGAAAACTATTTCATTCTCTAACATCATCAAATGATCTAACAGAGAGGCACAAAAGGAAGAAAGAGGGCTGTTCTGTCTTTCTTACTTTACTGTGCATCTCATTAACAAATAGAGGTGTTAATGAGTATAGAGGTTTCTAAAAACTGTTCAAAGAAGAAATAAGCAGCAAGTAAATCCAACTGACTTAAGTTGTGCTTTCAGGGTATGACAAGGCCAAGCTAAACCACCATTCCCCATGTCCCAGAGAACCCAATGGAGCCAACCCTGCATCATCCTGCTCTCACCCTGGAGTGTTTTCTTGGGAGTAACACCAAGCCACTTTCCAGCAAAGTCTTTAGGGGTCAGTTAGGGATATGTTGTCATTTGACCACACTGGTTGCCTCTCTCTCCAGAAATAATGACAGGCATGTGTTTTTAAAATCAGCTCTCCCCATTCCTTAGACAAGGATTGGAGTGCTGTCTTTAACATTTTAGCTGTTATGAAACCAAAAGTATTTGTTTCTATTGAAATAATAATATTGTAGCTTCTATTATTTCATCTAACTATTTAACATTCTTTCCTTGAACAGCTTTCATTTTTAAAGTCGGCAATGTTTGTCCAGCTTCAGAATACATATAAGTATTACATTTATACTAAAAACATTTAGAGGTCCCAAATGAAAAGAAATTCAGTCCCATTCTGGTTGTATTGAAAGTCTATTCTATCAACACTTAAGATTAAGTGGCCCATTGGCTGGGATATGGAAATGGATCTATATTTTACAACAAATTTTTCCTGACATATTCATGATGAAAGGATTGGGGAAAAAAAAGTTAAAAAGAAGAAAATAAAAATCTCTAATCACACTAACAAAGACATATATCAGTCATCAGCCAGATATTTTTTTCTTTAGTGCAAATGTACATCTATGATTTTAAAAATAATTTTACTGCAATTTAGAAATATTATGTCCAGAGTAATTTCTCATGTCATTAAATGCTCCCTGAAAGCCTGACTTTTTAATGGCTGTATAATATTTTAACTGATGAATATATCATAACTAATTTAACTATTTTTCTATTATAGTTGCTTCCAATATTTTGCTACAACAGCAAACTTGTATACAAATCTAATCAGCAGTTCTTATTACTGCCTTAGAAGAGATCTCTAAAGAAAGAACTACC
The DNA here is from genome assembly GCA_030015415.1 of Cynopterus sphinx. Lineage (NCBI taxonomy): Eukaryota > Metazoa > Chordata > Mammalia > Chiroptera > Pteropodidae > Cynopterus > Cynopterus sphinx. The sequence goes on along the minus strand of CM057383.1, from coordinate 33,164,391 downwards.
AGGTCAAAGGGATGCATTTTTTCAAAGTGCATCATCATTAGGTATCGACTATTTGCTTAAAAGTGACAATTTGCACTTCCACCAACAATGTATGTGAATGCTCATTTCACTGTAGCCTTCTCATTTGCAAAGGTGTTTCAGATGTTTATCATTTCATTACAACTTTACTCAATTGTTAGGTTGATATACTAGCCCCTTGTTTAATTTGGGTTTCTCTCATAAACATTTGTATTTCATCTATGATAAAATGGTATATAGAAGCTCTTTATGTATTTTATGTAAATTTTTATATAAACCCACATACAAATGTGCACAAATCAACCAGACCAAAACCTTAATAATAAAATATGTAGTTATCTATATATATACAGTGGAATACTATTTGCCCATGAAAAGAAATGAAGTTTTGATATGTGCTACAGCATGAATAAACCTTGAAAACATTATGCTAAATGAAGGAAGCCAGTCACAGAAGGCCACACATTCTATGATTCCATTTATATGAAATATCCAGAAGAGACAAACCTATAGAGACAGAAAATAGATTAGTAGTCACCTAGGACTAGGGAAGGAGGGGGTGATAGAGGGCAACTACTAATGGTTTCTTCTTGGGGTGATGAAAATGTTAAAAAATTAGACAGCAGCAATAGCTTTTACAACCAACCCTATGAATACACTACAAATCATTGATTGACCTGTGCACTTTAAGTGGGTGAATTTATGTATGTATGTACATGTAGGTATAGTATGTGATTATATCTCAAAAAGGCTATTTTAAAAATGTGTGTCAATATGTGGTGGTCTATTAAGACTCCTACAAAAAAAAAGTGAATTTGTCTTTTGCTCTAATTTTTAGAAGTTTTAATATCGCATATTTTTTGGAGCTATGGCATTAGAGAACACAGAATGCTCAGGGCAATCATATCTTTTTGAAAGACTGAAACTGTTATTAATCTGCAATATCCCTCTTTAACCTGTTTGATGCACTTTGCCTTCAATTCTATTTAGCCTGATCAATCAACATTGTTATGACTTTCATTCATGTGAAATTTTTTCAAGTTTCTAATATTGAGGTTGCTTTTTTCTTTACAAGTATCTCTTGCACATATAGTGCTATATTTTATTTTTTGAAGTCTGAGATTCTATTAATAGGACAATTTAACCCATTAACCTTTACCTATTACCTACACTTATTCCTGTCATCATATATTTCATTTATTTACTATGCTCACTTGTTTTCTTTCCTCTGCCTTTGGTTAAGATGATAAACTTGTTTGCTGTCATGATTTATATTTAATATCCTATTTGTGGTTATTATTCATATATTTCCGATTATGTTTTTCTAACAAATTAGAGTTAATCTAGATCTGAATTGTTTTCTCGAAAAAAAAAAAAAACCTGAATATTTTATCACTTCTTTTTCTTCTGCCCTCCCATGTTGAACTAATTTGATTCAGATTGATAATATTTAAAGATTAACATTACAGATAAAAAAAAACTATGAGACTCAACTCTGTATACCTTTTATTGTGTGTGTTTGTGTATTGCAAAACTCTCCACTGTATCCTTAACTCATTACTATTTCATCACAACATGCCCTTCCATTCTTTGGGTCCCCTCTTCCCATTTTTTTGTCAGGAGTACTTCCATAAACAATACTTTCAAAAAAGGGCTGACTAATCAGAGAAGGTGAATCATTACAGGTCCAAAAACGCTTTTATTTTCCTCTCACACTTATTTGCTATTTTTCCTGAATACAGAATTATGAGGTCAAAATATTTCCCCTAGAACTTCAAAACTACTGCATTTCTATCTTCTATCACTTTTTTTTTTTTTTAACTCATAATAGGGCTGATGTTAATATGATTCTTTCCTTTGTAGATAAAATATGTTTTCTCTCTGGAAGCTTTTAATCAGTCTCTGTTTATCGCTAGCATTCTGAAATTCCCCATCCAAGTACTAAGTACTAACCAGGCCTAACCCTACTTAGCTTCCAAAATCAGACGAGATGGGGCACATTTAGGGTAGTAAGGCCGTAGGATGGCACATGAGTGTAGGTCTTCTATTATTCTCTTCTTCAGCACTTTCAAAAGACTTGTCTGTCTTCAGTTTGGAGAAATTTTCTCCTGTTCTTTCTCTGATTATAATCCCCTCCATTCTCTTTATTTGAATCTTCTATTAGATAAATGTTAAAGCTTTAGAATGTCTTCTACATATGATTTTTCATTCATGCTTTCCATTTTTTTTCAGTGTAAGATACATTCTAAAGAATCTCTTAGCTCAGTCTTCCAATTCATTACTTTGCTTTTAGCTGTGTCTACTCTATCCTATTTGTTTTGAAAATCTTAGCAATCATATTTTTAAATTCTAAGGATGGTTTAATTTCATTCTACCCCATGTTTGTTTTATAAATGCAATAACCTCTCTTGTCTCTCTATGAATATTAATTTTACTTATTTCAAAGTCTACTGACTGTTCATTGTGTGTTATTTTTTGCTTATTAAGTTTGGTGTCTCGCTTTTCTACCATAGGTTTTCCTTAAATGTTTAGTGATTCTTGGCAGCAAGATCATTTCAGAGTCCCTATTTGGCTGCCTGTGTATGCTGTTTCTGTTTACCACCATCTTCCTCAAGTGGTAATGTGGGAAATATAAGATATGGTGATAGCTATCACATATAATTCAGGAGTTTATCTTGCCAGGATGGGGCTTCTTGAGCTTCCTGATAATCAAAGGCTACTTGAGGATCTCCCAGCCTCTGGTGGCCTCTGTATTATACTCAGTGCTTTAGTTTGAATTCACAGTACATTGCAGAAGGGGTTACTGCAGGCCTACCCACTCTATATATACCTCCTTACCTAATGCTTACTATAGGGCCCCTCCCCACTACTTGAATATGATTCTTGTTTGAGAACACTATTGATCCATATATTTTGAGATGTTGTCCAACAGGTTTTATTTTTTCACGGGTGCAATTCCTCATGCAGAATGTCTTTCAGAAATACCTGAAATTTCTATCTACTGACAAAACCCTTTCTTGTTTTCCCATGCTATTATCAATTTAGTCATATAAATGTGGGTTTACATAGGTACAGATATATATGCATACCTTATCTTATGGAATCTGCAGTCGTAAGTATGCCAGTAGTGGTAGTAATGAAGTTAAAGATTATCGCGAACTTTTAGCCTATCATCTTGATCCCATTCTCGATGTCATTATTTACTAGGCTGTACTCCAATGTTAACATGGCTATTTCTCTAAATCCCATACTTGTATCTCCAACTCTTATTTGACATTTTTTCTTGGATTTCTTATAGGTATCTCAAATTTAACATATCCAAAATGAAATTACTGACCAGGCATCGTTCACATACCAGGATCTTTCGAATAAATTCTTAAAACTCCTTTCCTTCACTTATCACTTATAACAAGTAGTCTCTACAAAATAGATTTAACTTCTTTCCAATTCTACTGCCATTAATATTTTTTCAAGCCACCATCATCTTTCACCTGGGGTAAGTAATAGCCTCCAAACTGATCCTACTGCTCCTACCCACCTGCCCCTCTAAATCATTTTCCCTAGCATAGACAGAGTAAATGTTTAAAAATGCAAATCAGATCATGTCATCCCTGTTTTTAAACTCTTCCACTACTTTCCACTGTTATTGGAAAATATTCCCATTTTTTTCATGTTAAATGCTATCTCTGAATCCAAATCTGGAGACTAGGTCTCTGCTATTTACTTAAAGACCTTTTGATGCTAACTGCTTATTAGCCTGCCTGGGTTCTGTAAGTTTGACTTGCCCTTTTGTTTGTTCTACTAGCTTGCTGAAGTATTCCATAACTTCACCTAAAATACCTACATCATAAAACTGCTAGAGTTGTACTCTAGATACTAGGTATTTTTATATGTAGCTAGATCAGTCCCCTCGGTAACTACCCATCCCAAATGAACAAGTCCAGTTAAAAGCCTAACTTTCTAATAAAATGGGAATATTCCCAATTAAGTTCTAATAGATGACAGACTACTCCAGGCTTTGTCAGTGTGATCCCAGGTAAAATCCTAGAACACAGCTCTTTTTCTGTCATATGAGTGGGTAGGGTTGTATGATTTTTAAGGTATCTTCTATTTCTAGTGGTCACAGATTACATGACCTAATGTAGTATTTCTTTAAAGTATAGTACCTATAACTCAAATCTTATGAAAATTATACAGAGGGTAATATTCTATTTAGAGTTAAGGAAAACTTTCATCGAAGAGGAAAGTAACACAACTCGAGGTTTCTGGAGACAACATGGATTTTACTTTATCAAGATTTCATGCTGTCCTCAATTCCCCAATAAACATAACCTCAAGAATCGAAAATACAGTAATAACAACAACAAGCACTATAACTACTTTTACTACTACAAAGTAACAATTGAAAGCTTTTAGGCTCATACTGGGTAACGATCAAAAACTAACCATAATAATCAAATAAAAATGAAAAAAGGTAAAAAAAAAAAAAAAGGTAACAGTAAGTACCAAAGGCTTCTTTCTGAAAGACTGATAAAGACCAATAGTTCATACTGGTTTACACAAAGAGCCAACATATCCCCCTTGTCCCATAACCCCTCCATTTTTATAATAATGTTAAAAGAAAAGGCTCTCTAGATTAAGTTGCTAGTGAGATCAAATGTGCCAAAAGTCTTTAAATCTGACTACAATCAATTCTAAGTCTGGATCAAAACCATAAACACAGAAAAAAAAATCCCTTTATTCCCTAATAACTTATAACTCCTAACTACCTTCCTACAAACTGTATAACCTTTGAAAACTGGAATCTATTCCCACTGACAATTACTAGGCCAAGTTTGAGTATTGCTCTTTGTATTGATGGGTTTCATAAATTAAATGATACACATTGCTTTACCTGATACATTCCAACTCCAATGTGCTTTGGCTCGATTTTCACTAGCTCAGCTAATGGATCTTGTACACGCCTTGCTATAGAAACTGAAAAAACAGAATCAGAAAACAAGTATGTCTTAACATGAAAAGCAGTATCCAGATAATTGGTCATGATAGTTCCTCATAACACAAGTACTTAAATCTATCCCTCTTTTTCTCCTCCCCAAAGACCAACAATTTCACACAAAAAGTGAATGTAAAATTTCAAGATTAATTATGCTATCAGAACCACTAGGCATTCCTGAACTTAAATAGAGTGAACGGGTTATATATATGAAAGAAAAAATAAAACATTTAATTGCTATACTTATAATCACCTGTTCATTCTTTAAGTACAGATACAGCAAAATAGAGGAGATCACACTTTAATGAACAAGTAGGTATCTGTTTTACTTTTATATAATCCTGCTTTATTATAAACATGGCATACATTTTTATGTCAAATATATTTATTAGGACTAGATCCTGATAATGACGAGTGAATGATGAAATCTTATGTTATTGCAAACAATGATCAAGTCAGTTGGCTAGTGAATGTACTTATATTGCCTTGAATATGATTGCAAGATTACTCTGTAAAGTTATCTGAGTCACAACTGCTTGTCTCTTAATACACACACAATCCTAATCACCTTCACCATCACAATTCATGTTCAAGAGACTTGAAAATTAACTTCAAATATTTCTTTACTTGTGCCATTTTACTTGGTCATCATTCATTGTCATCTTTTTTTTTTTTTTCTACCTAATGTTAACAAAATTTCCTATTTAATTTAGCTTATAAGATAGATCTAGCTAGAGAAAAAAAATTTAATATGAATCTTAAGGATATTTCTAAAGTCAGCTCTTTTTGTTTCTGGGTAGCATAGCTACATCGAGTCTCTATATATGAATAGCTTTTATTTTATAAATACATAATAACTAATCCACCTACACATATAGAAGGTTGGATAAAATATAAATTCATTAAGTGAAGGAAATCAAAGGAATCCTCTGACAGTTCAAGGTCTGGCAACAGAAGCCACCTCTTACAAGTGATGACCAGATTCTCCTATCACTAATTTGTACTACCTCTCATCAGAGGTAAGATCTACTGTGAACATGAAGTTCACTGCACAGTCATTTAAGTCTTTTCCATATATTCCATTAGTACTTCTAACATATCATGAAATGGCAGCTTACAAGGCAAGCTTAGAGAACAATAAGCTGGTGTTATACAATCTGACTATTTCACCCACAGAAGAGACAGGGATTCCAAGGCCTGCACATACACCTCACAAAATGTTAATTAGTGAAAACCATTGTAGGTTACAGAAGAAATGGTTTTCTCTAATAACCACTTTTATAATTACGCATTGAAAATACATGCCACCACCCGACATTTTCTAAAAGCAAATATTTCTTTATTCTAGCCTTTATCTATATATAATTCAATAAGAATAATTTTCAAATACATACATGCTTTTCCCAAATACATTATTGATTAAAAAAGCCAACAACAACACACAACAGTAAACCAAGTTAAGGATAAAGGCATCAGAACATTTAGTATGCAGGAAGGTAGTATTAGAAATTCGATAAAAGGATATCAATAATAGATATATCTCTCAAATGAACCCCTTCAGGAAAACCTACATTACGAAAATTTAAACTTAAGAAATTGGATAGAGCAATTGAATAATTTGATAAATGTCGGTAGATTCTCGTATTTTAACATTTCTAAAATACACAATAGGGTTTTAAACTATTTTCTACCTACCTGGTGCCCTTCTAACCGTTTCACTGCTACTGCCTCCCTTGTTCATCCTAATATTGCTAAATGCAGTAACAATGGACTGGAAATTAGTTTCTAGGTGACATATTAATTCTACAATAAGTCCTAAGAACTCTAGAGTTACAGTGTCCCTAATAAACATTTGCAACATAGACTCTAGTATTTTTAAAACAGATTATTTCCCTTTCAGATACTATTCACTTTACACATCATAAAAACTCAAGCATGGAAGAAATGGGAGGCAAGAAGATGGACATTGTTTAAAGCCGAATTTAAAAAGCAGTATGCCCAGCCTTTGGAGAGATGGTGCTGTTTTCCTGCTAGAAGGATAACCAAGAAAAGAATTATGCAATAGACAGTAATAATAACATGTATAGATTGAGAATGACCAAGCTGACAAGAGATTCCTGAAAGTAAGAAACAGATAGTAGTTCAAAGAAAGGGAGTTAATAGATTACTGATAAAGATCATGAAAAGCAAGAAAGTCATGACCTGAAACTTGGGGTACATTCACATTTTGAGATAGAAAAGAGAAAAACAAAATAGTAAAAGAGACAAAGGATGAATGGTGAGGAAAGCATAGTAACAGAAGTTAAGACATGAGGTTGCTATGTGCCCCCAAATTTCTACTCCTAGTTATATACTCAAGAAAAATGAAAACATGTCTCCAATAAAATTCTGTACATGAATGTGCATAGTGGCATTATTCATAATAGGTGAAAAAGTGAAAACAACCTAAATATCCATCAACTGATACTTGTATGAATAAAATGTAATATATCCATACAATGAAAAATTATTTGGCAATAAGAAGGAACGAAGTGCTGATATATAGTATACCATGAATGAACCTTGAAAACATTATGCTAAGTAAAAGACCCAGTCAGTCACAAAAGACCACGTATTGTAATGATTCAATTTATATAAAATATCCGTAATAGGCAAATTCATATAGACAGAAAACAGATTAGTGTTTGCCAGGGGTTGGGGAGAAGAGGGAAAGGGAAGCTGATTACTAATGGATATGGGGTTTCTATTCGCGGTGGTGAAAATGTTCTAAAATTAGATATTGGTGATGGTTGCATAATTCTAACTATACTGAAAAACACTGACACACTGTAAAAGGGTAAACTGTATGCTATGTAAATTATATCTAAATGAAGCTATTATGTATTTTTTAAATGCAGTATATCCAAATATATGACAAATACTATTTTGCCCACATATGACATCAATATTTGTCTGTATCACTACTATTTACCGTTGTTCAGGAAATTCTAGTTAATGAATGCAATTGGTTAAGAAAAAAAGAAGGCATAATTACTGAACAGACAAAAACTAGATTATTATTATTTACAGATGATGACTGTCTACCTAGAAAACTCAAATAAGTCAACTGAAAAAATATCAGAATTAGTAAGATTTCAATCAGTGGGCTGGTTTCAAGACACCCAGGCAAAAATTGATGTTCCACCATGTGCCATCAGCAACCAATAAGAAAATATCAAGGAGAACCCATTCATTTGTGTGTGTGTGTGTGTGTGTGTGTGTGTGTGTGTGTTTTGCTTGTTAGAAATGTAAAACATGCAAAACCTTTAGGTATGTAAACTGTGGCCTTCACTATATGGTGATTTGGCCAATTCTCTGTGAACTCTCCGATTGCAGTTTCTTTAGGTGTTTTCTCTTGTGTTGGTCTGAATCCCCTAATCTCCTGCAGGGAAGGAAGATTGAGTCCTCTCTAAGGTCTCTATGACAGCATGTAAATAATTATTTAACCGTTCTTTTGTCACTACGGATCCTCACTCTCATGTACAACCTGTGTCCTCCAGTATAGAGACCTTCCATTTAACCCTCTTGAGAGAATAAATTTCCAGTGTTCTGCAAAGGTGGAAGAAAGAAAGTTATTCAAAATGTGTGCAATGGGAAGTTCTGTTTCACTGATGTGAAATTCACATAATATAAAATTAACATTTAAAAGAGTGCAATTCAGTGGTATTTGGTATACTTAAATGTGACAACCACCACTTGTAAAAAGTTCCAAAAAATATTTTATCACCTTAAAAAAAAACCCTGTACCTATTAAGCCATCCCTCTTCATTTTCCCCTCCCCTCAGTCCTGGCAACCACCAATCAGCTTTCTGTCTCTACAGATTTGCCTATTCTGAGCATTTCATATAAATGTAATCATACAATATGTGGCCTTTTCTGTTTGGCTTCTTTCACTTAGCATGTTTTCCATGTTGTAGCATGTATCAGTACTTCATTCTTTTCTATGGATAAAAATAAGATTCCAATGTATGAATATGCCACCTTTTGTTTATCCATTCACCTGCTACGGACATGTGAGTTGTTTCTAGCTCTTGGCTACTGTGAATAGTGCTGTTATGAGCATTTGTGTACAAATATTTTTTGAGTACCTGTTTTCAATTCTTTTGAGTATACACTTAAGAAGATAATTGCTGGTTTATATGATCTATAATGTTTAACTTGGTCTAACTGCTTTTTTTAAACAGACCTTTAACCAATCCTCTTATTTTAGACCCACTCTCAGCCCTCCCAAAATACTTCTAAAGGTGCTTGATACATTTCCTGAACCTATGCATTTTCTGTGATCTATTTTAGATTAGTTTACTGTTTTCTACAATGCTGTCTTAGTATTCAATTTTCTCAAGTTGGTTAGATAACTTTGTACTTAGTCATCTGCTTTCCAGCTTCTAAACTGTTGCTATTAACTCTCTCATTCTCTTTGTCCTAGTGAATTTGACTTCATTCTATCAAGTTACTGTGATTTTAATATTTCAGAAAGAAGTGAAGGAATAACAGGTATACTCAATTTTCCATTTTAAATCAGGAATCTATACTAAACATTTTAATGCCATCTATCTAGTAGTCTACCCATCCAATTTAAATGCCTCTCATGTATAATGTATTTATTATGTGGGAATATAAGCATATAAAAGGATAAACTCTGTTTTCAACAAACTGGTCAAGAAGATGTGGTAATTTGAAGTTATTTTCTTATATATGTTTAACACTTGTATGAATGTTGAGGTTCTGTTATATTCTGATATAGTAAACTCATGGAGGGATGAAAGGTAAAACTCACACCCACAGGTAGGTCAGATCTCAAATGAAGTATAAAGTCATTCCTGGCATCAAATACTGGGAAAGGGAAAGACTCTCATTCAGAAAACAGGAATTGAAAATGAAGTGGGCCCTAAAAAGCAAGAGTGGAGACTCTCAGCTTCTTTCAATATTTGCCTCCAGGACTAAATTCTGAAGACTCAAAATGTCTAGTTAGATGTTTTGAGTTAATATGGATCAAATGTAGTCAATGCCCCATAGAAAGAAGCTGAAACACAGAAGAATGCACACCTGCAGTGAATCACAAACTGAAGACAGAGCTAGATTTCAAAATCAGAGTACTTAGGAACAGATAGTAATTCCTCTTTTTATTATTTCCTATTTTCATAAAGTCTTGTTGGAATGTAGTAATATTGTGTCATCTTATAATACTGTGACAATAGGAGGTCTGAGGGACCACCACCTCCTAGACAACATGTTTTCCCAGTACCCTGTTGGAAGATTACCTTTCAGTGCCAACTTGGGAGGTTGTGAATTACAGAAGTACACAAATATTATGTACACCCTTACTGGCTATGTGGCCCCTTTAAGCCTTTTAAGCCTTGGCTTCCTCATCTATAAAGTGGGATTAATAAATGTCTCATAGGGCAATTCTGAGGATTAAAAAAATAATCCTGGTAATGCATTATTTATCACAATGTTTCACATATATTAGGTGCTTAAAAAAATAGTATTAGCAGCTCCTACAATGATTACTATATCTATAATTATTACTATTATTATCATTATTACAGGCAAGTATCAAAAAAGTACATGGCAAGAAGGGAGAAACCATAATGAGCTGGGGTGATAGGGAAAAACTTCACAGAAGCAGCAAGATTTTGAGTTAGGTTCTGAGTTTGAGAAGACAAACATTTTAGATAGGGACTATGTCATGAAATGAAAAACTGAAGAGAAACTACAAGCTTTTCTGGATATAAGAAAGAAGTTTTTACCTTTAAATTAATGCAAACAAACAAACAAACAAACCCTTCAAATATACATCTCCCGGTATAGATTTTACGAATAGCTGATAAAACTTGATGAGAATACTTAAGGAAAAAATTCAATAAAAAGTCAGTTTCTAACAAAGTAGTTTGATTATCTACATTACACAGGAAAATACTTTGGCCAGAACTAATATCTTGCTTGTGATACCAATTACATTCACTAGATTTATCCAAGTATCTTAATTTCTTCACACACAAGAATTTAACTCTTCCACATTGCAGAAATCAAAGCAACTTAATACAACTAAAATCATAACAGGCTCGATTTAAACAATATATCACTGATATTCCCCATTAGCAAAAGAGAAACTGGTCATTTGACAAATATTTAGCAATACACTGAAAGCCTGTGTAGGCTCATACATTTGACTATAAATAGTTTTAATGTTAATATATTACTTTTTGCCAACAAAAAGCTAAAATACTTTGTTTTAATAAACAGAGTGCTAAGAGTATTTATTTTTGTTAACTCTCTAGCATTTAATTTTACTAAAGATGTTTTGGTTTAATTTTTCATTCTGGAATACTATGCTGTGTTCTTTACAAACAGTATTCTTCCTTTTCTTTTCCAATTATTATTCCAACCAACCACTTCTTTCTAACATGCCTATTCATAAATATATATCTTCTAAAATTTTCTTGGATATTTAAATATTTTGTTATAAAAACAAGTCTAAACTGTCACAATCATAGGCTTCTGTGATTGTGCCAAGCTTCTTACCTGCACTTCTCAAATTAGGGTCCAGTCCTGGCATCTCTTTGTTAGCTTCAGAGCTGACACTGTAGACGGATGCTCCTGCTTCATTGACAATACTGAGAAGAAAGGAAAGGGAAATATCACTTTCCAAATTTTTGTCTGGTCACTGAAAATAATAAGAGTAGGTAAGAAAAAAAAAGTTGCAGGGAAAAGTGCTCTTTCTATTTCAATGACACCTACAGAATTTAATTTTCCATTAACACAAAGTGATTAAGCAGTGTTTGTTTTCTTCTCATAGGAAATACACAGATTTAAGTCCATAATAAATTCATTCAGTTGTTTTCTGTTAGTAATGAGAAAATTTATAGATGAACACAATAATACTCCCCCATGATGCCAACTTCAAGAATTTCAAAATATACTTAGCTTCTCTTGCATTTATAATCCACTATTCACTGACATTTATGACTCTCATCTGAATCAGTCTTTCTAAAGCATCTTGGAAAGCATATAGACATGCATATTCACATATGTGAATATACATGAAAACCACTGCCATCAACACTGCCATTGTTATTATCTGATTATAATTAATCACCACAATGTGTAAAGGAAAGGGATCAGACAGGATATTACCCCACTTCTTTACAGGAGGGTCTGAAATCATATTTTTAGTAAACATGAAATAATTCTGTTCATGCAGATGTTATGCCATTTAATTTCACCATTTGGTTAATGAAAGCATCATACATATCCTCTTCTTCTCTTCTCTGGCTTCAAATACTTTTGAAACCACAATGGGAACACTCTCTTACAGATGATATTTGATTGGTAGTTGACATGTGTATAGGTTGTCAAATATTTTAAAATTAGAGATCTTCTTTATGACGATGTGCAAAGAAACATCCTCTACCCTAAATACTTACATTACCTATGGCTATCTACCATGTGACCATAGAGGTGTCAAGGTTCAAAATCAGAAACATGTTAGTGCTTATTTTTAATCCACTCTTGGAAACCTCTCTCTCTTTCTTTGCTCAAAGCACAAAACCAAGCACTTTTACAGACATTATCTCATTTAATCATTCTGGGGGGATTTCTTTTTTTAACAGATAAGTAATGTGCGAAAGGTCATAAACTTGGTAAGCAGCTGAGCTGGATATGAATCCTAACCTGCTTGATTCTCAAGAATGAGCTCTTAACCAGCACAAGCACAAGCAACTTCTGAATAGCTTCACAACTCATCAAAATGAAAACCCATATTTTTGTGCTAAACAACAAATGCAACATCTTTTTAAGGAAGAATTACTATCTTAAACAATAGATCCATCGGAACTCATTTCTTTCTTTTTCTGACTTCAATTTTGATCAAAAGGTGAGTTTTGTTTTCTTACATATCTAAAGTAGAACCTAAAGCATAAAGAAGTTTAAATATGTTCTACAATTTCAGAGACTAACTTTAAAATTAAAAAGGTAATTGTGCTTTTTCTCCAAAATAAATGTCAGAATATGCTTATCTTCTACCATATGATGATCAAGGAGAAAATATAATGTCAAATAAAGCTTGAAGAAAATTCTTAGTGTGACATAACATGATGTTAAAGACAGCATGCTAGCAGTGATTTTTTTATTTCCATTACAGTAGCACTTTCTAACCTGGGTCATTGGATTTCTGGGCCGGAAGAGGCAGGATTAATTAAAATCGTATCCAAAATGTTTGTGCTAATACATTTTTTCTAGGAAAGAGGGTTATAGTTTTCTTGATTACTTAAAGAAATTCATTGCCTCACAAAAGGTTAAGAAACCACCATGGTATAAGAATATTTAATCACCAGCCATGGAAAATTTGGTTTCAAACACAAATCAAGAGTCAAACAGTTTTTTCCTGAAAAACCAGAGTATCCATCAAGTGCAAGCTGGACCTATTAAAAAAAAAGAGTGTTTTTTAAAATCTCACTGGATTTATTTGCTATCATTGCCAGAAGCCTCCAAAATCGCCACTATTTAAGCAGAGGGAACTTAAATGATAAATAAGAATTTCAATTAACTGTTGCCTTTACAATTGGGTACCTGAGAATTTGCTGGGTGATTCACTGTCTCTTGGAAGTTATAATTCTCAATAGACTAAGGGAAACTGTTGCAAAGAAAAACACTCAGATAATAAATATTCCTCCAAATACCATACTGCCACTTCTCTTAAACTGAGGAATACAAAACAGATGTGACACACTGCACCCAAAGATTTTAGATTAACATTAATATTAAATCAATACAAAATGCAGTAAATTTCATATGCTTTAGTTATTAGATAGCATGGATCCAATAAACAGTTCACTACTAAGCACAGATCAGAATGTTTAAATAATCTAAATGAACAGAAAAACCTCAACACTGATTACTTCAATATAAAACATATAAGGATCTAAGAAGTATATGTGGCAAGAATTAAATGAAACAAATCAAGCTGGTAGTGGTGATGATTTTTTCCAGGAGAAGATGCTAAGAACAAAAGTAATGTCCCTTCCCCCTTGTTTTTACTTTTATTTGGAGTTCAAGAATAGACATTCAGTAGAAAGTATGCTAGATATTATCAGCCACTTTCTATTTATTGAGAAACTATTTTAAAAATTAGTCCAATTAACTCTATTTTGAGAAAAGCAAAATTAAACATTAAAATTCAGATATTTTATAATTTCATAAGTTTTACATTTTGCAAAACACATTTCTATAAACAAATTAGGTTTATAATCTTAGCAATTTGATTATTTTAGATTATTTTATGTATTTTTCCAAAACGCAAATAAGAATAAGGAGAATTTATTATCTGGGGGGAATTTAATTGACATTGTTGTAACTGGACTAAGGTTTTGAGATTACTACAGCACTCTGAAGCCCCTTCGAATTGCTAGTTTAGACAAACATAAATAGATAATATGGCATCTCAAACTTTAAATATGTGAAAATACATTTCAGAATTTACCATTGGACTTCCATTTTAACAGATCTATGTGTTACTGTGCTAATTCTCTAGAATTAGATTGGTACTTTTTAAAACATTTAATCTCATTCAGCACTATTTTAGGGTCTAAGTCTTTTTTATTAAAAAAAAAAAAAATACAAGCCACACACTCATAACCTCAAAAGCAAATAAAATGCCCACAATATAGATTCATTTACTTTTTAAACTGATTAATTTTACAAAAAAATCTGTAAGTTCAAAATACTTATTTTCATTATTTCAAGTAAAATTCAATGTTACAAAAATTTGATCATTTATCAATATAATTTACTTAAAAAAATGTTTAAACTTCAGACTTAACATTTCTATAGTTTGTAAGTCTCTTCTACCAAGATAGATTGCATGTTGGTGTATCTTTTAAAACCAGATTTACAAGTAGTTTGCTTATAGTGACTATTCATTCTGAGAGTAAGGGAAAGGCAATTTCTACTACCAAACTGAGATGGGGAGCAGACTTTTCATGAAACAGGAAAAATAGTTGTTTTTTTAAGTTATTGGGTTATTAGTTTTCACATTCATTTACAAGCTTACATGAAACCTCTATATGAATCTCCTCAAGGCCCTCTCTCCATTTCCCAAATGTTAAAATACCTTTTTTTTTTAAATTTTAAAATAAATTACATGCTTCCTTATGTTAAAGAATTAATTCAAAGGTAATCTACTTAAATAAAAACACAGTTTTTTAGTAAAATATCAAAAATCAGCCAGGATATATTACTTGAACTGATAAAAACTGATTGTTTTTAATTCCTCACAAAAGTATACTAGAATTCCTTAAGCTTTATCAACATCTAGCAGTTTGCTTTTCTTCCTTCTTCCCACCAAAAAATATGTGCTAAATAATTCCTATGCTAAATGCATAGGATTTCACTGAAGTTTTAAAAGTAATTTATCTAAAACCATTCTTCAGTGTTTTCAGGCTGCAAAACATTCATATGCACCTAAATCAGTAACAGAAAGCACTAAAAAAGTTAACTAATTCAGATCTAAATTCTTTGCTTTGTTTATGAGATAATATATTCTGAAGTATGAAAGAATAGCTGTTTGTATTTTAGAGACAGAAAGGCGACGAGACCAAAAACCAAACCACCATAAATAAAACTCTAGGATTTAATATTTAAAGAATAAGGCTTATATCTAAAAAATATCAAAGTAATTTTAAATTCCTTTATTTAGTGACAAATTGTTATTTTTGGGAATTTCAAATGAGCAATATTTAGTCACTTTAAAAACTAGGGTAATCTGGTGATCATAAGGATTCAGGGAAACAAGCAAAATCATATACTGTTAACGATGTCTAAACTATACATTTTTTTGGATGGTAATATGAAAATACAGATCAAAAGTCATAAAACATGCATTCTTTCTGAATAAACTATCATATTTTAAAAGATTTATATCAGAAATTTAAAAACAAAGAGAATTAAAAAGCACTATTCATCACAGCACAGCTGTCTGAAAGAAACTAAAAAGCAAAATGTCTATAATTAAAAGGTTTGTTAAATTGAAAACTATACTATAATTAAAAATTATTGTAAAATACAAATGAAAAAACTGGATTAAAAACTATGATGTGAGACTATTTTCGTATTTTTAAAATATTAGGTATATGCAATAGAAAAAAACAGGTTATATAATATATTAATAGTACATAAATGAGTTATTCCCTGAATTGCATTCTAGTTTATTTAAGCTTTTCTTCATTAACCATGTAATATTTACTTGTAAACAGGAAAACTTAAAATTTAAGTTTAAAATGACAACTGTTAATTGGCCAGGAAATCAAATATCAGATAATGGTCAACATTTTTTTAACCAAAATTTCCTTTAAAGTTATTGAAGTTATTTTGAACTTAAATACGAGTAAACGTATCATTTGCAGTAACCGCTTAAACATGGCTTCTAGATCTAAACAATAACATTTTATGGCATTGTTATAACATAAAAGGTGGCTAAGCAGAAAAGTCAAGAATAAGTTCTTAATTTGCGTACATAACTCAGATAAGAAGCAAATGCACGATGAAAAATTTTACAAAAAAGTATGTATTATATATCTTTAGGTTTCCCCTAGTCCTTGACCTCTGAATCCATCCCCCAAGTTATCCTTCATAATCAATTCACTATTCATAACATAAAAGATGTAAGGTGATACAATAGCATACCAGGAAAGTAGTGTGCGTTCTAAAAGACATTCAACGCAAAATATGGTGAAACAGTAAAAGAGAGGAAATACACCAGTTTAAGATTTCAATGGCACTGAAGGATTTTACCCAGTATATAACACTAGCACCATCTGGTGGAAGACCAATTAGAAGCAATTCTCCAATTGCTACAGCTTAAAAAAAATTCCAAATTATCTTTCAAAAGGTGAGCATTTTTCCAAGAGAACAACTCTACAGTGATATAATAATAATCACAGGCAGGGCCCATAACAAGCCAAAAAGAATTTAACATGTCTACCAAACAGACGGTTTGCTTCATTTTGTCTTTTCTACCTATCCAATGTTATTTTTTTTTAGCTTAAATATATCTATAGGAGCTTATCTACTAATAAATAAGAGGAGTTCAGGTTGCTATGGCATAGACTTCTTACAATGAAACTTATTGAAAAATATTTTATTCCTTTATTGCCCATCTAATAATTAAAGTCAGAATCAGAATTACCAATATGGAGGATAAAATCTAACATTTTGCTAATAATAAGTACTCCATAATAGTAATTATTAATAGCTTTAAGAAACAACACAAAAGAAAAACAAAGGAAAAAAGAAAATGAGAAGTTAATGATAATAAAAAAGAGAGAAACAGAAGTTGAGATATACTTTGCAAGAAATTAATAGCCCAGTCCTTTCTACCTACAGCTGAATAGTTTTAGAAATAACAATGGTTTGTGCCACATTCTCTTATAGTCTTCTAAACATTACTGTTGAAGATCTCAGTGAATTCCACTAATAAATGATATACTGATTTTCATACCATTACCCACTCCCTTTTCTCCCTTCTCTTACATTTGTTTTATACCCCCACCCCCACCCAACCACTTCTTTTATCGGAAGTAAATTCATATCTCTGCAGAAGGCATCATCCTGCAGTTAAGGGAGACCCTATCTGCAAATTTTATCTAATAACATTCACCCAACCGGTGACCTCCAGTTTGGATTTCTAAGCCCTTTCCTGAAGCAGTCTTAACCTTTAGAACTTTTGGCCATTTAGATCCTGCTGGGGGTGGTTGGGGTGGGGCAGGAAGGGGAGAACAACCTTGAAAGCACATGCCATGCATTAAAAAACTATTCTAAATCAAACCCCTTTTCTAATCATGGCTTTAAAAGTATACTGAACAGATGGAGAAGAGACTGAGTTGTTCGGTTCAGCTGGCTGCTCCATTTACTTTGTTATCTATAGCCAGATCTTTACTTTTTGGGGGATCACTACACATTTCTGGCTCTCCTATATTATACTGTGTAAATATTTAGGAGTAATAATTCCTTTCAAGGATCTAAACTTCCACTGTTGTTATGGCAAATGAAGTTGTTTATGCTATGTTCGTTAAATAACAGCAAGCCTAAAAGAACCCAGGAATTTACTAACATATGTGGTACACAAACATCACAATCAGAAAGCTTCTCATGGGGACATATCAAGAACATAAAAGGCCAGCTTATTTTTACTACCACTGCTCTATAATTTTCTTTAACTCTACAACAACAGTCCTTAATTCAAACCTTTCCTCCAGTTACAGGAACAGGATCGACTGAATATACATAAACTGTACCAAAAACTACCCACATCTCCTTTCCTTGATTCTGGTGCAGTGTTTCTCAAACCTGATCCTACATCAAAATCTGCTGGAGGTTGTTAAAACACAGGTTGCTAGGCCCCACAGCCATGATTTCTGCTTCATCGAAGCATTTCCTACTACTGTTAAGTTCACTGGTGATGCTGATGTTGCTGGTCCTAGGAACAGACATTTTAAGGTTTTTGTTGAGGTATAATTTACATTTCACAAAACTCACCCATCTTAAGTTTATAAGTCAATGACTTTTAGTAAGTGTTGGATAACTATCACCAAAACCCAATTTCAGAACATTTTCATCCCAAAAAGATCCTTTGTGCTTATTTGTAGTCCTCATTCCTATCTCTAGCCCCAGGTATCCATTAATCTTTCTGTTTCTGTATATTTACTTTGTCTAAACATTTTATATACATGGAATGATAAAATATGTGATCTTTTCTGTCTTTCTCTTCTTAGCATGTTTCTTAGATTCATTCACATTGTAGTGGCAGCATTTCCTTTTCATTGTTGAATAGTATTCCATTACTATAGATATATCAAATTTGTTTATCCATTTACCAGGTGATAGATTTTTGGGTTGGTTTGTTTTCTGGTATTAGGAATACTGCTGTAATAAACATTCATTATGAGTCATTATGTGATGTATGTTTCACTTCTCTTGGATAGACTCCCAGGAGTGAAAACACCCGGTTGTAAATTTATACTTTATTTTTTAAGAAACTGTAGGTGCAAAGAATAAGGGCTCCAGTTTGTTCATTTTCTTGACAATACTTGTTACTAACTGTCTTTGACTACAGCTACTCTAGTGGTTATTAAGTGGTATCTACTTGTAGCTTAATTTACATTTGTTTAATCACTGATGATACTGAGCACTTGTTCAACATATTGGCCTTTCCTAATCTTCTTTAGTGAAATATCTACTCAAACCTTTTGTCCACTTTTGATGGGCTTATCTCCTTGATTTCAAGTTGTAAGTGTTCTTTATATATCCTAAATACAAGTCCTTTGTCAGATACATGATTTGCAAATATTTTCTCCTAATTTTTGGCTTATACTTTCACTCTCTTAATGGTCTTTTAAAACACAAATTTTAAATTTTGATGAAGTCTGGGACTATACTTTCAGAGCCACTGTTCTAAAGCCTCAAAAATTAAAAAAAAACAAACAAACAACAACAACAAAATGTATATACTAAGCCCTTGAAATATGTTAACAGCTTAGTGGTTTCCATCAGCATGAGCAATATGTAAATGTAACTCAAAGTATCTGCATTTCCTTTTGTTTTGTTTAGGATGAAATCCTAAACATATTTACCCAGAAAAATTTGCAACTAGCTGGCTTTGATATAATATGGAAGAAATAAAGTCAGCTGCCAATAGGCCTGAGCTATCACCTGGAAACACTGAAAGGCATGCTGGCACTAAAGAACATGGACTGCTGAGCCAGTGTTTTCAGAATCACTGGTCAGTCCTATGGCTTTTGACACCACACTTAAAGATCTGAGAAATATGTCCACTTTACAAATTAATGGTAATAAAGAGAAATGGTTCAACACATTAGAAATGATAGAAAAGAACATATTATGATACATTTGACTTAGATTTTTATTAGTCTTCTTTGTATTGTGGCCTTTTAAAATAATTCATATACAAGTACGGTCCATTCTTTCTTGAAAATCTATTGTACCTTGAATTAAGAGGAGCTAAAGATAGCAGCTAAAATTCAAATCTTATAGAAACATAACTTGCAAATATATAAAACATACCTCAAAGATATATAGGATATGTTTTATTCAAATAGAAGCAATAAGATGATTATTTCCAAGGTGAAACCCAAAATATATGTTTACTCCTTGAAGATTATCAAGGCCAAAAAGCAAATCATAAGATAAAGAAACATATGAACACCAGTTTTACAGCCAAGACCAAAAAAACACATATTCTGTACACCTATGGAAAAATTATAACAATAAAAAGGATCTAGTTAAAAGATGAAGAAAATTCATTTAAATTTGCAACAAAAATCCTTCTTTATATAATTCAAGTTAACTTAGAACCTGGTTTTTTGTTTTTGTTTGTTTGTTTGTTTTGTTGTTGTTTTTGTTTTTACTAAGGAACTATCAGGCTTCCACCGTAAAATATTTTTAAATATTTATGTTCCAATTCATGGATCCTGTTGATAACATAAAAGCCATTAGTCTTCATTGCCTTCCAATTGCTGGAGATGTTCTTTATATTTCTACTAGTCTTCATAAATGACACAAGTAACAATCCTGTTACTTGTCCTAGCTTTTCCATTGAGCCACTTAAAGCCACTTAAGGAGCTATCCAAAAAGATGTTACAGGATATAGTTTCACATGTGATCCACAGTCTCTCAAAATAGTCTGACTCACAATTAAGTAACTTATAAGGCAACTCATCCAACCTCTTTACATTTTTTGCAATTCAAAATAACTAGAGTCATTAAAATTTCTCCCAAATTATACCAAATTAGGCTATCATCATTTCTGTGATGTTGTGATATCACTGAAATTGAGTTCCAAGATAAAGATCATGAGATGAGAAACAGGAAAAAGTTTACTCAGCATACAACCAATAATAATTTACCCATAAGACTGAAAGAATAAGAAAAATAAAATATTAAGTTTTTTAAGCCTTCTTTTATACCAGAGTTCAAGTCCTTTCCTCTATCAGATACAGTTACTAGGGGGAACAAACTCATCTGGTTACCACTTCTTCTGACCGTTATTTACCAACCAGTCCTCTGGTCCTAGAATAGTAGGTTGAGTCAGTGGCAAAAAGGGGAGAAGCAGTAAAGGATCTCAAACAGATCTTACTCCTGATAGTTTAAGATCTAACAGTTATCAGTTTGTGCATCTGCATGGCTTCATGACCATAACAGAAGCCCATTCTCAAAAATCTGCAATTTCCTAGTGAGGGTCTTAATAAAAATGAGGAATAAGAAGAACTGCCCCCGAAACCTATGTCTCCAGTAAAATGCAAAAATACATACATACATACATACATACATACATACATACATACACACACACACACATAAATAAATACTAAAATTACTAAAAACTTTGCTTATACAAACAGCAAATTTGTATCACACCAAATAGGTACCAAAGAGAATAAGAAAATATAAACAAACACACCCAAATCTTCTGTACAAAACCTGTTTGGGGCTCTCTCAAAACGAAGAGAACTCTGGCAGTTCATCCATCTGTGAACAAATGCCCTCAGCCTATTCCCGAAAGGGAAGAATGATCAGTTATATCTGTCTTCATCTTGTCTGAAAATCTTGACATTTTTCAGCAAGTAAAGGTTCCAAATGGCAGGTGTCAGAATGCCTTAGCCTCACATGTGGTGCTAGAAGGCAGGAAAAGCAGCAGCAGCATGTGGTCATGTCAGCGCCACACAGAAGCTGCCTAGAGAGCACATTCTGAAAAGAGCAAACCTCAGACTTGCTTAAATCAATCTAGTGCCAGATGCCACTATCAGAACAAAGCTGTGGTGCCAAGGATTAGCCGCCTAGACAAACATTCAACTCAAGGCTTTCTCGAAAAGGAATATAACTGAGTGCAATGGCACCTGTTCATATTCTATGTGTCTGAGATTTGGTCAGACTAACTCTTCCTATGCAGAAAAGACAATGGCCATAGAATGCTTTGCTTCATCTACAAGTAGAAAGAAAATAACATGAATCTCTTGTATTTGCATAATACTTACACTTTTTGAAAGTGCTCTAAGATCTATTAAATCAAACTAACTTCCTATAAGGAAGTCAGGATCATAAGTATAAGTACCCTCTTTATTTTATCTGTGGGGTAAAAGAGAACCAAAGAATTAAATAAAATTAGACCAAGATAATTTGAAACCAAGACTTAAAAAGAAAAAGTTAGTCATTGGACTGTTAGACCAGACTTCTTTCTCTTTAGATACCCATCCCTCAGCCCACTCCTCTCCTTCCAATCATCTCTTTGCAGGTTTTCCCTGACAATAAGAAGCCTTGGAGCCTCTTAAAAGTTGTTTGTTAAGGTCAATCAATAAGCATTTCTGTTCCAGAGGTTAACATAACGTGATGAAATTGAAACAGAAACTAAACAAACTAGGATTCATTCAGATGAGACTTACATGGTTAACGATATGACTCAGTCACAGAAAAAAATATTCATTATCATTTAGGTTTTTATACTTTATTGGAATATACAAAGGGATCACTGGGACAAAGATGGATACTTCAAAACACCAGATTTCCTCCCATATCTCAAAAGACAAAGCCCAAACAAGAGCCAGGACTTCACTTGGATTCAAGTTAGTAATATTTTAAAATAATATATGTCCATGTGAGGACCTCTGGAAGCATCTAAAACAAGCATAACATTCTAATTCTCTCACACAGAAATTGTTTTTTCTTTCTCAATAACATTTTTGCTCCCTGTGGCTATCTCACTGAAATTTATTTATTTGCCATACACTTGTGCCTAAATCACACTAAAACACTGGAATCTGTATTATACTTGTCTGGCCTTCTAAAAAAGCAGCAAGTACTAATCTTCAACTCTGTGAAACTGCTTAATTTCTCATCTTTTATTTTCTAACCTTAAGGTCAATTAACATACACAGCATAGAAAGGATAAAAGTAAACATCAATTAACACAGACCAGTATTCATATAAGGACTAAGTACTCTCACACATATATTCTACAGTTTGAAAATCAAATGTGTTAAATTGAATAAATTAAAATAAAATAAAGTAAAATTTTCTAAATAATTTCTTGTTCACCATTTAGTCTGCAGGCTTCTATTTCTGTAAAACAAGTTATTTTGATATGATTATTTTCTATGTCTACTGTCTTTTTTCCTACACACTTTGCTAACTCAATTTCCAGCATCTCATGTTTTTCTGTTTTATCCATTAAAAAGAGGAATTTCTTTTTTTTTCATTAACATGGAGAATTAGAATGTTATGGTTGTTCTAATTTGTATTCATGAGGTTTGGTGTATAGCAAAGATGAGTATTAGTAAAAACAAAGTAGGATGCTGCTGTCATGGAAATGGTAAACAGACGGATGAGATGGATGAGATTTGCACTGGAATTGGATTTGGTACATATTTGAACTGAAATACAAGCAGAACTAGGACAAGCCAGATATAGACATCTCAAATTTTCAATGTCATTGTAAAGAACCATCAGTTTTTTCACTCCACAAAAATACAAACCAGTATACTTAAATTTTGTTAGTTGGCTAATGACACTCACTGAAAACTCTTTGATTCAGACAAAATACAAAAGATTATGCTTATTAAAATCACTGCACAATCTCTAAAACTTAAAAATAAATCCATACGCAGTCAATTCTCACTTCAAAGCTCTAAAAGCTTTTAATATCCTTTTCGGTATTCCTGGCAATTTTAAATCTTAACTGTTGGGCCCTTTTTGCCAGATGTATTTTATCTCAGCATTGCTTAATGCTAAGACAAAATCATAAGCAAGGGAGAAAAGGACCCTAAAACTAACAAATGAGTAAACATAACCTCCTGGTCTAATCTTAGCTAAAAGTAGTATGTCCCCAATCCCTTCATAAGAAAGTTTCCTGACCCAAATTCTTAAATCCTGGCCAGTAGGTATTTATATAAAAAACACAATATACTAAAAGAAAGTTAAAGGGTTATTCAGATATTTAGTCACACTATAACTTAAAAGTAATTCTCTTGAAAATTAAAAAGAAATATAAAATAAAAATAACACAAATTAGAAGAAAGCTAAAGCTGTGTTCCTGAGATTCCCAAAGGTAAGAAAGGAAAAGAAAGTTATAGCTGTCACTTAATATGTATTTAACACCACGTGTAAAGAAAATCTGCGATATAATCTGATCCTGAAGAATTTAAACTACAGACTTCCTGATTCCCTGGTGCTGGCAATCACCTCCAACAGTAACTCTGCACAACGGCTGAAAGAACTTTTAAAATTATTTTATTTCCCCTAGGTTGGTTTTAAGTATGAAGTCTCCATTCCAAAGTAAATTTTAAATGACTTGATGTTGTTTTGAAATGCATTTTATATCAAGGGACTCTAATGAATTTTTCCTATTAGGTTCAAGTTTTCTAACTCAAACTTAGGACAATTATAAGCAAAATTACAATCTCTAAAGTAATATTAATGTAACACATCACACACCCGAAGTCATATTCCAACATTTTCATTTGAAAATTAAAACAACAAAAACCAAAAAATGTTAGAATACAAATCTAAATGTGCATATATTTATGTAACTTCGACTTTTTTTATTCTTAGAGAAAAAGTGAATGGTGGTGTTTCTTCTTTATTAGCAAGTATACACAGTGAAATGCTAAAAGTAATAAATGATTTTACCAAAAATAGATATAAAAATGATACAAATCATGTCTTCATAAAACAAATTATTTATAATCAAAGCATTCACACACAATGATATGAAAGATATTAAACTTTTCCCCATATTTAAATGCGAGGGGAAAGAAAAAGAGAAAAAGGGAGAAAGAGAAGGCAAAGGAAGCAGACAGATGTTTTCAGAAGAGCAAGAGCTAGCACACAAGCACACACATACATAACTGACAAATCTATTATTTTTTTCACTAAAATATTTTTCACCAAAATACGTAGGATACAAACTAATAATGCCTTGTAAAGAAGTAACAGAATGTAAACAATCAACCCTTAGCAGTCGACTTTTCCATATCTACCCACTCTAATCTCAGAGACTATACCGGTGGTAAAATGAATGTCTTTTCTTCACCTGGAATAAATTACTATCATCATGAGCAAATTTGAGAGTATCCATTTCTAATCTTATCTAGTGTTTAAAAAACAAAAACTCACTTATTAGAAACACACACACATATAACGAAGAAACTAAAAATCACTTTTCTTTTTCTTTCAACCTATTTCCCAGACTTAGAAACTAGGCTTCTATCAGCAGATCCCTTTCAAACATCCATTTCAATTTCAATTTTTTTCTTTAAATATTCCCTAATAGAGTTGGTGAAATGCAAACTTCTAAGATAATTTTTTCAGAAATAAATTAGCGTGTACGCTGTATGTATAATCTATATTTGCTACAAGTCTAAACTTCATTTAATAAAAATGTAAATTTTCCACTATATAGAGATATACAATAGCACAAAAAATAACTTGAATCTGAAATTAGTCTATTCTACCATTTTCAAATGCCAGGGGCAAATTTTTAATGCAAATAATACTTTGAGTAAGAAGATGTAGACTATAATATAATTAAAGAACAAAGAAACGTAAAATTTATATATTTTATCTAAACCTATTGTCCTTATGAAAGCTGTGTTTTTGTCACAAAGGTTAGCATTTACTGTATTAGCCTCTACATCTTATCTATAGAAAAAAGTCTTTCAACTTTGTCAAAGTAGTTTAGGTGAAGTTCCTATGAAAACACCTGCCAAGAAGCTTGAAATACCCTCTTAAGTGGATCACAGGGTTTACAAAGTGCGGCAGACGTTCAAAGGCATTCCCTGCACTGAGTATCACAATCAGTGCGAGAGAAGACTTCACTTCAGGCACACGTCTAAGTTGTTTCCCTGAATTGTTTCTTGTCAAATTAAAATGTCAAAAATTATTCTATCAAATTCTGTCCCTATGGAATCTAGCTCAACCCAAAGAGCAGCTACCAATTAGTAAAGTCAGGCCTTTTAATGGGGAAAAATTTTTCTTTTTCTATTGATATCTGAAATTAGTAGTGTCCAAAAAGAAAAGTTTCATCTCAGCAGTTAGTTTAAGTGCTACTGATAGCTATAATCATATGCAGACTGCAATTCCTTTTGAAAGGCTTTCCAAATGAACAAATACAAAGAAAAAAGAGAAACACAAGTATTTTCATAGTGAATGACTGCTTAGAATTACAGTTATAAAAAGCCAAGGTTAGAGATCCAGATATACATGAGTATTGTGAACTAACAAACCACAGTCAAGTGAAATCCTTGCTCACTCTTTTGACAAGGTCAGTGCACCCATGCCTTGGCACAATAACCAATTGAATTTCAAGTTGTGGAGGCTGCTTCAGGAAAATAAAATCCACCACTAATCATTAATGTTTCTCTTTTGCTCTGGATGAGCAAATAAGTTCCTCTAAATTTTTTTTCTTGTTCACTTCATTGTTTTCCAATAGTTGTGTATCAATCACTCTTTGTAGAAGCAATCAATTCATTAGCAGCATAAGTGCACAGATGTACCAGACGTTCTTTGGCATCCAACCATGCTATATCTTTTTCAACTGAAAGTCCAGATGAATATATATATCACAACATTTGTAATTTACCCACAGAAATGAGTGTCATGTTCATCTACTGGAAAGGGTTAGTGATTGTCCATGAATTTCCCCTAAAAGTTCTAAAACTTGATTTCAGAGGACAGAAATACAGGCACCAGGACAAAAAGGCTCACAGAATAAGACTGTTTACATAAGGCATGTACTTAAATTACCTTGGCTTATAGTTTGGCAATAATTATTATTTGACCTGTGGCTGCTAAGGCAATCTAAAGGTCCCATATTAACTGTGGCAAGAAACAATGTTAAAAACAAAATTCAATGATATATATTTCCATGTATATATTCCTTCTGCACCTTTCACAAAAAGCCTCTTTGATTTGAATTATCAAACATTTAAAAGTCTCCATTCCCAGATACTAAGTTTCTTGGCTTTGTGGCTCAAGCAATGACTAACAGATCATTTCCTATTCACTCCACTTACTTCATCATCAGTAAGACTGCTAGAATCCAGTTATGTTAAGAATTATTTTTAACAGCCACCTTCAATTACAAATGTTTGACATGATCACAGACTTCCAATGCTAATCCCCTTTCAAGTTGAAATACCCACACAAGGGCCCTTTGAGACACACAGCATGGCTATTTGCTTTGCTTTGCCTTATCCTGCAAAGCTGCTGAAATTCATTTGAATCCTTTCTCTCCTCCCCCATCACTATCATCCATCTCTTATGCAAAGCAGCATGCGGACCCACATACTTTTGTCAAGACCTGAGTCTTGACAAAGGGGTTTTCATAGTTAAAACATTGTTTTTCTAAGTATAACTCTAAAGCAGAAGGCTGTTTAAAGAAACAAAAAGGTTCATATAATTGACTCTCATTTCCCCCGGTTTTCTACCTAAAGAGTATACTTCCTTAGTTTATATATGTTTGCATAATCTGAATATATTTAATTTCCATAGCCCTATTGCTAACCACAATTCTGGAATTAGAAACTTTCAATCTGGTCTATTCAGGGAAAGTATTCATCACTTAACCCAATGTAAAAAAACCCCTGAATCTATGTAGGATAATCCTACCAACATAATAATTTATACTTATCTGTTGAGATATTTTAAACGTCAAAGAATTACACACTAAATTTAGGCTTTTATACCAAGAGCATTTATGGAAGTATTCTTTCCAATTTACAACCAAATTGTGCTTTGAATGAAAAGACGATTCTACTTTATGTGTTGGTGAATTTATGACAATCTGCTTTTAACCAGAATTTTCATAAGTCAAATTCTATTTTGAATGCATTCTGAATGCAACAAGAGAGCTCGTAAGCTAAAAGATAGTTACGAAGTGAAATCTTTACAGTGCAAAGAATTTCACTGGCAAAGGAACTGACCAGCCCATCCATTAGGAGCTTTTAATTTTTGATTTTGTGTTTAGAATTTGCATAAACCTGTACCATATCTATGTTAATCATGAAAACATGGACCTCCATGAACTACTGTTAGAGAAAAGAAAGGTCTGTCTCCCTTTAAACTACTTCTAGTTTAAGTTGTAGAAGGAAATGGGAAGAGGTAAAAACATCATGCTGAGAAGAACCAAGGAAACCATTCACAAATTACATTGGGGAACACCCCCTCAACTGAAAGAAAACAAAATCAGAAAATGAAGGGAATCAAGATATGTCACCCCAAAATATGCCATTTTCACAGAATAATTATTTAAGCTGAAGGAATCTGAAAAATGGCAGGTGTAGAAAAGACTCTGACCTCCCTTATTCTCCCAAAGCAAGTCATCAGTCATTCATATGAGAGGAGTCCATCCTACACCTGGAGGAAAGCAGCATCCTTATCTCTGAAGATGGAAGGATGGCCAAGAGAAATTTAAATGCATAGGCCTTGTTGTTTCCCCAGTTTACCACCCTTAGCTCATACACTTTTTGTCTCCTATCAAGTTTTTCCACAACTTCACACTCTTCATCAAACCTAAAACAAAAATGCTCAGGCTTAACTGTTTCTTTGGTTCTTCATTTCCATATGAAGTTCCTCATGTCGTCTAAAACTTAAATGAATTTGTATATTTTTCTCTCAGTTTAATTTGCAGGCTTAGCTGTGGACCTTAAGAGAATCATTAAGTTCTTCCTCCCCTAAAAAAGCAAGAAATCAAGCCCTACCTTTAAACTCTTTCCTTCCTAGTTATGCCACTACTTTTCGATAACATATAACTCATTGCTCTACTAAGGTCATATCCACAGGATAGCACGTCAAAAGTGGTCAAGGAATCTTCTCATTCTTCCTCCACATTCTTCATCATATGAAACTATAGTAGGCCAAAAGTAACCCCTCAGTGATTATTTCCTGCCATTTACTGAGATTTCAGGCTAAAAAACTACCTGGGTATTGATGAGAACCTATCACTAGTATGTAGTTTAATTATATAAGAAGGACTAGTTTACTCCCTGAAAGTTCTACTCTTCCAGAATGCTCCCTTAAAAAACAAACAAAAAACAAACAAACAAACAAAACCCTGAGTAGTTCATGAAACTGTTTCAACTTAGCAAATTTAGTTCATGCTGAATTCTAAAACATTTAAAAGTTGAAGAAGATGGAAAATCTTCAAAAGAGGTGTGGCATTTCACTACTTCAATAACAAACTATTTGAAAGAGTTTTCGGGCTGATAAAGAACAAAATTTGGCTGGTTTGACCACTGAGTCTCAGGTCCTTTTTGGAACATAAGGAGTTGGACTAGATCTTTGAGGGTAATAAGCTTCCATTACTGTATAATGTATAATTTAGGGAATTTCCTTAATGCTAAAAAGTTGATGAACATTAATTAATCTGAAAAGAACTCAGTCTTGTTCAGAAGACTTTTGCTATTGTTCCCACTATCTCCAAATGAACAATTAAACGTAAACGGTAAATTCAAGAGTGTTAAAAAATAGGCATTTATTCCCTTAAGTCGAACTTTCTAGAAACACCTACCGTGTTGAAATAATAGAAGTGCAAAAGCATGTTTGATGGAAATAACATGAGATTTAGGATCAGATAACTCGGATTTGAGTCCCCATTCCACTAAGTCTGCAGTTCAGTTTCTTCAGCTGTAAATACGAATAATATAACCAAGTGGTTATTGTGAGAAATAAATAAGAAAAGGTATAAAGGTACTTGAGAAGCAGTAGCAAAACAAAGGGATATTATTTCAAAAAAGTCAGAATTAAATAATTCTGAAAATTTATTAATTTTCTAAAATTTACTTTCATTAACCTATAAAAGAAGTACATCATAATTTAAGTTAGAAATGCTACATACTATAATACAAAGTGATTCATATAAAGTAAAAATACACTTCCAAAGTAAAACTCCTTAAGTCAATATTTGAAGGCAATGTTCCTGATTTTTGACTGGAGTAACAATATATTTTTAACAAAGGAACAAACTATTTGAAATTCTTACTGAGTCATTCTCCAATTTACAAAATCAAATTCTACATAGCAGTGACCTACTGACAAAGCAAATAAGCAGGGACAATTTGGTGTGCTGAGGTAGCATCCTGGATAACCAGAAGCACTAAGTAATATAGACATATAATTTCACAAGTAATTTATCTAGTAATTCACCTATGACAGAAAAAGAATAAAGGTTACTATCACACATCATTTCCTAAAGTGTAAAAATACCATTCAGAAACACATCCCAACACAGTTAATTTAACTTTGACTTAGTTTACCTAGCTTTCAAGCTACAATTTTAGGCAGAAAAATAATTTTCTTACATGCTTACATAACCCATGAATGAAGTGAAAACAAATACACAAATAAATAAATATTCAATGAATAGTCTGAGTCAAAGTTTCTAGAAGAAATATCTATTTTCATCACCTCTCTGGAATAAATGCTTTTCAAAGTGTTCCAATTCTCATTTAAACCATTTTAAATTATTAAAAAATTCCTTATACCTTCAAATTTTATAGCACTAACAATTTTCAAAGCATTTCAACTGAAAATTCCAAGTCTGTCTTAGATTATGAACAGCCAGGACACCATATTCTTCATCAAATATCCTTATTCAGTCCTTTTATCACTGGATGTCACTCTTAATTTTAAAAGGAATTTCTGTATCTCATGAGAAATCATACCACTGAGCAATATGATTGAGACATTTAGTGTTGTAAGCTCAAGAACAGCAAATTCAGTGAGAATCTGAGAACAAGAGAAGGTAGATAAAATTACAAGCTTCTGTATATAAAGTGTGAAACCACTTAAGAATGAAAGAAGATTTATTACCTACTAAGTGTTAGCTCTTATAGGGTCAGATACTATTGTGGTACATATGTATTAATTTATTTAATCTTCATAACAACCATGTAATTATCCCATATAAGAGCTGAGGAAACTAAAGTACAGGGAGGTTAGGTCACTTGCTAAAAGTTTATACAACCAGTAAGTGGCAGAGTTATAATATGAACATAGATAGTCTGACTCAAGAGCCCATATTCTTAACCACTATTTTGAGCTTTGTACTATATTCACTACAGTACAAACAGGTATTATTCTTCTCATTTTACTAATGAGAAAACTAAAGCTCAGAGAGATTGAGAAACTTGCACAAAGTCAAAGAACTAGCAAGGAGTACAAGTGATGTTCAAACCCAGGACTGTGTGGCTCTGAAGTCTATGCTCTTAGACTTAAACTCTATGCCTACCACCTCCTAAGGAGGCAGTGACTCCACCCAACCACAACCCCTTGCTAATCATTGTGATTGTTTTTCTCTACCTCTGGCTCTTACATGCACTCCTGACTCTTCAGAGAATTTACCAAATGAATACTTAAGTAATTATCCAAACTACCTCCTACTTTACTGGAGCACAGCTATATGAGATTATTTTGAGCAGAATAAATGCCAGAATAGTATTGTCCAGTAATTTCCAACCTAGGCTGGCTGCACTTGTCAACTCAGTTGTCTGTGAATGGAGTGGGAGAGGGAAGAAAAAAGTGAGGGACTCTGAGGCCTCAAAGCCCCAGGTCATGCCTCTCATTACCTTAATCCACAGCATTTTGCTTAGAAACCACAGCTAAGGATAAAGTAGGTAGTAATCTTTCATTTTACACTTTTACAACATGAAAAGAATCAATCCAGGGAACATCTTCTTTATGTTTTTGACAGACTATAAAAGGATAGTTTAGAAAAGTCGAGATTACAGAATAATGACCTGAAATTTTTCTCTATAAAGGACACAGTTTTCTTGAAACAATTAAATCTCTTTAAACACAAATATCTGATCTGATTATTTTGTTTACATTAATGAGCCAATTAAAAAAATGCCAAAGCATGTAATTCTTAGTTTGTACAAATAAAAAAAAAACTACTGAAATCATTTGGCTCAGATAGAAATGGGAGATTTGGGCTTTCTCAGTGTGAGCTCTTAAAAATAAACATGGCTAAAAAATGAGGGAAGGACTAGATAGATCCCAGCCAATGAAGGGTATTGGAAAAAGAAACAAAATGTTTACTTTCCTCAAATATACATAAGTAAAAAAATCAGTTATTCCCATAAAGGGAACAACTTTATTGTCCTTACTATATGCCCATGCTCAAGGGTCCTCAAATCGATAACGTGCGTATCCCTTTGTCCTTACCACCTCCTCACCCCACACCTCACCCCTTTCAAACTAAACCCTAGCATCCACTGGCCCGGGGAGAGAAAGGCCTTTACCAAAGTAAAAAAGAAAGTTCATCTGGCCTGTTGCACTTCTAAGGGCCCAGGTGGCTATTTAAGTTGACAAGGTTATCTTTGATTAAGCACGATTTTCATTGTGTTCCTCCTTCTTCTCTCATATTCTCTTTTATTTCTTTAAATATATTCAACATATGTACACTATATTCTTTATGTGATTAATTCCAACAATTGTACATTTGCTGGTTCAAAAGGAAATTCTGTTACTTCTGCTGACTCAGGCACACACAAAATGTGATTTTTCTTTTCCAATTGTGTATTCATTTTCCCTGGAATTTTAACTCTAGAAAATCTTTGATGCCTAGTTTTAATGTGTTTTTTCTTCAGAGAGGTGGACTTTGCTTCTGCTACATACAGTGGTGTAACACCCTTCTAATACTTTCATTTGTTAATTCATTTAATCCTTGAAACCACATTATAATGTCACCTTTCATGTCTAAAAGAGATATATCTAAAACATAAGATGCAGAAAAGACAGAAGTAGAATGGAAGATTACATCCCAGGCAATTACTAGCCAAAAGAAAGTGTTTCTCGATGTCATTCAAGGTGGGCCCAACAAGTTATGAACAGTGAGCGTAGGCAGTGCAGAGAAAATGGCAGGTGGCTCTGTGGCCCCAGTGGTACTTCTATGCTACTGCTGGGTTGAGTCAGGTTGCAGGCATATATCTGCTCAGGTTATGAATCTGGTTTCATTGAGAGGCATCTGAAAGAGATACCCCTCCAACCCAGAAAACCTTCTGAGAGAGTACACTCACAGCTGTGCACAATGCCAAAGGGCAGTTTTTACTGTTGGTCTCTCTGATGACACCTATGAGATCTCCATAACCACCAAGAGGATGCAGCCAAAAGGCTGCAGAGTGCTAGAGGAATAGCAGAAGAGAGTGCTTGTTTCATGATATAAAGAACTCCTGCAACTCAGTACAAAAAGACATACAACTCAATTTTAAAAATGAGAAAAGGGCTTGAATAAACATTTCTCTAAAGAAGAGATATAAATAGCCAATAAACACATGAAAAGAGGCTCCACATCATTTGTCATTATGGAAATGAAATCAAAATCACAATGAGATACCACTTCACACCTACTAAGATGAAAATAATCAAAAAAAGAGAAAACTGTGTTAATAAGGATGTGGAGAAATGAAAACTCTACTGCATTGCTGGTATGAACGGAAAATGGTACATCAGCTATGGAAACCATTTTGGCAGTTTCTCAAAAGTTAAAATCACCATATGATCTAAATGGAAAAGCAGGGACTCAAACAGGTAATTTGTATATCAATGTTCATAGCTGTATTATACACAATAGGCAAAAGGTAGAAACAACCCCAATGTCCATCAACAGATAAATGAAAAAATAAAATAGGGTATATAAATACAGTAGAAAATTATTCAGTCATAAAAAGGAATAAAATTTTGGAATATGATACAACATGGATGAAACTTGAAAGCATTATGCTAGTGAGAGAAGCCTGACAGAGGACAGATATTGCATGAATCCACTCCTATACGGTACTTAGAATAGACAAATTCATAGAGATAAAAGGAGACTAAAGGTTATCAGAAGTGGCAAGGGAAGGTGGTAAGGCAAATTATTATTTAATAGGGACAAAGTTTTTATTGGGCACATGAAAATGTTTTAGATATAGACAGTAGTGATTATTATACAATACTGTGAATGTATTTAACAATACTGAATTATACATTTATGAGTGGTTAAAATAATAAGTAACATGTATACTTTCCCACAGTAAAAAAAATTTTAAGCAGGTTGGTGATAAACAAATAAATAAAACCTAAAAGGATAGAAACAATAAAAAATATGTTCTACAACCACAACAGAATAAAATTAGAAATCATAAAGATATTTGTAATATTCATGAATATGTGAAAATTGAATAATATACTCCTAAATAACTAAGGGTAAAATAAAAAATCAAATGGAAAATTAGAAAATACTTTGAGATAAATGAAAATGACAACATAACATACAAAAATTTATGGCTAAAGGAGTGCTTGAAGGAAAAATTATAGCTATAAATGCATACATTAAAAAAGATCTTGAATCAAACTTAACCTCCCATCTAAGGCACCAGAAAAGAAAAAACAAGCTAAACTTAAAACAAACAGAAGAAAGAAAATAAAAAAGATTAGAACATAAATTGATGAAATATAAAAGGAAAAAACAACAAAGAAATTCAATGAAATTCTTAGAAAATATCAAAACTGACAAATCATTACCCAAATTGACCAAGAAAGAGAAAATTTAAATTAATAAAATCAGATGGGGAAAGAGGACATTATTACCAACCTTACCAAAATAAAAATGATTTTAAAAAAATAATAAAACATTGTATGCCAATAAATTAGATAACTTAGATGAATTCTTGAAAAGACAAAAACTACTGAAAATAACTGAAGAAACAGACTGTATGAATGACCTATTACAAAGATATTAAATTAGTTTAAAAAAAAAAAACTACCCACAAAGAAAAAACCAGCCCAGATAGCTCTGTCATTGAATGTCTACTAAACATTAAAAAAATAAAAACTAATACCAATTCCTCACGAAAACATAGTAGGAACACTTTCCAACTTATCCCATGAGGCCTATATTACCCTCATACCAAAAATAGACCAAGATAACACAAGAAAACTATAGACTAATGTCTCTTGTGAATATGAATATAAAAATTCTCAACAAAATATTAGTAAGGCAAATCTAGCAACTTAAAAAAAATAATAATCAAGATGACCAAGTAAGACTTATTCCAAAAATGCAAGATTGGTTCAGTACTCAAGTCAATTAATGTAATAGATTATAGCAACAAAACTAAAAACAAAACTTGTATGATCACCTCTGGACACACAGAAAAAGCATTTGACAAAATCCAACATCCGCTCATGATAAAAACATTAAAGAGAGAGAGAGAGAGAGAGAGAGAGAGAGAGAGAGAGAGAGAGAGAGAATTAAAGGGGAGCTTCCTCAACTAAATAAAGGCTATGTAAAAAACTCATAGTCAATATCATAGTTAATGGTGAAAAACTGGATGCTTTTCTCTATGAACAGGAACAAGATAAGGTTTTTATTCTGGTCACTTTTATTCAACATAGTATTGAGGGTTCTAGTCAAAGCTGTTAGGCAAAATGAAGAATGAATGAATAAATAAATGAATGAATGACTTTAAAAAGGAAACAAAGGACACCCAGAAGAAAGAAAAAAGTAAAATTATTCACAGATGACATGATCTTATATATACATATATAAATACTAAGGAATGTACTAGAAAACTGTTAGAACGAATTAATTAATGTTCAGTAAGGTTGTACGAGAGAAGATAAATTATACAATTCACTTATATTTCTGGACATTTGAAATAAACAATCCAAAAATGAAACAAGAAAATTCTATTTACAATAGTATCAAGAAGAATAAAACATCTAAGAATGTATTTAACAAAAGAAGTGTAAAACCTTGAAAACTATAAAACATTGTTGAAAGAAATTAAAGAATATCTAAATAAATGAAAAGACATTACATGTTCATGGATTAGAAGACTTAACGCTGTTAAATTGATCTATCCATTCAATACAATCCTTATCAAAATCTTAGCTGACTTTGTAGAAATTAACAGTTGTTTGTAAAATTCATATGGAATTCCTAGAGATTCTGAATAGTCAAAGCAACCTTGAAAAAGAACAGAGTGAAAGGTTCATACTTCCTGAACTCAAAACTTACTATAAAGCAATGATAATCAAGACAGTGTGGTAGTGACAAAAAAAAAACAAACAAACATGTATATAAATCAATGAAATAGAACCTAACATCCTGAGATAAACCTACACATCCCTGGTCAACTGATTTCGACAAAGGTGCCAAGGTCATCCAACAGGAAAGGACAGTCTTTTTAATAAATGTTACAGAGGTAACTGAATAGTCATATGCAAAAGAATATGACTCTACCTTAACATACACTATATACAAAAATTAACTCAAAAATGGATCAAAGACCTGAGTATGAAAGCAAATACTACAGAATTCTTTCTTAGACGAACACATAGAAGTAAATCTTCATGGCCGTGGGTTTGGCAATAGATTCTTACATATGACCCCAAAAGCATGAGCAATAAAAGAAATCAAAATTTAAAACTTTGTTGCAATATACATAAATGCCTTTCTGTTAAATAGTACACCTAAAACTTACTAGATTTTGTTAACCAATGTCACCATAATAAAAAATATATATATATTTATATAAGCCAAAAAAAAACTTTGTGCTTCAAATGTCATCATCAAGAAAATAAAAAGACAACCTAAAGGACTGAAGAAAATATTTGCAAATTCTCCATTTGGTAAGGAATTTGTACCCAAAATTTATAAAGAACTCTTACACTTCAATAGTAAACACAAATAATCTAAATAAACAATAAGCAAAGGATCTGAATAAACATTTACCCATAGATTATAAACAAATGGCCAATAAGCATATGAAAAGATGCTAGACATCATTAGTCATCAAAGAAACACCATTTCATACCCACTAAGATATATACAATCAAAAAGTCAAATAGTAAGTGTGGCGATAATATGGAGGTGTCAGAACCTTCTCACTGTGAGGGAGAGAAAGTAAAATGGTACCAAAAGTTTGAAAACAGTCTGTTGTTCCTCAGTCAATTCAACATAGAATTACCACAGTAACTTTACTCCTAATTATATACCCAAGAGAAGTGAATACACATGTCCACACAAAAGCTTGTACATAAATGTTTATAGCAACATTATTCATAATGATTGAAGAGTAGAAATAACCTAAATGTTCATCAACTGATGAAAGGGATAAACAAAATGTTGTCTATCCATGCAATGGAACATTATTTGGCTTAAAAGGAATAAGTTCTGATACATGCAACAACATGGATGAACCTTAAAAATATTATGTCAAGTGAATGAAAGAAGACAGTTACAAAAGAACACATGTAGTATGATTTCATTCATATGGGATGTTCAGAACAGGGATATCTATAAAGACAGAAAGTAAATTAGTATTTGCTTAGGGTTGGGAGAGAAAGAAAGAAGAAAAGGAACAGGGAATGATAGCTAAGGAGTATGGGGATCCTTTTAAGATGATGAAATGTTTTAAAAGTGACAGTGGTAATTGTTGCACATATCTGTGAATATACTAAAACTCATTGAACTGTATATTTCAAATTGGTGAACTGTATGGTGTAAATTATAACTCAATACAGTCGTCAATTAAACAAAATAAATGAATTAAGACTTCCAAAAATAAACAAAACTGTTAACAACCCAAATATCAATCAACTATAAAATAGAAAAATACCATATAATTAATTAAGCAGTGTGATATTGAAAATTAATGAATCAATTACATATATCAAAATGAGTGAATCTACAAAATAATCTTGAATAAAAAAAAGCAACTCACAGAATACATGTAGTAGGATTCTACAAAATAGCAAGAGAATTATTAATGCAGAGTTCAAGACAGTGAATAGCTCTGGAAGGAAGACAGGAGATGTGAAGGAAAAACAGACAGGGGGCTTCAAAAAATGCCAATCATGTATATGTCTTAAGCTGAATGGTGAGGTGAGGACAGAGGTTACTGAATCACTGTTACTATTGTTAATCACAGGTCACTATTGTTTAAATTTTATATTCTCTTTTGTTTGTGTGGTGTTTAAAAAAATTTTTTTAAATGTATAGATGACATTTGGTTTTATTCTGGAAAGCATACCCTTTATTTTTTCTATCTCCCATAGCCTTTATGAGGGGGCCTTATGCACAGAAGGGTTATGTATGTACATAAGTATATTTACATCTTCTCTACATGTATATGTGCAGATGGGGGAGAGGTGAATTAGTTTTAAATCACTTTAAAGTTTCAAGTACCAACATGGGCAAAATAATGAACAAGTTACTCTTTTAAAGGAACAAACAACAATGCCTCTGTAGTCATAAACAATTATCCAAATAACAGCTACACAAATAAATACAGTATAAAAAAAAGGACATATTTTAAATGTCATGGTAGAAGTACATAGAAAGTTTTATGAGAACAAAGAGAAAGGTGAGATTAATTCCAACCACAGACACTTAAAAGAACAATCATGGAGGATGTAACACCTGGGACAGGTACTGAAGTATAGGTAGGATCGTGATAGGCAGGGGATGAAAAAGGGTATTCCAATGGAAGAAAACAGTGTGAACAATTATACTTTTAGTAGTTACAATAAAAATAGCAGTTGCTAACATTTACTGATTGTGTATACTATGTGCCAAGCACTATTCTAAGTATTTTAAAATGGATTTTCCCATTTAATCTTCACCAAAATCCTGTGGTAGATACTATTATCCTCACTTTAAAAGATGAAGGGACAGAGAGATTAACTTGACTATAATCACTGTGACAGTAAGGAATGAAGGTGTAATTTGAACCTGGCTCTACAGCCTGTTTTCTTAACTGCAAAATAGGTAGAAAAAAGAACGCCATACATTTCAAATAACAAATATTCCAATTTACCTGGCATAAAGAATTACTGATATCACAGGATACTTCGTATGAGGGGAAAGGGCATTTAAATGGGATCCACTGAAAACAGGAACCAACATTTTATTGCAAATAATAGAAGCTGAGCAGGGGAAGATTTAAATGAGGTTACCTTGAAAAACAAAATATTAAAAATAGATTTATTTTAGCTTATTTCAAAAATATAGGCTTATAAATTATAACTGTGCTAATTCTTACACACAAATACAGAATAAACTGTGATTATAATTTTTTAAATAGTATGATTCCTTAATGAATGGCATCAGTGGCATAGCATAAAGATAACTACACAGACTGAGATTAGAAAAACTTGAACGATAAACACATCTTAGGCTGAGAAGGGAGTATCAAAAGATTATATTGGAAAAGTAGTTTTAGGCCAGCTCATGAAAGGCTCAAAGAAGACAGCAAACAGGAGACAATGAAAAAAAGAAATAGGAGAAACATTCCAGAGGAAGAATCAACAGAATTTCATGGCAGTCTGAGTGGAGTAAAGAGAAAAATATGAAATCAATGATTACCAATTTTGTGCCCAAGTGAATTGCTAGCCCATCAGTGAAAGAGGGGCTTACAAAACAAAACAAAACAAAACAAAACAAAACAAAACAAACAAAACACATGAAGAAAAATAAGTTTGGGAGCTACAGCAAGGAGTTAAGTTTAGTTGAATCTGAGGCACCACAGGGATTCTCAAAACTGACAACAAACCAGTGAAATCTGAGGCTGGCTCTCTGGAGAGAACTTGAGATTAGAGATATAGAATTAGAACTAACACTGACACAGAAGATGAAGTCCCAGAAATGAAGGGAGAAATTATAAGTAAAACAAAATATATAGAGCAGACAAAGGAAGAAAATATTTGGAACAGTGTCTAAGTTTAAGAGTAAAGAACAGGTGCCAAGCATGCACAAAAAACATGGTTACCAGAAGTAAAAATAAGATTTGGTTTCATTACATGAAAGTGAAAAGGAGTCCAAATGAGCTACAGTTTAGAGAATGCCGCTGGATTGAACATAAAATGGCCACTGGATAATATTTTATGAATCCTTCACTCCACAGTGCCTAGCATAGACCATGGTATTCAATAAGTATTTGTTGATATGCTGAATATGAATGGATAAATGAATCCTAACAGTCAAAGGAGAAGACAGTTATCCAACATAATCAGAAGATATCTGAATAGCTTGGTGTGGATGAAAGTAGCAGTGATAATACAGTAAGATCTCAGACTTCTAACAGTGGAGGGAACTTAATTAAATATTTTACTTCCATTTTATATATTAAAAAAAATAGGATGCTGTACACACATTAGATTCTGGAGACAAACTTTCCCCCAAGATTAAATTCAACAAAGACATATCATTTTACATTTTCCACTTAACACAAACCTGTTGCTTCTAACTAAGGAAAGGCAACCAGATGAAAAACGGGGGAAAAAAAAAAAAACTTAAGAAAATGAAGAATAGAAAATCAAATTTGAAAAGATCTAAGATGCTTCAAAAACCTAACATGTCCCTAGCTTTCTTTATCCATTTCTCATATTTCCCTGCCAAAAACCATGAATAAGAAAAATGTCAAGTCCCAAATCTAAAAATTTGAGCAGGGGTCCCTAACATCCTTGCTGTCTTTTTGAATCTAAAAAAAATTTATTGAAATAGAAAAAAGAGTAATTTCTTGGCAGAAATTTCAATTATTACTTTTACTACTAAAATCTAAACCATCTAAAAGTAGCATTTCACATTGAGAATCAGGTATAGACTCTTCCAAAGGACTTCAGAGGCAGGGCCTCCCATCCCAATAAAGAAGCAGAGAGAAGAAAGAATATAGGTATCTGAGTTCTTAAAAAATCAGTGAATTTTAATTCAAAATAAGCCTAGAAACTGGTAGAGAAGGAAATTACTGAATCCTAGAAGTCAGAGCATATGATCTGAATAGAAACTTGTTATAATGTATAACAAGTATTTCTATAC
Organism: Cynopterus sphinx; assembly: GCA_030015415.1. Classification (NCBI taxonomy): domain Eukaryota; kingdom Metazoa; phylum Chordata; class Mammalia; order Chiroptera; family Pteropodidae; genus Cynopterus; species Cynopterus sphinx. The sequence continues at coordinate 33,123,472 of CM057383.1, read as the reverse complement.
ATTAAAGACATTAACAGAGGCTTCTTTGCATCTATATCCCTCCTCAAGGTTTTAGCTTTTTGGCCAGACCAACATCTGAATTCTGAGCCAGAGATGTCCTCAATATATTACTGAGATAATTTAAAATAAGAAGTAGAATATGATAATAGCAATAATGACAGCATCATGATTTAAACCATTGTGCTGTCTGAAATTCAAACCCACTGTGAGTTGGGAGGGTAGTCTATCAAACTTCCCATTGTCTCTTGTAGTCCTAGAATCATGAAAATCATTATGTGAAAAGGAAAAAAAAAAGGGTAGAAGAATAGCAAGATTTTTAGGTAAATGGGGTAAATAAGTAACCATAACAATCCGTTAAAAATATTCTGATCAACTGTTAAGCTGGTGACTCATTTGCAAGCTCAAATTGCTTATTACTAAGTAGCTAATATATATAAATTATGATCCTTGGCTATGTTTACACTTAGCAATCAAGCTTTAGACTTACAGTTATTATGTCTGAATGATTAAATATACAATACTGGGCCAATTCATGTGCTTTACCTATGGTCCTAATAAGACCAGATACACAAAACCTCAGAACCTTTAATAAAGTAAAAACAAAGCATGAGTCACTCACTCTGTCAAACAGAGGACTCCATAGCTCTTTCTGCCTTAGGAAAGCTAAAATTCTTGAAAAATAAGAACTTGATGACATTTTTGGCAGTCTCACACATTCATTGTCTCCCAATTTACTATAACTTTAATGGGTCATATCAAATTATTAAAGGAACAAATGAGCAAAAGAAGGTGCTGTTAGCTGTGAAGGGGAAGGGGGAAATTAAAAAAAATTGTCATATGAATGCAAAGATACATATCTTCTAGCCTTCGTTCTACTACCTATTTCCTAATATCCAACTCTCTCAACACAGAGGTTTCTGGGCCAAAGGATGATCATATATGATACGGCAATGGCAGCAAGAAGTTCTGTATTTCCTATAATAACAAACGGGAAAGATGTTCCTCTCCCACCCCCTTCCTTAATCACGGACACTGCTCACTCCCCACATAAACTCTTCTGTGTCAGTTATAGAGTTGATTTCTTATACTTTACAGCCCAAAGACTTTAGTTCAATAAATCACCAAGGCCAACTCTGGGTTGAAATTAATTTTCCCACCATATATGAATAAAAGTTAGTTAAGCAGGTAAGTATAAACAAAATTACAGAATATGAAGTAATGCTATTTTTAAATCATTTTAACACTACAAATACTTTATAGCAAATACGAATTACAAAAAAGGTTTTCATTACAATAGATTATAAAAGATTTCTACAAGTCAAGGTTACTTAAGTCAAAAATAAAGTATAAATTTGAAAGCAAGTTAATTTCATTTTCTAAAACATTCTGTGATTTCTATTTTTCACTATTCAGATTAAGATAGTTTTGTGGTAAAGACAATAGAAAAAGAGCCACAATCCTTGTGATTATCTGAAAAAAAAAATGCCTTTAAATACTTTTTCTTATGTAAGAGAAAGAAACATCCAACAAATAGAAATCAGAACTTCAAAGGAGAGCTACAAGTTCTACCCCTATATATTCGGCCTAGAACAGAGACAATAGCCCCTAAAACATGTGTTTACAGGGAAATAAATATTCCACAGTACATATGGCAAGCCATCTCTGAGTCCTGTTTCCTTTGTTCTTCTTAAGACTCAGTTTCCTATATTACTGTGTTTAAAAGCTTTTTCTTAGATGGTTCGAAAAAGAATAAACAGGTTGTGAAGTTAAAGTAGTTAAACAACCTCTGAATAAGAGAGTGACATTGTCTTTTATTCTTTCTTTCACAGAGGTTTGATGAATTTTTTTTGGCAACCCTCTTCAATCTTATAAGCAAGATGACTACCTCCTCACTCTAATCACATGTACTACATTTGACTAAAAACTCTCCAACCCCTCCAAAACACAAAACAAACCATCTTGGAGGAGTACAGCTGAAAAAGAATAATACGTTCCTACCTTCTCATTTACTCTCTTCTTTGGCTAATACCACCCAACCACTGCAACCACACCATAATTGTGCCCCTGACTATCCCCGCCTTGAAACAACTGCTTTAAATTTCTTTTAGTGCAGCAAGCAATAGCTTGTAAAAGGATGCAAACCAGCTGAAACATTTGACAGACAGTGTTAAATACCAGGGAATTCCTATCAACCATTTTACTTTAAAAGGTACTTTGATGTTGGCTATCTTTCATGTACCCCTTTCATGGCACATTAATAAAGAAAACGAAGCTGAAGTAAATCAAGTCCAAGGGCACAGCTAGAATTACAGCACTGTAGATACCTGATGAAATACAGATTAATGCTGCATGAGTAGTGAATAAATAAAAGCACCTCTACTTACCAAACAGGCAAGTTTTACAAGTGCTTCTGAACTTTATTCTGCAACTAGACCTGAGACATCTTTTATCCTCTATGTCCCTGAAACTTAATTATCATAATGTGAACCCAAATGTTAGGGTCCCTTCAAAATGCAAGTGCTGTGAAGCGGAAAAGTAATGGGAATTAAGCTGGGTGTAACCTTAGAAATACACGGATGTGGGCAACTGGAGAGTGGTATTTCAATAAGTTAGGAGAGTATAATACAAAGACTTAGCCACATAAAATACATTAGAATCAAAAGAGTCCCCCCACCCCAAAGATATAGAAAAGACAAATTCAAGAACTCCTATTTACAAATATCAACTTCAGGTCCCCAAATCTTCAAGTACAATATAACCAAATAAAAAGGATCTCAACAACAAAGGATTTTAGCAATTTTGAAATGAGAGACAGAACCACAGTGATTCTGTACAACTCAAACAGTTCTAATGAAAATAAAACAACTTTATCATTCCCCAATTATTATTGGGGATTTTTAAAAGCGTTGGCCAAAGGTGACAAAAAACAGTAAGTTGTTTAATGCAAAAGAGGAAAATATAAATAAGAATAGGCCAAAGAGTTAACAATCTCAAGATGAAACTCATTCCATTAATAATTTCTTGATAATGCAGTCTCATGCCTTATACATTTAATATATTCTAGAAACTGTGACCAAATACAGAGCTATATTTATGCCATATAAATATATTCATTTTGTATTCAACACATGCCTATGTTCACTACAACAAAGAATTCAGCACAAATCAAAACTGCACCAGGACCTAATCACAGAGATGGTTACTTAAAGTCCCAAGAGATCTATACTACAACTCTGTAATAGGGTTCCTAACTTCACCAGGTATAGCATTTATGGAAATATCAATGGGTAATTATTTCCCCTACCTATTTATAGGCATTAGAATCTTAAAAAACTATCCTTTTCTACTCAACTGATGATGTCTCCATGATGTTATCTGATGTATGTACTTTATGAAATAACAGAACTATGTACGTACAAAATTGGTGAACTCCACTTTGCTTTCAAGATCACAGTAAAATGTTACTTTGGAGGAGGACCTAGGAGAGTAAGACTGTGCATACACAAGTTGAGATGGAGAAAAAAAATGTAAAACTGTTCAAAGAAAGGTGTTGTTTCTTCCATTTCTAAAGGTTATGAAAAACAAATTAATACTGAACATACTTATTGTTTATATTTCAGGTTATTTTACAGCAAATACACTTGTCTAAACAGAACATCTGTTTTCATTATAATACATTGTATCTTTGGCAAGAACTTGTAATAAAACTAACAAAAACAATCAAGAATCTTTATTGGATCTGGCAACAAAAGCAGATTTGTAACCAAAAACCTGAAAACAAGAAATGACCATCACTGGGATCTAGGCCAATTCTAATCTAAGTCAATAAACAGAGATCTGTAAGAGGGACTATGGTTAAAGGGGGTGGGGGAGTGTTAGGATAACTCCTAGATACTTAAATTGCACTTAGGGATACAGAAACACATGGATTATAAAACTGGTACAACATTTTATTTTGATGAAAAAGTGTCAAACTGAATCTGAATCCAAAGAGTATTCTAAAACCAAATACCGCCCCCACACACGCCATAATTGTTCACTCCTTATGCCTCCTTTCGAACACACCTCCTTATGTTTTATTTAAATATATATTTTAAAAGAGATTCTGCCCATTTCAAAAGAATGAACATAAATTATATTGGTTACAAAATAATTTTTAAATTTACTTAAAGTTACAAACATCCCAGAAAGAAAGTCTTATCAAGAAGAGTTTAGTGTTTATAATAGTCACAGAAATGGAGGGAGGAATATCAAGAGGTGAAAGGCAACAAAATCTTAAACAATCACAGCACATTTTCTAAAGCCACTGTAGAAACAAGTGAGACAAATACTATATCACCTTAACTTGTTATTAAGCATAACAATCAAAGTGACATCCAAAAAATAATGTAGGCTGTACATAGTTCCAAGGCTAATACATGGCCTCCATCATTACTAGAAACTACAGATGGAGAAGGCAGTATGTTTAAATACAAAGAAAATGATTTTATATTCCACAGCTAAAATGAAAATTATTGCACTAGTCAGAACACAAACACAACTTTTCCTCCACATAAAATAATTTTAACTTCACACAATTATGAGCTTTACATAGCTAGATATAGCTTAAGTTGTATAGCTAAGCTTATTGATTTCTTAGAAAATAAATTTCTTTAAACCAAAACAAATTAGGTCCAGGTGGTTTGCGACATGGGCAATTTGCTGCATGTAATCCTGATAGAATCTCCATCCATCAGATTGCAAGGAAAACTTAGAAATCATCCCATCAAAATCTCTATGGAAAATTTAGTCTAGCATCACAAAAGTCTTTATCCCTATTACAATTCATCTTGTTAGATTAGGTTCAACAGCTCAAGTATTTAAAAAACTTGTCTGATCCGGATTCTAACACACCTCAATCTCCACAAACCTGAAAAGCATGCCTCCAAACTGTAACTAAATTATTGATTAAAATGTTAACTAATATAGTGTCTGTGGTATGCTCTTAGAGACCACATATCGGACATCAATCCATTATGGATAATCAATATCTTTTTGGGAGCTACATAACCAAATCTCTAATTCTTTAGTTTCTCCATGAGGTTATCAAGAGACTATCAAAAGATGTGCTAATAGCTAGATGTGTTTACCTGTCCAGTTTTCCTGACAGAAAATGAAATGAAATAAGACCAAAATGTTTTCTTAAGAAACACATGCTGATTTCCAATGGTTACTGTTCTACTAGTCCTTCCTAAGTGTTCATAAACCACCTTTTTATCATTTAATAATAATATTGCTTGATCAAGATTACACTCAACAGTCATTTGCATAACCTATCTTATTTTTCTTTTAGAATATCAAAATAATATCTGTCCATCTTCCACAATTTCTTAATTTTACAAACAGTTGTACCAAAATTTAATTCACAAGTTCACCTGGAACTTGAGTAAATGTTTCATCTAGGCCAGAAGATAAAATAAGAAAGAGAAGTTCTCTTACTATCTCCCTATTTTAGTTACATTCTGGTTTTCTTTCATGTTTATATTTTATATTTTCAGGCCCCAAATCATTCTATCTCACAAATCAAGAGAAAGTGAGCAATTCCACTTTCTCTTAGCCACTGATTAGGATGACAACTTTATCTATAAGCAGTGAGTGAGATCTCCTTTCCAACTCGTTTTTCTAAGGTAACCATTATAAACATTTTATGCTATACTTAGCACTTGGAGGCAGGCAGCTAAGGGAGAGAATTCAGGATTTAAGCTTTAATCTTCCAGTACTGTTTTGGGCAGATCTTTTCTTACATATATCCTTGGTGACTTATGCTTTTTTTCAGCTTTGCATGTGTCCTTATAAAATCCACACTTGACAGAGGTTTTGCATCCAGTACATACAAACTGATTTACTTTTAGCTCCAAATCTTTTGCTAGTGGCAAAGCCTCTGGAAGTCAACGTGCTCCATTAAGAACATGATAAAATATGTGCATTTTAAATAACGTGATTAAATACCCAAGGGATAAATCAAATCAAGCAAACATTTAAAAAAATATGAAAAATGTATCTGTATAAAATAAAAATTGATCTAAACTTTGGCAAGGAATCTTTTTTGCATAATTTAATTCGTAACCTTTTTCTAGTAAATATATAAGCATTTTTGATAGAACGTTTAGCTTAAGCAATTTTCTGATATGAGTTAGCAAACCAGTCACCCAAACTTTTTTCCCAATATTATTATCTTATATTCCATTCTCATTCTATAAAATTTTGTTACCAAGAGTGCATCTCTGAGTTAGCCTACTTAAAGACTTACCTTGCAAAAAGATTACAATAAAATTTTAACTGTGTTAATAAAGTGTTTGGAAATTTTCTTTGACAGAAATTTTGAGAAATTTCTTCCCATTAATTTAACTGTTTCCCAAAGAATTGGAAAGGACTGTCATTCCTAATTTTACTGGTAGAGCACATTAGTCCAGCTTACATATCTTAATGTGTTCTGAGAACTCTTGCCCTATTCTTTTTTCTTAAGAGGATCTTTTGTAATTTTATAAGGTAGACGAAATTATAATGATGAGTGTCCCAACTTCTCATTAGGGATTACCACAATCTTATCTATTAGCTTTTCATTTTTAGAGATTTAAATATGGGAGTGCATAAAGCAATGTTTCTCAAACTTTTCTGACCATCATTACAATAAGAAATAAACTTTAAAAAATTAGTAGAGAGATGGTTAGAGGGATGAGGAGTATGACATAAGGAATGCAGTCAGCAGTACTATAATAGCTATAAGTAGAGCCCGAAAGGTAAGAGAGTAATTGGGGGGATCACTTCATAAACTATATAAATGTCTAACCAATGTACTGTATATTTGAAAATAATAAAAGAAATACACTTTATATCACAACCCAGTACATAATACATATATATGTAACCAAGACAAATATTCATGAAACAATACTTAGCCTTATTATATGAGATAAATTGTATTTCCTACTATATTTAATTTTTTAAAAAATGGTGGTTGGGATTCACTATATTGATTTCGCCTTCCACCAATTAAATTGCGACCTTACAATTAATGAAAATGTAGCTATAGAGAGACATATGACATGAAAAATTGAGGATAATAAGGAAGTGAATCTAGATGATATGAATTCAGCACACCTTACTTCAGCTTAGGTGATGTGCTTAAAATATGTCATATACCATACCACACAAATAGAATTCCTATCACCAAGAAATACATATGGTTATAACTACAACTATCTGAAAATTGCACTTGTCACTATCCCTTATCTTGCTTTTAATTCTCTAAATAGAATTCATCTTTAATTAACATGGTACATATAAACACACATTTACCTTTTTGGCTGGTTTCCTCACTAGAATAAACCTTCAAGAAGGCAGGTACTTTGTCTTGCTCATGACTCTTACTCTCAGCACACAGCACTGTGCCTGACACATACTTTGGGTGATAACAATGCTTTGCTGATTGTATGAGAGCACAGGCTTCCATTCCGGCTGAAGTATGAAAAGCCTGTTTTGCCAGCATTAGCAATCACTCAACTTCATTCTATAAAATACATGTGTGTTAGAAGAGAGGGACAGGAAGAAGTTAAAGAGCTGAAAGAGATTTTCTTTAAAAATATTTTTGGAATGCTATGGCATTCTCCTGTTGCCCCAATTTCTCATGTGGAGGAGGGTACCACAGATCCTATGCCAAGTGAGAGGGGCCTCCCTGGGACAAACACGTGAGTAAGACATAAGAAAGAGAATACATGCACATGAGAGAGAGAAGGGAGGGAGGGATGAAGAGGGAGAGGGAGATGGGGGGAAGAGAGAGAGAGGAAGGGAAAGAGGGAGAGAGAGAGAGGGAGAGAGGGCGAGCACCAGCTCGTGCCAGCTACAGGAGGTGCTTTAAAGAGATTCTGTCCAAGAGGACTGGGTAGTGAAGTGACCAAGACAAGAATGACCTGCCTTAAGCCTGGCTCTGGAGAAAGGGAGTCAAAACTGGTCAGCCAGAGAAGGTAACTGCCAAGTATATCCGCCACAAGAACTGCATTGCAGTTTAAGAATCAGTTGGGGAAAATTCCAGAAAACAAACAAAAGTTCTTCAAAAACACCCCATGAAAGAATAAATCAGCAATTGTATTTAGGCCACCCAGAGGGCCCTACATTCAGATTGCAATTGTTCCCACTTTTATAAGACTATGCTCCTTTTCCCTATTCTCATTTCTGAGGACTAACCTTGCAAGGATCAAAAAATTCAGCTAGTGCGTAGGGAAGAAAGACAAATAAACAAAGTAGAAGTGGAAGCTAACCATGCCACCTGCAAACTGTAGAGTAAAACAGGTTTCCCAGAGTGAAACAGACCTGGTGTGGAATTTAATTTATATCGTTTGGAGCTTTGATTATTGAGAAGATATGTCAACTGCTAAAATGAGATTGTTTTAACAACTAAGAGGGGCTGAAAAAGCTAAGACCTGCCCATCATTTCAGCCAGGGATGAAAAGACTATTCTAAACATGAGCTAAATAAGGAGTGGGATACTAAATAAAAAGTTGTTTCTTCTTGCATCTTACTGAATCTATCTCATTCAATTAAATATTTATATGTGATAAATGCTTGTTGAATAAATGAATATATAAGTAAACAACCTAAAACAAAATATATAAAAATATTAACACCACTCTCTGAGTGGTGAGATTACAAATTATTTTTTATTTTCCTCTTTGTATTTTCCTGGATTTTTAAAAATCTCTTTTCAATATGCTTTTTTAAAAAAGAATATTAAATTGCCAGGGAATAATGTCATGTTCATGTTTCAGTAGGGATTCATACCCAGAGGAAAAGCAAAGAAACAAGTAATTTAAATCCAAAAGTGCAAATTGAAATGATTAAAAATTATCATTTAATTTTCCCTTAAAATTTATGTCTGATATCTGAAAACATCAAATTTTAAATTTAAAGCAGACTGAAAATAGAAAATCAAATAGTGATCTTCTTTACCTGTAATATGGAAGATTAACTACCCGGATAAACATTTTATTGAAAACAACTAAAAATCCTAGATATAATACACCTTAAACACATCAGTGAATTAGCAAGAAAGAAATACTCAAGCTAAAAAAAAATAAAGTAAATGTGAGAACCTTGATTTCTAAAGTTAACTTTCGCCTACGGACATTTGCTGAACCATGGACCCATTTGCTGTTCACGGACCCACATAGAACTAGAGGATGAGAAGACAAAACCCAGAGACTACTTAAAATGGGTGTTAATAATAGATTTTCCCAACAAACCACACACATCTAAAGCTGACATCTCAAAGGGTTAATGCCGCAGTCTGAGGGTCTAAGAGAAATAAACTCACTATAGCCTACCCCTAGGATATAGCAATGAAAATGGACTATCTCAAACCTTGTCACCAGGAGAATCTCTGATGAAAATATGTAACCATAAGCCATTTATCTAGTTTGCAGCCTAAATTCACACTTCCTGGGTGGCCAACAAAAAGACTCAAGCTGAGAATTTAATTTAAGTGATTCCCAAACTGGTAGTTTCTACAGGAGCCTGGCAGAAGCAAATGCAAATCCTCTTCGAAGTAACTCACTATCAATCCAGGCATCAATAAATTCCCACAGATAAAGTTCCAGGAAAACAACTTTTCAACAAAAATAATTGGATAGAAAGGAAAACACAACACTGCAGAGCTGAACCAGAAGTGCCAACAGATAGCAAAAACAGACTTGTAAGAATTTTTAGATACCAGAATGATCACACAGACTGTAAAATAACAATGCTTAGTATGCTTAAGGAAATAAAAGATGTTTAAAATATATTCAGGAACAAAAAACTATAAGAAATATCAAGCAGACTTGAAAATACATAGTTTCTAGAAATGAAAAAATATAACAAATTAAAAATTAAATAGATAGATGTAAATTCTTCATAAATTAAACTGTAGAGTCAACTTAATCCCAATCAAAATCTCAGCTGGCCCATATGTAGAAAGGCTGATTCTACAATTTATGTATAAGTACAAGGAGCCTAGAATACCCATGACAATTTTAAAAAAGAAGAAAATTGAAGGGCTTATACTATCTCATTTCATGACATATTAAGTTATACAAATTAGCACTGACGGTATTAAAGATGCATAGATTAGTTTAAAGACATATAGTCAATTAAACAGAATAGATTACAGAAATAAATACCCATGTATATGTTCAGCTGATTTCAACAAAGATGCCAAAGCAATTAAATGGGGAAAGGAAAATCGTTCAACAAATGGTATTGAATAATCCAGAGCCATAAGCAAAAAAGAGTCTTACCGCATATAAAAATTAACTTTAAACGGATTACAAGCCAAAAGGAAATAGTTAAATATATAAAACCTCTAAAACAAAACATACAGAAAATCATAATGACCTTAGTTTTCCCAAACATTATTTAACTAGGATACAAAAAGCAAGAACTACACAAAAAAATTGACAAATTGGACTTAATCCAAATTATAAATGTTCGCTTTTTCAAAAGACCATGTTTAAAAAAATGAAAAGTAAGTTACAGAATGGGAGAAGTATATACAAAACAAGTATCTGACAAAGGGCTTGTATTCAAAATAATTACAAACTACTATGAATGTTAGGAGAAAAAATAATCCAATTATTTATTGGAAAGAATATATGGACAGATACTTTACCAAAGAAGATATATAGAAAACAAAAAAGCAAATGAAGATGCTCAACATCATTGATTGCTAGGGAATGTAGATTAAAATTAGTGAGATTTCACTGAATATTCATTAGGATAACAAAATTTCAAAGACTGACCGTATGAGGCAGACTGAAGAGAATCTGAAGACACAAACTCTGATATACTGCTGGTGGTTAGGTAATATGGTACAACTAGCTTAGAAAATCGTGTGGCAGTATCTTAAACATATACCTACTGTACAACACAGCCATTCCACTCTACTTACTCAAGAAAAATAAAAGCATATGTCCACACAAAGAATTGTTCAAGAATGCTCATATAGTTCTATGTGTAATAGCCCAAATCAGCAACAATCCAAATGTTCGTCAACATGTAAATGAATAAACTAATTGTGATTTAACCATACAATGGAATTTTACTCAGTAAGAATAAGAACACACTGACATGCAACATCATGGATGAATCGAATATAATGTTACAAAATGAAAGAAGTTAACAAAAGAATAAATAATAGTGTATAATTCTAATTACTTATAAGTCTAGAACATGTAAATTAATCTACAGCTACAGAAAGTAAATCAAGAGGTTGCCTGGGGGAAGAAGGGGGCAGAAAGGGTAGATTACAAAGGAATACAAAGGAATTCAGGGGGATAATGGGTATATGTTCATTTTCTTGATTGTGGTGATACTTTCTTGAAAGAATACATATATTAAAACTTATAAAATTAAAAAATTTAAATATGTGTATTTTCTTATATATCTTTCAGTGGAGATGAAAAACTAACATACAGGACTTCTAGAAGTGAATAACTAAAATAAAAGGTTCAATGACTGGGTCTGACAGGTAAAGAAAAAGCTAGTGAACCGGGGAAAAGACCTGAAGAAATCAACCACAAAGCTTCCCAGAGACAAGAGATGAAAAGAGGAGTGTTAAAAAGCATGGAGGATGAGAATGAGAAGACTGAATATATATATAACTAGAATTTCAGAGGAAGAACAGAGAGAAACAATGGGATAGAGATAATTATTTGAAGAGTAACAGCTGAAATTTTGAAGAACTGAAAGATACCACCCTATAGATTCAAGAATCCCAATTATAAGTAGACTAAAGAAAGCAGTATAAAATGCTACCTAATATCCAAACCAAACAATAAACAGTGTAATATTTTATTTTCTTGTCAATATGTTAAAACTTTTCAGATTGAATTGTCAATGATAAAATTAAAAACAGAAAACCCTTTTGTCCTTAAGGTCTTTACAAATATCATACTAAACATGCCTGCAAATAAATATGGAAATTATAGTATATAAATTTGTATAATAAACTAAAACTACATCAAAGACTGAAAAAAGCCCCATTGTCAAACAACAGATGACTAAAATATGGTATAACCAAACAAGAAAAGGAACTAAAAGGAGGATATAATGGGAAGGAGAAAGAGGGAAAAAAAGGAGTGGAGGAGAGGAAAAGAAAGGGAAGAAATCAGGTGGCTCTGCTGTTTACAAAATACTATAGTTGGCAAATAAAAGCCTTAAGAAAAAAATGTGAGAAATCAGCATCCATTATTTTTTTCAAAATTATTCTCAAGTTATTTAACAGCCTTCTACTGTTTCTATCATCTAAACTGATTAAGTTCTCTGGTTAATTTTGGTTTCATAAAGAATAAAGCTTCAAAGCAACCATATACGTAATTAAGAGGATAATGAGATTTTGTGGCTTCTCAGAAAAAAAGTAAAGCTTTGAGGCATTTGCATTAAAAAAACCCAAATAATCTTGGATATAAGTTCATATTTTCTAAAGAAACTAATACAATACTTTTTAATATTCTAGACTCAAGTACAATACAAAATTCAAAAGCCATAGAAAAAGGGACAGATAAATCTGAAAAAACAAAATTTTAAATTCTATACAAAATAAATTTGAACTATAAACACAAAATAGGGACAACTATTTGCAAAATTTGCAAAAATTATGACAAACAGATCAATCATTATTATATAAAACTGATTAAGTTCTCTGGTCAATTTTTGGTTTCATAAAGAATAAAGCTTCAAAGCAACCATATAAGTAATTATATTTGTAAATATAAAAATATTTACAAGTCATTATGAACAAGATGAAAATCGTCAACAGAAAAAAAAAAGAATAAACCAAGGACACAAACAATCCACCCATACATACACAAGATTCCAGAAATGGTCAGTAAACATATAAAAATATATTTGACCTCATTAATAATAGCAAATATGTGCCACATGCTGTATAAGCACTTTATATAAACTCATTTAACCTTCACAATAATTCTTTAGGATGAGAATTATTATTACCCCATTTTATAGATAAAACTAAAACACAAAGGGGTTAAGTAATTTGTCCAAGACATATAATTAGTTAATAAGCAGTGCTGCTGAGATTTCAACTATATAATTAAAACAAAAATGATAGAACAAATAGGCACAGTACAAATACACAAGGTCCCAGTGAAATGCAAGAGGAGAAACTGCAAGGCGGAATATAAATTGACAGTCATTCTGGAAGACAACATGGCAATGTATTTCAAAAGCTCTAAAAATATGCAGCTTTCACATTAATTATCTCAAACAAGCAACAATTCATACAATTCAAGACAGTAGTTACAAAAAAAGTCACATGTGGATCCTAAAAGCTGTTAAAAAAGCTGTTCAATTTACTCTTCTTCAGCTGTATGTTCTGATATATTTCACACACTTAAAATTATTTTACTTTCTTCCCTTTGTATATAAACTTTTACATGTGCTAGTAATATAAATGCTTTTAAATAACAGAATCTCAAATTAGCCACGTATTGATAAGAGAAAGAAATGTAGTGTGGAAATAATCTAAGTAATAGATTGGGTTTGGTATTTAAGCATTTTTCAGTTTAGGAGAACTGGCAAGTTCCTTTTTAAACCTGTACTCTTCTTAGAATGTATGCTAAAGACAGAAAGGCATGTACAAAGATCTAAGCACAAGGACATTTACTATAGCTTTGCTGAGAATGGTGACGATTAGAAAAACCCAGCTGTTGATCAGTGATCTTTGATGTTACTATTTCAATTGTTTTGGAGTGCCATAAACCTCATCCATGAGAGATAGCAAATTTAATTTATAAATGTTAATGTATCTTGACTGTTCAACTGATGCCATTCCTGTTTCTCCCCTGGGGCCTCCCTATTCCCCGAGACACAACAATATTAAAATTAGGCTGATTAATGACCTGATGATAGCTAAGTATTCAAATGAGAGGAAGACTTGCATATCTCTCACTTTAAATCAAAAACTAGAAATGATTAAGCTTAGTAAGGAAGGCATGTTGAAAGCCAAGATGGCCAACAGCTAGGGCACTTGCACCAGTTAGCCAAGTTGTGAATACAAAGAAAAAGTCTTGAAGGAAATTAAAAGTGATGCTCCAGTAAACACACAAAGGATAAAAAACTAAAACAGCCTTATTGCTGATATGCAGAAAGTTTTAGTGGTTTGGATAGATCAAACCAGTATGACATTTGCTTAAGCCAAAGCCTAATCCAGAGTAAAGCCCTAACTCTCTTCAATTCTATAAAGGCTTAGAGAGGCCAGGAAGCTGCAGAAGAAAAGTCTGAAGCTAGTAGAGGTTGGCTCATGAGATTTAAGGAAAGAAGCAGTCTTTATTAATAGAAGTGCAAGGTGAAGCAGTAACTGCTAATGTAGAAGCTGCAGCAAGTTACCCAGAAGATCTAGATAATTCATGAAGGTGGTTAAGCTTAACAACAGATTTTCAGTGTAGACAAAACTGCCTTATATTGGAAAAAGATGCCATCTAAAACTTTCATAGCTCAAGAGGGAAATTCAATGCTTGACTTTAAAGCTTAAAAGTATAGGCTGACTCTCTTGTTAGAGACTAATGCAGCTGATGGCTTTAAGTTGGGGCCAATGTTCATTTACCATTAGGAAATCCTAGAGCCCTTAAGAATTATGTGAAATCTACTCTGCCTGTGCTCTATAAATGGAACAACAAAGCCTGGATGACAGCACATCTGTTTACAAAATGGTTTACTAAATACTGTAAGCCCACAGTTGAGACCTACTGCTCAGGAAAAAAGATTCCTTTCAAAATATCCCATGTTACAGAGAATTCCTGAAAGAAAAAGTCAATAGATGTAGCAAACTTCACTGTTATCTTATTTTAAGAAACTGCCACAGGACGTGGTTCCATAGTGCAGCAGTTAGCATGTCTGCTTTACACATAGAAGGTCCTGGGTTCATGCCCCAGTAGAGCCACGGTCCATGGTCTATGGCCATGCCACCCTGAACAAGCCCGATGTCTGATCTTGGAAGCTAAGCAGAGTAGAACCTGTTTAGTATTTTGATGGGAAACCACCTAAGAAGACCAGGAGCTATAGGTGTAAATAATTAAAAATAAAAAAATTCCACAGCCATAGTCAGAAGCCATCATCAAGGTAAGACCCTCCACCACCAAAAAGATAATGACTTGCTCATGACTCAGATGATGGTTAGCACTAAAGTATTTTTTAATTAAGGTATGTAAACTGCTTTTTAGACAATCAATGCTATTGCACACTTAATAGACTATAGTATAAACATAACTTCTACATATAATAAAAAACCAAAATATTTGTGTGACTCACTTTACTATATCACTTTATCACGGTGCTCTGGAACAAAATCTGCAATATATCCAAGATATGCCTGTATCAGTAATATTTTTAAATGATTTTGTAAAGTATGGCATGGGAAGATGATAACAATATATTAAGTAGCAGAAAGGTTATAAAACATGTACACTGGGAGTTCCTTTCTATAATACACACACATAGAAAAATCTAGAAGTATGCTCAAAAATATAAATAACAATTTAAGTAGTAAAAAATCTTATCACATCTATATTTTCTATTCAATCTACCATAAAACATTATTAATATCTTTAAAAAATAATTTTTTAATTTTAAGGCAAAGACTTTTCACAAATTAGTTAACCCTCTGAGGCTCAAACTGTTCCCTTCAATTGAGTTAAGACTCTTGAAGGTACACCAACTTATTTCAAGCAACAAAGTTGTGATTCCTTAAATTATATTTTCCTTCCATTAAATGGTTCATACCCTACTGTTATGAAAGAAAGAGTTCCCATATGTATCCCACAGATGTCCAGTACCAAGCCTTTTTCTAGGATCTGTCTATACACTTGTTCTTCAATGATCAAGCCCCTTGGTAAACATCTAACCTCAACAACTGTTACCCCAACCTTCCACTATTCGCCTTCCATTTTCCTTCTTTTATTACATATCATATCTTCTCAGTTTATCCTCTTTTCTAATTCTTTCACTATCCTAATAAACAAGATCATTTGGAAGCAAAATGAATTTCTTTTCTATATTTGCCTATTCAAAGCATTGTATGACAGAACATGGTTTCCTCATGAAGGTACCCTGAACTGGTGAAATAACAAGATGAAATCAAAGAGCTGATTTTCTTAAAACTGATTAGGTATTTGCATTATTTAAAGATTTTAAAGCACATATAAAATATTAGCAAATACATCCCAACAGTACATTAAAATGAATAATACATCGTGACAAAATGGAATTCAGATCAAAATTGCAAAGATGGTTCAACTGTACGAAATCAACTACTACAACTTAGCATATTGATAGATCAAAATAGAAAAAATCCCAATTATAGCAAAATTCTGAAAAAGCATAAATATTACCTTTTGTTCTTGAATTTAAAACTTAATAAAATAGTAATCAATAAACACTCACAAGTAAATACTATTTGCTTTAAATGATCTTTTTAAAGTATACAAAAGGCAGTAACAATTCCAAACTAGCATTACTCCAAAGCATTTACCCTTTTCTTACTACAAAACACTACTAGAAGTTCAATAAAGGGATACTCTATAAGCAAATTCAGATGACTTCACTATTTAATATTTTTAATAATTTGAATGTTCTATTTATAATCACTAAAAAGGTGCCCAAGATATTTATACCAAATTAATGTGAATGGGTTAAAAAGAAATCAGAGAAATTGCCTGAAATGAACTGAAGGCTATGTCAGGTGTTAGCTTTGCAAAAGGAACTGTGTGCAGTTCCAAGAAGAAGGAAGATCCACGATATTCCCTACATCAACCTGAACAAGAAGAGGGAGAGGGAAAAAAGCTGAGGCGCACTTTTCAATCTGGTCCCTTCTGGAACCATGATCTATCATGGCACCAACTGTTTGTTCCTGACCTTCTAATTCCCTTTGGTTACTCAGAGTTTGCTTTCCTGACATCTTGATTAAACTCTTGGCACATGGAATACTACACTAAAAACAAGGCCATTCTCTTCTGCCCAATGTAAAGGAATCTTAGGACTCTTCTTCCTGTGTTGGATTTTGTTGTTGTTGTTGTTCTGTTGATCCTGTCACTCACATACTCATCAGTGGCGCTATACTTTGTTATCAGATTTCTCAAAAAGTAGTGAGAGATAGATGTTGCACACTGTCCTTAGATATCAGCCCTTATAACTATCTTCTCTCCTACAATTAAAGCCTTTAGGACTTAATATTCTACTGTAGTTTGGAAAAGGTAAGCGTGGCTAGTTGAGGTCCAAGGGGAAAACAAGGAAACACAATGGTGAAAGAAAGGAATGCTTTTAATTTGTGATATTTATTTTGGCTCTCAGTTCTAGAGGCCACCGATTCATAGGCATCAAAACTTTGGGAGAAGGCTAAGTTACATATTAGTCAGTAGTTAACTAGTGCCCTCATACAATGTACAGTCTGGAAAATGTCATGAAACTAACTAGGCCCTAATTTGCTGCTTTTGTGAGAGGTTTCAGGATATTGAAACACAAATTTCTCTAAGAGACGAACACTTTACGTTGCCCTGCAAAGCTCTTGTGAACATTAAGAGGAGGTTTTGGGACCAATAATATGTGTATCTTTAAAAAAAAGTGAGAAAACATCACAGAAGAAACTTTAGAAGTTCCTTTGCCTTTCAAAGAAAACAAGCATTCCTAACATCCTTACCAGTAAACAACATCCAGTGGTGCAAAGTAATTTTTCATTATCAGGTCAGCAAAGTAAGCTTCAGTTTCTCGGCAGGCAGTTCCATTTCCAATCACCACTGTGCTGCAGCTTCAAGGGAGAAACAGGATGAGAAACTGGATGAGCTCAAGGCATGCTTCTAGATCAATCAGGAGAAAAAATGTACAGAATGCACAAACACTATTTTATGATGCTCGTATTCTCTCATATATCCAAGCAACCTCTCTACTGTTCTATAACAGAGACAAACTTATGTAGAATAAGAGACAATGCCTCTGCATTTGGTATAGCAGGCAGTAAAAAAATATTTTACTGTCACACAATCTCAAGAATAGTCAGCTTTCTTCTCATCTAAATTTACAAATGAGTAAGTGAACTCTGGAGCATTCTAAGCCATAATAAAAACATTATGATTGAATTATGTGATATGTTGTCAAATAACTTCTGAAGCTTCTAACTACTACCACATCTACTCCTCAGACCCAGAAGAGAAAGTAGGGAGAGGAGGAGGAAGTATAGGCCCAAATAGAAGAATTAAATTCTCACTTCTGCTCATATTACCACCTTTGTTTAGTGAAGATGGCAGAAGGGAGGAGCATTCCTCTGGAGTCTCCAAATGTAGAGGTCTCCAGAAATTTGTGCCAGCATGGTTTTATACTGTTCTTTATCTCTCACCAAGGCACTTCCCTTAACCCCTCCCTCCAAATTAGGGGCATCAAAGGTATCTCTGATTGGCTGAGCCACGGAAATACTCAAAAGGTTATTCTCATACTTGAAATCCAGCAAAAGCCTCTTTATTTTCTCTGCCTCTCGGAAGCCTTGTCCACAATGCAAGTAAACCACATCAGTATGAAGTATCTGACCTTAGAAAAAAAATGAAAAAAAAAAAGACAATTTGTAAGAAATTCCAAAACATAACACACCAATGATTAAGCCAGATGAAACTGAAAAAGAAACCAGTTCCTCTTTTAAAATGTAGTCTGAATCATTCCTATTCACTAAATCGGATTCTCCCTAAGCACTCCGAAATTCTGTTACTTCCAAAGTTATAAGGACTCTATTTTACTACTTAAAACCATTATTAACTAGATAATATCATACCTAAATGAGAAATAATTGGTTTTTAATAACATTAATAACGGTAAAAGCTAACATTTACTGAATATTTACTATACATCAGACATGTTGTGATACTATTCTATTTTTTCATTGGGTTGTAGATATGTAAATGTCTTTACCTTGTGTAGTTTTTTTCAGCTTCATATTTATGAATTGTGGGGTTTTCTGTATTATATTTCAGCTAAAATACATTTAAATATTTAAGGATAACTACTTAAAGAATAGAAATAATGAGCTGAGTGACCAAATTAGGAAGTTAGGGAAAGAACAATAGAATAATCTCAGAGAAAGTAGAAGGAAATAAAGTTAAAAGCAGAAATTAATGAAATAGAAAAAAAAATAACAGAGAGGACCATTAATGTTCAAAATTAAAAATCACTTAAGAAAAACATACTTTTTAGCAATACCAATCATAAAAAAATAGATAAAACAAATAAATTATATTAAAAATGAAAAGGGGATATAACTAGAGATTCGAGCACAGATTAAAGCTAGACTGCAGAGACTACCATTAACAATTTTATGTTAATTTAGATTAAATAATAAAATGGATAAATTCTTGGAAAAGTATTGCTTACCAAAAAGACTGAAGATGTGCGTGTGTGTGTGTGTGTGTGTGTGTGTGTGTAAAATTTTAAAAAGAATCATCCTGTAAGCAATACAAACACAGGAAAAGATAAAAGCCATATGACAGCTCAATAGATAGATGCAGGAAAAAACACTGATAAAGTATTCTTCCTATTTACTGTAAAACTGCATAGCATAAAAAGAGAGCAACTAGAAGAACAAATCCAAAAACCTATGACTATATCTATAAAAAAGTATCCCCACAAAATCCAAAAGATGAGCAGGTTAAAGAAATGCACTAACAACCACCAAGATCAACAGGAATCGGTATTTCAATGGGAGGAAGCAGAGGGAAGCAACAGAGTAGCTCATAATCCTGAGATTAGAAAAATTCCAAAAATGTCAAAAGGTACTTCCGTGGAAATTGCTACAGGTGCATTTGAGAACAGGAGCTGAAACTAGGAAAAATCTGTGCAAATCCTAATTTATAGATCAGTACAAAGGCTGCTCAGTAAGTTCAGAAAGGATTGGAAAACTCTGATCTCTATGAACTCTTGAAACTATCAAAAGTAGAATATCCTTTTTTCTACAAACCTCACACTGAGAATTGTTGCAAATCATATCCACATTGAGCAAGAATAGTATGAGCAAAGTAAAAAAAAAGGGGGGAGGCAACAGGGAAACAGATTCTAGAAAGTATAAGATTATCTCTCTATCCAATAGATATAAAAACTTTTTTCTCAATAATAGGGAAAAAAATGGAAGTGATAGTTACAATAGCTAGAAAACCTTTCATGACCTAGCCTTCCATTCTAAAAGTTGAGGAATACTAATTTTATGTAACACTAACCAACAGAAAAGAATCATAGTCAAATTTCATAGAGAATGATTATTTTTTAAAATAAGAAATGAAAGACTAGTATGATGTCCTTGCTTTCAAACAGAAATATTGTAACCCCATATGTAAAACCAAGCAACAAAAAAATGATGAGAAATGAGAATATCAGAAATCAGAATTAGAAAACCTCAGAAATGAGATGAGAACTCAGAAAAGTACTATATATGAGGGTCTAATATACATGTAATTGGAATTCCAGAAAGAGAGGCAAGAACTTCTACAAACCCCAAGCAGAATTCATGCCAAAAAATGAAAATAAATAATACATACACAGAACTCAGCATATCGTAAGAAAACTTCTGAAAACCACAGAGAAAAATCTTAGCAGTCAAACAATATTTTTGGCTAACTCAATGAAACTATAAAGCCAAAACAAACAAACATATCTCCACTCCCCCGCCAAAAAACTCAAAACAGAATGACATCTTTAAAGCCCTGTCAATCTTGAATTATACACCAAGCAAAAATATTCTTCAAAACTAAAGGAAAATCAGAAACTTTGTCAGACAAACAACTGAGATGATTTGTCACAAGCTGATTCACATTAAAGGTAATTGCCTAGAGTTTTAGGCAGGAAGAAAATGATCTCAATGAAAACAGATATTCAGAAAAAAGTGAAGAGTAACAGAAAGCGTAAATATATGAGTAATAGAAAAACATTCACTGGGCAAAACAATAAGAATGTCTTGTGGTATTTAAGATATATACAGAATTAAAATGTATCACACCTAACTATATCGCAATAAATAGAAATTGATGAGGTGACAGTTATTAAATTCTGAGTCCAGTTCATCTTCCATCTCTCCATTGGGATGTAGGGAAGAGCATAAATGATGGCAACATGCTGAGGATTTTGGTCAACAAATAAGATGATATAGTTTGAACCTCTGGTTCCCATATTATTATATGTGAGAAAACAATTTTCTAAGCTAAGAAAATTAACATTATTTCCAAATGCTCATGAATATATAAAATGAACATATGACCAACCAAACAACTTTTATATAAGAAGCTGAAAGATATGCTTACTGGTAGGAGAAATTATAGCTAATTTGCAACCATGTTTGTAACCAGGATCCACTCCCATCAAAGTGCGCCCTGGAACAGGGCTCATTAAAAGGAGCTGACGAAGGTTCCGTCCAAACATCATTACTGATTCCTTCTCTGCATCTGATGTTAGTTTGGCTCTTTTGAAATAGAAGAAGAAGAGAAAACAGAGAATGTACTTAGTCTTTCATTAAGTCAATTTTTCTTTCAGAAAAAGAATAGAATTCCTTTTATACAGTTATTCATCACAGGAAAATTTATTATAACAAAATGACTACAAGAACAAACATCATATACAAAATTATAAAGTCTATTTTTGCAAATTGAAGTAATTTATGATACCATAAATAATTTTATGGTATAAAACCTTCTATTTGTTTTACTTGTATTCCATCTATATCTGATCTCTCTTATATACAAAATTTATATATATACACATCTATGTATATGAGAGAGTCACAATGTGTAAAGATTTGGACATCACATGGGATGTCATACTAAAGTTTATTAACTGATTAAAAATATAAATGCATAATTCTAGTGATAAACTACCAAATCATAAGTAGCCTCCCCCATCATCAATACCTTCACCTAAACATAACTCAATCTTAACCTCTTACTCTATTCCAATCCCCATATCTACCTCCTTGATAGATATGATTACCTCCTTGACAGTGATATGATTACAGATACTAATATCAGTCTAGAACCATGACTCATAAAAATAATTTCCTAATTTTATCCAGTGACATTATTAAAAGTTATTAGAATTTTAAAACTTCTTCTAGGATAAAAATATATGTCTATAATGTACTTAAAGGCATTTGTAAACTAAGTTTTATACCATTTGTTTACTTAACAAAATGTTATCTCCTAAAATTCATAAGAAATTGTAAAGAGTATGTCTTTTCTATTAGACCAGGTTTAAAAAAATGTATGTCATTGGCCACAAGAAAATTGAGAGTAAAAAAGCAATTTAAAGCATATTTGATATCATTGTTGAGGTAGAATTATTTATATATCTGAAGGCACACACAACTAATTAATATTTCCTTTTCTGGCTTAATTCAGTTTAAGGCTTTTCTTTCATCTCTAACATTTCATAGCCATTCTCCCTGCATTCAGCCAGGAAACATGAAAAGTGTCATTGTAAGTATTCCTAGATCTTCATTTTTAACTCTGCTTACTGAGCGAGCATTTGTCAGTCTGACATAAAACACCATTATTGGTGTGAGAGATACAAAGCTGAAAAGAGGACATCCCTGCCCTGAAGACCACTGCTTAATGGAAGAAACAGAAAAATAAACAGAAAGCATATAACAATGATTAGTGTTATATTAATGGAAACACACTGGAAGAATAGCTAAATTAGAAAGACTTTCTAAGTGGCCTCTTCTCAGATGAATCAAGAAGGATAAGTAACAGAGTCAGGCAGACAAAGGTAGGGAGAGTTGATGGAAGACATGGAGAAGATACTCCAAGCAATAGAAGCAGCATATGTAAAGGCTCATGGCTCATTATAGAAAAAGCAAGTAATTTCATAGGCTATAGTAAAAAGAAATACCAAGACATAAGGTTGTAGAGGCCAGAAGAAAACAGATTACAAAGGGTCATGTACCTTCTGCTAAAGAGTTTGGATTTTATCCTGGAGATGAAGAAGATCCATTCAAGAATTTTAAGTAGAAGAGTATGAGATAATCTAATGAAAATTTTAAGATGGCAATGCGGAATACGTATTGCAAAATACAAGTCTGAGATCATTTAAAACCCTAGTATAGTAATTCAGACAAGAAATAATGATGTCCTGAACTGACCATGGATAGATTCAGGTTTCCCTCATAACCATGGTGATAAAAAGGTGGCCAAATTCAAAATATAATAAAAGATGATAAAATAGATAGCACTTGGTAACTGATGGATTGAAGAGGTAGGGATGAAAAATGACATATGGACGAATGATCACGACAGTCACAGAAATAAGAAATGCAGAAACAGACTACCCATCATCGATAGTCAAAGGAATAAAATGACTGCAAAATTACGATAGTCTACATGATTTCTTTTAATACATACACATGAAGGAAGAAAAGTCTGTTTTATGATGGTTACCTCTAGGTAGTGAAATTATGTGCTTTTTTTCTTTGTTTTACAAAGTCTTTCAATTTTTCTACATTAGGACAAATTTTTTAGAGAATTACAAAGCAATTTTAAAAAATCCTTTGGGAGCTTTCCTCCTCAACTGCTGTACAGGTAATTACAGTATTTCTATCAAGAGACATATCTGTAGACACTGTCTGCAAACCAGCTTATGGAATGAAGTAAGATATTTTTTTATCCACAAGCATTTTTTTAAAAAACGAAAGTGCTCTTGCTTGCCACTGCTAATTGAAGTCAGAGAAGGATTATATATTAAACAATCCCACACTAAACTACTTTTATTAAACCTCAATGAAATTACTACACAAACAGTGAAACTATATAAATTGAATACATGCAAAAATGTCAATGTGCCACTGGACATTATATGCAACATGAAAAAACAACATAAAAGAAAACATGCAAAAGGAATTAAAATTTTAAATAATTTTCTTTTTTCCTTCATTAAGAACAGAATCTTTATTTTTAAATTTGATGCCCCAGCAAAAGAAAAAAATGTTACTTAACACAGGCTTGAAATAAAATGATTCTGAAAGAACAATATTTTTAAGGGGCTTCTGGGCTAAAAAGGATAATTCTAGAGAATAAATTACTTTGACAAGAAGAGGGACAAAAGAACTATGTATCTTTTTTAATAGTACCTCCTCACTCCTTGCTCTGAACACCTACAAAGTCAGTCAATGGCCAGGTACAGTAAAAATAAAAAAAAAAGAACAACAGACAAACATCATAAAGGCTGCTATAAATTCTAATGGGTTTGAAGAGATGACTAGAAATCTACACTTCCCAGATAAAACTAGCTGAAACCTATAACAAAGTGAAAATAAAGAAAATCTACATAACATAGTAAGGAATACATAAAGAAATGGCTGGTTTCTAAAAATTGCCTACTAAGACAAAGGTTACAGAGAAAAAGAAAAGAGGGCTTTTGCTTCCTGATATTACTTTTCTTTTCATCTCCTCCCCTAAAAACAACTCTGAACCTCATCTCTTTTACTGTCCTTGGTAATTAGTCCTTCTGCCAATCTATCTACATGGTCACTTTAATAATCCCTTAATAATATCTGCTCATCACTGCTGATAATTACTCATCCAACAACTCCCATTTAGGATGAAAAACATTAGCTTTTTCTCTTCATAGTAATAAATTCATCATGTGCTCCACTGGTTTCCTTATGCTTTTTTTGGCTCTCCTACTTTTAAAAATTGCTTCCAACTAACTTCTCCATTAAGTTCTTAGTTCTGTTTCTCCCAAGCCAACTCTCATCAATAAAACCATTTTTTAGCTTGGTTGTCAAACGGCAAGATGGGTATTACAGAACTGAAAGGGGTACACATTAAGTGGTCAAGATTTGAAAAGTATATCATGATTAAGAACTATGTTTTGTGATCTATGCATGTGAATGCTTCTACAAATTGAAATTAAGGCTTAAATTTAAAACTGTGATTGAGACTCAGTTCTTTGTACTGGTTAATAGATCAACAAATATTTACGACGTGCTTTATTTTAATAGGCCTATACCACATGAACAGTATACAAAATTAGACAAGATACATACCTTAACTCTCTACAGAGGAGAGGATAAATAAGGCGTTTAAAGGAATCATCCAGTGATTTGTTTAAGATCTTCATTAACTCTGGCCTTGCAAAGCTACGTGGTCTCCACCTGCAAAAAAGAAAAGAAAAACTAATGCTCTAATTAATGAGACAAGGAAAGAGCTCCTGGAAGAGGGGAGCGGAAATAGAACTGAAAAGGGGGAGAAACTTTATTGAGGCCCAAGTACCATAATTTGTAAGGACAGACTGTGATGTCTGTAAATTATTAACTATGACATTTGGAGTTCTTATTTTTAAAAACCTAGTAACCATGGTCACACAACAAACTTAAGAGAAACTTTCCTATTTTGGGAAGAGTCTCCAAAACATTATTAATAACAGTCAAAATCTTAAGATAAAAGAAAATTACCAAAAATTACTAAAACACTGCTATGGACTAAACTGTGTCCTCCCAAATTCACATGTTTAAGACCTAATCCCCAATGGGATGGTATCCTGAGACAGGCTTTTGGGATATAATTTGGTTTAGATGCGGTCATGAGGGTAGGTCCCTCATGATGGGATTAGTGCCCTTATAAGAAGAGAGGTCAGAAAAGTCTTTCTCTCTCCCTACCAAGTGAGAACACAATGGGAAGGCAGCCGTCCACCAGCCAAGAAGAGGGCCCTCATCAAAACCCAAATCAGCCTGTACCTGGATCTTGGACTTCACAGCCTCCAGAACTGTGAGAAAAGAAACTTCTTTTGCTTAAGCCACGTGGCCTATGGTATTTTATTATGGCAGCCAGAGACAAGACAAACAATGTATCCTTCTTTTCCCATTTATTTCTCCCTGAGAGTTAAAGTAGATTGAGCAAAGGAGAAACTCTTGTTTTCCCTCCTTGCCTCTTGTTACTCTTGAGTAAAACTTACACCATTGCTCAGACTGTACTGCTCTACCAGGCAAGTATATCTGCATACATGAATATATGCTGATGAATATAAATGGCAGAGAACAGACTGTTAGTGGACACCGGAAAAAGAACAGTAAGAGAAAATGCAGGCTAAAATAACAAATTAATTCAACCCTAACCTTCTGTGTTTTCATTCATTTACAGCATCTCTGCCCTTGCCCTTCAATGGCTCTTGAATAATAAGGTATTAATGGTTTCTAATTAACCATTAATAAACCTAGGAATTCTCTCATCTCCCTTACTTAACCTCAGCAAGAAAATTTCAGTGAACATTTAAGCATTTAAAATGTGATACACCAAAAGTTACTTAATTGCAACTAAATGAATCCCTTCCACAAAAGGGTATTGAGAGGAAAAGAGTTTTGTCTGTCTTTTAATTTGAATGAGAATGCTTTTAGGCAGAACATATATCCTTCCTTCTATCCAAATGCCTGTTACTCTCTACTGTCATCTTTACCTGAGGGAATGAGAAGTAGGGAGGAGTAGGATATGAATTGGACATTTGTTATTTTTTTATTAACTTGGAGAACCCAATGTCAAGAAAGACTTTCCAAAAGAAACACCTGAGATGGACTTTTAAAAATAAATTGTAGTTTAAATAATTAAATTAAACAAAGAAATAAAAGTATTCTGGGAAAAAAACTGTAGTATATATAAAAATTTACTGACATGAGAGAGAATAGTAAGTTCAAAACTGTAAGTAGATTAGTATGCTAGGGTATAAAATGGCAGGACTTGGGGTACAGGGGTGGTTTGGGTAGATAAAATAGAAAATAAGGCATTGACCACATCATTAAGAGTCTTATACACCAATGCTATGGAGGTTGGCTAGTTGGAAAAGAGAACATGGTCATGGAACAAAATGCTAGGAAGGCAGTCTTTTGAGGTAAAAAGATCCTAATGAAGTGATTTTTTTAAATGTATGTATTTGATGTCTACTGGGATCAATCCCTTTGAGGCTGAACCAAGGTTTCCCCATTGCTTATAGGAAAGAAAACAAATCCTTAATATTACCTACCCAGTCTCTCAGGAAGCCCCAACAGTCTTCCTTAAACTGAAGATCCCCTTTCATGTGACTTCTCAACTCCCTCTCCTTGCTCCCCTCCCTTAAACAGTCTATTTTACACTTGAGGATGCCTCAATTTCACCCTTCATAGCTGACCTATTTCCTATTGCTACCACCGAGTCCAAGTCACCACCATCTTTTGCCCCTACATCTACTCTTGGTCCTTCCAAACAGTTCTCTATACTGCAGCCAGAGTGCTCTTCTTAAAATACAAACTGATTACTCCATTCCTCTGTTTAAACCTTTTATTGGGTTCCCATCAACCTAAAGATAAAGAACAAAATCCATAGCATGCCTAAGAAAGCTGAGTATAATCTGGCCTGTGCCTCCATCTTGACTTCTTTCTTGTTCCTCCTCTCCCTCTCTTGTCTCTGACCAATGTAGGCATCCAGCCCAGATACATTAAGGTTCTCCATAACAAACTCCTAGGACACACTGCACTTCTCCTTTGTAACCTCAGCTCACTCCTAACCATTTGCTCAGTATCTTTTTCATTAAACTACATTGTCACCAAAAAGAGTACATTTATCAGGTTTACAGGTGGATCCCCAACATCTAAGCACATAACCTGAATAGATAATTACATGGGAGAGGTGGAGGATGGGAGAAGTAGAATCAAAGAAAACGGGGGGGGGGGGTAGAGGGAGGGGGAAGAAAGAGGAGGAGGAAAGATTCAAGAAGACATCTTAAATTATTCAAATATGTTTAAATGAAAAGAAAAAAACATTTTTTGAGAATGGTTCTTTAGTTCCCAAAGAAGTATTTAAACTAGCTTTTGGTTCAGTTTAGTGCCCATAGAAGTGTTTTTTCAATTATCTATATGACTGAAAATTATATCACTATACCATTGTGATATAAAGTATAATAGTATAGGTTAAATATTGTTACTAATTATCCAATTGGAGTAGAACTGAATTAAATAAAATATAAGCCAAAGAAAAGCAACTAAATCACTACAAGAAAAAACATTTGACATTTACTTGGCATAAAGATAATAGATTGAAAGCACAACTAATACTTAACCACTTAAGGCAGATTCTGATATTGAGTACTATAAACATTCATAGAAAAATAAGCTAGAAGTTGTCCCCAATTTACTGTGATCTGTTTATAAAAAACATTTCTAAAAAAATTAGCATAATAATCTCACCACTCTATAATTATAGATACCACAGAAGACCACACAATTACATGAAATACATTTAATGCTCTCAAATCTGTAACAAAGATATTACTCACCATTTTAAAAGATAATGAAACGGACAAAGAAATTAAGTAACATGCTCATAGTCACAGTGTGAAACAGGAGTAACGTAACTTGAATTCGAACTCAGATATAGCCACTTCTTAGGATTTTGTTCTTTCTTATGAAACTATTATAAAGTTTCATTATATCTTAAATAAAATTATTTAACTTTGTAATATAATTTTTTAAAACTAGGATTTCTTCTAAGTATTTTTCTTTTTATTTTTAATGGAATTTACTTATGTATAAAGGAAATAAGCATTCATTTAGAAAATTAAAATCTCACACCAGAGCTAAAGAGTACACTATACCTTTCAAACATTTTGCTACACATACATCAATTTTTTTTGCCTTTACTAAAAATCATACAGTAAATACTAATCATAAATAGTTTTTAATCTAATATGACATTTTTATATTTCAACTTTACCTCTATCTCAACTTTTTCAAAATGGCTACACAGAATTCCATTGTATGGAAATAACATAACTGGTTTAAGAAATTAACCTATTGATTAACATTTAGATGGTTGCTTTACTTGATGGGTCCCTGGTTTATTATTTCATCATCTAGCAAGTTGACCCTTCATGGCATTGGCTTTTGGCAAACTAGCTTCCAATGAGTTAATGCAGAACTATGCTGGATAAGAGAGCTAATTCCAAAAGTACGCATAACTTGTTCTTCTCAAAGAACAATTCATCCAGCTCTTGAAAAAGCATTCCTTGCAATCTAACCAAAGGTCACACAGACCTAGTCAGTGATTAGCATACACAAAATCTAAATCTTCTAACTGAGAGGCATGCCACTTTACCTCTTTGCATTGGTTTTCTTATTCATCAATTGGTAGCTACAAATCTGCTCTACCAACCAAATAAATTGTTATGTGGGAAAAATTACATGCTGAAAAGTCATAACTACTAAGTTAAAAGTGTCATATGAACATGTGGTACTATTTTTAAAGGTTCCCTTGACAAATGAAAATAAATAAGAAAAAGTTACATAAGTTTGAAAATTTCTCTGAAATATAATAAATTTAATGTTTGTTTCAATCATCCTTAATTTACAAAATATTTTTGGTAAACTACATAGAATATGTTTAGGGGCTGAAATTATAATAGCCAATAAATTAAGTTGTTTCAATTATCCTTAAAAACATATTTTAGATGTTTTATACGGCATGTATTTAATTCATTTTTTCACGAGAAAATCTGCTCTTTATAGAAGATTCAAATCATACAGAAAATTATTAAAGTAAAAATCCCTCTCCCCAGAGATAACCACTATCATTAATTCTTATATACCTTCTCAGTTATTTCCTACATATATATATATATATATATATATTTTAATATATATAAAAAAGACACTAAACATGGTCTGCCACTGTTAGCTTGTTTTTTCACACTATGAACATCTTTCCATATTAGCACATATAGATCTCAGTATGGTATTTTAGAAACAAAAGATATTCTATAAAAATCTATAAACAGACCTGTTTTGGATGCACCACCTACAGAAGTCATTTTTAACTCCATCAGAAATGTTGACCTTGACCGTCAGTACCTTCAAATTTTCTCCACGATTAATTGCCAGAATCTGAGTGCAAACATATATGGCAAAAACTGATGATACATAAAATATAAATGATCAACTTAACCAGCTGACATTTCTAAAACAAATCAGGTGATTATCTAGAACTATATCAATTATTTATTTACCAAAAATATATTTAAGAATAATCATTTCTGAATACTTTTTTAAAGTTTTTAAAAAATAAAATACAAATACAAAGCCTATGACATTCACTGGAAGAGACTCTGGTGATCTAATGATCAAAATCTCAGTTTAGATTCTAGTAATTGAAAATTAATGATCATTGGAGATAGAAGAATATACTTTTTATATTTGTGAAAAGAAATTAAGATAAATAGCACTTACTAAATGTCAGGCCCATCTAAGTACTTTAAATATGCTATCTTGTTTAATCTTTAAGGCCACCAATGATGTATGAATTGTCATCTTTATTTTATATAATTTTCCAAGACTAAGTTGTCCCAAATCATAAAGCTAACAAGTAGAAAAGGAAGAATTTAAACTTGGATTAGCCTCAGTATACTCTTAATTAATATATTAAAAGAGCCATTATGTTAAAACACATTTAAAAAACTTCTTACAAAAGAGCAAACAAACCTAAAGCAAGCAGAATAAAGAAAATAATAAAAATAAGTGAAAAATTAACAAAAATAGAGAATAAAAAAATCGAGAAAATATCAGCAAAATTAAAAGTTGGTTCTTTGAAAATACCAATAAAATTGACATACCTTTCACTAGACTAACCAAGAGAAGAAGAAATATTCTAATTACCAAAATCAAGAATAAAAGAAAGGCCATTACCATGGACACTACAAAAATAAAAAGGATCATAAGAGTATACAATGAACAACTGTATGCCAATTTAGATCACTTAAATAAAATGGATGAATTCCTAAAAAATGTAAATTGCCAAAACAGAATCAAATAGAAGGAGAAAATCTGAAAGAATCTACAACAAAACGATGAATTAGCAATTTAAAACTTTCCCACAAGGAAATATCCAAGGCTAGGCAGCATCACTGCTGAATTCTACAATATATTTAAAGAATACCAATTCTTCACAAACTCTTCCAAAAAAATACAATAGGAAAAAAAAACTCAATTCTTTCTATTTACTCTGACTGATACCAAGAGATGACAAGGATATCACACACACACACACACACACACACACACACACACAAAATAGAAACCACCATATCTTCTGAATATAGATATAATGGTCCTCAAAGAAATATAAGTAAACCAAACTCAGAAACATATAAAAAGGATTATACACCAGGATCAAAAAGAATTTATTCCAGGAATATGTAGTTGGTTTGACATTAAAAAAAAAAAAAATCAATTCCTATAATACATCATACCAATAAAAACAAAAATTACATGATCATCTCAATAAATGCAGAAGAAGTGACAAAATACAGCAGCTGTTCATGATCAAAACACTCAACAAAATACAAATAGAAGGCAACTTTGCCAATGTGATAAAAGGGCACATACAAAAACCTCACAAATAACATATTTAATGGTGAAAGACTGGATGCTTTCCAGCTAAGATCACAAGGGTGTCTCCTCTTGCCACTTGTATTCAACACTTGTAATGGAGGTTAGAGACAGGAAAATTTGGCAAAAATTTAAAAAGAAAAGAAATAAAAGGCATTTAGATTGAAAAAGAAAGAAGTAAAACTATTTCTAGTTTCAGCGAGTTTGATTTTACATATAGAAAATCCTAAAGAACCCACTAAAACACTATTAGAACTAATTAAGAGCTCAGCAGGGTTTCAGGATAATCAATTTCTACACACTAGCAATAAAAATTCTTTAAAAATTCTATTTACGATAGCATCAAAAGGAATAAAATTCTTAAGTTTCAAGACTTCCTACCAAGTTACAGTAATCAAGACAGTGTGGTACTGGCATAAGAATAGACCTATAGATCAATGGAAGAGAATTGAGAGTTCAGAAATAAATCTATACATCTATATCAACTGATTTTCAACAAGGATGCCAAAACAATTCAATGGGGAAAATACAGTCTTTTCACAAGTGATGCTGGGACAACTGAATAGCCATATACAAAAGAATAAAGTTGTAACCTTTCCTCACATGGTATACAAAAATTAACTTTAAATTGATCATATGCTTTAATAAAAGAACTAAAGCTATAAAAAACTCTTAGAAGAAAATATAAGAGAAAAATCTTCATATCCTTAAGTCCTTAGATATAACACCATGAGCATACACAACAGAAGAAAAAAAAATTGGACTTCATCAAAATTATAATTTTTTTGTACCTTAAAGGATACATCACGAAAGTGAGAAGAAAACATAACATAGGAAAAGTTTTACAAATCACATATCATTTATATCTAGAATATATAAATAACTCTTTATAATTCAACAATAAAAAGATACAACCTAATTAAAAATGTGCAAAATATCTAGAGACTTTTTTTCAAAAATAATACAGAAATATTCAATAAGTAGGAAAGATGCTCAACATTTTTAGTCACTAGAGAACTGCAAATCAAAACCATAATGAGAAATCCCTCATACTCATTAAGATGGCTATAATCTAAAAGATGAACAGTAAATATTGGTAAAGATATAGAAAATCAGAACCCTTATAAACTGATGGTAGAAATGTAAAATGGTATAAAGACACTTTGCAAAACAATATGGCAGTTCCTCAAAAGATTAAACACAGAATTATCATTTAACCTAGCAATTCTACTCCTACGTATATACCCAAAAGAAATAAAAACACATGTCCATGTGAAAACGTAGTCACTATTCGTAATTGCCAAAAAAGTAGAAACAACCCAAATGTTCATCACTGATGAATGAATCAATAAAATATTTATGTGAATATAATAAAATATTATTTAGGAATAAAAAGGAATGAAGTTGTGATACATATTACGACATGGATGAACCACATAAACATTATTCTATATGAAAGAATCCAGATGCAAGAAGACCACAAATTGTATGATTCCTTTAAATGAAATATCCAGAATAGACAAATCTATACACACAGAAAGTTCAATGCCTACATCTTAGGGTGAGGGGGTTTTTGCAGAGAAATGGCAGGGAGTTGCAAATGGGTGCATGGTTTCTTACTACAGTAACGGAAACATTCTAAAACTGCCTGAGATAATGGTTAAACAGCTCTGTGACTATACTAAAACCATTTAACTGTACAGTACAAATGAGTGAATTATGATGTATGAATTGTATTTCAACAAAGCTGTTACCAAATATATTCCATTGTTAAAATACTATAATACCAAATATTGAGATGTTCTATTTTAATCAGAAATCAACCTAATAATTTAACCAAATTTACCAAGAGCCCCTATTTAATATTTTCTAGTCTAGCTCATAACTAACTATATATATATTTGGTATACTAAAAATTAAATAAGCATCACTGCATTAATATATATTCATAGTTTTCAATAATTCATAATGGCCTTCCATCAATAAATCTTAATAACTGGGAGCTCAATAAATTAAATTCTCCCCTTACAGAACATAGACTGATACATTAACAATTTTAGCATACTTCCATGACAATGTCTAATAAAAACTTAGACTTCCTATATGTTGTGAAACAAGCTTAAAATAATTTAGCTTAATACTTACAAAAAAATGATTCTACTATAGAAAATTCTCAACTTTTATATAAAAAAATAAAAGAAATATAAATCTTTTTATAACTTTAATTTCCATAAATTTTAAAGTAAAATTTAAAGTAAAATAACACTAAAGTCAAATGTTAAATACAGAATTCTTCAAAGTTTAATTTGATAAATTTCTAAGATGAAATTGGCTGAAATAATTACTTAAAAATAAATTTTTAATACAAAATAAACTTTAGTTTGGGCTGAAAAGGACTTCAATATTAGACAGTTAATTCTCTAACATACTGAAATGAGCAATGAATAGTAAATAAAATTCTAAATATGAGAATTAATCTGTAATAACAATATGAAAGAGTTATTTCGTTCTCTTTATATCAGTAGTACACTACTATATCAAAATAAATTGTTGGGTTTTTTTTAAATCTTTTGACCATACCTAATAAAGTCAAAGGTCAAACTCATAAAAAGTCCTTACACAAGAGGACCCATAGTACAGAACGAAGGGAGTAGTAACAGAAATAACAAAACTTGGGTCAGAAACTAAAGTTGAAAGTGAGTAGAGGGAGTAGAGGAAATTTCTGGAAATGATAGCATTTAATGAGAAATAGGTAGTAGAAAAGACACAGGAAGTAGAACATGAGTGAAAGAGGCTGCAAAAAGAGGAAAGGAAGAGAAGGCCTCAAGAGAGAATGTGAAGGCCAAGTTACAAATTCATATGGTGGAAAGAAGCAAACTAAGGGCCAATTTGAAGGGAAAAAAGATGCAGCTGGAAGAATCAATTTTGTAGACAGCTAAAGCAGCTATTCCCACAGTATTTGGAGAAGGAGTTCCAGGTAATATTGCTCCTTTACCATTGTCTTTCATCATTTTCCTTCACTTCTGTATTCTGGGGATGCTGTATCCTGGGCTACCTTTGCTAAAGCTGAAAAGCAGGATTCAGAGTTGAGGGAGGACACGAGGCCTCAGCACCATTGGGAATGGGAAGTTATCTCTGTAATCTAGCATATCATCATTCCAGCTGCCAAAATAACCAGAAACTTCTTAAAACATAGGGCTAGTTTTCAGAATGAACATTCCCAGAATGTTCTATCTTTTCAGGTCTGACTACTGTCACACCTAGAAGCCTGTGTCAATCATAAACTTAAATTCAACCACATACTAACTCAGAAGGCCACAAATACTAAGCACACTAGTTAAAATGCAGAAACCAAAATATTTTCAAGCAGATATTAGAAAAGCTAGGTTTATTTATTGATTTATTTATTTCAGATTAAAAAAAATTATTAGTTTCAAGTATATAGTACATTGTTTAGACATTTATAGTTTATAAAACAATCCTCCTCATTGCACCTTTTCTCCTCTGGTTTTCTACCTAGCCAATATATTAATGCTAACTGCATTCCCTATGACATGGTCCCCATTCCCATGACCAAGTATACAGTACACTGTTTGGACATTTATATAGTTTATAAAACAATCTTCCTCATTGCACCTTCTCTCCTCTGGTTTTCCACATAGCCAATATGTTAATGCTAATAGCATTTTCTATGCTGTGCTCCCCATCCCTATGACCACTATCTTGATCACTACTAATTTGTACTTCTTTAACCCTTTACCTCATTCTTCCAGTCCCCCAATGCCCCCTCCCCACTGTCCAGTATATGGATTAAGGTTAGCAAAAAAATTTGGCATTACCAAATGAGATTTTTTTAAAATGATGCCCAATTAGCATAGGTCCTACAGATCTAATTGTGTCAAGCCAATCCTCCCATAAAATGCCTCAATGAGTTCAGATACCATCTGCAGTTATACAAAACAACCTATGCATCCAAGAATCACAATGAACTCCAAGAAAGATAAACTCAAGGAGATACACAAGTAGATACATTATAATCAAACTGTCAAAAAACAATGCCATAGAATCTTGAATTAAATGAGATGTAACATCATGTGCAAGGGCTCAGGAAGATTAACAGCTGATTCTACACAAAACCAATGGAAGCCAGAAGATAGTGGCATGACATATTTAAAGTACTGAAAGAAAAGAAGTCAACAAAGAATTCCATATCCAGAAAATTTATCCTTCCAAAATAAAGGAGATGGTTAATGAGTATAGAGTTTCAGTCTTGCAAGAAGAAAAAGTTCTGCAAAGTGAACAACAGTGTGAATATACTTAACATTACTGAACTATACACTAAAGATGACTAAAACAGTAAAGTTTACTTTTATGTATTTTACTGCAGTTAAAATTTTTTTTAAAAAATGAGAAATTAACATTTTCCAGATATACAAACACTGCTGAAGTTTGTCACTAGACCAGCCCTATGTGAAATGTTACAGGAAATCCTTCAGACTGAAATGATAAAACACTAGTTGAAACTCAGAGCCATACAAAGAACTAAAGAACACTGGTAAAGGCAGCTAATAGGTTAATATAAAAGCCAGTATTGTATTTCTGGCGTGTAACGTCTTTTATCCGCCTTTATAATTTAAAAGCCACATTCTACAATGTAGATATAGCGTATGACTACAACTAGAAAAAAAAATTAGTAAACTGAAAAATGAAATTAAAAGACTAAGGTATAATGATTTCTATAACTGAGATCTCTTATACTTTATTCTATATCAAATATCTCTAATTTGTATTTCACATGGACAAGATCCAGAATTGAGCTCAAATCCATGCATACTTGGAAGCAGAGTCTAATAGGAAAGATCAATGGTCAGAAAGTCAAGATAACTGAAGTGACATACTGTCAGCTATGCTAATAATTCTTAGTGTCACTAACTTCTCTGGGTCTTGAGTTCCCCATTTGTGAAATGGAAAGAATATAACAACATTATGATAATTTATATGAAGAAAGAAAGAAAATAGTTGACTTAAAATTCTTTAATTCCTTAGTGAGTAAGGGAGCAGACAAAAAGTATTATTATTTATTATTATTATTACTATCAGCATGAGAAGCAGTTTCCTTATTTACCTGATGATGTTGGATATTTCTTATGTTGCATGAAAAATTCTGGTAGAGTATAAATTTATCAACATCTTTCTCATTTACTTTTTTTGAGGACACTTTTGCCAGAGATGACTGCAGAGAAATATATCTGTTTTGGCACCTGTTCAAATACACAGATATTTTTAAAAAGTAGTTATTAATTAATATATGTAGTAAAGAAATATGTTATATGGATTAAGGTTAGCAAAAAAATTTGGCATTACCAAATGAGATTTTTTTAAATGATGCCCAATTAGCATAGGTCCTACAGATCTAATTGTGTCAAGCCAATCCTCCCATAAAATGCCTCAATGAGTTCAGATACCATCTGCAGTTATATAAGAGGCCAAACTATCTACAAAGATTCAAACCAATAACTTTGGTCTAGATATCATCCTTCTCTAACCACTGAGTCGGCCAGTCAGAACCAATTAAAGGTAAAAAGAAGAGAAATAAAATGTGTCAGGTTAGCTTCCAAATGCCAATGTATAAAACTGAACGAAATTTCAACAGCATGACTACTTATAAAAACACATTTAAAAACCTGGGCAATTCTCCTACTTTAACTCATTCCTGCTAAGACTACTGAGAAAAAAAAAAAAAGTTCTCTACCTTATATTAACAAACACCCTGATAAGCTATAGTAGCCAACTGATTCATATCCACCTTTCCTCTCCTCTGCACAGCTCACACAGCTAGAGATGTAGAGAGAAAGGGAGAGCAGACCTTTAGCAAAATCCTGTCTTCCCTTCTGATACACGGCCAAAAAGAAAGGACAGAGGATATAAAAATGAGATTTTAAAGTAATACCTTATTATAATCAGGCATAAAAATCCACAAAATAAGGTCTAGGTTGAAGGGTTTAAATCTCTTTTATAAACTGGGACTGTGATACCATGGATAAGCTGCTCTCCATCAGTTTAAATTCATTTTGAGGTCAGTACTTTTATTCATACCTGATATTAAACATTCTCAAGTTACCCTACCACTGGTAAACACCAGAAATAAGATAATATAAAATTAAGTACCTATATCACAATATGTTTAAAAAGCAATGCCATCCACTCTCATTTCTCTCTAGCAAGTACTGAGTAATGCAGTGGTTTTTAAACTGTGTTCCTCAGAGCCCGCCACTGAGGTGCTTCAGTATAAGGAAAACAAGCAGGCAGAGTTCCAAGCTCCCTGCCCAGAATTCAATTAAAGCAATTTTACTTTATCTGTTTTATATATTAGGGTTCTGTTGTTTGAACAAAGAGTTATGCTACTTAAAAAAAAAGTCTGAAAATAAAGTTTTTAATGAACACTGGTCTTAGTACTAACCATGCCGCCCTTAACAGCATGAGTCCACAAAGCAGAAAACTATAAAAGAGTTACTCACGATTCCCGAACGAAGTCAAGTGTCTCCTTGTCTTTAGCAATCATGTCTGCTAAAATATGCTGCACTCCTGTTGCAATGTCCTGGAGTGTTGAAAGTCCTTTAAGTAAAAGGGAAAACAAAAGCAAGAACTACAGATTAAATTTAAAGTCTACAATTAAATCACAATAAATTTATTCCATCAAAATAAAACCTTAAATTCACAAAATTAAGTCAAAAAGTATCATAGCAGTGACCAGCTTCCGCTCCCAACCAAAACAAATCTCCAAAAGTAATAATATCAGAACATCACATACCATATAACCTAGTGGTGGAAAAGGCAGCTCTGGAGACAGCTACCTGGTTCCACCACTTACCAAACGTGTGACTCTGGGCAAGTTACTTGACCTCTCTGTGCCTCAGTTTCCTATAAAAGTCAACTAATAGTAAGTACCCACTTCATGAAGTATTGACAAAGATTAAGTATGTTATGAAAAATATTTATTAATTGGGTCATATCCCAAGGTATCCTATTTCACTCCAGTCACAAAAATTCTCCTTTACAAGTAATTTTATTAATATTGCTATTCTGGCATATGAGACATCAATTCCCATTTTCAATGACACATTTGAATTTTTCAAGTCTCGTATGCACAAAACAAAAGCCATTATGTGGTTATTCATCTTCATAGTTGAGTTGTCTATCAATGGTATGTGATGTTCTTCCAAGTGCTTTTGGTTTGCTAAGTTACAGTAGTGAGTCTTGTACATTATGGCTCCTATGACATCAGCTTATATATTGAGAGATAACAGTTGCACTGCTTTCATTTATTTTGTCTTTATTGTTCTATTTCCATTAAAGCTTTTTTTTCCCCCTTCATTAAAGCTTGAATTACACAAATATAGTACTGAGTATCATAAGCATGTTTTTCTGAGAGTATAGTTTTAATGAGTACTAGGTATAAAAGACAAAGAGAAAGACAGACTCATAGAGTAATTAACAAAGAGAAAATGTCTTGATGGGTTTTATGATAACTAACCTTAACTCCTGAAGTAATTATATTTATTTTAAAGAAATTTAAAGAAAAATTTGGCTACTGAAATAGGAATTGTTTACATTTTAAGAGAATTTCTCTATGAGGAAATTTTCAGGAATAAATTACCTTTGAGAAGCAGCAGACAATGTAAAGGACTTAGAAAAGCTGTGGCATATAGTATGCAGTCAATAAATGTCTGTTCTCATGTTAACTACCTCCCTAGATCAGTCTTCATCTAAGAAAAACCATTCACTACCCACAAATTCCTGGAGTTATGAAATATCTCACAGCATCATTACACTAAGTTTAATGAGGGCATCATGGTGACAAGTCAGTAGTAAAGACAGAACCTACATTAAGAAACATTAATAAAAGAGAACAGAAAGAGAAAATTATAGATTTTGCTATAATAAAGGCCTTTGAAAAGCACCAGTCATTTTGGGAGAATACTACTTGTAAACCTTACGTAGTTAAAATTATTCTAGAGCTCTAGAGCAATGTTTTATAAAGTACAGTTTAAGGACTTGAAAATAAATTCACACTAGACACTTATTAAAACTATAAATGCCTAGAGTATGGGATTTTATTGTTTTACATAAGTGTATCACAGATGATTCTGATACTCATCAAAGTTTAAAAACCTCTGTTAAGGAGGTGCCCCAAGCCACCTGTAGAGCAATGGTTCTCAATGGGTGG
The DNA here is from genome assembly GCA_030015415.1 of Cynopterus sphinx. Lineage (NCBI taxonomy): Eukaryota > Metazoa > Chordata > Mammalia > Chiroptera > Pteropodidae > Cynopterus > Cynopterus sphinx. The sequence continues at coordinate 33,083,801 of CM057383.1, read as the reverse complement.
TAGAAATTATCAGTCATTCAGGAAGCTCATCCACATGACATACTCCCTCTTAGTCCATCTAAGGAGTGAAAAGACTGGAACAGTCTTGTGTGTTTTGAAGAAGCACCTTCTCCCATTAAAGGAAATTGATCTTTAGGGCTTAATGAAGCCAAAGATAATAGGAGTTCCAAAAGTTTAGCACCTCAGTGAACTCAGGAAAATAAGTTCCACAGACCAGAAAACCATATCCCTTGCCTTGTAGTGAAAGCTTTCCAACTGTTGATTCTTCAAACCAATACAAGTATAACAAAAATTAAAAGGCCAACATTTCTTTTCACACTATCTGCACTAAGGCCACTTCTTCTTATATACAATAGAACAGCCGGCTACTCTCCTTGTATACTACATAGGGAAATTCTGTATCTCCTGTTATAATCCATTTGTACCATAGTATATCTCTTTTATCCAGATCAAATACTTGTCAGCCAGTGGCCAGTAAGAAAGTAAGATGTGTCCTCTACTGACAAAAAAAAAGACCACTGAAATATCTGGTTTCTTAAATATTTCTTTACAGAATGATGGGAATGATGAAAATACTTCTTTAGAAAAACAGTAATAGAATTGAGTGTGATAATGAATATATGTATAGCATAAAAGATGAGGGGACTAAAAAAAGGAAAAAATCATTCCAAATAAACTTTAAAAAGCAGTATCTAGCTTGTTTTGAATTATAATTCTTTTACATTTATGATTAGAGTAAAAGAAAGGGGAGTAAAGCAAGCAATCCTGATATGCGTGTCAGTACTACTATGACTGTTCTGGGCCCTGATCTATCCCCATTATCAGAAGTATCACCCAGTATCCACCATCATGTAGTCCAGGAGGATCACTATATATGACAATCAGAAGAGATAGTTATCAAGCCTACTCAGTAGGAACTCGGTATGAGTGTGAACTAAAGATAACTTTGTACCCAAGGAGCTAAAAAGCAGAAGAAAAGGAAATCAACTATAAAATTACAATAAACAATAAGCCTTTATGTGTCTAACATTCTGAAAAGGTTTGATTCTAAAAAAACATAAAGCAATTGCACAGACAGTTCTCACTGTGGCCACCCTTAATGTACGGCTATACATTCTCAGCTACTATTAAAATATTGAATGTTGCAACCATTTGAAAATCTAACTAAAAATGCACATTAAAAAAATAAACTTAAATTTTATTCATTTCAACCAATCTCTATATTCAAATAATACTAATTTGCTTTTTATTTTCATTATTGACCTTTCCAAAACAGATAAGATGTGCATATTTGTATATGAACAGATACATGTATTTTTACAGACATACATGCTCAAATTTTTTAGTAGCAAATTCACATTTGCTGAATTATTTAAAACAAAAACAGATTATGGTACACTGTGATTCTCTACAGTTTAGCATATACTGTGGATTTTGTTATCAGATACTGCCACCTACGGACACTTATGTCTTCTAGATTATAGAATCAACAAAAGGCCATCAGAAACAAGATTGAGAGTAGGGATTACCAGAACATCACTCTCCCCATTAAATACTCTCAGAACGCTCTTGAAAAAAGCCAGTCTTATTTGAAAAGCTCTCATTCTCAGGCCCTCACTTTGACAATAAAGCCAATGCATCTTGACATGTATCAGATATCACCTAGCTGGGGTTTTTCTTAGAAATAGGTCTGACTTACTCCCTTCCTCTCTCTCTCTCTTGTGCACGCACACACACAAAAGGATAGGAAGATACATTTCAGAAAAAGACAGACACTTTACTCCTGTAGAGCAGAAGTGTGAAATTAGGACATCACTTTATACTTCATCTGTGTTAGAACAGTTGAAATTCTTTCTAAAGAGTATATATGACTCTTATAATTCAATAAATTCTTTTAAATAGGATAAAAGTTTTAAAAGACAATATAGAAGAATCTTTATAACTTTGGATGTTAAGAAATTTCTTTAAAAAGAAAAAAAAACAATTATCTTAAAAGTAAATATTAATAAATTGAAAAGATTAATAAATTTAAAAATAACTAAGACCTTCTATTTATCAAAAGACAGCACAAAGAAAGTGAAAGAAGTTACTCCTGGCAAAGATTTACAATCCACATAACTGAAAAAAAATATCTTAAAATGCTTTTAAGTTAATAAGAAAAAAGATAAACAACACAACAGAAAAGTCTAGAAGAGGTACTTTATCAAGAGGAAAGCTGAATGGCTAAGCAGGAGGTATATCAAAATTTATTTTGTAAGAATTATTTATTCTTTATATGCTATCTCGTACAGTCATTAACTAATGAAACAAATTTTTTAACGTAAGTTTTTCAAATTAAAAAAAGAAAGCTGATGTCTTTAAGTAAAGCAGGTACCTTCTACATTTGGTTGAATGTAAGACAGCAGATTGAGCTCCCCTGGATTACTGAGCAATGTCCTGGCTGCCCCTTCTAATCCCAATTGTCTTGCTCTTTGGGCTTTGGTGCCTTTGCTCCCAGTTTTATATGGAGCTGACTGTAAAAAAAGTCAGAAAACATACCACATTATTCAGTTCTCAAAAAGTAAAAGTTAAATCAGGACATAAAACTGGAGGACACAGTGAAAATGCTAAAGACATCCTATGTCAACCTTTTCCTTCAGAGATGAATTAATAGTAATTAGATAATACTAGCTGTATGAAGATGTATTTCTTTTCTGATTCTTTATACTTTTATATATGCTTAAAATTATTTTTTTGTTTTAATTCACTTATTTTGAAAATTCTTTGTCTGGATGGCAAGTCCTGTAAGGTCCTCTAAAAGCTGTCAACACACAATGCTTCTACTTCTTAATCCACATTCACTTCTCAACCTGCCGGCCACAATCCGGCTTCTCATTCCACACAACTTACGGAAAGTGGTATCACAAGGGTCCTCAATGATCCCCATTACAAATACCCATTTTTCAGTCCGTATCTAGCCAAACCTCTCTGCTATATTTAATCATTTAACAATTGATCATTACCTCCTTCTAAAACTCCTTCCTAGCCTTCCACGCTATCTATCAATGTCTCCTGATTATCCTTATATTTTTCTATTATTTCCATGTCTTATTCTTAGGTACTCCCTTCCCCATATGCACTTCAAATGTTAGTATTCCTCAATATCTACCTTGACCTGTCTACCTCACCAACTGTTCTTGAGTGAAATCTTCCCATTTTCATGATTTCAAATAACAACTACATGCTGAAGATGCTCATACTCAGGTTTTTGGCTCAGCATTCTCCATTAAGCTTCACACTTCTACAACCTACTCTCCTTTTTCTCTATTTGACTGGGAATTCCTTGAAGACAAGGGCTATGTATTATTCATCTTTGTAAATTCAAGTGCCTAGCACAGATAAGCATCTGTTACTGAATAACAAGTAAATATTATCTTTAACTAAATAACGATGACAGATGACCTTAGCTTTTTAGTTCCAGGTCCTCTTTAACCAGAAGTAGACCCAAATCATAATATACTCAGGTTTACATTAAAATATAAAAAGGGCTCCTTACCACATGTTCTAGTTCTTCGTAACTCTTACAATTCAGCAAGGCTTTTAACAAGCATTCTGACATCTTCCCCTCCTTCTTAAGTTTCTGAATTGTACTACGGATTTTCTTTGCAACAGCCCTGAAAATAAAAAACTTTTGTAATATACAAAACCTATATATCAAAACCTTCTCTTAGAAGCTATCTCAAACTTACAGAAAATTTTCAGGTAAAAAAACCTTTTTTCCCCTCTGAACCATTTGAAAATAAGTTGCCATCACCTCCAAGTGTTTTAATGTGCGTTTTCTAGAAAAAAGAATCTTCTCCTACATAATACCACCATCAAAATCAGGTAATTAATATTGACATGTTACTATCATTTAATCCTCAGACCTCAGCATATATGTTTCATCAATTATTCCAATGTCTTTCATATGGATTTCAGTTTAAGAATCATGGGTTGCATGTAATTACTAGTGGGTATCAATGCTCAAGATAAGTACATGTAGCACCCATAATGGTTTTACTAAAAAGAACCAGGATTTCATGGAGAAAAGCTGATTCCAGGTACCAATGTACAGGGATCAATGCATAGGTAGGGGCAAGGGCAGGGGCAGAGCACAGTTGTTCTACCACTTTATTATGATTTTTCACTGTGAATATGCAATCCTACTGTTAAATGCCTCTCATCCTATTTCATTACCTGTTCCCATTTATAGGATCTGCCTAATAATAGCATTGTTTAAATTATGGGCAAAAGTTAGAGATGTAATATGATTCATTAAAAATAACTGATGAAAACTACTTATTAAAAAAAACGAAAGGCAGAAGACTGCAAATTATAGAGGAAGAATATGCAGTCCTTAGATTATAACCTGTGTGTCGTTTATACTCCCAGTAACCTAAGACTGTTATTAGAAATTGAAGCCTATGAGGGTCATTTGACAGAAGACCAATGTCCTATTGACCTGCATATAAGAAAGAAGAGAGGTGTCTTTAGAGAAAACGAAAAATTTTTCTTGCTATCCATTATCATACTCTTTAATTCACTTTTTTAACAGTGACCAGTAGTAAAAAATATATTTTATCTTGCAACCCAGTATATATACACATATGCACACGTGTATGTGTGTATATATATATATATAATTGAAAGTTTCATGAAACAATATTTACCTTTAACATATAAACTGCACTCATATATTTTCTATTCTCTATTTCATATTTTTTAAGTGTTAATAAGCTACTAAATTGGTTTTATTACTCATTTATGGGTAGAAATTAACAGATTGAAAGCCAATGTTTTAGATTTAAAAATAACAAGGTTAAGAAAAACGAGACCTCATTATCAAAAAGAAATCTCTACATGACATAAAAAGATTTCTAAGCTGCAGTTAATGCTTCCATTTACTTCAAGAAACATTCCTCAACTCATATAAGAATGGAGCTTTCATTCAGTAGAAGTGCTTTTTATTTAAAAAAAAAAAGGAAAACAATAAAATAATAATAATAATTGTGACATAAAGTTTCTATATGTCCCCCACACATAAAAATTGTTGGGATACCTTAAACTTTTTTAAACTAATTATTCTTGCCTGTTTGTAGCACTTCCTCAATTTCAGATCTCAAAACCCTGAAATTTTCTTCATTACCTAATCTTCAAACAAACAAAATTTACTTCAGAAAATGAAAACTGGTGGCCTTCCAGATGCAGCCTTCCTAGATGGTTTTGTTTGGCTCAGAAGGTTTTTACATCAAAATCTAGATTACCAATTTCTTTTCAAAAACAGCAATGTCCCACAAACTGAGTGGACAACACTGCTAGAGATGAGCAGAGGCTGCCCCCTTACTAGGGCTTGTGATCTCCAGTTCGTATCTCTTGCTGCTTGATTATACTAGCCTGGTCCTGGAAGATCTGAATCTTAGACCACTTGATTAGCTAGTCATTTATACTTCTGGGTTGGCTAACTGCTTTTGCCGCTCAATGAAATATAACTCTTCACACATTGACATTTTAATCCTCTTGGCATTAAAAGAACTTCAACAAGTGGAAAAGTTAGTGAGGTGCAAGTTTCCCCCAAATCACGGGAAGTCTATTAGGCAGTTGTAAAAATAACTGTTAAAACTTCTAGAACAGCTTGATGGTAGTATTATATCCAATTTTAATCAGATCCTTTTTGTAGACTTGAAGAACACAAATGTTACCATGGCACCTAGCAAGTAGGAGACACGCAATAAATGTATCAATGGTGAGCAGTGTTTTTATAAACTTTGCTAATTTAGTTTTATAGTCTTTATAGTTTCTAAATGTGTATTTTTAAGTTATCACAATTAAGTCCAGAGGCATAATTTTTTTAAAGAGTACTTTCCACTTTACAATCATACAAAATATATAATCCACTAATATAAAAATACCATCCCTTAAAAAAAAAAAAAAGGAAATATACATATTTCTTGCTAAACTATACCGTTAAAGATCTCTCCATTTAGGGATTTTAGAGTATTAACAAGGCAGTTTAATGCAAACTGTTAAAGATGCAGACTAAATTGTATTTTTCTGAGTTTCCAGCTGGCAGTCCTAATTTTGCCATTATACACAGTCATCTATGAGAAAAGATGACCACTAAACCCTCAGGCACAGATTTTCACTGTGAACCACATTTTCACTGATAACATGTCCAAGCTATGCATAAAAGTAACAGCAGAGGGACTCTGTACACTCTTAAATCAAGTAGAGCTGACTTCCTCTGACAGAATAGGACCAAATCCAGATAATAACTCAAAAAAACCAAACACTGAAACTGAGAATATATTGTCATTCATTTCCTCACTGTTCTTCTTCATTGGCTCACATACCCTTTATTCTTATACTAGGCTATCCCTTTCCAGATTTCTTACCGTAGCTCCTCTAGGGATTGTTGAACTTCTCTCAAGGAATCTGCATCAAGGTTATTAATGAGCTCTTTTCGATAACGTACGATGAATGGAATTGTGTTATCATCATCAAAGAGACAAATGATATTGGCACAAACCCAAGGTTCGATATTAGTTCTTTCAGATAAAACCTGAAATTAAGTACACTTAGTGACTTAAAATCCTGAAAATTAAATACCTATAACATAGAGTTTAAAATACAGCATCTCATTAAGTTCTCCAGGCACAGAAACTACTTGCTGCAGTTTAAAAAAAAAAACTACAAAGATACATATACAGATTGACAATCATAAAATAGCCATTTCATTGATTCAATAAAATCCAACCAAAACCACTTTGTATCATTCATATTTTATAGGACTCATTGAGATATATGTACTTTTTATCTCTCAGATTGGTTGTAAATATCAGGGTTGGTAACTCACTGTGTTAGCATGACTGATGTTGAAAAAGACGCTTCCAATCATTGCTAGTGAGAAAGTACAACGGCATAAACCTCCGGAGGAAGAGCATTTTGACATCTATCAATATTTACAATACATAAAGTTTTTGATACAGCAATTCCATTCCTGGGAATTTATCCTGATATGTTTATTCCTTAGGAAAAAAATATTATTATAGCAATTTTTGGAAGAACTGTTTCCAGCATAGTAAAAGTCTGCAAAACCTGTCTATAATGGGGAACTGGCAAATAAATTAGAATATGCCCACAGAGTAGAATACAATTCAACTACTCTTATATGAGTTGATACAAAATGATTCACAAGAACTGGGAACATAGCTTACGTTTGGGTAAGGTACTGGTTGGCTAAGAGTTAGGATAGAAAGATCCTTCTGTATCTTTCAAAATTTTCTATCATACACATGTAGTACTACATATTCAAAATAGTTAATTCTTTAATAAAACAAGTCTACAGGTTTCAGCAAAATGTATGCGTAAGCGGAAAAGTTTAAAGTCAAGGTGGAGAATAGGAAGATATGCAATTTCAGTAACTGTTTGCAAAAGCCTAAGTAGATTTTTCAAAGTAAAACACAAAATATGTAAGTTTTATTATTATTATTTCAATATTGATGTGCAAAATCTGCCAAAAATAGAAGGAAATAGAAAAATGATTTAAAAATTATCATGATCAAGTTAACAAAATTATCAATATATAAAATAGACTGACTTTCAAAACAATAGATGAAATAAATGGCTGTACTCCAGACACTACTGAGGATACTCTCATTCCTCTGGGCATCTTAAATCCTGAGGCCCTCATCTTATCACCCATTCCAATGGGTTAATATCAATTCTCTGGCAAGGATGCCAACTTCACATCTCCAGCCTGGGCTCTCTTCTGCAGGAGTCCAGACTCATTTAGCCAATTATTTGATTTATTCTCCTGAAAACTTAATGGGCACCTCAAATTTTGCATTTGCAAAATGATCTTCCTCTCAAACTTATTTCACCTCCAGTTAACCCTTATTATGTCCATTCAAAGAGCAGTTGAAACCAGAAATCTAAGTCTTTAACTATTTCATCTCCTTCATCTACTAAATCCACTTCATCATAAGAACCAGTCAACTCTTAATTTCAAAATATTTCTTTAGTCTATACTGCTCTTCATTTCTTCTTCCCCAACCCCAAGTCTAGTGTAAGCTTGAATTACTACAATAACCTTTAACTATTCTTCTTGCATCTACTCCAGTCTCATCTATTGCAGTCCCTCCATAAAGTAATAAGAGTGAGGTTCCAAAATGTGTACTGGAACATGTCACCTGACTGGTCAAAACCTTTCAATGATTTCCCATTGCATTTAGAATCCAAAATCCTTACTATCACCCCCAAAATAAGTCCTTTGCTTTTTTTCTCTTTTTCTTCTTTGGAACATAAGCTCCAATGACTCTCATCTACCTACTGGTAAATGTCCAACCACAGTAGCACAATTTTAAAATTCCTTCCCAAGGTTGGTCTCAAAGTTCACTGTACTCAAGGAGTTATCAATCTAAAAGGGAAGAGAAATCTTAATGCAAACAAGTACAAATAAAACAGTATGTGCCAGGTAATAAGTGGAATAATGTTTTCAGAGATGAGAAAGATCTCCTTGGGGTAATCAAGGAAGGCTTGCTGCAAGGGTAGCATTTCAGCTCGTCCTTGAAAAATAGGCCAAATTCTAAAAGACATACTTGAGTGAAAGTAATTGAAATGGTCATCATTTGGGAACTGGGTGATTGTTAGAGCAATCCACGAGCATCAACTACCATAAACTAGCTTAGCTATTATTAATTGAAAAGGCTCAAGTCAGCTAGGACTCCAGACCCACATTTGGACAGAACTAGGTCCTGACAAATCCAGAAGCATCATATATATTAAGGGAGTATATGCTGTGGCTTATGCAAATATGCTACTTGAAATTCAGAATAACAAAACTACATATAAGTAGTCATTTTGGGCCTCAACATTATCCAATTTCTTCTATCTTAATTTAGTCAAACATTTAATTCATATTATATGCCAATAACCATACCAAGCCAGTGATAATCAAAATGTAAAAAACCAAGTCCCTTTTCCTGAGGAGCTTACAAGCTAACAAGAGAAAGAGGATAGGAAAACAGTTAATATACAGTGTGATTTGAACTCTGAGAGAAGCATATATTGATTGTTTTAAGAGCACAAAGGAGAAACAACTAACTCTAAAAGCAATGGAAAAGCAAGAAGATATGAAGGCCATCTCCGGGCAATTCCAAAATGAGAGACTAGCATATCTAAAGCACTGATGAGAAACCATGGTAGTTTTTAGAGTTGGTATCTGTTCTGTAACAATAAAACATAAAAGGGGTATTGCAGTAAGAAATGGAAAGGTGGATGGAGCTAGATGATGAATTCTGTAGAGTTTGAACTTTTTCCTATAGTCACTAGTAAGCCCCTGACTGACCTGCTCATTCACTACTTGGTTTCAGCTCTTTTTTTAAATTAAGTGATTTTTTTAAGTTTATTGGGGTAACATTGGTTAATTCGATTATATAATTTTCAGGTATACATTATCATTTGACATCTGTATATTCTATTGGGTGTTTACCCAATATATATTTGGGTGTTTACCACCCGAAGTCCAATTTCCTTAAGCTACCATATATTTGACCCCCTTTACCCACTTCATCCTTGAGTCAAAGCCCATCCCCCCCCCCGCCGACATTTATGAGCCAATGAGATCTGTTTACAATGCGTGGTTCCCAAACCAGCAGCAAAGCATCACTGAGGTTCTTACTAGAGATGCAAATGCTTGAACCCCACTCCAGATCCACCCAATCAGAAACTCTGGAGTGGGGCCCAGCAAGCTGTATCTTAGAAAAATGAGGCAAAGAACAAAGAAATAACAAAAAGAATTAAAAGTACAGAGCACAACTTAGGGAAGGGATGGGTACAGGTAAGGCAGGGAACTACTGAAGTTTTTTTTTTTTACTTTTAAGCCATTCACACTTATTACCTTAATAATTTTTATAGTTAACTGGCAAATAGCAATAAAAGTAAAGTAAAAAGCAAAATAGTCTCAAGATTTTTTTCATCTCTAACATTTAAATAGAGAGGCGCTTTTTGTCACTGCTGTTTTATGCTAACACCTGTAAAGGGCTTATTATGTTCTAAACACTGAACACTTTTACATATTCAATATTAAACTATATTAGGGAGGTATTATTCTTATTTTAGAGATACAAAAACTGAGGCTCAAAGTAGTTAAGTAAATTTCCCAAAGTCCCAAACTATATTTCTTTTTAAAAATTTGATTTGTGTGCAAAGCAAAATGTTTTTTTTCAGGTAAAAACACAAATTAATCAAATAGCCTTCACTTCTCTTCCTGAATCCTATTTGCAGATAAGTGAGATGTGGTGCCTTCATACTGCCCTCTGGTGTCTAAAACCTCCAACAAAATGGCATTCTCCCAAAGTGGAGATTTACTCCTTCAAATCTATATTCCCATTCCCCCAGTTAGGAAAGAAAGGGAAGAAAGGAAAGAAAGGGAAGGAAGGGAAAGAATGGAAGAAAGGAGGAAGGGAGAGAAGGGAAGAGAGGGGAGGGGAGAGGAGGAAAAGGAAGGGAAGAGAAGTGAGAAAAACAAATTCTAGGTATTAGCTAATAAACTATAGCCTTAACCCTCAAGGTGGCATCCACATTTTAAAAGAACATCTAAGTGAAATTGCATTCTAATGAGTAGAAATCATTCCCAAAGCAGCAATTAGACATATCCCTTCTGAAAGCCTTTGATACCTGCTGTTCTCTTTACCCTTACCTATTCATTTTATTGTATCACTTACTTATCACACAAAAAAGTTTTCTTAAAGACTTCAAAAGGAAAAATGAACCTATGCTGTTAGAACAGTGGTTAAAGGAAAGGGGACTGAGAATTAGAAATGTGTATAAAGGAAAATTTCAGGGTGTTGGTAATGTTCTGTTTCTTGATTTGGAAGCTGAATACAGGATGCAATTTTTAAACATTCATAAACTATACACTTCACTACAATTTTCTCTATATGTACTTCAAAACAGTTTAAAAAACACGACCACCAGTTAAATTTTAGTAACAAAGAATACCTATAGAACTTCTCTTACTTAAGCCCTCCTGGAACATATGGGTTAATCTAATGGGTGATGCTGTGCTTATATGCAGAACTACAGCAAAAAAAAGCTGATACTCATTTTTTCCTGTCTCACTTTCCCCCCTATTTTGTCATCCCACGGTCTTCTTCACACATGTAATACATCATCCCTTGCAAAAAAGTAGAAAACAGGTAATAAAGGGGTTTTGCTTGCTCTTCCTCCTTAATTTAGAAACCTTTACTAAAACATTATATATGGCTGCTCCACTCCCTTATTCCCAGCATCGCCCAAAATTAAAGAGACTATACGACATCAATCACCACTTTGGAGTATCGATTTTCTTAAAAACTGCTTGTAGCTAGCCACCTCTTTAAATTCTTATAAAAGTCACTCGCCACATATTTGCATAATAATACAACGTACTTTAACAAAAATAGTTTCTGATGGCAACCATACATTTGTAGTTTGGGGGGACAGGGCTGAAAAGGAATAGCTGTTTTGGCTCAGTAATCTCTAATCCTTGATTAGTAAATGAATGCTAGCTCATGATTATATGTAAAGTCTATACATAAATCAAGTATTGGTAACATACTTTTCCTTCCTCAAACAAGACAGTGATGGTCCTGAAAAAGCAATGAATTTTTCAGAGTTGAGAAACAGACCTCAAAGAGGAAAAAACAAAGGATCAGGTGTCATGGTAGGCAAGTTCAGAGGGATCATCACACAAAATAAAAGAAATAAAAATGACATTTTCCAAACATTCAATTTGTAATAATTTCTACACAATTAATTTCCATTGACCATTCCTTACTAACTAGGTACTTTTCAGGATTTCTCCCCAAAGAACTTGAACATACATTTGGTTTCATGGCAGATAATATGCATATTACAGTCATTTCATTACGTCTAGTCCTCAACCAAATGTTCAAGGCCTTCCTGACTATCTGATGTGTCATTGCTGACGTTGTTCTTCTCAGACCCCTTTTCCCCACCCTTTTCTCAACGGTGTTTGGAAGCAGGAATGCACTGTTATGATGAAATTATTTTTTCTCCCACAAAGTTTCTCCTGTTTATGAAGGAATAAAAAAGCATAGGAAAAGAAATCCACACATACCACAAGAATTGTCTATAAAAGTTAATTAAAGGGTAGACAAGGATGACTGCATTGGGTTAAATTTTTAAAATCCAAATATGTATATCACACCTCAAGAAAGTGTCCTGGATAATTTCTCTAAGCTCATCTTGAAAATACAGGCATACCTTGGAGATACTGAGGTTCAGTTCCCAACTAAGTATCATAACAAAGCAAGCTGCAATCTTTTTGCTGATAGAGGCTCTTTAGTTTGAAAAAAATGCAACATCTGGGAAATGCAATAAAATGAGATATGCCTGTACTGAGTTTACTATTCGCCATCAGGGTGCTCAACAAAGATAGCAGCTGTAGCAACCACTTCCCCCAACTCACTAGAGAGGAATGCCCAATTGTTAGAACAGGCTATTTCTGCTGTCAAAATTACTTCCAATAAGTAGGAAAAGGAGAAAAAAAAATTGCCTGGAATTGAAAGGAAAGACAAGTATACCCATATTACCCAAATAATACAGCCAAAGTCCATAAACTAGTCCTAGAACCTTAAAATGAGATAACTTGCTTCCATTTACTATTCCAACAACTCAACAATGAATACTGCTACTACCTGCTTATAAATGATGAAGCTTTTACTCGCCTGTTCTTCTGCCCCTCACCCTGTCTGGCAGTTGTGAACATGTTCTCACCATATACTTTTCCTCTCTCACAAGCTAAAACCAATCACAAATAAATTGGGGATCTGTGATCTTTCACCTTCCATCAAGAAGCAGAGAATCTGGTCTGCTGAGAAAAAAATGAAAAGAAAAGCAGCAGAAACGGTAGTCATGAGACATCTGAAAAAGCAAAAATTGTGCACTTTCTTAAGTCCTCAACATTTTCCACAATTTTGGTTCAAGGCCTTTGAGAGGCTTGATCACAGTTTATTCCTTGCATTCTTTGAGAGGTCCCTGTGTCCTTTGGTAATAAACTCTTTTCTGCGTAAGCTCCTTAGAAGTAGGTTTCTATTACTTGCAACCAAGAGACAAAGACGAAGCCATTTTTATCTCTCTCTGTAACAAAAATTAAGAGAGAGGGGTTTGAAGCAAAGTATCATAGAATACTTCACCCTTGACTTAACAATGAATAATTTATCACCACAGTTTAAGAAACCAGAGTCTTTGAAACCTTCCTCTCTCCCTCCTGCTCACTGTCAACTACCAGAGATGGATCTATGTCAATCACAGAAATAAGCTTAAAAGTGTTAGCAAACGGGAAAAGAAGGGAAGTGGGACATGTCCACCGGAACCTGTTAAGTGTGGTCTGAACCAAAGATTCTGCATTTTAAGAAAGTCTTCAGGGTGAATCTGATGCAGGTAGCTCATGAACAATACTTTTAAAACATTTCCTCATAGGCCTAAATGAATAAAAAGAAGATATAGAAAGGAGGCTAATTATACTGTTTCTCTAAGAAAATTTGGACTATTTAGTTCAGGAATAGGAGAAGAAAGCTGTGAAGCAACAGTGTATTCCTTAGGGGGTGAGAATGCAGAAAAATCATAATTAAAAATTACTGGCAATGTTCTACTAATATAAATAAAAGGCAGCATGGGTTAAAAAAGAAAAGTTCCTTGAAGAAAAGGGTAACACACAGACAGTCTCAGACTGAGAAGTAGTATTAGGACAGAGCAGAGATCTCGGGCTCTGGAGAAGCGCATAACAGCAGGGGACGGAGTACACACCAGAATTCCCATGGGACAGACAACAGGGAAGGAGGTCAACCCCATCTACCCTGAGAGCCACTGCTGTAATTTAGTCTGAAATGTTCTCAGAGTATGTTAGGTCAGAAAAAGGTTTGAGAATCACTAAGAGTTACTCTTGTCTTCTTTACCACCCCAAAAGCCAGCAAAAGAAATAGGGGGAAATCCAATTTCCCCTGTACTCAGAGATATAGTTATGGCACCTCAAGCTGAATTCAGACAGAATTTTCCTTTAAGGAACTGCTAGGTCTTGTTCATAATATAACATTATGCTACACGTTAAATAGATGAACTAATGGCCTAATCACTTGTACTGCTTTTACAGAGAAATACAGTCTAAGTTCAAAGTGAAAACTTAACAATAAAGCTTTGAGGGCCCCATCTGTTGGTGCAATCTGTCTGTATAGCATATGTTCACTAAAACACTATGGCACAGACATACCTTGTCTGAGGTCACAGTTCTTAGCTGAAGAACTGATGATAAAAAGCTGTGATACAAAATACCATATCCAGGAAAAGAACCAGTGGCCAAAGCTTCCAGAAATCAATGACAAAAGTGAAAGAGAAAAGGAAACTCCCAATCCTTCCCCTAGCCAGTAACATGCTGATCCTAGTGAAAAAGAAAGGAATCAAGAGAACTAAAGTGACAGAAATAGACTGCACATACCTGTATTATGTCCCAGTTCATTTCCATCTCCTCCATATTGTTGGCATTTGCTGGGAACATGACAGGCTGCCCCTGGGGACATGTTTCAGTCTTCATTTTCTTTAAAGGGGACTGACCAGATGCACAGTCATCGTCACTCTCTTCTTTCTTGCATGCCCCTTCCCACATGGTGCTTGTTGATGGTCTATCTGTATTGTTACTCCCACTATCAAAGTTGCTGGCTTTGTCGGTTTTACTAACTTTCAGCTTTTTGGTCCTCTGAGTTGAAGGTGACAGAGCTGAATTTTTCCGTTTGGTCTTTGTTGTTTTCAGAGTCTGCACAGTATCCAATTTATTTTTTCTGTCTTCCAAAGCAACATCAGCAAAAGGCACAGAACTATTCTATCAAACCACGAAGAGAACACATGAGAATTAGAATATAAAAACCAATTACCCTGGAATATTACTCAGTAATAAAGAACAAATTATTCACACAATAATTTGGAAGAATCTCAAAGAGACTCTTTTGGGTGGAGGAAAAATCAATATCAAAAAGTCACACATTATGTGATCACGTTTGTATAAAATTCTTGAACACATCAGCGGTCAGAGATTGGGCTCGGGAACAGGAAACGGTTGGGGGAGGGAGATGGGTGTAGCTATGAAAAGGCAACACTAGATCTTTGTGCTTATGGAACCACAAAGATCTGTGTGGTGGATACACAAACCTACACATGTAATAAAACTGCATAGAACTAAATACATATATATATACACACACACATATAAATGACTACTGAAAATACCGGCAACTACGACAATAAAGAACACGCTCCCATCCTAATGCCCACCCACCACCACCTGAGCCTGGAAATGATATATATTAAATAATCTTCTGAATATAATATTTTTAGCTGAAACATAATGGATAAAAACAGATATGTAAAAATAGAATGACAATCAGAATACGTATATATGAAAAAAAAGCCATAAAAGTAAAATTGAATGACTCCCAGGTTAATAGTTGATAATAACCTGATAAAATGAATTGATATAGCTAAAGAAAGAATGTGTCAGTCATAGAGGAGAAGAAAAAGGAGAACTGTAAAAAGCAATTATGATGGGCATTCTTTGAAGTGATACACAAGGAAGTAGAAAGCTGAGCTAACAGATTCTGGGTATTTTGCTCCCAAAAGTAAGACAGCACTCCTGTGAGATGGATATATCAGACTACGTCGGATTCATGCAATTAAAATACTTAATTGTCATTTGATTGTGACAAGCCTAGTGCCTAGACCACAGCAGGCAATCAATAAACCAAAATTAACAGATTTACCTAATTCTCCTATTCTAAGTCCTGGTTTATTAAGTAACTGTCTGATTACTATTTAATTCTTTCCTTACTTCAGCCTCCAAGAGACATTACTAGTCATAAGAATTTCAAGTTCTTGTGATAACTAGATCAAACTATTATTAAACCAGCACTCTGGTTTTATACATCACTCTTATGAGCATGGCTGATGTATAAACATCTATGAGCGATATACTGGTTTCTGAAATGCTGACAATATCATGCTCCTGATTTAGGAACCCAATTTTATCACTTACTATCTATGGACCATGGCTAAGTCACTTATGGTCTCCTGCCTTGGCTTTCTCATCTATAAAATCAGGATAACAACAGCACCTGCCTCAGCGGGTTTTTATAGGGATTAAGTTCACACAGTGCAATGCTGAGCATATTGCCTAGCTAATGATAAGCACTCAAATATTTGGTAATACCACCTTCATTACCACCACTATCACACCTAGACCACCTCCTGGGAGAGGAAAAAGTAGTTGGAAAAAACTAAGAAAAAATAAAATGACTAAAAGTGTGAGGTTTTAAGTAAGGTGAACAAAAGAAAAGCCAATAATCATTAATGAGACACTTAAAGATATCTTCTCTGGAATCTTCAGTAAGTTTTAGCTACTGTTCTTAGTGTTGTTCACAGATCCCTGGGGTACCCTGAGACCCTTTTAGGGGTCTGGGAGGGCAAAGCAATATTCATAATAATGTCTTTTTCACTAATGTTGACATTTGCTCTGATGGTGCAAGAGCAATGGTAGCAAAAACCATGGCAGTGGCGCCAAGCTGTAGTACTAGCCATCACTGTTACCCCGTTGCTGCACACTTGCAATAAAACAATGTCAGTTTCATTTAAAAATGAAATTATTTTTAAAATTTCAATCTTTAAAAATACACCTTTTTAATACTCTGTACTGAAAAGATTAGTACACATAAAGTACTGCTGTATACCAACACTTGCTGATATGCAGTGGCTGTCTTGGGGAAAAGCATTTGTGCAATCATATGAATTACGAGCTGACTTAGCTTCTTTTTCCATAGAACACCACTTTTACTTGAAAGAATAACTAACAAACTACGGTTATTCAGACTTGAGTATCTCACGGACATTTTCTCATAAATGAAGTAAGTGAGAACTGTCACTTCGAGGAAATACCCGACATTTGGACCAATAATAAAATTTAGGCTATAAAGGGAAAATTAGAAAATTTGTAAGCCTGACAGCTAATAACACTGTGATGAGATTGGTGGTTAAATTAACAAATGTGACTTTTTTGGGATTGTATGATGAAAGGTACTAATGTTTAGAAGATACGCACAAATCAGTGAACTAGTATTTTCCAAATGACCCTATACAAATTATAAAGTCATGAATGAGTAAAAGATCCATTCAGATTATAACACAGATCAATGGGTTTTAATGTAACAGAATATAAAAAGTTCATTAATATGGTTCCAGATTCTGCAATAGAACAAACCTTTTAGAAACTACCATTTATTGAGCTTAGTATAACATCAAATAAGAACAATTATTTGAAAAAGCTATTTTCAAATAGCCATACTCCTTTTTCCAAATACCAGGGAAATTATCTGTGTGGAGGAAGGGTTTTCTTTATGTAGTTGTTATTTGTCAGACATTAAGAACTTTTGCAAAAAAAGTAAAACAATGTCATTCACCTACTTTTTTGTCATTAAAAAATACATATATTTTTTCATTAAAAAGTGTTATTCGCATTAACATGAAATAAGTATTTTTAAATTGATTAATATTTTTAAATTTTCTCACTGATTTCTAATACAATAAATAGATAGATATAACCCACATATGTAAAAGTTCCTTGGGGTTCTCAATAAATTTTAAGAGTATAAAGGGGTCCAAAGACCAAAAATTTTGAGAAACACAGATCAAAACTATCAAAAGTATAGGAAAATATTTCTTCATTTTTGAAGCTTCTAAGATTCTATAGCCTCCTTCAGTGTTTAATAAGCCTCCATGATAATATTTTGCCTCCTATTTAACATGAATCTTTGACAAACTAAACAATCAAAGTTCATTTTCTTGGACATGGTTCCATAGTGTAGCAGTTAACACATCTGCTTTACACCGAGAACATCCTGGGTTCACGCCACAGTCCATGATCTTTGGCCATGCCACCCTGAACAAGCCTGATGTTTGATCCTGGAAACTAAGCAAGGTCGGGCCTGGTTAGTACTTGGATGAGAGACCACCTAGAAAGACTTGGTGCTGTGGGCATAAATAAAAAAAAAAAAGAGTTCATTTTCTTTTGCCTTTATGGGTTCTTAAAATCACTCTTAACAATCCAAATGGTTATTTGTAGAGTACAACTAAACCCAGGATTTCAAGAAGAATTTAACCATTTTTCTTTTTCCTGTATCTGTAAGTAAGAAACTACCTAAACCAAAATGTTGCTCACTGCATCACTGTTGTAAAGACCAGTCTAATCAGTGAGCAGGCCTCGGCCTTAATCTGGCCTTATGCCATACTATATGAGGTTGTCAGGTAACTGGAGATGAATATGAAGCCAAGAATGGTTCTTAAAAATTAGATACAAGAGAGCATTTCTATACTCTGTAGCAATTGAGCTCATGCAAGAAAAGCTGACAAGAGAAAAGGAAAGGGATGACTGAGGGAGCAGAGACCTTGAGAAGGCAAGAGGGGATGAGATCTAAAGGCCAAAAAGTGGGACTAATCCTTGACAGAAGGAATGACTTTTCCTCCATTATAAAATAGAAAATGGATGCAAAATAGCTATCTTAGTCCTGAGAAAGTGGGACACTTCATATATTCTCAAAGACATAAAAGGCAATGTCATCAGCTGAGAGTGAGAGAAAATAAAGGAATTTAGGAAGTGTAAGAAAAGAGAAAAAAGTGGAAAAACCTGCTGGGAAAAAATAATGAGTCTACCAGGTATTTCTGATGCAATTTTTAGGCCTGAAATTATGAATCTAAATGAAAACAAATTAGTAGTCTCATTGATAAGACTATTTCCAGTAACTGTCTGATCAGTGCAGGCAGATGATGGCTCCAACTGCCATCAGGGTTTGCTTGGCCATGTGTCACTGAAGGAAAGGAGGGTAAAAATGGTGAAAGTATTTAATAAAAAGTGGTTTAAATGGTAATTTACAGAATTTGGATTAGACAGGTGGAAAAGAAAAGGGCTAACAGTGATAGAGTGCTGAAATCAAAGGGTTAGCAATTGGTTCCCAGCCCTGGCAATACATAAAAATCACCTGAGGAACTTTAAGAAAATAAAGCCACTGATGCCCAGGTGCAGCCCAGAATTCTTTCTAGATTTAACATGTCTGGAAGCAGGGCCTAAGAATTGGCATTTTTAAAGTTCCTCAGGTGATTCTGATGTGCAGTTAAAGCTGAGAACTACTGATGAGAAGTTGTGACAAGGTTGCAAAATGGTGGCAGTGAGGGCACTTGAACAAGTGAGCTGGAAGAATAGAAGGTGGTGGTACAAAAGAGGAATCACTATAAAAAGAAATGCCAGAGGTAGTACACTCTCTGGTGATGAGAATAATCAGGCTGATTGGGAGATCGATGGTAAAGATAGAGAGAAAAGGTCACTAGAGATGTGAGATTAAAGAACCAAAAACACAAAGTATTAGATGGCTCATCCAAGTGGTAGGGAAATCACTAAGAATGATGACAGAAGATGGCAGAGAAGAAGATATGAAGTAGGAGCTAAGTCTTCAATGACTAAAGAAGAGTGACCAGTAGATTTGTAAATGCCAGGAAGATGGAAAGAAAAAGAATAATGATGAATTTTGTGTGTGATGTTTGCAAAAAACAGATTTTAAATTGATTAGGAGGTTACTAATTCTAGCTCTATCCATTATAGGGTTTTCAATTACTTTTTTCAGTGGTAGTTACAACAAAGCAAAATGCCAAACCTAATGAAATCAAATCTTATAACATGATCCATGAGCTTTCACTGAGCTATAAAACGTGAATTTTGGCAGTTTTGAAAGAAATTCTACACGCCCCCTCCCAAACCCTCCACAAGATGTCTATTTAGGTGAGATACTTTTATTCAAATTCTCTTTTTCTCTTTAAAAAATACATATACCAAGCATCACTAGCAGGATCAAGAAATCATCATAACAAAGGATGCTAAGCTGTACCCCCAAAACTAGACTTAAAAAATTAGATAGACATGTGTACATTGTACTATTTATTCAAGAGGTTCATAACTCTGATCAAATTCTCAAAGGATCTGTGAGCTCTACATAAAGAACCACTGAACTCTACACAAAGAATCACTAATGCCATGAAAAAGATATTTTGTGTTAAAAAATCAATCTACTATTAAGTGCAGCTTTTCCATCCATAAATGAAAAACCTCCAAATTCTGCTAACAAGATGACAGAAGTCAATACTTTCTAAGCTATAGCTAAAGCATGCCCACACACTAAAACTGTGCTCAGTGAAAAGCTTGCATATAAAAATGAAGAAACACAGCTGTTGAATAATAGAAGAAAGATTGATTCAATACCCTATCCAGAGGCACAGTACGGTATAACGATGTCCCTTACTATACACAATAAATGTGTCCCTGGACTTAAGTCAGGTATCCACTGTGTATTAAAAAAAATATTATTTTAAATGTACTAGGGAAGCTGTTATTTAAGGAATACCACAGTGAACGATTTTGGAAATGTCTCTTTTTGTAATACAAAAAACCTATACTTCATTGTTTTTAAATTCACGATGGTGCTTATGACAAGATACATAAGTATGCAAGTTGATAAATATTCTTTCTCTTCCAACACAGTGGATCCGATGGTAAATACTATTAAAACCCATGGCAGAGGATACTATGGCCCTACAGTCACTGTCATTTACCTGCTTTGTCCTACTTTGTATAGAGAAAGTAACATCAACATTAGGAAAGCACTCAGTGCTCCAGTACAGGTGAAAGCACCTACCGGCTCCTCCTTAACGACCACATCTTCTGAGCCATCACTGATCTGTAGAGTGTTCTTTTTCACCCGGGACACCCTCTTTGGTTTAGATTCCTTGGGAACAGGCTGCTTCAGCCTTCTGGGGACTTTCTTTTGGGGTTCCCAGGCACTATCTTCCTTGTCATCTTCTTCAGAGGCCGATGATCTAGGAGTAAAATTGACAAAAATTTCCAGGAAAAATGAAGCTGAATGTTAAGGGCAAAAAAAAAAAAAAAAAAAAAAAAAAGAAAAAAGAAAAAAGAAAAAAAAAGGACATGGTTCTTGAAAAAAGAATAAGAGGTGTTTAATATAAAATGGAGTGCGGATGTGAGCAGATATTGAACAGATATTGCTAAAAATTGAAACAATTAGGGACCACTGTAAAACACCCCGATATGCTGTTAAGTCACACATCTTGCCATTCTCCTTTTGCCTAACAAATACACACACATACACTCAAGAGTAGGAAATCATTTATTAGCTTAAGCAATTTACTGGGTCATATCACATCACAGTCATTGTGAAGTTTTCCATTTTAACAGTGAAAAGCATTTAAACTTCCTAAGTGCTTATCAAATTGATTTAAATTGTATTAAGTCATTCAAACCAATGTAAGGAGTGGAAAATGGCCCTAGGAAACACCTTTAACTACCTAAAGGCTAACACAAAGACCCTTCCAACTGTTTGAATTAACCCTTTTTTCCTTTCATGGAATGGATCTGTTTCCTGATTAGATGGATAAGGTACAGCTACAGTACTTTTTTGACAATCTAAAAATCAAGCTCACAGCAACAGTGGGAAAAAAGCAGCCATGTGAACTCTGGTAAAGAAACACCATGCTTCTGCCAACTCAGTTAATTTTATTTTCACCTCTAGAGTAAAAGGTCAATATGAGTGGGAAGGACAACTACTTCCTTCACTGAAACTAGGAAATAGAGATATGTTTTTTTTAAATGGTTTAAATTCTGCCTAAAGGCAAAAACCTAACAGGATGACTACTTACCTAAATTACACTCTAAGAGAGCATAGTTATGATAGGTCAAGCTACTGATAGTCTCTTAGATGCTAACTAAAGCCTAAGAATAAAGAAAAAAACGAACAGAAAATCATTAGATTAACATAATACAATAGCAGTGGAATTGAAAGGAATGAAAATTAGAAAGCCAAGAATCAGAAAACCAGGGTACTACTCCTAGTGCTTTCATCAAACGGAGCAGGATGACCTCTTTCCACCTCAGCCTCATCATCTGTTAATTTCACACAGGAATATTACAAAGATTACATGACAGGCACAAAAGTGCTTTAATTATCATGAAGACAAACTTAGTACAGATATTATTTTATTTACATGAGGCAGTTCTAAGACAGCTAATCAACTCTCACTCCTAATTATACTGGACCTCTCAACAGCATCTGGCACTCACACCTTAGAGCAAGTCTTTCACACCTTCCAGGGACACCACTCATCTCCTTTTCCTCCTACTTTCCTGGCAGCTTCTCCTTAGACTCTTTGCTTAACTATCCTCCTCTCCCCAACCTTTCGATGCTGGCTGGAATCCTCTAAGACTTAATTCTCAGTTCCCTTTTCTGTTCTCCACACTTTTACTAAATGACCTTATCTCATCCTATAGCTGAACATACAGCAATCTCAATTTTATATCTCCAACTTGATTTGAGTCCAGCTTATATGTCACTTTTATTAGATGTCCAGGAATTATCTCAAACTTACCAAGTCCAAAACAGAACTCTTGAATTTACCAACCTCAAACCTGATTCCAAATTCATCGTTCCTTCACACCCCCAATCTAATCCATCAACATAGCCTGTCTACTCTACCCTCAAAATATATCCCAAATTAGACTTCTCACCACTTTCACTTCTAGTACCCTAAGCTTCCATAATAATCTCTTAAACTGACCCGTTTCTATCCTTGCTCCCTTATAGTGTTCTCCATCAAGAAATCAAAACTATCTTTTACAAAAGTAACCAGATCATGCTACATCCCTGCCCCAGACCCTCTAGTGGCTTCCCAACCCATTCAAATAAAGCTGAATACCTGGTCATAGCCTATTAGATCTTACCCATTCCAATCTCACTTGTAGTCCCTCTCTGCCTGGATGACTCTGGTCTGGCCACACAGGTCTTGTTCTCTGAACACTCTAAGCTCATTCCTGCCTCAGGGTCTTTGCACTTGCTGTTCCTTCAATTCTGAACATCCATTCCTCAGATCTTTGCAAGCTGCACTCCCAAATCTCATTTAGATCTCTTGACACATCCTTCCAAAGAACTTCCCTAACTACTGTATTCAAAAATGTTCCCCACTAAAATCACTCACCATGCTCTCTATCCCTTTTCCCTGCATTATGTTTCTTTACAGTACTAATACTGCCTAACATTAATCAGTCATTTTTTTAACAAATATCTTCAGGGCACCTACTATGGTGCTCTAAAGCAAAAGTTCTCAATTGAGAACGATTTTGCCCTCACTGAGCATTTCGAATGTCTAGAGACATTTTTGTCATTCTGGAACAGGGGGTTGCAGGATTCTACTGGCATCTAATGGGTAGAGACTACAGAGGTTGCTAAACAACCTATAATGCAAGAACAGTCCCCCTCAGCAAAGAATCATCTGGTTAATAGTACTGAGGTTAAGAAACCTTGCTCCAAAGCAATATTAAAAATTCCCTGCTTTTGTAGAGCATACATTCCAGTGTAAATATGTTTAGTTGGTTACTTTCTTCTCCTTGTTCAACAGTTTATCACCAATACCTAAACAGAACCAGAGACAGAGCATGAGCTCAATAAATACCTGTTGTATGAATGGCTGAAAATAATATAGCCTTCTTCAACCCAAATGATTGCATTAATTCCTTAAAACATACATCATTCTCCCATCCCCATAAAAATACGCTTACAACTCAGAGAAGGAAGAAAATTCATCTTTGGATACTACGGTCTGGACCTTTACTTTTGCTCTTCTTGGCAATGATGACATCTGGAAGAAACAGAACATAAAATCAGCATGATTTGAATCACTTATATGGCTGATCATTTTTTCTGTCTACAAAATGATATGCCATGCAAAACCCTCCAACAGCTCTGTTGCTAGAATTTGCCAAAAGGGGAAAAAAAGGATTATTCACAAGCCCAAACACTAGCTTCCCCTCCTATGTGACTGCCAATTATAATAGCTGCTAAAATCCTTCCAATGATTTCCAAAGCCTGATACGTGTGGACCATCTTTGGAAAAATGTAAGCTCTTATAGGGTGACAATTCCTAATTTTTTTTTAGATTATACACTTGAGTATACAGCAAGTATTTTTGACTGTTTACCAAACAGCAAATTATAAAGTCCTTTGCTAAAGAATTTTATTAAATTATAAAGTCCTATTATTAAAGTAAGAAAAAGTTTTCCTCTTCTATATCGTCTTACAGTATAAACAAGTCCATTTACAAAACTGAACGTCAAGTAAGTAATGTTGATCGACTAAACAGCCACATTATTCCTAAAACAAGATATTCTATTCCCTTATAAATAAAAGTTCACAATGTCAAAATAAAACAATCATTAATGTTACCAAATATTTACCAAATTCAAAGACCCAGCTCTAAAAAAAATTAAGATAAATAACCAAAGACATCACATGACACAAGAAGTAAACAAATTAACTTTAAACAATGTATGTCAAACCACAAAAAAACATATTAGACTCTGACATACTGAGAACCCTTTAAACAAGTTCCTAAACCAGTCATATGTTATAACGCCTCTAGTTTTAACTTCCACTTGGAGGAGAAATGCCTCATAGAAATACCAAAGGGCTTTCACAAAAGGGAGTATGCTCTCCTGCTTGCTATAGCTTAACTCAGTCCAGACGGTACAGAGCTGTTAGGAAGAAGAGCACCCAGAAGAAACCAGGAGAGCAAAAAGAGAAATCCCCAGGAAGTAGATGGGCTAATCTTCCATCTTTTCCTCCACCTGCATTTTGGAACTTTATGTTTATGCAGATCATCCTTCCTCAAAATGAGTGCTTTCAGATACTGACCATAAAGGAACAGGTAACGTGTGATTTCTGTGCTATATGTATTGTGTCACAATAAACAAAAAAATATGTACAAAAACAGAAGAAATTAGTGTATGATTGGGTGGCATTTCAAATCAGGACAGAAATGGATTATTGAATAAGAGGTGTTAAAACAACCAGCTATCTCTCTGGAGTAAAACAAGTGTTTAAGTCCCACTGCTGCACCGCGAACAAAAATATATGCCACATTGACTAATTATTTAAAACATACAAACTAAAACTACAAAAAATAAAGAAGACTATTTTCATAATTTTGGGTTGGGGGTGGGGGAGAGTAAAGGTTTTTCCAGGTATAACTCAAAAAATTCCAAAAGCCAAAAAGGTTTAACAGATTTCACTACATAAAAATTAAAATCCCAAGTCAGCAGTGGGAGCATTTAAAAACCAAACCAATTTACTCTTCAGGAGCCTCAAAAAATAAATAAATAAATAAATAAATAAATAAATAAATAAATCACAGGAAGCAGTACCTAATACCTTGGAACGAAGAGTGAAGGGAATGAGGACGAGGGGTAAGCTGTCTGAGGCAAAGAAATATTTCTAGATGCCCTACTCCACTTCATGGTATCAGGCAACTGCACCAGGAAAAAGTGGAGGTTTAACCTCTGGAGAGGGTAGAACAGAGTCTCCAGACTAGAGAACACCAGGTACAGTTGGGGGCATGATAACCATACAGACTGAATGCTAAACACAAACCCCCCAACTCACCACCAGTCCGTTTTCCCACTAGGCTCCCAAGTTGTTGTCAGTCAGATCCTTACCCTCCAGTTAAGAAGAATGGAAAGGCTCTTCTCTGGAGAATCTGACCAGCCCGAGAATAAAAACCTGAAGATGATAAGCTCCCTAGGAAACAACCCGACCAGATCATCCACTCCCACCACCCCATTCTACAACAGATTTAAATTCAGAATATTCCCACACAGGCCACCATGCACCAATTCTAACTCCATACTTCAGCCTTAACAGAAATGTATTTAAAATAAGTATAAACAAACCCTTGGCAGGCTCATAAAATTTTGGTTACCCAGTAAAGAAGAATTCCCTGGAAAAAACATTTTTTTCAAAATGCCCCTTTTAGGCACTCTGGAGACAATGTTATACCACTGAAAGATGAGTAGGATGTAAATTTGTCTTTTAACGAGTAGGAAAAAATATTAATTTGAAAAGGGAGGTGGGGAATATGCATGAACACACAGGCCAATTTCAGGCAGATGAATTTTAGAGTATGTACGGAAGCTAAAGACCTAGAAATTATTTCTTAAAAACTGTCTATGCCAGGTATACTCCTAGGGGTACACATATTCCAGTTGAAAAACCAATGTTCTTAAGTACTGTTTATCTCCATTCCTCCAATGTTCCCTTACTACATATCATAGGATGTTAGATTAAGCAAAATTTCATCCATTTCCATGGTTTTGAATACCTATATCACCTACTTAACCCATTCCTACCCTAGTCTTCCCCATCTCAGTAAATGGTCAACCACCTAAGATGGATGGTTCTTTGCTAAGCCAGAAACTTGGAAAATTTTTAACAGCTTCATTGAGCGAATATGATATACAATAAACTGTATATGCTTAAAGCATACAAATGGGACAAATTTTGACATACATATACACATCTCCACAACCAAGATAATGAACACATACATCATCCTCCAAAGTTTCATTTGCCAAGTGAAAGCCTTGAAAATCATTTTTTCTTTCATCTCTCGCATCCAGACTATTAGTAAATCACATAAATTCGTCCTCTAAAATATATCTCAGATCTCCATGATCTCCAGGGAGTCTGTAGTTCTCAACATCTCTTAACTGGACTACTATAACAGCCTCTTAATTGGCCTCCCTGCTTCCACTCTTGTCCCTATAACCTTTTCTCCACATACCAATCCAAAATATCGTTTAGAAAATGCTTAAAATCCATTCAGTGATTTCCCATCCTCCACTTAAAATCAAATCATATTTTTCACCATGGCCTTCTAAAGTGCCCTGCAAGACTGACCCCCACCTACATTTATAACCACATCAGCCCCTCGCTGTAGCTGCTCAGCCACAGTCACAACATTCTTTCAGTCCCTGTAACAAGTATGATTTGTTCCCACCCCAGGTTCACTAGGCTTGGAGTATATTACCCCTGCTCCTAAATAAACGGGCTCCTTCTCATCTCTCAGAGCTCAAAATTGTAGGCTTAAAATGGTGTTCCGGATATAATATTATTACAGGACCCTATTTATTTCCTTTACACAGTTCTATATAACATAACCTATAATTATCCTATTGTCTGCATCCCCCATGCTTACTTCATGGCAGTAAATACCACGAAGGATGAAACCATATTAACTTTATTCAATTATGTATTACACACAGAGCTTGGCACTTAATGGCTGCTCTGTTAACTATTTATTGAATGAACAGAAGAATATATTTGGTCTCTATAGAGGAATACACATTTTCCTCCATCACTGTTAGGCGAAATTACACATGGCGCTCACTGTTTTCTTGAAAAAAGGATGGTCCAGAAGTGCATCCCTATTCTAAGTGGCTTGAGAGTTTCTAGCCTACTAAGCTGTCATATCTCTGTGGGCACATTCAAAATTAGTAACTTGGAGGTTTCTGTGATGTTGCTCAGGGGAAAGGCACTAAACTAGGGGAAGTGAAAATGAGGAGGAAGAGGTGGAGAAACCTGCATACACACAAGTAGTAAACTAGAAATGAAAAAAAACGACGACAATTAGAAAATTCAAGAAGAAT
Organism: Cynopterus sphinx; assembly: GCA_030015415.1. NCBI lineage: Eukaryota > Metazoa > Chordata > Mammalia > Chiroptera > Pteropodidae > Cynopterus > Cynopterus sphinx. The sequence continues at coordinate 33,056,152 of CM057383.1, read as the reverse complement.
AGAGGGGAACAACTTTTTCAGAGGCACCTCAAGTTTTCCTGAGGGTGCCAACAAGGGCTCAGGATGTCGGCAGATACGCCCACCTGAGTAACAAAAACAAAACACTCGAAAGAGCCGCAGAAATCAGAGTCTTGCTCTTTTCCTTTGTGAAGACGAAGCCTGAGATCCAGTGAGGCTGAATGGTTTCCCTCCAAAGGGAGACCAATGTGGCAGGAGAAGGGCTAGAATCCAGAGCCCCAAACACGAAGACTAGGCTCGTTCCCCACTCCACCACAATAGTATCGATACGTGCCATCCTATGGGGGGTTCGAGGAAAGCTGCCTTCAGTGGGGACTCATTTAGCGCCTCCTATCGGTCTGGCTCGCTGCTAAGGACGCGGTTGATTCCGCCAGATCTGGTGAGGACCAAAGGGTGCTTCCTGCCGTCTCCGAAAGTTCGGAGTCTAAAATCCATCCAGGTTTGCTTGTACTTTCCCTCTGGCTGCCCCTACGCGCTAAGAGGTGCACCTGGAGTACGCCGCGCCAGCTGCCAAGCGGCCGCCAGGAGGGCGTTTTCGGCGGTCGGGGGGGAAGAGAGACCGCAGACAGCATCAGGCCGCGAAACGTCTCACTGTAAAAAGGGATGTTCCTTCCCGAAGGAACGCTCCGTGCTTTTTAAATGGCCCCCCGGCTGCCGGGCTCACCCGAGCCCGAAGTAAGACCGCCAGGGCGAATGCTCAGCTCACCTTCCCGGCAGGCGTGTCGGAAGGCCCGGGAGTCTGCGTGCGTGACAGCGTCTTCCGGTTCCCGCCGGAAGTTTTTCAAACTCCGGAAGTCCCGCCCCGCGTCTCCCTGATTGGCTACCACCGCCGGGCGCGGGGCGGAGCCAAGCTGGACCGCGGCGAGGAGAGGCGAGAGGGAGGGAGGGGCCCTCGGGAGCGCTGAGGTCCCGGTGGGTCGCGGTGGACGCGGGGCCCCAGAGTCTGCGGATGCCGACCCGCCTCCGAGCGTTCCCTTCTCTTGCTCTTAATCCGCTTTGCTCTGCCTGTCTCCCCTTCTAAATTCAGTCGGGAACATTTCTCTTGCCTGGTGCTATTTGCAATTTGCCGTAGAAGAATGAAAAACGTGTCAAGCTTCATTCTTTCTCACGACAATTTTTTAAAATGTCGCTATGCAACTTCCAGAAGGGTGTTTTTGGCGTATTTCATCATTTCCTAAGCCCCGAGGTAAGAGTTCAGCTTCGGACTTATAAAAAAAAGCCAAAGTCTATGACGAGGGTAAACCCTCCCACAGCCCACGAGGTTCACCCTGCCTTAATGTTAGAGTTTAGCCCTGCGGTTACCCCTCTCTTACTTTGGTCCCTCAGGCAGCTTGGTACCCTGCCAAGTTCACAGATTGGAAACCTGGCTCTTCCAGGGATTTCCTTGTGCATTCGGGCAAAACGATGTCTTCGAACCTGTTTTCTCTGCCTACTGCTCCAGCTTCCCTCTTACATGATAAGGTACCGCATACCAATTAGGGGTAAGTACTGAATTGAACTGAGGCGAACGCAAGTACCAGTTACCTAACCTTCTCCGGCAAGGATGGAAAAACCCTGCCCCATTTCATTTTCAGATTCTTTGAAAGTGCTAATAACAGTATTCTGGGGGGGGGGGGAGCATCCCCAAATCCAGCATCTGTTTCTCTCCCCACAACAGGCAAAAGTGGCTCCTTTTTTATTTCACAGACTCCCAAGCATCAACCTCACTGTCATCTCTTAAGCCCCACTTTTTTTTTCACAAATCCAATTTAAAAACTATAAAGCCCTCCCCAGCAATTCATTCCCTTTGCCTTGAATGCATTTGCTCAAAATTAGTTTTCAGGAGAAATGGAAAATAACTTGTTTTTTGGTGACACGTTTTTTAAGGCTGTTGTTAGTCTAGATTAGAATTGTAGCAGACCAATACCCCCATGGATTTGTTTCAGAGGATTCCAAGAAGCAGCTTTCTATGCTAATGACCTCATTTCCAAAGACACAGTACTGAAGAGTCAAGTAAGTTATTGAAATCACCCATGAGTGAGCTTTGCTACATGCAGATTCACACAAAGTGAACATAAAATTCACTGGATAATTTTTCCAATGTGAAGGCAATAAGACTTTTTAAACTTAGCTTGTTTGGTATCTATGATTCTTGATACATAAGGATCACTTTCTGAAATTGTTTAGAGGTTTTTTCCCCTTAATTAACAGTCTCATGTTCCTTTTGCAATGGTTCCAAAAGGTCTGGAACTATCTGCCACAATCACAGTCCACTCCACAATTTCTAGTTCTGAAAGAATAATAGAGAATGTGTTACAGTCTGAGACTATGGAAAGGTAAATCAGGTCATCATAATGAGCTGTAGTAATTTACTATTTATTTATTATTCACCTACTTTTGATGTCAAATTGTGCTATACAGGTTTAATGTAGGAGGTAAAAAGGGTCAAGGTGAATCAATATTCTAAAAATCTTTTGACATAATTCCTGCCCAGAGGAATTTACAAACAAGACTGGGGACTAGATGAAATTACAAGAGACAGAGACCCGTACAAGACAGTTTAGCTGCAAGGGTTAGGTTGTGCATGGTAGTAGGCACACTACACAATAAAGACAACAGTAGAGCTTTGGCCAGCAGAGTGATGGACCTTAATTCTCCTCTCTTACACCAGGGATATTTGCCTTTCAACTGGGGAAGAAAAAAAATGGCTGAGCAAAAGTAAATAACCTAGTAAGGTTTTAAACATCAGCCATCTGGAGGAAATAAAAGCTGGGGTGGGGGTCTTTTAAAACTAATATAGGTTGTAACCTACTACAAAGGCAAGCAAAATGGTCCAGAAAACAGTTCCTTTGGAATTTTGCAAGAGAGCCACTCTCACTGAAAACTGTTAAGGGATATTTGTAATTACTAAGTATAAAGCAAGCTCCCCACAAAACCCCCTTTTCTCTCTAAAACATTTGCCCAATCTATTGTTTACCTTTGGATCTTAGGTGCTGAAATCCAAGAAATTCATGGGATTAGCCTGGAATAATCTGGACTCCCACCTGAGGCTATGCAATAGGGTTTGGGAGTAATTAAAACATGTTTTGGATTTGCTTGGAGGTTATTTTTTTGCTCTAAAACATACAGCTTCTTGTATGATATTCATTGCTATGTCACCATTTGTATGTTATTGTCTGTATGTTCATGTTCTTTCCCTGTGGGTTCTATCTCCTCAGGGAAACTATAAGAAAAGTAATAACATATTCATTGATCATCTACTATGTGCCAGGCACTAAGTTAATGCCTTTACTTGTATTTGTGTACGTATTAGCTCAATCAGATGTTGCTATTATTCTCTTTTTATAAATGAGAGGACCAAGGTATGGAGAAGTTAAATAGCTTACTCAAAATCACATCAGCTATTAAATCGCAGATTTGGGATTTAAAACCAGTAGTACTCTTAAAGATATCCACATACCATCAACTCAAACTATTTAATATTTAGTAGACTAACTCATGGACTGAAGAATGTGCCTGGAGTAAAGAAAAATCTTTCTACTAGAAAAGAAATCTAAAGCTCCCACCATACAGAGGTGGGTTACCATTTAAAAAGTTAATCACCTAGCAAAGGCAAAAGAGTCTGTTTTAGATCAGAGAATGCATAAATTGAAACTGGGCCTTGTTTCATAAATTTGCATATTAGCTTTGCTCAATCTACTTTCCCACTATCAGAAACTCTCAGTCCTAAACAATAACATACATTGGCTTCAATGTGCTTCTTTCAATATTTCAGTTAGGAACTTGGAAATGTCCTGTGAAAATAAAAGATTCGCACACGGAGAGGGAACTACCTCAGTTTCCCAAATGAGAAAGGTGTTTCTTGCTAAATGAAATAGAACAGGCTGATAGATGGGTTCCCAAACTTGGCCTGTCCTGTTACTTTTTCAGTCTGGCTGGGAGCAGCAGCATAATTCAAAGTGATAGTCTAGTGCTGAGGACATTGTAGCCCAGAGTAAGTTTGTCATTCTTATGTGTAAAAGAAAAAAGGTTCAAGAAATTAAAATACTGCATTTTGAAAAATATTGAATGAATCTTGAGGAGGTATCAGTTAAGGCCAAGCAAGTTAATTGTACAGATTTTTCAAGGAAATGAATATTCAGACATCATTTGAAGGACTTACATGAAGTAAAATTATAGGACCTACATATAAAACTAGAATATGATTTTTATCTTTAGCTGAAAACTGAAACTTGCAGTGCTTTTTCTTTTTTTTTTTTTTAACAAATCCTAAAAGTACTTTGTAATGAATGCAATTAAAAGCAAGAAAAAGAAAAAAAATTCTGAATCATAGATAAAATATTGTATCTATTACATGGCTCACTGTGCTACTCATTACCTGCCTGGCAAATTCACTGGCTAAAACATACTCAATTAGTTACATTCATGAGCAGATATATTGCAAAATTTTCTCCTGGTGAGCTCCTCACCCTCAAGTAGTGTCTAAGGACCAGCTTTATTAAATGCCTAAAATATTCATTAAATAGCCTGAAATCCAAACATAGAAACCCCAGAGGGCTCATTTGGATCCTAATGATGGCATAGCTGCTTGGGTTCCAAGGAATAGATGAAATGCAGCATTGAGGGGCCAGATGTATTTTACTCATCACTACAGGGAACCATGGCTGGAGACTATACTTCAGAACCAGTACTTTATAGTACCTTTGGCCCATCTTCCAGTTTAATGAACTGGAACTGTCCTGCAGATGGCTGGCTTAAAATACTCATCCAGAATGCCTATAGTCAGAATTTTAATACTAGAAGCATCACACACTAAGTGGAATTCAAATTTGGAAAAGCATTGTGTGTCAAATCAATCTATGTCCAAGTGTGTGCATGCGTGAGAGAGAGAGAGAGAGAGAGAGAGAGAGAGAGAGAGAGAGAGAGAGAGAGATTCAGTCTGGTTTATTGAGTATAATTTACATAGGGTAAAACTCAACTTTTTTATTCTGACACATACAATCATATAACCACCACCAAAATCAAGATATAAAACATTTTCATCACATAAAAAAAGTGCCCTTTTGTATTCAATCTTCCCCATTTCTCCCTATCTGTTCTCTGTCTCAATAATATCTTTTCCAGATTACCATATAAGCAAAATCACACAGTATATAGCTATTTTTGTGTAGACAAAAATTTTCATTTCTCTTGGATAAATAAATACCTAGGAACAGGATTGCTAAGTCATATGGTGAGTGCTTAGTTTTATGGGAAACTACTAAATTGTTTTCCTAAGTGGCTGTACCATTTTCATTCCTATCAGAATGCATGAGAGTTCTGGTTTTTCCATATCCTTTCCAGGACTTGATATTGTCATTTTGTTTGTTTGTTTGTTTTTATTTTTGCCATTTAACTGATGTTTCAGAGTATCTCATTAGGGTTTTAATTTGCATTTCCATAGTTATATCGTAATGTGTTTTTTGTCACCCATATATCGTCTTAGGTGAAGTGTCTGTTCAAATATTTTGATGATTTTTACCTGGATTTTTTTTTGTTAAATTATGAGAGTTCTTCATATGTTGTAGATACTAGTCCTTTATCAAATATGACACTGTCTTTAAGTGTCAGTTATCACAGGCAGCATAATAGCACACAGAAAAATGGTTTCTTCTCTGACCATGAAGAAAACTCTACCACAAAGTCTAGCTAACAGATGATATCAAAACCACCATTATTACATACATGAATTTCCCTGAAACCAACATCACTACAAACAGAAAACATTCTTTTAGAAAATGACCTAATTTCATGATGATAAAAATATGAGCTTAAGATACATGAATTTATTATCCTGAAGGAATGCTTTAAAATTGAAAAGAGCTTTAGCAAATAGAAACTTAGCTAAGCCATATGGCATAACTAGATATTTTGTTAAGACTAGACCATGATCTGAATATAAGAAAATTCAAATCATTTACCAAAACTCCTTTTGGATCCTACAATTTAGGGAGTTTAGCAGAATAGGTATTGCACTTTTAAGGGCCCTTCATAACAACTTTCTGTCACGAGCTTTTGTCAGGAGACCCAGGTCTATAAGTCTTATAACTTTCAGGCCTATTTCTAGAAATCATTAGCTAGTACTTCTTCAATTATAATATACATAATAACCATCAGAGCTTTTTTAAAAGTGCTGATTCTTAGCCTGTAGCCTTCAAAATCCCAACTGAATGAGTCTAAGGTAGTGTCTACATGTGTGTGAGGACACCAGGTGATTCTGATGTAGTGTTCACATTACGGAAAGACTAGGACCATTCTTACTATACACTTGATTTAAAAACTGAGAGGACTAAGCTGTAGAAATATGGTTTCTAAATATAGTGTTTTATGGTGTTCAACCTTAAACTTGCCCTTCTAAAAGGTAGACCCGATATTCATAGTTAGCCACACCAACTACTATGGTATAGTTTATTAATTGATAATAGCTTATACTTAAAAATTGCTTACTATTTGTAAGATACTGTGCTAAGCATTTTATATACTTTGGGAGTTTTTTTTATTTTCTTTAAATCACTCTTTGAGGCAGATAGGTGACACATTTATCCTCATTTTAAGATAATGAAACTGAAGCTTACAGAGTTTGAGTAATTCACCCAAAATTACAGAACACAATTAAATAAATGTATCACAAACTTCAAGAACTAAAAAAAAATTATATTCAAAATAGTTATATATCTACTTCAACTAAACCTTTATGTATTAGTTATCTATTTTGCATAACTAATTACCCCAAACTGTTTTTTAATGTTGTAAATATTTTACACAACCTCCTGGTAAATAAGCTGGATGAACTGGAGTCCAGAGAGATGAATCTGGATATGTAACAGTACATATTCAAAGATATAGTAAAAATGATGTCCCCAGACTATTTCATAATGTAGAGAAAACTTCCAATTATTAAATAAATAATTTCTAGGGATGTAATGTACAACATAATGACTATAGTTAACAACGTTATATTATATTGTATATTTGGAAGTTACTAAGAGAATTGATCTTAAAAGTTCTCATCACAAGAAAATATTTTGTTAGTTGCACATTAAGTAATCAATCTTTTTAGAAAGTAAACTTATATAAAATTAGGTCTGTCCTAATTCTAGGGAGTATTGTATTTCTACTCCAACACACAAACCAGCAAGACTTGCTAATTTTATTGCTGGACCTTTAAGCTTGCTTCACCTACACCAACCTGCCGACAAGTAGGAACCACAAATGCCAACAGGTGATGGTAATCACCTTGGAACCTGCTCTTATCCACCCCCAACCAGCACTGGCTTGAGTCCCATCTCTATCAACTTGAAAAGCTCTGGTCCTGAAAATTCTACCTCTATTCTGTGTTAAACTTTTTGGAATAGGCCTGATATCTCAGCTCTGCACTGGTTATTGGTTCTTTACCACCGAGGATTGTTAGGATTGATTTTGCTTACTTGAGATTTACTATTATTTTTTTTTGTGTATAAAACATTCAGAGTGGTCTGGGAAATGGCAATTTGCACTTCTAAGTATCATCAAAGAAATGGATTAGAAACACTGTTTTAATGATATGCGTAACCCATTCATATCTTATAGTCGCTCATTGCAGTTATCCGCTGGTTCATTTGGCAAACATCCTGTGTGAGTTTTCATGGTAACCTAATATTTGCCAAATACATTAGTGACAATCAAACTGTTTTTCTTTTTTTTTTTTTCCAAGCTGTTTGTGTCCTCGCCTCTCTAGATGTTGCTAGTAGGTTCTGCTGGAAGTCAAAGTCTACTAAAAGCAGAGCATCTGATATATTTATACCTCGTCTTATGAAACAATATCATAACAATTCAGTAGAAATGTAGGGGAAGCAGTGAGGGTAACAGCTAAATTGAACTTATTTTTAACCAACAAACAGCTAGTTGATGATTCACAAATGACAAAAGCCTAGGGAGAAAGGGTGATATCAGTTGGAGTTAGTGCCTGTCCTGGCACCATGCCGGACTCTGGGTGAAGAGTGGTGCATGCAGTGGCACAGCCCTGCCTTCACGGTTCTCACTGACCATTACTAGCAACAAACACAAAACTTTGCACAAATCTGAACAAAGTAGTGGTGTCAAGAAGACTCATGTCCTGTTGCACTGTCTAAATTTGAATTTATTCTTCAAATGTTTTATTTGTTAATATAATTATATAATTCAAAATGTGAAAGATACAAAAGGGAATGCTACAGAAATTCTGTCACCTGGGTTCCCCAAACACTTAGTACCCCTCCCTTTGAGCAATCTGTTTTACCAGTTTCTTGTATATTCCCCAGAAAAAATTTTTTCCATATGCAATCAAATGAAATAATATATTTTATCAAACCTAGGATGCCATTGGTTGCAATGTGCACTATTATTATGTTATATAAATATATACTATTATATGTAATTATATAGTATGTGTTATATATACTATACTATAACATTATTCTACTACTACAAAAGAAAAATTTTAAAGCCCTGCCAGTTAAACTATGATTTCATATCTATTGTACAATGAATTCTAATTTCAGAAACATCAAAAATATAAAAATATGTGCATTTTAGAATCATTCAAATATGGTCTATATTCTTTTTTTTAATTTACACAAAAGATATGTTTATGATTTTGTGTTATGCTTGATTCACTCACCAATATATTTTGGAAATTATTTCATATCAGTAAGTAAGGCATTTTCTCCCCTTTTTCATGTGAGAGAACTGTGAAAAGAGGATTTTAATGAGTATATTTTAAGTCAGAAAGTGAAAAGGCAAGGAATAGGACATTCTTTGGAAAAGATAGTGAATAAACTGCAGATGACTGAATGAAGAAACACAATAACTCCTATTTTGCTGCTTCTACAGGGATAAAGATTTTCTAATTGGAAAATGTAGGGCAAATATAATGAAGAAAAACTCAAGTTTGCCATAAAAGAAAAGAAATAGTAAGATGGTATATAGGTTTACAGGAGTTAAAGTATCTGAGTCTGAACAAATACAAGCCATAGCACCAAAACAAGAACATGGATGTGCAAAACCATTCTTGGAAATTTTTGTGAAATGAAGGAAAGAGGTGATTGCAGATGGGGTAAAAGATTTTTACAAAAGTGGAAATTTTAGATTACAGGAAATACAGTCTAGTAAAGTTTTCCATTTACAAGTTTTAAAATACATTATTAAAATATGGCTTATAAGCATTTAAAAATTAAAAATGCTATAATTTTTTTTAATTGAAAAGAGACTAGGAGGAACCAGATAGGTTTGCTAGAAATGTTATGCCACAGCTAGGTTGTGGCTGTGGTGTGAGGGAAAGAACTAAAGAGACGTTTGCTTTGCCAGCAAACTGAGTGACTGTACCCTGTCAATAGTCAAAAGACTATTCTTTCACCTGACATACTATGAAGAAAAATAGGCATTACTAGGTGAAAAACAGAACTGGATTCAAGCCTTATTTCTGACACTACCTGCTGACCTTGGGTAAATCACTTCACTTTATTTTTCTTTCTCTAAAATAAAGAAATTGCATTTATTGATTCTTAAGTTTCTGTCCATGAATTACATTTTAACTATAATCTGGTTATATTATGTGTAACTGTATATTATAACTATGATCTGGAAAATTTTGAAGATCTAGCGTTTGTTGATATAAGCAAAATATCTGATGTCTTTCATTATATCTTTGTGGGAGTGATGAAAAATGTGGATTCTTATCGAGCTGACATTTCTATATAATATGTTGATCGATAAATCAAATAAAAACCTAAGATTGTGAGAACAATGGTTCAAAATCATCTCAAACTACTGAAAAAAATTCCTGAAATTAATAAAAGGAAATTCAATAAAGCTTACTTTGAACTCCTCTATTTTGATTGTAACAAGTAAAAAAAAAAGTCATTTTTGATGTGGAGAAATCAGAACCCTCATACATTGCTGGTAGAAATGTAAAATGTTGCAGCCGCTATGGAAAACAGTTTGATGACTTCTAAAAAGTCAAACACAGAGTTGCCATATTATCCAGCAATTCCACTCCTAGATATATACCCATGAGAACTGAGAAATATGTTCATACAAAAACTTGTACATGAATGTTCATAACAGCATTATTTGTAACAGGCAAAAGTGGAAACAACCCAAATGTCCATCAATTGAACGAATAAATAAAATGTAGTATATTTATACAATGAAATATTATGAATACGTTAGAAAGAATGAAGTTCTGACCCATTCTACAATATAGATGAACTGTGAAAATATCCTAAGGGAAAGATAGACACAAAAGGCCACGTATTGCATTATTCCACTTATATGAAATATCCAGAAAGGCAAATCCATAGAGACAGAAAGTATGGTTGGCAGGGGATTAAAAAGGGGACAATGGGGAATGACTGCCAATGAGTTTGGGATTTCTTTAGGGGATGCTGAAAATGTTCTGGAATTAGTGCTGATGATTATACAATCTTGTGACTAAACTAAATATCACTAAATTGTACATTTTGAAATAATGAATTTTATAGCATGTGAATTATATCTTAATCTAAAAATTAATTTAAAAAGTATTTACAGAAATTCAGTGTGCGAGACCAAAGTTCACAATTTGATCAGGTGAAAACAAGAAAACCACAATTTTAAGTGGGCTATGAGCCTATAAATCAACAGACTGAAATGGCTGCTTAAGAAAGTATGCCATCTTTGGTTTCATTAAAACTTACCATGAACTCATTCAGAATTAGTCTAAGCTTTTCCAGGATCATCACAACAACTTTGTAAGTGGCTGTAACTATTTAACAGAAGAGGAATCTATAGATAAGAAACTTGCTGAACGGCACCCAACTAGGAAGGGGAGAGCCAGGCTTTGATCCCAGTTTATCTGACTCCAGGGCCTATGTACATGACCCCTGTGCCACACTTCCATTAAGAAAAGATGAAAATCCAGAGGTGATAGCTTGACAGCAAATTGTAGTGAATATACTTCATCTTCACCATCATGGCCAGCTTGGAAAACCACACTGATGGTTTTAAATTATGTCCACAAGCATGTTGATGCTGCTCCCTTCAAAAGATAAAGCCAGATTCCTTTTTTGAGTATGGGCTGTGCCTAGTATCTGACCTTCCATAGAATAAGGAGAAAAGAATAGTGTGTGAGTCTGATATTAGAACATAAAACATATGGCTTCCTTTTTGGTCTCTCTTTCGGATCACCACCTCTGGAGGAAGAAAGCTGCCATGTTTTGAGGACACTTGGGAGAAGTCCTCATGAGGAACTAAAGCCTCCAGAAACTGAGGCCTCTTGCCAAAACTCAGCAATGACCCACCAGGCATGGGAATGAGGCTTTTAAAAAGAAGATCTTCCTGTTACAGTCAAGCCTTCAAATGATTGACTCTTGATTGGGACCTCATGACAGACCCAGAGCCAGAACTGCCCACCTAAGCCATTCCTGGTTTCCTAAATTTCTTTCTTTTTGGAGTAATAAAAATGTTCTAAAATTACATAGTGGTTATGATTGCATAACCTAGGGACTATACTAAAAAAATCACTGAATTATACACTCAGAAATGGTCAAAGATAATATACATTTATAGCTTTCAGCAACTAAGTTCTAGAGTAATTTGTTTTATAGCAATAAATGACTAATATATACATGTGAAGGGACACTGATAAATCTAAGTATGTTCCAAGAAGGACATCTAGGAGGGGACTAGAATTTGAAGTCCTGTCACAAGTGGAATGCACTCGATGTGTTTTTGTCTAGAGAAGTCTAATGAGGACCTGGTTTCTGTGTGCAAGTAGTTTTCAGCTGGGTGCCATCAACAACATGGCTAAGACATCCCTTGTCATGTCTTACCCCTCAAACAATAATTTGGCAATTAGACAAAAGTGCCTTTGTTGGGGCTGTAGGATCTGGACCATACAACAAGGAGCCTGGGAGGAGTCTCATACACCTGTGCATACAAACCTTGGTTCCAGCTGGGGACTCTACAGTGCCCTGTGAACTGGCTCCCACCCTCGTGGTCTGGGAGCCCTTGGAAAACACTGTCTTAGGCCTTATGCAGAGATGAGAGAGCTTTTATGGAATTCCATGTTTCCAGTGGAGATGTTCTAGCACACCATTGAAGAAGAAAAATGCAAATTGAACACATTGAAGAGGTTGGTAAAGACTAGAGGAAGTGACTGCTACTTCAAACTCAAAGACAGCAAGCAAAACTTCAAGGAACATGAAAAATCAAGGAAACATGACTCCACCAAAGGATCACAATAATCTTCTAATAACCAACCTCAGCTATATGGAAATCTGCAATTTACCAAATAAAGAATTCAAAATAGCTGTTTTAAGGAAATTCAACAAAGCCAATAGCTGTTTTTTGAAAAGATAAATAAAATTTGCGAACTTTTGCTAGGATAACTAAGAATAAAAGAGAGCAGACTCAAATAAAATTGGAAATGAAAGAAGAGACATTATAACGTATTGTAGAAATAGAAGGAATCATAAGACTACTATTAATAATTATATGCCAACAAATTCGACAGCCTCTAAGAAATGGATAAATGCCTAGAAACATACAGTCTGTCAAGACCAAATCTTGAAGAAATAGACCAGATGGTTTCTCTGGCGAACTCTACCAAACATTTAAAAAAGAATTGACGCCAATCTTTCTCAAACTCTTCCCAAAAATTGAAGAGGAGGGAACACTTCCAAACTCATTTTACGAGCCCAGCATTAGTTTGATACCAAAGCCAGATAAGGACACTACAAGAACGAAAATTACAGGTCAATATCCCTGATGAGTATAGATGCAAAAATATTAGCGAACCAAATTCAATAGCACATTGAAAGGATCATATACCATGATCAAGTGGGATTTATCCCGGGGATGCAAGGATGGTTCAACATATGAAAATCAATAAATGTGATATACCACATTAATAGAATGAAAGATAAATATTACGATTATTTCAATAGATACAGAAAAAAAATCTGACAAAATACAACCTCCTTTCATGATAAAATCTCTGAGTAAAGTGGGTATGGAAGGAATGTACCTCAACATATTAAAAGCCACATATGACAATCCCACAGCTAACATTATACTCAACGGGGAAAGGTTGAAACTTTTCTTCTAAGATTAGGAGCAAGACAAGGATGCCCACTCTCACTGGTCCTATTTAATATTGTACTGGAAGTCCTACTCAGAACAGTTAGGCTAGAAAAAGAAATAAAAGCCATCTAAATCAGAAAGGATTTCTGATCTCTGTTTGAAGATATTATGCTCTTTTTTATAGAAAATCTTGAAGATGCCACCAAAAAAATTTTAGAACTCATCAATGTATTCAGTAAAGTTGCAGGATACAAAACCAGCATACAGAATCAGTTGCATTTCTACATGCTAACAATGAAATATCTGAAAAAGAAATAAAGGAAGGCTCTTCCAACCTATGAAGAATTGGCAGATCTTCTTTATGTGATTCCAGCAGGCAAAATAATGATGGAGGTAGGTTTAGATTTTCGTTTATGTTTGAAGTATTTTCTAACAGTCATAAGTGACCTACACGAGAAGGGGACCTTTAAGAAGAGTTAACAGAAGGTCCCCAGCTGACGCTTGATGGTACTGTCAGAAATATTGTTGTGTAGGCTCCTACGTAGGAACAAAAAATGTCTAGGGACATCCAAAGGCATTCTCACTCTCCCCTTATCCCCCGATTCCCCCACTGTGGTATAGTATCCTGTTTTAGGATACTTGTTTACAACTCAGAGTAGACCACAACTGAATTATTAGTGTAAATAGATATAAAAAGTTGTTCTCTCTATATCAAACTACAAACTATTGGGAATTCAGGATCTCTGACCAGTGCTGAACACTGAGCAATGAAGTGACAGCGAACATCCTGGTGGGGCAAAGGTTTTCCCAATATTATTTACATCTGCACTGGCTTCCAGAGTTTTCCATGTACTTTCACATACTTTCCCTTATTTGAGATCCACAATGAGTAGGTGGCAGGAATGACTCACCTCTTTTGTACATATGAACATTCAGGCTCACTGTTGTTAAATGATTCACTCCGAATCATACAGCTGGTAACTGGACAGGCAGGGACTTAGAACCTGGATCCCATCCATGTTCTAAAAGTAATGACACAAGGAAAGTGGAGCTGCAGATAAACACGTCTTGCTGGGAAGTAACCAGAGAAGTTTTGGGTAAACTTTAAAGCTAATTGGAGCAAATGAACTAGTGAAGGAGAGACTAGTCTTATTGTGCAGTCCCAGAACAGTTTTCCAGAGATAGCCTTCCACCTGCTACTTTTGATCCAAGCTTACTAATTGAAGAAACAAGGATATGATTGCTCAATTGGAAAATTGGACAGTTGGACAATGTCCTTTATTGGAAAAGGCAAATTTTATCCTAAGGGAGACAGGAGGCAGTGAGAAGGAAGCAAGATTTTCCCAAACCATGGGTGCAAGAAAGAAACTCGTGATGATTAAGAAACTAGGGGTTAAAAATATATGTTTCTTATGGCAAGCATAACCTTTTTCTCTTAAAACTTTAGCTGGTGCTCTCAGGGAAATTTCTTGTAAGGATTGGAGGGAAAGGAATGCTCTGGTTTTGTTCCTAGTTATGTCAATCTGAAAGCTACTGGCTCAGTTCAAACACGGTGGACATAATTTTTACACTATAGTGTGTTCTACAGGCCGAGGGAGGGTGGCCTGGAAGCATAGGGGAAGTGGAATAGGAAAAGTCAAGAGAACAGCCTCCTTTTTTGAATAGACTTTTGGCTCACATCTGTACTGGTCACCAGACCTGGGCTGAAATATGCCCCCCAAACCTAAGGCAGGCAACTACTCTTACTTTTTCACTTCTGAATGATCTGTGGTCCCAGAGTGACCAAGCAGCTCAGGTCTCCAGTGAGCCATGTTAAAGCTCTGTCATTTCATATTCACAGTGGAATATCTTCCTTAACAATTAGCCCAGACCCATTTTATCATAGGGGTGGTTACTCCCTTCCAGGGCCCCTGGACATATTCTGCTGCTTGTGGAGGAGGAGGAACAGAGAAGCATGAATCCAGTGCTTCCTTCACTCATCCTTTGCCGTCAATCTTGAGCCTTTTCTAACTTCCACAGGGAAGTAGCAATTTCGTATGTAGAAAACGTGGGCTTTGGAGTCAAACAAACCACCCTGAATCCTGTTTCTATCACTTAAAAGCTGTGTGATCGTGGGCACATGACTATTCTTACCTCATGCAATTTTGGTGGGAATTGAATGAGACTGTGTATGTAAATACCTAACACAGTACTTGCACAACAAACATTAGTTCCTTTGCCCTAAACTTCTATTCCTAGCTCTTTACTAGTCTCCAACTATGTCAGTTACCTGGGCTGGGTCACCTGGGGGAGTGAATCTAACAAACATGTCCTTTTTCATATAGAAACTTGAAGGTTCTTTGTGAGACAGGGTCCTCTGAGTTGTACAACTCAGGAATGAGATAAGTTTGTATTGAAAAATTTAACCATACAACCCACTACATCACCTAAACCCTTTTAAGAGCTAACTAATTCATAACAATGTGGGTCTCTGTATTACTACTTCTGGGGCATTTGTCTTATAAATATCATATAGACCAAAAAGAAAATAACAATGATGAATTTAAAAGGAAAAATAACCCTAATAGTGGTACTTTACGTGCTACCAAGAAATGATTTCTTTTCAATATTTACTTCCCAAAAGTTCCCCCCAAAAGACTCCTCTATTCCCACCTCTTACTGTATACTTTTATGTCATATGCTCATTCTTCAACTAACCACAGGCAAAGGAGATACATTATATATCCCATGATTGGGTTAGAATCTCAGACTGATCAATAATTCACTCCTGGGGCTGGGGAAGTGGGGAAGATACAGCCTCTGAGAAACAGATAACCTTCCATCAATAGCAGAACAAAACAATCCCAACCATGCACATTGCTCCACTACTTGCAACATACTGAGTTGGGAGCATTTGGCTAGAAGATGTGCTACCTTGATACTTCTGAAATGTGAGAGGCTATGAGAGAAGACATTTGAATGAATTGCAGCTGGATTTTTTTTTTAATATTCTTTCAAAAGACACTTATCTTGTATAAGGCAAATAGCCAAACATCGCCACTCAGTATTTAAAAAATACTGAGGTTTCACAGCACCACGAGAAAGGCTCTTTTCAAAACTCAGAACGTCTCCTTAGAAAAATCATAGGACATTCAGATATGGCTGAAAATGGGTTGGCAAGAAGTTAGAAGAAGAAAGACCAAGAGATCTGAATTTAAATCAGCCTGGGGACTGCAGGGAAATTAGCCACATCTGACTCAGCTGATTTTGAACCCATGACCTGCAGGTAAGGACTAATTCTTCTCCCTCCAGAGGAAATGTAAAAATGACAGTTTTCTCAAAGCAGCCCCTGACAGATTTCGAAAATAATATTCCCGGGTGTCAAACTATATTTGAATTTCAAATAAATGATGAATAATATTTAGTAAATCATATCCTAGGCAACATTTGGGATATCATTATGCTATATGTTAATTTATTTTTTAACTTAAATTTAAATTTAACTGGATGTCCTATATATTACCTGGCAAGCTTTCTGAGCTCAAATTGATTTTATGGATTTAATACAATAGCAAAGTCCCAGCAGGATTTTTTGTAGATATAGGTAAGCTGATTCTAAAATATAGATGGAAAGGCAAAGGACCTAAAATAGCGAAAATAATTTGGAAAACAATAAAAAGAGTTAAAAAATTCATATTACTTGATGTTAAAACTTTATCTAAAGCTAAGTAATCAAGACAAGGTGGTATTGGTAAAAAGATCAATGGGATCAATAAAATAAGGAAGTGCAGAAATAGGTCCTCACAAATATGATCAATTGGCTTTTTAAGATAGTTTACTAAGATAAAGATAAGATAAAGATAAAGTTTACATAATATAAAATTTACAATTTTAATAACTTTAAAGTGTATAATTCACGGTCAACTGATTTTTGACAAAAGTCTAAAAACAATTCAATGGATAAAAGGTAGTCCTTTTAATAAATGACACAACTAGATATCCATATGCAAAAAATGAACCTCAACCTACACTTAAAGGTATAATTTATATTTAAAAAAATCTCAAATAGATCATAGATCTAAATGTAAAACCAAAAAGTATAACATTTTAATTTAAAAAATCATAGAAGACTGTGACTTTTTAACTTAGACAAACAGTTCTTCTATGTGGCAGAAAACTGATCAATAAGAGAAAAATAATGGCAAATTGAACTTGATCAAAATTAAAACTCTTTAAAAGCCATTCTTAAGAGAATTAAAAGACAAGTTAAAACTGAGAACAAATAGTAAGAAATCATATATCCAATAAAGGACTTGTATCTCAAATATGTAAGAAACTTCAAAACTTAACAGTAGGAAAACAAAAACTCAGTTTAAAAAATAGACAAAATATTTGAGAAACACGTCACCAAAGAAGATATAGGGATTGCTGATAAGTACATGAAAAAATATTCAACATAATTAGTCATTATGAAAATGCAAATGAAAATCACAGTGAAATACCACTATAAACCTATTAGAATGACTAAAGTTTAAAAGGAGCGACAAAAAACAACCGAAAATACCAAGTGCTAGTGAGGAAGCAGGAACAAGCCGAACTCACATACCTTGATGGTGGGAATGCAAAATAGTACAGACACTCTGAAAACAGTTTGGCAGTTTCTCGTAAAGTGTATGTTTACTATATAATCCAACAACCCCACTCCTAGATATTTACCCATGAGAAATGAAAATATAAGCTCACAAAAACCTACCCATAACATTTATGGCAGCTTTGTTCATAATCACCTCAAACTGGAAACACCTCACATGCTCTTCAAGGAGTGAATGGCTAAGTAAAGCACAGCACATCTATTCAGTGGATCACTATCCAGCAAAAACAACAGCAAAAAAAAGAGGAACAAACTATTGATATACTCAACATGATTGGAGCTCAGAAATATTTTGCTAAGTGAAAGTGATAAAAGGTGACACATAATATGGTTTCATGTATATGACATTCTGGAGAAACAACACTGTAGGGATGAAGACCTGATCAGTGGATACCAGATGTTAGGCTCTGGCAGATTCTCATCACCGATGGTAAAACAGGGAATTTTGATGGGCGGGGATGGGGGTGGGTGGATGGGACAGAAATGTTCTATATTCTGATTGGGTAGTGGTTGCACAAGTCTATATATGTGTTAAAACTCACAGAAATGTATACACACATACATTTTACTCTTTGTAAACAAAATAAAAGGAAGATAAGTATATTGAGGACGTGTGCTTGAATGTTTAAAATGTTAAGGACGGACCATTAGAAAAGTTTGGAAGTGAGACAGGCCTCTTTTTACAGTTGGAGAAACTGAGGCCAGAAAGTGAAAGTAACTTAATCAAGTCCAAAAGAAGTACGAAGTGGCGACAAGAGTGATTTTCTTTTTGGAAATGTATCTGGTGCCTGTCTCTCATTGCAGGCCAAATCAGCAAGGTTTAATTGGGCCTCCATTTTTCTTTAGGCAGTTTTTAAATTCAGAGTTTTCTGTGAGAGACAATAGAATAATTTGTTTCAACATATAAGTTGAAATAAAATCATTATGAATGAAAAGATATATATCCTATTTCACAGAGTGGTCAGCATGAGCCCAGCTCCTGATGGACAGACCTATGGCTATTGAGGGAGATGTCTGCAGGATGCCTAAGATTGCAAATCAGGCAAGCAAGCAAACAAACCAACAAATTATGTGCTCTGGACCTAGATAGACCAGTTGTGTCTGAATCCAGGCTCTGCTACCTACTTACTAGCAGTGAGACCCTCGGTACATTGCTTAGCTTTTCTCTACCTCAGTTGCTTCATCTGTAAAAAGCACCCAAATTGTATGTATTACTAAGAGATAAAAAAAAAAAAAAACAAACAACTCACTGGCAATTATAGCATGGCATAGTACTTTTTCTATTGACGTTATAAAATGCTAAAATGTGATTTTAAAAATGTCTTAAAATTGAAGAAATATGGTAATATCTACTTCCTTGGGTTGTTTTGGTGATTAAAGGGATTGTTAAACGTTACTATCTGGCACATAATTCTCAACCAAAAGTTGTTAGATATCATTATTGTTGTTACTACTACGACGACTACTACTACTATTAGAATTTTAAGAAACAAATGGTGGAACTTGCATTGTAATACATTGTAAAATGACTCTCCCTCTGTACGTTGCCTTCTGTATGTTCTACTCACTTCGCTGTTGAATTTTCATGCTCTATGGTGACAGGCAAACACAGAACATGTGGATGTCACCAAGGGAAAATGTGGGAAACATTTGTCACTTCTCAGTCTCTCTTGCTAGAGAAAAACCACGATGACACGCTACATATGTTGGCAAGGTCAGTTCTTGAACTGTTCCCATCGTGTAAGAACACTGGTTCCCATGGATAAGGGAACCAGAGTAGGAACTTGAGCTAATAGCGTGTGTGTCAGTTCTATGCTGAAGGACAGGGGACAGGAAGCCATGTCCCAGATGGCAAGAGCATAAACCTGACCTACAGTTATGGTTCTGTCATTTGCCAACCATGGAACATTAAGCAAGTTGCTCAATGCCATTCCATCTCCATTTCTCCTCTGAGACAGAGATAAATAATTATTACTTTATAGCCACTGGGTGGGGAAGGAGGTAGAGTTACACATAAGTTAGGGTTCCAGTTGGGTTAACTGGCTGGAAAACTCAACCACGGCCGCAAGGGAAGCTGGTTAGCCACATAATTTGTTTCCTTATTATTTATATTTTATTCAAGTTCCTTGAATTTTTCCTGCAGTCCTCTATCTTACTGTAGAAAGAAGCATGTCTGGGACACCCCAAACCTGGTCTCGGGGCCATTCCAGTGGGGGTGCTAGGCCCCAATCCCATCCTACTCCCAATATTTCCCATTCTAGTAGGGTTCCTAGGCCACTTCTCACAACCCTTACCTCAGCTTCAGGAACTGACCCACAGTCTAAATCAAGAAAAAGGCAGGACAGGTCTCTCTGGAGGCTCCTAACATCCATTTACCTTTGAGTCCTAGCTTCTTCAACACCCAGACCACATCTCCCCCATCTGTTTTTCCTGAACCCAGCATGGATCTAACTGGCAAATGGATAGCCTGTTGCTCTGAAGCAGTGGGTAGCAACAGAATTCTTCACTTTAAGGACTCTATATACATTTTTTAATGACTACAGTGTTTTCATGCAGCAGGTATGCATTTGCTGACTGCATTTGCCTCCTGTTCGTGATGGGCATGTGGATAAATAGTCCCACACCGTGTGGTTTGCCCCTCGACTTATCTCAGTACTCTCAGCGCTCCCAGTGTTTGCAGCCGGGTTTGGTGCGGAGCGAGAAAGGCGATGCGTGGCAACCGGGCTGGGCGCGCCCAGGCCCGCCAGAGGGTGCTGTCGGCTCGCGGAGCCGGGCTCGGCGGCCGCGGGCCCCGGGGTGCAGCCTCCGCAGCTCAGCGACCTCGCGACAGCACCCAGCTGCGGCGGCGTCCAGGGAGCCACCCATCGCCAAGGCGCTCATCTGGGCAAGGAAGGGAATTGCCACAGTCTTCTTATTTCAAAGCGCCGTCCTTGTGACAAATACTTATAGATCACGAAGGTGTGCCTACTACGCCTGGGATACTGGAGAGTGAGGTGGAGATGAGTCACTGCGTCTCTAAACCAAGACTTTCAGAGAAGTGGCAGAATGAAGACAGGTAGCCAGCCAATGCCTGGACGGCAGTGCAGGCAGAGGCAAGGGCTGAGAAAGAAGTGAGTTCAGGAAGGAGAGTCTACAGCTTCAGCTAAGGGAATAAGGACCTGGCCCATGGGGGATTTGGGTCTCCCAGGAGAGAAGGATTTTGCCACCCTGCATCACGTACTGGTTGCAACAGATCCTGTGAGGTTAGCCAGCTCTGGTTTGACATTTATTATACCTGCAGGATTGTTATCTGGGACAAAAGGAATCATTCTCTGCCCTGGAGCCCTAGTATCTTGATCCTGAAAGGTAAATTAGAAGGAGAACTGGATTAAGCAAATGTCCAGAGTGGTTAGAGATGGGTAACCTAATCTGAACAGACACATCAGTCATCCTACTAATTGATAAGCTATCCAGAGGGAGCCTGCAGACACAGCTGTTACACTTGGTACAGGTATCATAAAACCATATGCTGTAAATATATCCAATTGGAGTTAGGAGAGACGATGCAAAAATCGAGAAATTGAAAAACAGCAAATCCCTTTGTTTTAAAGACACATACCACCAAAACAACTTCAGAAGAACTCTATCACTATCATAGTCCCCTGAGAATTATTGTAAGTTTATGATATCCTACTGCAGTGAAGACTGTTAAATTTGGAACCAACAAATTAAAACAAACCTAGACCTTGGATTTTCTGTTTTCAAGGAATTAAAATATGATTGGAGTTATTACCAGTAAATGGCATTGCATTGGTTCCAGCACGACAATGTAGAAACATCAGTAAAATTAAATTAGGAAGTGAGAGTTGATTTTAGACCTCTAATCAGTGTTTTGGTTATTTAAAATTTTTTTCTTGTGTGACATGTCAGTTAACTTCTCTTGGTCTGTTTCCTCATTTAATGGAGGAATTTAATCATAATAAAGAACACCTGCCAGGTGATTGCTCAAATCCCGCAGAGTGTATGTAACAAAAGGTTTTACCTAGTTCTGTTGTGTCCAAATACTTCCTTAGTGCTGACTTGGTTCTGAATCTCTTGAAGAACCTGCAGGTCCTATGAAATTGGACATATTGAGGAAAAGGAAAAAGGAGCCTAAGTGGCTGCTAGGTCTGATAATGGGCAGGATTCTCCATGTCATCTGAAGTGCTCTGTATGCAGTAGCCTATGCCACTGATTGTGATCGCTGTGACCTCTAAATTACTATAGCACTTTCTGACTGTGACATTTGTGTGTTGTTTACTCTGAGCTACCTTGAGTCATCTTTCTGCACCAGATATTTGAGGATAGGGTCTGTGGCAGTCTTCAGTGCTACTCACCAAATATTCCAGGCTTCTCTCCTCTGTGGATGGGAGATCATCCCAGCCCCTTTGTGGTTATGGGAGGGAGGCCACATCACTAGTTCCAGCTAACTAGTGAGCAGAAGTGATGGATAACAGTAACTACTTAAAGTGGACTATTTAATTGCCTGAGTAAGACCCTCAGGGAGTTTTGTTCTCTGCCTATGACCAGTTATGTTCCAGAAAGTGTGACTTTTCTGTCAACCTCTATATAGGAGTGAGAATGGTATTAATGTGGACCAGAGCTTCCAGGCAACCCACCATGGATTTATAGCACATTTGAGAATAATCTTTGTTATTTTAAAACCTTGTGATTTGGAGACTGTTATTACAGCAGCAAATTCTGGCCCATCCAGGCTCATAAAGGGTCATTGTGTCATCATCTGTTTCCTTTGTGCTCCAAATGACATGGCACTCAGTACTGACTACTAAATAAATAATTGACTGAATTGTTCTTCCAATCTCCCCCACTAGAGTAGGAATCATCCATAGATCTATTTGTCTTCCTTAGAGCACCTGCCCCAGGGTCCTGGACATAGCAGGTACTTAGTAAAGACTCATAGATTGATTCACGAACTTAAAAGTCCCAAGATGCAGGCCAATATCCAATATCAGGACCAAAGAAGATGTGGCATGTGATGTTATTTTCTATGTGGTGCCTGAGAGAGTGGGGTGCAGGGTCAAGACAACTGAGGAAGAAGGGGCACCAGGCCATCCCTTGCCCATATCCATCTTAAATCTCTACAATGTTCCATCTGATCCCTCCACCTCTGTGCAGGTGTAAATGAAGCTTGGTCTCTGGGCCATTGCAACAGAGTTCAGAGAAGAGATAGGACCAAAATAAGAAGACATGCAGGCAGGTGCAAGCCAACAACAAAAGAGTAGGCCTGGTGTGCGGTTAGAAGCAATGCTGGAACTCAGGTTGGGGCTAGGCTGGGGCAGGGCCACACTGACGAAACTCTGTAAGATTTTTATGGAGCTGTACATTCTATTCTATGGCCCAGGTGGTTGAATTGTTCCATGGAACATGTGCGGAATGTCTGACAGATCCTGACCAGGCAGGCCTTTGCAGAAGCCATTAACATTCTATAAATGGCAACAACCAGCACAGCAACAAGGACATGAATATTAACATGCTAGTCTAAGGTTCTGGCGCCTCCTTCCTGCTTCTTTTAGCCGATCTAAACAATATCCACAGACTGTTTCACTTTTTGATCAGATGGAGTATAAATCATCTTCAGATTTGGATCTTCTATCTCTCTAGCATCTGCTTTGGGGTGAGTCTTTTGGGGGGAAATTATAGAAGAGAAATATATCCATTTCTGCAAAATTGCTTTTTAAAAATATTAACTCCAGTTCTGCAGCTGCACAATTAGAATGATTAGTGTCTCTCAAGAAAAGAATTCAAACCCATTTGCAGGCTCTGTGAAGCCTTCATTATATGCTCCTACCCATCTCATGTTCTTTTACTGCCTGCCACATGCCAGGTACAGGTGGTCACTTACTCATTTCAAACAGCCATGCTCTCGCCTACCTGCACTCTGTACACTCTGTTCCCATTGCCTCCAAAGTCCTTCCCTCTCCTTTTTGCCTCTGGAGGAACTCTTCCAGGAAAGCCTAGACCTTGTGGGTGGTGGACTCTCAGGCAAAGGGCTGATTCTCTCTCTGTGCTCTCCAAGAGGCTGGTGCACTCCTACATCTACAGCAGCACTTACCACACTTCCCTGGGGACTCCTGCTTTTTCTGTCCTTTTCCCCATGATCCCTAATTTTAAAAGGAGAGGAGCACCATCTTGGTCATCTTTTTTCAAACCCTTATATCATTTTTCTTTCTTTCCTCTTCTCCGTCCCAAAGATTACAAAATGACTAAGCCATAGTTGGAAACCAAAGGACATTTTACTCAATGTCTATGTCAATGACTGTTCTGTCTTTCAGGACCATATGTAGGGGCCGAGAGAAGGATGACATAGACAATAATTATTGATTGGAATTTTTCATTCTAAATGTTCCTCTCTGCAAGGGCTTCCTTTTCCTTTTCACATGAAATCTGAGACAAAGAGTTATTTTAGATCACCCAGGTAAATTTAAGAGTTCTCCCTAAACAGCCTCATACCTGGCATCTCCATTGTGCCCCTGGAGAATACATATTTTTCATTTAGCCAAGTTTGAGAGGAGGCAGGTAAGAGATTTGTTCAGAAATGAAGATGAAATAAAGACAGGAAATCAGCAAAGTTTGCACATGGAGTACCAGCATTCTCCCTTTTTATTTAAATGTTCATCCAATATGAAACAGGCTGTTTGTCCAAGGCTTGTAGTTACACTCCCCCATCACTCAAGATAGAAAGACTTATCATTGAAATGAGAGGTCGCACTGGTATTGGTTGTACCTGAGAACTGCAGTCTGATTATTCACAAGCAGTCTGTTAAGAGGCCGATGCTGTCTCCCTGAAACCGTCATTGGATTAAAAGGAAACAGTATTGGAAGTTTGTAGATTATTGGTTTTAAGAGATGGCAACCAGACCCTATTTAATCTATTTGGGAGTCTTGCCTGGAAAGGGAGAGAATATGATCTCATGCATAAAGTCAAGTTCAGTGAATCCATAATTCTAAACTTATCTCCTGTTTAACACATTGAAGGATTTTGGCCAAGGTTTTTCAATCCCTATGTTTGCATAGTAAGATAGATCTCACCCAGAGAAAGAGTAGACGTGAAACACAGATCACTCAAGGATCCTCAACTTCATGAAATTCTTGCCTTTCTAGACTTCCCAACAGGGCCGGGGCTACGGTGAATCAAATGAACCACTCGTCTTGGGTACAAAATTTCAGGGGTGCCACTCAACTCGGCAATACAAATAATATTTTAGTGCAATATTTAAAATTATTTAAAATTTGGATGTTATGTCCGAGCTAGATTTTTACATTCCTTTTGATTTTTAAAAAATATTGCATTAAAATATTTATCTTGATTATTGGGTTTATTGTTACCCTTTAAGTTTTGCCTCTTCGTCAAGTATCTCATTCATCTCACTATAGCTTCCAAATGCATCTTCAGAAGATAAAGCCATATTCACCACTTACCTTCCATCACATGCCCTGTGAAGGAAGGGAAAGTTTAAGAACAGAGTGGTGGAAGTAAAAAGCCAGGAGGAAAAAGTTCTGATGATCAAATACATACAAATTAAATAGCACTGAGACATCCCACTTGTGCTTTGTTAAACTGACATATTTTCAAATATAATCTCCAGCTGATGGGGGTGGCCAAGCAATGGCATAACTTTTATATCCTGTCTTTCTGCGTAGACCATCTCCTTCGTCCCTAAGCCTGCATTTTAGCACTCTTCCTACACAGCTATCCCATTCAGTAGGTTGAGAGTAGGATTCGAGAAATTACTTGTAAACTAGGATAGCAGCGACTGCGGGCATTAATTAGGAGACAGAGGATCTGCTACACTCATCTTGGAACTTTTCTGAAATTTTTTCCTACCTGTGTGCTGCACTAGTTCCCATACTGTTCCAGGGGACTGCCTCCTTCCTTTCCTTTAAGCCACAGGCAGTGATGACCTTTCCCCGCTGAGGGAACGTGATCCCGAGGTGCGTTTTGCATTTCGTTTTACCCTGCCCAGTCCCGCCAGAGAAAACACCCAGCGGGCCCCGATTCCTACGAGCTCCCTCACTTGCCAGGGCACCCGGGTGAGGGCCGAGGGTTCCTTTGCCCATGGGCACAGCCCCCGCCCCCCCCCGCAGGTTAGGGAGATGCCCCCGTGCAGGCGCAGTCCTTCGGTACGTTCCGGCCAGGGCAGCGCCGCCCCGCCCCGCCCCCCCCGGGCCGCGTCCCGCCGCGCGGGGCCGTCCCTCGCGGGGCCGCCTTCCCGGTCCCCGACTCCCGGCGGAGGAAATCCTTCCCCGGCAGCCCAGGGCCGGCCTCACGTGACCAGCCGCGGCGGCGGCCGCCAGAGAGAGTTTAAAGGTTACGGAGGAAGAAAGCAGCGCGGACCCAGCCACCCCCCCACCCGGCCCCCGCCCCGCTTCCCCGCGGCCCGGGCCGGCGCTGTCAGCGCGCCCATCAGAGAGCCCTGTCCCCCCCAAACAAAACAACGAAACGAAACGGTACAGGCGAGGTCCAGAGTAAATGCGAAGTCACTTCGTGAAACAGATAGATGAACACACCAACGGCGCCGGTCGTCGCCGGTCGGCAGGTCCTCGCAGCCCGACCAGCCCAGGACAGACCCCAAGGGGGGAGGTGGCCCCCAGAGGAAACGAACAAGAGCATCAGTGTGTAGACTCACACACACACACACACACACACACACACACACACACCCGGCTTTGCACCCCTCCCTGGGCCCCTCCCCCACGGCCGCGGGGAACAGCGTCTCCGGATAGAAG
Source organism: Cynopterus sphinx (assembly GCA_030015415.1). Lineage (NCBI taxonomy): Eukaryota > Metazoa > Chordata > Mammalia > Chiroptera > Pteropodidae > Cynopterus > Cynopterus sphinx. The sequence goes on along the minus strand of CM057383.1, from coordinate 33,029,640 downwards.
GACGGACAGACCCGCCAACGCCCCGCGGGCGGCCCCGGCCCGAGTGAGGGGGGTGGGAGCCGGGGGAGGGCCCGATGTCTCCGGCCGTGCGCCCCCCCACCCCGCCCCGCCCGCTGTCCTACGAGACCCTGTCGGCCGCGGAGCTCGGGGAGATGCGCGCGCCTCGCTGCTCCCCGGGGCGGAGCCCAGCCCGGGCCCCCACCGGCCGGGCCCGGCGCCGCCGCTCGCCGGACCCCACGCGGGGGTGGGGAGCCCCGCGCGGCTCCCCGGGCGGGCTGGCCGGCTCCCCGGCTCCCTCTCGGCGGCCTCACTTTTCGCGAATTGCTCCCCCAACCGGCAAAACTTTCTATTTCCCCAAACCCCGGGGCGCGCGCGCGCGTGCACACGCGCACACACATGCACACACACACACACACGCGCACACACACACATTCTGACGTCTTTTGCGCATTTCCTGCATCGGAGGGAGGGAGACGCGCTCGCTCGCACCCCGACTGAGGGAGAAGGGAGCGCGGCGCAGAGCCGGCGGGCGGGCGGCCGGCCGGGGAGCGAGCGGCAGCCGGGAGCGGGGACGCGGCCGGCGGGCGGGCGCCGGCGCCCGGGAGGTGGGGCCGCGCCGAGTCGCAGTCCCGGCCCCGCCGCCGCCGCCGCTGCGCACCGCCCGGGGCCGGCCTGCGCCCCGCGCCCCGCGCCCCGCGCCCGAGCGGCGGCCACCGCGACTCGGCGCCCGCGCGGATGCGCGATCCCGGGCTCCCGGCGCCTCCGGATCGCCGGCTGCGGCGCGGCGCTGCTTAGCCCCAGAGGCGGCGGCGGCTGGGCTGGCTGCGGGGCTCGTGGATTTAAAAAAAAAAAAAATTTGGCTCCGAGGAGGAGCATTTCCTCTCGACATGCATCCCTCCGGGTAGACTGGACATCCCCCGGCTCCATCCTCCGCCCCGCGCGGTCAGAGGCAGGCGCTGGGTGTGCGAAGAGGATCCGGGTTGAAATCTGCGCCCCCGCTGCTCGTCTCCGCCCCGTCCCACCCGCCCCCTCGCCCTCCCGGAGCCGAAATTTCCCGGGGATTATGTTTCGGAAAGGTAGGTAAGCTCCGGGCGCCGCGCCCGCTTCCGCGCAGCCGGGACCCGGAGAGCAGCCCGGCGGCCGGCCGCGGAGCCGACCGCTCCTCTTCTGCAGGCGCTGCTGGGGGGACGCGCCGAGAGACTTGCTCCAAACACCGACGTCCCCCAGCTCTCCCCCTCCCTCCCTGTTTTCCGTTAGGAACCCGGCGAGGAAATACATGCACTCGCTGAGAATCGCCCGCGGCATCGCGCAGCGCTACAAGGTGTAGGGAGAGTGTGGGGTGGGACGGCCGGGGACCCAGGCGTCCCCGAGGCTCCGAGCGCCGGGGCGGCGGCTCATCATCCTGCCCTCGGGGCGGACGGAGTGACCCCGGCCCCACTGCCCGCCCCGACCATGGTAGTGTTCAATGGCCTTCTTAAGATCAAAATCTGCGAGGCCGTGAGCTTGAAGCCCACAGCCTGGTCGCTGCGCCATGCGGTGGGACCCCGGCCACAGACTTTCCTTCTCGACCCGTACATCGCCCTCAACGTGGACGATTCGCGCATCGGCCAAACCGCCACCAAGCAGAAGACCAACAGCCCGGCCTGGCACGACGAGTTCGTTACCGATGTGTGCAACGGGCGCAAAATCGAGCTGGCCGTCTTCCACGATGCCCCCATCGGCTACGACGACTTCGTGGCCAACTGCACCATCCAGTTTGAGGAGCTGCTGCAGAACGGGAGTCGCCACTTTGAGGACTGGGTAAGTCGGGCGCTTCCCGGCCCAGGAGCCCCGCTAGGGGTCCGGGTGGAAGGGTGGGGAGAGACTGATGGTCTTAGCCATTGGTCGTGGGGCGTGGGGACTCACTGTCATCTGGCACGTCTCAGTTACCTTGGAGAAACATACTCTACTTCGTAGCTGGGGAGAGGTAGGCATTGGAGCAAAGAAGATGAGACTTGAAAAGAGGGTCTGGCTCTCTGCCCCCTCCAGACAACGGGTGCTACGGGGAGCTGCAAACTGGGAGAGCCCTGAGCTTCCAGAGCTTGAAGGCTGGCAGAGAACCTGGCACCTTCCGCAGACGCGGGGTGGGCTGGCTGTGTGTGATTCTGTGTGGGTGGGTGCCTCTGTCCTTGGAGAGGCACGTGGGGCTCTAGACTGAAGGCTTCTCGCACGTCCTGGCTTTGTCCTGCGGAGCCCAGTAAGAAGCTGCTTTATTTTCCCCTCCGGGAGGAAGCTAGCTTGCTTGTATTCTGTTGGATGGTAGTTAGCTCATTTTTCGACATACAGGGAGAAAAATGTGTTCTCGAGGATGTCTGTCCCCTCCAGGGTCCAAGAAACGTCAGCTCAGCGTGTTTTGCCCAATGCCTTGCCCACCCATCCAGAATGAGTGTTGTATTTCAGAAATGGTTCTGCTTGTGATTAGAAATCAATGCTTTGAAACCTGCTTGAAGTTACATTGTTTTCTTGTTTTGATTTTAAAGATACCTTGCAATGAGATACCATTTCTAAGTCTGAGACTGTGTTAATTGATTACACTTTCCAAACATTAGGGACTTGGAAATAGGCCTTGCCCCATGCACTGTAAGCCAAATGCATTCAACCTTGGCACCCAGAGAAGCAGGGATAAGCAACCTTGTTTTAGCTGTTCTTGGAGAGATGGTGTTAACAAGGAAATGGTTTTCTGTATTTTCTGATTTGTTTCATGTTTCTACCAAGAGCAGGTGTGGCTCTGGGTGTATAGGTTTTCAGGGTTTTTTGATCCACACAAAAAGAGAAGTATTTGCTTCTCAGGGAGAGATGTAGAGAAATCACCTTCTATTTATTGAGAACAGATAACTTCAGGATTGCCCTAGGGTCAGAGGTTGCATATGAATCACCTTGGCGTATTACCTTACTATTTTTCAAGGAGATGAGGTTTTAAGGGGGAATAGGAAAGAACCTGTTCTCTTTATGTTCAGGACTGTGAGGTAGCCTGCCTGAAACCATGGTTACGTGGCTTGTAGGGAAGCTCCAACATATCACACCAAGCACAACCCAAGGAGATTTGTGACTTACTCTAGGGGAAGCAGGCAAACCTTTGAGGAATCCCAGAGAACCCAGTGCCATTCCATTCTATTCCATTTCATCAATGCCCCTTACCTTTGCCTCCCTCCCACCACCAGAATTCTCACTCATTCCCTATGTCCTTTACACACGTGGCCACTAGTTCTTTACTCAGGAAAGCACTGTGTGTCTGAGGGGGAGCTGAAGGCATAACTAATTTCAGATACAGACCTAAATACTACAATCAGTGGTTTTGAAGTTTTTACTGTTTTAGAATAGGAAGAAGAAGAAGAAAAAAAAAACATGACAGTGTCAGTGAAGAAATGGAGGCTTTTGCTGTGCATGCAGAGGAGGGAGTTGAACAGGAGGCTGAGAACAGATAGGATGAACAGCAGGTCCACTTATATCCACAAAACAGATGTGGTTGGAGGGGAGGTTTTTGAGTTCCTCTGGTGATGCTTTGCCGGGACCCACCCAAACCCGGGGCTCGTAAGGGCACCATTCCCCTTTTGAACACTTCCAGTGAAGCATGCTTTGGGCACTGGTCTTACTTGGTTATCATTCCCTAAGGTTCTCGAATGCGTATAAGATTTGGTTCTAGACCAGATTATCTAGTGCATGGGCAAGTTTTACAGAAAAGGACATTATGTCTCAGAGAAGCTAAGTAGGTACCCAAGGTCATGTGACAGGCAAAGCGGGGTTGGAAGTAATGGCCACACCTTCTATTGCCCCTGCTTGCCCTGTTGGAGAACTAAGGCCTCTGGCTTCCCAGTCTATTCTCCCTGCAGATTCAAGTGCTATGTCCCTGAATGTTTTATTATACGTGATAATTTAAAGTGCTTTCAAAATCATCTTTTTTGCCTTGCATGTGTGAATTAAGAATGACAGGTTTTAGAAAAATTAAAAAACTTGAGCTGCAGAAAGGCCAAAGTCATAAGATGATGAATCAAATAGTGGAGCTGGTGCTCTCTGCTTATCTAACATTGTTTGCACTAGAGGATGTGTGGCCACTCTGGTTCCTCCAGCCTGAGGGTGGGCCTGCATCCACAGAGGTGACTGGCCCTTGGAAACAGACAAGTTGCACCTGGGTTGACTAAAGTCACTGTTCTCTCTCCTGTCAGCCAGGAGACACTTAAAGAATCACACCTTTGGGTAGAAGATTTCAGGCTGAGGCCTCTTTGTCCTTTACTTGGAATTAATGAAGAGATATACCCTTTCTCAGGTGTGGCTAAGAAATCTGGCCTGAAGTAAGGAGATATGGAGAGCATGAAACAGCTGCTTCTCTCATTGCTGTAGAATATTTCAATCAAAGGCACTATGAAGTCAAATGTATTCACCCAGTTCCTGTTTGGTGCTCAGATCCAATCAGAGAAGTTTAAGCACTCTAATCCAGAGGTAAAAGAGACCTTTGGTGACTCTCAGGGGGCTTCCATTTCACTAGGGAAATGGCACTAACTAGATACAGATGGACGCTTAAGTAGCAATTAGGTTCTAAAGGAGTATGTTAAAGGACTCAAAACCAGCTTGTGCTAGGAGAGCTAAAAGAATCTGGAGGGTTCCTGGAAGGAGGCATGCATTGGGTGTGAAATGTGGGTAACATTTATAGAGGTATTTTCAAGAGGGGGCAGCATTCCATAGGCATGGATGGACTCAGTTGGAATAAAGGCAGAGAATGCCTGTGGTCAGGGCTGGAGGACAGGGAAGCGTGGCTAAAACTGAGGGTGGCTCTCAAAAAGGACCAGGCAGGATCGAGTTTCCCAAATTTAATACTTTTATCTGAGTATTGTCTGTGCTGTTATTTACTTAATAGTTTAAAATATTGATTCTTTTACTTTTCACTTGAACCCCAATATTCATCTCTATCTCTATCTTCAGGACGTCTGTAGGGAAATCTTAGAGGATCTCTGAAAATCTCTATCATTATTTAAATAGAAGTGGGTGGAAAGGATCCTGAAAGGCGGTGTGGAAGGACTGGGAATGGTCGATGCACTCTTTTTATGCTCCGAACCCTGAATTTGAACAGTAGCTGGGGTTCCATGAATCTGATGCTAGTCTACTCACCACCAACTCCTGTGAACTTGCCTTCTAATTAAATATTGCTCCCTTTGGTACATAATTGGTTGTTTAACAGCTATTCTAAGGGTTAGTTCTTGCCGCAGTGCTATCACAGATAGCTGCATAGCTTTGGGGTCGGAAGTTAAAGGGCCTCAGACCTTGTCTGTCTGTTCTGCTTCTCCTATGAGTTTTTGACCCGGAGCTGATTTAGAGAACATCTGAGGCCCTCAGTTCCGTAGCTCCTCAGTGGGCTCCCTTTCCTGGAATCTCTGAGTTCTAATCACAGGATGCTTCTACCACTCATTAGTTGTGTGCCTTTGGCATGTGACTTAACCTGTTTCTTTAATCTATTATAAATCTACTTCTCCACCTGTATCATGGGAATATAATAGTTCTTACCTCTTAGGGTTGTGAGAAATAAGGGAATCTATGTAAAACTCTTAGTAAAGGGCTGGGCTACAATGTATTCTAACAACATATTAATATTTGAAGAATTATATGTGTGTATTCATAGTTTTGGATTCTTAAATCAGGACTTAGATCCAGTAAAAGATATTTTTCTCCTTAATTTGTAAGTGTATCGATGTGAAACGTCTCGCATAACCTAAAAATAAATTTAATTTAGTTACACTTAAATTGCCCTTTTGAAAATATTAGAATTACTAGAAATAAGATTATTTTGGGAAGTCTAGGGATTGTGGCCACTGTGGTCAAAGGTTAATTATTCATTGAAGCATATGAATAATTGGAAATAGGGATATTTGGGAGCTGTTGTTCTGGTTTTTCTGTACTAATGTCATCTAGTTTTGTGGATTTAAATACATTCTTAATGCTTTGACTCTAAATTCCTAATTCCAGCCCATACCTGCCCTTGAGCTTCTGAATTTATATGTGCTACTGCTTTCTTGGCATTGCCATTTGATATGTAAAGGGCATCTCAACCTCAGTTATATCTAAAACTGTATACCTAATTTCTCTCTTCACTCATCTTAGCCTCTCATAGTCTTCTTCATCTCAAGAAATGTGCAATTCCATTTTTCTGACTGCCCAGGCTAGAAACCGTGAAAAACCATTCTTGACACCTTATATTCAGTCTGTCAGCAGCATCTGTTGTCTCTTCTTTCAAAACATATCCCAAATCTGATCATCTTTTCATACCTCTGCTGGCACTACTCTGGCCCAAGTCCCTATCATCTCATACCAGGATTATATCAACAGCCTCCCAGAAAGTTTCCCAAATTTCAGAAGGTCATGTCACTTTGCTCACAAATCCTCCAGAGTAAAAACCCAAGTCCTTATCATAGTCTATAAGGCTAACATGGTTAGGCCTCCTGTTATGAACTATCTGACCCCATTGCCTAACTCTACCTTGTTCACTCCTCTCCCAACCATGTTGGCCCATTGGACACCCTTAAAAATATTTACTATGTTCCTGCCTCAGTCTTTGTACTTGCTATTCCATCTTTCTAGAATATTTCTACCTTCATGGCTCAAGTCTTTACTAAATATTACTTTTTCAGTAAGGCCTTTTCTGGAAATCTTATGTAAAATTTACTTTCTCCTTGACATTTCATATGTTTTTTTCCTGCTTCATTTTGCACTTCAGCTTTATATGAGTACAGTATATATATAGTACATATTCAGACATATTCATTATCTAAATATATACTATGTTCAGATAAAAATATAGTATATATTTTTCTTCTTTATCTTTGTTGTCTATCTCTAATACTAGAACAGAGGTTCTAAAAATGCACAGGTTTTTCTTTACTGCTGGCATCCAGAACAGTTCTTGGCACATTGTTGAATGAATGAATGAATTTCATCAAACAAGCGTTATTCCCTACCACTTACTACAGTCTAGCACTACAATAAATACAGAGGTCTTGGTACAACAAAAGTTGTGTATGGTATCATTCCAGTCTCCAAGGAGTAAGAAGTCTAGTTGAAAAAACCAGTATGGAAAGCAGTCAGGTGAATTTTTTAAACAATCTTTCTGTATAGCTGAAAGAAGGAAGAAGAAAGAGATATTTACTTTATAAAAATTTGTGTGATCTCTGAAGATGTTTTTATGAGAGAATGCTATATTATTTCCATGTGGCAATTCGCACCAAGCTGGAGCATCTCCATCAGGTCCAAGGTTTCTGAAAGTCAGAACTGTATACCCTCTAGGTGCCCAGGGCCCACGCAAGATGCTGGAGTGAGGGGAGAAGGAAAATGCCCATGTGTCCTTCCTTTAAAATCAAGTTTAAGTTCTCTTAAGGGCTTAAGGTATGAAACCCTTAGTATTTGGCCACAACAATAAGTGAAATTTTAAATTCCGGCGCCTGAACTCACAGAGCTCACTGAGGCGCTTGCAGACAAAGCTTCCAGGGGTTTTACTAAGATTAAAAGAACTCCAGAGCAGGCCTTCAGTGTTTTACATAAATAAAAGCTACACTTGGCAAAACACATTTTTTTCCAAGTTCCTCTGGGTATATAGGTCTTGTTAAGTAATTACAATCTATTATAATGCTAATCAGCAAGGCTGCACCTGTTCAAAATCTAGTTTTCTGGCAGAACCCATGTGAAGAGGCCAAAAGTCTACTGTTCTGGGAGAATCAAGAGGACATGAACACACTATTGTCACTGTAGCTCACTGACTTTAAACAGAGTGGAAACTGCAGAGGGAATACGATTGAGCTCTGTTATATCATGCCTGGGAGGAAAAGGAGACGCACAAGCCTGTAACCAAATCCAAGTGCAGAAAGGAGTACCTCTCCTGCCCACATCCCCTTCTGGTCCCCTCTACCTCATTTTGAAGTCTTGGAAAAGTAGTTTTGAAGCTAGCAAAAAGTCACTTTTATTTGCCACCAAGGAGTAAACTCATTTAGCTAATGATCCCCAAAAGTAGATCGGAATAAAAATGTGATCAGGTTCAAGTGGTTTTAGGAAAACCATGGTGAGTGAATCTATAATTAGTTATTGAGGAAAAAGGGCTTTGATTTTGCTTATGTCCTTTCTGAGTAGATTTGTCCCCTCCCCCCCCGGCCCCAACTCCAAACTATAGCATCTCTTGGTGCCAGTTGTCTTTTCCCAGACAGATGTATGCATCTGTGAATAGGAAATGTCTTTCCCCAGTGGGTATGAGCCACTCAGGAAGTCCATGTAACCTACTCATTCATCATTTGGTTGAATAAGAACCTTCTCTTTGGGGTCTGTCTTGTAGAAGCTTAAATAGGCAGCATTCTTTAATCAGACTTAGATTTTGCCCTTCTTAGAAGTTCATCATCTGTACAGTGCTAAAAAAAAATGATGTTGGAACCCACTAAAGAATCTAACCAGTGGACAAAGTAGTGTGTTCACTCACTGTCCCAGCCATCTTTTTATTCATTTAGCAAATATTTATTGAATACTTTATATGCCAGTCACCATGCCAGGAGCTTGTCCTTGTTCTCATGGAGTATGTTATCTAGTAGGAGACACAATATTAATCAGGAAATAACATAGATATTCTGGTATGTAAAATTACAACTAAGAAGCAGGGCTTATTACAAGACTTTTAGAGCTGGGGATGTCTAGACCATACCTCTTTAGGATTGGATAATATATTTTTCTTTCTCTGGGAAATTTACTGAATGGGGAGTCAGGTGACTTCTATTAATTAGTGATGTCGAACCTTAGATTCTACATGTGTGAAAGCAGAAGTTAGCACAGTCTAGGTGCTCTGTACAGCCAGTGTTAACAAGAGTCCTAATTTGGCTGTCTGCATTCTGGGCTTTGACTTTGCTCAGCCTAACACTTGATAGTATTTCATCTTTATTATTTTCCATGAAGCTAAGTCTGTCTCCCGTGAAAAACTGCCAGTTTCTGCTTTTGTTCGATTCCCATCTTTCTTCATTGTCATGAAAATCACAAAGCAATTTTTGATAGCTTGCTTCTTTACTTAGTGTTCAAGTCCCACAAAAATACATTTATTTTTAAAATGAAGCTTTCTGTGTATCACTGACCCACTCAAAGAATAGTCTGAAAACAAATAAACAAGTGAGCAGAATTTCTAGAATACAGGGTCTATGAATCCATCTTCCTACCTCTGGATTGATGATTATCTAAACCATTTTAAGCAGCTGAGAGAATTAGCAATCAGCCAGCAAGACTGGAGCCTATAATTGGCCAGTGTTTGCCTGAGTATCATCCAAAGAGTAAGGAGCCTTCGAGTATTTTCAGGTTGCTGTGATAAAAGAGGCTGGGAAAGATTATAGAGTCAAATGTACATTAGTATAGTAAAATCTCCAAGATGGCCTATAGCAAAGGGACTTGTACATCCGTGTATGTAACCACGTATTTCTATGATGAAGATGTCATTGTAGAATGCTCTTATCTGTGAAAAAATTGTTAGTACCATAGAACTAGTGTTTTGAAAAACATTATAATTAGATAAAAGAAAGATTGGGCCTTCCTCAAGTGGACCATTGAGGGATTCAGTGTTAACATATTTTTAAGGGCAGTGAAATTGAGGAACTGTGGGAATTCACAGAAGGAGGGGATTCCAGTGGGTTATGATAGCAATGGCTTCTTGGTAAGATTTTGGGCCAGGCATTGAAGAAAATAGAATCTGGATAGATAAGGAAGGGAACCCCTCTAAATTGGAAGAAGAGCATAACAAATGTTGGACAAGCAATTTCTAGCATTTTGGGTTATGGAAACCAGCGAGGTTAAAAAGTAGGACTGCAATCCAAGAATTATTGCTTCATTAAAACACACACAGATACACACGCACACACACAAAACAGAACAGAACGGAACAGAACAGAACAAAACAAAACAAAACAAAACAAAACAAAACAACAAAACAAAACAAAACAAGCTATCCAAAGAAAGGGAACAGCAGATAGGATGGATATTCATTCATTAATCTGTTCCTCCATCTAGCCACCCGGCCAACTAGCCAGCCAGCCATTCAACAAATATATATTGAATACTTCCTGTGTTCTAGGAATTTTGCTTGAAGCAAAATGTTGAATAAAATCACTTATGATATATTGAACTCTTGGTTATCAAGGAAATCTATTCTGAGAGCAAATCTCAATCTCCCACGCTGTATTTCCAGTTAATTTTCTTTTGTTTATTTCTTGATAGGACTGATAGAGGTAGAAGATAGCTTTGTAGCATCCTTCATGTAATTTTTTTCATAAATCTAAAAAAATACTGTGGGTTTTGGCATCAGTCAGCCCTGGCTTAAATTCTAGTTTTATTAATTTGGGCTGCATGATATTGGGCAAATTATTCAATGTATCTGTATGAGTCTCATCTATAAAATGGGAATAATAGCTATCTTGTACAGTTATAATAATAGATGAAACATGTAAAAGTGCTTTGCTTCTAACAACTTTTTAATAAATGGCAATAATTATTATAGTAAATATTTACAAGTAAGATTTATTATTAGATTCAGGCAAAATTGTGCTTCTGTCTGAAGATTTTGTTTAGTAATTACCAACTGAGGACTTTCAAGTAAAACCTTTCTCTCTCTGTGAAACAGGCTAGCGATAGGAAACAGGAATTTAGGGTTTGCCAGATTCCAAGTCCACAGAATTAGAATTTTACTTTTGGCCATTTTTAGTTGGCTCTTGCGTTGGGAGTTGAGGAGAGTGTGGATTACTAGCCCTTGGCTTGGCTTTGGTCCCAGTGGATGGACTTGACACGTTGCTCCCTTTTGCATTTTTAAAAAGCAGAGTCAATGTTGCATTTTGACCTGAACATTCCCCTGCATTAGCTTGTGGGCCTAATGTGGTAACTGAGGTTTGAGGCTTTTTTACAGCCCAATTTGCTGTGGTCCAGGTGTATGTCCCATTTCTTTGGGTCAAAGCATCTGACTTCATTTTCCTACCATGTGTCTCTTCTGCAAGCCCAGCCCCTAATGCAGTGCACAGTGATTGGTGTGTTGTCCCAGGCCTAATGTAGGCAGTGCACAAAGGTGCTCCATTTAGAGAGCAGGACTTCACTTTTGACGAGGACATGAGATCACTAAGGAGTAAATGGAAGAATAGCCAGCCTTTTGAAAAGATTACTGTGTGCGCACAAGGATCATCTCTCTGTCCCTCTGTGGACAGAGGAGGGGAGTTTGCAGTCACTTTAAAATGGAAGGCTTAGGTTAGCATCTTGTTAAAATAATTCCAGCATTATCTAAACATAGGGGGCATGTTTTTTGATCAGGGACCCCCTTCGGGAGCCTCTAGAGTGATAGAGGCAGTTTCCCGCCTGAACATTTGAAGTCCAGTCCATCCCATTGGCCTGTTATGTGCTAGAGGACCCCACAGAGCCTCCCTTTTCCCACGGTGATTATCAGGGCTCTTTTCACAGAAAGTGCATAATCCCCAGCCATGACCACCTGGCTGGTTTAAAAATCTTTTTTTCACTTTAGAAAAGACTATTTTGTTTAGGTTCCAAGTGCCTTAGTTCTAATTATTGATGACTGCTTTACGATTGATTTTTGTCTCTTTATTAGTCTGCTTCTTCAGAATTCAGGGGATTTGTCCAAGAGTTATGCAAGGATACTAAAAACCCTTTCAGGGTACTCAGAAACAGCAGTTGTCACTTCCTACCCCTAGCTGCTTATAGGACAGTGTCTATCCTCAACATCAACCAGACATTCAGAGCTCTGCATGGCTGATATCCTCTCCCTTCCCCCATTTTCTGCTTAGTGGATCCCACATGGTGTGTGCTAGGAACCGTCTCCATAGGGCTTATTTCTGTCCTCCAAAGCAATTTTTCTTTGCATTCTGATTCTGGAATATTCCTGGAATACTGTTACCACCTACTCAAGTCTCTCTCTTACTTAGGCCATCATCCCTAGAACTTTTCAGGCTATAGCTCTTTTGTTCCTTTGAATCCTAGTAACATTTACAGTCTGTGCCCTCCATTTAAAATGATCGATGTCTAGTGTTGATGTTTGGATATTCTTTGTCTCTGTTCTCTTGTAGGGGCAGAACAGGTCCCTGAGAGCAAAAGCTTATGACATTTTATGCTTATACCTAGCATATTGCCTTGCATATAATAGATGCTCGATTGATTAAGTAAATTAATTATAATATTTAATATAATATTTACCTAAATAAATGGATGCTCTTAAGAGTTCTTCTTGAGTGTTTCCTTTCTTCTATGGCAGAGAAGAATTTAATATTTTAAAAATTACATTCACATACATACACTTGTATGTACTTTGAAAAAGAAAAAGGCAAGGGAGAGTGCTGACATATGGACAGAATTTCTATCTTTTATTTCAGCATTATTGAAAAAAACTGACTATTTTTTGACCCATTTCCCATTTAGGAAAAAAAGTTCAGGTCACTGCCAGCATTCATTTAATTTTACATAAACACTCTCTTTGAGGCTGAAGCAAATCTAACTGGTTTTCAATGTGAAAATAAAATATAAAATCTGTTCTTGGAGTTATTTTCTAAACAGAACTTGTCTCTAATCTAATGTAAGAGAAATGTGTACACAAATAGGATTCATCAAATGAATCTTCAGCTAACACGTGTTCGAGAGCCATGTTAACATCATGTGTAGGAATGCTACTTTTTCTAGGATTTGACATTTTCAGCGATCAAGAATTGCTATATTTTGTAAATGGAAATACCACTACTAAAAACAGAATGCTATAAATAGCATTTCCAAAGACCAGCGATCTACTAGAATGATGTGAAAATAATAGTAAAAGTGAGATATGTTGTGGCAAAATTTGGAGGTAATGTTAGGACTGTAATCCGGGAGTCATCTCAGGGTAAATGCCAAAGCTGCCAGCACCACAGGCGAATGTTCTCTGTGCAAATGGGAAATGGGTTAAAGGAGTGTTAGGTTTACAGAAATGCTGAGCAGGAAGCACGGAGTTCTGATATACCCTTCCTCTCCAAACACAGTTTCCTGTAATATATCTTATTTCTGTATCTATATCTATAGCTACATCTACATCTATCTGTATCTATTTCTGTATATATGTAATATGTATTTTCACACACTCATATATGTATTTTTTACTTTAAAAGAAAGGGTGAAAAACATGCATTTTAGCCATTGCCTATTGAAGCGGTTGGCACCATGGTATCATGGTCAAATGCAAAGGCTGTGCCGTGGAGGGAGGAGACAGGGTGTAATCCTGACTATACCCCTGAACCAGCTGTGTGACTTTTTGACGAAGTGTAACATCTCTCTGATGCTTTATTTCTTCATCTATAAAACAAGATCAGTAATATCCATCTAAATTGTTTGGAATAAACACTATAATGATCAGAAAGTACTTGGAAGAGTATTTGTTACTGATAAGCACACAAACATGTTAGCTATTATTATTCATAGATCTGTTGTAAAAAATAAATTGTCGATTATGTGATTTGGGACTTATTATGTTGTCAGCGTCCATTTGATTTGACTTTATGTATCTGAAGGTTGCAAAGTTGGGGGCTGCTTACTATCTGAGGGGCATGCCTTAGATAGTAGTTCTCATTGCATTGAATTAGGAAATGACTGTGGTTTGCAAAGTTTGTATCTGCTGCCTGCTTCTGAGCATTTATAGGCTCGTATACATTCATAGAGTGCTACATTCATAGTTTTCTGGCTTATTCTTTATCAACTCAACTCTACAACTAATGAGCCATGTGACCTGAGGAAGGAATTAACCTCTCTGTACTTCAGTTTCCTCAGCTACAATATGGGAATGGTCATATTGGCTCTGCCTACCTCCTTGGGTTTCGACACTTATTTAGCACACCTCTGAGAAATGAAACATGTCACACGCATGGAAGTAGTAATGGTGAACCACTTCGGGATTTGGGGAGAGGTCATGGCTTGTCCAAAATTTACGGAGGGGAAAACTGAGACAAGAGGTTGTCTCTGGTAGGGACTAGAGTGGAACTCAGATCCTATTTCCTGAAGTCCCTAACAGAACTGCATTTGGGTTTCATAGCTAAAACAGTCTGCCTCATTCTTTCACATTGTTGGGGCTAAAGGTTTAAAATTGATCTGCTGGCTTTGTTTCCAGGAAACTGGAGTCTTAGAAACTCACCCCCGTGCGCAAGAGAACACGTCTCTTTCTCAGCTTCCTTATCCTTTCTTGGCTCTTTAAAATTTTTTCTTTATCATTGCTTATCATATGACTGTGCACAGACAACTGTAGAGCCAACTATTTTAGGGGGGAAGAGAGAGGAAGACAGATAAGACAGTGATTCAGAAACAAGCAGGACAATGGAGTCATGTGGCTGTCCCCCTGTGGGTGGGATGTACAGTAGTTTTGTAGACAGTCTCCTGAGTGTCTGGAGGATAAATAAGGCCCACTGGGAATGTGTTTTAAAGCCCTTCCCTGAGCTAGGAGAAGATTCAGAGGCCAGATGGAGAACCCTTCTCAAGGTTCACATGAGCATGCCCTCGTTAGAGCTGTGTTCTTGCCTTTGGGGCCGGGGCCCTGCTTTGCGCGAAGGGCAAGTGGGGCCTCTGAAGGGGAAGTCTTGGTGCCTGCCCCCACCATTATCAAAGGGAGAAATGCCTACTTGAGAAGATTGATCACATCTTTTTCAGAGTGAGGAAATTAGGTCCTGAGCTAACCTATTGGTGGAAGTATAAATTAGTGATCCTTTTGTGGAAAACAACTTGGCAGGTGGTATTTTCAAAAACAAAATGTATATAAACAAAATATAATCAAGATAATGTATACTCTTAATTCCCTTTTAAGTTATCTATGTATATATTACAGTAATATTATTTGATATCCAGACAGCAGCTTATCTCTGATGGTTCAAGAGGTAACCCTGTAGATACCTATATGCAGCAAAGCTGCCATGTGCCTTGTAGGCAAGTGAGTATCATTTGACCTTTTTCAAATTTAAATTAAGAACCTTTATAATTTTTGTCTACTTTTTTGAAGGATCTATTCTTTTTGAGGGAGAAAGGCATGAGAAAAGAGAATAATAGAACATCTTGACTAGTTTTTCAAACTATGGGTGAGGATCCATCAATTGAGGTCAGGAAATCAATTAAATAGATCTCAAACAGCAGTTTTAAATGTGGAAATAGAAGAGAACAATATTGAAATTATCAGAATCCATTGCATGCAGTAAGGATAAATATTGCTTTATAAAACTTTTGCTTCAGTTTTATTTATATGAGTTTTATTTATATGATAATATTAATTCTTACAGTGGGTTTCAGTAAAAATAAGATAAAAATAAAAAAACCAGAGAAACATTGACCTAGACCACAATTTCTAATTCAACACTTTTAATGAGCACCAGTAAGATGGAGATAAGAAAGTAAAGAAGATAGAGTTCTATGCACTCAATAAACTTCCCATTTGCTCACCCAAACATTTCCATAGAGGCAGATGTGTTGTGATTGCCCAAGGGAAGGTTATTAAATGCTTTGGGGAGGAGGTGGCTTTTGAAGAATGGGTGGTATAGACTGGTTTTGAAAAGCCTGCCCGACTACTCCTCAGTGATCAAATCTGTAATAATGCAGGATGCAGAAATGACCTGATAAACTCAAATACCTTATGTTTTTCAAGAGCCCCCATGTCCTGAAACCCCTAGAAATGGCATTCATTATCAGATAGTGACACATCAGGGTTCCTGAGTTGAACGGCCAGAAATTCAAGGTTAGAGAGCTCAGTTTGTGCTCTCTGATGCCTGGTGGGTTTCTCCAGCACTAGCTACACTTCAGCCAGCACAGGACAGTTTTGCACTGTTTGATGAGGAATGTGGGGGCTTGAAAAATAATGTGTTTTGACCTCACCCCTCATGGGACCATACAGTGTTAGTACATTTGCTCAGAAATCTGTACCTTTTCTCTTGATTCTCCCATCACGTTTGTTTGGTAGTAAACACCTGTTCTGCCTCAATTTGACTTTTGAGGACAACAAGACACAGGGAAGTTAAGTGATGAATTGACAGCTGAGACAGATGAACAAATATCTCGGTCTCTTGATTTTTAGGACTGGGCTATTTATTGAATATGCACAGGTATGTCCACTCCCAAACAGAATGAGTTCGGGAGACCCAGGGTATGGTCCAGAAGGTATCAACATCAATACTATTATGCTCTTAGCACCGATATATATTTATACGTTTTAAGTTCTATTCAAAAGGCATTCAGGTGAATTAAAAGTTTTTCCTACTTTTCTCTTTCCCTCCATGTCCATGGAACATTTTTTTCTCCAATTGAAAGAATGTAAAAATACCTATCCAATAACATTCATTAACTTCTTATGTATAGATGGAAAAATATAAGAGCTTAGAACTTAAGTGATTTGATTAAAGTAAAAAATCCAGTAAAGACAAAGGAAATATGAGAAAACAGATTTCCTGATTCCTAGTAAGGTGTTTGTATGTCTGTACCGTGTTAGATCCAACCCTCTCTACCTACCACACTATTATCATCCATCATCATCCATCCATACAATTTATCGATCATAAGTTAATGCCAATACCATATGTCTAGAATGTTCAGTAAAGGAGGCTGAATTTTTTATTTTATTTGATGTTTTTAATTTACCCTTCAGCTATTGATTGAGTTGGGGCAGTCAGACCTCCCTTTGGGCTGACAAAAATTGAACCGTATCTGTTTGGTTGAGATAACCATTTGACTCTCTCTCAGGGGCTGGTCTTTATGTGTTAAATGGGTGGTAAAAACCATGATAGTGAATTATTTTCTTAAAAAAAATTCCCCTTATAGCCCCCTCCCCCCCACTTCCAGAATTCTCTAGGTGTCATGATGCATTTCCTTTGTAATTCAGTCTACTGCATTGGCAAGATACTTGCTTTTAAGTTGGAGCAGGCTTTGCCAAAATGTGTTCTGCAGAAAAATAAAAGTCAGTAGTTTATACACGCTTGAAAAAGAAATTCCATAAAATCAAGTAGATTTGGGAAACAGTGGATTAAATAAAATGAAACATTTATTGGTGGAGTTTTCAGAGCCTTTAAAATGCTAATTTCCATGAGTCTCCAGAATGGCAGTTGAGTGAGTAGTGTTCTCAAACTCATTTGGTCATGCAATACTGTTTTGGGGACCATACTTATATCTCTTAAACTCATCTAGTAAGTACTGCCTGAGAATCTGGCTCCCATTATCTGGTTCCCAAGCAAACACTGCATGTTTGGAGCTGTTGACCAAAGAAGACTGATGTAGTGAGCAAGAAAGGAGCATTAGTAATTTCTGTTAATCTTTTTATCATTAAGGCTAAACCTTTGTTTTTAAAAATAGGATCTCTAGTGTTGTTTATTGGCATCTGACTCTAAAGAAAGAAGAGAAGCTCAGCTGGACAAATGTTTTTATATGAAAATAGGAGTGCAAATAGGGCCCTTATTAGCAGGATTTTGTAAATGATATTCTACTGGTTCATACTTGTTCTGTCTTTAGCCAGTGGCATTTATAAAGCAGTAGCAAAGCTAATGTTATGGTTCATATAGAATTACAAGGGCTGAGGCCAGAGGCCCCCGCTTCTTCCTCCTGTCTGAACCAGGTCAGGCTGAATATTATCTAAGTGCAATTTGACTCTTGCTCCTTCTCTTCAGAAGTCATTTGTTATTTGGTTGTTGCTACCAATCAACTCTATTGTGAAGGCATACTTTCATATTTCATTCCCTGTGATTATTAGAAAAGATTGTGAAAAAGCTGCTTGTGAAAATCTGAGTGATGATTGTCGAGGCCGACTTGTAGCAAAAAACTTCAAGGAGGCAAAGATTGATTTCAGGTTTTCATGCACTTGAGAGCCCCTCTGAGCTTGGGAAGGAGGAAGAAGCAGGGTTCCTGGGCTCCTCTTGGCCAATAAACTTATTTGCACTGAGGTGTATGTACACAATGAGTTATGCAGGCTGGCATTTCAGAAGAGTGATGTAGCAGAAGCAATTTTTTACCCATAGGGTGACATCTCTACCCCTGGAATTTTCAGATGTCAGTGACAGATTAAGATGAGTTTTTTTCTTTGGTTCAGATGAATCTTTCAAACCAGATATGGAGTTGTGACCAGGCTGTTACTGAGACCATGTTCTTTGTCAAGGGCTAGGGTCTTCATGTAAACCTTCAGCAATGGGTCACGATCCAGCTCACCTATGCTGAGCAAACATATTTCTAGATTATTTTACATTTGGAAGGCTTGCCTCCCCCCTCTGTGTGGGATTAGTGCTTTTCCACTTAAAAAAAAAAAAAAAAACAGGCCATAAATTACTGAGGAATTTTATGGCACTGTCCAAAGCACAGATTGGAAGCCAAGGAAAAATAAAACTCCAGCTTCTTTATGGAAAAATCAAATGGAAAAGAGAGATTGCTTCCTGAAAAGAGGGGGGGACTGCCTGAGGAAGTGGAGGGAGAGGAGACATTGTTAGTCCATATACATGGTTCTAGTGCCCTTAAGTACTTTCTGAGAATTCTGGGTTTCACCCTGATGAATTTGAAGGCAAAGTGAAACAGGCAGTTGGAACTATTTGTCTGGGAAGTGGATGAGAGAACTGATTATTTTTGGTAGCACAGTTTTAGTGTTTGGATTATGCCTGTTATAGATCCAATATCTTAATTTACATTCGCCCCAACAAGGCAAAGAATTCTTCATGTCATTCATATACCTGATCCCAATGCTGGTTAACAATTGAAGGAAAGGAAGGGGTAAGGTGGGAGTTCCTAAGGCGGACTGACCAGGGAGAAAGTGGACCAGTCTTGGGGACTGGACTTCATCATAAATTACAAATAAACAGAACAGTCCTGAATGTTGTATGTTGTAAAACAAAATAAGGCCTGCATCTGCCTGAGAAATCACTTTGTAGACATAGCATTAAGCATCTCCTTTCCAGAAAATGTTCTCTCAGACCAGGAAGACCCAGGGAGCCCTTATCAACTTAAATGAAACCTTCACTTCTTTTCACCTCTCCTTTTCCTGCAGTGGATAAGCATGAGGCTGTTTTTAAGTTTTTGCTTTCATGCTTTCATCCCATCTTTTATTCAGGAGCAGTTGGAGGTGTTGTGACCAGTTTGAGGAAAATAAATACAATCGTTTCACTGTCATTTATCATTTTCGAATTGGAGCAAATCTCAATGAATCATAACAGTTGCATTTAATAAATTCTCCTGGGTATTGGCTAATTTTAAACCGGTCTGACAAGTTTTAAGGTCCATGTGGTTTGGGGAAATTCAGTGATGCGTTTCCTGGTTTGGTTGCCCCTTATTTTCCTCTAATCTTGCTCTTTTTCAGTGTGCCAGTCTACTTGGCATGGTTATCTTTCATCATCTTAGGCTGGGAGCAGGGGTAGGTGGGGAGGGGCTGGGCTGAAGGTCATGCAAGAAGCAGTCAGGCCTATGCTTGTTAGCCAGTGCCACTTGGAATTCCCAGGTCTTTGGGAAACTGGCCTTCAGCTTACAGAGAGCCCAAGTGGGAGGCCTCTACCCACCAAGAAGCCTCCAGCAGGCAGGATGCGGGGTGGGGAGGGGGCAGACTTTGATAGTGGAAATGAAAGTATCTTAGCATCTTGCTTCTTTTCTTCAAAGTCACTGCCTCTACTCTAGGCTCTGTAATGAGAAGCTTCAGCCTTTTCAGACTGATTTTCTGCCTTGGCACTGTAATTGTTATGGGTAATGGATGCCAGTTGTTGAGTTTACTTTTCTTTTTGTTTTCTGAGAAGTTATTTACTACCAGAGTGGGGAGATCTGGGCCATGGGAAGTTCAGGGAGCCCCAAGGCATCTTCACTGGAGGGCGGTCATTACCAGAATTATTACCAGTCTCAGGATGTCCCCCTCCCCCATTTTGCTTTTCTGCTCGTTATTTAGCTCTACTGACATTTTATAGCACACCTGTCCAAATTCCCCCAGCAACCTACTTTTTGATAATTATTTGCTTCACAAGGCAAGTATTACAGTGATTGAAGTCATGATCTATGAAAGAGATTTTTAAAAAACAAAACAAGTGCAATAAAACCATTTAAATCTGTTTTAAAACATTTTAATGATTTCTTACAAGATAGAGACTTTCCACACTTAACACAAACAGTTCAGGACGACACCAATAAGGCTTATATTTTTACAGTAAGAGGCAAACTAAGTTCAAGACTAGAGTGTGGATAGAGAGAAGGATGGTTCTATTTGAAATAAATTCTGTCTCACACACCAGAGGAAGCCAAGTGGTGCCAGTGACTGCTTTTACATTCTCCACCAGCCACACGTATTGTTCTCTTGTGATGAAAGGTTGTTGTAATGAGGAATTGAAGAGCTCAATACAGGCTGTAAGGAGGTTACAAGTAAAGGCACCACATTCTTGCCCTTTTGTGGTCAGTCACCTCTAGTTCTCCAAGGAAGGAGGTATCGAGCATCTCCATCTTTTCCTTTTTTCTTCCTAATTTCTAGATCATTCATGTATTCATTCAACACATCTTTAGGTGGTCCCTGCCATGTGCCAGGCTTCAAGCCAGGACCTGGGGTATAACTAGGAACATGATAGATACGGTCTCTGACATTCAAGGGCATATGCCCAAATTGGGAGACAGAAAAGCAAATGGGCAATTACTATATACTTCGCAAATTTCTGTGATGGATGCCGTGGGATCATTAAAAGGGGCTTAACGAAAATCTGTGGGGTTAGGGGTGGCTTTTGTGAGAAGGTGACAGCTAAGCAGAGACCTGAAAGGAGAAACTGAAAGTAGTTCAGGGTGACTGCACTGTGAAGTGGGATGGTGAGTGGGAGTGAGTTGGAGACATGGGGAAGGGTAAGATTATTTTGTCAGTTGGTATCTTCTTCCATCTTCTCTTCTCTTCTCTTCTCTTCTCTTCTCTTCTCTTCTCTTCTCTTCTCTTCTCTTCTCTTCCCTCTTCTCCCCTCCTCTCCCCTCCCCTCCCCCCCTGCTTTCTCTTTTCTCCCTCTCCCTCAGTCTTCCCTTTCTCTCCTTCCCTTCTTCCCTTAAGATTTAATCCTGTAATAATGAGGGGCTGCTTTGGGTGCATAGCAGTTTGTCAGTTTGAGCTCTATCCTGAGGCAAACAGGTGAGCCAGTGAAGGATTTTTAAGCTGAAAAATATCCTGATCAGATTTGAATTCTATCACCCTGGAGAATGGACTAGAGATAGATAAAAAATTAGGGAACATTGTAGTTAGTTAGTCAGCTAGAGATGCCTTTGGCCTAAAGTGGGAAATCATCAGGGGCCTGATGGGGATTGAAGAAGTGGAGCTGGCAGTGGCTTGAATGTGGGGTGAGGGTGGCTAGAACCTAAAATCAATCCCAGGTTTCTGGCTAGAGCATGGGGGTGGCTCTGGGTGCCTTTTACTGAGATGAGCAATTCAGAAGAACAAGTGTCTGTGGGTGCTGTGGTCCTCGATGGCTGCTTTAAATTCACTTTGGGAAATTCTGTTTCAGAATAGATAGAGCTGTTTCAAATGAGGAGCGATGAAGACAGTTCAAATGTGAATTACATTATAGAGGGTCTGAAGCCATATTGGGAACTGGAATGAGCACACCAGTAACTTTTGCTGCCTTTTCTCCGCTCCTACGTAAACATCAGCCTTATTTTACATGAGTCTGAGAAATCTTTGAGGACCCAACCAACCAAGTTGGTGGTTCATATAGTGATCCAGAGGGAAAGTTCTGTTTTTTTGTTGTAACAAGGGAATGTCTACCTACCTGGGTTTTCTGTCTTCTTCACCTATTTCATTTTGTTTTTTTTCGGGTTGTATGTATATGCGAATACTTAATGTTGAAATTTTTGGCTTTCTTTTTTAAAACTTTTAATACTCTATTTTTGTCCAAATGTGTTTATAATATATAATGTACAATTTGACCCCTGAACAACATGGGGTTAGAGGCACCAACCCCTGCACAGTAAAAAGTTCACATATGACAATTGACTCCTCCAAAACTTGGCTACAGATAGTCTACTGTTGACCAGAGGCCTACTGAGAACATAAACAATCAATTAACACATTTTTTGTATGTTATATATGTCATATACTATATTCTTATAGTAAAGCTAGAGAAAAGAAAATGCTATTAAGAAAAATCATAAGAAAAAAATTCATTTATAGTACTATATGTATTTATTGAAAAAATCTGCAAATAAGTGGACTCATGTAGTTCAAACTTATGTTGTTGAAAGGTCAACTGCAGTTCTTTTCCAATTATATTATTCAAAGTACTCTTAAAATGTTTCTCAAGTTAAAAAAAGCCAATGTTAAGATTTTTTAAATTTTACTTTGACATTTGTTACTACTGTAATGTATAATTTTGGTAACACTAGTGAGGGATGAGGGTTTAAACATTTCTCCAGTGTTGTTGCAGTCTGCAGATTGTAAGTGCTCTGCAGCAGCTATCGCCAAATAAAAAATGCACATGCTAGTTTAGGTGTACAGTACTTTCTAAACTTCTAATTTTAAGGGGACAGAATGAACTTGGGTAAATCAGAGTGTTAAAACAAGGTAAGGAAATTTTATAGGTGAGAAGATAGAAGGCAAAAATATCTATATTAAGGGAAATTTGGAAGGAACTCTTATGTTAAGATAGCTTAATTATTTATTGTCTGGAAATTTATCCTGGCATTATCTGGAAACTTCTTTTTTTCTCTGAGCTTTACCTCAGCCTCAGTGGATACTGAAATTTTACAAATACAATATATTTTTTAAATTTCAGAAGTCATAGCAAGAGGGCTGTATCTGTGCGCATTTGTGAAACAATGTGAAGATTTACCTATTTCAATTATTTCTGTTCTGTTCTCATTCCATTATCTCATTATCAACAAGGTTCATCCTTGATGAGGCCTGGACAAGTGGAAAGTTTCTCATTTTGAAGTTTAGTTGGTTTTTAATTTATCACACAAAAGAAAGGCTTACATTGATTTTGAAAGACAAAACATATCATTGTTTATTTTTCACTAATGCCTAACTTCTACATGGCTGACTGGATATTGTTCAAATTTTCCAAGGGAAAAAAAAAGAGAGAGAGAGAGAAACACCCTTATTTTGGATCAGAAGCCAGTCATGGAAAATTTCATCCTGAAAGGATAATTTTTCATAAATCTGCGAGCAGTAAATGGCAATGTGGCTACAAAGACTCCGCCCTTGGACTTCCATAGACAGTCTCTTGCTGTAAACACTGAACTACAGGCACACACATTAGGTTCAAAAGCAAAACACAATATTGGAAGCCTAATTATGCATTTCCACTGGGATTGAGACTTTTTCTTCTAAGACCTACATAGGCACAGGCACCTACTTCATCTTTATTCCACATTAATTCACTCAAAGGACTTCATGACTATGACAGCCCTTCTACTCATGAGCTTGACCTTCTTAGATCGACAATCCTTCATTTCTACATCACTTACTTGACACTTATTTTAGACTTAGATTTCAATATATGTACATTTTATTTTCCCAACTCGATTGCAAATGCTAAGGGGCATAATTTTCTCTAGGAATACCACCTTTTGCATAGAAAATTATGTTCTTAGCATTTGCAATCGAGTTGGGAAAATAAAATGTACATATATTGAAATCTAAGTCTAAAATAAGTGTCAAGTATGTGATGCAGAAATGAAGGATTGTAGATCTAAGAAGGTCAAGCTCATGAGTAGAAGGGCTGTAATAGTCATGAAGTCCTTTTGGGAGAAGTGGAACTGGAGTGATGGGTTGAAAGATGGGTTACATTGGGGCATATGTGGCATTCTCATGTGAAGAAAGGTGAGCTGGTGACCACCAACAGCAGGGAGCCTGGAGCCTACGGGTACGACGGGCCTCTTATGGGTTTGTTAACTGACTTCTGTAGGCTCTCTGACCTTCCTTTATCTGGGTTCCTGTCAGCTAGGACAGGGAGGGCTGGCTTAGCTCAGTTCTTCCAGGTTTGACCAGAGGATTACACACCATGAAGGTTAAGTCCTCCTAGAGCCAAGGGCACAAGAAGTCTATTTTCCAAATCTAAACTCTACCTGTTTCCCATATTTTTACTCCATGCTCTTAGATAAAGAAAGAGATTAGCATCTCTCTGAGTTAATAGAGCATTTTGAGAGCAACTGCAGTAATGATTGAGAGAGAAGCAAAGAGAAAATATTAGAGATTAACAGATTTGTGTTGGGATGAAGGGCGAGGGTACGGATTTGAAGCTAGGATCCACAGATTCAGTGCTGGTTGTTCAATAAAACAATAAAAGTCACTAGATGAATCACGTGGGGGTGGTTTGGTATTGGACTATAAACCTCTAGATGTTGCCAACTTTTTTGAGTTTAAATGGTGAGTGCTAACAGTATTAGAAGGCCTAGTGGCAAGATTTATTCTTTCTAAGTTAGGAGATTTTTGTGTGTCCAGGCTGGTGGCATAGCTCTGGATGCCCCTCTCTCCCGCACTGGGAGGAAAATGGAAAAAGATCATGCTTCTGATATCCTAAATATGAGCTAATTAATAGGATAGGGATGCTGGCCCTGGCCCTTTAGACTCAAACCTGCTTCTTTGATAGTTTTATGGTGCTCAGGGTTAAATATTAAAGTTGGACTATTTA
Organism: Cynopterus sphinx; assembly: GCA_030015415.1. Lineage (NCBI taxonomy): Eukaryota > Metazoa > Chordata > Mammalia > Chiroptera > Pteropodidae > Cynopterus > Cynopterus sphinx. Next base: position 33,005,020 of record CM057383.1, on the reverse strand, counting down.
CATGCTCAGGACATGGAGAGCTAAACTGGGAAAGAAAGATAAAGACAGGCTGATAAAGCTTTGCCCATTTCTGCCTTTAGACCAGGACTCATATACTCTCAGATACGTACATCTTGCTGTTGAATGAGAGTAGAATAACCTTTTAAAAATGTGCTTATTATAGAGACTTTTCAGCAGCCTTATATAACTTATGAAAATATGAAGATATGGTTGTCTCAGGGTGTTTATAAAAAAATCCCTAGGCTAATACACTCAAAACAATTAGAGCGTTGTCTTTGACATTCTAAATTTCTTATAAAGCATTTTTGTTCTTCATTCAACAGACATGTATTGACTACCTACTAGAGTTCTAGGCACTGCGTTAGAGATTTAAAACTATATTAGCTTTGGTATTATAACCTATAAATGTCATTTAAAGACATAGTGTTTTCTTTCTATACTCTTTGTAACCACTCTTCATTTGTCTCAGGATAGGAAGTAATTTGATTGAGTACCTAGGGCAATGCAGTATCCTATATTTTAGCCAGGTGCTTTTTAAATTTCCATGTGGAAATTAGTCCTATTATATGTACCTATAAGCCAAGTCCTGAAGTTTTCAGAGTGAGTGCCCAGGTAGGAATTTATGCACCTAAATCAGGGCCAATCAAATGTTTTGGTTTTAGTATTTGTACCATTGGGTTAATGCCCAATTTGACTCCTAGAGCAGTTTCATCTGGTTATTATAGTCCAGAATGTATCTAGTTCTGTTGGTTATCCCTTCCTTTGCCTGTGGGTGAGACCAGAGCCACTAGAAACTGGGGTTGTTTCTTGGTGACACAACTTGCCATGACCACATGAGTGGACATGAATGGGTAATGCCCCGTGGGAATCCAAACACAGAGGACCAGGGGAGGAATGTACACCCTGTATTTAAAACAGCAAAATGCTTGTTTCCTCTTAATCAAATGTAGTCAGCAGTCACTACTCCTATAACATGTATTGTCTGAGTCACTCATTTGGCACTTATAACATCCTGTCTTGGATTATTAGTAACCTTTGCATGCATTTGTTTTTCCTCCCCAGCTACACTGCCCCAGGGGTATGGATACAGGGGTTCCTCCCCATTCAAATTCTTTACCAGTGCTCTTTTTGGGGAGCAAACTTGATTTGTGTTTTAATTATGAAATAAGGGTGTTTGATTTATAAAAACATAAGTATTGTTCATGCAGACAATTATAAATTGGCTGAACTTTTTAAAAACAGATTTATTGAGGCATCATTGACAATACAATAAGCTTCATTTATTTAAAGTTTATAACTTGATAAAGTTTGGACTTGATAACTTGATTTCTTATTCTTTAAAAAAAAAATTCAGTGAGCACCGATTTTGTGTAAGTTGCCTATTGAAGACTGTGAAGTAGGAACTTTTGAAACGACATTTGGGTCATGGTAAGGGGATAATGGCTCTCAGATGACTTTCTGATTGTAGTTTTCCATGATGTTGAGTTGAGGTGCTCCTGGCACACAGTAGGCATGTGATAAATCCTGATCACTGAAGGTCATGTGTGCATAGTTGTAAAGTTTTTCTCTCTCTGCCCTTTAAAAAAGGATTATCTTACATCTTTTATTTGTTTATTTTTAACAGAGGATAATTTTTAATTTTTACCAGTTTCATTAAGGTATAATTGACAACCTAAATGTATATATTTAAAGTATACAACATGATGATTTGATACATGTAAATGTTGTGAAATGATTACCACAATAACATTAATTAAAATATCTGTGACCTCACATGGTTACTGTTTTTTTTTGTTGTTGTTGTTGTTTGTTTGTTTTTTACTAGAGGGGAGTTTATAATGGTCTCAGCAACTTGGGGCATTTTATCCTCTTGACAAATCCAGCAATGATTTTACTTTCCTGAGTGAATGGATACTGGCCTGCCGAGGCTTGGTTGGAAGATTCAGTCATGACAGTAAGCTGATATCCTTGTCACTGCAGAATCTCTTTCTGGATCCTTCTTTGACTTCCATAATGGCTGAGCGAGTCTCACAAGGTGATTCAGTGCCAGCACAGGCCAGCTGAATTTTAATTGACTCTAATTAACACCCCCATAGACTGTAACGATTTTTCTTCCCCAGTCAGCAAAGTAGCATTAGGAAAGGTGAGACATCTTTCTTTGGAATCATCAAAGAAGTAAAACTATTTTCAGATTCAGTCCCTGCAAGTCCCACCTTTCTCAGAAACAGAGAAGAAGTGAGATAAGGAAAGAATACCTGAGAGGCAAGGTGCTGGGGAGTGTTCATTCTGAACCCAAGCATGGGCTTAGTATAGCAGGAAAAATATGCTTAAGATCTTGCTCTCAAGCACCTTTGACTCTAGTTGGAAAGAATGAGAGATGGAATATAATTGAGCCTTAATGTTTCACAGGAGCTGGGTAAATGTTTCTTAAGAGCAATATTCATGGCCATTTCAGGAGGCATCTTCTTACCTTGCACAGGTCATTTGAGCTGGAATTGGATACAAATGCCAAGAAAATAAGGTCTAAAACAACAAACAGTTCCCAGTTTTGAATGCTGTCTCCCCTCTGAGCCATGCTTAACTGGGACCTAGTGTCTGTTTTTCATAGTAGATGGTCCTGTTTTCCCATTCCTTGACTAAACATATGTTTCCCATTGATGGGCAGCTAAATTTGCAGCCAATTATCAATCATTTGTGGTGTTAGGGGGACAGAAAATAATGTGGGAAGCTACACCCACCAGTCAACCTAAGGCCTTATTCGTCAGAAGTTTCAATCTTCTATGTCACTGAGCACTATAATCAACTTCAGAGTACAACTGGCTTCGTGTTAGGGGAACTGGGATGGGAGGGAGTGAGAAGTTAGACCAGAGCTGGGCAAATTGTGAAGGTAAGTGGGGCTATCTTCATTTCCTTCCTCTCCATTCAGTAATGGGATGATCTCTTACCACCTCATTGAAACTTGCTCTCAGGAACTTGTGTAGTCAGCCATTTAGACCCCAGTGTGACCATAAGTCAGTGGGATCCCCTCCCACACCCCTGCTTTTTTCTTTTTTTTTTCTTTCTTTTTAAGAAGATCTGCCTTTTAAATCTGAGTCTCCTTGGTAAAGTTGGCTTCTGGTGAAGGAATCACAAGGAGAGGAGGGAGAGGCAGGCATGATTCTGAGATTACAGTAGGGAAGATGAGGCCTACTTCAGATGTGCTTAAAAAAGTCCCCTAGGCATGCATCAGGCTAGATTTTCAAAAACCTTAGCTAGAACACAGCAGAAAATACTTTCCACCTTGTGACATGGGTGCACACATGAGGAGACATGGAACCATACTTACTCTTACTACATAAGATATACCTGATCCATTTTAATAACCTATTTTTTAAATTTTAGAAAGGTTAATTGGACCTGCTAAGTTGATTTCATACTCGAATAGACAGAATGATCAACAGTACAAAATAGAATCCAGAAATGGACACACAAACTTTGTCTTTAGATAAAGACACCATTTTGTGTCAGTAAGGAAATGGTAGATGATTCAATAGTTTGGGACAACTGGGTTGCCATCTGGGGAAACAAATTGGATCCGTAACTCATTTCTTATGCCAACATAAATGCCAGATGGATCAAAAATTTAAATATTAAAAGTAGAAATATTAAAAGAAAACAGAAGTTATAAAAGTCTTGTTTTAGCACAGTCTTCCTAGGTAACACAAACGAGTGGCAAGTGACCTATAAGGCCAGCCTGAGGTGCTGTTTACCAGGGTACCTAGTCAGGGAATCTGTGCGGGCTGATTTCTCTCCCCAAATGGGCACCCAGAGTTGGAGCCGGGTCTGCCAGAGGAAGGTGTTACCTGTATAACATGCACGTGGGTGGTCCGTGCCCAAAGCACGTATGCACGAAGCTTCTGTCCCCATGCCCAACACCATTTTGTAAGTTATGAATAGGATCTGTGTGGTTGGGAGTGCCCTGCCAATAGGCACTGTGCAGGAGAAAGAGAAGATAAAAGGTCAGAGGCGAGAAGAGGTTAGGTCTTGAGCAAGAACTGATGTCTGCCATGGCTTTGGCAATGGTTAGAGTATCTGTTCCTGGCTTTTCCTCACGTTCCCTATGCTTCGTGGTCCAAAGATGAGGAAGGTGTTGAACTGAGACAAGGAGAAAAAGGCCCACGTAATCTAAACACTGGCTACTGCCTCTCAGATAACCAAAAAATGTCTGTGTGGAAACATTAGCAAAGAGCACTAGGGAAAAATAAATGTAATAAAAAATAAAAATAAATAATAAGCACAACAAATGTTTTTTTGCAAACTTCCTCTGTACCTGAAACAGAATTAAACACTATGTTGTTCAAATAGCTTCTTATAGTCACCATGGATTACAGTAATTTTTTTTTTAAAAAGGTGAGACTTGTCTATCTGCCTGAATGCCCTCATTTGAATTCTATAATTTTCTTCCACTTCTAGTTAGTCACTAAGCATACATTTCCTGAAAGTAGAAGAGACTTAACTGCTGTTATTCAAATAATGACTATTGTGCCTGAAGGGAGTGTCAGGGAGTTCATTAAAGTTAACAAAACAATTATCAGGTTTCTTTGGGTAAGAAAAAGGTTTTTTTCCCCCTTGTGCTTTTGATAACACCATGTTAAAGCACAGGAGACTAACTGGCATTTATTTTGCGTCTCTCAGAATTTCTCATTCAGCAAATATTTATTGAATGCCCACTGTGTCCCCCAAGACCGTGTAGGCACTAGGCATGAAATGGAACTGACAAGTCTTTGCCCTCAGGGGACAGTGTTGAGGGGAAGGTAAGGCTTACTAATGTGCAGGCACCAGAAATGGCCCTGACTCCCTTATATATTGATCAGTATGTATTCCAGTCAGTATGTATCAGTTTCAGTCAGTTAGGATTAAGTGTGTCCACATGTGACAGAAAACCTAAATTAATAGTGGTTTAAAGATACAATGTTTCATTTTCTCAAGGGTAAGAATTCTTGTTCAGGGTTGACATGGTGTTCTATGAAGCTGTCAGGGACCCAGGCTCCATCTGGGTTTTCTCTCCATCATTGTTAGAGTGTGGCCCTCATTCGCATGGTCCAAGGTGGCTGCCGACATAGCTCCAGCTATCACATAGTCATTCCTGGAGAAAGTGGAGAAGGGCATACATTCTGTTAAGGAAGGTTAGGAAATAGAGTCTTTATTCTAGATAGTCATGGGCATAGCTAAAATTCAGGAGGCTTATTACTAAGGAATAAGGGGAAAATGGATATTGAGATAGGCAACTAGCCATCTCTTCTTGAGTATGGGGTGCTGTGATGTGGAAAAACCTTATAAAGGGGGTGAGGTGTAACTGAGGCTTTCATTGACTTGGTAGCATTTGAGTGGGTCTGGCTGACATTCTATACACAGTAGACGAGACCTCTCTGCTGTGGTAAATGTGCCTATGATGGAGCTTGTGAAGGTCCCGCTACAGCAATTTAATGCTACCTAAACATTGATAGAACTCTGATGACTCAGTATTTCAAGGGAAAATTAAAGATTAGCAAGTTTTGTTTATTATTTTTATTTTAAAATTTTGAATATGAGAGATTTTGCAGCAATAATATAGGGACTCACACACACAAGTTCTTAGAATGGGACCTTAGCGTGTTGTTTTGTATTTGTCATCCATAAAGCGCATATCTGTCCCTATGGAGTGTGGCAAATAAAGGGGAGGAGAAGACAAGCAGAGGACCTAGAGAAAAGATTTTCCTGCTTTGTAATTTCCCTGCTTCTATTTCACCTAGATCCCTTCGTAGAAATGGATAGTTTGATTCTCTCTCTTTTTTTCTTCCTCTGAGGGTTTCAGAACATAGAGCTAGCAGGATTACATGAGTTGTTAGGAGTCATGCTGCCATCCAAATAAGGATGTCTCCTACTACTGCCTTTATTAAACATTGTGCTATAGATACTAGCTGATGCAGTGAGACAAGAGAAATAAAGTATATGGATGGAAAGCAAGAAGTGGAGTTATCATGTGTATATGATATGCTTGTATACTAAATGATATACTACTATAAACAAGATACAGTAAGGTGGCTTAGCATGAAATAATATATAAAACCAACTTTAGAGAAAAATAATCCGGTAGAAAATACAATGGAAGCAAAGCATCCCTTCATAGTGAAAATAAATGAGAATAATTAAGATGAACTAGCTCTGCCAGATTATTATATTTTTTAAACAATGTTATATAGATTTAATTAGTATAGTGTTGACACTTGAATAGACCGAAAGATGAATAGTACAGAATAGAATCCAGAATTAGACATGGACATATACAGAGACTTTGTCTTTAGATAAAGGTAGCTTTTTGTGTCAGTAAGAAAATGATAGATAATTCAATAATTAGTTTGGGACAATTGGGTCGCCATCTAGAAAAACAAAAATTGAATCCATACCTCATTTCTTATGCCAACATAATTGTTGGATGGATCAAAAATTTAAATATTAAAAGTGTAGAAGAAACAGAGAAGTTTTAAAAGTCTTGTTTTAGCACAGTCTTCTTAGGTATAACACAAACTCTGGAAATTATAAATAAAATGATTGATATATTAAGGTTCAAAAAACTAAAACCTACTACGCCTCATGGAGCCTAAGTCAATGACAACTTCATGGACTATCTAAAACAAAGTCAAAACAAAAACAATGAATCGAGAATCACAATAAAATCTATAGGACTAATATTTTTAATTTATAAAGAATTGAAATAAATTAATAAAAGATCAAGAATGTAATGGAAAAATGAGGAAAGACAAGAACAGATTATAGACAAAAAATGAAATAAAAATAACTTAAATATATAAAAAGATTTTCAACCCACAAAGCAATTTTTTTATAGCTATCAGAATGATAAATATGAAAAAAAATCACTGAGGATAAAGGGAACCATGTATTCATGCATAATGAGCGCCTTAATTGGAGTGGCTTTCATAGTGAATGTTTTGATAATTTTTATCCAAATGAAAAATGCGTATACCCATTAACTCAGTAATTTCACTTCTAGAAATGTCCTTCAGAAATGTGCATGTGTAAAGATATGTACGAGAATATTCGTTGTAGCATCTTGATGTCTTCATTACTCTGTGTTTTCTTTTGCTTATCTGTAGTTTGGGAATAATAATTTTAGTTTCTTGACACTTGAAATGGCTGATAGAAGAGTATCTTAGAAACAAGCTAGGTTTCTGAAAGAAGAAGAAAGGTAGTGTCTAAATTTAAGACATTATTCTGGTGTTTCAGAAAAATGAAGAGTCCTAATTATAGAGTAATTGCCCTGTACTTTGAAATGCCAGGGCAAAGTTAGCCCAGTTGTGTTAGGTTTCTGCCTGTTTCTCTACTGTGACACCAAGTACTCCATTTAGAAGCACTTGGAAGGACTTTGGAGACCAATGTGACGGGGATTATACGTGACCTTCCTGGCACTGGACCCCAGGAGATACATGGGGCACCTGGTTGATGCATGCCTCACCACTTGGGGTCATCCATTTGGGCCTTCTGGCATGCCTCAAGGGGAAGCTCCCCTAGGGCCATCTTCTTGGATCTCAGCAGGTGGCACCCCTCAGATTGACATTACATTCATGCCAACATTATTTTGACTCAGATAATGATGCAACCTGTTACACAGTCCATTAGAATAATTAGAGGTAAGGAAATTGCTAAGGGAGGTCCCTGAGCAGCTAGAAGCCAGAAGGAAATATTTTCAAGTAATTAATGGTGGGCAGGTAAAAAAAAAATTAATATAAAAAATAAGAAGGCCCTAGAATAAGATGTCATAGGTAATATCTGTCCAGAAAAGGGTAAATGCTAGAAGAAGTTAAGCCAAGATTCATGGATATTTGTTTTAAGTTGTTTAAAATATCATTTAAACAATACTGTTATATTTCCTTTTTTTAACCCCAAAATAAGGCCTAAGAAAATAACTATTCTGGGAGTTTATAAATAGCAGAGGCTAGAATTTAGCAGAATGACAAGACTTTAACTTGGAGGAATACATTATGCATAAGAAATAGAGGATCAGTCTGGGCTTTGTTAATAGCAAAATGTCTGAATCACCAAATGATTGTGTTGATTTTGTGGGTTTCTTGAAAGAGACCAAGCATTTAGAATCTTTCTGACTTATATAACACTTTAGGTATTGCATTGGCTAAGAAAAAATGAAGTACAGGGAACAGAATTTCAAATAAAACTTTATATCTGGATTGGAAGAATATATTCTAATGACTTGTTATGATGATTTAATGAATTGTACCTATGGCAAATGCACCTTGGGCCTTGGGTCAAGGGCATTAACTGAAGAGGTTATCACATGAGAAGACTCCTGAAATGCCTATGAGAACCACCATTAATTGGTTGAGCATCAACAACGTAAAAGAATCAAGAGTTTCGGTGCTGACCTTTTGGGAGCTCAAGTTTCAAAGCAGATAGCACCGATGTGGCCAGAACTTAAGAATACAAGGAAAATGAACAAAATGTTGCAGGCACAAATGAGCCACAAGTATACTCTGTTTAAAACAAACCTCATAAAGGAAAAGCAAGGTTAAAGAAACTTAATATCTTAGAGATCATTTCTTTACTTTTCATAAAGGGAATGGTTTAAGTACAACTGTTATAGCACACTAGGAATAGAGTTTGGTTTACAAAAAAATTCTGATCATGAATTCCTTGTTTAAGCATGTAATATAAATGGAATAAAGACCAGTGACGCCTCATTTAACTGCGGAGTAGATTTCAGGTAACCTTGGTCAGCCAGAACGTGGCCGTGACTAAGGAGATGCTGTGGAAGAGCAGAAGGAAGTGAACTGAAGGGCCAGAGGTCCAGCCTCCAGCCACCCGCAGGCTGGTTGCCAGACCTTTTTTTCCGCCTTGGTGAAATGAAGGTATTAGGCCATTTTAAGGTCTTTCTTCGTGTCAGAAATTGAGAATGTGATCTGTGCTTTGTTTTCATGTATTTAAATGTCTTATAGTATTAACAAATGCACACTGTAAAGCATTCAAACAGCAAATGGGTAGATGGTGAAAAGCTAGCCAGCCTTTTATGCCAGACTCCCAGCTCCGTCTCCAGAGGTAACCACTGCACTCGTTCCTTGTATATCCTTAAATAAATATTCTATAGGCACATTATACATAGGTCTTTTGAAAGTGAATGGGATAAATGTCATAACACTGTCCTGCATCTTGCTTTTTTTACTTAACAATTTTGGAAATTGTAATCACAAGCTCATATTGATCTACTTTCTTCTTCTGAAAGACTCCACAGTATTCTAATTCGTGTTTAGTAATTAATTTAACTAATGTCTTGTCAATGAATAGTTTATTTTTATAGCTCTTCTCTTCAGTTCCCTGCTCTAAATTTCTATGACTTTGATATCTTGGTTAAAAAGAGTAAGAAAAAAATAGTTGTTACAAATCACATGTGCTGCTCCTCCTGGGAGATAAAAGCCCACTGTTGTCAGTCCTTGATCATAGTCGTATATTAAATAAGGTGAGGGATGAAATGCTGGTCTTTATGTCAGCAGAGGCGGGAGGGGGAGGAAGCACATTTAATCAAACCGGGTCAGGCCTCTTGCAATGTCCATTTTACCCATATGAGAACTGCTATTCCTGGGTCCGTGGTAAAAGGTTCAATCAGAATTGAGACAGAAAATTCACTACCTTTTAAAACTATATATACATGCAAGAGGTGTTTTTTTTTTTATTTTAAAATGTTACAAAAATAATTTTGGGTTGCAGAAGAACCCCTCAAAGACAGGATTGAGCATATCACGTCGGAACTGAAAGTAAGGGAGGTAACAGAATCAGGAAGGTCGAGGGCACAAGTGACTTACCTTCTATGCCTAATGATCAAATGACAAGACTAATTCACTCTCGGGGTTTGGGCGGGGGGCAGTGGAGAGGCAACTGAGGACTGCCTGGGTGCTGTTGGAGCAGAGGGACAATTCAGAATAGCAGCATGGCCCAGGGCAGATGAAGCACATACCTTAGGGTGCCACCTCAGTAGGGACCCGGCAGATTTATTTTAGAAAGAATTTGATGTTTAATGACCAAGAGGCTTCAAAGTAGTCATCATGGGAAAAGCCTGAACTTTGTTGGGCTTTCTTCTCTTACGGCTTAGTAATAGTTTTATTTAAAATCACCTACATGGGAGCATCAAGTTTTCAGGACTGAGGATATACAGGCTGTAAGCAGGCCAGAGCAGGGCTCTAGAAACCAGTGAGCTATGTCCATCATTGGCCTGGATGGGCAGTTCTTTCCAACCTGCACAGAGAAGAGTGAACCATCTGCATTTTTGTGGTTGGAATAGTAGTTTTCACCCCGCTGCCCCCTGATTTGATTTCCTCCCAGGAACAGGGCTAGGTGCACCTGCTACTGCTCTGGTGTGTCCCCAGAGAGATTGTGGATTTTCATTGTGACTCATGAGTATTATTTATGGGCACCATGCTGGTGGAGACAGACAGACTGAGTTACACAGGCTTAGAGAGTGTCTCCCCTCTTTCCATGTAGAAGTTTTTCTGGAATGCCCCCAACATGCTGGTTTTCAGTGTTCAAGAAAGAAAAACAATGTTTCAATGTTTGTTTAAGAAAGAAAAACAAGAAAACCCCAGCTCTCTGGCTAATTTAGTTTCCTTCTCCCCAGCCTGTTCATTTGTGAAAGGCTTTTCATTCAGGTGTCCACTTGGTTGAATGGAAAGCATTTCGATGTCAGCATCGACATCTTGATAATTGTGCCCTGCCTCACTTTGCATGTGAGGGGAGACACTGTCTGTATCAGCCTCTCCTCCTCGTGCCCCTTTTAGTGAATCTAATTTCTGCTGGCTGGTATTTGAGGCCTTTAGCTTAGTGGAGCAGAGCTCTGCACTAATGAACGCACTAATGGTCACAGCTTTGCACAGAGGAACGCCTTGCTGTCCTGGAGAAGACACCTGCAGACCTAGCCAGCTGCTTGGCTAATGTTTCCATGCGATATCGGGAAATGAGGTGAAGAGGGTACAGGTGGCTTACACTCAGCCTCTCTTTCTCCTTCTGGACACAAAACACAGATCTGAGGTTCTAGTGATTGCAGGTCAGGAATTCTGTCTTCTAAAATGATGATTTAAGTATGACTATACATCAAGTCTAAGGGGTTAATTAAAAAAAAAAAATCTGCACTCATGGCCAAACTTCCTTTGGTATGTATGGCTCATTTTGTTCATGAGTTCACCAAGAAGTCAATGAGTTTCAAGGACTCAGTGGATACTGAGAGTCCACAAAGAGGAATTAAGACATAGTTCCCACCAGTTTTAGTTTCCTATGGCTGTTGTAACAAAATACCACAAAAAGGTGGCTTACAAAAAGAAATTTATTCTCTCACAGTTCAGGAAGTAATACATCTGAAATCAAGGTGTTGGCAGGTCTCTTCTCCCTCTGAAACCTCTAGGGGAATCCTTCCTTGTCTCTTCCAGCTGCTGGTAGCCCCAGGTGTTCTTTGACTTGTATGGACAGAAGTCCCAGCTCTGGCTCTGTCTTTACCTGGCTCTCTTCTCTCCCTCTTTCTGTCTTATAAGGACAAACAGTCAATGGATAGAGGGCTACCCTAATGACCTCATCTTAACTTGATTACATCTGCAAAGGCCCTGTTTCCAAATAAGGCCACATTCACAGGTTCTGGGGGTGAGGACTTCAATACATCATTTAGAGGGACACGGTTCAACTTATGACATCACCTCTTTTCAGGAAGCTTCCAAGTCTGTAGGAAAACTAATAGAAAAGGACAGTGAAATGAGTGAGGCCCAAGCACTTGTTGTAAGCGTCTAAGGGAGGACACATACATACATATACATGTACACACACACACATAAACACACTCTAACACCCAACACTCATCTATGATACGATGCAGAATTGATGTTGTAAAGGCTCTGTGGAGGAGTTTGTCCTGGCGTGTGGGCTTGAAGAATGGGTGAATTTTAGTTAGAAGTGGCTCGAGAAGGGTGCTTCAGGCTGAGTGTGAGCAAAGTTATGAAAGCACACATGGTCATACCTAGGAAGAAAGATGCTTCTGCCAGAAACGTGAGGGAAGGTTTGGAGATCTGGAGATGGAAGGTAAGTTGAGAGATTCTCCAAGCAGCCAGGGTGTTCAGGAGGAATGGTGGTGGCATGAGAAGTCAGGGGCAAATCAGGAGGAATGGGGCAGGGGCAGCAGGAGTTGATGGGAGTTGATGTGAATGGGTCAAGAGGAATGGTTGGAGGAGAGGTGATCCTCAGATTTTTGGTGGGGTTGACTGAGAGGATGGTGATGCCTTGAGACAGGATGGGGACCTTGGGAGGAAAGCTAACTGGAAAAGGATGATAATAAGTTTGCTTGTAAATAGGTTGAATTTTAGGTGGCTCCAAGCATAGTTACCCGGCACAAAGTTAGAAATTTGAGATTGGCTTTCTGGAGGAGACGTCTGGGCTGGAGGCCAGAATGTCAACAGGATAAGAGTGGATGAAGTGACCTAGACAGAGAGTGGACAGAGGCAGCAGAGAAAAAGAGCAAGGCCTAAACTTGGGGGTAATCCGCAGGGGACGGACAGGGGAAGGAGGTAGCACAGGCCAGAAAGGCAGGGAGGAGAGTGTCGAGAGGAGGGCTGCATCCTACCTTGAGTTAACTGAGAAGAATGAAAAATACGAAGACTGTTGTTAGATCTTACAGCTGATGTTCTGTCTGAAAGGCTGATTGTGAGAAAACTCTCAGGGGAGTGATTGGGGCAGAATCCAAATTTTGAGAGGTTAAGGAGATAAGTGGGTGACATGGAAGTCAAACAGTGAGCGTGGGCTCTTACTCTTGAAGAGTTCAGCAGGAGGAAGGAAGAAGGAATGGTAACCTGAGGAAACAGAGTAAAGAGAAGGAATTTTTAGTTAGGAACACAGAAAAGAGGATGATTTTTTAATGAGCCGATTTCTAGAAAAGATGGCAGGCTGTGGGATTGGTAGCAGGGAGAGAAGGAGAAGTTTAACTGAGACTCTTAAAGGAATCTTGGGAACAATATAAAAGAGTCATTGAGTGAATGAAGTCTGAATCACATGGGGATTTTTAATTCATGAGAGTCGTTCTTGCAGTGGGCTCCCTGAAGCTGACCTGTGTGGACAGAGGGTTTTATGATTATTGACCTCTGCTCTATCCTACTGACATGGGGCCTGAAGGCTCACACCTGACCTTGATAACTTCCTCATAGATTTCTGGCTTTATTATGTTATGGCTGTTTCCAAAACTAAGGGATGGCTCTAAACATCCCAGATGGGCTTTCTTTAGCCTGAGAAGTAAAGTCAAGCAAAATGTCTCATCTGGGAAACAAAAATGTTATAGGAGCCTGAATCTAGAAAAAACAACAACTTTCCTTCCATCATCATCCAGGGGAACAACTCTGCTTTTCCCCTCATCCCTACCTCTCTCGAGGTCTGAATTTCTAGATCTGCATCTAAATCTAAATCGAGGAGGTGGGACAAGAGCGAGGTGAGATCTGGAAGTCTGGAGTGCGTGACCTCAACCGCTTGTTCTGCTTATTGGGTACCAAAGATGTGTCTGTCTAGTTCCTTGCTAAGTGCTAACAGATACGAGAGTGTTGTGTTTCCTGCCTTCATGGGACTTATGTGGGAGTTGGAGCCTGTGCTATATGTGTGTATGTGGGGCGGGGAGACAAGGGTAAGCTGAGAAATTCATATGTGTTAGATTTGTGGTTCAGAAGGAGAGGCAAGGTCAGCCTTGGCTAGAGTGGTTGTGAACAGCTCCATGGAAGATAGGAGTGGGACACTGAAAGATGGGTAGTTTGCACAGATAGGAAAAAAAAATGCAATAGCTTCTAGGGTCAATGCCCACCATGCTGAAAATGGTGTGGCGTGCTTATGACACAATGAGGAGCCTCGCCAGACTAAAGGGGATTGTATTTAGGAATGAATTGTGATCAGATAGGATGAACCTAGATTGTGGAGGGCTTTGACTACAAGGTTGAAGAGTGTGGACTTCTTCCTGAGAGTGACCAGGAGCTCCTGGAAATTGTAGAAAAGGGGTCACATGAGGAAGCTGATGTTTTGGGAAAAGAATCGCCTCTCCTTTGTATTTCAGTTTGGCTGTGAAGTCCTAATGGTCTCAAGCACGATGCGTTGGCCTTGTTCCCTGCCCTTGTGGAACTCACCAGAAGGCTGTCCTTCCTTCCTGTTTTTCCTTGCTCTGTCAGGAAGCTTCCCCAGGAGCTTAGGTTTATTTCTCCAAACTGTGCAGAATGCAGGTTATTGTACAGCTTGAGGGAAAAAACCTGTTTTTCAGTTTTTCTCTTCTTTTTCCCTTGACATTGGTTTGTTGCCTTTAGCCCCTAAGGATCTTGATGACATTCTTCTTTGGATTTTCCTGATTTCCACAATGATTTTAATGAAACCACCCACAGAAGAAAACCCAGTCTGGAGGTTGAGAGGCTGAGTGCATTCCCATCTTTCTCTTCTTTCCTTCAGGGAAGTGGCATATGTGTCAGATAAATGTATCGCCACTTAACAAGGTAACTGCCCATCATGGAGCTCCTTGAAGAAATCTTAAAATAACAATAATAGAACATGTGCAATGCTTGCGGGATGCAAGGGCTTGTGGGGAGCAGAGAAAAGAAACAGATTTTAATGTTAGCCTGACAAGAGTTTATTATACACATCAGTGGTTAAAATAATTACTTTTTCAAATTATGAAAAAGGCTTTCTGGGGCCCTGTTAAATGGCAGCTGAAATGCCTCATGACTGATTTGCTGGGGCCACAAAAGAGGGACTTTGTTTCTGTAGGTACCTGACGGCATTTTGGCAGGAGGCAGTGAAGGCACCCATTCTCTCCCTGTCCTCACGTTTCATGTTTGGACTGAGATACTTCATGTGTCATACCCTCCTGTCGGCTCCCCTGATTTCTCCATTTCACATCTTGGGTTTGCCGTTGTCCCCTCTGCCTCCCCACCACATTCCATAGCCCCCAGGAGAGAACCCACAGGGCCATATGGCAAATGAAGGGGCCACTTGGCATCATTTTCTAGACTCATCACGGAGCTTGAAGAAGCTCTAGTTTGTGTAGATGAGGACCAGGAAGTGACTGTGCAGGACACTGTTTGGTCACGTGTCCGATCATGTGACCACGACGCCCCCACCCCCGCCCTGTTCCACCAGCCCCGGCACAGATCTTCTGTTCTCTTCCTGGGAATCTGAAGCCCACTCCTTTCCCCCTTGGCTTCTGTACCTGCCAAAAAGGTCCATGTTTGATATGTTGCCGAAGGCCAATCCTTTTCTGATGACTGTCCCATTCATGCCTGTGGTGATATGGAGGGTTAGCCCCTGAGATTAGTGGCAGATTTTGCTTTAATACTCAGGAGGGTGCCGCCACACAAAATGAAGTAGCTGACAAGTGATTCATTTCTCCTTTCGAAGCCCATGGTTTGCTAGGGAGGGCCTGGGTGGTGGGGCAGGGGGTGCTTCCCCACTGGCCTTCCCTGCCCTCTGGCCACCCACATTTTGCTTTGCTGTGGTTCTGAGAGGTTTTTTTGAACTCTGAATAACTGTGGTCTGGCTGATGCCATTGCCCTTTCTGCCTGCTAATGGTGCTCTGATCCTCTATTGGTCTTGGCCAAAATTTGGGTAAAAATGCATTTTCTTCTTCATTTAAGCCAGGATAGATAAGGACAATTACTGTCAACAACCAAACCAACGTAGACTTAGAAACCCGAACCCAATCCTCCCCCAACAAAAGCAAAGAATTTGGAGAGCAGACTGGGCGCAGACTTCTCTTTACGCAGAGCAGACTGGTAGGCACCATGTAGGTGGCATCGCCAGCCCCTTTGTGCACCCTAGCCATGGCTACCTCACACCTCAGATGGCTTCAGAGCAAGTGCCGCCTTCACCTGGAGGCTCTTGACCCTTATTTGCCTCCATTCCCCAGAGCTGACTGGAAGTTTTTTCCTGTTTCAGGGCCCCATCCTTCCTTCGAGGATTCTATTTCTGGACTGAATGGTCAGACCAGCTCAGCTGAGCACCACAATTCCCGATGCGCTACTTTTTGATGAATCAGTACCTAGACATTCCTACAGGCAGGTAGAATTTGTCCCTAGGTTCTTTAATTGTATATGTATTTTTTTTTTTTTTACACTGAAAGTAATTGAGAACATTAAAACTCTTGAGCACTTTATTCCCAGCTGGAGTGACTGGAGAATAAACAGCCTTTTGACAGTAGAAAGAGACATTTCCAATGAGCTACCGATCATGTGTCATCTCCCTGTAGACTTATTTTCAGTTTCCAGGCAGCTCCAGTTAGAGTGGACATTGTCCAATGCTGGATTATTTTCCACGAATGCTCTTTGGGTGCTGCATGCAAATGTAACGTTGGGCTGTGTGATGGGCAGCCCACACTCATTTTGTAAGCAAGGTCTGGACAAGTGGTTAAAAGAGGATTTTGTATGTGATTATTTCCTGTATAGATTTATGTTAAAGTACCTAGATTGCTGGTAGGTGAATTTGGTGGAAACTTTTTTTTACCAGAATTTCAAATTGTATTTAGAATCTTATTTTAGTAAAGTTAATGTAATCTGGCTTGATATAAAACATAACTCTGCAATTGGGGGTGTGAGTGAAAGGAAGGGGCCATTTGGAGGAAATGCCACTCCCCTCTCCCACCCCACGTTGACCCCAGAGCTGTGGCTTCTTGGGGTGGGAGTCAGCTGAGAGGCTTGATTTTGCCCAGCACCTCTGCTAATCGTGTAGAGCTCAAATAAACAGTAAGTTAATGGACTTCCCAGATATTTGCAATTCAGCAGCTGTTGCAAACAGCAGGGAGCATAGAAAAAAAAATATAAAGGAAGAGAAAAAGGAAGAGGAAAGAGAGGACAAGAAGGGGAGGGAGGTCTGCAATGTAAGCAGGAAACAACAAGGATGAAATTCCGTTTTTCAAATCTAGGTTTTTGTATGTGGGTATGATGCCAACTGCTTGTATCCTAGGAACTCATCCGGAAAAATAGCCAATCTCAGAAAACCCTGAAGGTGACCAAGGGCAGTCATGTGGACGAGAGCTGTCTGGGTTTCTTAGGGTCTGGTTGTATATGTAGAGGTGAATGGAACAGGCATTACGTAGAGGTGAATGTGTACTTACACCCCTTTTGAGAGAATTAACATTCATGAATTTAAAAATTCACTGTTGGTGTTAGGTTAAAATTTACGTATTGTCAAGGGAGTGGTAACAAATTATACCTTGTCAACTATTTACAAGACCCTTTATAAACAGGCCCCTGGTTTTATCTTTTAGCTTTATCTATCTCTATTTTTGTTGGATACCCTACACCGCAGGCAAGTGGTGTGGTCTGCTCTTTCCACAGTATGTTTTCTTTCCCCCCTCTTGCAAACTCTGCCTCACACCTCCCCTCATCCTCCTCCCTGTCTCACTGTCCTTCGTAGGCTGAGAAGGGGTTTTCTCAATCCCCAGAGATGTCATGCCCTTGTAGCCCTTTATACTTCTCTCTGTTGGGACATTTACCCTACTGCCCTCTCATTCCTTGTCTGTGTGTCTCTTGAGTTTAGATGCTAGAATATAAGAACAAGATGAGCTCCTATTATTTTTTTCTGTCAACTCCAGTGTCTCAAATTGTTCCACTGAGTGTAAGAACTCGGTAAAGGTTGGCTGAGTGAAGGCACGAATGAGTTCTAATGTGTTACAAAGTGAAAGAGTAAAGGAATGGCCCGATGGCCTTCCTTGGTGGTACCACGCAGAGCCCCTTGGTTGAAGGGCTGCTGGTAGGGGGTGAGAGGCCAGTCCCCATGTGGGTCACTGTGGAAGTGCCTCTGCTGTCCCTATCTATACATAGGCCAAGCTTACTATAGCTGTGGTGACTGTATAAAGCTGATCCCAAGGAAGCCTGCTATGTTTTTTATGGTCTTAGAGGATTTCAGAAGCACATTGAGTATGTGTAGTATACAGGGTAGGGTAGAATGTTAAAAGTAAGAATTAAACTCCTCAGCAGGTAGTGGCTTTGAGAAGACATTGTTGCTGCTGCCCACTGATGAGGAAGGTGTGAAGTAGAACGCGTTCTTGGGACCCGGGAAAGTGCTAGTTAGGATGTCTGGAATCCTCCTCTTAGTCTGTCGGGAGTGAAGACACTGGTGTCAGACACTGATGAGGGCTGGATGCAGTGTGGAGTGGGGCTGAGGAGTTGAGGGGCTAGTGCGGGGTGATTCTCCAGTTCTCAGTGATTGTCAGGCATAGGCTGAGCTGTGTTGGGGGTGAAGTAGCTGGGCCCAGCCTGTGAAAGACATGGGTCGCAAGGTTGATAACTAATCAGGCTTCTTGAGGCTGAGGATGAAAGGGCTACCTGAGTTTTTCTTCTAAGTAGCAGAGGACTAACCTCTGAGACTGTACTGAGAACCAGGGGCTACACTCAGGTGAGAATCCAGCTGTGAGCAAAGCAGAGAGGTCCTCGCCCTGTAGGGGTTCCCAGTCTGATGGCATAGGGAGGCATCTGTCAGATAATCCCAGAACAAATGGAAAATTGCAAAGGTGATGAGAGCACTGAGGGAGAGGAAGATGGTGTGTTGAGATCCTGTGGTCGGGGGTTTTGACCTGGTCTGAGAGGTCAGGGAGCTCCTTGGGGTCAGGACAATGGAGCTGAGATGTAAAGGAGGAGAAGGAATGATTGGGTAGAGGAGGGAGAGGAGATCTGAAGCAGAGGGAACAGTTGCAAGAAGGTTAGTACTGTCCTTTTTTGACGTGATGGATTTCTTCAAGATATTCAAGTCTGTGCTTTTGTTTGAGGATAACCTAGGAAGTGAAACTGAACCTTTCTGGGATTGGGACATTGTAGGACCTTAAGGTCATCGTTCTCTCCCATAGGTGGGTGTTATGAGTTGAACTGTGTCTCCCCAGAAAGCTATGGTGAAGTCCTAACCCCCAGTTCCTCAGAATATGACCTTATTAGGAAGTAGGGTTTTTGCAGATGTGATTAATTTATGATGAGGCCATTAGGGTGGGCTCCGATGCCGCACGACTGGTGTACTGATAAAAAGGGGATATTTGGACATAAAGACAGTCACAGGAAGAAGATGGCCATATGAAGATGGAGGCAGGGACGGGAGTTATGCTGCCATGAGACAAGGAATGCCTGCGGCTTCCAGAAGCTGGAAGAGGCCAGGAAGGATCCTGTCTTACAGGCTTTGGAGGAAGCATGGCCCCGCCAACAGCTGGTCTCAGACTTCTAGCCTCTTGTACTGCAGGACAATACATTTCTATTGTTTTAAGCCACCCAGTTTGTGGTTCTTTGTTAATGCAGCCCTAGGAAACTAAAACAGTGCGGAAGGGAGGAAAGTGAAAGGTTGTGTTGAAAATTAACGTTAGTTCATTTACACCAGAACATGGCCTGGGACATAACAGGTGCTCAATGAACTATTGTTATCTTACGGGATTGAAAAAAGAGGCAGGTTCCATTTTGTTTTATGGGTTGTATATGTTTGTGTGTTTTGTTTTTGTTTTGGGAAAAACTGGAAGTACTCAAAAGTTAAAGTGGGCTGCCTTATATGTACATCACATTGGTAGCCACTCTTTACTTCCCCATGTTTGAAAAAGATGCCTCTGTCAGTTCACCTGTGGTGAGGTCTCTAGCCCTTTATCAGAGGACAGGGCTTTAAAGTTCAGGTGCCTTGGAAGGTGGAGTCCAGTAACCCACAGGCACACTAACAGGTCAATGACTGATGCCCAGATCCTTTGGGGGAGCAGTTTTGACCTAAAAAGGGGAGAGTGCAAAGCCTACCAGGGTAATAAAGGCCTGACATAAGGAAGAAGGCATCCCAGAAGGGATAAGGGATAATTCAGTGAAGAAAGCAAGTTTTTCCCACCTAGTAGGTTAACCCGCCATGGCCCCAGATGAAGGAAGGATTAGTCTCATTGGTCCAGGCTGCGTCTCATTTCCACTTGAATTCCAGGCTGGTAAAGGCTCGTCTTTTACACTGGTGTTTTAGAAAACATCTGGATTCTTAGAGACATCAGTGAATCTAAATTGTTTCCTTCCCTCCTCCCTTGGTTTCTAAAAATTAGGAATCACCAGCACCAAGCAAATACAAAGATAAGTAAACTTGAAATGGGGAGGTTACCCCTGAAGGTGGATGCAGAGATCAAGCTGGTTTAGTAGCTGTTCGGGGGGCTTTGGTGTCAGGTGGCCTGGAGTTCTAGTCCTAGCTCTGGGACAGGTGATTTCCCTTTTCTCAGTGTCAGTTACCTCATCTGTAAGACAGAGATAATTCGTACTATTTTCAGCAGTTTTTGTAGTGATGGTCAAGTGAGATACCACCTGTAAGTTGCCTAGTTGGTTGTTATATGTGTTTATTCTGAACTGTGGGCTTTATGCCTCCTGAAGGCTGATTTCTGGGATGGAGGTCTTTTCTTTCTACTTTATTTTATTCTAGGTTTGCTGAGTCATGATCGACAAAAATTGTATATATTCAGGTTGTACAATATGATAATTTAAAATGCATATAGATTATAAAATAATTACCACAATAAAGTTAATTAACCTACCCATAACCTTACATATGTACCTTTTTTAAAATGGTGAGAACAATTAAGATCTACTCTCTTGGAAAATATCAAGTATATAATATAATATTATTGACTACAGTCACCATGCTGTACCTTAGATCCCCGGAACTTATTCACCTTATAAGTGAAGTTTGTACCCTTTGACCACATGTCCTTAATTCTCCAAACCCAGAAAACAATGTTCTGCTCTGGTTCTGTGAGTCTGACTTTTTTGGATTCTACATATGAGTGAAAATCATGAGTGAAATCATACAGTTTTTGTCTTTCTGTGTCTGACTTATTTCACTGATGTCTACCTTGTTCATCTGTGTTGTCACAAATGGCAGAATTTCCTTCTTTATCATGGCTGAGTAATATTCCATGTACATATGCACTACATTTTTAAAATCCATTCATCGATCCATGGATGTTAGGTTGTTTCCAAATATGGGCTTTTATTTAAAGCATCTAGTTCTGTACTTGGTCCCATAAATGTTTGTTGAATGACTACTGAATGAGATTTAGCTAATGGTCTGTGACAGTGGTATCCAAATTTTTTTTAGCAGTAGGGATTCCCCTAACCTTTTCTTTCTCAAAATAAAGCCCTAGGGGAACCCCAGAACATATAGTATATCTAAGAAGGGCTTGTCTTATTGAAAGCAGGGCAAGGACTGCCTCTTTGTCCCCATTCCCTTTCTTTATTGTCTCTCAAATAGTACTCCAGAAGGAGCATTTGAGAAGATTACACTGAGAGAGTAGCAAGACTGAAAACTCTACTGGAAATGGAAGGGGTCTTTCTTTTTTCTCTTCTCTTCTCTTCTCTTCTCTTCTCTTCTCTTCTCTTCTCTTCTCTTCTCTGTCCTTTCCTTTCCTTTCCTTTCCTTTCCTTTCCTTTCCTTTCCTTTCCTTTCCTTTCCTTTCCTTTCCTTTCCTTTCCTTTCCCTTTCCTTTCCTTTCCTTCCTTCCTTCCTTCCTTCCTTCCTTCCTTCCTTCCTTCCTTCCTTCCTTCCTTCCTTCCTTCTCTTCCTTTCTTTTTTTCAGGAAGTTCATTCTTAACTAAAAATCTTACAATTTAGCTATCTTTAGTAAAGGTGGAATGTGCTGGGCCTCAGTTTCTGCGTAATTATTTTTTGCAATCCTGGTGAATTGTTTTGTATTCTCCCCCTAAGTAAGAGGCCCAAGGCCATTTCCTTTCATCCTAAATTTTATTCTGTAGCCAGTAGAACAACTTGATTGGAAGCTCCTGGAGGCTCTTTCCATTGGAAGAACAGATGGGGGGCGTTCATTTATGTTACTGATCCTTCTTCGGATTCGCTTTTGTTGTCCTAAATAGAAAGCTCTACTTGTTCCTGTTAAGAGTCTTTCCTAGAATATTTGTTTTGTTTTGTTTTAAAAAAGACAATAATTGGCTCTGTGACATTCTTTGGAAAACTATCTTCAACTATGCAGCCTGTTCAATTGCAACGAAACATTTATATTCTCTCATCCATATGCTCACAGAAGATAAAGCTAAGCGAACTTGTTTTAGAGTACAGATCTTAACATGACAAACATGTCTCCAAATATCAAATGATTGAAACAGTGTAGATTTAAATTCCACCTAAATTTGGAGGCATTATTACTGACAACATCATTGTTCCTTCCATTGGTTCATCCATTTATCTATCTATCAACTGTTTATTGAGCATTTACTTGGTGCCGGCCCAGAGACACATGGATGATACTTATCTGCACAGAAAAAGGCCAAGGAGGTCATGACAGGGAGCAGCATATAGTATTTGAGATTATTAGCATTTTACCTCCTTTTAATTCTATTCATTGTTTTTAGGATTAAATATAGGGGGGAAAACATGTATATGTCTCTTCAGTGTAGTATATCTGAAGGACACTACTGGTTTGCTTGCTATGTAGGTGTTCCTTTTCTGGTTTGTAAATTGTTCCTTTTCATTCTTTCCCTGTCCTTTAAATATTCCATAGCTTTGGACTATGTCCCTCTCTCTTCAGACTGGGTGGTTGAAGAGTGATAGGAAAGTAGGGTTAAGCCTTTAGTTTTGCTTTTTGTTAGCAAATCCTAAAGTGACTCTTCTGTACAAAATATGACTTGGGGTTTTGGGTTTTCCTGAACCTGGCACTCTGGTCTGGTGACATGCCAGCAGACCTACTTGCTTCTCAGTACTAACCCTGCCTGTCATTATTTAGGTTTCTCATGTACCTTCTCTGAAAAAATGGGCCTCAATGCCAGTCTGTAGCAATTTTGTGAGAATTAAATGCCTGGTATGGTGTCTGGCATGTGTGGATACTCAGTAAATGTCGGTCTCTTCCTCCTCCAAGTTGTCAAGATAACAAATAAGATAACCAGGTAATGAAGTTTTAAGAAATGCTAATGTACTTCAGTGCCATACTTTAAAATTCTGTTGTAAGACGTGGTTCCGTAGTGTAGCGGTAAGCATGTCTGCTTTACATGAAGATGGGGTTCACACCCCATGGAGCCACAGTCCATGGTCTACAGACGTGCGACCTTGAACAAGCCCCGATGTCTCATCTCAGAATCAAGCAGGGTCAGGTCTGGTTAGTACTTGGATGGGAAACCACCTAGGAAGACCAGGTGCTGTAGGCATAAATAATAATAAATAATAAAAATAAATAAACAAAATTCTTTTGTAACTTCTGTACTTACCATTAAGGGGCTATAAAATTTGGCCTAGGAAGATCAAGGGTCAAGAGAGTGGTCTAGACCTTACGTACTAACGTATAGTGTTACCTTTAGTCATTCTTAGGCCCTCTTTTGCTCCCATTTTACCATGCGCCAGATGGGTACCTTCAGGGTCTCCTTTTATCCCCAGGGCAGCTGAGTGGCACAGAGGAGATAATGGAGTGAAGTATCTTGAGAAGTATAAAGCTTACAAATGCCTCACTGTCATCACTATTTGGATATATCGAAATTAAATTTCGGTTCCTTGCTCAATATCTTTTTCAGAGGCATATCTTTTCACACCACATTTAATGTAGACTTTGTCCCTGGATCCGTGGAGCTTGGCTTTGTGTAACTCCAGGGACCTGAACTATTGTCACACTCTTGAGACATAATTTTATGTGGGAAGAAGCAGCAACCTTTATTTCACCTGCTTCAAACTCTAGTTGCAGAAAAATTTGGCTCAGACTTTCCAAAATAAACTCACCTTTGGGTTGAGGCCAGGAGTGGAAAATTTTAGCTAGAAACAATGGTTTGTCAGAAAACATAGGAGTGATGACAAACTGGGGCACATATACTGATCACAGGAGGCTGTGTGCAGCCCACTATACCAGCCCCGCCATCTCTGGATATAGGTTACAGGCTCAGTGGAAGAAGAGAGGCAGGAAAAATCTTAGCAATTTTTGTTTTTTTCCACTGTCAAACCAACCTCAAGACTTTGGCTTCTGGTGTGATGGGTGGGCTTGCTTTCATTTTGTGGGTTTGATAGCATTTGACTAATTATTTCTCTCAGCTGAATATCCTCTCACATGATAGTGACATAGGTAGCTTTACCACATATAATTCCTGTAATCCATGAAAGTCAAAAGAAGATACTTATTTTCAGATTAAATGCTGCTGACCTGATTAAGCCTCCTGTCTTGCTTCGGAGCCGAGGATAATGAGTTTGTCCAGTGCAGCAGCTGGTGGAAACCATGGGCTTTTTGAAGATGGTTCTGATCCGGGGCGCTGAGCTTTTATAATCATCAGATGCATCAAGTTAGATGTGTGCTCTGGAGCTTGTGTCTGGCTTTTCATTCTCTGTTCACTGTCGCATAGGTCATTCTAGCAGAGAAAGGGAACTCTGGCCCTCTTTGAATTTTCCATTGTTTGAAGGCCAGACACCATTTCTGCCAGGGATTTCACCTGAACAGAAGAAGCATGTGCAGGTGAAAGCTTGGGGGATGCTGAAGGACGAGAAAGAGGGGGAGCCCTGGGGAGAAGGGCTCTGAGTTGATGCTGGCACAGAAATGCTACGGGGCTGGTGGGGAGGATAGTATTTAACAGCTGCTGTCATAGCTGGCAAGAGAAGGAGGCTGAAAAATGAAATATTACACAGACTTGCCCGGGACTCTTGATAGAAAACCATTTCCCCCGTTGAACAGATGAGGTACATGCACAGTAATGTAATAAGAAAACGAGGCTCTGAACATGCCTTGCTTTTCTTCATTCTTATCTTCCCCTTCTTTTTCCTGAGTCTTCCATGCCCTCGTTCGGGCGTTAGCCTATGATTCTGCTAGGTCAGTGGGGCTTGAAGCAGGATCTATCGACTGTCCCGTCCCGCGGGACCTAGTTATTCGCGTGGCCCGAGGGGGACTTCACCTGAAAGTGAAACATGGGCGAGAGAAAGGAGCGGAGGCAAGACAGTGTTCTGATCAAGCCTCAAATTTTTATTTTTCGCAACCGCTTATATACAGAAAGAACAAAGGGGGGCAGGACTGCTGACGTAGGGAGGTACGTGGCGCGATGTCATTTGTCGCACCAATGGCGTGATGCACGTGGGGGTGGGTAGGGGTGGTGCCCTGAGTTGGCGCGCGCGGGCTTTTCGCGGCGCGCCCCATTCATCAGGAAGTGGGGCGCCCGGCGGGCGCTGGCGCGCACTTCGCCTTGGCTCCCAACAATCGACCATTCTGGAAAGGTAGGTATCTGGAAACCTGGACTCAGTCTTTGCAAGAGTCAGACTGGAATCCAGAATGATCTCTGCTCTCGTTTCTGCTTTGGATTAAGTTGTGTCCCATTCTCTGCGGTCTCATCTCATGATGTCTTCTCTCCTGTCCATCCTGAGGTAGACTTTTGTGTTGGCTGCAGGACAGGTTGGCCCCACCCCAGTGAATTAAATTCTGGCGCCCCTGTCTTCCATGTGTGAGAGAATCTGAGAACACTGCAGGGGATTCATAGGTCGGACATTTGATCATCAACAGCAAGAAATACCTTTCGTTTGAACTGGGTCTTTAGTTACCAAAGTGCATTCCCATTTTGTACTCCTGTGAGGATGAAACTGGGGTACAGGGTGATTAAATGATTTGCTGATGATCCCAAACTGAATAAGTGATGGTAGACCTCAACCTGTTTTGCCTTTCATGGGTCAGTGGGAAATAGAATTGGTTTTTTTCTTTTACTTGGAACTAGCTCGTTTTCCCTCAGGGACTGGGGTCTGGGCCAACTGTAGAATTCTGTGATTTTTGGACTGTGTATCCCTCACAGTCCCACAGACACTGCATCTGAGCCTGTGAGAGCTGGATTCCGATGAACACAGTGGAGGTCCCTCGTGGACCACAGTTCGTTATTTCACATGCACATCACATATTCTTTGATTAGAGTGTGTGTCCCAGAACATACCAGACCTGCCTCTGGCATAGGCCTGTGCCGAGAGTGCCCATCTCTGAAATGTGGAGGCTGCTGCATTGCTTCTGCTTGTCAAGATGGAGCCCTAGCCAAGGCTGTAATTGTTATCAAACATCTGAATTTGCTAGAGAGGCAGGAAGGGTGAGTGGATAATAACACCTTATATTCCTGTACAAAGTGTTATACTTTCCAGAGCCATTTAAATGTTGATTATCTCATTCTAACTTCAGAACAGCCTTTATTATCTCCATTTGACAGATGGGGAAAAAATGGAGACACAAAGAATTTGTCACTTGCTCAAGGTCACAGAGCAAACTAATAACTGTCTTTGCTTCTTGCTCTTTCCCCTGTGCTGGCCTTTTTTGGGGGAGCAGCTTTCTGTCCCCTGAAGTCAGGGGTGTTTGTCCCCTTCCAACATTTTCCCTGGATCCCTGCTTTTGAGATGCTGCAATGGGAAAGGGAGAATATTTCTTCTGTGGCTTCTCATATCTGCGAGACACAGTTCATGACAAATATGAAATAAAATGGAAATAGCTCCTGCTTCCTTTCCACATACATGAGCTGCGAGTCTGCCTCTGATGTGAGAGTCAGGCATGGAGGGGAGGATGGCTCTGCTGTCCCTTTCTTGGTCCTCCCCCCGGCCCCACCACCTTCCAAAGCTGGGAAGTGGACCTGGGAATACCAAGTGCAAAGCTCCAGTTAGCCAGGCCACAGTGTTCCTGCCACCTGGCTTATGCTTGGCTTCCCTGCAGATCCCATTCACCTCTTCTCCCTGTTCAACAAATATATTGGGGACCTACTCTGTGACAGGCCATCTACAAGGAGTGCTGGGGATGCTACAGTGAGTCACTACACAGTTCTTACTCTCAGTGAGTTCCCAGCCTGGTCCAAGTCCATCCTTGTCACTTTCCCCTGCATGTCACAACTTGGATATAAAGGGCCATCGGATGCCCCTTTTAAGTTTACCTGGGCAGAACAAGTTGCTCACTTAAGCTGGGACCAGGATCAGGACCATCAAGTGCCTCAGAGCACAACTGTGAGGTCAGTTGTAGCAGAAATGGCCAGTGTGTCCACTAAAGTCTCTTCCTTTTATTTCCTGGGCAAACAGCTTCCCTTATGGACAGATGTGGCCATGTGGCTAAATCCTGGCCAGGGGAAGGCAGATGAAAGAAATAAGTGCCTCTTCTAGGCCAGCCCATAAAGATCTCTTGGGGCAGTGCTTTCCCTCTCCATCGGTGTGAAGGAGCCAGTTGTCATCTTGGGGGTCATGGGTTGAGGATGGCAGAGTAACAAGGGGTCTCCAAATCTCTGCTGAGAGGAGAGCCACCCCTGTGTGGATGGGTGCATACAGCTAGGACTTCGACTGCATTGAGCTACTGAGATTTGGAGATTCACCTCTTTTCCTAATGTGCCGATTTCAGGGACAGAGATGCTGGCTTGAGTCAGGAACATGGAACCAGTCTGGACGAGACAAGTGAGATTGTGGAACTTCTTGGGCCGATTTTTCTGGACTGGTGCCCAGGCCTGAGCCACTTCTGGGTGTGAAAGCATAGGAGGTGAGGAACCCCCAGTCCTCACTTCCCAAAGAGAGAATTGGGCCTGAGGCCTCTAGGGACTGTCAGAGTTTGGCGGCAGGTGCTGGTCAGCATTTCCCTGGGCTGGGGCTAGCGCGCTAGGAGGCCCTGCAAGGCCAGGGTGGCAGCTGCTTTAGCCAGATTGAGACCTGGACACTGGGCTGTCAGCCTTCCTGGAGCAAGGCCAAAAGGCCGATGTGGTGGAAGATGGCCCGGCTCCAGTACCTCTTGACTTCTGCTTCGTTCCCCACACCAGCCAGCTACGTGACCTTGGACGAGGCCCGTCTATGGCCCTCAGCATGATTCTTTTCCTGTTCTTTTCCTGTGGGCTGAGTGTGGGCTAGATGATTTCAGACATTTCTGGGTGTTTGAAAATTTAAGTGCAGACTACACCTTAGTTGTTTCTAGGGCTCCTGGGCTACCGCATCCATCCCACCCCAGATTCCAAGGCTGTGAGTGTGTCTTAGTGTGGTTGCTGGGCCATGTTGTTGAATAGCACTTCTATTTTTCCCTATGACCCTAAATCAGAGGCTTCCAGCTTAAACAATTTAAACCCTCTTAAAAGAAATAGAAACTTCTCATTCCCAGTTTCTGCCTCCATGAACCTAGATATTATGGTCTCCTCCACCATCAGAGTGTGATGTCTCCTGTTTCCTCCAGAGAATTTTTCTTATCTCATAAACACACATACAGTATTGCCTCAGTGTCCGGCCCTGTATGCAGAGCTTTCTATACATTAGCTCATGTGATTCTCATAACACCCTGTTGAGGTAGGTACTGTCATTCTCCTTTATGACAGGTAAGAAAACTCAGGCCTGGAGAGATTAGAGAACATGCTGAGGCTCCCAGTTTGTAAGTGGGAAGACTGGGACTTGAACCCGGGGATCTGACTTCGAAGCCCGTGCCTTTCCTTGATCACTGTGATACGCAGCCTCTCCTAAGTGCTCCTTCACAGTCTGCATCCCCCAGAACCCCTAATAGGTTCTCCTGGGGGTCTTGCTCTCCTGCTTCAGAATCACTGCTCTAGATGGTTTGGTCTCAGCTGAATCCTAGGGAATTTACTTTTTAGCTCTGTTTTTTTCTGTAACATTTTCTGCATGTTTTCCTTCTTATGAAGTCTGTCTATAGATTAATGATTCCATAATCAGGCCGCAGGCCAGGACTCTCAGTCCTGAGAGGTGGCAGGAGAAGGCTCTGGACATTGTGGCTCCAGCATGGCCCAGAGTGTGCCTGGGGCCTGGGGAGCTGCTGTCAAAGGGATTTATAGCTGTTACTAACTGACATCTTGTTTTTGCCAGGACCGATC
Source organism: Cynopterus sphinx (assembly GCA_030015415.1). NCBI lineage: Eukaryota > Metazoa > Chordata > Mammalia > Chiroptera > Pteropodidae > Cynopterus > Cynopterus sphinx. The sequence continues at coordinate 32,976,233 of CM057383.1, read as the reverse complement.
AGCAAAGCCTGGGCCTGACTGAGATACCATTGTTTGCCACCCCCTGTTCCCAGGGCTGAGGCCTGCAGCCCCTCACCCCTACGGGATAGGGGTGTTTTATTGCCTGGCTGACAGGGCCCGACTTGTCTGCCAGGCTGAGTTAGCGGTGCTGGGATACAGGAGGCACTTGCCTTGTCTCCTCTCTGCTTAGCACTGGGTGGGAAAATCCCAGAAGGCAAAACCCAGTCCACCTTCTTGTCTGCGGCTCTTAGTGTTTAGCCTTCCTTCCAGGTTGTTGCTTTCTTCTTGTCCCCTCCCTTTACTTTTTTATAATTTTAAAATGAAGGGAGAGAACGGTTAAGAACACAAACTTCGCAGTCATGCAGACCACGTTTCAACGTGCAGCTCTGCTTCTTACTAGATGTATAACCTTGGGCTAAGTACATGTCCTCCCTGTGTCTCAGTTTTCTTTTCTGCAAAACAGACATGAAAAGAGTCCCTAGCTCATAGAATTATTAGACAAAAGTAATAAATAATGGCTATAAAGCACTTACCACAGTGCTCGGATGTAACAAGCAAGAGGCCGTGGACATCATGCCCGACCAGGAACAGGAACCAGGGCCAGATGCAAATCGCAGCTCCCTTAGTTGCTACCTGTCTGTGATCTGGTGTAAGTTATTTAACCTCTTTGTGCCTCAATTTCCTCACCTGTAAAATGGGCATAATTAAAGTCCTTATTTCACAGGATTGTTATAAGGATTAAATGGATTAGTATTTGTAAGGCACCCAGCAAATGCCTGACACCTAGCCAATGCTATATATTTGTTAAATAAAATATATAAGTGCTCAATACATGTTGACTATCATTTTAATTATTTTCTCAATATTCTTGGTAATGTTATCATAGCCCCTGTAGAGGAGGCAGGACAAATGCTATTATTCACTCTGCAGGTGAACGGTTAGGTGATGGGAGCAGATCCCCTCTTTAGTCCCACACTACTCCCTGCCTGAACAATTAAATCTCCTCACTGGTCTCCGTTCCCCCAGATATTCCTTTCAGCCTCTCGCCAGCCCACCTACTGCCTGACCTGTCCTCTAGACACCCAAATCTGATCATGCCATTACCCTGTTTGCAATGCTCCCAGTGGAGACGTGTCCTGCTGGTGGCCTCCAAGGAAGTCTCCCCTCCTAGGTAAGACTTATGAGGCTCTTTGGCCAATTGGCCTTGGCTGATCCCACCAACCTTTACAGTCTCTTCATAAGCTGTCACACTTCCTTGGCCTGGAACGGCCTTTTGCTCCTTCATCCAGCAAAGCCTTCTTTCAAGTTCCAGCTCAAATATTTTCTCCTCTTCCCTCTTAAAGAATGGATCTGGACCATCCTCCCCTGGACTCCCAGCCACATATCTCTAGAATTCCATTGTGTGGTACGGGTTTGTTTAAGAGATAGTCAACTGCTCCAGTACATTTCCCTTTCTTTGATGGGCAGGGACCATGCGTCATTTGTCTCTGTACTCGCCCCACACACCTACCTCCTAGAGCCCAGAAGTACATCTGGCACGTGGTACATGCTAGAAGATTTTGAATAGATGACTAATGATGAGAACTACAACACCAGTGCCATGTACCTCCAGGGCACGTCATGATCTCAGAGCTCTTATACCTTTGCACTTTTCTAGCACTGATCTGTGCTGATTTTTCAGTGCTGTCTTCAGGAAGCCAGCTGATTTCCCAAGCCTCAGTTTCTCTACCTGTAAATGATCTGCAGTCACCCTCACCCCAAAGATCTGGTAAAGGTGAAGTGGATGATTATAGAAGAGTGTGTTTGAACTAAAGCCCTGGACATACTGAGGGCATCATGGTTTTGCACGTCTTGCCCTTGGACTCCATAGCCAATCACCTTGCCACATGGGAATAGCCACAGCAGAGCACAAACTGGGGAGTGGTTAATAATGTGTATCTGTCTGTGCCCTACATGGTTGTGCAATGCCTGGTGGAAATGGAGAACTGTAAAGATGCATTATGTCCCATGTAGCTTCAAGGATATGTGTTCTCCCTGTGTATTACTTATCGAGAGGCCAGGCCCACGGGGAGTTGTCCAGTGCACAGGGGAACCCTGGCATAGGAAAACTCAGTATATGAACATCCAAATCAAGATAATAGTGGGGGGTCATTAATGCAATCAAGAATGGTTCTTCATTTGAAGAAAGGGTCCACAGGCTTTTATTTGTATAGGAACCCATGAATGTTTATGGGTTGAAAAATTAAAACCTGCATAATAAAGTGCTTGGCAAGGAAAGGGGAAGACAGAAGACCCTAACTGTGATATGAGTGTCCACTGTTGGTGAGTGAGAAACGAAGATAAAACACCTCTGAAAGAGCGAGTCTCTCTGGAATTAGATCTGGATTTGCAGGCGTTCCATTTGTAGGCGCCTGCTTCAGAATTAGGTCTGTGGTTTTAACAGAGGGGTCCCATACAATGACTGCTATTCCATAAAGCATTGGTTTGCAAAGTTTTTACATTTCTCCTCTCTCTGATTGCCTGCCCCCGCCCCCAAAGGGGGAGGTATCAACTTAAAGTTATGCTCTTTTAATTTTACCAAGTAAGAATTTAAAAAATAAATTTACTATTGCAATTATTTCATCAATGGAGCATTTTAATTTGATGACTGAATGAGCATTTCCTGAGAGCCAGTATGCTCCAAACACCATGCTAAGTTGTGGCTGTTTAATGGCAGACAAAACAGGCATGGCCTCTGCTCCAGTGGGACTTAGAGTGGGTGGGGGATCAACACGAAACAAGCCAACCAATAAGTGCACATTTTAAGAAGAAAAGCAGGGAGTTAAGATGAGGGTGAGGAGAGGAGGCTTGCCTTCCAGTAGCATGTTCAGGTAAGGCCTCTTTGTGGACTTAATCTAAGACACTGGGAGAGAAGGAACTGATATGGAAAGGGAGATAAGTGGTTCAGAGAGAGGAAGCTACATGTGCAAAGGCCCTGAGGTTGGAAAGGACTTGGTGTGCTCAAGATGGACAAGAAAAAGTAGGACAGGCATGTCTCAGAATAGAGGATGGCTCTTTAAATGAAATACATTCAGCATTATGAAAAACTCAGAATAATGTCTTTTCTGTCTTTCCTTTCTCCCTGGCCTAGTAAAAGGTTTTCTTGGCCCAGCCTGCTAAGTCTGTTAAAGAGGTCATGTCCTTTCCATGTAGGGAGTTAGACTTAGCAGATCTTCTCTGATTCAGGGCATGGGTCTTGAGCCTGTCCTGGAATCTCTTGGTGTTCTTGGAGTCTGATTTCTCTGTCCCTCAGAACCAAGGCAGACCCAACGCATTGGCCACTGGCCTGAGAGTATTAATAACTGTCATGTATGTGATTAAGCAGGTGCAGCCTTGTGGTTGGGGTGTTTGGGGTGAGTGGACAACCACAGGACAGCTCACCTCTTGGCCTCAGGGTTTCCAGCATTTGCAGGTTCCTCCCCAGGCTTTGTTGTTTTCCCAGAAACAGCCTGGAATTGTTCCCCTGCAGAAAATGAGACAGGGCTTCATAGAGCTTTTCCTCAGGCAAATGACACAAGGCTTTGAAGTGAATGAACGTTCACTCACTTAAATATTTTTCAGCGCTGACTGCATGCAGCTGTGTGTGTGGCACCATAAAAGCCTCTGGCCTATACTCCTTCTTCTTTTGTTCTGGACTGTCCCCAGGGTATTATTGGTCTTGTCACCTCTGCCAAGCTCAAGCTCCTGGTGGAAGGAGCTTCTCTTCTTTTGTTTTAATCCAGTGCCCCTTGACATCCCAGGTAGGTGCTAGTGAACCTTAAATCATGTCACTGGCCTTTTAGACCCGCAGGAAAATCAGTTAAAGGCATAATGGTTTTTCTCTATGACCGATTTTGTCTTTTTCTCGCTGAGGAAATCCCTGTCCTGATTTCATCCCCATTGTCCCTCATTGTCACAGAGCTTCTAAGGAGCAATGGACTCTTACCATCTCTCTCAATGACTTGGCTTCTTCTGGAATTTTCTATTAGGGTCTGTCTACTGTCTCCATAGAAACAGACTAGTATATTCTAAGGAGTTGAATCCCTTTCAGAAATAAATTCTGCATGGTGAAGGGATGAAGGAGGGGTGAGTGGGGAGGGGAAGACCATTTATGGATGGATTCTGAGAGCCCCTTGCCTTGTTTGAACCACGTTGGTCCTCACAGCCCTAGGAGGAATGCATTGTTAGCACCATTGTGGAGTAGGAAACTGAATCTTGGGAAGTAAACCCCCTTGGCTGAGGTCACTCAGCTTTTCGGTGGTAGAACCAGGGTCAGAACCCGGGTCTGTCATGTGTGTACATGACAACACGGTGCCTCATTTTCTCTTGAGCTAAGTGTTCTCACTGGCTCCTGGTGAATAATGAGGTGGGGTAGGGGTCGCTCTTTTTTTTCCTAATGTGGCCCAGGTCCTCTGGTTTCTCCCCACTTCTGTCTCTTGACACTAGTTCAACTTTTCTTTGTTTTTCCATTTCTCCTCACCACACAAACTGCCTTTCTCTGGTGACTCAATTATTTCCTCTCGCTCCTATTTTCGGGGCAGATGGGGTCTAATGGTTTGGAACAGGTTGGGCAGTGTTAGCTGAAGGAAAACTGAAGTGCACAAGGGCTGCCTTTATTGCTGGTGCTCCCTTTCTGTACCTCACCCCATGGGCCTCTCACCTCAAAACTCCCCAGCACCGCGCCCTTCTGGGGAGAGGCCCAAAGGTCTCTCTCCTCAGAGCTGTGTCCCACATTCTCAGCTGAGTCCCACCTGTCGAGATCCTATTTTAGTTTTTAACCAAGAATGTGCCTTTTGAAACCTGCAAACGCTTTCCCTCCCTTCTTTCTCTGTACTCATCATTCATTCACCCTCAGTTATTACACAAGAGCCCAGGCAGAACTAGAATCCTTGGAAAGAGTCCTTTCTCCGGCTTTCAAAGGTCAAGGCTAATGCCATGGCGACAGTCTGGCTGCCCCAACCTGTTCAAGGTCCTTGAGTGATGGATGGGGCTCCTACTGTGTCTACCTCGCTGTATAGGCTTGGCCCAGATGAGGATGAGGTAACTGCTGAAGGAGGAGCTTAATCCTTTTATTTGTCACTCAGAGTGCAGCTACTCTGGCTTCCAGGTTGTTTGTGTCTGTCTCTTTAAATAGGAAGGAAAGCTGGACCTGCGAGCTAAGGAGCAGCATTTAGAGACGAGCCATTTGGGAATCTCTATCTATCAATCAATCAGTGAATCAGCCATCTATCTATCTATTCATCATCTATCTTTTTCCATACATTTATCTACACATGGGCACGACTGTACACACAGGTACATGCATATTTTGATGTCTTTTGCTTACATAAGATAACCTATCCTCTCCTTATGCTTTTGGGCTATCCCTAAAGCATAACTCATGCTTTGCACATATCTGCAGGTTCCATGGAGCATGGGCCCCCTCTGTCTGAGTTCTTTAATCTGTGTTGACTTCAGGAAAAGAATTGTGAGGCTTTCCTAACAGCTTGTGTTTTCAATGGTAATGATAATATTTAGCCCACTGATGTAGTCTGCAGCTGATATGCATAGTCTTTTGCTTCTGCCCTGTGATAGGGTCTCTTGAGGGAAAGAAGGCAGCTGAGGAGCATGGTACCCACTGGCCTGGCTACTTCCACAAACTTATCATTAATTTTTGAGCAATTGAGAGGCAAACCCTGGAAATGGCTTCATGCGGCTATTTACTAAGAGGGCCGAGGACAGGGCAGAGAGGCCCACTGTCACCAGTTTGCTGTCTGGGTGACTGGCCTTGCCCCAGGTTGTATGTCTTATAGACACTAAAGGAAAGACTCCTTTTGCATATGTAAGCAGAGCTATGCCCCTTGCAGAGGCTAATAGCTGGTTGGCAATATTTCTTTCAGGGTGGTATTCATTCCTTGTTTTGATAAATTTACCAAGATTCTCAGCCTTGCAGACCAAGACCATGAGTTTATAGGGTTCCCAAGCTCAGCTCGATTGGCATTTTGGGCCAGTTAATGCTTTGTTATGAGGGCTGCCCTGGACATTGTCGTATGATTTAGCAGTGTCTTCGGTCTCTACCCACTGGATGCCATAGCACCTCCTCCCCTGTTGTGACAACCAAAAATGTCTCCTGACATTACCAAACGTTACTCTACAGGGCAAAATGCCCCAAGATGAGACTCACTAGGGAAGAACATGAGAGAGACTCTAGCTGTTTGGGGAGACTGAGCAGTAACTGAGTGTTTGTAATTAATTTATAAACTCAGGGTGCCAGTTCATCAAGTTACAAGGAGAATTGAATGTTCTGCCAACTGGGATTCTAGGGTCAGTTCACCATCCTGTTCTAGATCTGGAGGCAGGCTCTGCAGAAAGCCCATCTCTGATGCTGGAATCAGAGACAGGAAAATTAGTTCAGTGATTTCACTGTCTAATCTGGGGTTCTAAGGAACAGGAACAAGGCTGAGAATCATGGTAAATTTAGTTCTATGAGATGTTACTGGTTGTTCCATAAAGAAAGGCTTCTATGGTCAAATGAGTTAAGGAACGTTGAGCTAAAAGTTATTTCAGAGCTTATCAGAGCCTTTAATTTGCTAATATGGGGTTACATCTCTCCTCATGTTGCCCAAATGTATTAAAACTTATGCTGCATCTCTTGAGACTATATTTCACAGTCTGAAGTTTGGAAAAATGGTTTAGTATCAACAGGTGGAGAAGGCCTGAGGCATCCATCCTCACCATAGGATACTTCCATCTGGGCAGTGATGGGCTGGGTAATGTCATTGTATGCTGGGACTTCCCTCCTCCTTAGGTCTCTGCTTGTTCTCTCCCCCTCCAACCCTTTCCAGTCCTACCTCAGCCTCCAATTTTTCTGAGCTCATGTTGGTGTTTAATCTGATCGAGATCCTGTCTAAGTGATTGACTTTGCTTATATTAGCACTGACTCATTTTTGTGTTGATCTTACTGTTCTATTTACAGAGGGCAAACTATATTTCTAATTATTAAGGTTTTTTTTTCTTCAGGAGGATATCAGGGTTAGGAGAAGTGTAGGAAGGTGCTGCCCGTGAAGGACACAAGCCACCATAGCTGGGAGCAAGCACTTTTCCATCCCTCTGGAGGGTTGAGGTAAAGCGAAGTGGACACACTGTCATTTAAACCTGTCGTTTGGTGAGAGAACTAACTACCTGGGAGGTCCAAGACCTGATATTCCTCTTAGAGATCTAAGGATACTCTGGAGACCCCCTAGGATCTGCTTGGGGAGAAATACTGGGGGCCCTCTTATATAAATGAGTGAGAAGCTTATGACCTTGAAAGGTACCAGGATATTGAGACGATAAAATTCATGTCTGAGATAGAAATCTATGGTATTTGAGTGAATGGATTCTTAGGTATGTCCCTGCCCACTAAATGCCAATGATTCCTGCTCACTAAAAGCCAGTAGCCCTCTTCGCCTACACTCATTTACAAATGTTCCTTTACAAGAGCATATTGTCCCCTGGTGAGACCAAAACTTTATGTATTGATTCATGCATCATTAATTTATTTACCAAATAAATGCACATGGTAGTTAAGGTAATTTCTGCCTGTCAACATAGTTGGGAAGAAGATTGGTCTATCTCCTGCATGCCAGCACCGTGCTTGGCACTTAGGATCGTTATAGCAGTTTCTTCTCAGAAAAATCCTGAACTAGATGGTGTTGGAAGAGCAGGTTTCTGCCTACTCTGTGTTTTAGAAACAAGGAAACTGAGGCTCTGTAACTTGCCCAAGGCAAGCCAGCTAGTTAGGAGGCAGAGCAGAGATTCAGACCCATTTTTACTGTTCCATGTTGCCTTGGGGAAGCAAGACACACCTACAAGGAAAGTTAGTAACAACAGAAGTTGCATAATCCAGGACAATAATGCAGTGGATGTGTCATAGGGGCAGTGTATGATGCAATGCTAGGTGACATAGAAAAACTAGTTTTCAGGGGAGATCGGAGGATTGAGTTCTCAGAGAGCTGGGTCATCAGGAAGATTTGGTGGAGGAGGTGGGTGGGGCTTGCAGGAGAGCCTGAAGATAGAGTCTGATGGGCAGGAAGCAGCAGAGTTGTTCAGATTAATTTCTAAAGAAACAGAAGGGACGTGAGCATCTTTCATTCTTCTGAACTAGTGATTCTCAAACTCCTGGGTCTCAAAACCCAAATTTAAATTATTTAAATATTTAAAGATTATTGAAGACTCCAGAGAGTTTTTGTTTCTGTGGGCCATAGCTGTCAATATTTACCATGCTAAAATGAAAACGGATACGTTTTTAAATTAATTAGCTAAAAATAAACCAATTACATATTAACATGAGAGCATATTTTTGTGAAATGTGATATCATTTTCCAAAACAAAAATCTTAGAAGCATGGCATTATTTTATAGTTTTGCCAATCTCTTTAATGTCTAGCTTAATAGAAGTCAGCTGAGTTCTTCTATCTGCTTCTGTATTCAGTCTGTTGTGTAGCACACGTTATATAGCTCCTAGAAACTTCACTGTACACCCCTGAGAGCATAAGAGACCAAAAAACATGTGTTTGTATTATTATGAAAATAATTTTGACCCTACAGACCTACTGAAAAGGTCTAAGGGACGCCCAGAGGTCCCCGGACCACACTTCAGGAATCACTGCTATGACCCAGTAGAACTTAAACATAGGCAGAAGAGGATGCCGAACTTGGGATGATGGCTTGGGTGGGACTCCCTTGGGAAACGGGAAGAAGAAAGAAAGCCGATGGGGCATCCTTTTACTTCCTGGAACGTTTGCGTGGTCTCCAGTCCGAGTGGACTAACCAGGTGTGATTCAGTGGTGGTGACAGAGCTGGCCTGTTCCATATCGCGTTGTAATCTCACATCCTGTGTGTAACAAAGACACCTCGTGGCTCTCCTTATAGAAACCCAGGAATGCATTGTTATAGGTGAGAAGGTAAGTTAATAGCATATGCTCCATTTGCTGGCAGTGGGAAACAAATGGAGTATGAGAGGCCACTTCTTCCCTCTTGGAGCTTTCAGTCCACGTGGCTTACACATGTGGTTGTTCAGCCCTTCAGATTCTTGTTTTAAAGCTGTGAATCCTCTGTGTTAAAATATGTAATGGGGGTAGAGAGGCCCTTGTGAGCCCAGAATCCAGTTCACATGTGTTTCCAAGGTGGTGCTTAGAGAGTGCCAGCAATGGGCCCCAGGAATCTTCCACAGCCTGAGGTTTAAGTGTTAATTTTCAACACAGATGTGCTTCTGGGCTTCTGGGCTCTAGGTTAAGTGTGTGCTGCTTATTGCTCCTCATTGGGAAGGTAATGTCCTTTTTCCTAGCAAGTGTGCCTTGTGGATGGTCCTGATTCACCATTCACTCTGCCCGCTGTGGATTTTCTGCTACTCAGGACAGCTCGTTGGTTTTGAGTTTAACATTCCAACATATGTTCTTTTAATTTCTTCATGCTGTGATGATATGGCCTGCCTTGCACTCTTTAGGAGATCCCACTTCTAGTTCTTGTTTTTGAGTAGCTTAAATCGTCTCGGATCTCCAATTAGCACTGCCTGGCTTCAGATTCTGGACAGGGTGTTGGAGTCTCCACTGCAAGGTGTGATTCTCAAGATATATTTTTCTTATACAAAACGATAGTTTAAGGAATCAGATATTTCCTGGGAGCCTTTGGCTTCTGACACTATTGTCTTGTGCTTTCAGCCTTCCTGTTTAGCCAGTTGACATAGGGCCTCGTAGAGTGGATGTGGGTAGTGAAAGGAGATTGGAACTGAATTCCAGTGCTGACTTTGCTGTTTGTTAGTCGGATGGCCTCAGGCATGCCATTTAACCTTTCCGAGTCTTACCTTCCTCCTGGGAAACAAGAATAAGTATGTATGTGAAGGCTTAGTGTTGTCAAGCTGTATCAGTTTTAAGATTCAGCCTTGGAGTTTTTATTAATAGACCTGCCATTCACTGAGCGAATTGTCTAGGCAAAGATGTATGCCTGGATGTAGGGCATAGTCCCTTATCTGCCCAAGGTGAAATTCATTATATATGACTGGGTGCAGTTAATCTTTATGAGGCCAAAGGTGCAGTCTTCTCCTGAGAAGAAAATTAAACGTGTACTCAGAATGGTGTACTTACCTGTTTAGGCCATAGTAATTTATTCATTGTGAGCCGAGTGCAGGGTAATATGGGAGATAAAATAAAATCATTTGGAGGTGCGTTCATAAGTAGATGTATATTGAGGACAGAGATCAAGTGATGGCAAGAGGTTCTGCATGTTCAGTGAGCTCAGAACAGTAAATGCGAATGGGTCTCCATAATGGGAGAGACCAAGGGGATGCAGTATTATCATGATCCAGGAGAAATGGAGGCTTGAACTCTGCCTTAAAGTATAAGAGGATTTCACTGGGAGAGAAGGCAATCTCAGTGGCTTAGAGGACTCATCCAAGCTTTTGTGTAACATCTGTCATTCCACTCGGAGGTGCTGGCTATCATTTAAAGCCTGACGACTCTGTTATTTTTTTTCTTTTTCTTTTTTGCTATTGAAGTGGTCTTTGTCTCTGGGCTCTACATTTTGGGCACATATTTTCACATTGTACCAGAATTCTGGGGAGCCAAGAAGGATGTCGTAGAGGCTTAAATCCTCACTGGTTTAAACTGGCCCGAGGGGGGCTGTTTTGTGTGAACACCATGTTTCACTCTATGTCTAAGTGTAATTTATAGAGTGTGACTTCAGTTCTTTCTGAAAGCCTTTTGTGGCCCATCAAGTAGGATGACAGGTGATTAACTGTTCTATATAAATTAAAGGTACTATCAGTTTTGACTTCTAAGGGCAAAGATTCAAGGTAAGAGCAAGAAGAAATCTCTTCCTCCTGATTTTAAGTGAAACTTTTAAAAATAAGACCCTAATTGTCTGCCTGGTATCTAGATGGCCAGAAACTTTTCTGAAGTGTCTGGTCTAGCAAACCAAAGAATAACAAACAATATGAGCAATGTCAGTTGTGGTTAACCACCCCTTTCCCCACGAGCACCCCTCCCCCAACCTTCCCACACCCTAACACTCTCACTCTTCATGTGATCCTGTTGTGCATGTAGCTTCTTTGATGGTGGTGAATGGGCTACTGAGTGTCGTTATGTTACAGTTGTAATACCCACATTACATGTTAGTCTTTACCTCTTAGTCACGGACTTCTAGAATATCCAAGCTAGAAGGAATCTTAATTATAAGCCCCTTGTTTTATGAATTGGGGAACTGAAAACCCAGGTCGCCTGACTCAAGTCCAAGACAGTCTCTGTTCACCAGTTCATGTTTTTTTTCAGGATCTCAGGAAATAATAACAGCAACTACCGCTTATAGAGGCCCCATGTTATGTGCTTTTTACACATCGTGTCCTTTATTTCTTGTAACGACTGTTAGAGGGAGGCATTATTTTCATCTCCCCTGTAAGGTTGGAGAGGTTGAGCAATGTGATTAGAGTCAAATGTTAATAAGTAATGGGGTGGAGATTTGAACTGAGAATGGAGTGACTCCAGAGCACTGGTTCCTAACCATTAAGCTGTGTCACACTATGTTTCCCAAGTTAGGCTTTCTCCCTGCTCTCATTCCCCGCCCCACTTTCACCCCTTTCTCTTTTCTCCTCTCTCACTAGGAACCTCTCTTTCGTACTGTGGTACAAAGGTAGGATTCCCACCATGAGGACTCAGGAGCCTGGGCTGCTTCCCTTGGAGCCTTTTCTGTGGTACAGAATCTTTATCCTGAGAATGCAAAGGGTCTGATACCATGTCACCGATATAAGGGTTTTTGTTGGGTTCCTTTAGGCAGCCAGGGCAGCGGAGGGCATAATGCAGTTCCTTCTTTCATTGGCTTATGGGAGACTGAGAAAGAGAGGGTGGAGAAAAAGTAGGTGGAAGACTCCCTGAAACCCATCCTCAACTCAAGCACATGCCTTCTTAGTGGGTGTCAGTTGCAGCATCTTTATTGTCAGAGTATGTCCCCAATGTGGACAGTTATGTCCATGCAATTGTGGTGCCAGGCTCTATGACGGCTTCTGTCTGCATATGCATCTGGGTCTCTCCCTTTCATGCTTTTCTCTCTTTTTCTTCTCCCCTCCCTGATGAGGTGGCCTGAAAGCTGTTACTCAGACCCTGTGAGGCTATGATTACTGATTTCTGGTTTATGCAAAGTCTTATATGGCATTGAGGGGATCTGCATACTAAGGATGCAGCTGGTTTTGAATCTGTGCTATAGATTCTGAGCTGTGCCAGAGCCTTCATTCTCCTTGGGGGCTTGTTTTTCAAATTTAAATAGAAACTATTCCTGGGGACCTTGGTAGTCTCACTGATCAGGCTGCATGCTGACTGATGCAGTCCCGAGTAGGGGCTGAGGGATGCTTTGGTCATCCTTTACAGGAGAAAGACTGGTACCTTCAACTCATCCCAAGGGGAGCAGACTTGGCAATGGCTTAGGAACCTACCAGACTGAAAGTAGGGTTCTAGAGAGAAACAGATCACTATGGAGAAGATCTTTGGTCATGGGCACATTGTATTTTTTAAAAGGATATAGGGTCTTAATTTTATAATTCAAAAGACTGACGAGAATGCATGCTTTTGAGTTCCTTTGTTAACCTCGGTTTAGAAAAGAGGAAGATAAGTGAAAACCACACATCAGAAGAACAACACTGGGGTACAGTCATGTTGCCAAGGACACCGAACCTGAAGAGCCGTTGGGGGCTTAACAGAGCACAACACATTTTTAACTGTCAAGCACTTTCATTGCTACAAGTCTGTTTTCTGTGTCTTAAGAGATGCTTCTCTCAAGGAATAGTTTGGTTTAGGAAAAAGCAACTTTGTGTTTCTGCCCAACAGATCATAGGAGACAGACAGCTATTATTTGTACAATATTTTAAAAATAAATATTTACATTCATGGAACATGAAAATAATATTTCCTGGATTTACCTGAAAGGAACCCAAGTCTCCTTTAGTGTGAAACAGCACATGGAGGCTACTAATGAAAATCTCGAGGTGAAGGAAACAGGAATGTGGAAAATAGTGAGAGTTTGGCTGCTTTCTAACCAGAGAGAAATCTCAGGCATAAGACAATTGCTGGAGACTAGTAAGAAGATGGGTTTTAAGGCAGTTGATGACTGTGATTAGTTAACATTCACCTTTGCTTTTAGAGAGGTGGATGGTTATTTTAGCTACTGGCAGGTGAGCAAGGGATGGTGATCTCCTGTGGTTTAAGGATGGAGACAACTTGCTGAAGGGTTTGCCTGACTTTCATAGCTCAGCATCTTGGGCCCAGAGTGTTCACCTAGAGTGAGCAGCCCCATGCCCTGTGGTGTCCTGGTCAGTATTTTAGGATCATTAGTTCTATGGCTTATGTGGGCCTGATCTATCAATATGTGGCCTGGGAGAGATACTCAAGGGGATGGGGAAATGGAGTATTACTAGAGTAATAAATATCTGTCTGGAGACTTTTTATTAATGAGTCCCTTCCTTTTAGGGTTTCTTTTTTTTTTTCTTTTTTAAATTGTGGTAAGCGCACTTAACATGAGACTATAATTTTTAAGTGTACAGGACAGTATTATTATCTATAGGTACAAAATATTGTATGGCAGGTCTCTAGAACTTGCTCAACCTGCGTAATTGAAACTCTTTACCCACTGAACAGCAGCTCCCCAATTCCTCCTTCCCCAAGGCCCGGCAACCACCATTCCACTTTCTGTTTCTATGAGTTTGACTATTTTAGGGACCTCAGATAAGTGAAATCATACAGAATTTGCCCTTCTGTGACTAGCTTATTTCATTTCGTATAGTGTCCTCCAGGTTCATCTATGTTGCTACATGTGGCAGAATTTCCTTCTTTTTAAGGCTGAATAATATTCCAATGTATGTATGTTTCACATTTTCTTTACCTTTTCTTCTGTTGATGGATATTTGGGTTGTTTCCATATCTTAGCTATTGGGAATAATTGTTTTCCTTCCTTAGTTCTCACATTCATTTTATTGATGAGAGAGACTCAGAGATGTTAAATGTCTTGGTTATGGAGTAGTCACTGGGAGACCTAAGTCTAAAAATCCAAGGTCTTCTGAACTCCTGGATTTTTCTATTAAGCAGGCTGCCATCTGTGATGTAAATTAAGCATTAGAGAATGATCCCCCATCCCAAAGAGGGTCTGTTCTGCCTTCCACCACAGTCCTTGAAATTTCACTTTTAGAAAGTCTTTTCTGAAACTTAAACCTTTTAATGACTAGGTTAAAATACAGATGTTCTAGAGAAGGATCAGACTGTTTTGTCAGTCATTTGAACATTTTTACAAGTGAAATTTTTAAGAGTGTTACCCGCAACAAACTATAATTAGAGGGGAAGAGAGAATAGGGGGTTCCTAGACATCCCAGGGTAGACAGAGGGCTCCACATGGGGAGGCTGAGGACAGACATGACTCAGAAATTCAGGTTTTTCCATGGGTGAGCCTCCACTGGCATTGCAAGTACATTCCACCCAAAATCACATGTCAAAATCTTTGGATATTTGAGGTTCTTTGTATATTGGTATCAACTCACAAGACAGTCTTATGCTTCAGAGTACCTGTCCTACAACCAGAAGAGTACTGAATAACCAAATGCAGTGTTTTGGGCCATTGGCCATGTTATTTAGGCATTGTGTTCCTCTTTGGGAATGTGTTCAGTGTTGGAAGTGAGCAAATGTCTGTAGCACAATAGCAGCTTTATGGTGAAGCTGGAGAGGCAGGCACACTGGAGGGCAGATGAGGTGCCCTGGTCTAAACACTCTTGACCTTCCTTGGAGCAGCAGGACTTCCAGCTTGGGCCTCTAGTACATGTTAAGATGATCCCTGACCTGGAGTGTTATGGTGGGTGGTGTGATGCACGGACCCCCTACAAGCTTGAAGCAACCATTCCCCCTGCTGCTGAGGGTGGAGACTGCCGACTGCTCACAGTTACCGCAGTCTCCTCTCCCTAGGCGATGGCCCTCAGCTGAAGAGAAACTTCTTGAGGGCCTAAGGTCATGTGCATCTGTAGGGGTGGCCTGCATGGAATGATTGGCTTGTGGGGAATTAAAAGACCCTGATCCTTTACCCCAATTTGGGACAACTCTGAAAGGTCATCCTCCCTGTAGAGCTCCCCTTAGGACTGGATAAGACCGACTTTTGTGGCTGTGTCATGTCCAGCTTCTTCCTCTGCCCCATCCTACTTCCATCACTTCTTCTGCAGAGGTTGTTGCTGAGAGCAGAACCCAGTAAACCTCTGCACACATCTCCATCTCAGAGCTGGCTTTCCAAAAGCCCGACCTGTGACACTAGGCCAGGGCAGCCTCTGGAGGAAACAATAGCCATGTGGGTGATCCCTCGGAGTCCTAGGGACAGATGTGACTGCAACACTGTGAGATGGTTTGAGGTCAATGACACGGCTGTCTGCTACATCTCTCACCATCACATGTTTATATCTTTGAGTTAAAGCTTGTCATCCTTCCTGCAGCCAATCCTTTGGCTTTTTGCATTTCTCAGAGATTGTCACTTCAGCTCAAACAACTGTCTCAGAGCTATTCGGTTCCTAAAAAGAGCAATCTAAAGACATGAAGACATAAAAAAAGCTGCAAGACATGTGAGGCAGTACATTTTGGGGCTAAAGACAGAGACTTTGGATCAAACTTTACTTAGGTTTGCCACCAGCTCCCCATGTGTGAGTTTTGGTGACCATGGACAAGTCATTTAATGTCTCTCAGTGCCCCAGTTTTGTCACCTGTGAAATGGGGTTAATAATGGTGTCTACCACATAAAGTCGTTTGGCAGATTAAGTGCCTCTAAAGCAATAACAGGGTGCCTGGTACATACCTATGTAAGCACTGGTTCTTAGAAGATTAATAGGAAAGGGACAAGAGCTCAGGAGAGATGGAAAGTAGCAGAAAAGTCAGGTGTTGGAGGCACCAAAGAGAAAATAACTCTTAGAACATGAACATTTTCTGCATTTTCTCCAAAGATGCTCATGGAGATGAAGGAGGAAGGGAGGCCGGACCCTGATCCTGGGGAGCATGGTCAAGGAAAAGAGATGCTACTCATAAGGACCAGGGCTTGGATTCTGATGCTAGGATTTAGGGGGTAAAGAAGGAAACTAACACTAAATGGGTACCTACTGTGTGCTAGGTGCTGTGCTAAGTCATTTCATGTACTGCTTCATTTATTTTTTACCATATCCATTTGACATATGCACTTTCATCCCTGTGTCGTAGATGGGAGACTAAGGTTGTGAAAGATAAGTCACCTTTCCAGGGTTAGAGAGCTATTACGTGACACGCAGGGTTGGAAGGCAGGTCTGTGTGACAACACGACCCATGTTCCTGTGACTAGATCATATTCCTTAAAGCACTGTGCTTCAGCACTGTCATGTGTCAGGGCTGGAGGGGCATGAAAAGAAATCAGTTGCCTACATATAAATTAATCTGTTAGGCAAATTAATTTATAGGCCACCACCTCCAGGAAGTCTTTCCTGAGTTCCCCTGCCCTGGAGTTGACCCCTTGCTCTGACTTCTCTGACACTGTCTGCATCTCCATCAATTTTAAGGCTCCTCTCCCTTCCTATTAGATGTCGTGTTTATGTTTGGGGCCATTCTGACTCCTGTTACAGAGTCAAATTTCTGGAAAACAGAAAAGGCTGAACTTCTTCTATTATCCTGCACATTGCTCGTCTCCAAGTATCCTCCAGTAGATGTGCAGGAAGTTTTTTATGGAAAGAATGAAGGAGTAGGAACACTAGAGGGTGGTGGATAAGTGACTAGATGCTTTAGAAATACAGTGGAGATAAGGATCATTTTGGTGAAGGTGATCAGGGGAGACTTCCTGAGGAGGTGAGGCCCTAACCTAGATCTTGGGGAATGGGAACGATTGGGGATTAGGTAGGGCAGAAGGACGAGGGTCACAGTCATTCTGATGGGGAGATGGATAGTTGTTACCTTTGTGGGGGGCAGGCAGGTAGGTAGTTGTCAATTGTGTGTACCCTTTCTTTCTGCATGCTGAGGGCCAAACGTGATGACCAGTGTCACTCCTGAAACACAGGGGGCTGGACAGTTCCTAAGGGAGTGTGGATATGCCAGCTCCAATGTGAGACCAAATGCTCCTCCTACGCAGCTGTCTTCAAAATGAAAGCCTGATGGGAGGTGGGTGAGCAAGCGAGCATGAATTACCCCTGGCCCACGTCTTGGCTCGCTTACAGGCTGCTGGCTTGCTTGAGCTTTCTCTCATCTTTTAGATAAATTGGGAACTCCCAAATACTCTTCGTGGAATTGTCTCTGCTTCCCAGCCTGCCTTGAGCCTGGTTGAATCAAGGCCTGCCAGCCCTGGAACATTCTGTGTTCTTCCTCAGAATACTCATATATACATCACCTGCCCACCCTTTATGTGGGGTAGTCCAGGAGGCAGGGCAGGACGCAGTGTGTCCATCCACATGGCTGGCGATAAAGGCCCAACATGATTTGCCCAAGGCCCATGGCTCTTCACCTTGGCTTCCTGGTGGAGTCCTGCTGGTTCCTCCTCTGATCTCCTGGCTCCTTTTCTGCTTTCAGGGGCATCTCTTCTTTCATCCCTGATATGGAGATGTTTCCCAGCATCTGTCATTACTGGATCTTCTTCTCCCTTGGAGCCATAACATACACAAAAAGTCAGGGTTGGAAGAGTCAAGTCCAGCCAGGTGCCTTCTGCCAATTCCTCCCACCATCCTCTCCCTCGGAGGTCCTCCACGCTCTGCTCAGAGTCCCCATCTGCCTCACAGTTCTTCCTTTCCTTGTTCTGGATCCCAAGACTTACTCTGTCTGCTAAGTTGTTCACTCTTCCAAATGCTTCTTGGACATCTCAACCTGGATATTAATTACCCCAGCATCCCAAATTCAACAAATCCAGAATGAACTTAAGATGCCTCCCCTAACCTCAGCTTCTTTTCTTGACAATAACACACCTCTCTGTTCTTTTGATGTCCATGGCCGGACCCCTCTGTCTCGTTCCTTTCCCCCTTGTCCTCAGTACTTCCTTGCAAGTGCTAGCTCTTGTTTCCCGACAGCCTCTTGTACCACACTTTCCCTTTCTGCAGTCCTGGCACAGGCGCCTGTAACTTTTTGCCCAGACTCTTGTGGTTTCCTCTTACCTGGCCTCCTTGCTGCCAATTGTGCTCATGTTCAGGTTCAGCCTACACATTATTACCAGATTTATAGTTTTAATTATATTAATTATAATCATTAATTGACACAGTTTTAATTATGTTATTTTTCTGCTCAAATCTTTGCAGGTTTTCTCTTTGCTTTGGAACTGAATAATGACTTCTGGCCTAGCAGCTAGACTCTTCTATCATATTTACTCAGTCTTTCTGACTCAGTTCCTTCACTTGTAGATTAACTACACTTTGACCAAAGCCTTATTTGCTGTTTTCTGAGTGAGCTCATTATTTTCTTCCTTTATGCCTTCCTTTGCTTCTGCCCTGCCTTACCCTATATGCCCTTCTCCTTCTCCTCCACTGTTTGGAATCTCGTCCATTCTCAAATAACGCATCTTTAAGGATCTACTGATTTTCCCAACCAGATGTGTTTTCTCTTTCCTTTGAATTGCCTTTATGAAAGAGACTGTATCTTATTAACCCTTATATCACTACAGATCCTAGCCTTATACTTTGTTCCCAGGAAGTATTGGCTGAACCCTGCTGGATATGAGCATCTTGGGAAGAGCCAGCATGAGTTTCTAAGAAGGCCAGCTGATGCTGTAAAGTCTTAGATGTTTGTTGTCTTATGTATCATAACAAATGCTTGGCCTCAGGCCTTAGAGTTATGGGAAATTAAGATGTGATAGTTCTTAAAGATGCAGGATTAGGAATCATATTTGGGTCCTGTACCAGCCCAGGAATAGGTAGAAACCAAGTTGGATTAGGGTGCTTATAGAATGTCAGCATGTTGTTGTGTTTGTCCCTCCAGGCTGCTGTCTTCTGGCTGGATATATTCATAGAACAGTTTTTCCCATGTGGTGCAGAAATGGCTTAAATTCAACTATTAATATTTTAAGAACCCACAGAATGACAAGATAAGGTGTCTTTCCTGATAGCTTCAGCAGAAGTCACTGGCAGAGTCTATTCTTGAGTTCATCATTGTGGCCAAAGAGACATTGTGCTCTGATTAGCTGGGTCAGGGCCTCATTAGACAGAAAAGGAAATTGTGAGCTTCAGAAAGACTAACTCAAGATCACACAGCAGACTGAAGTACATGTCTCCTGACCAAATTTCATGTTCTTTGAATTACCTTAAGTTGTTCTGGACAAACAATGTCTTTTTATGTCTGTGTGTTGGCCCTTTTCAGTTTAGGAACAGCCCTGGACCCACTTGCAAAGGTAGCAGATTGCATCTTCCTTTTTCTGGATCCTTTTGGGCCTATCTGAGGACTCAGCTAATGCCCAGTTCCTTCAAATCCTTTTTCTTCCCATCCTCTTTAAAAACCTGATACTTAGCTCAAAGTGTATGCCAAGTGAAAGAAACCAGACTCAGAAGGCTACATACTGTTTGATCCCATGTATATGGCATTCTGGAAAAGGCAAACTGTAGGTTTGGAAAACAGATGCCAGGAGCAGGGTAGAGTTGGGGGACTGACCACAGAGGGCCATGGGAAAAAATTTTAAGGTAATAGACTGTTTTATAACTTGATTGTGATGATGTTTACAAGACTGTATGTATTTGTCCAAATTCACAGAACCATACACTAAAGAGGGTGAATTTTACAGCATATAAATTATACCTTAATAAAAACAACAACAAAAATCCTTGAACTTAGGTCCTATCAGGCCCAAGTAACAATGGATTTGCATTTTAATGAGCATCAAAACTCCAGGTTGTGATAAAGTCAGTAACTTTGAGATACTACCATTATCTAAATCAAGAATAAAAAACCACAAAGATTTATAGTCATTCAAAAATACTTAGTCTCGTTCCCTGGGAAGTGAACAAGCCCTGCCTGAGCCCAGTAAACCTCTTTTGCTGCTTTTGCTGTTGTTGCAGTCTGACTTAAGCAATGAAGCTGTTCTCAGCTCCCCTCCCTTGGGCTGAGTCAGGGGTGGGGGTTGGTGCTCCTCCTCCTCTGCCAACTGATGAATTCTTTAGGACCTATTGGATTCCCCTTTCTCTCTTCACATTGCAAGTCTTCCTCATCTAGCCTTTCTGTCCTTGGCTCCGGGAGCCTCCCTAGGGACGGTCTTTTCTGTCTTTTTCATGTAGTCTCTGAACGCCCTGTTCCCTCAAATGCCTCCCCAGTCACTTCTCGCTCATTTCATTACAATGTGGGCATTTTCCTTTTTCATTCTTGTCTGATTATTCACTTCTGCACCTCCAAATGTTTTGATGTCTCCCTGCCCCACCCTAATTCTCATCTCATACCACACTTGTTCAAAGGTACAGCATGACAAAGAGATACTGCATAATACATACAGTGATTTCTGAAGTTTGAGTAGCCTCAATGAAAGTCTCAGTTGTAAATATCTACCACATTTTTTTTATTTAAAACGTCTGATTAAATATATATGCATATTACATATGTGCTGCAAACATTTTAATTGTTTTCTGAACTCTCGAAAAAAAATGTTGCTTATCAATCGCGGAAAGTAAAATAAAGAATGCTCTGGTGGTACATCGAGGTGTCAGGAAGCTGGCTTCAGCAATTCCAGAGGGGATCGCCGCTCTGTGTGCCTGCAGAGGAGCCATTAATTAGGGAAGCAGGTTTGCGCTAAGCTGCAGGTAAGACTAGTCTCAGGCAGACAGCGTATGTTCACCACCTAGAGGATGTTTTCAGTGCGTTGAAAATTCAGATTGAACAACCCTACTTGTAATAAAACTCCCAAGAAACATTTCCTGGTGGTGGTTTAGAGTTTGTTTTTAGCCTACTCAGGTCTGACACTTTCTGGCTTTAAGTTTTATGAAAACACCTCATCTGTTTTGGGGACTGAGAGAGGGCCTTGAGCCCACTGGGGATGAAGGTCAGGGTCTGCTGGGCCAGATAGTGCCAGAAGAATGGGGCCTGGCTTCGGCAAAGAGAGAACAAGGGCTCCTCTGGGGGAAGCCAGCACTGCCCTGGCTGAAGGAGGCCTGCTCTCCTGCTCTGACCTGGTCCCCGGCCAGGGTCCACCCATCAGGTCACAGATCTTGCCAGCCCAGCTCAGCCCAGCCTAGCAGATGGGCATGTGCATGTTTTGGGCTGGTGCCCAGGCTGAATGGCACTGTTGACAGGCTGTGGGCTGTGGTCTCAAAGGATAGGTTCAGGAGGGAGCTCGATGCTAACTAATACAGCCTGTGCTGGATTACCTGGGAAGGCTGCCAGCACAACAGCCACTGTGGCCAGAGAAATACAACAGGGCTCTGCTGCTGCACAGTCCTCTCGGTGGGCCTCGGTAGAGGCCATGGGATGTGAGGGTCTCCCAGTGAATCCCCTGTAATGCTTGTTAGCTGCTCAACCTCTGATGGCACTGCAGTGCATGCCTATGCTGTAGTGATGTTGGAAAGACAGGCTGCGGTTGGACTGCAAAGGACTCGTGTGTTTGTTCCTGCTTCCAGGTGCTCACCACCTCCTCCCAGCAATAGAAGAAGTCCTTATTTTGACCAGATGTGCCCTAAGGCTGTGATAGACAGCCTTCTGGACCTGCCACCTTGGAGGAGGTATAGACTCAGGTGCTACAAAAAGTCTGAGGCAGGGAGGAGACTGCCAGCTGGCACCGGGGGACACAGCCAAGGCTCTCCTAGGCTCTAATAAGCAGCCTCAGAATTATCCTGAAAGGGAGCGGAGGACAACAGCCCACATATACTTCTTTTTTTCCTTATCCACACTGACCAGATTAAATCTCTAAGAGTCAGAATAAAGAGTCAGCCAAGGACAACTTCATGGGAGTCTTTCTCCTCTCCTGCTACTTCCTACCCCTCACAGAAAGGTCCAGGAGCTTTCCAGGCTAAACCGGTGCTTTTCTGCCTTTGAAGTTGCTCTGGAGAAAGGAACCAGGAGAAGCTCATGTCGGAAGTTAGCTCATCCCTTCCCACTGAGCCAGTTCTGGTTTATCTTTCAGATCCCGCCCTGCCTGGCTACATCTGTGTACATTTACTTATTCCTCACATCCGTATTGTGGGCGTGGGTATTCCCCCTACCCGCACTGCTTTTCCAAACCCTGCCCTAAGCACGAGGTTTCTTAGATTCTGTTTAGTCCAAATGGTTTGAGCTAACACCCACATTAGCCGACTATGAGTGCTTGATTCCGGCCCTGGTCCCTACAGATGTTCTCTTAGCTTCTGAGCCATCAAAATAGGAAGCCGGCTTGGCCAGAGACGGCCCGAGTGCCAGAATGACCTCATTGCCGGGCCCTGGTGAAGGGTGCGGAGACCTGAATGTACAGGAAGGAGCCTGACTCCTGGGAGCTAAGTTGATTGTGGATTTGGCTGTTGTTTTTTTAGATAGTGCATCTAATAAATGACGTGCAGGAAAGAGGCAGATAGCCCTGGGTTCAAATCTTGAACCATCACAAGCTGAGTAATCTTGGGAACTTGCTTAGTGTCTCTGAGCTTAGTTTCCTCATCTGTAAGGTGGGAATAATGATGCCAATTGTGTTGTTTGGTATGAGAAATAATAGAGACAATGTGCGTAAGTGCACAGCTCAGCTCAGCATCAGAATCAGGAATATAAGAGGCTCTCTGTCGAGGGTAGTGATTGTTATTACAACCATCTATCAAGTGGGAAGTCTGCAATTTTGCTTCCAAAACATTTTCTAGAGCAGGCAATGTTTTTCTCTCAATTCTGGCCATACGTTAGAATCATATGAAGTGGTTTGAAAAGTTGCACTTGCCCAACTTTTCAGTTCTGGCAATTCTGATTTGGGAGTCTCATGTGATACCATAGAATCTTCATTTTTCAAAGTTCTCCAGGTGATTCTGATGTGCCTTCTGGGTGAACCTAAAAGACTGAATTGCCCTGAATAGAATTTTAGACATGCTGTGGGGTGCGGTGGGGGTGTGAAGAGGGGAGGTTTGCAGAGCAAGGAGGGCCACTTTCTGGAGACTCTGATCAATCACACCCTATGATTGCCCCTGTGTATTATTGGGAGTCCCAGAAACCATATCATGTTGTGTATTTTCTACCTTCCTGCAGTGTGGAGGCAGCCTGTGGTAGGGAGCGGTGGGGCCAGGACACGGAGCCCTGATACACAGGTGCCCCGTGTCTCACTGTGCTGACAGGCCCTCTGCTTCTCTCTCTGCAGTGGCCTGAGAACGTGTGCCTAGAATCACAGCCTCTGAGGTTTCCTTTCCCCATCCACTCTGGTGAACTTAGCTTTCTCATCCATGCTTTAAACAGCTTTTCTTCCCTTCTGCCCTATCCACATCACTCACTCTGCCCTGCGGGTATCTGACCTCTGGACCTTGGTGTAATTCAAAGCTTTCTCATGCAAACTGAAAGGCTCAGAGGTTTTGCTTTTCTGTGTTTATGATGTGTACAGATAACTGCCCCCAAAAGGAAGTGGATAAGGCATGAACAAAAATTCTCATCTCACTTGTAATCCCAGTCAATTGTGTTTCTGGTGGTTAATAGGGTGCCAGTGGGGTAGAGAGTTGGCTCTGACCAGTCTTCTTGGTTTGTCTCCCAGGAAGACCATGGATGTGGACCAGCCCCTTAGAATGTCCCCAGTATCTGAACAGCAGCGAGATGTGGAAACCAGAACAATATCAGAGTTCTTTGTGAGGATCAGAATTCCAATTTCTATATTTCAGTTTTTTGGGCATCTAATCTCTTGTCCACCTTGTCTCAATTCTCTCTAGCCCTGCATCACTGTGCTAATTTAAAGAGATGGCCTAAGAGGTCATAATAGATAAAGTCATAAGCCTGAGGAATTTTACCATACTAAGATCTTTTTTCTCTTTCCTAAATTAATATGCAAATCATCCTGTGCCCACATGTGAGAGTTCAAAGAAATCAGGCAGTGGAACTGAAAGAAATTAGGTAGCCAGCCTAAGTATGCCTGTCTCTCCTTTCTGAGAATTTCCTTTCTTCCCCTCCACTCCCCTCTTTCTCTCATCCTGCTTTTATTTGTCTGTGTGGGGGAATCATCAGCTGTATCCAGTACGCTGGCTTCAGGTACTTCCTATAGGCTGATGGTTCTTAATTTTTGCTTGTATCCAAACCTCTCCTTTAAGACTTGTATATCCACTTGCCTGGGTATCTAATAGGCTTCTTACACTCTGTATGTCCACACCTAAGCTTCTGGTTTTTCTCCCCACGTCTGCTCCTTCTGCAATCTTTCTCATTCTCATATCAGTGGAATTACACAGTATTTGTCTTTTTTGTCTGGCCTATTTCACTCAGCATAATGTCCTCAAGGTTCACGCACGTTGTAGCCTGTGTCAGAATTTTCTTTCTTTCTAAGGCTGAAGACTAGTCAGTTGCATGTATACATTACATTTAGTTTATCCATTCATCCATCAAAGGCTACCTGGACTGCTTCCACCTTTTGGCTATTGTGATGATACTACTGTGAACATAGGTGTACAAATGTCTTCTAGAGACCTTTTCAATTCTTTTGTGTATGTATCCAGACCCAGAATTGCTGGCATATATATGGTAATTTTATTTTTAAATGTTTGAGGAATTGCCATACTGTTTTTCATAGTGGCTGTAACAATTTACATTTCCACCAACAGTGCACAAGGGTTTCAATTTCTCTACATTCTTGCTAATACTTGATTTATTTATTTTTTGATAGTAGCTCCCTAATGATTATTAGGGAGATTGAGCATCTTTTCATGTGCTTATTGGCCATTTGTATATCTTCTTTGGCGAATTGTCTGTTCAAGTCCTTTGCTTATTTTTAAATCAGACAGTTCCTTCTTTGTTGTTGAGATGTAAGTGTTCTTTATATATTCGGGATATAACCCCCCCTTATCAGATACATGATTTGCAGTAACTGGGTACTTTGATAAGGAGGTCATTGCTAACCATCGACCAAATATTATAGGCGTCTGCCCTTGAAAGCCCTGAAATGCCAGCTGGAAGGTAATTTGAAAGAATTAGTTTTGATCTGTGGGATATGACAGGTATTTCCTATACTCGAATCTCATGTAAAATTCACAACAATCCTGGAAGATATGCAATCAATATCACTTCCATTTACAGATGAAGGTTTAGAGAAGTCAAATACTCAAGGTCCTCCAGCCATGTTAGTGGCAGAATCAGAGTGTGACGCTGCCCCCGCCCCTCTGATTCCCCTTCCGGCCTGTGCCTTCAGTTGTGTGTGAGAGCACAAGCAGACTTCAAACGTGTTGCTCATCGCTCTCATTCTCTGGATTTCATTAAAGAAATCCTTGTGCCTGGCAAGCAGGCTGCTGCCAGCACCCCTGACTCTGCAAAACGGGATCCCTCTCCACATTTGCATCTTTGCACCGTGACTCAAACACCTGATGCCCCTTTACCCAGCCTTCACCGGGAGGACACACAACTCTGGCTTTTCAAATATATCATCTCCATTGTCCTGTTTCTGGCGAAGGACTTCTCAGAGCTGCTCACATGCATTAATCAATTCAATTCAACAGGAAGTTCAGCAGGGCAGGCCAGGCTTTGTGCTGGGGTGGGGGGAGGGGGAGTCGGTCCTGCCCTGAAGGCATAGGTGCTATAGGGGCTTGACTGGGTGTCCCACATAACTGGAGGGCCACACGAGATGTCATGCCTTTGAAAGCTGAGTAAAGGGCATAGGGCAGGCTGTCCAGGCTCCGAAACAGGGAGGGAACAGGATTTTAATGTGTTCTTGAGCCATGTTCCCTGACCCACCGTGGGTGTGTGCTCAGAAAAGCCAACCTGTTCACTGTCAGGCTGAGCAAAACATATTCAGGAAGGAAATATGCTACAAGCAAATTGTACAGTGTGATCCAAAGCTGAGAGATGCATTTTTGGATTATGCATTTTTCTAGCTCACTGGGACTTGGTTTAGTTGGAATTAAATTTCTGTCGCTGAGTGTCATTGACATGTGGCTTGCACCTCATGGATGCAGTTCTGCTAGAGGTCACAGACCAACCGTACCCTGCACAAACTAAGGGAAGTCGTTAAGAGAGGGCCTCATCAGCCTCAAAGTGGGATTCCACAGTTCTAGAAATGGAATGGCATTCATATGGTGTGAACTGCATATCTTAGCACTTATATAATTAAAACCCACATAATGAGCATTTAACAAATTGGTGTTTTATGAACACAATTTCATTTAATTTTTGTAAAAACCCTATATAGTTTATGTCTTATATTAGTGAGGCAAAGCCTCTTTTCCATAGTCACACAACTGGTAGATGATGGAACCTAGACTTGAACACGATTCTGTTTAGTTCCTAAAGTCTTTACTTGCAAACACTGTACTAAATCTCCTATCTATCATATGTGCTACCAGAAGTTAGGACATGACTTGAAAAAAGGAAGTTAATATAAATCCCTCTTACCTTTGGCCACACTTAGCGTTTTTCCAGAGATATTTGTAGGGGCCAAGAACCATGTAAAAAGGGTGAGGATATTTTGAAGAAAACATCTATTCTGTAATAAAGGAAACCTTGCTTGTCCGTGACCCGAGTTCTTTCAGCATGGCTGATTTTTCTAGACTCTTAAGTCCAAGTAGCGAATAACATGTCAACTTCAATAGTTTTCTTGTTTGCACATCCAAAGGGTTGTTCTGTCCTGTTAAGGTTTTTTTTTTTTAATTGCGCTAAAGTACATAAAACATTAAATATACATTAGAGACCTTTAACACTTTCACAGTGTGTGCAACCATCACCAATATGTAGTTCCAGAATATCTCATCACCGCAGAGGAAGGCCTGTAGCCATTAAGCAGTCACTCCTCATTTCTCCATCCTCCAGCTCCTGGCAAACATTAATTTGCTTTCTGCTTTTACAGATTTACCTATTTTGTAAACTCAGGTGTATATAAATATGGAAACATATACTATGTGGCCTTGTGTGTATCCTGTTAATTTTACCACTCATGGTTCCTCATTTTCATACCAATATTTGTAGCCTCACTGCCCTAGTGGGGAGCTGTGTCTTAAGTGGGATCAGAGAGACAGAACTAGGCAAGTCATGTGATTTCTCTGAGCCAGTCAAGGTTGTTAGAGGATTAAGTGAAATGATGTAAAGCTTGTTCTTGACCTTGGGCGAGTTATTTAACACTTCTTTACCTCGGTTTTCTTTCCTTATAAAATGGGGGTATAGCAGTCCCTACATCATGGGGCTAGTCTGAGGATTAAATGAGGTAATACATGGAATTACAAAGAACAGTGCCTGCATATAGGGTTGTTCAGTATGTGTTAGTATCTCAAACTTGGTTTGGTGGCTTGAGTTAGAGCAGCTCTATGTCATATCCTGGGATCATAGTGCAGGCCTCTCAGTGGCCCACCTGCCCTCAGAGCCAGCCTAAATTTTGCCACCAGAGCAGGGCTGATCACTCACTCATCTTAGGAAACTTTCGTGACTCTCTACTGCCAAGAGTAGAGAGTTCAGATTCTTTAACTTTGTTTAAGGTGGCTCACTTTTTTCTCTTTGTGGTTTCTCTTCCCATCTGATTTCTCATGGATCTGTCCCTGCTACCATTGTGGCCACTGTCCGTTCACAACGCCCCCTGGGTTTTCCAGCTACTGTGCCTTTGCTCTTGCTCTTCCCTCTGTTGGGGTGACCTATTCATCATCATCTGACAAAGCTCTGCTCACTTCTTTCCCTCAGTTTTTTCATCTGTCTTAACAGAATATACATCACAGAGTTGTTATGAGGATTACCTGACATAGTGCATGACTGAGATGACGCCTAGTAGGTAATAATATGAATGAAGATGAAAGCATGCACATGTGGGACACGTCTGGTAATTATTTAGGATGTAGTAGTTATCTTCCTATCATATCATTATATCATCCTATTAAGACTATTTGTACACACTGCTTTTTCCAACTCGACTGCAAATTCCCCAAGAATAGGGCCATATCTTATAATGATATATTCTACTTGTGCCTTGCTTGGACTCTGCCTACAGAGTTTCCATAATTATTCATTAAATTAAATTAAAATGAGGGCTCTCCTTGGTTATCCCCATCCCCTCTTTCCCTTCGGGGGAGAAGTCAGTGAAGGTTAATGAAGTCAGAGCCAGTTGGTGAAGCAAGACATTTGTTTGTCTTGAACTTTCAGGGCCCCAAAACACCACCTTGGAACCCAGTGTCCCTATCTGGCCAACCCAGCTCCTGGTGACCTTCTCACAGGGCTGCCCTAGCCAGGCTGCCTCTTCCTGCTTTAGACTTTTCCCTCCTTCCTCACACGCTTCAAAACCTATCCATTCTTTGTCCCATCATTTGTCCAGGTCTGTGGTAGGTAAAATGGCTAATTAGTCTGACACTGATTGATGCCAATTTGCTGAGAGGGGCCAACAGTGCTGCAAATGAATCGTGTGACCCTTTGCAAATTCCTTCATGATTCCTACCCCAAGCTGCTTTCAGATGCTGCCCCTGGAGATTGCCTGCCCCTTCTTGGGCCTCCTGGCTGTCTCCTGTACACTCCCTGTACCCCGTCTGTGCATCTGTGCTGCACTCAGTGCTGAATGGCCTTCCCTCCTTCCCACACCCGCTGAGATGGCCTCCTCCTACCCTCCCCCATGTTTGATGAAACAAGTCAGCACTGGGACTCAGGAACGCTCCATTTTCTTTTCCCTGTGCACTCACTGGTCGTGAGACATTAGGACAATCCCTTCACCTCTGAGCCTACGTTTCCTCACCTATAAATCTGGGAGCTGCTGTCAGTGATCTCTGTTATTCAGCTAAAACATTCTGTGATTTCATGAATTACACACTGAAGCAGGGA
Source organism: Cynopterus sphinx (assembly GCA_030015415.1). Lineage (NCBI taxonomy): Eukaryota > Metazoa > Chordata > Mammalia > Chiroptera > Pteropodidae > Cynopterus > Cynopterus sphinx. The sequence continues at coordinate 32,947,372 of CM057383.1, read as the reverse complement.
CTTGTTTTCCTGCTGTGTGTCCTTCCCCACTCCCATCCCCATTTCCGCACCTGCAGGCGTATTATCTTCTATCTGTGCAGGCAGACAGTCAGGCCACCCTGACCCCGGTGCCTCCCCCCACCTCGGTGTGGTTGGAGAAGCAGCCAGCCAGCTTGCTGCTGTCAGTGGGGTTTGCCGGTGGTTGGGATTTAGTGGGTTATGTAATCCATTTACGATCCGTTTTAATAGAGTGTGCATCCTTTGAACTACAGATGGGGTGCCTGCTGTTTATGGGGCTTTCTGGAGCACGGACTTAGGGGGAGGGTCCTCAGAATTTATAGGACTTCTCAGGGCCGACGCATTTAGCGGGGGCTGTGTCATTTTGTTTCTTGCCCCTACCAGCTTTGTGGTCAGGGCAGTGGCTGGAGGAGAGTTAGCCTGAGCATGGTGCATGCGAGTCTACGCCTCTGCTGTGTATGCAACAGGCTCAGGGTGATGTCGATTCATCTAGCACCTTCAGGAGAAGGCTTATGAAAGCACAGGTGGGCGGGCCCCATCTTGGAGTTTCTGATTGAAATAGGTGTGGGGTGGTCCCTGACGATTTGTGTTTCTACCAAGTTCCCAGGTGATGCTGAAGATGGTGGTCTTGAAACCATACTTTGAGAATCAACTGGCCAAAGAATTGAAAATTTACTTCCCTTTAAGTACAAATTGAAACAAAACTAAAACATTTCTGGCCGTATTTTTAGGTAAAAATTACTCACTTGTATACCAATATACTCAAAAAAAGAACAGAGCATCTTCTTGGTACTGATAGTCATTCTTATGACTATTTATTATTGCTGTTGTCTGTAATTTGGGATCTCCGAGATCACCTTAGGTTGTCCCGGGCTGTTTGAGTTGTCGGTTCCCCTGAGGTCCGGCTGTCAGCCTCATGCTGGTTGGTATGCCTATAGCATATTTCCCTGCCTGAAGTTTTTAAAACAACTTTCTTATTAAAACGTTCACACCTATAAAAGTCATGTTAGGAGAACAATGTACTCCCAGATACTCATCATCTAGATTTTTAACATTTTTGCTTTATTTTGCAAAAGTATTCTAAAGCCAATCCCAGACATCATAACATTCCCCTCCCAAATATTTCCGACTGCATCTCTAAAAAATAAAGACATTTCTTGCATAACCACAAGACCATTCCCATAACGAGGAAATCCAGCAGTGATTCTTCAGTCTCATCGGAGTCTTAAACCATGTTCCGATTCCTCCAGTTGTTCAAAAGAGTCTTTCTAGTTGCACGAAGATACAGAAATGATCCATGTCTTCCTCACCTTTGAGTCTGCTACCTTGGGGGCCAGGGATCTACAGCGTGTTGTGGATGGACAGTTGCTGCTAGGTATGCAAAGCCGATCAAGTGCATCTGTAGTAGGGAAAGCAGGTTTTGAGTTAGGGTCTGTGAGAACAGTGTGATTCTGACGCAAAGGCTTAGAGACTCTCTGTTGCCTGTGCAGATGCTTTTACTTTTTTCTCTTTTCTTTGATCTGCTGAGGCAAGGAGACCAGGCGTGTGACTTCTAGATCAGTGAGTTGCTTTCATGTGGGAGTATGTATCTGCTAGAATATGTTTATAAAGCAGCTAAGTTGCCCAGGGTTGGAAAAAGGAGTTCTTGGCCCCGAGGGCGTTTGGCTGTGGGTGTTCCAGAGTGTCTGAGACGTGTTTTTTTTTGTCCACAGGCTTTCCTGTCTCCCTCTGTTAGTAATCCAGCCTCCATCCAGGCTTTGCCGAGGGAAAATATTCCTTCGAGCTCCAGGCTCTGAGAGCTCGCACACACACCTAGTCCCCTTGGGTGGCCCAGTTTCCTGCCTTAAGTATGATAAATAAATATTGATGTGCTGTGCCCGGCCCCCTCACAGCCCTGCCGCCGTGCTCATTCTTCACGTAGGTGTTGCAAACATGTTACAGGCTTCTAATTTAGCTTCCCCATCCCAATCAGAGGTCCCTTGCTGCAATTTAAATGCCACAGTGTACCCGTAGCTGGGGCTGACGTGGATTGGAAAGCAAAGCTGTCCTGCGTCACGCAGCATCAGCTGTACTGCCATATGGCCCACAACATGGTGCTAAGAGGGGCTGCCAACTTCAAGCTGGGCTGAGGATGCAATCACAAGGCTGCCAGGAAGGGAAGACTTTTCTGGACAGGGACCTGATTGTCAGGGACTTCCGGGTGGTGGTGGTGGTGGGGTTGACTAATAGTTCAAGGTTGGGGAGCAGCAGTGCTAGCCCACGGAGGTGACTTGAGTGATCTGGCAAAGAGGGCCTGGAGAAAAGGGCAGTGCTTCGATAATTGCCAGATTTCAGCCCAGTGCCGTCCCCTGTGCTGCCTCCCTGACCCCTTGACAGCCCCCTTTGTGCATCTGTTGTGGTTTCCGGCATGCTCCGTCTGGGCACCAACCATAGTGGGTTATAGTAGGCTCTCACCTTGCCCTTATCCTTCTCTGGACTGGAAGCTCCGCAGGGATCATTGACCATCTTGCTGTTTGGCACACAGTGACACTTAATAAATATGCAGCAAATATATTTTTGTAGACCAGGACAGTGGAGGGAAGGGATGTGTGTCTGTTGCGAATTAGGTTAAGCACAAAGTGCAGAAACAAATCTGGGTTGGTCCTGAATGTCATAGTACACCTAACCAGCCCGAGAAATGGGGCTTCATGCTAAAGTGACTGCGAATGGCTCCTCTTGTGCTGAGAAACCCTTCTCAACGTCTTGGTCCTTGCCTTTTGCTGCCTGGCAGACCCCAAATATATTTAGCTCAGGTTTCTAAATTACGAAGCCATTGAGAAACATTTCACTTGTAACCACATCTCATTCCTGCTCTGGACTTCATGGTGTATGAGGGCAGCATTTACCCTCGGTTTCTCGTTCCATTGCCTTTCGCCCTGGCACTGTAGGTTACACCTACCAGCAGGGACTCAAGTCTAGTTGCCCAATGAAATACAAGGCTGCTGTGTTATGTGAGTGATGAAGAAATGGCTCCGACAGTGGTTCTTTTTGAGTTCGGAGGAGAGAGAGCACCCTGGATGCTGGAGTCATCAGGGGAACCTTCCTGATGAGCGTATAAAAAAGGCATAGTTTGGTACCACTGGCTGCTGGGCGTTTACTAGACACACACTGAACTGCCAAGAACTATTATAGACTGACCACAGGGAAGGGTGGCTACAAAATTCTTAAAGCATGAATATCACTCCAGTTCCTAGTGAGGCTGATGGGGATGAGTCTGCTTAAGACAGAGATAAACATTTGCTTATCAGATAAATTCATCCTATTTTCTAAGTTCTTGGACTTCAAAAGAATATGTCCACAAACAGCAGATAATGGAGGGGGGAGGAAGAAGAGGATTAAGTGGCTTTTGCCTGCAGGCTCTGGTGGTTTAGCTAGTAAAGAAACACAAGAATGGGTTGGAGAAGATGGAAATGTGCAAAGTTTCAGACTTAGAAAAACAGTGATTGTAAGTTGTTTTGGAAAATAGTTTGGCAGTTTCTTAAATGAAACATAAACCTACCATGTGATCCAGCCTTTGCATTCCTAGGTATTTACTCAAGACAAATGAGTGCGTATGTCCATACAAAGTATTATCCATGAATGTTCATAGCAGCTTTATTTGTAATAGCCAGAAAGTGGAAAGAACTCAAATGTCCATCAGAAGATGAATGGATAAACAATTGTGGTATGTCCATATAATGGAATACTATTTAGCAATAAAGAATGAATAGGTGAATCTCAAAATAATTATGCTGAGTGAAAAAAAGGCATATTAAAAAATTCATATTATATAATTTTATTCATATAAAATTCTCAAAAATGCAAACTAGTCTGGAGTGACAGAAAGTAAAACAGTGGTTACTGTAGGATGGAGGTTGTGGAGAAGGGGTAGGAAAGAGAAGACGACAGATGTTTGAGGAGACTTTGGGGGATGAAGGATATGTTAATTATATTGATTATAGTGATGGTTTTACAGGCGTGTATATATGTCAGAACTTATCAAAGTTTACTTTTTAAATGTGTTCAGTTTATTATCTGTTAATTATACCTCAATAAAGCCTTTAAAACAAAAGAAAGTAATGATTGAGCGATTCAATGCAGTTCAGTTAAACAAGCCATTATTGCAGACTTCTTACATGCCCATCCCTGAATGAGGATTAATACCCTTCAATGGAAATGAGAGGAGAAAAAACGAACAACTTCAAGGAGCTTAGGATGGCTGGGAAGGGCCACTATTAAAATTGAACACAATTAAGGTACACCTTGATGAAAAGGACCACCTTTGAGGACTAGTCAGGAAAAAGCTCCAGGTGGGTATCAGATGGGAGATGGACTTCGCTGAATAAAGTCCTAAAATGTAGATCAGTAAACTGTGTTCAACAAAAATCGGGAGGCAGGTCCAGGAAAGGCCAAGAGTGCAGTTTGAGAAGGGCTGATGTCAAGAACTTAAAGCTGGATGGGCTCATGGTCAAGAGGATGGAGGATGGATTCAGACTGCCTGGCTGTGTATCCTTGCTGCATCGCTTATAAACTGGGCAACCTTTGGACAAGTTGCCTAACTACTCTGCGCCCCAGTTTACTCATCTGTAATATGGGAATAATAACAGTCCATACCCCAGAGGGTTATAGTGAACATTAAGTGAGTTAATGTATGAAAATATTTAGAACCATGCCTGGCACATAGTAAGTGCTCAATAAACGTTATTGCTGCTACCATGGTTATCACCCTCGTTATTATCATTTATCTACTATTGGATAGGACCTTGACTGCCAGGATCATCAGGAAACAAGCCCTGGGCACAGCAGTGAAATCTCCTCAGCAAGAACTATTCCTGGCTTGTTCCTGCTCAGGGCCTTTCCACTCGTTGGGACAGCTCTGCCTGGAACACTCTTCCATGCGATGATGTCCTCTTGTGCGTTTTAAGTACTTCTCATAAAATTTCACCACGGTTACACATTAGGGACTAAAATAATATCAGGTGCTTGTTAGCTCTTGATGTCCCTCATACCCCTCACATTTATCAGGTCTCTGCTCAAATGTCACCCCGTCAGAGAGGCCTTTGCTAACCACCGTATTGGAAACAGCAGAGCCCTCACTCCGCTATCACCTTAGATATTGATTTGTTTATTTGCTTATTTTCTTCCCTCCTACTAGAATGTAAATTCCAGAGGGTCTATGTTTTGTCTATAGCTATATCCTCTGAGCCTGAGCAATTCAGTAAATAGTTGTTGACTGAGACTTATCAAGCTGTGTCCTGGGATGAATCACTTAGGGACTTCAGGCCTCAGTCTCCTCACCTGTAACCTGAGGAATGTACACATCTAAGAAGACCTTCAGCTTGAGAGGGATGGGGTTCTGTGGGGAGGCCAGTGTGGTGCATTGAAGGGACTGTGGGGAGAGCATTAGAGCTCACAAGCTGAGGAGGGGTAGAGCAAGAGAGCTTCCAGGGAAAAGAGGGAAAGGGAGCCCAGTGGCTGTGACCAATAGGGCCACACCGACATGTGGAAACATAAAGTGTTTCTTTTGGCTTATGAGTTCGTGCTCTGTTGGACAAGGATTTGAACACCTATTTGTACTAGGGCCTGTGCTCAGTCTTATGGATTCTAAGAGTACTTCTGCTCTAGGTCAGCGTTGCTCAGCCATCTCTCCACTCTTTTATAGCAGCTTTTTAAAGGTCCAATCCACCTACCTTACGACTCAGTCATCTACAATGTGCAGCTCAGTGGTTCTTAGTGTATTCGCAGAGCTATGGAACCACCGCCTCGATCAACTTTTAGAACATGTTCATCACCACCGCAGGAAGCCCCAAACCTATAAGCAGCCACACCCCATTTTCCTCTTTTCTATCCCCTGGCGACCACCGATCTACTTCCTGTTTCTTCGAATTTGTCTATTTTGGACTTTTCATATAATCGGTGTCATACGATAGGTGGCCTTTTGCGTCTGGCTTCTTTCACTTGGTATGTGTTTGAGGAGCGTTCACGTTGTAAATAGTGTCCTTGTGATGCTCTCTTGTGCATTTTAGTATTTCTGTTGTAAGAGAACTTTGTTCCTTTTTCATGGTTAATTAATATTCCGCTGTATGAGGTATAATGCATTCTGTTTATTAGTTCACCAGTTGATGGATACTTGAGTGGTTTCCACCTTTGAGCTATTTTGAGTAATGCTGCTGTGAACATTTAGATACAAGTTTTAGTTCCCCTCCTTTTTTTTAAAGCGAATACTATTTGAGACTTAAGCCTGTCCTGCCTCCCACATGCTCTTCGAAATTACAAAGTGAATTCTGTCATTTAAAGGTAACTTTAAATATGACATTCCAAACTCTCTCCTCTCTTTATTAGGCACTGTGCTATCTCTTGCCCCTGCCCTGCATTTGAGAATCCCTGCTCCAGACACAGGCAGAAAACGAATATGCCAGAACAAGGCAGTGTCGGTAAATGCCAAAGGAGTGGTAGATGGGGTCATGAGCTAGCTGTTCAGTTTTGAAAGGGAGCCGACTCCAGGTTCTGTGCATAAGGAGTGCATTAGGCTGAGGGGACGTGGAGGCTGGGAGAAGAGCTGACACGTGTCAGAAGAGGAGCCAGCCAGATGTCTCTGATTTATCCGTGTCAGTGCAGGGCGCGGAAGGAGCTCAGGCCAGCCGGGCACTGCCGTGAGCCTTTCAGACTGCTCAGTCCCTGGGAGGCTGGGCCACTCACTGCCCTTGCACCTGAGCCCCTTGAGGAGGCAGCGGCGGCAGCGACTGAGGGACGCCTGTTGTTTCTCAGGTTCAGCAATTAGCGCCATCTCTTTAAGGGCAGACCTCCTCTTAGCTCTAATCTGAAATGTCAGTTATTACACTTGTTTGATTTAAGTATAGAAGCGCCTCGCTTATGCTCTCAGGAGTAAGACAGAAATAGCTAGTCAGTGTGGGTGAGTAATCTTCTAAAAGCACTCACAGGGATCATCCCTGCCCGGCACGATGTTCTGTTTAAAGTTTGAGCGGACGCTCAGGAGTCCGGCATCCAGAGTTGTGGGGAGGGGAGATGGAAGGTCTTGGGGGAAATCCTGGGTTAAATTCCTCACCGTTTCTGTGCTGGGTGATCCACCCCACACCTGATATTCTTTGAGTCCCGAATGTGTGACTGAGGTTAGGTTTTATGGGAAGTACTAAAAAGCACAAGACGTAGCCCCTGAGGCTTAACTTAGGGGCCAGTTAGGAGGAGCAACAGCTGTGCACAGGTAAGAAGACGCATTTGAAAGTGTGACTTGGAAGGGGCTGCAGAAGGGGCTGTGAGAGCTATCAGAACTGGGGAATGAGGGGTCACTGTGGACTAGGGTGGTCAGGGAAGGTTTCCCGGAAGATGTAGCCTGTCAAATGGTGACGTTAGTAGGGACAGAATGTTTTGCTTTTCCTTGATTTTCTCAACCTGCCTTTGTCTCCTAAGGATAGAAGCACCTTCTACAAGAAAGTTAACAAATGTAAATAGAAAATTGAGGCCATAAATGGAAAGAAATTGGCTCATTTAGTGACTCTGATTGAGCACTGCATTTGCTTTTGAGCTTCCTGGCAGCCAGGACATAATGAAAGCCAGGCTAATTACAGTTTTCTTGTTCAGAAAGGGGAAAATCTACCAGCTTTCGAGAGGAGGCAAAATTCTCCCTGGCACATTTTTCTAAAATCATTTTCTCATGTAGGAGTTTACACAAAGGACACAGGGGCATAATGGACATTAGTCTGTCAGCAAGAAAAGCCTTTATAAATGTGGGAGATCGAACGCCCAGGTGTGACACGATGAAGGTAATTGGGCCAGTGGCTAAACTGGCAAGATCCTGATATGTGGCTTCTGGGGACTCTGACTTGATGCAAAATGAACTGAGAATTATTTGCTGGCAGAGTAGGTGGAAGAGAAAACCCCGATGGAGCACTTCTCATGGAAATTCAGAGGGGAAACCATCTTTGTCCTGGTGAGATTGCACCCAGGGAAAGGGTGTGCATGCTCCCACTCTGTGCTCCCACTCTCCGATACATAATTACCCTGTCTGGGTATCAGATTGGTCCCTAGCGTCCTAGTGGCCAGGGGCTTAAAAGGAAATGTGTGTCTGATTCCAGAATCCAGAGCTGGCCTTGTCTCTATCTGTCACCAATTCCCCTTGGGACACTCCTTCTTGGTGTATGTTAATTGAGTCCTTAAAGCACCTGCCTTTGTCCCTGACAAATTTTCAAAATTTTCAAGCAGTTTAAAGTCTAGAAAGGGTAATTTTTCTTAAAAAAATCAAGATCAGAAAAGATTATATGCTCGTAGGTGGCTTTGCAACTATTCATACTATCAATAGCTGCCATTTGTTGAGTATTTATTCTTGTCCCAAGCACTTTACCTACATTATATTTACATCATCCCCACAACTTCTGGAACTGTATGCTGTTATTATCTCCATTTTGTCAGAGACATGTGCTTGTGTAGATTTAGAATCACTTTTACACCTACAGTCTGAGGATGATTCCAGCTCGCCTCACTCTGAGTCTGGTGGAGTGAGTCTTGGTTCCCCATCCAATGCGTGGCGATGGTCTCTCCCTCTCCCCTCTTGTGCCCCTTCTCTCTGTCTGGGGCCTTCTGTTCCATCCTTGTTCTGTGCCTCCTGCAAGTCCCTGGCATTTTGTATGAGATCACTCACCCATCTGATCTCAAAGGCTCTTCTGGGCCTCGTGGTGCCATTTTCTGTTTCCAGAGTCACACCCTTTCTCACCCTTTCTGCTTGAGCCAGTGCTGTCTGCATCCCATCAGTCCCTTCCAAGAATCGTAAAAGCAGAGTCCAAGTCTCATTTTTAAAACCCTCGTTTCCTTCAGGACCTCCCATCAATCCCTACTTCCCACTAGGGGTACTGCAGGTGAGGGATTATCAATGGAAGGCGAAGCTCATGTTTCCATTCTACTCTCTCACCTGGGTCCCCTGGTTGGTGCTCTGCTCAGCCACTCTCCAGAGGAATGGCTGCCATATGCCACTGCCATTTTATCATATCAAAAACATTTTAACATTCATTAAGATTTTCACTTTCATCAGTGGAGGAAGAAGAAAGCATTTTGTTAAGCTTTCTTCTGAAGAATTTGGGATGCTTGCTACCTTTGGACCCCATTTGATTGTAAATCTGGGGATATTGCCAAATTGGTCCCACTGTGCTGGGAAATTTGCTGACCTGATGAATAACTTGGGTTAGTGCTGAAATTCCTGCCTTTGTTTCTGGTCATTCTCTCTTCTGCTCCCATATGACCTTTGTCCCTGGGAACAGAATGAGATGAGGTGGGTGACCTAAGATGCACATTTCAGAGGCTCAGAGGGAAGCCTCTTTCAGAACACCAGGGCTCTTTTGTATTCTTAGAAGCTTTTGAGGACAGTATTTTCAATGGGATCAACTTGGCCTCTTATGTTCGGCTCTCTCTGGAAGGACTGACCTGGGAAGGCAAAGAAGGTAGGTGTCTAACAGACATATTGTGAGGTCTCCTCTGGGCCTGAAATTGTGCTAATGGCTTCACTTCTTCCATCAACATAATAGCTTCCATCTATGTGTACCCACTGAGTACTTTAAGTGTACAACCTATTTCAACTACACAGCAACTTAACAGATACCTATTAGCCCATTTTATAGTCAAGGAGATGGCAGGACCAGGATAGGAAGCCCCTGTGCTGTCAGAGTGAGCATGCTTCCTGTGCTGGGAGAAAGCCTTACCCCTTGGAGGTGGTCTCTCTTTGGCCCCTGAAGATCTTAATGTGCTTTGGCTTGGGCCTGTGGATGGGAGAGGTATTTCCCCCTCAGATAAGGAAAGCTTACAGCACAAAATAGCAACGACCTGTCTGATGGAAGAGTGAGCCCAAGCTTCTGCCAAAGGGCAGAGGCTGAAATGATTTCATAAGATGCCTTCTCCCCATCATTTGAACCTAGAGCTAGTGCTACACAGCCAAGTATAGGAAATGTCAAGGTTTCAGCCATGTCCCATTTCTCTCTCCCGCTGTCCTCTCTAGACGACCTCAGTCCTCATTGATTTCTCTACTTCTCTGAAAGTCTCAGCATTTGGATTCTGTAATATTTAATCTATGGTTGAGTCTCCCTTGATAGCATCCCCTCATGCTGCTTCAGGTGTCAGGGCCTCTTCATTATCTTTGCTGCCCTCCTGCCCAGACTTGATGAGCCCTAGAGTCAGGAAAGACTTCAGAGATCATGTAGTTCGATCTACTCATTTCATTGATGAGGAGAAAGGCCAGCAATAAGGTCACCTTCATGGAGGAGTGAAAAGTTATACAACCTTGTCAAAGGAATCCCATACTGCAGTGAACAATTGGGAGCTTTGTATATTGTTTTGGTGGATGCTCTCCTCCACACCTGGGTTTTCTCTATTTAGATCTGAAATCCTTTTACTTAATTGGCTCCATTCTCCCCTACACTACCATCTTGCTTATGTTTTAGGCTGGTTCTGATTTTTAGTGTCAAATCATAGCATCTCAGAACTAGAAGGAAACTCCAGGTCATGATGTGCGATCCTTTCAGAGCAAATGCTTTAGATTATCTTTTAAATCATTCTTATCATTCTCAAGAAAGGCTTATCGGCACCCAATCTTAGGCTGAGGTTAGTGCTTCAATTACAATATCCCAGGAGGTTTTTGTTACTGGTGAATCTTTGGAGGAACCAAGAGTTCTTCCATACCAAGAATAGTCACCTTTAGTTTACTTAAATAGTTTTTTATTTAGTTTTTTTTTAAATAGTGATTTTTTCTTATTTTGAATTTCTCAAGGCAAAGCCCATCTATATGAATGTTGATAGGTGAAACTATTGACCCACTCACGTTATGATTGTTCAATACAAGATGGGTAAAATTCTAATTGGAGGAAATTCAAACACATGTTTCATTAAAACATGTTTTACTAAGAGGCTGTACATGAAGGAAAAAGATTTTAGTTCAAGGAAAGAAGTGATTATGATAATGGAAGTCCAAATAGGATCTATTTAAGGAATAATTAAATAATTAATCTACTAACTGGTTTCTGTTACAGTCAGTGTTCAGTCTTTAGGTATGACTACATGTACACAGGTGCATGAAAGTTAATATCTGCAGCTCAGATGTATGAAAGGCGACAATCATAGTCCTGAAACTCAACAGGGAAATTCGGGTGAGAGGCTTAGTGAAAGAGATGGGCGACAGCAGGTTTCAAGTCTCCAGATTTCTTATTTATTTCCTGTTTACTATAAAAGTTGAGAAAAATTCAGCCATTCATTTAGTAAGCCCACCTAGAAGTAAATTCAAATGATCACTTCCATGCCTGAGGCTAAAGGTAAGGGGTTACTATTCTTTTTGGAGTGGAAAGAAATCGCCATCTGTTCTGTTGAAGATGAATTAGACTACATTAAAAAAATAAACATTAAAATTATATATACAAGCATTTATAATTCCTCCCTTTATTCTTTGTGATCTTGCTCTTCCATCTTGCAAAACGGTTTGATTTGAATGCCTTAGAGACACAGCGACCTTTGGCATCTCATGGCTCTCTCTTTGCCATCAGGTGCAAAAGTACTGAGGAAACCCGGACCCTACTTGAGCTGCAAGCCGTCCTTCCTACGACCTTGGCCTGCGCTAGTTCTAGGTGCCAGACCCTCAATGGCCACCTATTGACACAGACCTTGTTTGCAAATCTTCAAGCCCAGTTGGAGGAAATGCTTTATTTACCCTTATGATGTTCTTAAGCCATGTAAGAGAAATTTAGCCATGTGCTTCTAATTAATTTTCACTTAATTCTTCAGTTTTTTTTTTTTTTTTTTTTTTAACAAGAAGTCAGATGATGAGTAAGCCTGGAAATCAAGCTTTCTGAAGAGGTTTTATTGACAACGAAAACAATGTTCATTGAAAGGTGCAACTAATAATGGCCAAGGCCTTGTGAATAGCCAGGTTGTGTTCTCAGGTGTAATCTGTGGATATAATTCTGAGGAAATGCTCCATAAGAACTCTTGGGGCATCAAAGCCACAGGGTGACCAGCTTCAAAGTGGCTTCATTCTCGAACTCTACTTCTTCCCTACAGAGCCACTGTGCTGTGTAACAGTGCCTTCTGTGGTTTGCTTCCAAGGGTCTTCATTCAACACCCAGTATTTCTCTGTACGAAGTGGTCATCCCTTCTACTTTTGTTCTTGTTCCTCCCCCTTCTCCCTTTCATTTGGGGTAAATGTCTTATGGAAAGAGGTCAAGTATCTTGGCTGAAGTTTTGATGGAGCTGGAAATAGAACTGTGGACCATTAACCCACTCCCGAGGCCCAAAGATGAGACCACCCATCAGGATGCCGGGCTGTCCCCCAGAGCTGCTTCCCAGAACTGAGTTCTTGGCAGAGGTTGCCTTTTAGAATACAAAGTATTACTGCATGGAAGAGGATTTCCTCTTTTTCCTGCCACTTTCCCTCCTTTCACTTCCAGCCAGAAGAGCTAGTCTTGACCAAGTTTAGGAAAACTGAATTATATTGGGTACACGTAGGTAGCATAGAAAACTGAGGGTGTTATTGCAAGTCAAAAAACTGGTTCCAGCCCGACCCCACCCCCCACCCCACCTCCAGGCAGCAACTAGGAGACTTAGGTACTGGAAATGGAAGATTCTTTCAGGAGTATGGCGAGCATAGCAGTTTCCTTTTGTTGCTGGTAGGTACCCAAGTTTATCTGTGTTTACGGGGATGTACAGCATCGAGCTGCAGTGGATGGACATGTGTAGGTCTGTGGACTTCATAGTCAGTTAGGTTTCCTGCTCATCCAAAAACTTCAGGCCAAGAAAATCAACTGGGGGAAGAAAAAGAAGAAGTTGATTATTAGTACAAAGGACTTCACCAGTGTTCTGTGTGCTTTTTGATTCAGGGTGCCGTGCAGGTCTCTGTTGATTCTGAAGGAATTCTTCAGTGAGAGGCCAATCTAGCACCTTCTTACCTCAGTAAGAGAGAAAGGCTTTTGGCCACTTTTAGGTTGGTGTCACTCTCTTTTTTTTCCTTCGGCCCACAGACCTGCTAATTACTTTGAATGTGATCAGAAAAGTTCCTAGAGAATTAATGAAGATACAGAAAGAGGCAGAGAAGAGGTAGTGAGAGAAGTTTGATAAATACATCACAGTAAGACAAAAAAAGGAGCCTGGGGTGTAAATGCTTGAGCCCCAACAATAAACCTTAGTGGTGGAAGTTCAGACACTCGCACAGGCTACTGGACAGGGGGTATTTTTTTGGTTAGGGCGAATAGCATTTCCTAAGCCTCTTGGATCGTACTTCCTAGGTGTCTCTTCTACTTACATTCAAGTTTCTAATGGTGGGAAAAAAGAAAAGTCTGACTTCTCTGTGAGTAAGTTTGGGGAAATGACGTGGCCAGACCCACTTTGGTTTTATGTTTGCCTGTCACGGAGATGTACTGTTTACTTCTAAGGACGCTACACAAATCATTATCACAAAAATAAGATGGAGACACCAGTTTTCTCAAATACTCTCTGGAAGGAAGGTAGAGAGAAATTAGCTCAACCTCCTAACTTGAAACCTTGATGCTCTTTGTGATTCTTTTTTTTTTTTTTTTTTTAAGGAACAAAAAAGTAAAACATCTGCATCGTGTCCCTTTTAATCAACCTCTTAATGGACATTTTTAAGCACTTTCAGAATGTGGAAGAGTGTTGATGTCAGAAATACATATAGTATCAGCATCCTTGTGCTGCTTGTCTGAAAGTCTTGATCTTTCTGCCTCTTTTCATTCTGAAGACATTTATGTAGAAAGAGAATACGTAATTAACCAAGTTCATATTGTAGAGAGAATTTATGTAAGATGACTCTGGTAGAGTTTTTGTAGGACTGAAGGCTGTACACATAGAAGAATTGTATAATCCGGCACACTTTTCCCCTCATCATTGCCCGTGGGTCTATTCAGGATGGGCCAAGGAAGCAGCCTTACAAAGAAGATGCCTGCACTCTCAGCAGAGCTTCTGTTGACTTGCTGTCTACCTGGCATGGTTGTCCACTGGGACGGACCCATGAGTTTGATTCTTTAATGAATGATTTTATTGGAGGAAGACTTAGGGATTTATTTAGGCGTTAGGAATATCTCCTGTCCCTCCTTTCAAGGTGTCACAGATGTTTGCCTCCCACAGCATGGTGAACTGGAAACACAAAGGGCTAGAAAGCACTTGTGAGAATAGTGCATCCATGCAAAAATACCCCAAAGAGCAAAATTTGGCCTGATATCAAACAAAGGAGTTTAAAAACCTGAGAGTTTAGTCTCCAGAAGCTTACTGGAGAGGTGCTGTTCCTTGGCCTTGGTGCCAGTGCCCTGGTGAGAGAGAAAAACACTTCCCAGGCCTCTGGATGGTTACCGAAACCCAGATGTGCGAGACCATGGAGAAACACTCTGAGATGGCTGAGCTTTTCACACCTTTTTCGCCCAGATGTTTTCTGGTTTGTAGACATGACCTCTGAGGGAATTTGACAATTTTGTTAGTGGAAAAAAGTCAAAATAATGAAAAAAACCTCAAAAAAAAAAAAAAAAAAAAAACAGTTCCATTGCTCAGTGCACATTGTGAGAATGCTGTTTTCCCTGATCCTATCCTGGCCTGGCTCTAATTATCTACAGAGACATCTGATTAACTCCAAATGACATGGTCTATGCATAAGTCCCAAGGGGATGGGTTTTAGGGAACAGTTTAGAGCCATATCACATTTTATTAGTTGGGTCCCTTCTATCCAATTAGGCTGATAAACAATAGATGTTTTGGTGTCTCCTTCCCTCCTTTTCTTCCACAAAAGCTGAAGTAACAGATAGTTGGCTAGATGGGTAGGAGGATAGGGTAGAGTCAGAAAGGGACAGTCAGGGCTGGGAGATAAGACTTGATACTTCCTTGCCTTCTTCCCTGGAGCCCCACTGGAATAATGGACCAAAGAAATGGGCACTGAGCAATAATGCTGTCTTCCCTCTGTTTATCCAAATCCTCAATGTCCTTCATATGCCAGATGAAGGAAAACTCATTTCCATCTCTAGGGATCTGTCCCTTCTCTGAATATCTGTAGTAGTTATGGTCTTTATCATGCAGCGTAACAAGATTCTACCCCTCTTTAATTGGCTGCCATTTCTTATATCCAAATGTGTGTCCACTTAGCAGTAGGTTTCCAGTGTCCCGGAGCTGATTGGGCATCTTTCTACGTCCACTTTGTCAGGACAGGATTTAGCCAGAGATATGTATTGATCAGCTGATTGTTCCCCTGCTGGTTCATTCATCTCGTTGAACATTCATTTTGTTCAACCCTGGTTTAAGTGTTTGGCAGATTCTGGGCAATTTTGGCGCAGAGCTAGGGGGCAAGATTTAAGTGATTTGTTCCCATTTATTGGTGAACTGAGCAATCAATCCGAATTTTAAAATCTCTAATCAGATTAGCTCATTTTTAATCATCTGGAGTCTGGCTGGGTTTGTTCTGTGTGGGAGCCAGCAAGGCCCAACTGTTGCACTGACTTCCTTTGTACACTCTTGACGAAGGTCTTTTCATCTTCGCCCACCTCGCGCCTTAAAAACTGTGAGTCAAGCTGCGTTTCAAAGAGCTTTCTTTCCTCCTTCCTCCTCACGGGTACTTTTGAGTTGCCATTTTCTCTTCCATCCCTTTTGTTAGGTTTTATGGCTTCATAGCCAGGCTGCCTCCCCTTTGGCAGGACCAGGAGGAGTGTGTGCACGTATGGGTACCCCTGCATTTGTGTATGAGTTAGCAAAATTGTGTGTGCACACACACATGTTGTGGGTGTCTGTGTGTGTATCTGAGTGTTGTGTGTGCACACATTTGTGCACAATTGTTGGTGAGTAGGCCCTGAGTGAGTGACATGACAGCTAAGTAGGATCTGGGGCCCCAACAGAGAGAAAAAAAAATTTTTTTCCATATGGATATTGTCGTTGATTTTTCACTGCCGTAGAGTTTCTTTAGCCTGTGATACGGAACTGCAGCGGGATTCTGTTTCCTGAATTTTTTGTTTTCTGTGTGCTTTAGCTGGTATTCCTTTAGCATGAAACACGTACTATTCTGTGCTGTGTATTTTGGTGCTTTGCTATGTGGAGCTGTATGCAGGGCCTGGGATCAAGCTGATACAGATTAACCTGTGGATGTTTTAGTCTTTGCTAAGTGCATACTTGTCTCGAAATCCTCAAACTCCAGCACCCTGGATAAAATACTGGGAGGGGAGGGGAGGGGCAGATAGAGCATGTTTAGTGCCAAACTCCATGGTTCCTTGCTCTTGCCAGGGGGCAGCAGGCACATGCATACCCCATGCTCAGCCACTCATCCACATCTCGGGATGCCCAGGTGAACATTCATGCATGACCGCCAGTGGGATTTGCAATTCTCTAAGAGGTAGGGCTATGAAACATTCTTCTTTTTTTGTACCCGCAGGTCTCCTGTTTCTTCTCCTAGGTGGTTCTTGTATAGGGAATGGCCGGGCACTGGCGTGGGGGTGAGTTCCAACTCCATCTCTAGGGCTGCTGTCCTGATGTGTGGTGTTCTGCTGCCCTACCCCTCTGTGGAATCGCTTCTCCTCCCTGGGGTCAAGTGCTGAGCGGTCAAGCACTAGCTGGAATTACTTACTATACAGATGCATCGGGAAGGTGGAAATCCTGCTTCCTCTGTCTGGAAAACACAACACTGGTTGTGGCTTTTTTTATTTTAGGGACGTGACGTCGCTTTTCTGTTTCCCAAGTATGAGTATTGCTCAAGTTTTACACATTCACGTAGATTGTAATGTTTGAGTTACCTTCGCGTTCACATAGATGGTGGCATCTGAGACGTGTTCTGAGGTGTCAGATGTGAGGCGTTCTTTCTGCAGTGCTGCTGGGGCTGGCCGAAGGACGCGTTATTGTTTTCCCAGCCAGCTGAGGATTGCCTTAGCTTCCTACCTTCACAGGAGGACCAAGCTGGCACAGCCATGGCCCGCCCCCAAACCCACAAAAACACCCTGTGATTTAGGCAGGCCATAGTTATGGCTATCTTTACTGCATAGGTGGATGATGAAATTGAGACAGTGAGAAGTCCAGGGGCCAAGAAGCCAGCTCTCCCACCACATTCTCTCTCTTGCCCTGTAGGTCACTAAGACTAGCCCATCCGCAGAAGATTATTTCTTCCTTCCTAAAAATCCAGGCTGCCTCTTGCCGTGCGGAGACAATGAAAATCCTTAACCAAGGGTGAAAAAGACCAATCAAATAAAACGAATGAGGATTTTATTTTTTTACACTTTTCTTAGGAAGTTATTAAGGAATTATTGAGCTGATTCATGTGGGTGGAAAATATTTAAGTTTGGCCATTGTTTAGGCTGGCCAGTGTGACTGCGTCAGGGATTGACTCTTAGAAAGCACCGTTCTGTTCTCCAAGTGTCCTCTTAGCTTTGGATTGCGCTGGGTCTGGATCAGGTGACCCCCAAATTTAGTGATGACAAAGAGCCACTGCATTTAGGGGGGCCTGTTGCTGAATTGGAGAACTTGGTCATTTTAGACTTCTCCAAGCTGACATTCTTTGTGTCTTGTGTTGGCGAAGATGGAGGCGACCTAGAGGAGTTAGAAACTGAAAGGAAAACACGGGGAAGGACTCAGGAAGAAGGTAATATGAAAAGAAACAAGCAGAATCTGTTTATACAGGGCTTGCATTAAGCAGATCCTTTTCCTGGCAGATGCTGCTAGCAGTGGGCTGGGGAAGAGCTTCTCAGACAGCTAATGAGTGGTTCCTTCTCCCTGGTGCTGCCACCTCCCTCCCCAGAGAGATGGGAGACCTGGTGGCCCCAGGTTGACCTCTCCCCAGAGCGGCTGTCTCCTCTGAGGCACAGGCACAGTGCACATGTGCTCTGCAGCCCAGTGTTTTCCCCTTCTGAGAGCGCCCTTTGTGACATGCACTAAATCCTGGCCATCTCCCCCCTCCTCCTCTTTAGTCTTTTCTCAGAACTTTTGTTCCGGTTTCGCACTTGCCTAAGACACAAGGGAAGTAAGGGGGCTCTATTGGGGTGGTTCTGTGTGTTGTGGGGAGCTTCCCAGGTCCACTAGCAGGTTGTGCCCCGTCCTCTCTGGATGCTCCCAGCCATTTCTGCCTCCCGTCTCGAAACTTTTCCCCAGTTCTCAGCCTTGCAGAGGCTACTGGAGGCAGAGAGGAGGAGTGTGGAGCTAGAACCTCCTATGTAACTCCAGCTTCCTGCTGGGATCTCGCTTGTTACTATGGGGCCAAAGCCACAGCTCCCTACCCTCTGAAAGCACCATAGATGGGTGGAAGGGATGGGAAGGGAAGGGCAGCCTCTCCTCATATCATTTCCTTCTTCCGGTGGCTTTTGGAAATGTCACTGTCCCCATTTGACAGAAGAAGAAACTGAGATCTAGAGAGATTAAGTGGCTTGTTCAACCAGGTTAAGCAAGTCGTTTGAGTAGTACAGTCAGGATGAGCACCCAGACATGCTGGTGCTTTATTTAGTGCTTCTTCGTAAAGCTGGAAAGCAAAGGAAAAGCGAGGGGAGTAACTGAAGGGGAAAAGGAAACAGAGAGTTATGGGAAAAAGAAAAGGGGGTGGTGGAACCTGAAGTGTTTTAGGAACTGCTGAGGGATGTTCTCATGTCTGTAAGGATCACAGCGAGAGGTAAGTGCAATAGATTCATCTACCGATGAATGCAGGTCTTGTTAAATTGCCCGATTATTTCTCCATCACTTTCACTCGTCGCTTAAAGACAGAAAGCTTGTCGATTGTCCTCTGGGCACCCTGCCTGGCCCTGGGCTCTTTTGGGATCCCTGAGACTAAGGAGAGACAGGTGCTTCCCTCAGCGAGCTTGCAGCCTATGCCAGCCACCGTGTTTGGAAGGGTTAAGTATGTAGCAAAAGGTTGTTGATTGAAGAAACATGAGTTGAGCATCTGCCACGTACTCAGCACTGTTTGGATCAAGTCGCGGAGGCTGAGGAGTAGACTCTGAGTGGGGAAGGCGTTTCAGGGAGGAGGACTCTCTGAAGAAGGTAGCTCCTCCATCCTTAATGTGGAAAGGTGGGCAGCCCCACCACCTCAACCTGAGACTGTCTTCTGCACCTGTGACGCCCTGTTGAGTGCCCTGTCTGCTACTGTTCAGAATCAAACTTGCCTGGATGGCGTGGTGCTGGTAGGTGGCCAGGCGAGGTACCTGGCCTGAACATAACCTGGGAAGGCTTTCTGAAAGCGGGGAGCATTGTTGTTCCCAGAAAGGCAAGAGCCCTGACCCGTCGTCTTCACCTGGCTCCTCTGTCCCTTCTCCTTCGAGTTGCCCTGGGCACTAGCTGAGTAGCCCCTGTGAGGGGTTTTCTGAGCAGGAATCCACCCTTCACCCCCAGGGTGGGTCTTGCAAGGTCACGGGTGCAAGAAGGTCTGCCTTGCCTCTTATGATCCAATCCTCAGCCCTCCAACTCTGCCCTCTCATGGGCGAGCCAGCCAGAGAGGCTTGTCACTGCTATGGCTGTGCCCCCTGCAGAAAGATGCGAGGCTGCGGGAGGTGGGCAATGAAGGAGCGGAGGGCAAAGGAGACCTGGACGCAGGCTTGCTCCTGGCCAGCTGTGCAACTTAGGTGAAGATGATGACAAAAGTAGCAATAGTCACCACTCGCTGCCTGGCTTCGTGCTAAGCATGTTACAGACACCAGTTTGACTGATCTTCACAGCAGCTGTACGAAGGGGGTATGTCATTGCCCTCTTCATGCAGATGAGAAAATGAGAGCTCCCAGGACTCATGAGCACTGGGGGGCAGAGTTGGGATTCAGGTCTTTCTGACTCTCAGACCTTGCGCTAATTATTAGGGCCCATCGCCCCCAGTTATTACCGCTGAGCCTCTTTTTTCTCCCTTGTAAGATTAGGACTTGAATGGACTGACTGGTCGGGTCCCACTCAGTGTGGTCATTCTAGCATTTACAGAGGGGATGTCCCTGAGGGTCAAAGGCATTGGCCTTGGGAATGATGGCACTTCAGAAATGAGGGGGAGGAGTATACCCAGGTAGCCGAGCCCCTGCTTGTCCTGTAGCAACATAGGGCTGGTTGGTTTCTCAGCTCCTTTCTCCCCTGGTCACCTGTGGCATGCGCGCCTTGTGGGGAGCACCTTGGGTGAGCCCTGGGGCTTTTGTACCCAGAGCCACCAGTCCCTGGAGAAAGTGCATTGGGACAAAATACTTGAGGCTCCTCCTCTAGGGGGCTGGGTCCTCCCTTACTACCCTCCCCACTGAGTGCTGCTCACTAGTCAGAGCTGTCTGTTACTGTCACCTCGCAGCTGCTGCTCATTGCCACATCGGGTTAGAAATAGAAATTGTCTGCTGGGCCCCAGAGCCCTTCCCTCTCCTCTGCTGCCACTCATCTGGGGGACCCATCTGTGCCGCCTTAGTTGGTGGGGCCTCTCTTGGAGGGACAGGGGACTGGAGGAAGCCCAGGATCTGTCAGCCTGGGAATTTCAGGGCTGGCCTTGGCTGGGCACACTGCGGTAACCACCCCTGTGGTCAGGGCCTGCAACTGGCTCTCGTGTTCAGGGTATCCTCTTCGCAGCTGCTTCACGGGCCCTGGAAAGGTGATGTCACGCTGGCCTGGCAGGGTGTCTCACTGTGCCATCGGCGCCTTCCAGCCTTCCACTGTGGAGGGGCTCCCGAAATGCATGTTGAGCTAAGCTGTGAACACTGGATGGGGCTGACTTGTGGCAGGACCTATAAAGGCAGCCTTAGCACAGCTTCAGGAGTCGAGTGCCATTTTTTTTTCTCTTCACCAGATCCCTCCATGCCCCATCTCTCCTGTCTTCATTTCATTGTACCAAAGCACTCTGTGCCCACTTCTTCCCGCTCACGGTTGTCTGCCTTGGGAGAGGTGAATGTTAGGAACTAGGTGTGAATTTTCGTGTGACCCTACAGATCAGGGTAAGATGAGGAGTGGCATTCCACCAAGGGGGTGTCCCAAAGCCACAGGCCCAGGGAGATGGACAGGCCTTGGCCTCTGGGACCAGCTGCCCTCCATCCCTGCCTCCTGACAGATGAGTCAAGCCAGGAATCTGGTCACCCTGACTCTGACCCCCTATCGGAGGGGCCTGCCCAGAGCCAGCATTCTCTTTCCCTGTGCCTCTGAGCGCTGGCCCTGCTTCTTGAGGCTGTTTCTAAGACCAGGGTACCACGCTGACACAGCGGGCACAGTGGTGGGGTCCCAGCAGGGTGTGGTGCCGGAAATTGTTTTCATTAATGGTAAACAGGGTAATCAAACAGCAGGGACAGTGTAGACACTTCTCAGTTACTTACCGGTGGATTCGTGTGCACTCTGGGTAATCCATATCTTTCTCATCTCCACGTGGGCTTCGTTACCAAGTGGGGTTAGCAATAAGGAAGGAACTGAAGTTTGAGACTTTGTGGCAGGCATCATGACAGGCATTTTATCCACATTTGTTCATGTCATTGTCCCCAGACCTCATTTGTCCTTGTGTTTATCCTGTTTGCTCCTAAGAAACTAAGCTTCATGGGCTTTTTTAGATAAGTTAGGCTGTTCCTTGGTTAAAAAGTGTCCTAGCCACGCCCCTGACAGGCCTGTCTCACTTCAGGGATTGCTGTCTTCCTACTCCGTAAGTGTTTTTGTTGGTGTGTGCGCGTGTGTGCACATGCCCATGTGGATGTAAGGGCAGACATGTGGAAAGACCCCCTCCATGCGGACCGTCCAACCTCATCCATCACACATTGCTCATGGAATTTGAGATCCCTGAAGTTCCCCCACTGGCAAGTTTATTCATACTGTGAGTTTCTGGGGGCATTTTAAAGCAAAGTGGCCCCAAATATTTCCATGTAGTTGTTGTTTTTCACTTATTTTCCATCCTTACCTTCTCCTACTGTCCCCCCGACGTGGTCTTTATATGATGTTGTTCCTGTGTTTGGAGGCCCACATGGGTCCTTATCATGGGTGAAAACCCAAATCTTTGCAGTGACCATCATGGTCCTGCACAATCTGTACCCCAACCCTCCCTCTCTGATTTCACTTTAGATTTTCTCTCCCAACTCATTCCATCAACTTTCTTGCTGTTCCAAGAAGAGACCAGGCATGTTCCTGGCTTTTCACTGGCCATTCTGTATGCCTGCATCAATTCTGCTATCTGAACCTCTCCTTTGCTCCAATGACCCCCCAATGAGGCCTGCCTCCCCCATCCCGACCTTCCCTACCCTGCTCGATTTATTCTTTTGTCCAGAGTGCTCATCGTATTCTAAAATACATAATTTACTTTATTTATGGCTAGCATATAGACTTTACAAGGACACTCATTTCTTTCCTCTTCTGTTCAAGTATCTAGAGCAGTGCCTGGCACATAGTAGGCACTTAAATAAATATTTGATGAATGAATGAAATCACGTATCAGGTCAGTGAGGGACTCGTGACAGAACCTTGTCTTTTACTCCCAAGAAACGGATCCCGCCCCACCCCAAGTGTGTTATGTTAGAAGAAAACAGTTTTAGTTTTTAGAGATAAGACACAATGTAGCAGGAGCATAGAAAGCAGACGAGCAGCAGATGGACTGCGCATGAAGTAAGTGCCAGGTACTGTGCCTGTATTATCCCATGCTGTCTGCATCTTTCCCAGGAGGAAAATGAGACTCACAGAAAATACGTGATGTGCTGATGGCCCCAGTTACTCAGAGACTGAGCTGGGTTTCACCTCGGGTCTGTGTGGCCTCAAGGCCACTTTCCTGTACCTTCTTGGAGGAAACAGCACCGATAACCCAGCTCCTTGCCCCTCACGTTTCTGCTAGCTGCGTGGAGGCCCAGACTTGAGACTGAGGTCACCTTGTCTGGGTCCCATTCCCCTCCCCCAGAATCAGTGGGCTGGCCCCCTGCCTCTCCCTCCTTTCTTGTGAGGTCTTGGGTGTCCATGACCGCCTTCATCTGGGTACTCACTAGTCAAGTTCTGGTGGTTGCTCATTGTTCCAGCCAAAGTAAGCTGGGGGGTTGCAAAAGAGCAACTGCAGGGTTCGGCTCCTCACTAACAGACACCGCTGTGGCTCTTTCCTCTCCGGTAAAGCTTAGTTGTTGGTTCCGTGAAGGGAGCCGGCAAGGCAGCATGATCGAGACCATGATCGAGACCAGCTTGCCTTCTCATCCTCTGCAAGCTCCCCTCCACGCGTTCCCCCTGCTGGTGGTCCGAGCTGTCGAAACCAACATGAAAGTGGTTTAAAAGCCTCCCTGGATGAGCATATGCCATACGTTTGGGCAGGACTCACTGTCCAGATCACATGGGGGGTCAGGGAAGATCAGTGGAAGGTGAATTCATTCTTTTCACTCAGGGAACTTCTGTTGTCATGGAGACCAGACACACTGTATACGATTCCTAATATTACAAATGTGCAAGCAGGAACGTAAATCTAATCCGTGAGCTGTGTGCCATGTTGCTTCCTCAGCTGGTTACCCCGATGGCTACTAAAGGGGGATGTTTAGGAGCACTGAGTACACCTATTGGAACATCGGGTTCCAATGAAGTGAGGGTTTGGGGAGTTTCCGTGGAGACTGGAAGGCTTCACTTAGGCTTTGTGTGGTGACTTAAGGGCATTTCTCATCTCTGCCTGCTTTCACGTACCACAGGACCCAAGCTGCTTCACTTCCCTCAGCCTCAGGTCCTCGTGGGCTGTGGGGAAAGGTAACA
This sequence comes from Cynopterus sphinx, assembly GCA_030015415.1. Lineage (NCBI taxonomy): Eukaryota > Metazoa > Chordata > Mammalia > Chiroptera > Pteropodidae > Cynopterus > Cynopterus sphinx. The sequence goes on along the minus strand of CM057383.1, from coordinate 32,923,726 downwards.
GGGTTATAAAGGCTCTCAGGAGGGCTGATCTGGTTCCTCTTGCAGCTCTTGGATTTCGTTTATCCCCGGAGTGTTACAGAGTTATAATCCTTCCTTCCAATGTATTAATGAGGCAATGAATTTAGCACCTAATATGGGACTGATTAGTAAAGCTTCTGAGAAGAGACAATCTGATGGAGACCCCACCGCTCCTCAAGGCCCAGGTCCAATCTCCCCACCCAACTTCTATCCTAGAAGACATTCTTTCTTGACCCCGAGGCCCACTGTACTCAAACTCTCCTTATTTACGAGACATTCCTTTGGCCTATTCCTTGATGTCAGGGACCCAGATGTCATCATTTGAAACCCATACAAGTTTTGGCCCTTACCTTGCACATGCTCAATAAATGCCAGTTGATTTGCGGGGAATGAAAACTGCTACTGCCCAATGAAGAGAATCACTTACCAGGAACTTTCAGATAAAAGGATGAGGGATAACTTTTCTCAGGACGTCCTAATAAACTGATCAAGCCCAGAATCTCATTCACACGATCTTACCGGCTTTTCCTCAGGAGACCTGAATCTTAACTCCAGCACCAAGCTCAGTATTTTCCAGGAGATGGTGCATTTGCTTTTAGTCAAGACCTGCCTGTGAGAACTATTAATTCAGACAATCTCATCAAAACCACCCATGAGGCTTTAATGATGCTGCTCTGTCCACTGGTCTCCCCCACTGCACTCTGACTCTGTTTAAAGAAGCCCAGCTGTGGGTCCAAGGCCTTGGAGAAAACTGCTGGAGGAGGTCAGCCTCGTGCAGTTGGGCATCTCCACTGGCCTTTTTTTCATAGATGACTCTGGTTCTCTTCTGGACCAGAAATCTCCAAAGTCTTCCCAAGAGCCAGCTCTTCTCATTGAGGATCTCATTTATGAGGAAGACCCAGCCTTATGTGAAAAATTTCATTTGTTAGACATAACTCAGGGGACCTTAGGAGCAGCATGGCCCAGTGAGAAGATTGTAGGGTCTCATGACTGGAAGGGGTACCAGGACTTCTGAGTGCTGCGTACTGAACTCTGTTTCTTAATCTGGGCACTGGTTACACATGTGCTGTCACTCTGCACTTTTCTGTAAATATGTTCTCCTTCCATCCAAAGTTAAGAAGACGAGAAAATAGGCAAGAGAATAATAAATGCAAATTTAAGGCAGTTCCTTGTTGGAGAGACATACACTACAGCTTCAAGGTTCCATTCCATTTTTTAGGTTGGATATTAGGTTCATTAAAGTTCTTCTTGTTATGTTTCATAACACGTAGCTCACAGGTATATTATAAATATCTTTTTTATGTGTCGAATATTAAATAAACTACATGAGGGTATAGAAAAAAGATGCCGCAGATTCTGTGATCAAATAGACCAGGGTTTGAATCCTGCCCTGCCACTCACTGGCTGCGTGGGTCTTGAAGGAATGACATAAGCTCCCAGACCTCTATTTGCTCATCTGCAAAGTGAGGGTTGCAATCCATAATTAACAATTCAGTTGACACTTGGGGTATACATTACAATGCAAAGTGCAGGATGTTATGGGAACATAAAGCAATAGGACTGGACCTAGTTGCAGAGGGGTAGGGTAAGAGTGGGGTTGTCAGGGAAAACCTCGAGGAGATTTGAACTGCATGTTGATAGAAAGCTAGTTTTAAATAGGCAAAGTTAGTACTTAGGCTCATGTCCCCTCAGAGTTCTATATGAGCTCCTGTGGGGACCACAGAGAAGTGTTTCAGAGAAACATGGAATTTCAGAGCTGCAGAGGAATTTGCAACACGTAATATGACCACCCTCTCCTACTCTTACTTGTCCTAGATTTTGCCGATGAAGAAGATGAAGCCCAAGAGATAATGTGACTTGCTCAGGCCTCTCGACTAACGAGCAGTAGTGCCGGGACTAGAATACGTAGCCACTTTTGCTTCTTTACTTGTCAGACACTCTTTCTAGAGCTTTACATGCTTGATATCCAGTCCTCACTAACAACTCTAGGTAGTAAGTACTGTTATCATTCCTCATTTACAGATGAGGAAACTGATGCCCAGAGAGATGAAATAACCCCCTCAAGGTCACACATCTCAGGGCAATGTCAGGATTTGAACCCAATCTGACTGCAGAGCTCCCACATCCCTTTTACTACTCCACGTTTCCCTCTGTCAGAAACTTGGTTTGCAGTATTTCTGCTGAACAATGCATGACATTTTCTCTGCCGTCATGGAGCTGTGGTCTTCCTGGAAAGAAAGTAATCATACAACATGATACAACACAGATGAGGAGACCCATGAGCAGAGGGTCGGCATTGGGAGTAAGTCAGCTCATCTCTTGGGCTTCATTTATTTTTTTACTGGCAACATTGAGGAAAGGTGGAGTCCACTGGCTGGTAGGTGGAGTTCAGACTAGTTGCTGGTGACTCTGTCACAGGGTAGAGGAGTTTAGGCTTTGTCCTGAGGCAGTGGGGAGTCAGCATTAGGTTTTGGGCACCTCGACATGAAGAAGAAAATATTTCTTTATGAAGGTGGAACCTGAGAGGCTTTTATCTTCCAAATTCATTTCTCTGGAGACTGACCTCTCAAGAGGATGTGCCTGGCTGCTTATGCCCATGGCATCTATGCTCTCGGAATCCCTGACAGAGGAACTCATTGCGATTGGTCACATTCATGTTACTTTTCAAATGAGGAAGGTTGAGCCATAGTTTGGACTTGTAGCAAGTTCTCACTCCTGACTGGAGTCCCCACTTTGAGATAGTACCTCCACTTCCACTCACCATTCCCCTCTTCCCTCAATTTATCCCCAGCGTTCCTCCTGCCCATCTGCTGCAGAGAGATTCTGGGTGGGATGCCACCATCGATATTACTGGGTATTCTTCTAAGTTGGTGCATTATTGCAAGCTAACCTCTCTTGTAGTATTCTGGGGGCAATTCATATAGAGATGTTCCTTGTAGCAGTCTCAGAAAACGTTTGTTTTTCCCTTCTGAAGGCCCTCCCCTCTATTAGCAATCCTGCCACCTAGTGGGAGTCCAGAGTGTGACCATCAGAGCTCCTCCTCCTGACCCCAATGCACTAAGTCTGTGATTAATATTTCAACTAATGAGCAGTTCTGAGTGTGCTTCCCAACGTATGGCTCCAACTGGATTTTCAGGTCCCTTTTCCACTGTCTTAAAACTTACAAGTCCCAGTAGGGCTGTTTTGTATGCATCAGACAGAACCTTTGAAACAGGTGCTAGTCTGATGAGGTAGGTTTCCTGTATTCCCATTTACAGATCAAGTAACTTGTTCCTTTTTTGAACATTTAGCATGGACCCAAACCATGCTAAACCATGTAGTATGCCTCTTAGATAATATGTAGATTCTGGCCTGTTCTCCTCTGAGAGAGTACTATCCAGACATAAGGGCACAACATTGTCCTGGCCATCTGGCAGAGGAGGGAGACCTCTGTGCCCTAAGGTAGTCCAGCCGAACTGCCTGGATAGAAAAGGTGAGTCTAGAGCAGGAATTTGGAAGTTGCATGGAAGGAACATTTTGCAGGTGAAGACAAAGAGGTGGCACAGGAGTGGGCGTGTCTGTGGGCAAGGAAAGGCCACATGAGACAAAGCTGAGCCAGGTGTTATGGGTGGAGGGCAAGGATCGGGGATTCAGGGGGTTCCCATGGCTACTCCCATGAGACATTTGTAAATTTAGAAGTAAGACATGCTTGATGGAAGAAATTGAAATAATGCAGAAGTACATAAGGTAAAAATGATCTCTGTTCAGTTCCGTCCTCTACCAGAAAACAGGATTAATAGTTAAAAGTTTGGTGTATATGCTCCTAGAAGACTTTCTATGCCTGAAAAAATAAATAGATAAATATGTCCATTCATATGTACATAAATTAATGCATATGTATATGAGTTATCTTAAATAAGATTATTTTTAAACTATAATTTTATAATTTCTTTGTCCTAAAAAAACTCAAAAATATATTAAAGTCATCTTTTAACTTTTAAAAATCTTTTACTGTTGAAATATTTCAATATATATAAAAATAGAATAGTCTAATAAATCCACTCTCCCAGCTTCAACATTTTTTAATACCTGGCCAATCTTGTTTTAACTCTACCCCTCTCATGGATTTCTCCCAACTGAGTTATTTTAAAGAAATTTCGAGATACCATCCATTTCATCCGTAAATATGCCCGTATCTCAAAAGATAAGAACACTTGAAAATAATATAACCACAATTCCATTATCACACTTAAAAAGCATGAATTCCTAGACATCATCTAATATCTAGTCAATATTTACATTCTTCCAATTGTCTTACAAATTTTTTCAACCACTGATGTGTTTGATTCATGATTCAAATAAGATCCACATATTGCATTCGGTTGATGCTTTTTAAGGTTTTTTTTTTATTTTCCATTCATAGATTTCTACTCTGTCCTTTATTTTTGTTTTGTTTTTGTCATTCATTTGTTGAAGAAAGTAGTCATTTGTCCCATAAAGTTTCCCACATTCTGGATTCTGCCGATTGCATCCCTTTGGTGTTTTTGAACCTGTTCCTCCATCCCTTTATTTCTTGTATACAGGTGGTTAGTTCCAGGGGCTTGAGCAGAATCAGATTTGATTTCTTGGCAAAAAGCCTGGAGCTTCTTAGGCAGAGGAATGAAGTGACCAAAAGTAAGAGTGGTAGCTTTAGGAAAGAAGCCATTGTGCTGGCATCCCTTGGGTTTGCAGGTGGGAGTCAAAAGAGATAGGACACCCCAAACCTCCATAGGGTTGGCTTCAGGGATGCTCAGTTGCTGGTGGGGGTCTCATCTCATCTTGTCTTATCTCATCTCGTCTCACCTTCCACGAGGGGTCTCTGGGACCAAATGATCCCACCAGCTGGTCAGTTGGAGCCGACCAGCAACTGGCTGTCACGGCAAGTGGAAGCCTACAGCTCTCTCCTCTCATGGTTTTGCAGTAGCTTCTTCCCTTCTTCCCCTAAGTCACAAATCACCATAAAACAAAACAAAACAAAACAAAACAAATCAAAATAAAACAAACAAAAACACGCCGTAAAAATACTTTTTTTTCTTCTTCTCAGCCAGTTTATCCAGTTGACACTGCTTAACTGTCTCAGCTTGGAGCTGGGAAAAATCTGGACAGTGCTCTTGGAATGCTTTACACATCGAATCACGAACTCCTGAGGAAGAACCACTTAATTTAGACATTAAACCACTAGCTCTGAAGTCTACTTCTCATCACATTTCTGGAAGCGCATCTTTGGCTACATTTTTCTTAAAAGATCATTCCCAGTTTTTCAATATCTTTGATTAGCCTCTCCTCCCATCAAGGGAATGAATTATTTTTCTTAAAGTCAATTTGGTTCCAATTGTCTATGAATCAAAGACCCAGGACCAGAGCTGCTCATCACCAGCAGCTAATATAGTGGCTTCCACACTGATTTGACATTCAAACAACGAAACTTGAACACTTAATTTGCTGTGTGGCCTTATCTCAGTGACATGTATGCCTTTATTTAGGCCTTCTGAAATGTTAAAAATAGTTCCTCATCATCTTTTCCCCAACCTCCTAGGAGTCTAGAAAGCGATGATACAAAACAGGATGGGCTTACTTTCCTTAGTTACTATGTTCATCGCTGGGGGAAGCCATAGAACACAACCTGGTTCAGGGTTCTGCCTGATTCATCCCCTCCCCAGTCCCTTCACTTAAAAAATAAGTTATTATCTGAATCCTAGATGAGTTACATTGTTTCTCAGTTTCATTAGGTAATAAATGGAGGTGAGATGTGGGCCTGGTCTTTGGTTTTATCTGTTTGAGCTTTATCGAAATCCTTGATATTTCTTAGGATTTACATACAGAGGCTAAATCCATAGTAAGAGGGATCCTTCATACATGTGGTCTGTAAATTAGGGATTTTTCTTCCTTGACCTACCATATACACTCTTTTGAGCTGATAAAGGAGGAACACTTTTTGACTGAGCTGCCAGTGCTTCGCCAGGCCTCTTCCTGTCCTTCTGGCTCTGACCCAGTAAGTGCTCACAGGTTCAGGCGCCCTGGAAATCTTCCAGGAAATCTGTGTTGATTCTGGAGACTGCGTTTACTCCTTCCAGCAAGGCAGTGTGCTAGAATAAAATCAACCCCAGACAGACGGAGGTTTGAATCCTGAGTCTCTATTTGGAACAATGTGGTGTTTGAGCAAGTCACTTAGATTTTATACTCAGCTTCTTTATCTGTCAAATGGGCTGGCAGTCCCTATCCCAGGACTGGCGTGGCCATTCGACTGTATATCTCTAGCCCTTGGCATATACCACGTACTAAGAAATGGTTGCCATTGTTGCCGTGGAAAGGCAGAGTTGAAGCCAGCCCCCAGGGAAGGGGGCATGAGAGAGAGAGAGGTCAGTGTTTTCTGGATAATGTATGCTTCTTTTTTTTTTTTTTTGACTCTTAGATTTGGGAAAGATGGTTGTTTTTTATGAACTACCCACTTTTATTCTTCCCAAGCCATCAACTAAGTTGAGATAATCAGCTCTCTGTTATATACTCTCTTGAGTGTTTTTTCGTTGATTGATTATATACGCATAGTTGTGCCCACGTGTGTGTGTGTGTGTGTGTGTGTGTGTGTGTGTGTGAGCGCGTGTGCACACATGCTCACACGACGAGGGAGAAATTCTCATCAAACCTCTACCCGCAGATTGACATATGCTTTCTGTCAAGTCGTCAGTTATGGTTTCTCATGTTTGAATCCAGAAAGCCAACTGGGTCGGAAACCGTTCATGAGAAACATCCTCTCAGTCGACCTACTCAGATACTTCCTCTTTGTTATTTTATTACTTTTTGTTGTGGCAAATTTTGCTCTTACAGTTTCAAGATAATCAATTTATTTCCATGTGCCTTCCCATCCAAATTGGATTACACGTATAAATAGCTGTGTGCTGGCCCCAGCGGCCAGCGTGTGCTCCCAGGTTGGTGCTTGGCAGCCTGGGTCCTTGGGCAGGCTCCGGCTGTTTATTTCCAACTGAAGCTCTAAGTTCTGGAATGACTTCCCCCTCCTTTACACACAGCCATCTCAAAACCCACTTTTGTTCCTGGGTTGCAGAGGACAAATACTTGGGGTTTTCATGAGTTGTGGTAAGAGAATGCCAGCTCTCTCAGCATCGTCCCGCTGGTTGCTGTCCTGTGGTTAGCCTTTTTATTTTAAAAATTTTCTGAATTGCTGTGTGCATTTGTGCATACACATACCCCCATCTACTCAAAGCTACACCTCGAACTTTACTTACTGTTGGTGTTCGTTCCTGGAACAGAAAAACACTGCCATGTTTTGTAATGTTACAAGGGGAATAGAACAAGGTCCTGGCTCAGAAACTCTGGTTTCTTTTATTGGGGTTCAGCTTTTCCCTCCCTTTTTTTACACTTCATAATCACCTTTGGTTTTGTCAAAGTGGTTTTCTTACTGTTTAATCCCACCTCCAGTGACAGAGATATAACTAAGTGGAACACAAGTTAGGCTCCACACGCCAGCCAGACACGTGGTTTTCCATTGTCTTCTAGATGAGATGTTCAGTATCCATCCTGTTCTCTGTTCTCAGGTGGTGTTTCTCTTGCCGTGGTCCATGAACTACCAGCATTAGAATCTCCCAGGAGCTGGGGAGTTTGCAAACTCTTGAGCTTTACTCCAGACATAAGTCTAAATCTCTAGTGGTGGCACCCAGGAATCTGTGATAGGAAAGTCTCAGAAAGGGTGTTGGTCTGTAGATAAAGTACAATCACGAGAGATACTGCTGCTGCCTCTGTCTCTCTCCCTCCCTCCCTCTGTCTTCAAGGCTATGACTTTGAATCTCGTTGGGATCCATCCTGCAGGCAATTTTTCTTTCATTTGAGCCATGCATGTTCATCCACACATAACTTCCATTTCCAGTATCTTGTCATCAGTGCCAGGGTCATTCTGGGATCCCCCTTAAGGAGCTCATGGTCTCGTTGGAGAGATAAGATGTGCTCGTATTTAAAGATAAGTGACAGTAGAAGGCTAAGTGAAATGTATAATTTAAACTCGATCTGAAAGGGAGAGGTGTCGGCCTTGTGTCGGGTCCTGAGGAAAGATGGTGTGTGGGGTGGGAGGTAGGCAGGAAAGCAGTCCCTCAGAGGGAACATTGTAAACAGCCACCTACAGTAAGGCTGAAGGGCACGTGAGGAGGGGTGCCAAACCCACCTGAGGAGGAGGAATTGTGAAGGAATGTTGAGTTGGAGAAGGCTTCCTTTTGGGGAGCTTAAAAGATAATCAGATTAGTTAGGATTTAGGGGAGAGACTTTGGCAAATCAATGCTATAATCAGGATCATGCTGGGATTTGCGAAGTCAGAATACCATTACCTAATTTGACATCTTTCCGGCTCATTAGTTCCAAGTGCCCCAAATCATAGGTCTCATTCCACCGGAGGGTCTGAAGGAGACTAGGTTTAGACAGGGAAATCTATAACTCTAAAAAGCTGTAAGGTGGTGTGTGAGTGGCAGACATTTGGGGGACACTAGTGGAATAGGGAGTTACTTCAGGGTGCCCCTGTGGGACAGATGGGAAGGGTCTTGTTGAAAACAATCTGTTCTTGTTTGGTGTCACTCACACGTTACTTGTTGAGTTCAGTTTTGTTTTCTGAACTCACAGTGGCAATTCCCTTCAGCACTAGCTGCATTGAGAGATGGCTGTCGGGGTCAGGCGTATGTGGTGGCCGGAGGGAATAAGGTAGGCCTAGCAGATAGAGCAGATGTGAGTGGTTCAGCTGGTAGCCAAACTCTGACCTCCATCTCATGTGCAGCATGGGGTGACTGGGAGGCCTGGCCGTGCTGTCTGTTGGAGAAAGACAGAAACAGGGTCATGAAGTGGTCTTGAACCCTCTCCCTTACTCACCTGTTGCAGCAACCCAGTACTTTCTAGGGCCCTGCTGTGGGGACAGATTACTGCCAAGCTGCCTTGGTGCTGTCCGAGGGCTGAGAGTCTCACAGCCCTGCTGGGTCATCGTGGGGCTGAACAGATAAGTACCTCTTCTCTCCAGGGACTCATGGCTTTTCATAGACACATGCTTGGGAATCTTTGAAATGAATAATGTACAGGGAACATTGACTGAAATCCTCTAGTGACTTATTTGTGTCCCATGCTGCTCCTTATCCTCTGGTTTCCAGGGAGCCTGGCTCTCCAGGGTCACCTGTCTCGTGTCTCCATGTATTCCTGGTCTGGCCATATAGTAGAATTCATCCCCAGTCTCTACGAGTTACAGTGAAGAGACAGTTTAAGTGACAGTTGCTGTTTAACCACTGCAACCATGGAGTTCCTAGAAAACTGTGACATCGGCAAAGTTTGTATTCCCCACCCCACCTTCCATTTCTGTACACCATCAGCAACACCCCCCTCCCGCCCCACCTTCACCTCTGGCTGCTCCTAGCATCTCCTTTCAGCCATTTGTCTTCAGGTTCCATCTGCACGTGACCTAATTCACTACAATAAGACCAGGTAGACCCGAAGAGGCCAGACCCCTCTCCGAGGGACAAGACAGGCCTTCAGGGCACAAACAGGGTCCTCTGGGCACTGGAGGCTCAATGAAGAAGGCAGAATATTTTGTGTGAAGTCAGAGGTGAGGGTGAGGTGGCAAGTTGTCAAAGTTCATTATCAAATAGCGGCAAATTTTCCTGGGAGTTTAACAAATGACGTGTGGGCTCTAAGTGCTTTGTACTCTGTCTAGGTCACCTAATGCTTCAACAACTGCACAAGGCAGCCACTATCATTACCCCTGCTGTACAGATGTGAAAAGCGAGGGCTCAGACAGCGTAAGCCACTTGCACAAAATCACAAGGTGATAGGCGAGCCAGGAGTCAAACCCAGGCAGTCTGTTTCCAGAGCCCACAGGTAAAGCCAGTTTCTCAGACTCGCCCGATGATGGAAACCACTGAGGCTTTGGTTCACGGTGCGGATTCCGCAGGTGATTCCGTCCTGGTCTAGGATCCCATGGGTTTGGGAATCTGCACATCCAGTAGAGACCCTGTGTGAATGCCTCCTGCTGGAGGGTTTAGGAAATCCTGTGTCAGGCCATTTGGAAGAGAGGTGCTATCATCCCCCCAGGCTGGGAGGAGCCCCGGAGGTGGGCGTAGGCTTTGCCAGGGTCACGGCTGGCTTCCTGACAACAGTTTGGGTTACAGACCCCAGACCTGGGAGCTGGATCAAAATGAGGTGCAAGAGCTCACTGGGCAGACCTCAATAATGTTTGGGGTGGATTTGGGGAACTACTAGAAAGCCTATTTTAGAATAAAATGTAAGGGGGATGGGGAAGGCGCTCCCTTGTACCAGAATAGCAGCTGGGCCACCTTGCTAGTTGTCGGCACTGGATGATGTTGGCCACAGAGCCTGCAGGAGGCTATGAAAAGGGGAAGCTTAGCTGTGGGCAGCAGAGCGAGTAGGTTCTTTCTGAATGGGTTTCTAGCTGGATGTTTCATGGGACTTTGATGGGAGGGAGGGACATTAGGACTCCAGCTACCACGAGCTCTTCAATCAGAGGTATTCCAACTTACCTTTGTAATATATTTCGATTCCATATGAGATTTCATCTGCAGAGGGGAACACTTTGAAAACTACAGCCTTACGATATAAACGAAGGAGACCTGACAAGTTGGCTAAATGTTCGTGATTCAGGTATCACCCATCCCAGGGTTTTGCATTTAAAAGAAGTGCCTGGATGGTGGGATATGTGGCCTGTAGGGATGATATTCTCAGAAAGGAACTGCAGGTTTAGAGACCTTGTGGAGTGGAGATCGAATTAACAGGAGACCCACCCAGAGCAGTCAGATTACACCAGCCAGGCACGGTTCCTCTCAGACTGAGCTGTGCCTGATCCTAGGTTTTTGGTGAGAGCTCAGAGTACTCTGCCTGTGCCCTGGTGCCTAGAAACCCTGAGGGTCAGGGTCATCCTTGCCGTTCCTCAGGCCTCACTATCTTCTGACTCTGACAGGGAGGGTGATGTCTTCCTGGTCAAGCTGAGGCTTTTCCTGCTAAAATGTCTCCTATCGGAATCTGGCTACCTGGAACCCACAGGAAATGAGTCATCCTGGGTGGCCGCGATTTCCACATGGCTAAAGATTCATCCCTTTAATCTCACTTGCTTTTTTATTATTAAAATTTTTGATGGTAGTCATCACATTTATTTCAGTTTTCATAATCAGGTAATAGTGAACAGAATTTAACTTGTTCTGACTCTGGGCTGTTCTTAGGATTATTGGTGATGTGGTACCTTGAGTCCCTTCACTGAAAAACCCTAATGCTTTTTTTATGCAGTGTCTACTTATTCCAGTTTTTCTATCTCTTATTAGCAGTCACTTCTCACTGCAGAGGACTTGCTTTTAATAGTCTCTCTCCTCTTCTTTACCTGCCCCTCTTTAACACTTCTAATTTGCTTGATTCCGATCTGCTGTTGGTTTAGAAATGATTTTGTTTGAACAGTGTATGAAATTAAATGAAACAAGCTCCTCATAAGAACCTAAGGGAAGCTCAGCCTGAAAGGGATGTACGTAGACATCACAACATCAAACTTAATTGTTCATTCAAATGCCTTTATTACCTACTTCCTATTTAGGTAGACAAAGGAGTGCTGTCCCTTAAACTTTTAGACCTGAAATAGATGGTGATTAATTTCTTGAGTTCTTCGTCTTCACGTGTTTAAGGAGAGGCCAATCAGAGAACTGCATCGATTTAGAACAGTGGTCCTCAACCCTGAATTTTTCAAATAATATTTAGATATCAAGATTCAGTCCCAGCCTAGGTCAAGTAAGTCAGAGTTTTGGGGCATGAGGTCCAGGCCTTGATATTTTTAAGTCTCCTTGAGATTCTAATATGCGATCAAGGTTGAGGACCATGGATTTAGACCCTTGTAAAACTATATCCCTTTAAGACAGGGTTACTCAACTCTGGCTGCCCAGGAAAACCACCTGGAGGAGCTAGGAAGGGTTTAAAAATACCCCTGCCAAGAGTTTCTCACAAGCAGTCAGTGTAGAGAACTGTTGCTGTAAGACATTTTGCTTGTAATAGCGCTGTTTACAAATCTGTGAATCTGTATTTTCTGAGAGGCTCAGATTTTTTTTTTTTTTAATATAGCAATGTTTTTCTGGAGATGATGACAACCTTTGCTTTTAGATCAGCTTTACAAGTTTATACCCAAGCGGTAGCAGTCGTTCATGTTGGCATGATATGAACCAAAGAAGAACTTTAATCAAATACCTGGGACGCCACGCATTCATCTCTGATCATGAAAGTGGAAATCCTGAGAGCAGCCACAAGTTACAGAAGCACACGGATGGTTTATGGTTTGTGGAAGAAGCAGCCGGGACAGAGAGAGCTTATGTAACTGGCTACCTCACATGATTTTATTTGTAAAAATATACACAAGTGAGACCGTCATCCTTCCGTCTTCTGATTAAACGTGCAGCTGAATGAGGGACATCAAAGAAGAAAATCAATGCAACAGAATCCTCCAGTGTTGCATGAAAGCGATGATTTCGACTTAGATTCAGGGGCACGGATTGTGTGAATGTGTCGGGGGCAGGATGGGAGGCGACTTGCAGGGTGCGCTGAGAAAAGCACACGTGCGTGTCCCGGTCTCACTGTTTTAAATTCTCAAAGTCATTATTAGAGCCTGTGATATATTTAGACTTGTTATCAGTGTGTAGAGCGGGTTTTCAAGGCTTGTAGGATGTATCTATTAAAATAACCTATGTGACTGAGTAGCTGCTCACTATAACGTTTTTGTTCCACTGGAATACAATGAGAGGAAATGGGACTCCAGGAAATGGCCATTAGCTCAGGGGATCCAAAGCAGCACAGGGCCGCTCCGGTATTTACACACATTCTGGCCATTGTGCTGGCAACCTTGGGTAACCCTCCACGTTTTTCTGCTTCTTTTTAATCTTCTGCAGGCTTTGAAGGCTATCACATTTGAGGGATGTGTTCAGCTCTGGGCATTGTGGAACTTGATTTGTGAACACACTTTGTATCTCTTTCTGTGTCTTCCTTGGGCGTTTTCAAGGTTGTTGATTCTCTGGTTAAGCAGCTGACAGTGTGACTTTGTGTTCAGGATGGTGGTGGTGGTGGTAGTGGTGGAGAGGGGCTGGGAGGGGTACCTCTGGGAGGCCTGAGGCCTATACTCGATTTAAGACTAAGGCGTCTTGGCCTCATTTTGCATATGTTTCCCCACCCTACCCCGAGCGCGCTCCCACGCTATCATTCTCTCTCTCTCTCTCTCTCTCTCTCTCTCTCTCTCTCTCTATCACACACACACACACACACACACACACACACACACACACACACACTCTTTTTGTAGACTACAGCCCGCTCACTCTGATGACAAAGGGGGGGTTTCCAACTTGGCTTGTAGAGATGCCTCTGACTTATCCTGTTTCCTATATCTATCTTAGATATCAAGCATTCTGGGAAAGATGATCCCAGCCTTAAAGACCAGAATCTACTGTTCAGAACAACAGTTCACAAGAAATGGGGTTGTAAGTGCAGCTCTGGCTTTGGGTGGGGAAAGGCCACAGCTGGGCAGGTGGAGGTCCCAGTCCAGAGCCCTTTCCCCCATGGAGCCCATTCGCAGTCCCTCAGCCTGGTCCTGTGCCTAGGAGGTCTCGTTTCCTTCTTTCAGACACCCCTTTGGGCCAATAACATCCAAATTGTATCTCTATAAATCCCCATTTTCTTTGTCTACCTTTTCTTTTATATCTTTTTGGAGGAATGCAGTTGGTTGATTAATCTCCAGCAACCAAATAGAAGTCCTACTAATATCTGCTGAATTAAAACCCAGTAGCTTATTTGACCTCAGCATCTCTATGGGTAGCTTTGCAAAGTAGCTGCACTTTCCTTAAAGACGGGCTTTTCTTGATGTTGGCTACTGGGCTCACGTCTACCCTTGCGGGTATTGAAGCAGTACCGAAGATCAGATGCTCACTGCCAGCAGTGGAGCACAGATGCTGACCCGGGCTTCAGTACATATGCACCACAGGGCCTTTCTGGGTCTTGGCTTTCTTATCCATGGAATGAGGATAATGGGGCCTATTCCATCGTAGGGTATTGTGAATGACCACATACCTGTAGGTGCTTAGTTGAAACCTAGTAAGCTCTCAGTAAATGTTAAGTGTTATTGTTGCTAGCCACTTCCCATCACTATCCTAAACACAAAGCTAGGCAAACCATCTCTCCCACCCTTTCACTTCTCCTCAGCTTGTTCAGGCTGTGAGATGCCGGAAAGCATGGTGGCCGAGCGTGGCTTCTAGTGCCAGACTGTCCAAGATTGTGTCCCACACACCCAGCTCACTAACGTGTGACCTCAGGCAATGTACTTAACTTCTCAGTGCCTAGGTTCCTCATTTGATAATGGGGTTTAGAATACTTTCTTCCTCCAAGGATTGTTTTAGGATTGAATGAGATAATGCGTATAAATATACCCATCCCATGTAAGCACTGATAAGCGTTAGGCGGTATAATTAATTTACCCTTTCTTGTTCCAGAATAGATTTAAACAGGGCACAGGGAGATAGTCACTACACAAAATACACTGGAAAGCTCTTTGATGACCGTGAGAGAGCAGTGAAAGATCCTGCCTGTTCACTGAATCTGGGCAAATGATGAAAATGCAGAGCTCTGCGTCCCACTGGTCCTTGGTCTGTTTCCTGGGTTTCTGTTCTCTCTTGTTTGTTCTCTTTCTTCTGCTCGTGTGTGCTCTGTGTTTGGTTAGACAGTTCAGGGGGAGGGGGTCGAACTGAGAGAAAGAAGGAAGAAGAAATTCTAACTAGATTTCCCCTAGCCCTGCTCTTTGCAAACCCTGAGAGCTCACAGGTGTTCTGTCTGTTGCTTCTCTGCAATGAGAATTCCTGATCAGTCCGGGCGTCAGGTTGTTTTCCTTTAGCAGTGGTGAGGTTCGGGTCAAAAAGCAGCTCCAAACATCAGCCTCGGCTTTTCTCTTCAGTTCTCTAGCTTTTATTTCCGTACAAGCTCATGTGGGCAGTTAGCCAACTCCAGGTGCAGGATCCTTTCTGTTTCCACAGCCCCGATCCACACCAACCACCATTCTTTGAATGAGGCCATCAGAAACCATCAACAACAGCAACGATTGTTTAAATTTCCCCACGGATTTGTTTGGAACCAGAATCTGGACTCAGCCAAACCCCGCGCAGGTGCCCATGAAGGACGAGGACAGGGTCTCACACCAATTGGTGAACAGTCTGGCTAAACAGCCAGGCCAAAAGGACACTGAGGCATGACTGTGCAAATTGGTACTATTTTTACTTGCTTCAGACTGGTTCTGGTTATTGGTAAATTAATAGAAACAAATAGATTTCGATAAAATCCACAGCAATCCCACATCCCCATGCCTGAATCCCAGAGAACATAAGATTCTGATCATCCTGAAACATGGCCTCATTATCGTGGGCCGCAGCCCTGGGACCCCGGCTGGCGACTCGGGGAGCACAGATGTTTCAGCTTGCTGCAAATGGAATTGTTGAGCAGTCAATGCAGAACGCTTCCTCAGGAGTGTGGCATCATTGATTTATGAATTATGGCCCTTTTAAACTCTCTGCTTGCCTCCTCAGATATCGACGTTTTAAAAAGCGATTTCTCATGTGGATCCTTTTCAGAAACACATGCACATGGCCCGAGATTAGCTCTTATGCCAGAATAAATGGAGTGTCGCACTCCGGGCTGATGCTTCCTTTCAATAATGAATTATTCAAGGAGAGGTTTTTGTTTTTGAAAATGGCAAATGCATTGGCAGGAGGGACAGGAAGGAATTACACTCAGGGCTGGGTTTCTTATCTTTTAGGGAGGGGTTAACCAGCCTGAATGAAGGAAGAAGCTTTTCGTTTCCCACTCATCATGCCTTATTCTAGCACAGACCTGGATGTAAACCTTTTCTGTGTTTCGGAGTGCCTGCAGAAGAAAATGGGCATTGCTGTTGTTAGAAATCACAGAAGGAACCTGAATATGGCCCAACAGCGCCATCCTCAGAGGGGTCCATATCGGTGGTTTCCTTCTGAGAGTTTCTGTCTCCCTCATGCACTGCCAGTTTAGGACGGTTGAACTACTATCCTCCTCCGTTTTTAATTATTTGAAATAGTAATCATAACTGTAGCCATCAAGTATCGCTCACCTGCTGTGTGCTTGGTCACTGCTGGATTGTACAGTGTCTCATTCAATTCTCATGGCACCCTATGGGGAGGCTCTGTGTCTGCCCTTATTTCTTCTTTAAAAGAGGAAACTGAACCTCAAAGAAGTAAAATTTCCAGATCACAGAGGCAATGAGAACTGAGTGATTCAGGCCCAGTTTTTGCTTCTGGTTTGTCGTCATCTTTTAAACTCTTCTCTCTAATTTCTATGCCCGACCCTTCCCTGTCTGGAGATCACTGCTGCCAGGTTGAGGGGCCCATTTCCACCTTCCTGTGGAGGTGAGGCCAGAACCTCCTCCTCTTCTCCAGGTGTCCCCCACTCAGGTTTTCAGAGACTGTAGCACCCATGCTCAGGAGCATCCTGGCCCCCTGGTCTCATAGTTTCTGGTGCTCCTTGGTGTGGGTGTGCCTGCCTCAGGGACCAAAGCTTTTGCCTGGGGCCTCAGTCTTTCACACATCTTGGCACATGTCCTGCTGAGCTCAGGCTCTTACCTCCTGCCGTGGATCTCTTCCCCTCCCCCGGGTCCGTGTTCTGCTCTCCCCCAAAGCTTCATGCTTGGACATTTTCAGTTTGCTCAGCCCGATGTCTGCTGTTTGGCCACACTGGGTTCCCTGTCTACCCCAGTGATCACAGCCAGCCACTTCAAAGCCACACACACTGGCTCCCTGGGCTCTAGTTCCCTCACCAGGCCCAGCCTGGGGGTCAGCCATTCTGTTCCTTGCCCAGATCATTTTGATGTCTGCCAACCTCACCCAGGTGGCTAGCAGCAGAACAAAGCTGGCCAAGGCATTTGCTTCTGTGCATTTGTCTGCTGTAGATATATGCTGCCTTTTTAGCATGGCTCCCACTGAGTCAGGACAGCACTTCTTAAAACTGCATTTTGACAAAAATTCCAAGTGTTCAGAAAAGCTGAACAGGATAGAAAACGCAGCTCATTTTGTCTAAACAATTCGCCCATCCTCTATCTCCTTTCACTTTAGCCTTATTTGTGTTTCTTTGAGTAGTTACTATTTACACCTCTGTGCCTTTGCCCATGCCGCTCCTTCATTATAGAATGCCCTTCCCTGCTCTGCTTGCTCAACTGCAGCTAATTTTTTGACATCTTCTCCAGAGTCCCCACCCCAGCGCAGACCTTAGGTTACTTGTCCCTCTTTTATGTTCCTAAAATGCCCAAATGTAGTGTCATGTTGATAACACAGACTCTGGAGCTAGGAATCAAATTCCAGCTCTTATAGTTGAGACCTTAGGCAGTTACTTCACTCTCTAGTCCTCAATTTCCTCATGTATAAATAGGCAATAACAATAAATTCTACTTTTTGGTGATATAATGAGCATTATGAACAAATATACACTATGCACGGAGAACAACGCCTGGTGCACACTAAGTTTCACACACGTAAAGTTCAGCTACTGTTATCTCTTTTGATAGCATTTAATATTTACCAAACTGAAATTATCACTAGACTTGAACTTCTTGAGAAGAGGCACTGTCTTAGCTTGACTTGGGCAGTTTAATTTCAGTCAAGTCACCTTTCTGGCCTCAACTTCTTCATTTGCTGACTGGGGTTGCTACAATATCTATGTCATCCAGTAGCTGGGGAGATTAAATAAGTCAAGAGGTAAAGTGCTGAGAACCGTGTCTGGAGTGTTGTGGTCAATAAGATTGAGCCGTCTTTATTAGCTAATGCGTGTTTCTCCCAGGGCTCAAGTCAAGAATTGTAGAACTGGAAAGAGCTTAAGGGGTCACAAGGCTTTTTAACTTTACACATAAAAATAGCAAAGAAGTTAAGTAATCATTCAGCATCACACAGCTCTATTTGTGGTTTATTTGAGATATAACAGTATAAGAGAGTATGTGCCAAGAGGGTCCATTGTAGACTTGAGAGGAAGGACAGAAAAATGCTTTCTGTGGATTGTGTGATATTTTCACAGACTGCCTCTTACCACCTCTGTGTATCGGGCCAGAGGACATCATTAGCCTTATTGTCCATGTGGAGAAAGTGTGCCTAAACCCATATTAGCCGAATTTACACAGTGGGTCACTTGCAGAGTTCAGAGTCCAGGTCACCTTATTCCATCTGCCACCTTACTGTTTTCATTGAGCCAAAGACAACTGCATGGTGGAGGGGGAGAAGGGTCACGAAACCACAAGTGACTCAGCTCTCCACTGAAGTGACTGCACCTCCTGATTTGCCCAGGATGGTCCCAGTTTACACCGGTGGACCCAGTGAAACAATGCATAGCACACCTATTCGCTCTCACAGTGCCCTTTCCAGAGCCTGGGGCCGCACATTCTGACTTAGTTTGTAACTTGCCAGCAGGCTTCTTGTGTCCTGGGCCTGAGGTCATTGTGCCCCTCAATTTATTTGCTGTGCAAACTAGTTAAGCCTACTGTGGCCGCAGGAGGAGGTAGAGCCCCTCAGAAAGATAGTGAGCATTTCCACAGGCTCTGCACCCAGACTCTTCAGAGAGTCTCACATGCTGGGGCACCAGTGTTTTGAAATGGATGATTGGAACTCCGCACACTCAGGAAGGACCACATTGCACTTTTTTTTGTTTTTTGTAAGCCCCATCTTTTTGAATTGGGGCTACCTTGGCACCTTTGGTGTTATGCTATTAGTGTAAAAGCTGCTATACTCTGCCTTGGTAGAGGTTAGGAGGGTCCAGGCCTCTGGCATTCAGCCGGGTTTTAGCTGAAAAAAGAATGCAAATTGCCAATACAGCAAAACTGCGTGCTGGGCGTCTGACTGAGCCCCTTGCTTTGCCAGAAACCAGGAATGTAGGCTTGTTTCCATTTCCTCATTTTATATTACTGTGAAGAATTCTCGGGAATGCATAATATGATAAACCCAGGGGCTGGCTTCTTGGTGTCCTGGGTAAGGCCAAGTTCAACAAGTTTTCCACCACTGCCTTTGTAGTGTACAGGCATACCTCGGCGATATGGTCGGTTCCGATCCAGACCACTGCAATAAAGCAAGTTGTAGTCTTTTTGCTGGTGGAGGGTTTTGCAACATCTGTGAAGCATGATAAAGGGAAGCGCAATAAAATGAGGCGTGCTTGTACTGTCTCCTGGCTTGATCTGGAGCACAGCAAAATCATTTGTACAAATAAAGTGCACAGCCGAAACCACTGTTCCCTTGGATTGGGCTAAATTGAGATTATAAAAGGAAATGGGAAAAAATAAAGAGTTATGGAGTAAAAAAAGAGAAATTTACATTTTGGAGCATATAATATGAGCTAGGTTTTACTTTATCCACTTTACAGATATGGAAATTGAGGCTCCCCAAAGTTAAGTCATCAGTTAGTAAGTATCAGAGCTGGGATTTGAACTTGAAAGTCCAGGCTCTCACCTCTGAAACACGGCTTCCTGCTTACACTTACACACATGCCTGCCTCCCAACATTTATGGAACCAGGTGTCGAGATTCAGAGATCTGCAGACTGTATGTCTAAATATTGGAACATTGTAAGTCAAACAGACTGTTAATTAAAATATATTCTAGCCTCCTAGTTTGACAAATAAACCTTGAGAACGACAAAATTAAAAAATGATGTGTAAAGCCGGAGTTTTATATGATTGAAAGCCAGCAAAATTTTAAGTTCAGGTTGCACATTTCATGGCAATATTTTTCTTGCTAAGTTTTAGTTTTGATCAGTAATTAACTCTTGAATCTTTATTAAATCAAGAATTTGTAATATTCTGTTTCAAATTGTATGTAAGGTCATGTTCAACAGAAACCTCATCATTGTTTTCCATTTTTAGAAATGGAAGCATTTTCCTTCGTTATGGTTTTCTATTTCTTTTCTCTTTTCCATTTTTTCCACTTTCTTTTCTGTTTCTATGATGGTTTCAACTTGTACTGCTTCTCAGTTATCTAAAAAATAACACAATACAATATAATTATATTCAAAGTATACAATGATATATTTTTATCAAACATGTAAATTGGAGTAAATATAAAAATTAAAAATTAAATGAATGTTTTCAGAAATTTGTTTTCTTCTAAAATATATTAAAAGGCAAAATGTCAGTATAATTGAAGTATTCAAATCTTAAATAAAACGTATATAAGTAAAGCTAAAATTTTAATTTGACTTTAAAAAAATTAAATCTTATTAAATGTTTTTATGAAAGTAAAGCTATCCAGTTTTAGGATTCTAATCTGTCTAGTTGCTAATATACAGAATCAGTACCATTTTTCTCGCCCTGAGCCTATACAGACTTAAGAGTAACATGAATCGATATTGCAAAATGCCCCCAGCTGCCAGGGGCAACCAGTAATGCAACACAAATTCATGAGTATTTCTGGAACTATGAATTTGAATGTCAGGAGAAGGAAGAAAGTGGTCACTTGGCTCCACTGAGAAATACACAAGACACTTGGTTATGCAAGACTCGATTGCATTCATTGATATGATCTTTAAAGAAAGAATTGTTGAAGTTAATGGATTTATCCTCTTTTTCCTAAGCATTGAGATCACTCAGATCTTCCCACACCTCAAAGCAGGGTCTATCTTCGTTGCCTGAAGCAGCACAACACACGTATCTTCCTGGTATTTGGATGCAATTGGCTTTGGCTTTGAGGACCTAGGACAACCAGGGGCCTGAACTACATTAGCAGGAGAGGGTCTTGCTAGGTCTGTACTGTGTAACTGCTCCTTAGCAACAGAAATACCTTTTTTTTTTTTGAATAAATGAAACTTTTGTGTGTGTGTGTTGTGATACTCAGGGCTCTCTAAAGCATTGGGCCCAGGGCAGGCCTCCTCCTGCCAAAATCTGCAGATGGTATTGTCCACTCATTTGGTTTGTCCAGGGGAGAGACTCAGTTTCTTCTTGTTAAGGTGGTGAAGGAGGTATTTATCAAAATTGGGACCCAGGTAGGGCCAGGACTGCCCAGCACAGGCAAGATTAGGAGTTAGAATTGTGTCAACAGGCTGCAGTTTAGTGAAGTAAGTAAGCCTTTAACATCCGGATGACCTGGCTTCTCATCCACTAAGCAAGAGGGCCTAGGCTGGGACCTGATCCCATGGCGTGCCCTAGGGAGGGTGAGGACAGGGATGTGGGTAGTCCCCTTCACGCTGGCCAGGTGGGGAGAGTTATTTCCCCTCGTTCTATGGTTTGTATAACACTGAATAAATGAAAATATAGTTGTAGGGGGCAGGGTGTGGAGGGGTAGTGTAGGAGAGCCAAGCTGTCTGAGATCGGATGATGTACTACAGTGAAGGCATGAAGCAGTGCTGTAAACTCCATGTAGTCCAGCCACAGGCTGCCAGGTAAGGTGGGAGCTGAGTATTTTTAAGAAGCAGGAAGGACTAGAACAGGCAAGGGTGAGCAGTACAGGATGTAAACAACATGGGGATTCGCCAGCCTGAATCACATTGCCGAGGCAGGAGCACTGCCCTAAAGGCGCACACCAGGCCAGCCACTCCAGAGAGCATTCAGATCGCTTGTGTCACTCGCTGGTCACGGTGCCAGGCCTGGAGTGGCCAGAGCTCCATCACACCCACAGCACCTGCAGGTGCTGTAGGAGGTTTTCATGGACAGCTGGCTACAGGCTTTGGAAACAGACAATGAGAACTCAGTCTTGGACTCAGGTACAAGGGCAGCCTCCATTTCTCAGAAGGCCTAAGAACTGGAGAGAAGGACAAGGGACAGCTGGACAATGGACAGCCACAGTCTTGGCTGAACTGGGCTGCTGGGCAAGGGATCAAGTCCATACCTTAAGCTTCTTGGGGAGTTTCGACCTATGGAGTTGGAGGCAGAAGAACAAAATAAAACTCCCATCATTAAAATTGGGGAAAGAAGTTGGAGCACAACTAGCAGTAAACCTGGCTCCCTTCCTTCTTTGCTTTTTTCCTTCTACACGTATTTAAGAATTGTCTCCTATGTACCACACATTGTGCTAGGCACACACACAAGTATGAATGAGCACTTGTCCCAGATCTGCTCCTACCAGGAGATAAAATTCTACCATACAAGGAAGCCAGACGAGATCATTACAACACACTGAGCCATTAAAAAAAAAAATGTGTCACTGACCCAAATCAAGAAAGATTCCCTAGCAAGTGACAGACAATAGGTAAGGGCATTCCAGGCAGGGGAAGTAGTACAAGCCAAAGCAGAGGTGGGTGACAACATGGGAGTGTTCTGGGATCTCTAGGTAACAGAGCAGCAGTCCTCAACGTTTTTTGGCACCAGGCACCAGTGTTCCTATGAGAATCCAAAGCCTGATGATCTAAGGTGGAGCTGAGGCTGGATGCTAGTGCTTGGGAGTGGCTGCCAATACAGATGACGCTTGCTTGCTGGCCTGCTGCTCACCTCCTGCTGTGCTGCCTGCTTCCTAACAGGCCACTGACTGGTACCCGTCTGCAGCCTAGGGGTTGGGGACACCTATAGTAGAATATATGAGGTTTGATGGAGGCTGGTGAGAGGTGAAGATGGAGAAGGGTCAGCCACACCCACGGGCCTGGTTAACTAGGCTCACGTGTTCTCCCCTTCATCTCATAAGCCATGATAGAAGCTAAGTAGTGGCCATTTTTAACGCATTAGAAATTTAAAAGTCATTTTAAAATGAATTTTTTATGGATGCATTTGGAGAGAAGACCAGAGGAGGGAAACCAGTTCCTCTAGATGGCTGTTTTAGAATCCAAGTAAAAGGTGGCGAGAACAGGAAACAGGGCTGCGTGACTTGAAACGAAAGGAGAGGAATAGAGGAGTTCTTCGAAGCAGAGTCCGCAGGACTTAGTGACTGATGATTGTTGGCGCTGAGAGAGACAGAGGAGTCTAGAATGCTTCCCAGGTTTCCAGGATGCTGGGAATAGGAAGCGAGGTGCTGGGAGGGAAGATGACGGGTACAGTTTGGGAGCTGGAGGAGAGGGGTCTGTGGAAGGCCTGTGGGGGCACCGTGAGAGTAGAAGTTCTGCGGGAGGGGAGACGAGGTCCCAGAGAGAACGTCCTACCCTGGTGTGTCCTGGCAGTTGCCGTGGGTCTGAGGGTGGTGAGCAGACCTGGTGGGAAACTGAGTTACACAGAGTTCCAGGTCTGCGACTTGTACTAGTCCTGGGACCGCAGCCAGCCTGGGCTCCTCCTTCCTTCCTTTCCTGCAGCACACGGATAATAGCACCTACAGTCTAGGGCGAGAGTTAAAAGCAATACTGTGTTTGACTGAGTCTTTTACCTGTTAATGTCTATGAATCCCACATACACCTTACAAAGGTAGCCCATTGTACTTTGATTGGGAGCATTTTTTCCTTAATGATCGGTAAAATAACGGTTCCTCTTAAAAGCGGTGGCGTCTTAGATTCGAAGGACTGCTGCAGTTCATCTGAGTGCGTTTTGAAATCTCAGTGGAGTTAGATAATCATAAGGTCGTTGACAGCCTATCACCCCCTGAAGATGAGGCTGTCTTCTGGCTTAATACAATGACAAGCAAATTAAAATGCAACAAGGTCCAGTTCTTTAACAAACGGAGTAAACCTTCCAGGAAGCCGGAACGCTTCACGGTGCTCCACCCCGTCCGCATGCCCGCAGCAGACTTGGGAGATCTCTAACAGCAGCAGAAAGGTTAGAATGCGTGGGGGCTTTTCTTTTGCTCTGTCCACAGGGATTCAATTAAGTGGTTCTCAAACATCAGTGGAAATTAAGGCATCGGGTACAGAAGCATAAACATCTATAGCATATGGTCTGGCTCTGTGTGGTATGGGGGATGTAGGGTTTTCTAGGCTAATTTTACTATTATTTTAACTTTTCAAAACACGTATGATGCAGTGTCACCGTTCTCACCTGTTTACTGAGGAAGGCTCAAGTGTTAGGTGAACTCCCACCAAACTAGAGTGGAGCCAGTTGACTTGCTTTATGAAGGGTATTTACAAAATGCAGCTGTGTGGACATAGCTGTATATTTCTAAGTGAAAAGTAAAATATGGATTGAAAGGTGGAACTTGATTTCTAAACAACATGCCAAGGCCATTTTGAAGAAAAACTTAAAATTTAAAATGTCTCAAACAGTGGTGAGTTCTAGAGGAATCATATTACCACCGCAGCCCTGGAGAAGAAGGAGACTGTTTAGATGCAGGAGAGCAGGATTCGGTCTGTGCCCAGCTGTTTGAATTGTACCAGATGACGTGCTCATTTAGCCGTGACCGTGTTGCACCGCAAAATAAGACATCTGGAATTAAATCCCGGGACAAGAAGGTTGAACGTTGCTTTGGGGTCTGGGTGGGATTACAGGAGCTGGTACTAACCCTGAATAGTCAGGTTTCCAGTGTCAATAGTCAAGGGCTCCCTGGGCTTTGCCACATGGACAGTGTTGGCTGCCTTTGGGCTTAGTTGCCACTGCAAGGGGGCTGAGTGACCGCTTTTCTCTCTGGCATCGTCAGAGAGAGCGAGAAGGGTTTGCTTGAATCTCTTTGGCCCTGCTTGTCACAATTGACTAGAGAGAGTGGTTAGAGGAGGGTTTTAACTTTAATGCCTTTCTATTTCAGCTGTAAACTGGCCTTTACCATTTGTCGATGGCTTGGATTTGGACCGTCCTGGGCTTGGCACCGCCCTCAGCTATAAAGAGTGCCCCTGTGGGTTCTGCGCTATTTAGGCCAATGGAATAATGTTTAGTGAATTGCTTCTGAAATGTTTTAGCAACAGGGCTTTCACCCCAAACTATTGTATACATCGTAAATTTAGTTAATTTTAAACAATGTGTTATGCTTCTCTGCGAGGGATAATTCCATAAAATAGTCTGTGTACATTGTAGATTCTGCAGAGAAAAGGTTGTTTAAATGGGCCAAGCTGGAAACCAGGACTCCAGATTTTCATCCTCAGCCCATCCCAGGAGAGAGACCTTTGGCCCACACATTTGAGCTAAGCCTCAGGTTCATTATCTTGCAGGAACATAATTCTCCCTTACTGGACAGGGCTTCCTGGGCTGCCTGTGGCTGATTGATGTTTGTCATCAGTCCCACGAAATTGAGTTCAGTCTTTTGCCTGCAATGAGCACCCAACGCGTGACCCTAAGTGGGAACTTTATGAAGATGCTATAGCAAGTAGAAGTGAACTTAAGGCAGTGTGGCCAAAGCTGGGAGCTGTTCGAAACAACTGTGGAGTGGGTCTCAACCCTGACTGATTATCAGCACAATCTGGAACAGATTTAAAATATACAAATGCCCAGGTTTCGCCCCAGGCCCCCTGACGGGAGTCCCAAGGAGAGGACAAGCCATGCTGTGGTGAGGCAGTTGCAGGTTATGCTAATGGTGTTCCAGGGTGGAGAGCTCCTGGCCCAACTGGAGCAAGACAAACCAAGAAAGGCTTTCTCCTGATTAGGGATAGCTCCTCCTACACTGCTGGAGGCTGTGGGTAGGGGAAGGACCAAGCCTTGGGAAACCTCTGCAGGCTGTTCCAGAAAGCACTTGGAGTTGGCCAGCTCCTCGTGGAGGCCACCATTGTGGGGAAGGAAGATGTTTCTACTCAGAAAGTAATTCAGCTCTCTAATTGAGAGAGCGGAGATGGCTCTTCCATTTCCCCCACCACCCAGTGATTATGGACACCAAGGGACTTCAGCCTCTGGCAGGAGGCTCCACTGTGTTGATGTCTGGATGTGGGAAATCAGAGATGAGGGCAGTTTAGCAGAGGAAGACCAACCAAGAATCAAATTTGATTGTTTCAGAGCGCTTCTCTGTTTGTTTCTCTGGGACAGGGTTTTGTTTAACCCTTTAAAATACACGGTTAAATTTAGCAACTATCATTTAAGTGCTTACTGTGTGTTCCCAGCTCTGCTGCTTAAATCTTTTATAGAATGAGATTAGCTATGTGGAAGCAAAGGAGGAGAAAGGAAAAATGATAAGCCGAAGACCCAATAATTAGAGGAACGAAACCAGAAGTATCTCCTTTTGTTCAGATACTGTGCTGAGCGTTAATTTGTCCAGTCTTTACAGGAACCCAATGAATTAGACACTTTTTATGATCCCTGTTGTATAGGTGAGAAAACAGAGGCACAGAGAGGGAAAGTAACTTGCCCAAGATCACATAGCTGGATTCGAGCCCAGTCGGGCTACACTGCTGTATCCTCTTAACCACGACACATAAGCAGTTTCGGGACTGGTGAGAGATACTTCCACAAATAGAGATGGCTTCTTCCTTCTTGGCTGGGCTCGACGGCCCCTCTCAGCACTTATGCCCACTCACACAGCACACCATGGTGTTGTTTACTTCCATCTGTCCTTTCTTTGTCTCTGGGCCATGACTTCTGGAAGAAAGATGCAGGTCTTACAAGCCCAGACCCTGGCAATTAAATATTTTTAAAGAACTTTCACTTATTGAGAACTTACGCTAAGCAGTTCATACCTTATCTCATTTATCCTATCACAGCTCTCCTGTTTTACACAGAAAGAAAGAATCTTTAGAGAGATCAAGGAACTTGCCTAATGTCACATGGCCATCCAGCATGTCTGTGTCCATGCCCTTGAGTCCTCATGTCCAACTCCGTCAATGTTTGCCGAACTGAGCTCAAGGACTAGGGGTTGTGATGTAGGCTTTTAGCAGCCGGGAGATGGGGGGAGGTGAGACTAGGGCCCTCATCACAAACTCCAAGGGCAAAGTCCTTAATCCTCATGTACATCATTGAGAAAGTAGATTCCAGAAGGATTTTGTTCAGAGGATCCTGGTTAGTACGTCAGTCAGATGAGCCCATGTGTATGAGAAAGCTTATGAACTGATTAAAGGGCACCATACGAATGTACAGCACTGTTTTTCTTGATTTGTGCAGTGGCGTTACCCCTACCCAGTCAACGTCCATTTCTCCCTCAGCTCAGGCTCGTTTCCCTCCCTGCTGTCCTGTGTGAGCCGTAGAGGCAGAAAGCACAGGCCGGCTAGATTAGGACTCAAGAGATCCAGTTCTCTCCTTTTACTTCATTCATTTGTTAAATTATGGTAAGACTCACATACATAACATTTTCCATTAACTACATTTACCTTGTTGTACAGGCATCACCACCATCTATTTCCAGAACTCTTCCCATCGTCCCCAACTAAAATTCAGTACCCATTAAGCAACTCCCCACCCCCACTCCCTCTAACCCCTGGCAACTGCCATCCTGTTTTCTATATGAATTTGAATACTCTGGGTACCTCACGTAAGTGGAGTCATACAGTATCTGTCATTTTTGACTGGCTTTTTCTACTTAGATCGCTTGATTCTTTCCCCTCAGTCGTTTTCAGGTTGCATGCAGATGAGGGAGGACCTGAGGGTGGGTAAGGAAGTGTGTTTGCCTGGAGGGTCTGTGTGTATGTCAGGGCCTCAGAGAGGAGGGCTGAGAAAGCTCTGTGATCCCAAGGGCCTGTTAAGGAGGGTGGGGGCTTGTCACTTAGAACTTCTGTGAGGCTTGTTCAGAACTGGGTCCCTATGGATGTATTTTCCAGAGAGCCACTGCAGACAGTCCTCACTGAGGCTGACAGACTTAGATGCTGAAGCAGCATCCAAGGGCTTCTTGCAGGTCTGGGTACATAGAGGAGGTCAGGCTACAGGCTGCAGGCCTGGCATGGACTGCGAAATAGGTAGGCCTGGGTTTTGAATGCTGGCTCTGTCTTTTACTAGATATGACCTTGAGCAAGCCACTTAAGGAGGTCTCTGCTTTTTCATCTGTAGAATGGGGATGACAATCCTTACCTTGCAATGTCATTATAAACATGTAATGTACATGAACGGTGAGGCCCTGGGGCTTGCACGAAGTAGGCATTCACATCTAGTGACAATAGAACCATCAAAGATGAGCTCCCACACTTGACGTTTTCGAAGATGAAATGTCCACACCGTGTTTTCTCGTTTCTGCTGATGGTCCAGAGTAATAGCTGCCAATTTCTCTTAAAAGTAATGTATTTTACACAGGAATGAGAATGCGAATAGGAGTAAAGGTGGTAGACAGGGGTTGATATCTACTAATCCTGCCTAAACAAAAATAGAAAATAGCAAAGGGGGCAGAAAAGCCATTTGTAGACATGAAAGGGCACAGGGTACAAACTCAACAGTACTGCTCCCCTTCCATCTCTCACTGGGGGAGGACCTCCTGGAACTCCCAACTGTTCAGCATCCGGTAGCCCAGTGGTTTTCAAAGTGTGATCCCTGGGCCAGCAGCATCAATCAGTTCACCTGGGAACATGTTAGAAATGCAAACTTTGAGGCCCCCACTCCAGACCCGCTGAGTCAGAAAAGGGTGGAGCCCAGCAGCCTGTGCTTTAGCAAGCCTCTGATGCACACTCAAGTTTGAGGATCACCGCTCTAGTGCTCCCTCCCCCACCCCCAGTTCTGCTTTCTGTCCCCCCTGCTGCTTGACACAAATGCTGCTCCAGCCAGACTAGTTTTCTTCTTGGAAACACAAGGGCCATTTTTACCCTCACTCTCTTGCTGTGCCATTCCCTGCACCTGGATTGTTCCATTGCTCACCTCACTGAGATCTTATCCAGGGCTGCTTCAGCACTCAGCTCGCCGAGACTGCTCCTGGACATGGCAGCCGGCCCATTGGTGTCACTCCCTCTCTGATCATCTGTAACCCTTAGGTTCCAACCTACTCACTAGTTTTATGGCCAGTTAACTGCTCTGGAGGGTGTCATCTCCCAAGCTGGAGTTGTGGGTGCCTGCCTGGCGGCCAAGGAATGGGCCCTCCTGGTCTTTCCTTTCCTTTCAAAGTGTATGTTTTACCATTATAAGCACCAATGTTTGAAACTCAAAATAAACCTACTCGATCAATTGGCATTCATAGGCTTGGAAGTTAGAGAAAATGAACAATAGGAAATTGCCAGGGGAATATCGCTCTTGTCGTCTTTTATGGTACATCACAATCAACACTAGCCTCTTCAAGAAACTGTGATTCCCTGTGTGCCTCCTTTTCACATCATTAGGAGGAACTCAACAGGTGTTGCTGGAGAGCTGATTAAACAATTATCACCCCTTCCTGGCTTCCTGTTTGTGTACAGTCTGGAGAATGCCAAAGTCACCAGTCCTGCCAGCCTTTCCCTCTGCCACCGAGTTAGCTGCCAGGATTGGAGCCCCCCCACTGCCAGGTGGTAGGGTGGGTGGGAGAGTTGTCTCTGCACCTGGCCCTGCTGAGCTGCAGTTGCTCTCCAGGCTGCAGAGACTGGGTATTTTAGGCAGAAAGAAGTATAAGATTTTAGGGCTGGAACTCATCAAGTCCAGTCTCAGAGAACCTGAGATCCAGTGAGGGAAGGTGCCTGGCTCGGCCACACAGCTAAGGAGGAGCAGAACTGAAGGAGATGCTGGCCTCCCTGATCCCCAGTTTAGTGCTTATTCTCCCACTGTACCTGGAATTGGCACACGAAGAACTATAAGTTGGGGGTCTTTTCACATATCCTGGCCCCTACCCACTGCCAGGCCAGTCTTGCTAAATCACTACTGTACTCTGCTCCAGTCTGCCGAGAATCAAGCACCTAGTAGTACTCACCTACCCCAGACTTCTTCCCTCCGTGATTTCTGTGGGTATGAGACTGTGAGTGGACTCCTTACAGAGAAGGAACTTGACTGGGCGCATCCTGGACTGGTGGAAGCGGCTGAGACCCACCCTCATCCTGCAACTCTACAGGCCTTCACATAGGTCCCTACAGTTCGTTGATCTAAACGTTTTCAAGAGCAAAATGGGATTCAAATTGATAAGTGTGTATTAGAACCTGGACAGTTGAAAACCTCTTGCTGATTTGGCCTTCTAGAACAGGAAGGGTGATTAAATGTCACTCATGACTCTTTCTGATACTAACAACCACTTAGAATGTGATCCTGAGAAGCATTTTGAGTAAGGACCGGCAGGGGGTAGGGTAGGGTAGGGTGGGCACCATGATTGATGAATGATTTCTGTCAAGAACAGTCGAAAGGAGAACTTACAGTTGTGCAAAGATAAAAAGCACTACATATTCTATTAGTAAAAATTTCTCTTGGAAGTTGTTCCATTGTTAGTTTTGACTGTAACAGAAAACCGTGAATAATAGTGACTTAAACAAGATAGACGTGTTTTTCTTGCGCATAAAAGTCTGAGTGAAGTCTAAGGTGGGCGTAGTGCTCAGCTGTCTCAGAGACCTGGGCTCCTTCTGTCTAGGGTGAGCTCAGCCTTATTGTCCAGGACGGTACCTCTGTGTTCCAGGCAGCAGGGTGGAGAAAAGGATTATTCAAGGATATGTTTTTGAAAAGGAAAAATCAATACTGTCATACACATGTAAAGTAAACACATTGTAAAGATTTTATTTACCTCAACTAACGAAGGAGCCAGTAAGATATTATAGCTGGATCAAAGGAGAGCCGCACACACACACACACACGCACACACACACACACACACACACGCCACTGAGCATACTGAAGTGGATCTACAATTAGATGCAAAACTGATCAGTACTCACTGCAATATCTACTTCCTCTCCACTGGACGTAATTTGCGTTTTTTCCGAGGGGTGCTCATTGGCTTTAGTAACAGCACTCTACCTCCCGCTCTCAAAATTGGGAAATGGCTCAAGGACAGCCCCAGTCTGATATAACAGAGGTGGACTCTAGACAGGACACCTGTAATTTTTTTGTCCACGTCACAATTTTTCCTGATGAGATAAAGATACAGCAAGTGAAGGGAGTACATCTGCTTTCTCCTAAGGAAAGTTCTAAAAATTGCCACAGACACATACATTTGCTCACATCCGATAGCCAGAACCGAGTCACGTGGCTGCACCTAGTTGCGAGGAGTGGGGGTGGAGTGGGAATGTGGTTTCTATAAAATTCTCTGGTATTGGAGAAGGGGGAACACCGGTAGCAGAGGGAACCAGCGAGCCCTGCCTTAGCCATCATCTGTAGTTCATGCCGCATTGTTCTTGACGGTAAACACTTAGAGGCAACTAAACGTCCGTTAGATAAGTCGTGGTACATCCATATGATAGATTATGAAGTAGCTGTTAACAGAGGGAGGCAGCTGCATAAGGACTGATGTCAAGATCTCCAAGGTATTTGTTCCGTGAGAAATCCATGCAGGAGAGTGTGCAGAATAGACTCCTGTTTGAGTTGGAAAAAGCACATGAATGTGCTTGTGAATGCGTAGATTCTCCCTGAAAGGAACAAGAGAAAGGAGTAACCGTTTCTGGGTGACCGAAGGCCTGAGAAAAAAAGGGAGACTGATTTTATAATTGTTTTTTATACTTTCTGAATCTCTACCACGCTCACATATAATCTATCTTTAATATGTATGGCTTGAAAGGAGATTGGAGTTGGTCTGAGGCTGGGAGGGGTAAGTTTTCTACACTATTGTAACAAGTTGTCCGAGTATCAGAAGAAGTGGGAGGCTTGGAGAAGAAGAAAGATGGAATCCGAGAATAAAAACGCATGCTGGAGAGTCCTTTTACTGCGTATACATCTATTTTTGGTTCTTGAATTTTGGATCACTTGGATTTAATATTATTTTAAAAATTTAATGCTGTTTTTAAATATTAAATGAAAATATAAAATCATGGTTGCTGTTACAGATATGTTCACACCTCTGCACACCCTCTTCTGTGTATCTACATATCTGTGTCTGTAGCCATATCTATCTCTCTGTATTCCTGCCCAGGGAATTCAACTACCTACTGGTAAATCTTCGGGCTCTTTTTGTAGCCATGTCTCACGGTGGGAAGAAGAGTGAACTAAGAGTCAAGAAGCCTGGGTTTTAGCCTCAGCCTCCACCCTGGTGAGCTATGTGACTGAGGGTGAGTCACTCCCGCTCTCTGGGTAGATCTCACCTCGGGAAAACAGGCTCACGCACACTGGTTCCACTTACCTTATAGGAACAGTCTCAGGATTTGTGTTTGTGGGGAGGCGATCTGTCAGCACTTGTGAAACATGTAAAACATCATTCCAATGCAAAGGATTATTATTACCCACCGAGAGGGAAGAGGCCACGGAGCTCCGATCTCACACAGGAAATTCTATCTGAGGCAGCAGAAAGGCTGTTTGAAACACGAAGCCTAAAGAGTGAACTGTGGAAGCGGCAGCCGGTAAACCAGTTTTTATGGAGCATGGTCTGTGTCGAGCCCTGGGCCGAGGGTGGCAGTGGGAACAGTGGAGTGTGAGGATGAAGAGCACAGACTCCATGAATGTTGTTGCCCCTTCCCACCTGCGGGGTGACCTCAGGCTGTTGATGCCTTAGCCTCTCTGTGCCTCAGTGCCCTCATCTGTACATAGGAGTAATATTAGTACCCACCTCATGTCATAGGCTTCTTGTGAAGATTAATGAGTTAATAGGTATAAAACGTAAAAACAGTGGCTAGCACATGGTAAATTTTGTGAAATAATAATAGTAGTACCTACCACAGTAGATGATGCTAATTAAATGTGCTGTTGATTGTAAAGCGCCCAGCACGGGGTCTGGAGCCCAGTGAGGTGGCCTCAGGGCCAGAGGGGTGGTGGGAGTAGAAGTACAGGTATGAACAGCATCATTCTCTGCTCTTGTGTAACTTACAATCTAGTGATGGGAAGACTCATGTGAAGTGACACTCACTAGCAAAAGAATAGTATACTGGGTGAATATTTAGATACTGAGTGGGCATGTTAGAGTTCTTAAGCTTCGCAGGTTAACGAGTACCTTCAGGAGAATGTTTAGCTTGGTTGCGAACAACATGAACAATTAGAAGAAAATGGCTTAGGAAAACTTCATTTCTGGGGTTTCCTGGCCCCACTCGCAGCCTAGAAATGAGCCTTGTTTGGGATGGAGTTAATAAGCTTTTGGCGTCTAGTTCCAGGCTGCAGAACTTCAGGGAATTTGTCATTATCTCATCCAGTGTGCTAATCACCAGCCAGGAAGCCATTACACCTTCCTGAGGCACTTATCTAAGGCGATTCAGAAGCGCAGCTGCCTCT
The DNA here is from genome assembly GCA_030015415.1 of Cynopterus sphinx. Classification (NCBI taxonomy): domain Eukaryota; kingdom Metazoa; phylum Chordata; class Mammalia; order Chiroptera; family Pteropodidae; genus Cynopterus; species Cynopterus sphinx. The sequence goes on along the minus strand of CM057383.1, from coordinate 32,890,669 downwards.
GGGGTCCTGGGATGGGCCTGCAGGCACCTCGCCACCCAGGCTTCGCTGGCCAGCCAGGGGTCATTTTTAAAAAGGGCCTTAAAGTGACCCCTGGCTGCATTGGGAGGAAGGGGCTCACGGGGTTAATGGCTGGGTGCAGATGGCTTTTACTGAGGGCTCTTCGGTGTGAAGCAGATGCAGATGCTAATGACAGCGCTGTCCCTAAGCAGAGAGGAGAGGGAGGGGTCAGCTTTGTCTTTCCGTTTCCTTCTAAATGTGTTCCCAGCCCCCTTGCTTAACACTCTCTGGAGCTTGAACTGACCTTAGGAGCCATGCCTTCCCTTTCACATCCCAGGTTGGTGCAAGGAGGTCACCCAGAGGTGGAGGTGGAGAGGTGGGCCAGGCCAGACCCGGCACTCAGGTCATCAGAGGCTGGGTCTGGGAGGCCACACAGGACAGCGAGGGGGAAAAGCCGGCAGAGCTGGGTCCCAATCGTGGTCTGTCATGAGTTTTCCTCTGTAAAATGGAAACAACCTCATAGGGTGTGTGTCAGAAATTATTGAGATAGTGTAAGGTGCCTCGCATGGCCGGTGGAGCATGTGTTCCGGAATGTCTGCATCACAGCTGAACTTGGCTGGATGTCTTTGAAACCTAACCCTCTAAGAGCCTGTACAGTAAACTGACAAGTGAGTCCAGTCAGTGTGTGTCCAGCATGTGTCTCACATATTGGCTCTTACCAGGGAGCACAGCCCCAGGGTAGGCAGGATAATTAGGAAAGGCTCCTCCCTATCCCTCCTCCCCAGGCAGTTGATTTTAAGGAAAAAAACAAAACAAACAAACAAACAAACAAACAAAAACAACAGGATTTGGGTAGGTAGATTTCAAGTAGGAGGGGTGAAGAGGATAGCTGTCCTCAAGCTGAGGTGATGGGGCTGGAGGTGCCTGGGGACCCAAATATGGCTTTCATGCCAGGTTGGGGAGAATCATGAAGCCAGAGCTGGAGATTGGAAAGGGCAACCTTGTTGGGTTTGACCACATTCAGGAAGCCAGAAATGAAGGGGAACCATTTTTCCACAGAACCACAGACCTGGGTTAACGGGTGACCCCTGTCCCCTTGCCCTACAGCTGAGGCTGTCAGGTGACTCCACAGAAGTGCTCCCTGTGGGGAAGGCAGCGTTTCCAGGCTGCAGCTGGAGGTCAGAGCCCTGCCTCTGTCCAGGTCTGCGGTTTCATTTCTGGCCCACTCCTGAGGTCCGAGCTCAGCCCTCCTCCAGTGGGATTTCAGGAATCTTTCATGCTGAAAACCAGGAAGGCAAATAAAACTCATGGAGCAAATATGTAGATGTATGTGGAGAAGGAGGATGGATCATCTTGCATCACTGCCAGTTCAAAAGGAAATGAGCAGCCCCAATTCTCCTGGGCTCCTAGCTGCAGGCGTGTGAGCCAGGCATCTTGATTCTTTCAGGCCTCAGGCACATTCAGGAGGCAGCGCTTAGGCGCCAAGAATTTGATGCATCAGAGTTGCTGAAATGTCCTAGCCCTGGACAACATCTTATAGGCATTTTACACTCTCTAGAGGGAGGGGGGCTTTTGTAGCATCTCAGCCACAGGCTGTAGTTGTTCAGATGGACCCTTAGGAGGAAAAGGGACCCAAGAAGGGGTTTGGGGATGCCATCCCATGTCCCAGGCTTGGAAGCTGTAGCAACGTGACCTCCCCCAAATTGAGCCAACAAAGCCATTGGATCGTGTGCTAAGTTCCTTTAGGATCCAAAGCCCCATGCTCCTAGCTCCTGGTTTGAAATGGCTCCAGCTCCAGTCCTTCAGGGCAGCAGAGGTCTGTGTTCCCACTGTATGTCATGTAATCAAACATCCCCCCCCCCCACAGGAGAATTACCCTGTGGTATAATTTAGTTCCCAAACCAGAACCTCATTACCATTTAAGAAGGCACTAATCTCATAAGGAGATTACGGAGGAAATTCGATACAGCAGTTTCTCCCCTCTTTCTTTACCCTCTCTTTGGTTCAGGGTTAAGAATACGATTTTTTTTTTTTTTAACAGTGTTAGGCAAGAAGTACATTTGGTAAAGTGTTAGTTCTGGACCCAGAAGAAAACAGTATGTTCTTTGAGCTGTGACCACAGCAGGCTGGCCATGATTCTGGGGGTTTTGAATCCTCAGTTCTCCAAAACTCAGGTGGTGCCTTCTGAGACTGCCCCTGCAGGTCCATTTTCTTCCTTGACCTTCTCTTAAGGGCTTCTGTTTTGATTTTGCGTTTCATTGGCTCCTTCCAGCTTTCCAACTCTGGGTACTTTGTCTTTTTCTTCCTGGGTTCCCTTCATTAGACCTCAGTAGAGGTCCTACCCTTGATTAGTGCCCAAGAAACACTTTCTGATCAGTCACTTCAGAGGGTGACAGCCGAAGCGAACATCCCCAGGTGATTGTAAATAACCAAATGTTTCAGGCAGCCTCCACCCTCCATGCAGGGGGAGTGTGTTATTGGTAGAATATTCCACAGAACTTGATCTTGTTCATAAGAAGGAACTAGGTGATGTCGATAAGGAATGACATGGAGCTAGAGTAGCAACCACTGCTGCTAGTTACTCCATTTGTACTACTAGGTTCTAGTTCTGTCTCTGCTACTTTCCAGTGAGATGATCTTGGGTAGCTCATCCTCAAGTCTCCATTTTTCATCTCAAAAATGGGAGCGATAGTATCTGCCCCACCGGTTCAGTGCCAGCCCTGAGATGATGGCTATGAATGCCAAGGAGCACAAGTGAGGTAAGAGTGTTAAAGGTGCATTTATGAATCTCTCAATTAAAGCAAGACACTGCTCAGCATCGATGGGGCTCTCGTTTAACCATTTTTCTCTTGTCTGTGAGGAATACTTGAAAGACATATTTTCACTTATATCTTGTATTTATATACTGTATTTATTCATCTGTTCACTTATTATCACAATACTAAAATTCCTGCTACTGTTGCTGCCTGGCACCGTGGATAATGGAGGTTTGATGTGTGGTTTTCCCCAAAGAGTGTATGATCCCAGGTTGTGCTTAAATAAGGCTCTGTTTTCCTCTTCCCCAAGTCCCAGACCCACCATGAGTGTGAACAGGTAGTTTGTCCTAAATGACCAGGCCGAATGGTATTTGTTCACTATCCCTGGGACTATATAGTGAGGTTAAAAGTTTCCTGGCCCTCTGGAACTAGGAAATCAATTAGTGATTTTTCTTTAGGATGAGACCAGGTGGACTTTCTCCAGGATGTAGCATGTAGGTGGATAACTGGGCATCTCCTCATCCTTGAGACCTAGAGATAGATGTACTTGCCTTTCTGTGTCAACAAGACAGAAGCAATCCAGTGCCGGCCAGACTCCAAGCTTCTTGTGAAACTCCTGGCTTTTGTTTGTTTTGTTTTGAATTAATCTTTTTTCCCCCCTTATCCTTAGATTTCTGCCATTTTATTATTATAACTATTTTTTCAAGTGACAGGCCCTTGTTTTTGGAATTCTCTCGCTTTCCCATCTCTCCTGTCTTCCACCATCCTGCAACTATGCCCTGGCCCCTCCCCACATCACACTGCTCCTTCCCTGCCTCCTGATTACCCTTTCTACCAGCTTCATCTTCCTGTCAAGGCTCCATTTCCCTTTTCCTAATTGTTAGAGAGTGACCTGGCCCAAGGTATGAATGAGGGGGTAGGTTTAATTCCTTTCAAAGGTCTTGTACTTTTAAAAAGAATAATTTTAAGAACTAAATAATAATACTACCTAGTGTCGATGAAGATGTAAGAATTCGTTCATGTGTTGCAAGTGGGAGTATAATTGATAAAATTTTTCTGGAGGGCAGTATGGCAAAAAATATCAAGGACTTTAAATATACACACCTCTCTTGACCCAGCAATTCCACTTCTAGGTAAAGATGATCGTAGGTATGTATAAAGGATGTTCTTTTTAGTGTTGTTTAAAAATATGGAAAATAAATATCTTAAATAAGGATATATTGCAGGTGTTCAAAAACAGCCAAATTAAAGAATCGATTAAAACTTGGCTCATCAATACTATGGAACACAGTGAAGTCATGATGATAGAAAATATAGTGAATACAATGCCCAAGTTTTCAAAATATATGAAGCGACCAGATTTGCAGGTCATATTGTTACGTTGGTTTGATGTTGCAATTGTTGAGTGGACTCTGCCTGGGTTTGAATGCAGGCTCTGCCACTTACAAGCTGTGTAGCCTTGGACATGTGTTTTAACTGCTCTGAGACACAGGTTCCTCATCTGTGAAATAAGGGATGAACGGTACCTACCTACTCAGGGGTTGTTGAGAAGACTGACTGAAAACTTAGAAAGTGCTTAGACTAGTACTTGGTGCATCAAAAGGATTCAGTACATCTTAGCTATTATTATTGTTAAAAAATTATACATATATATACCTACATGCACAAAAAGACAGAAAGAATTGGAAGAAATATATTGCAAATTATCTTTGGTTAGCGAGATTATGGTGATTTTTAAAAAAATTTGTTTCTCTTTTATGCAGTAACTACTATGAACTTGTATAATAACAGTATTGCTGAAAATTCATAAGGGCATATAAAGTAGGGGGGAAAAGATTGTTTTTTAAGAAAATGACTCAAATGACAGCAAGTCTGCAGAGAGTGTCTATGTGTGTATGTGTTTGGGCCAGGCATTCCTCTAACCAACAGCTGCAACCTTTTCCCTTTCACTAAAAGCACTAACTTCTTATTGGGTGTTGCAATCTACATGTAACAAGGCTTTACAGTTTTTGCCAAATATGAATTTTCAAATATCTTTTCAAATCCTCAAATAACCCTCAAACTCTGCTGACATTGAGGTTCATTCAACTTGGTTTAGTGACCTGACTGCCACCATGCTGTTAACAAAGGAGAAGCCAGAAATGGAGTCCTGTGTTTCAAGGTCAGGGTAGGGCTCTCCCTACCTGCCTGCAGAGGGCCTGGAGAAGTGGGGGCATCCCACCACCCGCCCTCAGGGTACTGGGCAAGAAGAGGCAGGTTTCATCCAGCCATGTAGGAATCAGACGAGTCTCCCTGGAATATCTCCTATTTAACCCTGGAGTCCTGCAGCGTTTAAATCAGTCTTGAGTCTGATAGGAGAAAAGAAGGTGACGCATTTAGGATTCGGCAACTTTCTCCCTATCCGTGCAGTAGGAATTTCACAGTCATTTTACATTACCAATTGGTCCATGAGGTAAAATTGATTATCTGCCATATAGAAATTTAAGTTTGGTTTATGGATTTTGGCATTCACAGGACATGTTTTTGTTACATCAAAGTGTTCATTCCAAATATTTGGGATCGACGGCATAAACAAAAATCAATCTTATGACTTGGAGATTTTTATCTTTTTGGCTTCGGAAGATGGATAGACTGGCTGCCCCACACCCACTTCTGGGTTTGAAAGTTGACTTTCATCTGAGCCATAAGGATAACATTTATGAGATCAGTACCCCACCGGAAGTTTTAGCCAAGAAAGAGTAAACTAGCCTGGGTCTCAGTCATCGTAACAGATGTTTGCTTAGGAGCGACAGGACTCTGGTGGGCAGGTCTCAGAAACCACGTTATTAAACAAGAACATCTAAAGAGTTCATCCGACACTTTGGGATGCAACTTTTCATCCTCAGTTTTTCCCATCTGCCTTCTCTTCTGACCCGGGCAGCTCTTTTTGCTGACAGTTTGAATTCAGAAGAACAGAAACCTCAGATGAGCCTCTGACTTTCGTGGAGAGTGAGTGGCCACTGCAGTTTTAATACAAGGGGGAGGAGACCTGTCTTTGATTTTTTTACTGCCTTGCTTTCGCCTTTTCCCTGCTTCAGCACTCACCTCGCATGTTTCCAAAACATGCATAATGATACGAACCTGCATAAACATTCTTGAATTTGCCATCACGTGTATGTAGTAGCTTGCAAGAATCTGGGGGTGTCTGCTGAGGAGCGAAAACAAGTGAGACTAGGTCAGTGTGATGGCTTGAATGCTTGAGTGGATAGTTCATGTTTGAAACACTAGAGGCAAAAAACAGGGTCTAGAGGAAAAAGGTTTTGGGGTGTAGTCTCCTGTGACGGGAAGATTTGTTTTGAGGGTGAGACATCTGCTCTCCTGCCTAAACGAAACACAGGAAGTAATAACAGCAACTGTAATGATGATGATCATAGATCGGACTTGGTCAGGAATAGTTTCTATGCATTTTATATAAATTAATAACAACCCTATGAGGTAGGAACTGTTTGATGCCCACTCTGCAGATTGAGAATGAGGCACAAAGGGAGCAAAGGGAGTCACAGACCCGCCTAGGGCCACACTGCTATTAGGAGGAGCTGGACCCCGCGGGGCTGGCTTCCGAGTCCATTTTTTGTACTATGTGGTATGGCTTTTCTTCGCCTTAAGAGTTCATCTGGCTCAGAACACTGCCTTTTCTCTGGGGCACTCAGGGAGAACACCGCTCTTATAAGTCAAGGTCTATAGAGTGAATCCAAGAGGACACGTTGTCCTCAGTTGTTACAGTCATGGAGCTGAGTGGCCCTTCCGTTCCTCCAAGCCTGTGGTTTCAGGGCTGGTTCTTTCCTTCCAACTTGCTGTCTGCCAGGCTGGCTGCTTGTTAGCATGTGGTTTTTTTATGTGCCTGGGCTCCGGACGAGCGTCCAGGTGATGGAAAGCCAGCACACACATAGCACAGATGGGATGTGGAAGGTTGGAGGATGCAGGTCAGACCTGGGTAACACTGTACGACGGCAAGCTGGTTTATAGAATTGTTCACCTGGGAACTTAGCGTGGCACTGACTAAAGCTTCGAAACCCATGGTGGAGCGCTGGGAAGTGCGGAACGTAACTCAAGTCATAATTCATTTTTCCTCCAAAGTTTCAGACATAGCTCTCTGGGTAAATGAAGAACAATGGTAAGACTGCAGGGAAGCAGCAACACAAGGAAATAATTGCATCAAGATGGGCTTGGGCTATGTCATTGCACAGCCCACTGCCTTCGTCATGTATGGGTCTGGGGTGGCTGTTTCTTTGAAAAGTAATAGGGAGTTTAATGGGGGTTGGAAGTGATCACTGGTCTGGAGAACACAGATGGAACTTGGGTGCAGTTCTTTTACGGAATTGAAATGAGCTCAGCCACAAAATAAAGGAGGATGTTTGAGAGGATTGGACTGAAAGAGTGACTTGTCCAGGGCATTCGCCAGCTGATGGTAATGGAAACATCATGGAGCTTCAGTTTTTCCTGGTATTACATCATTTAACAAACAAAAGTTATTGAGCACTTGTCAAGTGCCCAGAATTGTTCCATGTGCCCCTGCTGGGGAGAGGGGAGTCTCTAGGGATGAGCCAGACTTGCCTTTGAGGGGCCTCATTATTGAGAGGGGGAGCAGATGCCAGGTGGAGAGAGGCCTGAATGTTTAGGTAAATTTTATTTGCACTTGGCGGGAGGGGACTGGAAGGACAAACTGTGCTGAGGAAGGGAGGGTGGAACGAGAGAGGCCTGGTGTCGTAGGAGGGCAATATGGCTGGAGCATAAGGGGGTGGGAGAAAATTCCAGTTGGGGCCTGAGTTTTGAAGAATGTTAAATGCCAGCAAGAGAAGTTGTGACTTGTTCAGTAGGAATGACAAAACCAAAGATTTTAACTTTGTTATTTAGAAGTGAGGTGCCTAGAGGGACTTTTGTCCGTGAGTCTTGATTCAGGACCCAAATGCCAACTGAAAGCTTCTCTCTCTTTATTTGTTGAGTTCTTGACTATCCTACACACTGTTTTATGCATAATTGTTGCAAATCTCTACCCTGCCCCTCTGGGAATTTATGGTTGAGGCCACTGAGGCTCCAGGAAATTGTTCTGGGTCATATGGGCAGAGGGAAAGCGAGAAACCTGGCCTCCCTCTCTTCTCCCCTTGGCAGGAAGCTGAAATCCTATGAGGTCCTCCTCACTCTAGTTCCCTCACCTTCAGAGAGCTTGTTTAGGTCGAGTGACAAAGCATCTTACACAAGACTACATGGAGGCAGCATCTCTGAGCTTCAAAGCATGGGGGAGCCAAGCTCAGGGTAGGAAAGTGGTGAGGGGAGGATTCAGTGTTCAGAACTTCCAAAGCTCGTCTGGGATAATTCACCCGTTTCAAGCCCCCTATGGTAATCTCATAGGCTCTGGGCACACTACCTCTTTGTAATACTTAGAAACTGCTTGGAAAGGAAGTGCAGCATTTTAAAAATATTATTTATATCTAGAGTCACTTTCCTTGAGATTGAACACTTAGAAGTTGAAGTAATTATTACCTCTAAGTTATAGATGCTAAAGAAAGTGATAAAGCATCGCTGCCTGGAGTGGAAGCAAGCGACAGATGTGTATTGAGCAGCTCCTATGTACAGGACCTTTTGCTAGGTCGTTCATAGGGACTGGGGGACAGGGGAGAAGGGGGGATATAAGGTAGGTAATGCCCCTGAAGAGCTACCTGGGGATCAGTAATACAGATGAGAAGAGTGTTTCTGATAACCTAAGTGATGCTCAATGCCAAAGAAGAGGCTCAGATGGAGAACACTGGGGAGGCACAGGGAATTGGGCTGGACCCCAGGAAGGATTGCAGGCTGATTTGGAGACTGACATATGTGGGAGTCATTGGGCACGATGGTGGCTAGGTATGTCTAGCTGGAGCAATGGGCACTTGCAGTGGCAAATAAAGTCTGAGAGGACACAGGAGACAGTGCAGAGGAAGTAGTTGCCATGTTGAGGAGCTGCGAGTCACCCTGTGGACAGAAAGAAGTTGTGGGGACAGAGGCATCACGATGATTGTGTCATATACTGGTGAGTTACCATGTGTTGGTGGACTATGGCTGAAGAGAATCAGGGAACGTATAGGAGCTATGAGGCCAGATTCTATGACAGCTGGGAATGACACCAAAGGGCAGGCTCAGCAACTCATGAAAAGGGACGTGAGGGGCTCAGTGATGGACTAGATATGAGGGGCTGTGTGCGAGGAGGGAGAGATGGCTCTGAGTGAGGGGCCTGGGGAAACTGTCTGCACAAGGTTCTGGTGCTTGTACAGCACGCTCTCCAAGCTTTTTTGTATCTGTCTTTTCAGAAGTTGTTTAAAGGCAGCATATGTCAGTTATTGTGTGTAGCGAATATGTTTGTGTACAAAGGCACACGAAGACAGGAAAGCTAATGTTCCTGCCTGCTCCAGAGGGGAGAAAAGTAATTTTGTGCTTTGGGGAAGAACCCCCGGGGCATTTTCAGAGCTGTTGGTTTCCAGCGAGTGAAACTCAAGCCAACCCTGGAGAGAAGTATCATGGCTTTGGGAATAACTAGAAAGCAGCCAAGATTTGTCCCCATCAGCAGTCCTAGTAGATAAGGTTGGGGCCTGGGATACAGGCCCTAGGAGCTCCCTGCTCCCTGTCTGCGTGGCTGTGGATGAGTTTGCTGTTATAAGTGGAGGTAAGGTGTAACTGCCAGCAATCCCCAACTCTGCATGGTTGCTTTCCTCCGTTTGTCCTAGTTTGGACCCCTTGTAAGGACTCCAGGCAATAGAGAGCTTTGTGCTCCTGGGCTTTCCACTTTCAACCTGATTAACTCAGATGACTTAACTATGGAGGTGATAGGGATGCATTTAGGGATGCTGTGGGTCAGGAGGTATGACTCAGTGTCACCCACTGAATGAGTTCAGTAATCAAGTGTTAACTATTTTTCATACAACTGACTTTTCTCTCTTAGTTGGGAGTATTTGCTTTTCAACCTCTTTCTCTGTAAGGAGAGTTGCTTCTTAACTTTCTATGTTGACAGTGATCCCCTTATGCAGAACGTAAACTCACGTCGATCATTACCCGTATCCTCTGTAAAAGGTCCTGTGATCGATATGTAACAGCCCAGACGTACTATTGGATAAGTGAAGTCTGTCTTCAGTCTTTTGCTTGGGATATTCACGTCCCAGTAACTAACGTCTGTTACCCTCACCCCCACCCCAGTTGCCCAGGTGCCATACTAGGCCTGGGGAAACAAAGGTGAATGGGAACCTGTCCCTGAGGTTGTTCCTTGTGGGCAAGCCCTGAGCCCAGGGAACTGGCAAGGAGTGAAGTGGGCTCAGCTAAGACTCTGAGCACTGGGGAGAATTCTCAGGGCTGTGGTTCCTAAGGTTGAGAAGTTGGCCCAGACAACCACGTCCTCCCCACTGCCTTAAACAGCACACCTGGGGCTACCAGGTTTATTATCAGTGACTTTGATCCCCTACTCTTTCTGGACAAAAAGAAATAGGAATTGATTGGAAGATATTTCACACCCACTGGCCGAGCTCTTGAATTCGCTTTCTCAGACAGGCTGTTTCAAATTTGGGATCCCATTAAATTTGAAAACCTGTGATTCTTTGATCAATTAATGAATTAAATAATCAGGGTATAACTCGCCTTGTGAGATGCAAGTGGTTGATTTTCTCACATTAGACTAATCGGGTGCCAGGGCGTGTGTCACACTCGAGGGAGAATCACCCACACTGATAAAGTAAGGGGAGGAGCGTAGAGGAAGTAGTGCGTGGGCCAGGGCAGCTATCCCCCATAGCTGCCTGGTTTGAATGCCACCTGTAGGCTTCTGCAGAGAGCATCTTCCATCTGCCTGTGACACAGAGCTTTGGGTTTTTCATACTTGCCTCTGGCTACATTGTGTTCATTTCCCAGGTTGTTCCCTGGGCCCTGTTCCACCTCTGGGGACACGCCAACTCTGCTGCAGGCAGCCATAGAGACAGCTGAGGTGCGTGTGCTCTGGCGAAGCTGGTTCTGTTCGAGCTTTTACATGGCAGGCGCCAGCCCATGGGTCACAGCACCCAGGGTGTGTGAGGTCAGAGCATCTGGATCGAGCTTTGCACTCACTGAGTGTGCTCATTGGATCGCTGGCTTGTCTCTTCCTCAGCGCTGCTGGGAAGTTGGCGGGCTTATTTCAGACTCTGGAGGCTGCCCCAGCCTCTGTCCCTGTAGAGTACTGACTTTGTACACCGAGCTTTCTATGGGGGCACAGCTGAACATGGTCATGGAAGTTTACAGGACTTGGTAGTGGTGAGGTAATCATGAGGCAATCAAAGGGAATCAGGGATGATTTGCAGGCTCCAGCAGGATAATCATATTGTTAACACAATTAGTTCCATTAGTCCTCCCTAATCATCTAAGGTAAGCAGACAGGCAGCCTTTAAAGTCAGGGAAAGCATCTTTATGAAGAAAGAAAAGGCAGAAGTGATCAGCCCTTTATTTTTCCCAAAGGACTTACCATTATGAATACTGAACAAAACATTAAAAACAACCACCACCTACTGTATGAGCAGGAGGGGACCAGGGAAGGGACTGGGGGAATCTCTTTAGAGGGGGCACGATGAGGGCCAGAATGGATGCTGTGACTTAGGTTTACTCATCCCTTTTTCTCCAGCAGGCTATTGATTAGATGGTTGGGGCAGAAAGTGGGAAGCATTTGGGTTCAATGATGCACCTGCTCCCCAGCTGAGGTCTTTAAGAAAACCTAGGATTAGCCATAGAACATCGGTCCAATTGGGATACTGAAATCGTCCCTTTCCCTTGTTCTCTTGTTCCCTGTTTTCCTCCTTTCTCCTCTTCCTCTTCTGTATGTCTTGTTATGAAAAATGTCAAAACTATGCAGAAGTAGTTAGAGTAGAATAATGACCCCCATGTATCTACCACCCAGTTTCAATAGTTATCATGACCAATGGCCAGTTTACCAGTTGGTACGTAGACTTTATGTTTTTGTTGTTGTTGTTGTTGTTGTTGTTGTTGTTGTTGTTATTGTGTGTTGCTCATCTGTTTATGAGTAAAGAGGCTTCCAGAATTTCTGATAGAGATTTCTTGTTTCTTCTTTCTCTTCTTCCTTGGAAGATCAATGAGCCAACAGTTTAGACCGATATGCAGGATTTCTGAGCCTAGGCAGCTGCATGAAGGGCAGGAGAAGTCAACAGGGGAGATGGGGTAGCGGGGCCTGGGTCCTTCCAGTGGTCTAGATGGATTCCTGAGTGGGGTTACTTTTTTATTTTTATTTCTGTTTACAAAGCTACTTATCTTCAGCAAGCTTGCCCACCCAGGAGCTTGTTTATGTGTAAGAATGAACATGGGAATAATAGCTTCTGTAACAGTGGCTATGTTAGTATCATCTTCACTTGCCCTTGGGTCTAAACCTCTCACCCGTTTCTTCTGTCTTGCCTTAGAAGATACATGGTTGGCCTTGTGGCTCTGCAGCCCAAAAGGGCACCTTGGGCAGGGAGCTCAGGACAAGCTTCTCGCTCCAGTGTTATCCTGCAACAGATGTGGAGTTGGGGTGCCCCGCTGTAGACCCCTGCCACTGCCTTTTGTTAGAATTTGGAATTGGGGTGTTTTATAATCAGGGAGGTACACTCAATTGATTAGAGCAACAGCAGCAGGCAGACAGGCTTCCCAGAAACAGGAAATGCCCTTATGCTAACTTCAAGCATTATTTCAGTTTTGCGACCTTTCTTTTTTCTCACCACACAAACCCTGCCTTGCAACAAGTGCATCAAGAAGTCATTGTTAAAGCAGACGTAATAAAAACTATTCTGTGTGTGTGATAGGTACTTTTGCCATCTCTTTTGAAGATATATAGAAAGCTAAAAAAATAAAAATAAGAAATACCAGGCTTTTTTAAGCTCACATGTCTCTGCCGAGTATGTATATTTGGTGACAGTGGTTTAGGGTGAGGAAGGAGGGAAGTCAAAGTGAACCCCACCCAGGGTGGTAGAGATCAGGCCTCTGTGTCAAGGCTTTTTAGATATCTGGGCAGGTCTTTCATTTCCCAAACCATCATCTATGTGTCGTAATGCCCCTGGGATCACTTCTCAGCCCACCAGTCTCATGGCTCAAACTACAGACCCACATCCCTTATCTAAAATCTTTAGGGCCAGGTTTTAGAAATTCAGAACTTTTTTGATTCTAGAAGGTTAATATAGTATATAGTCTATATATTACATAACACCCCCAACAGATTCTGGGGCAGCCCTTTATAATGAAACAAATGAATATTCTATAACACCATTGTATAAATAATCACACTAAGAGAAATAAATATAGACAATAAACAGCCTTGTGTGTCAGATTGGGTCAGGGTTTGTTGCCAAATGATTTTGACTCAAACTTTTAAAAAAGTCCAATTTTTAGAGTTTTTGGATGTCAGGATTATGGTTCAGGGATTTTGGATATAGACCATCTACCTGCTAGTGACTACAAAATTCAGATCTTAAGCTTGGACCTTTTTCCTGAACTCCAGGTTTATATGTCCGGCTGTCCTTGGCTGTCTCAGAGTTGTGTCCAACCAAGTCCTCCCAAACCCTGCTCCTGGTGCCCCACTCCCTCACTGCTCTACTCACAGTCTCTTGCTTAGCCAAGGACAGCTCCATGCTTTTCTCAGGCCCAAAATCTCCATACTTACTTTGTGCCCTTTATCTCACACCCTGCCTGTCATCCATCACCTTCACGACTCCCAGTCCTGCCTAGCCACTATCATTTTTCACATGGGGTTTTATGATAGCCTCCAACTCTCACCTGGATTATCATAATAGCCTCCTAAGAGGCCTTCCTGCTTCCTCGTGTGTGCCTAAAGTTTATTTGCCACACAGTAGCCAGAGCGAGCCTTCAAAGTATAAGTCACAGCATGTCGCTGCTCTGTTCGGACTCTCTTCTGGCTCCCCATCTTGAGATGCTCAGAGCCAGAGCCCAAGTACTAACTGCACTCTGCCTGTCTGACCTCATCTCCCACTGCTCCTCCCTTCACTCTGCTCCAGTCACACCCATCCTTCTTCTACTCCTGGCAAAGGCCAAGTCCTTCCTACCTCGTCCTTCTGCCTGATGGGCTCCTATTATCCTCCCAGAAACCTGTAGCACTGGCTCCTCATGAGTATCAGGAGGGCATTTCTTGATAATTTATTAGAAAAATTAAAAAAAAAAAACAGTTACCAAACCCAAACTGTGAAACCTGTCCTTTTGCAACTAAGGCTTGGAGTACTCTAAATGAAAACCAACAAAATCTTAACACATTAGAAAAGACCTATGAACTAAAACTAGCTTCTGGTTATATCTATTCTGGGCAATAAACAAAGCATGGACTCTTACAAGAATATATTTGAAAGTTTTAAACTTTATTTTCCTTTGATGTCTTTGAAAGGCTGAGGATTTTCTTTGTGCCTGAGTAGTGGTTTATTTCTCCTATTTATTTCAAGTCCTGCCTCCCTGAATTAAGTAGTGATTGTAGATGGTCCTAAACTGCCCTCACGAAGTAGAGGTGAGTTCATAGAATCCCTTTTCTATGGGTTATAACACAACATACATGTGATATAGCTCTTTCCTGTACTCGTCCAAAATATCATATGGAAATCTCCTGTCTATGATACACAGCAATGGATTAAGGAACTATTCTGACATTCAGAGCTTGAATAATTTTCAGGTCCCCTTTGCTGTGTGCTTCCCTCCTAGTTTGGATGTTGGTGTGGGCTTCAGCACATGGATGTCTAAGTTGAGTGTCCAACCTTATTATTTCAAAAAGTCTAGGACTTTAGATATGGATTATTTACTCAGGTACCTGAATAGATTGCTTACTGCTACCTGTGCTTCAATTTCCTTATCTGTAAACAAGAGGATTGAGCTATATAATGTTCTTCCAGTGACAACAAATTTATTGTTCAATTTTTTAAAAATCACAAGTTATAGTAGAAAATAGAAGAAAAGTACAAAGATTAGAAAACTAAATATGCATAAATAAAAAAACCCACATTATTCTACTCCCCCGTAGATAACCTTTTTGCTTTGTGTATATACCTACTTATATACATTTTATTTCTATAAAATTGGATCATAAAATACATATTCTTTATAATCTCATTTTCTTCTGCTTAATGCCATATTTTGAATATCCTTCCATGATTTTTTTTTCACTGTGGTATAGTGTCTAATGATTTGAAAATGTCACAATTTATTTAAATAGTTTGCTATTATTGGACAATTAGTTTGTAATTTTACACTCTTTAAAAATGCTGTAGCAATCATTTTTGTATTTAAATCATTTTGCACGTGTGTGGTTTGAGATAGATTCCCAGAAGGAGAAGTGCTAGGTCAAAGGATTTTTGTTATATACCACCAAACCACTCTCTGCAAATTTTATGCCACTTATAGTTAATCATCAGGGCCTATTTAGAAGGTCTATTTCTCCTTGCCATTACCAGTACTGGATGTTATTATTCAAGATAACATGTTTTTGGATTTTCCATTCATGGTGGTCTTGGAATAAATGTGCTTGTTTCTTTGCCTACTCAAGGACCAATCTAAGTAATAGAAAAGGGAAAAAAGAGGAGGGGAGGATAAAATTCTGTAACAACCAGGTAAGCAGAAAGAAGACATTATAAAGCTATTTCATCAGATTTCTGAGGATGAAAGTAGAGGTCAGGATGGCAACTGATAGAACGGAATAGAGATACTGAAGACCCTGGAACATGTGTAGAGGTACAAGAGCCTGGCCTAGAGCCAGCTGTTCTGCAGAACCCTAAAGGGGCTCCAGGTTTGGAGATTGTAGTTACTTACCTCAGGCATCAGGAATGAGATATGCAGCTGAAAATATGTGACTGTCTGAAGGTCTGAATATGCAACTGTATACCTACTATACTCACTGTCAAAGGGTTTGGAGCCAGACCCTAACTTCCAGTGTTAAAAATTGGAAGATTCCTTTAAAAAGAAATGGTCTAATGGTTTGGGGAGAATTAGCAAGGCTGGTGTGGGGATCCCTGCTATAATGGCCAGCTCCCACTTTCTAACCCTAAAGCAGATGGGCCAGTGTCCGCAGGAATTTGTTGCATTTATATACCAGAAAAAGAAAAGGGTGCTATGTAAAAGGACGCATAGAAAATAGGAAGATTCTCCTGGAACTCAACATATTATTGTCAGAAATAAAAGTTCAGTGAATGGATGTAAGGTTAAGTCATGGGAATCTAGAATATGGACTCAAAAGATAAAACAAATAGAAATATATATGACAAGTAGTAAGAGACAAAGGAATAAATTCTGTTGGTCCAATATCTGAATAATAAGAGTTTCATAGAGAAGAGGGCAGTAGCAAAGAACAAATAGAAGTGTATCTTTCACAAGTTCAGTTTCATTCAGTACAGTGAATCAAAGAACCACACCCTAGGATCTTTCATTGTGAAATTTCAGAACACTGAGATTAAAAAGATCCTAAAACTGCCAGAGAGTTAAAACAAAACAAAGTCATCAGCTAAGCAACAGAGATCAAGCTGACATCAGAGTCCATTGGCAATATTTATGTTAGATGAAAGTTCTGATAATGATTTCTCAAACCTAGATTTCTATATCCAGCCAAAGTATCAATCATGTGTGAGGACAGACAGGAAAGGCCTAAGAAAGCTGGCTTTCTGTGCACTCCTAATCGATATTTCAATCAGAATGTACTTTACTGGCAAAAACAAGGAAAATACCCAGAACAAGGAAGATGACGGATTCCAGTACCAGCAGCTGCACCCAGCAGAGCAGTGAACAGAAGTGACAGTATACAGCTGTGCAGCAGACCAGAGAGAGGTCAGTCCAGAGAATGGAAAGAGCAGTGGAGATGTGCAGGACGGCAAACCCTGAGAGAAAAGGGCCCTGGAAAAACTTGAAGATCTGAGAAAGGCAATTGGTAGAGTTAAAAAAAAAGAAAAGAAAAATCTGAATTTGATATCTAGTTATCTTCTCCATTGAGTGGTGCTTGTGTTGTCATGTTGGGCCCATGAGAATAAGGTATATATAATACCATTTATAAAGTCATGAAGAGTAAGCACTATTAATTAGTTTTCAGATTTTAAAACCAAAGTTAATGTAAAACATGGAACTCAGATATGGTTAGAGTACATCACTAATATGTTTTCACTGTTGATAGTCTAACAGTAAAGACATGGGGTGTGGGTAGACTCAAGCTGAGGACAGGGAGGGCTGGAAACGTTAATGTCCTCTAGTTAGAATGTGGGAGGGTCAAGGGATATTGTCTATAGTTAGTGGAACAAGAAATTGACATTTTGGATTAATTTTTTTTCAGTTGCAGGGAAGAACGGGAGGAACTGAGGATTGCGATGTATAATTATTTTGTGGAGGAGGAAAGTGGAGGGAGGTGGTGAGTGAACTAAATCCTCATCTATCACATCAGCAATGCAAGAGAGAATGTCTAAAATAAGAAATCAGGAAATTGAGGTATAAACTTTTTATTTAGGGACATGGCAGTGACCACCAGAAAAACTCAAATAGAAATGATTAAAATTGGCTCCCTCTGGGGAATAACGGGGCAGGGGACTGTTGCTTCTCATAAGATAAGTTCACATGTGGTTTTTGATTTTTTAAAAACCGAACACATTATGGTAGTTTTGTTTGCATTTTAATAAGCAAATAACAAATATGGAGCCCAAAAGCAACTTTAGCTAATTTGATAGGCAAAGTAAAAGAAAAAAAAATTTACCCTTTCCTTTTTTGCCTAGTTAAACCCAGTAATTTTTAAGTTGGTTATGACTCAAATTTCATGCTTCTATGATTTTTATAAAACTTTTTCTCATAGGACATAATTTCAATTACATGATGAAAAGCGGTGGCAAATAGGACTTGATATACATAAAAATCACCCTTCGGCAGTATTTCTAGGAGGGCATTTATTCTCCACAGTCGGGCATCCTGCCTTGTGTTTTCGTCTCATTGTTCTAATCTCCCAGATCTTATACTAGGGTTTGGTGTACCTTCAACTCTGAGCTCCAGAACAATGAAGAAGATTTACTTTCATTGTTCTTGTGTCCAAGAAGCAACTCTATCATCATGTGCACAGTGTGAGCTCCTTGAACAGCTCACTCCATGTTCTTTCCACGTAATCTCCTTGAGCCCATGCTATTTGCTGAACATAAGCCTCAAGGTGAAAGGATTGGGTCCAGAGTTGGAGAGCTCTGCTTTAGTCCAGGCTCCTCTTCTTCAAGCTCTGAGAATGTGGATAAATCACTTAAATCCAGAAACCTCAGTTTTCTCATCCCTGAAATGGTTACAAATAGGGATATTACCTCCCTCACCCAGAGAATACATGTAAGGTGCTCAATAGATGGTGTTCATTAGAGCCGTGGTTATTATTAAGAATAAAACTGTCTTCTTGAGGAGTTCAGAGTGATGAATACTACTTAGAATGTCTCAGACTCTGAAGGGAGTCAGGAACTGAATATCTTTATGAACAACCATTAACAGAAGGTTTTACTGGGTTGTAATATTATGGACAGAAAAGTTCCTGGCTTGAAGATAATTTTCCTGGTTGTACAATTCTGAGCTCCTGAGCTTGCCTTCTGTTCCACATGAATCCATTCAGTTCCACTTGGAGTCTCTAGTGACTACCTGCTCTGTTCTCAGACATTGACCAGGAACTGCCGAATCCCCCAAAGGAGCACATGGCTCTGCCCTACAGGTGCTCACGGTCTGAATGGCAAAAAACGATAATGACAAAGACAGCTTACATTTACAGGGGCCGAGCTACATGTCAGGCACAGCTCCAAATACTTAAATTAAACCATTGCGTTTAATCCTCCCAATACCACGAGGCAGGTGCCACTGACATTCTCCATTTATAGATGAGGAAATAAAATCAAGGGCCACACAGCTTATAATAGGCAGAGCTGGGATTTGAACTCAAATAGGCGGCCTTCAGAGCCTTTACTCTCAATTACTGCCATGTATTGGCTTTGTATAAAAATAGGAAATGTAGAATGAAACACATACTCCAAATACACTCAGTGAGAGAGACCATCGCAAAGCAAAATGCAGAATGCACAGTGCAACTTGGTAGTAGGTGTTTCTCCCTTCAGAACACCGAGGGCAAGTGGCTACCTTTCCTGTTTTTTGTTTTTGTTTTTTATTTTTTGTTTTTGTGTCTTGTACTCATCATTTCCTCTTCAGTAGGATACTCAGTCACGCACTGCCATTTTCCCGAAAGAAGATTGGAAAACTATACTGTGACTGGCGACGCTTTGCAAACCATTACACATTCTCAATATTAGGGTGGGCACTTTTGGATGTTTTCCCAGCCCAGGAAAGCATTTGCATACACATAAAGTTATTTGTTTCTAGCTACTTCTGTCATAAGAGGGAGCCAGCTCTCTAAGTCTATTTCTGAGCCTGATGAAAAGAGGAAGCAGGTGCTAACTTGAGTTACTTCATTTGTGGCCTGCGGAGAGCTAGGATCTGTAACAGAGACCTGTCCAGCCAACAGGACTTTCACATGGAGATGATGGCTGTTGCTCGGTCAGTTCCTATGCCCTGATTTCCAGGGCTGGGAAAGCACTGTGTCAGCCAGTTTTGAGGGACATTTGAATAAGATGTGTCTGGTCACTGAAGCAAGCTGCAATCTGGGGGACTGGAGGTTAGAAACGGCTAGCAAAAAATGACATAGACTTAAATTTTGTGCAAGCTAACTCAAGGACATGATTTAAAAAAAAAAAATCAGATGGTTCAAAAGAGCATAGAGCAGAGAATAAGCTCCCTTTTCTGATTTCTAGTCCCTCAATCCTGAGGCAACCTCTGTTTCCTGTTGACTAAGACTCCCAGAGATAATCTATGTGGAACAGTGTGTGACAGAACGTATGGGCGTGTGTACGTGCATGTACGTATGTGTGTGCTCACTCGTGTACATACCCATTCTAGTCACACGGTAGCCTAGCCTGATAAACACATTGCACCTTGCTTTTTTTTCCCACTTAGTATATCCTGGGGATTGTTCCATAGCAGTTATTACATTTATATCTTTTTTTCCTTTTTATTTTAGGGTTTGTATACTGATCTACTGAATGTACCATAATTTATTTAAAAGTCGCTATTCATGGATATTTTAGGTTCTTAAGGTCCTTAAAAGCCATTTTACAGCAGCTGGTCGAATTGCCATATTTTACATTTGAGGAAATTGAGACCAACACACAGAAAGATAAATTTAAATAATTCAGCAGGCTCTCAAATCTACATTTTGGATGTTTTTCTTGCTATTATTGTATTTTGATCACAAAAGACAGAAGAAGGTGGCTGTGCCTACGACTGTGTTTTGCACACATGGGTGGATGTGTGAATGTGGGCCTACACAGGTAGGTGTACATTCTGTTGTATGACAGATGTGCTCTTGAAAAACTGAATGAACCCATTTATTTTTAAAAATGGAATATGAAAATTTAAATGCCCCGAGGGTGGGAAGATGATTTGTTATTTAAAGGAAAATTGTGGAGCAATCCTTAATGTGAAATGATTGCTTTTTTCCTTTCTTAAAAACGACTTCATTGAGGCATAATTTACATATTAAAAAAGTGCATCTATTTTAAGTGCATGGCTTGATGTGGTTGACAAAGATATATATTCATGTAACTCCCATTCAATCAACATTCAAAAACTTCTGTCTTCCCCAAAAGTTTCTCTACAATTCTTTTTTTTTTTTTTACTTGAGTATATACTTTAGTGTAAAATATAATACCGACAAAGTCATCCAGTGGTCCTCTGTGCCTCTCTGCATTCAGTTTCTACCTCTACCTCCAGGAGGTATGCTTTTGGTCCATATAGGTTAGGTTCACCTATTCTGGAACATCATGGAAATGGAATCGTACAATATGTACTCCATTGTGTTTGGCTTCTTTCCCACAGCATCTGCTTTGTTGCATTATCAGTAGTCTCTCATCTTTACTGGTAAGTAAAATACCGTCATATGGATGCAGCATGGTTCTCATGTGCATTGTCCTGTTAGTTGGACGTTCAGATTGTCTCCAGGTTTGGCTATTATGAATGAAGCTGCTAGGAACATTTGTGTACAGGTTGATGGCTTCCCAAGTAAAGCATCTCCATAATTCAGTTGAGCAGATCCACTTTCAAATAAGGCCTTCTAACCATTGAACCAACATGTATAAAAATGTATTAGGTTCCTCGCACGTGCCGGACAGAAAGGGTTCTTCCCTGCAGGGATGTACACTAAAGCCTGCATATTATTTTTGCACTTCCATGAAAGGTGTTTGAAAAAAAAATCCTCCTCTTCCTTTATTTTATGAAAGTCAGAGCTATTGGAAGCTTATAGAATGGAACCCTTAAAATATTTCATTACATGTGCACCCTCTGCTTTTTGACCAGTTAATGCACTCTACCAAGAGAGGAAGTAGCAAACCCCTCCTCAGATGATGAATAGTTAATTTGATTAGCTGTGAACTTCTAAATCTGCACCCAATAGCTGCTCAAGAATTGTCCACTGTAGCGCCTCAATGTTTTGTGCTTTGCAAAAGCAGAAGCTAGGAGGAAGCCTGCCAAGTGAAGGTCTTCTGCTCTGTCTAGCTTGCCTCTTCCATGCCAGACACCTGGGGACCATGGTGTGCCAGAGATACTCCAGCAAGAATGGCCAGCAATAGAAGTGTGCAGGACTTGGGCAGCAGGGCCTCTGCTCTGGGAAAGAACCTCTGATTCTTCTCTCTTCTTCTCCCATACACCTCCTCCTTCTTCACTCCCCATATTTTTTCAAGTAATAAAGAAACGGTCTATCATTTAAGACTTAATTGGTGTAACACGGGCTGTGCAAGCCTCTCTTCCTCCTTCTCATCCTTTCTGAATTCACCTTTTTCTGACATACTTCCTACTTTTCGCTTCTTTCTAGGCCCTAGTGTCTGACAACAGATGGAGAAGGAAGTGAAACTCAAAACTGGGCATGTGTGACCTTTGTGGGCTGTTCTGTTGCCTAGAGGGCTCTGGGGAAAGTTGAACCCATGGTCAGGAGGAAGCTCGATGGTGAATTTCAGACCTCCTTTGCCTTGAACTCAATCGCCCCAAAACATAGGCACACAGATACCCGTGGGCCACAGTGATAAGCAGCAGCAACACTAAGTGGGGTGCTGGCCAAGTGGTCAGGGTTCCCACAGGGCAGTGGTGTGGTGACAGCAATGCTGGACTGAGATTCAGGAGTTGGAGGTATGAATTTTGCCTCTGCCACTCACCTCCAAGCTGCCCAGCCCCAGGGGGTTCATTCGGACAGACTCCTGTGTTAATGGTGGCCCCTGGATCTGGGCAGTGTGTGTTCTCACTAGTGCTATACTGGCCACTTATATTCCTTAACCTCAGTGTTTCCGTACATACAATGGTGATCATAACACTTGTCTCACAGGATAATTGTGAGGAATACATGAAGGGGTGTGTGTGAAGGGCTTTATGAGTGGTGTGGCTCCCCTCGCAAAAATATTGCCTGTGAGTCTTGTCTTTTCGGAGGTTATTTTCATATGGGTCTGTGGATGGTTTGGGCCCTTTCTTCATTGCCTTGTTCTGACTCAAATGAGCGGACCTCCGTTCATGCCCAGACCTTCTCCAAGGCCTGGAGGGTGGGTGAAGCAAAGTCTGGGAGGCATTGCTCTGTCTTAAACCACCCTGGCTGGGAAGCCAGTCAGTTGCACCTGAGGGGGATAATGAGCCCACAGAGGCTTAAAGCAAGGAAAACTCCGAGACTGGGTGGTCAGTGAGAAGAGGCTTTAAGGGCCGGGCAGGGCTTGAGATGGGAGCTCCAGCAAAGTCATCTTTCTGTGTGTTCCAGGCAGTTCTGGGTGGGAGTCTGGCCTAAAACTCTCTCAGTCCCAGATTTTCCATCTGAAAGGTAAGAGAGCATTGCTTGCCTTATAGGAGATTAGATAAACTAATACAGGTAAAGCACTGAACTCAGTGTCTGAGGCACAGTAGGCATTCGGACAATGTGTGGTCACCCTCCCCGTCTGTTCTCATGGCCTCTGATAAGCAGGGCCATAGCCTTTCTTTCCCTGGGTCTCCCCTGGGCTGGGTACAAAACCTTTACCTTGGTTCTTGACTTTGTATTCACAACAACACTGTAAGGTCATCAGATGGGCAAGAAAATGCCTTTTGTGTTGGGGGAAGGCTTGGTAGAGTCGAAAGAACCTTTGACTAAGTGGCAAGTTTGAAGACTTGGCTTTTCAATAACAACAGTAATTACGAGCGTTTAACGCCAGGCACCATGCTAAGCACCTAGATTATCTCATTTAACATCATGACGGCCCAAATGACGCAGGACCTGTTGCAAATTTCATCTGACGGAGGAACATTCTGAGGCTTAGAGAAGGTAGATACTCGTTTCGGGCCACAGAGCCAGCAAGTTCACATTTCACCACCACATACTGAGTATCTCCTATGTGCCAAGTAATTTGCATGTGTATCTCATGGAGTTTTCACAACATCCCATTTCACAGGCGAAGAGATTGAGGCCAGGCTCAGGGAGAGCAAATAATTGTCTGGGTGGGCAAGTGACAAAATTGGGATCCAGCCGTGGTCTGACTCCGAAGGCTATGTTTGTCTCCCCCACTGTTCTGCCTGGCTTCTGGCCTCAGCCTAGGACACTAGAGCTTGAGAGAAAATCGTCAAAGAAAGAGTGACGGTAGCTGGGAAGACTCATCAAGTAAAGGCATGAGGTTCAAAGAGATCTGATAAAGGTCGCCTCGGGGAGGATTGGGAGGGACCTGGAGCACCAGAAAAGGAGCTTAGAACTAAGCCTCGGGATGGTTGGGAGAAAGGAGGCCTGCTTTTGTGTGGTGCCCGCTGCCTGGTGGTGATGCCCACTGACCGCTCGCAGAGGCTGTGCAGGGCTGAGCATCTTCATCCCTTCATTATCCAGGCCTCGTAATTGTGAACAGGATCTGTAACAAATTAATTTGGCCGTGAAGTCGCACCACACTCCACCACCTTTCATACTGATGAACCCCTCTAGTCGTCCACGTTGAAGCCGCACCACCCTAGGTGGATTCCCAGAGCCTCCTCACTTGGCTGGCCGGGCCTCTGCCAGCGTTCTGCGGCCTTCTGCCCAGGCTGCTTCGCTCTCTGTTGCTTTTGGCATGTTTAATAGCTCAATTTCTATTTTTTTCTGTTTGGAAATGCAGTTCCTCGGCACTGAAGCGGCAGTGGGTGCTAAAATGGTTTCTGATCGCTATCTTGAATGTTAATATCCTACTACATTTTATCGTCAATGACCTGTGCCCCCTGCCACAAGTCCTCACTCCCGTTTTGTAAAGATGGGCATGCTGCCTGCCTTCGGATCCGCCTCGCGGCCCATCTCATCCCTTTGCAGTCTCCTCCCTGCCTTCCACAGATAGCATTGTTCTTCGCCGATGAAGTCCACAGCCGTGGGAAGTCTCTGACTTCGAGGATATGAGAAAGCGTTTCATTTTGCCGGCAGAGTTTAATAGGGATGATCTAATCTCTAAAAGGCATACATTATTTAAATTCCATGCTTTTGGACAGGGGGCCCCTGATGTTTTTGAAACGTGGCAGGGACAGGATCCTGGTTTGGCTCTGATCAGCAGAGCCGACTGTTGGTTTTCCTGTTTTTAATTCTGTGCAGGGGCCAGGTTATGCCTGTGGCAGGGTGGGGGTGGGGGGCAGCACTAGTGGTGAGGGTGCTGGAGAGCATTTTCTTTACCCAGAAACCTAAATTCACAGACTCTTGACATGGGGAGAGTCATCTCATGGCATCACCAGTTGGTTATTTGGTTTCCATCTGGATCTCACCTCAAGATCCTGGACGAAAGGCTCCTGTGAGGCAGCCTGAGGGCTCCTTGTATCCCCTACTTCCCACCTTGACTGAGCTCCGAAATGCCACCAAGGGCCTTACCTAACAGGCAGTGAAGACCTCTGTTGGTAAAAGTGAAAATCTGGGGAAAACCTTTAGCACTCTCAATCGTGAAAAGAATAAAGGGGCTCCTGAGTGGCTCGGGGAACCTGGATTGTGGGTGGAGCGAGATGTTGGGGGAGAGACCTGGAGAATACCGGTTTGAGCTGAGTATTTGACCTCACGGGGAGCATGGGGTGCTCATGGTGCAGCTGCCTCTTTTTCCCTCTCACCTCGTTTGCGTTTGGATGTCACTTTGGCATAGATCACCTGCCCGCCTTCCTCTCAGGGGATGCAGTCTTGGAGGGTGGAATGATCCAGAATAGGCTGTGGATGTTCTGAATCTAGAGCCTTTCTCCACTTTCGCAAATGTTTATTGGGTGTCTCCTGATGGGCAGACAGTGAGCTAAGCACTAAGGATGCACATGCGATTCTCATACCCTGCCCAGCAGGGGAGATAGACTTAGGGACCACGGAGGGCAGTTTGATGGGAGCCATGGCTGAGATATGTATGTGTGCTCTGGAAGCACACGTGAGGCGCTAGTTAATGCTGACTGGGACTATCTGGAAAGGCCTCAGAGGGGAGGTGGTGATTGACCTCTGTCCTGAAGAAGGAGGTTTTCACCAGACCGACCCTTCCTGGGTAGTGCTTGCTAAGTGTGTGTCAGCTCTTTTCTGAGGACAGTGAAAAAGAAAAGGAGGGTCGTGTTTCTTACCCTCAAGAAATTCACAGCTTGTGGGGAGACAAGCCCAGCAAAAATAAGCCCGTTAGACAGATGGGATTACGGGGGTGGGAGGAGGCTACTGGGGATTCTTGGTGATCCAGGGTTTCTGCAGTTGCCTCTCTGTCTCCTGGAGGACACAGTTTCTGTGAGGATAGGTCGGATTTTGCAAAGATGTCTCCACTATAAGAGGCCCAGCCCCTCTGACTTTTCTCCCATCATATGATTTCATCACCTGGTTCTGTATAAAAGTAGTTAGCTGGATTTCGAGGTTAGGGGAGGAAGCAAGAGTGGGTGGAGAAGGTCAGTGGTAAGACCAGCAACATTGCCTTCCCCTTTACAACCCTGGTGGAATCTGGGGTTTGCAAAACGCATGTGCCATTCGTTGCAACCTGAGCGCGGGGGTCCTTCCGTCTCATACAAGCACCATGCACGTCCCCAGCCTCCGCTTATGCTGTTTCTTCTCCCTTGAACGCCTTCCCTTCCTAGCCTTCTGCACTGATGTCAGGCTCACCGGACTCTCTATCAGCTATTCTCTATCTCTCATCATCCAGCTGGGGTCAACATTGTTCTCTGTTTTGTTTTTTTGTCTTGTTTTGTTTTGTTTTTGAACTCCCCAATGAGACCATAAACACCTTGAAAGCAGGAAGAGTGTCTTATGCTTCTCTTATTTCCTCTGTGAGCAGTTTGCATACCATAAAGAACACTTTTTTTTTTTTTTTAAAGACAGTCCTGGCAGGATCTCAGCATTGCTACTTACCTTGGAAGTTCGAGCATAGTTCCTTATCTGTAAAATGGGATAACACAGATTTCTCAACCTCAGAACCATTGGAATTTGGGGCTGGATCTCTCTTTGTTGTGGGGACACTCTCGTGTGCTGTAGGATGTTTAGCAGCAACCCTGGCCTCCACATATCAGATACGAGTAGCACTAGTCTTTCTTCAGTTATACAATCCAAAAGGTCTCCATATTTTTGTGCTCCCAACAGGTTCCCTTTGTCAGTGTCCCTTGTACCAGTGTATCCTTTATGCGGCAGAATCATTTCTGGTTGAAGAATTACTGGGACAAACAACCTACTGGGTATGCATCAGACCTCTGAGAGCTGTTCCCATAATATCACACACAGTCAGTCCGCAAATGCGGATTCTTCTTGCCCAGTTCACTGAGCACTTGACATTTTGTAGGTCGATTAATTGAATGGAGCCGTGACTCTAGATTTCAGCAGTTTGGGGTCGAAATGTCATGGACTCTCAGGGTGGCCCCACAATGCACTAACAGAGTCACTGTCATTTTCTTAATTGCAGATTGATCTGGAGCCAGAAGGCAGAGTGTATGTGATCATCGATCTTTCCGGGTCGTCAGGTGAAGGTAGGAGAGTGTGACCCCTTATCTTTGTTCTCTTCCATGGGCCATTTGTCTTCCAGTGTCTCCCTTCCCTCCTTGGCTGGGACATTTTACAGTGACATTTAATTAATTGGCTCACTTTTTTTTTTTTCAAAAAAAGGATATTTTGAAGTTGCTTATTTATGCCTGTGTACCAAAAAGGACCAGCCATCTGTTAACTTTGGTGGAGCAGAGGGAGGACTTTTGACTTACCAAGCGAAGCCAATAGAACAGGCGTTCCTGCACGCCGGTGTGCCAGGCAGACTTCAGCAGGGCGACAGGCTCTCCCCGGAGGCTCCCATGGGGTGTGTGTGTGTGTGTGTGGTGGGAAGGAAGTAAACCAGTTGGTCTAACAGTAATCAGAAATGTTTCAGAATCTTATTTATTTGGAGCTTTTATAGAAGTGTTACTTTTTAAAAATTATTTTTATTTTCTAACCAGTCCTTATGCAGGGAAAAGCCCTGATCTTAAAGAGAAATAATGGGGTGAGGGAACGTGTGTTCCCACTGGCTGATTACACAGGGTATAGACGTTCTTGTATAGTTGGCTTTTTTTCTTTCTTCTTATACCGTTTCCTCTCGATCTTGTCTTTGCCCATGTACTTCCTTTAGGGGCTTGCAGGGTGGTGAGGACTGAGCAGCCAGGGGAAAGGGAAGACTATTCAATAAACAGGAACAGGGAGATGGTGGCAGACTTGAGTTCTAGGAAAGTTGGGAATTAGGACTGAAATGTAGTTATTGGGACTATTTTTTCTTTTTTCCTGTCCTGTGTGCAGGGGGACAGAACCGTTGGTTTTAATGTTATGCCAAAATGATCAGAAAACCAAGGCTGGTTCCTTTTGGCAATGAGGAAAAATGAGGTTTAGGGCCTGTGGCTCAACGGGGAGAGACAACTCTCTCGGGGCCTGACTACTAGACTTGGGCCTTTAACAGCGTCTTCCCAGAATTCTGGAGATTACAGGCACCAAGTCACCAACACAGATGGTCTCCCCTACTTTAGGGAAGAAGCTCTAGTTTAAGGTTCAGTAATAGGAGGAGAGATTATGTAAGCAAATTCAAAGGAACTGCTCAAATGATGCATTTGACTGTGGTGCCTGACGATTTTTATTTGGCTGACTTATCATCCAGTTTCAGTGGCTACTCAATAATCATGTGAATGGGGAGCTCGTAATAGAATTTGGTTCTCTTTTAATAGATGGAAATTATGTCCATGGGTTTAAAACTTTAAAAATCCTTTCAAAAATTGGTCTCTTACATTTTCCACTCTTTGTTGCAATTACATTTCAGGGTCTCCAACTTTGTTTCTCCGTTCTCAGCTCTCAACAGCCCAGAATAGAATCCGCTGTAGAAGATTTGGGGATTTAGCAATATTTAGTATGAAGTATTTAAGATGTACAAAAGGACCCATAGGATAATAAAATGGGCATCTATTCAGATTAAGAAATAAAGCATCCAGTAAGGTGAAGACTTGCATGACTTTTACAACATAGTATGAGTACAGTTTCACCAGACTTAAAAGTACGTATTTTCTATCCGCAGTGGGGACCCATATATGTGGAGAGCCAACTTAAGTTATTTGGGGATTTTTGACTATATAAGTGGTTGGTGGTGCCCCTAACCTCACATTGTTCAAGGGTCAACTGTACAGGCATACCACCTTTTATTGGGCTTTGCTTTACTGCGCTTCACAGATGTTGCTTTTTTTTTTTTTTTTTTTACAAATTGAAGGTAGAAACCTCTACCAGTAAGATTACAGCTAACTTCATTATGATGCTTGCTTTATTGTGGCAGTCGAAAACTGAACCCGCAATAACTCTGAGGTAGGCCTATATTATAGTGGCCTCCTAATTGTAGATGCTAGCAAAATATTTGATGAGCAAAATCAATCCCCTTTTTGTCCATACATAATCTATATGCAATGGGATGATTGAATAAATATGTGTTTCCTGTGCCAAGATGCTGGGCAACCAATGGGAGGCTGGGATTATTTTTTTCTTTGAAAAGATTAATGACTTGCAAAATTATAGAAGACGTCTTATTTTACATTAGAGAGAAAAGATATGGACAATGAGTGAATAAATAAATCAGAAGCAATTGTTTTTTTTCTTCTTGCTTCTATGGCTTATTGTGTGTGAATAGCTAAAGCAATTTTCATTGGACTGAATTTTTACTCTACTTTTTAAAAATCTCTTTCATCTAAAGAAAATAGAGTTTACTTCAGAAATGCTGACACATGCCAGACTCTGTAAAGTGCTAGCATGTGTTGCTCTGAAGAAAAGGAGAAATTTTTCTGCTATTTTTCTCGCTGTTGCTCGATTTGGGATTCCTTTTCTGGATGGTGGGAAGGACTTCTGGCAATCCCTTCCTAGAAGCTGATCTTGCTGTACTTTATCTGTGTTCTCCTGCTGCTGGGACCTTGAAGACTCCTGGTCCAGAGATAGTTTTGTTTTGGGGAGCGTTGGGAGGACAAAGAGAGGAGTGGAGGATGAGTAGTTAATACATTGGTTACCTAGACTCTGTGAGAAGGATCTAGTGTGGGAAAGGTTGTCACAGCTAGTCTATAGACATTCACAGATTCTTGTCGAAGTCCCTGTCTTTGGTGAAAGTACATCACTCTATATTCCATGAGAGGGTGAAAAGAGAGTTGAAATGAGGCATAGCGGGCATTTTCAGCACTCTATTATTCTGCATCAAG
Organism: Cynopterus sphinx; assembly: GCA_030015415.1. Classification (NCBI taxonomy): domain Eukaryota; kingdom Metazoa; phylum Chordata; class Mammalia; order Chiroptera; family Pteropodidae; genus Cynopterus; species Cynopterus sphinx. Next base: position 32,861,216 of record CM057383.1, on the reverse strand, counting down.
CATCCCTTCAAATGCTCAGGTCCCATCAATGGAAAAAATATATTCATAGACATTGCACAAACTTTACATGTGCAAATACCGAAGAGCTCAGTGAAAGGTGTGGGGTTGAGACTCTGTGAATACACCTTCATCTTCTAGGATATGCCAAAGGATTCTTTTATTTGGCTAGCACACTGTAGAAAGTCTGGACATTGACGTCTGTAAGAGCTGGAGCTAATATGATTTCTAACTGTCTAATAAAATTCCACTGCTTGCATGTCCTGTGCAGTTCACCATAATGGGATTTGACCAGTGTGTGTTTAGCTAAACCAGGCAACCTAACCCCAGATGAAAGCAGGTCAGGCTGGATGACAGTTATGGTCATCTCCGGTCATGTGATTTTGCCCTTTGGTATAATTTGAATAGACATCTCTCCGCGCTCAAGGCTGAGGGCTGGCGAATGTCTGAGCAAGGAGAAGAGACTCTTTTTGATACTGTGTGAGGCACTTTCCCTACATCATTCCAAGTAGTAAAACTTCTTGGAATGTTCATATGTGATCCTCCAGTCTCAGGTGCCTCTGCGTGTTTTGCTTTTATCATAAGAACCATGTGGCTTCTTGGTAAACATGACACCACAGACTTACCAGAGACTTTAATCAGAGCATAATTATCCCAGGTAACAGAAGCATAAATAGGAATGGAATTCTCAAATGTGCAAACTCTTGTTTCCTGCTGTGCATTTTAGTGAGTATTTCTTTCTTGTTGTGACATAATTTGTATATTATTTCTATTCAGTATAGTAATATGACAATGCTTCATGATTTGCAGGCTCCCAGAGGAGGAGCAATTAATCTGACCTGGAGCTTTCTAGGTTCTTCTTCTCCTGCCTTCCATCCAGGCAGAGCGTTCACCTGGAAGAGTTTTGCAGAGTCTAAACCAACAGTAGAAAGAAGTAGGCCTTGCTGGTATGTTTGGATTACCAAACTGTTTTTCTGATAAAATGTAGAAGATATAAAATAATTTGAACGATTTTTGCAATACATACATCTCAAATAATGAAGTTAAATCAGGTTCTGGAGTGATGGTATATTTTGAAAACAGATGAGGAGCAGGGGCAGGATCCACCCCTCTCTCCTTCTTTCTGCAAGCACATGCAGCAGAAAGCTTCCAGTCTCCTCTCTAAAACAGATAGCAGAGTGGAAAGAGTATAGGCGTCCACCAATCCTGGATTTAAATCCTGGCTCTAATGTGTAGTAGTTTAGAGCTTCAGATTTCTCATCTATAAGTGGGGTAATAGTGTCTAGGATAGGTACTGTGATAGAATTGCTGTAAGAATGGTGCCTTGGTACAGTGCCCTCACATATAGGAGATGCTCAGTAAATATCCTAAGGCCCTGGAGATCTGAGGGCAGGGAGGTGGGGATAGCTCTAACCCAGTGCCTGTGAAGGAGTAGCAGGCAGGTTCCGAAAAACCAAGAAATCAGCCAGAGAAATAGTTTAAGGGTAGGTTTCTGACTCTGGGATGTACATGTTCAGAATGTCCAAGGACAGAGCAGGGTGACAAAGAAGTAATATGTCTGACAGGGGCTATGAGATTGTTTTGTCTATAGTTTTGCTTCATTGATTCTGTCTCTCTCTCTCTCTCTCTCTCTCTCTCTCTCTCTCTCTCTCCCCCTCTCTCTCTGTCTCCCTCCCTCCCTCCCTCCCTCCCTCCCTCCCTCTCCCTTCCTCTCTCTCCCTGCCCCTGCTCTCACCTCTTTCTTTTCTACCCTTCCCCCAATCAAGTATTTATCAGAAGAATGTTCTCTAACTTGTTTGTGTCCTGTGGCCCTTAATGTCAGAAATATCTCCTTGTCATAGTGTGGGCTTTGGCCTCTCTGCTCAGTGCAGACTGAGAACATGTGGTCCCCATACTCTCACTGGCCCTGGATAAAAGCCCTTTATCCATTTGAAGACCGTTATTAAATCTCTTTTCTTCAGGCTGAATCAATCAAATCCCTTAACTTTTCTGAAGGGATAGTTTAGAAATCTTAAATCATCTTTGCAGCTCTTTTTTGGACTTTTTTTCAAGTCGCACAGACCGACAGACATGCTCAGACCAGCTTTGCTCCGTTCTGAAATGATAATGTGTATAGCAGAAGTACCTGACAGGATGACCTCCACGTAGACGATGGTGACATTTAGAGGTCAAGTGATGTGCCCAAGGCCACAAGGTTGATTACACGACCAGATGTTTGGTCCAGGCCCCAGGATACAGTCCAGTGCACCATTCTAAATCATGACCCAGTAATGAGTTTGCCAATGTGGCAAAGACGTCCTCACTTCTCTTTTTTTCGTTATTTTCTTCAGTAAGCTTTTTATGGAACTATAAAGCTAATTATTAGCTTTGAACCCAAAGGTGACCCAGAGTCTGTTTCATAAGTAAACAGATCCTTTCCCACCCTCTTAGAAATGAAACTGCCATTGGTCCCAGTTCAGGAACGGTCAGCTGCTTCTCAGGCTCTCTGTAAGGTGGACCCACAGCTAAGTCTTGGTCTGCGACTAGACCTGACTCAAATCCCAACAGGTTAGTTATCTTTCTTACTTGTGTCCACAGCAAGTTTTAGAGCACTGCTTTCAGGGTTAAAATAGAGGAATAGCTTTTCTTGAAACTCTGCCTAGAGTCCCACTGAAGCTTCAGTTGGTAAGAATTTTACCATCTTCCTTCAAAAATTTACATTATTTAATCCAATGCCTTCTGTAACCAGAAGATAGTTAAAAAGAACCATTTGTTCGTATGAACAATAGTCACCAGCAACTTTAGTAAATGTGCCCAGCTTGGTGCCTGTCCTGGGTTTGAGGAATGGGAGGTGGAAATGGCATTTATAAGAATACATGGCCTTGCCTTCAAGAAGCTTGCAATTGCATTAGGAATCCAAGACTTAACTTGTGGGACAAAACTGTTAGAGATTAATGCAAAGGAATATCATATTGAGTGCTCAGTTGGGTATTATTAGGAATTCTCCAAATGGGAATAAATTTGGGCGAGAATAACTCAGGAAAACTTCAAGGAAGAGTCAGGGCTTGGGCTGAAAAGGAAAAGATAGGTAGCCTGGATTGACAGGGAAGAAGTAGGGAGGCCATTCTGAGCAGAGGGAATCATGTCATTGCTGTCAAAGGTAGCTTTGACGCTCTTATTTTTAGCTAAGGCTGGATCGACATGAGGAATTAAGTAGATGCAATTTGTGATCTTAGGAGCTTTCAAACAAAGAGAGTCATCAGTGTTGCAGACAGAAATTTCCATGCTATGCAAACAAGAAAATTAAATGCCTTAGACGATTAAGCTGTGTTTGAAGGCTGAAGGATATGTCTTCATGGTCAAGGCCTCTTACCCACCTTGGCCCCAAAGAGGGAGGAATGTTCTAGGTCAAGTTTGGTCATGTCTGGGACATGGAGTAGAGCACATTTTAAAAACATGGGACTTAGGTGATTAGAAGGTCAAGCGCAGGTACAGGCATCCCTCTGTGGCCGTTTCTGCAGCGCCTCTCTTTTCTCTCTTATCATTCTCATGGAGTCCCATGGTAAGCACTCTGCCACCCTCACCATTCTCTTCCTCTTCAGCCAATCTGGTTAGTATCCTGGCATCAATCTCCAACACTCCCACTGTCTCTTTTCAAGTTTTATTCAGTCTCTAATGAGAAACATTGCTGGGGAGGTTAAAGAAAGTCCTCATCTTCCTGAACAGGGGACTTCAAAGTCAGGTACCAGTTCCAAGAGACTGATAGGTCTCCCTCCTGTGAGGTCACCCTCCTGTGAGGTCACCCTCCTGTGACACGCCTTAGGCAATGAGATCCTGGTCTGGCTCACCGTACAGTCTCCTCAGACATGCATAGATGTGTTAGATTCTCTAGTAGCATGTGAAGTCCAGAGACAGCTTCAGTGCTTGATAAGAGTGAAAATAACAAAATCCAAATGTTCTAAAAACACTGATCTTATAATGTGTAACTCACCTTCCTCCCAGCATAACTACTTGCCACGGATCCTCAGACTCACGGAGTGTGCCCCTTAGTTGGCAGATATTTGGCTCTATCTTTTCTCCTGATGGAATAAATGCTTGTTCCTAAAAGGAGCCATATGCACCAGATGAGACGAGAGGAATCAGCTTGAAAGCAGTGAGCACCTAACACCCATTAAGGGGTTCTAATGTCACAAAGAGACAATGGTAAAGTACTTGATGAGAAATAAGCTAAGAAACCCTCATTTCCTTTCAAATAGGCACTAGATGCACAGCAGTTCCTCTGAAATGAATCATCCATGGTTAACAACACCAAATGACAACCATTAGCAGATGAAAAACAAGAACTGAATCCTGAGTGCTTGGAAGCCGAGCTCTTTAGGATCACTCCTGAAGCTTCCTTCTGCTCTACCACTAGGGGTGCATAGATGCATATTGTCTTGTGTGCCTGCTTTACCAATGAAGTAATTTAAGAAGGAATAGTCATGTTGAAGAAATAAGCTTATGGAAAAGGTGGGTTTATAACAGATCGTTAGTCAAGAAGTGAGCCCTGTGTTTACTGATATGATCTCCAATTCTGTCTCTGCTATCTTGCTATATATCATTTCTGTGTCTCGTAAAGATTGTTTTTGGGAAATTCATTTTGCAGCTCAGATCATACTGAATCAAAGTGACCTAAAATTTAATCATTTACTGTTGTTGATACCTCGTGATTTGGCTTGAAACAAAAAGGGTATTTCCAATAATCTAACCTAATTTAGAGTTGTCTTTTAGGACCAATTACTTTATTCTTTTATCCAGTACGACAATTGGCCAGTGCGACAATTTCATTGATAATCCTTATTACTTAGCTTTGTTGAAACATTCACATTTTCACAATCAAGTGCATTCACCATCTTCTTTGAGCTGCGGACACTGGGGCTTTTATCTTCCTTGATTATAAATCTTTGGTGTGAACTTGGCTTGCGAAGGTGTGTGCATTTGCCCATGTACACACGTGATAACAAATGTGTCTGAATCACCTGTTCCATCTCCCCTTCGGCCTCAGTTTCCTTCCTTGGAAGCATCACTTATTTGCCTATCTAAGGTATACTAGGCCCTGGGAGTGTAGAGCTAATGAATATGGTTTCGGCTGTTAGGCATCTATACTCTTACAGAAAGAGGCAAGCAGTAGACCAGTACAGTAGTGCACTACAGTAATGTTCGTTTCAGCTGTTGGGTGGCTGTTTTTAGAACAGGGTGCTGTGGGACCATCGAGGAGACTCCCTTCTACTTGAGGGCTGTTCCTGGAGTAGGCAGTCCATAAATGACACCCCCCAATACTTCTACGTGCCCTCATCAGCTCTCCATGGCAACCCCGAAAGGCAGGTAATAACAGGTATCCTCTTACTTTGGGCGAGGAAACAGAGCTACTGTCCACTAAAGATGTAACCAATCGGAAGATAAAGGTGGGCTAGGACCTGATTTACCAGAATTTGAACTTTTCAGAAATACCCTGGTTTATACATTCATTCAATCAACATACAGTTATTGGGTGCCTATGCCAGGGCACTCTTTTCAGTGCTAGGGGCATAGAAATGAACGATATAAACAAATCACTGCCCCATGGGTCTTCGATTCCAGTGGATATCCTGTGTGTGTGTAGGGATTCCGTGCAAGGATACATAACACACTGAGGACAACAGTTGTCTCTGGGGAAGGGAAAGGGTGAATTTAGAAAAAAGGGAACCTTTCTTGTCAATGCCCATAATCTTGCTTTTGTTTCCTATGTATGCATATGATCTACTAAAACAATTAGACATTTTGAAAAAAAAAATAGGTGGAAATGTGACCATTCCCATACACAAAGTGACAGTGACATGCCCATGGCAAGAGTCTAGGGTCCACTGAAAAAAAGGAGGATCCACTGAATCCATGGAATAACACATCTGAGAACAGGGAACCCCAGGTATGATGCCCTGTGTTGTTTCACAGACACCTCGGATCTGTGATGGGATGTCTGGAAATTAGGGATTTCTTTAGATTGTGTTTGCATGGATGACTGACTGTTCCAATGTGGAGAGGCAGGTGGGCTGGGTAGCTGGACTTTACAGGGTAGATAATAAGTGATGTGTGCAGAGTATTTATTCTAAGGAGCCACTTGCCTCTACATGCCTCAGCCTGCTGCTACCCAGAGGCAATTGATGGACAGTCCCACAGTGGTGCTTTTATTGGCACCAGGGAGCACTCTCCAGTGTTTTGGGTCAGCTTCCACTTGTCCTAGTCTAGGTCATCTCCACAGACTGAGTAGCTTCACCAGCTGTAGTACCTTCTGCTCAGTTAAGCAGAGCAAGCTGGATGCCAATGGGTTACTCTTACTCTCCAGGCGCACAAGTTTGCCTCTTTCCGGACACTGAAAATAATGGTGGTTTTATTCAGAGGCTTCTAGCTGGGTGTGAATTCCTTTGGCATTGTCAGGAAGAGAGAACTCAGGGGAAGCTCAGTTCACTTTCAGGTGTATCTACATGGCATTGGAACTAGGATTTCATAGACACCTGCATTGTAGTTCCTGCTCCACAATTAGTTAATTACTTAATGTACCAATTGACTGAACAAACATTCTAAGAGTCTGCTGCATGCCAGGCACCATGCGAAGAGCTGGAGAAACAAAGATGAGAAAGACCTAGGTTCTGCTCTCCGAGCTCCCAAGCGGGCATGTCAGCAACAAGTCATCTACTCTACCTGGACCTTGGCTGCCTCCTCTGTACATAGAGAGGGGATGGGACTAAGAGCCCCTTCCCCTTCTCCTTCTTTAGTTCTGAATCAAAAGCAGGAGAAGTTTGCTCACAGCCAGGAGCCTGGAAGGGAGAAGTAGGAGAAAAAAAAATTTTTTTTTATGCCAAATCTCTGAATAGAGATCATTTTGTTTAAGCCTAAATAGATCTGCCAATTAGCTGTTATTATCTCTATTTTACATGTGGGAAAAATGAAGCTTAAAGAGTTTGACATGAATCACTGTGGATTCCTTTGAAAATTCAGATTCTGATTCAGTAGGCCAGGGGTGGGGCCTGAGATGCTGCATATTTCCTCAGTTCCTGGGAGATGCCAATGCTGCTGGTCCTCAGACAGCTCTTTAAGTAGCAAGAGACAACAAGACCCGGGACATACCCTCTGAACAATGCTGAGCAGGCACCAGTTTCTACCTGATTGAAAATTAAAAGGAAAATCAACTGATTTCTCCCTTTTCCAACTTCCAACTATTTAGTCCATCTCAAAGTCAATGGCTTTGAATTATTTTTCATTCAGTACCTTTTCCTTCTTCATTCTTTCTTTTGGGAAAGGAGCTGAGAAGGTACTTGGTGGGCAATGCCCAGCCAGGCCTTGGTTTTCTGGCCCCAACTTTAATCACCTGCAGAAGGTCAAATAGCATTAGTGTTTTTCAGCTAGGAGAACAAGAACCAATTTATACCAGGAAGACAAAAAGCAACCAGTCAGGATATTGGATTTTTTAGTTTTTGTGTTTGTTTTTCTATAAATACCTTCAAGTATTGAGTGGTGCTTGAACTTGATCCCACTGTGCTAATTTTCTCCTGCTTCCTGGGGCTTTAATTAAAATAACTCGCCTAGGGACCTTGTTGGAACTTACCTTTATGTGACCCTCCTCTGGGGTAGGCAAGTTGCATCTGCCTTTAATGGATGGGGAAATGCAGAGGGAGTTCTGGATGAGGTGCTGGGTACACAGGAGGGGCATAATTTTTACTTGTCGGATAAATTAATGTATGACTAAATGAAATAACAGGAAAAAGTGTCACTTTAAAAGGAAACTATTGCGATAAACAAGGTGTTTGGAATGGCTTTGCTTTGGATAATCAGTTGTTTCATACTCCAGTATACAATCAATTTCACAGGTGGGCGTGGGTACGCATGGTTAAGCTTTCTTTGCCTGGTACTCAGAGCCTCCACACACACCAAATCACCAGTTATAATATCCTGTCCCCTCCCTGTTTATTCAGCTACTTCTGTACTCTTTCAAAATTGAATTTTAAGTTTTTCTCCTCCTGGAGGCCTTCCCATGTTGGCCTACCCACCCCCACCTGCTGGGTCATGACACTGTATTTGCTCCCACACTCCTCTGTGTCTTTCTGTACAGCCAGGTATTCATATATTTATATTGCATCTATAACTAGAGGACTGGCTGTGCCCTGCCCACCCCAGTAAGCCGCAGGCCATTCAAGGGTAGAGATTTCTGTAAAATGGGCTCAGAACTGAGAGCTGGCTCAGTTCATGTGAGGCTCCAGGCTAGCCTCATTATATGGTAATACCGAGCCTGGAGCACTCTCCTGCTATTCAGACTACACAAAACCAGACTGGGAACAAGGGCCCTCTCTAAACTTGGACGAAGTCCATGGGAGCCTTGATTATTGCAGGGCCTCATTACTACTGGGCTCAAGGCCCCAGTTAGTTGCACTTAACTCAGCATTAAACAGCTTTATGGTAAGGCGTAATGAGAGTAACCCCTTTTTTTAAATCAGAAACTTGGATTCTGTTCCTGGCCCTGCTACTAACCAACTAATTGAACGTAAAAAAAAAAAAAAAAAATCATTAGGCGTTCAGCCTGCAAAAGGATGGCATCGCCAGTATATCAAGATGCTACAATTTAGTAAATGCTCCAGATTTCAGATTCTCATAATGAAGACTTTCTAAACACAGATGTGAGTCAATTAGGTTTCCTAAATCTCTCTCTATACTCACCACCGAAGAGCCAGCCTCAATTATTCTTGACCATAGCACAGGATCCTTAGTAGTAGGTGAGATTGGTAAGACTTGGTGGTTATCTTAAGAATTAAAGTGTGACCAAGTGGAATATGGGGAGAACTTATCCTGTGACCCCTTAGGGCAGTTCTAGGATCACAGGAGTAGAAGTCATAGAAAGACAGTTTAAACCTAATTTAGAATATGGGGAAAGCCTCTAATAGAATTCATCAGCAGTTTAATACATTTCAGCAGGAAGTAGGGAGCTCTCCATCTCTGGAGGTATTCAAACAGACTGAATGAGTATTTTAAAACATTGTAGAAAAGATTCTTCTAACAGTCTTTTGTAAGATCTGAATATTTGTAACATAACTTTCATAAGTATATACAAACGGAGCTTAAAAAGGCAACAGTTTAATTTTTTAAAATTCAAGGCCCACGTTATAAATAATAAAGGGCTGTATGAAATGGAGAATAGGAATAAGTTCGATCTTGGCACTTGTTTATGGGATGGTTATATTTCTTGAAAACTGAGGCAAAATGGAAATGTTATAACTTGGATCTTGTTTCCAAAGAACGAGGGAAGGCCTCTATTTGAATGGACCATAAGTTAACGTGAACCTTTCCTGTGAAGACTTTGGGTGGGAAAACCTTTTGTATTATCAATATTTGCTCCTAAATTCTGTCACGTGGACATGCCTGTGGAGTTTACTTAAAAAGTGGTCCATTTACATGCATATGTGAAGAGGTCTATTAGGAGAAAGAAAAATGGCAGCAAGGGCCCCCGACTTTCAGGGGAAATATCATCTTTTCATGCTTGGTCATGCATGCTGTGAGGTAAGGATTTTCTCCTCAAACTTCAGGAGGTATTGCATGGGAGCTACAAAAGGAGGAGGAAACTGAGGTTCCTTTGAGAAGGGTTTTCTTAACTTCTTGCTCTAAGAAAGGGTTTGATTCTGGGTTTGTCACTGTGGCAGCTGATGTACTGCCATAAATAGGCTAAACAATTTACTGCCTGTGTGAGGTGGGGAACCAAGAAGGCGGTTGACTCCTCTCCAACAACAATGACCTCCCTTTTGTCTAATACTTGATATTTTACCTTCCGAGTTTTAATATTGATGGTAGTTTTAGCTCTTGTTGCCCATGAAAAAGCTAACCCTTCCTTCCTTCAAAAAAAAAAAAAAAAAAAGCAACCCTTTTAGAAAGATGAAACTGTAAGCCCTTCTTGAGCCTTCTTCCCTTGTATAACAATTAGGTTTCTAGGCAGTTCCCTAATATTACATATGAAGGTCGAAAGAGTTGAAGTTTGAATAACTGGGAGATTCTACTCCCAGAGAACTGAAATATATTTTAAAATTCTCTCATTATGTCTCATTATTGAGACACCGTCTTTGGTGATATTTCCAGCATTTTTCCCTCACTTGGTCATATGGGAAGCCCATCAACCTTAAGTGCAGGGAGAGTTCAGCCGAGGCTAAAGAGGGGCTTTTGCAGATCCCTGAGTACCCTTCACTAATTTGCTATAGTAGACTCTATTTTCTGATGTAGGAAATATTCAGTGTATCACAAGGGCCCATGTTTTCATTTTCTTCCATTCTATCATTTTTACTTAACAAAAAAGGGCACGAGGCAATAAATTATTCAAATAATTACGCCCTTTCTTTAGACTCTAAGCTCTATGAAGGCAGGAACTGGGTCTGTCTTGGTCTCTGTTGTACCTCATGGCCTAAGACAGTGCGAGGATGCATGATAACTAGAAATGTTTGTTCCGTGAATTAATGAGTGATACCCGGGTAGGTACAGTGAAGGTGTGGAGGTGGCACAGTGGCTTCGCAAGCAGAGGGCACCACTGTGAAATGTTACTGCCAGTTGATGGCTCAGTATCCATTTGTTTGCTTAAAGGCTAAACATATGAAAGTCACGAATTGCCTGTGATATGTGGGTTTAGGGTCACTAGGGTTGTCAGCAGAGTGGCCAGAGCCTGGAAAACAGACTTCACCTGCTTAATTACAGATGTCCATCTAGCTACTCGACCTCTCCCTGGCTGTAATTATGGCCCTTGTAGCCACTATCCTGCCAGGCCACCTAGCTCTGCCTGGAGAGGAACCTATTTTGCTTTTATTTTTAATTTTTTAAAACATACATCAAAACAGGATCTTTTCTATTTAACAGTCACTTCCTATACACTAGGCTTCCCTGGCTTAGAAAACCAACAAATGATCATTTGTTTGACTTCAGAAAAAATATCTCCTGTAAGTTACTTCCCTCGAATCAATCTGTCCTTTGGGATTAATTTTAATTAGCCTTACTCTCCCTCCATTTCACTACTTTTATTCTGAAATTATATCATGGGTCATCGGTACCTATGATCCAGATTAAGGAAAAGAACATCTCTTTAGCCTCAGCAGTCCCCTTGGACCCTTCACTGATCCTGTCTTCATCCTCTCTTCCCCAAAGGTAACTACTATCTTAACGTTTGTCTTATTTATTTTCTTGTATTTCTTTGTGATTTTATCACCTATATGTATGTTTTCTTTATACTGTTTTCTTTTTACCTACTTTTTAGCTTTATTTAAATAGTGTTATCCTATATAAATTCTTTTGCAAGTCTTGCAACATTTAACTTTTGAGATTCATTCATATTGATGTGTGTGGCTATCATTCTTTCAATTTTATTTATTATGTATGATTCCATTAGATTAATATATCAGAATTCATTGATCTGTTCTCCTTTTCATAGACATCTGTTTTTTTTTTTTCAAGTTTTGCTATTAGGGACAATATTATATTCTGGGGCACACTTGCATCTGTAGTTTCTTTAGGTTATGGACTTACTGTGGAACTTGATGGTTTGATATGTGTATACATTCAACTTTACTGGGTAATGGTAAATTGTTTTCCAAAGTGATTGTACCAGTTGATGCTATCATCAGATGTGTTTGCAATTTCCACTTGCTTTATATCTTCACAAATACTTGGTTTGGTATTATAAGACTTTCAAATTTCTACTAGTATAGTTGATGGTATGTCAGTATAGTTTTAAATTGTGTTTTTCTGATTATTAATTATATTGAGAATCTCTTTATATACAGGTTTTTGATCTTTCCTGAAAAATATCTGTTCCTTGCTTTTATTCATTTTTCTATTATTCTTTTGTCTATTTCCTACTGCTTCAGAGGCATTTATATTTGATGCAAATAGATTCCCCTAATTTTTAGTAATATTTTCATTTCATCTGATAAATAGATATACAAAGAATGAAACTTGGGGACCTTGAAGAAATCATTTCACATGTTTGGACTTCTGTTTCTGCTCAATTAAATGAGCATACTGATGCATTCCCATCAACAGTGAGTAATGGCAAAATGAGTTGATAAGTATAAAGGCACATTTTGAAAGTAAAGCACCATACCCATACATAGAGAGTCTAATTTTCTTCCTAGATTATCATACAGCCTCCGTTTTTATACCATAACATACTCTTTGGAATTATTTTTTGTTGTTGAGTTGCTCTTTAAATTGTACTTGATGCCTTTTGAAATTAAGTGTTTGCTTATTATCCATTTGTCCTTCTACAACATAAGCTCCAAAGGGCAAGAATCAGTGGAAAAAATAATTTTATCATTGCATCACCAGCAACTTGGAATAGTGCCTGGCACTTAGTAGGTGCTCAATAAACATTTCTTCAGTAAATGACTTAACCAATGGTGTTAGTAAGTAGTCATGGTATCATTGTTATGTCATCATCCAAATGCTGTTTTTAAAATTTGCTCCCTGTTTAGATAATTTTCAAACTTATGTAGTATATAGTTCAGTGTATCTCCGGTCTTTTCCTTTCCAGAGTAGGTGGGTGGAGCCAGAGGAAGGGAATTGTGCCCTTGGGAGCAGAGACCTCAGTTTTTAGATTTATAGCTGGGGCCCCTAATGGGCTGGCACTCCTCTGAGGGTAAATTTCTAGGGTGAAAACAGAAATTCCCAGGCTGTTTTCTTTGCCCTTCTGTAGGGTTGTTATCAAGTTTGCTGCTTTTTCAAAACCATGTTGCCTTTTGCTTTGTTACTATAGAAACCAGAGCTGGTAGTTTGGGGGAAATGTGTACGCATGCGAGTGCTGGAGGAGGGTTATTGTGGAAGTATTCTGGTGGAAAACCAGGGCTGAGTGGTGGCTGTGCACTCCGAGTGAGTGAGGACAGCAGAAAGATGGGCACCACAGAAGTCTCCATGAAAGCCCTACCCACTTTGGAGGGTGCCCTCTTCAGAGAGCTTCTGATTGTGCATGGTGCACACTTGGGAAACAGGCATCCCTTTGTAGATGTCTGTAGGGCTCCCCTGGCTCCTGTCCAGCCCTTCAGCAGAACATCTGGAAAGCCTTGACCCCTCCCTGTGGCAGAGCCGCTGAGCCTCAGAGACAGAGATCAATGACCTCTTCTTGGCTGCTTCTTAGCCCGTGTCCCAGACAAGTGTTTTTCTGGGAACCAGTGAGGAACGCAGATCTTTGATGCCAAGGCTTGGATGTGCTATTGCAGTAAGACTTTCACTTTCGATAAAAGTGTGGGAGCAGAGAAAAAGGGTCTGGGTAGGGAGAACAATGAGAATTTGGCCTTTTAGGAAATCAGAACCCAAGTGGGGAGCCCTGCTTCCTACTCACTGGCTTTCTGGCTGGGAATACAGCAAGCTGAGCTATTGCCTGATGTTAATGCTCTTTCCTGCAGGGGCTGATATTAGGGCTGGGGGTGGGCTTGAGAAGAGAGACTAATTTGGTTCTGACCCCACAGGCAGTCCTTGCAGCCCCGGGAGATAATTCTGAAAAAGCACAGGGTGATTTTTTTATGCACATAATTTATCACACACTAGGTTGTGCAGAAGACAATGAAAAGAATTTATATGTATAATAGATTGGGATAAATATGCCATGTAATTACCTGCTCTGCGGTAATATTTTATAACCCAAGTATTAGGTTGCACATTTAATATTTATCATAAAAATTGCACATACAGTAGAAGAAAAATACAGAAAGAGTAGAGATGCCCTTAACCCATTCATCAATAAATGGCCTCTTCTTACGTGGGGCCAGCAGCTCAAGATCAGTTTACCTAAAGTATCACTAAAATAAAAGCTGTTTTCTTCTTTCCTCTTTCTTGCACATAGTAAGTTCTCAGTAAGTGCCATCTGAACTATTGGTGGGAATGTAACTGGAGTTTTCCTCGACGTAGAAATTCTGCTGCTGGTTTATCCCATTGGCAAACTGGCACAGGCAATGCAAAGATAAATCACCAGATGTGAAACAGCAAATTATTGGAAATATGTGAAATGCTTGTAGCTAAGGGGCATTGTGTACCTCCCTAAATGGAATAATAAGCAAGCATTACATGGTTTTAGGCATATTGTTATGTATTAATGGGGAAAGATAGTCAAAATAAATGAGTAAATAAAAACGTTGTAGTAGTATATATAATATGATCCCATTTGTGCACACACATTACACACACTGGCTTATGTACACACAAATTTTTTTACCTCTGAAGAGTGAAAAGGAGACCAAAGGACTTTTAAGTCATGGACATTTTTGCCTTGAGCTTATAAGTATTTAAAATCTGCCCATGTGAATTCCTCATTATGTTGCCTCCTGGGGTACATGACTACTCCCACCTTGACCCCTCCCGGTCTCACCAGCTCCACAGTGCCTCCTGGACTCCTCCACGGGGCAGCTTGGCCTCCTTTCTGAAGGCCCACAGAACGCCCTGGTCATATAGCTTAGTGGCACATCAGGCCTATCTTAGGTTGTTTTCTTCTTTGTTTCATGGTATTATCTGCTCTTCAGCCAGACCATTGGGAAGGGAGATGGTACGGTGTCCAGGAAGGCATCAGAGTGCAGTCTGAGGGGCAGGGGTCTCCTTGCCTGGCTCTTCTCACTTCCTGTGACACTGGGGCTGGACTCTGCACCACTGACCTCTGTGGCCCAGTCCCAAGGCTGGGAAACCTATTTCCTCACCACTGTACAGGTGACATGAACAAGGGTGTAATGCCCAGGACTTTGCATGTCACTGGGACTCAGAACAGACAGCTTGTTGCTAAAGTGGATTCTATTCTGCCCCTGAGGCTGTATGTGTGCACCTGCCTGCATCCTGGCGTGGTCTGTACACGCCTCCATGCACACGTGCAGTCACAGTCACCTATGCCACGTGCTCCTGGGCTCCAGGCTCCGCAGAGGCTACGTCTCGCGCTGGAAGCCTAGGTAGTTTCCACCCCGGGTCAGTGTCCTGGCTGAGCACCCTTAGACAAAGCACCACCTTCCCGGTTCTCTGTTTTACTCCCTCGTGCCTGCTGGCTCTCAGTCCCCTCCCCTGAGCTTGCTGGGGGCCCTGCTGGAGGAGAAAAGTGCACATGGGCACAGTATGTGTGGTTTGAGGGGCTGCAGAGTGTGAGGGAGGTCAGCTAGACTCGCAGTTTATTCTGTCAATGTGTGCTGGCAGCTCTGGAAGGTGGGTGTGCAGAATTAGGCTCCGCATTTCCTGATATCCCATTAGTATTCAGTCTGTTGGCTACTCTGTTTGGAAGAAGTTGATGCTTTAGGAAAATGGAGGGTCTAACGGCCACCCACTGTGTTGCTGATAGAACGTGGCTCTTGGTATTTCCCACATAAAGATAGGAAAACTCATTTGTATCCTCAAAGGGCTTAAAGTTTAGTCCTGGAGACGGACTTCACTGAAACACAATTCCAGAGTAGACTTAACTCTTGCAAAGGTCCAAAGGCGGCTCCACTGTGGATTTCTGAGGGCTGGAATGGTGCCTGTCTTCCCTTCCTCATTTGTTGAGTTGTCACTGGCCAACTCTGGGGATGCAAAGCTGAGTCACATAGCTCTACTTTCAAGGAGTTCCTGCTTCAGTAGTACAAACAGGCATTACGACAGAGTCAGTGCAGTGCAGTGATTTAAAGCTCTCTTATTCAGGATTCATTGAGGCTGAAAGGATGGGCTGGCAAGCTCCTTGACTTGGAATAGAGGCTTGGAAGCAGAGATGGGTCTCTGCTGCTTGAGAGACGACAAGTGGTCATTGATGCAGGATTCCTCTGGGTGCGTAGGAGATTGGCTCTCATGGATGGGCAGGGAAGACAGGACTGGTGTGCCTGGTTGACCTGGAGGTGTGTGGAAGGCAGCATTGCATCTAACTGGGCAATAATGGAAGGGCCAGTTAGAAGACCATTGAGATTTAAAGATTGACCCCCTCACCTAGACTGTTACTATTACTAGCCCCTTACTATTCCAGATTATAATTCCCTCACCAGTAGAATGGCAAGTATAAAACTGCCCTTCCTTCAGCCACTTTCTCAGAAGAGGAGTCTGAAACTCTGATTGTCATTTAGCTGGTTAGAGAGCAAGCTGAGATTTGGCATGGGCTCTGAATGGTTTTACCCCTAAAAGAGCTGAATTCCATTCTCTGCTTGCTTTCTGCATCAGAAAAGGCAACCTCAGCCTCAGACCCCTCTGCTAGAGGCCCTAGATTCTCTGACATGTGTAAAATCTGTATATTCTGAACATGCATTTTAAGGGCAGAAGGTTTGTAGCTTTGCTCCAATTCTCAGAAGAATTCAAGACCTCAGAAAGCTTAACCATAACTGCTCTGGAGAGTGGTTCTTGTTTTATCATGCCGCCTAGTAGAACCTTTCTTCTTGATCTCCCCCTCCCCCAATTTTTAATGGAGGTGCTTGACACAATAAACTGTTCGAAGCAATTATTTTTCACTTGAAAGAACTATAAAATGTTATCATAGAAATATTTCTAAAGTGCAAGCTTGGTTGCCTTCTCAAGGAGAATGTACTGAATACAACTCATTTTTATAAACATCAATTATTGGCTTTTTCTTTTCTAAGGACCCCAGGTTGCTTTCTCTATTCTTAATTCCTCCCCACCACGCCTAGTTACTTTTCCTATGTAATGGATCATACAGAGGTATCTTAACTTATGTATAATTATTTGTGTGCGATCCTGAGAATGGCTTCCGCTCCTCTTTTGAAGTGCTGTTTTATAATCATTACTTGCAGCTTGGGCAATATGGAATATGTTCCATAGCAGTGGGTCGTGAACATGATTATGTGTCAGCGTCACCAGGAGGGCCGGTTAAAATACAAATACAGATTTCTGGGTCCCGCTCCTGGAGTTTCTGATTCTGTAGTTTTGGGGCGAGGCTTAGGAATTTGCGTTCCTAACAAATTTCCAGGTAATCTGAGGCCACTGGTCAGTGGACCACGCTCTGAGAGCCACTGTTTTAAAGTGGTATTTCTCAAACTTTAAGGTGCATGTAAGACACCTGGGAACCTTGATTTTAAAAATTACAATTCAAAAGGTCTGGGGTGATCTCCGAAATTCCGTTTTCCTAACCAGCCCCCAGGTGATAGTGATGGTGCTAGTCTATGGAACATGCTTTATATGGAAAGACTTTAAAGCAGTGGTTCTAAGTTCCGACTGTTAGAATCACATGAAGAGCTTGTGGGACAATGGAGGAGGAGGAGAAGGGGGAGGGAAAGCAAAAAAATGTCATATTTCTAAACAGATAAACCCCAATCTCTAGGGGTGGAGCTTGGGCATAGGTCCGCCTCCCCAGGTGATGGGATGTGTTGAGAACCATGCTCTCAAGGTTACTGACTTGCTGAAAGTCTGCCTTCTAAATGATGTATTATAATATTGACCGATTGACTCATCGTTGGTCTCCAACAGTAGTTTTACATTTGAATTATCTGCAAAACTTTAGAAGATATTGAAACCTGAATGTAGTAGTATAATGCTTGGGTTTTGCTTTAAAATACCGTAGTTGGGGGAGAAATGAGTCAGGGCATTGATCTGTGCTACGAACATGTAGCCACCTGTGGCTATTTAAATTGAAAGGAATTAAAAATTAATACACGGAAAACACAGTTCTTCTATGACACCAACTGCATTTCTCATGCTCATTAGTCACATGTGGCTAGCAGGTCTACCATACTGGAGAGCACAGACATGGAACATTTCCATCCTGCAGGAAATTCCATTGGACAGCACTGGTGTATGAAATGAGGTCAACAATGAGTTGGTCATTGTTGAAGCTGGGTGATTGGGTACCTGAAGGTTCATTATCCTTCTTGTTTACTTTTATATATCTTTAAATTTTTCTAATAAAATGTTTTAAATAGGTGTTCAGGCTCCACTCCAGACCAACTCAATCAGGCATGTTAGGGGTGAAGCCCCAGGCCTCAGGGGGTTTTGGCAGCTCCCCAGGTGATTCCAAGATTTGGCCAGATTGAAACCCACTGGACTGAAGAATAGGTGGGTTTAAGAATGATTAGAGCCAGCTGTGTCCCTGATCTGCATGTTCTTCGTTCCATTGCTTGGTGCCTGTTTTTTTTTTTTTATCTGGTTAACGAGGATGGGAGATACTTGTTCTGCTTTCTTCTCAGACGTGTAGTAAAATCCGGAGAAAAAGAGAGTTGAAAATGCTTTGAAAAATGCCAAGCACTGAATACACTTAAGAGGTTTATTGCTTTTCCAGGTTCCATGTCCTGCTGCAGTGAGGCCTTGCAGTAGGGTTGCCAGATCACGCAAGTAAAAACCCAGGATTCAGTTAAATTAACATTTTAGATAAGCTACAAATAATTTTTAATTTTTTTTTAGTATAAGTGTATTCCATGCAATATTAGGGACATACACATGCTTAACACTGGTTTTATTTGGCAGTCCTATCCTGAAGCTTCTTTCCGTGCTGCAGTTGATAGGAGTGGGGCCCTGAGCCTTTTACCTGTAGCTGCACATCCAAAGGCTGCCTTTGTTTAGGGGGTTTTTCTGTTAACTGCCATCGTGAGGGAAGGCATTTTCTAAACCTCTGATTTGAGACCAGGAAAGCGGAGGCAGGTGGGGAGTTTGCTTTTAAAATTTAATGGTGGAAAATCCCTCCATTTATTTAGGTCTTCTTTGATTTCTTTCCTCAGAAGTTTGTTTTGCTCATAGAGATCATGTACGTATTTTATTAGACTTACACCTGAGTTTTTTTGTGGGGGTGCTAATGGAAGTGTTTTTAATTTCAAATTCCAGTTGTTTGTGGCTAGCATATAGGAAACCAATTAACTTTGGTATATTAACCTCATCTTCTGCAGCTTTGCTCTAATTGCTTATTAGTTCCAAGATTTTTCGTCAATTATTTGGGATCAGCAGTTGCTGAGGGGTGAGGTTGGGGGTAGTGGAGGGAGGAAGGGAGAATGGGCAGAGCACGGGATTTTTAGGTCAGTGAAACTACTCTGTGTATACAGTATTGATGGACACACCGTTGTATATTTGTCAAAACCCATAGAGCTTACAGCACAGAGTGAATCTTAACTTAAACTGTGGGCATTTCTTAATGTGTCAGCATTGGCTCATCAATTGTGACAAATACACTAAAGTAACAAGCTGTACGTTGAGTGGGGGGTGGGGCAGAGGGTATTTGGGAACTTTGTACTTCCCAATTTTTCTGAAAACCCAAAACTGCTTTTAAAACAATGTCCATTTTATTTTGAAAAAAAGTTGATAGGAGGCCTTGGTGAAAGGAAGACGCTCAGGGTTGACAGGCATGTTTTGAGCCTTTCCTCAGTCAAGAGAATGACCTGCCTGATTATTTGATCATGTGAGGACTCTGGCTGTTCCTCAGTTTCTTTCTTGGTGTTTAGGCTAAACATGCTGTGTTTTCCTCCCTCTCTTTGGGACCTCAAATGGATTTATGCTTCTACAAGGTACTAGCCTATGTTTCTAGAATAAGAATGAGACTCAGACAATGGTTACAATATTTGTAAAATCAAATATCACATTGTAATCCATGTCAACAGGAGAGTGATTAGGAAGGGTGGGAAGAGTAGAAGCCTTGGTTTTCTTAGCTGGAACTAGAGATGATAATTCTCTTTCCCCTCGGGCTGTGGTGATTAAAGGTAGGGCTTGTGGAGTTCTGGGCATAAAGTAAGCTCTTGGTGGTAACAAAGACCCTAGATCTTTGATGAGAATAAGCCGTGGGGAGCCAAGGGTACTTAGAAGGAACAGAAGGTGGTGAGAGAATGCTCTGTTCGCAGAAGAGGTTGGGCAAGCAGCGGGGGTTGGGGGAAGAGACAGGGACATTGAAGAAGAGACTTCTTCATGCCTCTGGGGTCTCCTCCAGTGCTGCTTGTCATCAGATTCCAGAGTGTCCTGTTCCTTTCCGAAAAACTGGGGTTGGATGTGGAGTGATAAATGAGGCACCTCAGTTAACCGCAGAGAGGGGAAAGGGACCTTCTTCCCCTCCCTCATGTGGCTGGCTTGGCCTATAGGCCCCACCCCCTTCCCCTGGAGAGGAAAATCTCATTTGCGTGTGGCTCTGGCTTTGAGAGCATTTTATGCCCTCACTGGTGTGGACAAATGCAAGGTCCAGCAGGTTCACACATACACCTGCAACTGGGGCCCAGGATCTTTGTCCAACGGTGCGTTTAAACAGATAAACCCTTTTCCCTGTTGGAGATTAAATGCTCTGTGGGACCTTTGGTTAGATAATCCAGCACTGAGGGAAAAAAGCTATGAATAATTGCTCTGTTGCTTTGTGCTTCTTTTCTCGATAAAAATTAAAGCTTGTTTTCTCAGCAGCAAGAGCAATAAAAACATCTTCAGAGGAAGAGTTGTTTTTTTTTCCTGATTCCTTGAGAACGGATGATTTAGAGGCATCTCTATAGGAGATTAAATGGAATTCAGGTAAACAGCTGAAGGGTTTACACGGGATTAAGTTTTTTAAAAAGCCATCCTAGGGGTTATTTTCTTTTGCAGAGGTGAGGGTACAAAGCAGTGGCTTTGGAAGCTGTCTTGGTGTTGAGGCTCAGAAGGGTCCCCTCCCGAGACAGTGCCCTAGAGATGGTACGTGGGCTTCTTTCATACCTGCAGGAATCAACCCCCTGGATGCTGAAATGTTTTCTGTCTGGGTCTGGTGGCCAAGTAAAAAACAGGCAACTAGAGGACCTTGGACCAGCGACTCACGTAACTCCTTCCCTTAACTTCACAAATGCATGGAGGACCTACCTTGTGCCAGGCACTGTGGTAGACACTGGGGCTGTATTGTGGACAAAAACCAAAACCTCTGCCCTCATGGCACTCACATTCTGGTGGGGGACACAGACCACAGGCAAGATAAGTGATAGTTTGTTCCATAATCGTAATGGCTAAAGAGAAAAAATGAAGCAAGAAAGGGATACAAATTGTAGGGGGTGGGGAACCAGATATGTTAGGGGGCCAGGGAGAACTTTGGGGAAAGTTGTGGAGGAGATGAAGGAGTGAGCCATGCAGGAATGATAGACAAACAGGCTCGGTGAGGAAACAGCAAGTGCAAAGGCCCTTCATGCAAGGATGCCCATGTGACCACAGCAGGGAGCCAGCTCATGCAGGGCTTTGCAGATTACAGTCAGGATCTGGCCTTTGCTCTGAAGTAAGGGTGGGGGCTATTGGAGGGTTCTGAGCAGAGGAGGAGCTTTATTTGGGTTTTAACAGGATCATTCTGGCTACTGTAAAAGTAGACAGCAGAAAGTAGAGGATAGAACGAGAGGCCTATTAGGAGCGGCTGCCATGGGCTAGGCCAGCAGTGAGATGGTGGTGGCCTGCATCAGGGTGACGGGGAGATGAGAAGTTGGATGTTGGACCTATTATCTATTTGAGCAGGTAAGTAGAGAATTATATTGGCATGTTGAAAGGGAGTTATGAGACAGAGAAAACAATCATGGTGGCTGAGATTTTTGATCTGAGCAGGTGGAAAGATGGCGTTGCCATTAACTGATGGCGTTGCCATTAACTGAGGTGTGTGGGGGGGCTGTTTTGGAGCTGCCTTTTGGTCAGGGTAAGTTTGAGATGGCTGTGAGATACGGAGGGCAGATGTCAAGGAGGCAGCTGGATGTATGGCTCCGGCATTCAGAGGAGACATCCAGGTTGGAGATATAAAACGGGGAGTCTTGAGTGTGTAGGTGTTCTATGGAGCTGTGAGTCAGGAAGACAGCATGGCACCTGGTCCTTAGTGACTGCACGGTTCAAACTTGTCCTCTGCTAAAAGGGAACTCAATTACATAGAAGCAAAGTGTTATACCCGGAGTTACACCTTGAATCAGGTGGGAAATCTGGATTAGAAACCAAGTCTTCTACTGCCTATCCAGACACACCTTGTTATAGTGCTTGGTTGGGATGCAGAACTGGCAGCATTTGCTGGGAGTCTGGACCACAGGAGGTGGCTCTCATACACATGCTCTCTGCTGTCTTAGCATGGAACACTCCCCAGTCTCCCAGCCAGTTTCTAGCGGTGCTACTGGCAGTGAGGAGATAACACTACAAAGTGGCAGGAAGCATCTAGAAATGCATGACAACTCGAGATCTCCGCAATACCCAAGGACAGCATCGGTGGCCTCATCTCCTTAGACAGGGTACGGACAAGTCTGGATATTATTAATCTCACACAGTGACTCATTTGTGATATGAGCTGCATGTTAGTGATGCACAGTAGGACCATGTATTAGACTAAAATTAAATAAAACATCCAGGTCCTTCACCATAGGTGGCTTAAGAAGCACAACCCCAGCACAATGCCTTCTGCGGAAAACACTCAGCAAATACTTGTTAGATCTAAGTGCTGCAGAATCTCATGGTCCTTTTTCTGTCGTCTAGGACTCAGGTTATCTTTTGACAAATGATGAAGTCAGCAGTTTACTTTTCCCCCCGGAGCATCTCAATTTCCTTCTTCCGCTTGGAGGTCCTGTGACTCCACTGTCCCATGTCGCGCAGCTCAGTGGCAAAACTTTCCCTGACAGCAGTTCTCCCAACTACTCCCACCTGTCTTAGAGTGAGCCCAGCAGAGTGTACTGGGGATACCTGTAACCCACAAGAACTGAGTCTCTCCTCTTGGTATTTCCAGGGAGGAGATATATTTTGGCTTGAGTTTTGGAGGGAGATAGACCTTGAGTAGATGCCATTGCCAAACCCTTCCGAGCCTTCACCCTTTCCTCTCTAAAATGGAGCAGTAAATCTCCACCTCATAGTGCTGTTGGGAGGGTTAGATGAAATAGAGCTGTAAGGTGCCTAGTAGAGGAACTGGCTCTAAAGAGAGTGCTAACAGAAGTTTTATCAAGTTACATGGTAGGTATCTTCCTACTTATGGACCCAGACTTGCTCCAGTCTTTCATTTCTCAGATTCCTCGTTCCAGGACCTTTGGGGCAGGGCGCCCCTTCTCTTCCTGTCCCTCCCTTCCCTTCTGGTAGCACTGTTTTATGGTCAACGTGCTAAATATGAAAATGCCGGATAGGCCACTAGGTAAGGTGTTCAGTGACAACGACAGTGCTTTCATTCCTTCTGGTGACGAAAGCAAGAAGCTGTGGGGTCTTCTGTGATTGCCTCTGCTTGCCCTGAACTTGTGCCTGTCCTTTCAACTCCTGCCCTGCTGTCCTTGAAGCTGAATGAGGGAGGAGGCTCCTCAGCCTGGAGTGGGCTGCCAGCCCTCCGGTAGCCCTCCCTGCAGTTGGGCAAGGCCTTCCAGAGCTGTTTTTCCAACTTGTCACTTGCCTCTGAGCCAGTTGCCAACTGCCACTCCTTCTGGGCTCTCTGCCTCCTTCCTTCAAACTCTCTCCCTTGGAAGAGTCACATTGGGCAGGGCTTGCCATTGTATGTGTCACATATCTAGCTTGGGTGCTTCACTTGTTTATTGAAGTGGCATTTAAGTGTCCCTTACCTTTCGGTTCTAAATTCCTAGTGATTAATATGCAGCTGGTGGCTTGTTGTTTCAGTGTTCACGGAGAGAGAGGATGCTGGCTTTTTGCTGGCACTAGATCTCAGAGATTTCAAAATATGCCATTGAACAGATGGCAGCTGGGGATATTTGGGACTTAAGTACCTCATTCTATTTTTCTGCTTTTGGTCTATTTTAATTTGAGGGGATAGCTTATATCTATCTGACCTATGTTTCAAGCAAAGAAGAGTATCCTATTTTTCTTATTTCAGTAAGAGCAAATACATATAGATATATAAATTATGAAATATGTATGTGTGTATAATACATATGAATACATATTTTATATATGTGAATATACATATGTACATATTCATATATATGTATAATATATACAAATATACGTATTTCATAATTCATCTAAAGGAACCTGTGAAGACCAGGTCCATGTGTCCCCTCAGATGCTGCAAGATCGAGCATGCGGATGGCGTGGGCATGAGCGTCTGAAGTGCACATGTCCTCAGGTAGCTCCTCCAGGTGGGACTCAGAGCAGAAATAGTACAGCAGCATCTAGGAGGGAAGTACGAACAAATGTAGATTTCTTTGTGTATTAATAGAGAAAGTTGTACATTTGAGCCCAAGGTTCAACCGGCAGTGTTTGTGGTGAAATGTGCATAGCGTATCTATTCTTCATCTTGGCTAACATTTTCACCTATTGCCTAAGTTGCTATGACTTAAAGCCTGCGAATTCAACATCCACAACTACATGGAAGACTCTTCCAAGAACTGGGCACCAGTTCTGGTGTCGCACGCTAAGGAAGATGTTGACACACCAGAGACCAGCTCTGGAGGAATAGGGAGAGGGGTCCAGAGGCCCTGATGACAGTTGATGGAAGAGACACTTTGCACAGATAAGCTACGGGCAGTCATCTTCACCGGGAGGGTGGTTCTATAGATGGGAGATTCATTTTGTTTTGTATCAATCAGGAAAACAGGAAAGACCAGTGGGGTATTACAAGCTTGGGATAAAGATTTCCCACAGTTAAACTAGCTGCTTTGTGGGGATGGTGAGCTCCCATCCCCTTAAGCATTCACAGAGATGTCCATTGAACCCCCTGAAAGAGGTTCCAACAATGCCTGGGAAGTTGGCCTAGATATGTTTGCAAACTCCTTACGGATGCTTTAGGAAATGAATGACACGATATCTCTTCCTAGTTACAGGTGCTGAGTCTTTCATATTTACCACCGTGCTAGACAAAGACCCAGTCCTCAGGAAATGCAAAAATAAGTGACTTCATTATTTAATAGTACAATGGGAAGGTTCTGGAATTTCAAAATTAAGCCAATTACTGAAGAGTTTGTGAGCAGTGGTAGGAATAACCTGTGGGTGCTAAAAATCCACCTATGCTTCCCAGATTTTGGTCTCTCCATCTAGGGAGTAAGGAATACAAGTCTGTACTTCTTTGTACATCTCTGAGTAGAAAAAAAAAAAAAAAAGTTAGTGGCTCTGAAATCGACAGTGGTCTGACTGATCTCCCTACTTCCAATCCTCTTACTTCATCGTCTGCAGTCTCACCTGAGTGGTTTGAAATGCACATCTCATCAAATCCCTCTCCAGTTAAATATCCTTCAGCAGTTCTCTATCATTTCCAAAATGTAAGTTTAAATTCCTCTATCAGAATACAAACCCTCCAACTTCTGGCCCCTATCGTTCTTTCCAGGTCATCTTCAGCTTATCCTCCTCAAAATTCACATTGCAAGCCCATCATTTCCCAAGTGAACCAAGTTCTCTATGATTTGTGCTTAGAAGCACTAGCTTTTTATTATCTGTGTTTAGTGTATTGTATTACAACTCGAGATGGTAGATGGTGTCTCTTGTATCTCTCCCAATGGTTTTTAACTATGTGGGGGTAAATTTGGTGTTTTGGCCTGCCCCTGTGTGGACTGGCTACATCTACCCCTCCATGCTCACTCAATTCAGGCCGTAATTTCTTTTAATCTCTACCTCGCACCACACTGACCTGTCAGGTCCACTTTCCCACTGCTGGGCCTTTGTAGATGCTCTTCCTTCTCCTGGAAAGCTATTCTTAGCTAGGTTGACAGCTTCTCATTTGTTGTATTTTACCTTGTCTATTGTAAAATTCCAGTCTGGCAATCTTTGTTTTTTAACTAGGGTACCTAATCTACTTCCCGTTCAATGTAATTGCTGATGAATTTGGGCTTAAATCTAACACTTTACTTCATTTTTTTCTACATGTACCCTCATCTGTTTTTTCTGCTTTCTCCTTTTTACTGATTTTTAGAAAATCATTTGTTTATACATTTACTAATTTGGAAAATTGCATTCTCTTTCTGTTATTTTAGTGATTACCTTGGAAATCACCACTTAAATATATTTATGCCTACTTATCAAATTTTAAAGTTAATAGAGCTTTTACCCTCTTTCAGGATAATGCAAGGACCTTAGAAGAGTCAATTACATTCACTTTCCTCACATTCATCTTATATGCTATTGTTGATGAAAATTTTAGATAAAAAGTTATCTTAAAATATTATAATTATTTTTTGCAGCCAATATTTATGTTGCTATATCCACATATTTACCATTTTCTTCACGTATCATTCTTTCTTATACTTCATACTTGCCATTTGGAAAAACTTTCTTTTTCCTAAAATACAGGCTTTATAAATTCTCTTAAATTTCACATTTCAGTGTGCCCATGGCAAACTCTTTGTTTGAATTTTTTTCAATAACATTTATTCTTAATTTTGGGGGGGTATGGAATTCTATAAAGGAAATTATTTACTTTTGGCACATTAAAGTATCATTCCATTATCTTTCATTGTTGTCATTGAGAAGCCGCTTATCAGTCTGTCATTCTTTTGAAAGAAATATGGTTTTTTTTTTTTGTCAGGATCTTGTTGAGATTTTTTCTGCTTATCTTTGCTGGTGTACCTTTTCATAGTAATGTGTTCTAAGTTTAGCTTTTTATATTTTTTTTCTTAGAATCCAATGGGTTTTCTAATTTACATACTCTTTCAAAAGTTCTGGAAATGTATCAGCCATTGTCCCTTCAGCTATTACTCTCCCCCATCCTTTTTTCCTGTTTCTAGGATCCTGTACCCCATTCTCTTATTCTTTCTTTTGTCTTCTGTACTCTTTTCTGTATTTTCCATCTTTTTGTCTTTTCATAGTATATTCTGGATAATTTCTTCTGACCTTTCAAGTCTCTCTCCAGCTCTATATCTGATTTGGTATTAAACTCTTCTTGAGTTTTTATATTTTGATATTAATTTCTAGAATTTCCGTTTGGTTCTTTTGAAAATCTTCTAGGTCACTAGGTTTCCTGTTTTTGGCAGATATTTTAAGACTTGTTTTTTTAAAAAAAATCTTTGAACTTTTTAAGCATAATTTATAGTCTGATATTTTTAATACTTGAAGTTTTTATAGTTCTGTTCTGTTTTAGCTAGTTCTTCCTCCTGGTACCTTATTTCCCTGTCGACTTGGTTATCTTCTGTTCATTGTGCTGAAATTTTAATTTGTGACTTGTTAGGACGGAGCCTTTCTCTAGTGTTTGCTTCTGTTTTGTTCCTGGTATCTAGAACCACCTTAAGCCACAAGCTGCTATTTCTATCTTAGTCCATTTAAGTTGCTACAACAGAATACCACAGCCTGGGTGTCCTATAAACAATAGAATTTTATTTCTCACAATTTTGGGGCCTGAGAAGTCCAAGATCAAGGTGCTAGCAGATTCCATGTCTAGTGACAGCCTGCTTCCTGTTTCTCACCATGTCCTCACACTAATCCCATTCATGGGAACTCCACCTTCATGACCTCACCTCCCAGAGGCTCACCTCCAAATAACCATTTTGGCTGTTAGGATTTGACATAAATTCTGTGGGGACACAAACATTCAGTCTTAAAATTACAAATCTATGCAAGGGTTTATTTGCAGGCAACCCTTATGCTAAGGTTTAGGCTTTTTTGAGTCCTTAGCATAATGAGGAGAGAATCTCTCATTAAACCTTCTCTTTGGGTAGGTCCTGAACTTTTATTTCTGTCTTCTTAATCTTGAAAAATCTTCCAAATTAAGTTTCAATTTTCCAGAGTTGGCAAATGCCCTCAGGTCAAAGTGACTCCCTGAGTCCTTTCTGGTTTGACATTACTATCTTGTCTATACTCTGATGTTTTAAATAAGGATTTTAACAATTTTATCCAGCATTTTTTTTGGGGGGCGTGGCGGGGCGGGGGGTTAGTGGTACAGTGGCTTAAGTAACCTAGTGTACCATTCCCAGAAAGTGGAGAGCTCACTTTGACAGTCAGTTCTTCAGAGACTTGGCTCAGCCCAGTCTTAATTAGGTTTCCTTGTTATACACTTGCATAATTCTATTTTTTCCTTCATGACATTTATCTCAGTTTATAATTTTATGCTTATTTTTATGATTAAAATCTGTTTGCTGCCTGCATGGCTGTGTGAGGGCAGAGATTATATATGTAAATATAAATTTAATATTTATATTTTTATATATGTAAACAATATAATATAATATAATATAAATATTTAATATAAATATAAAATATATATTATATATATATAATATATATGTATATATATATCAGTGCTTAACACAGTGGCTAGTTCATAGTAGGTGCACAATAAATATCTGATCTCTAGAAAGTGAAAGGAGCAGAGTATTGTTGTTATGTAGGTAGTGGCTAGATGCAATGTACTATGGTGGTTTGAATGCAGTTCCATAAGGAAGCACTATTTGTCATATTGTCATAGTCAGTAAGTAAGAACTAGATATTAAGGACTCAGAACCTCTCTTTTAAGATTTCAGGGTCCATTTGCCTCCAGAGACTACAGCTGGCATCTTAGTGTGCCCACCTGTCCCTGCTCTGTGCAGTATCTGTCAGAAGAAGCGGAACCATAAAATTAAGGGCAATCCACATATAGAACATGTTATATTTTAATTTTATGCTGTACACACTGAAAAACAAAGGATGAGGCAGATGTTGCAACCTACATTACACATTTAAAAGTACCTAAATGTACAGATTTTAAATCAACAGAATTCCCAGGCCTCATTTCTGTTTTTTGATAATATATAACACCGATTACCTTTAAGTACCCAAGTCAGAAATATATAAGTGTAGTTATTATTGCAACTTAAAAATCTTTGTAGTTCTCAACAAATGTGCATTAAGTACAATTAGTCATACCTAACTCTTATATAGTGCTTAATGTGTCCCAAGAATTATTTTAACCATATTTATTTAATTATCTCAACAATACTAGGTGCTATCATTATACCCATTTTTGCAGATGAGGAAATGAGGCCTACTGTGAGGGAATAACCAGATCACACAGTAAGAGGCAGTGCCAAAATCTGAACACAGCTCTTCTGGTTATGATGTCTGTGTTCTTAATCTTATGCATTTCTGTTGTAAGGAATGAGATCAAGGGTAAGTGGCTTTTCTGAGCATACCCAGGGCTACATGCAGCTGTGCAGGTTCACCAGAGACTAGAGGTTCAGTGGCAGCTTGAGAACCTCTGGTCAGACGGAGCTCTGCTCATCGTTCTACCAGAGCCTCAGCAGAGACATTTACCTCCCTTCCACTGGGTTTATGAGTTAATTCCAAAAAGCGGATGTGTCACATCTGGCTGGCTAAAGGGGCGGGGGCGGGGAGAGGGAATGGTGTTTCTGTGAAAAGACAAAAAACCACACGTACATAAATATTTTTAAAAGTTTACAGATGAAATTGCTCTATCATAGCTGTTTCTCCTCTTTGGTGACTTGGCTCACTTCCTAATTATTAATATAATTAATAATATCTGGAGAGCAAGTTCTGAATTTTGGGGTGAGGCTGTCCTGTTGTCACACCTCTTTGCGGGAGCTGCCAAGGGGCACACATGGATCATTAGTGTGACACCCTTGTCCTGATGATCTCAATCACACAATGGTGTGAGGCAGTGATGTTGGGGGTTGCTTCGTTGGATGGATTATTCGTGGTGCTGGCTACTCCTATAGCTGCTGAGAGTGAAGAGTACAGAGATTTCCTAGGGACTGGTTTTCAACGACTGCAGGGAAAAATGATTTTTGGAGAATTATCATTGCAGAATAAGCTGGTATTGATTGACTCTCTCCCAGATGCTTCTCTGCACCTTGATTTTTGGTGGTCATTTTTCTGTCCTGTGTTATTGAGAAAACTGGCCTAATTCTCAACGACTCCCTGACCCTACTGGCTTGCCCGCAAATGGAGGAGAAGGATGAAGAGGCAAGTGAGTGGAAAAAGCCTGCCTTGTGGCCTGGAATGTATGATTCTTCCTGCTCCTTAGGGCCTGCGCTGAACTTTCCTTTTTAACTCCCGTGTTGTACCTCTGAGCCTGCCGATTCCTGGGTAGCTCTGGCTTCTGTCATTGCCTCTGACAGGACAAACCTGTGTGGAGGCAAGTAGGCTCCATTCAGGGCTTGAAGGTTATTAATAAGGTTGGCCAGTACGCAGAAGTGTCAAGGTTTGGCATCAGTTCATCTGCCAAAGCTGGGCCCAAACTACAGTCCACAGCAGTGTGTGGCATGACCAGTCACTGCTAAAATATTTGGTTTTCTGGACCTTAAATCTTAGTGGGGTTAAAAAAAAATGTCCTCACATATTTAAATTCACATTTTAATACTGCTTTTAGGTTTCCATTCTCACTCCTCCAGCCAGCCCTGTGTGTATTTGCTGCATTTCAACCCTGCCATTTGGGGGCTGCTCTAAACAGATTGCTCATAAATAGAGCCAAGTATGGATTTTGATGTTGTAGAGATTAACTAGTCATTGAGTTTGCATTGATTGAAAGCTGCAGCACAATTGTGGAGCTGTCCAAAGAGGACACTGAGGTCCTGTAGGGATGAATCTTGGCTGGCCCCAGGGTGTGCGTGAGAGTCTGGAGCTCATTACACCCCCGGCTATGGCCAGTGGCTAAGGCCTTCAGGAAGACAGGCCTAGGGTCTGCAGGTCTCCTTCTCCTGTGAGCTCCTGTGTGGCTGGCAGAGCAGAGCTGCCTCTCTGTGTTTTCCATTCGATCGACTCCTCCTCCTCGCTGATTTGTGTGGGTTTTGCTTTTCTGGAGTGGGAAGAGTTATGCTTTATTTTTCACGCATGTGAAGTTCTTCTCAAGTGTATGCTGAAAGTGAACTCTCACAACTGCAGCACCATGCCACCATCCCTGCCCAGAGGGTGTCCATCAGTTCCTTAGGAAGGCGTTGCCCTCCCTCGCTGTCACACCAGAAGGAAAGTCAGGGGGGCTGGCATGTCCATTTCTGCACAGCCGCTGTGGGACAGGGGTGTGTGGGAGAGAGGAGGTTATGGCACAGTCAAGGGAGTGGGCAGGAGACAGTCCCTTCTCCCCAGCCTGGAGACATGCTCTGGCTTTGGGGAAAGGTCCTGGGAATCTTTCCTTGGAAGTTGCTTCCTCAATTGTCAGTGTTCTGCAGATCCGAGCATTTGTTGTTGTTTTCTGCAGAGCGGATTGGAATCCATGAGGTTGCTGGAGGCCTTCTAGGGTACGGAGCTGGCTTTTCGGCAAATTCCGTGAGAGTTGGTAGCAGAGTGAACTGCCAGTCAGGCTTTGTCCCCACCACGCAGCTTCTAGAACACCTGTTTTTGCAAATTGTCATGAACCAAGACCTTTGTGAACATTTAGGGGCCTGCCACCAGAACTGTGCTAGGTAGAAGAGAAAGTCTGGGGAGGCAGCTTGGAAGTGGAGTGAGAGGGTTCTGGGTCCAAGTACTGTCTCTGTCATTGGGCAAATCACCTCTCTGAGTTCAGTTTGCTCTTTGGGAAAGTAGACAGGATACTATTTACTAAAGGCGGCCTACAATAATGTCTTCATGTTATTGGTGGGTGTACTAAGCCCCAAAGGGACCTGCTCAGGGTTCACAGTATGAAGTCAGGATGACAGGAAGGAGGCCGGGATTCAAGTCTAGGCGCCCCCTGTATGGGCCCTGTGACCCCAGGCAGGACAGTTAGCCTCCAGAAACTCTGTTTCTGTATACATGAAATAGAAGTGGTCACTGTCTCGGGAATGTCTTGTCTGGATGCCTGTGACAATGCTATAGGAATAGAGGGAGGAAGTAGGTGCCTTGTAAACTGTAAGGAATTTTACAGCTGCAAAACACTTCTACCTTTACAGGTTTTTGGTCACTGAGCTCTTCAGAGTTCCCGGCCTGCAAACTCGTAAAGTGACTTTTAAAAATGTTTTCCTGGTTAGTTCTTCTAACTATAAAAGTCCTGCTTACTCATGGTAAAAATTCAACTAAGACAGAAGGATGTAGAGTGAAGCACGAAAGACACCCTTCCCCCTAATCAGTTCTACTCCCTAGAGAGGACTTCTGTATACTTATTGTGTAACCTTCCAGAAATTGTCTGGACACATGGGCACATGAAGACACATGCTTACGTAATATATAAGTGGCACGTACTCTCTTATATATGGGTCAATTTTTTCACCAAGAGCCCAAGACGAAGATGCAAGTAGTGTCCAGTGTTTTTGTTATTAGAAGCCGTGCCCCGGTGAGCAGACATACTTCTATCTTGGTACCCCTGGATTTAAAATATTAATGTTGAAAGCCGTGCCTGGGGGCTCAAAGCTTTTGGTCTTATCTCTTCTACACTTGGCAGAATCTCTCCTGAAAAAGAATTATGTTGTTAATACTGTGGTTTTCCACTGCTCCACCCAGTTAAATTTAATCGCCCCATGTGACTTCCAAATAAAATGATGTGTGTGTGTGGAGGGAAGGGACCTGACAAAGCTTCCTCTTTTTCAGACCCTGGAGAATACAGCACAGCTCTCTTCAGAAGGCCCTGCCTTCAGAGCTCCTCTGCCTGGGACTTTTGTGTGTGCAGCTCACTCTCCTGTTCGTGGAGGAAGCCCGCTGCCAGCTTTGGGTTATAGAGGGTGGCTCTGCGTCTTTTAGAATAGGTCTTCCTCAACACTAAACAAGTCCCGCCAACTTCATTTTCAAAAGCACTTAATCTACATGAATTCATATATCCCTTGGATTGCATTTGGGCTGGCTGTTTGGGCAGTGCGTAATCATACCATAACCAAATTTGCCTGTCACTGACAACAAATGAGGTTTAGTTCTCTAGTTAAAGCAAACACTCCAAACATCCTAAAGCACATATTTTGGGGTTAGAGCCACTCTTATGATTTCATGTTGCAGTGTGAAATGGTTTCTCTTATGGTTAAAAAAAATCCACAGATTTGTGGGTTTTTGGTGCTTTGATTTTTATGTGAATATTTTCCCAAAGCGTTATGGGTAAGACAATTTAAAAAGCTAAATTTTATTTTGAATGCACTAAGGAGCCTTAATTCTGCGCAATGATGTGTTTGTATTAATGAAGAAGGTTTCTTGGTACCATAAATCCAGGAATCGTGTGGAAGGAATATTGGGCCCAGCTCTCCTGACTCCTGATCATAGCCTCTCATTCCTGCTCCTCCCCTCTTCTTTGTCATCCAGACTCTGGCAGGGTTTCTTGCTACCAAAGTAGCTCTTGCTGGCAGATGTAACTTTTACCTGCCCTGGCCCGTGGCCTCTGGGCCCTTCATGCTTGGTGACTTTCTTCTGGGTCCTGGAATGCATGGTGAATTGATTGCAGAATGGTCCTCAACCACGCAAGCTCTAGCTGCTGGTGATTCTCAGTCCCCTCCTGTCACTTGTCCCAATTTCTAACCCGCTCCCTCTCGTAGCCTCTTCCTTTGGGTCTGGCTGCTCCCTGCTTTCCTGTCAGAGTGTCTCTTCCTGAGAACCCCTGCCATGTGGCTGGCTGTTATCTTAGAGCAGCATTTTGAGACTGTGTCAAGAGGATTTGCTTCAAGGGGACCTGGTGTTGTAAGGCTAGCAGCGAAATAAACCTGCCATATTGATTTCCTGTTGTGTCAAAAACTAAAGAAGCAGGAGTGATGCTTGCTTAAAAACAAACAGCAGCAGCAAAAGCAAAAACTCAGAACTCCATGGGTACAGGAAATATCCCAGCCATTTGTAGGACAGCACAGAAAGGCAGCTGCCACGAAGACAGTGACCCTGCACAAGTCTTGATGGTACCACTGAAGCAAAATAATTAAAAAAACAAAAACAAACCCCAAAACCTTTCTAGGGCTTGGCTCTCATTTAAAGGAAGTATTGCACTTAGAATGCTCTCATTTTTAATGAAGCTCATAAAAGTTTGTCTCTAAATGCCAATGTGCTGAAAAGTTGTGAGTATTAAAGATTTGGCAAGTATCTTTAAAAGTACAGGAAAAAAGGTTTTTTTCTTGGTTATGATTTCTGGATGTTAGTATTAATATTAACGAGTAATACTAAATACCATCCTTTACCTGAATACACCTTTTTTCCCCTCTAAAGATCTTTTAAGTCTATTCTCTTTCTTGCTATCTTTCTGAGGTAGGTGATGTCACTGTTCCCACTTGCCACTCAGAGGGTTTAAGTGACATGGGCTAGAATTAGAACCTCCGTGTATTGCTCCTTCCTGTAAACTCTGCTCACTGGGTTTTACGTGGTTTTACTTCTAGTGGCTTCTAACATAGAGTAGCTGCTTCGGAAGACTTGGCATCATTACTGCTTGGGAGGCAGGCATCTACGTTGACTTGACACAAGATGTATGCTTGGTTGCAGAAAGCCAGCTTTGCAGGTTTCTAGCATTTAGTCTGCATTCGCCCACACAAGAGGCTTTCTACCTGGACAGACCGTAGGCAGTGACTCTATTGGGACTCTCTCAGCCATCCAAGTAGAATTGAGAATTTAGATCATGCTTGCTGGAAACAGCTTCCGTTGGAGCGTTGGTCAAGGTTCGGTCACAGAAAGCAGAATCCACGTTAGCAAACTTAGGGAGGAAAAGATTTATTATAGAGAATTAGTGGCTTGGAGAATCATTAAAACTTTAGAAGACACAGATCCTCCTGATGGGGATTTCAGGGATGAATGTCTCAAAGTCAAACTAAAGGACTGGACTACCAAGGAAGCCACTGCCTCTTCCAGTCATGAAGAAGCATCTCTAGAACCACGTCGGAACTGCCATGATTGAGGGGCTCCCACGATCAGACCTATGTCACAGGCTATGATCT
This sequence comes from Cynopterus sphinx, assembly GCA_030015415.1. Taxonomy (NCBI): domain Eukaryota; kingdom Metazoa; phylum Chordata; class Mammalia; order Chiroptera; family Pteropodidae; genus Cynopterus; species Cynopterus sphinx. The sequence continues at coordinate 32,826,687 of CM057383.1, read as the reverse complement.
GGACCTGGTCTTGATCCTGCCTCCTGACACTCATGAAGCCGGCACCTGGCTATGGGCACCTAGGCTAAAATTGTTACAGGACAACCAGGTGCCTCCTGGACATGCTGAGAAAAGGGCAGCAACCTCAGAAACATGGTGTCTGCCTCACTTTTGAATTCCAAATTTCAAAAGAACACGTGGTTGCCAAACCTAACCCACGTCTGGAACCTTAGCTGGAAGAGCTCTGGGAGATGTGGTTCCGTCCTCTGCAGGGCGGGTGGGCACACCAGGAGGAGCGCAGAATGTTTGTTGAAGACCTGCCCCTTGTATTCCCCGTGCTCAATGACCAGTAGAAACGGACCTTAATGTCCAGAGTCAGCTGAAGAGGACAGAACCAAAGTTATAGGCAGAGCATGATGTGGCTGTACAACTAAGGGATTGTGTGATGATGACCCCAGATAACAGGCCTCAAAGAGTTAAAAGCAGCAAAAGGCTACAGATTTGCCCCTTGGCTTCTGCTTAACTTCTTTGGGACTGTTAAGCTGTAGCTGTAACATGCAGGAATGGTGTGGGGTGCTTCTAGAAAACTCAAATTTCACTGGATGTTATTAGAGGAAATATGTTTAAGAATTGTCTTAGTTGCAGAGTCTTTACTATGCTAATGTATGTGCAAAAAAATGGGGATATGGCATGCCAGGGTTCCTTAAACTTATTTGGTCTCGAGAAAGCCCTACTTTGAAAAGATGCAGAAAGGAATGTTTTCCAGCATTTGTGAGAGATGCTGTTTCAAAGAGAAAGCCAGGGATTACATTGGGGGAAAAGGTTTTGTTTTCAGGGAACTGACTTTTTCAGTAGCCTTGATCAGGAACATTTACCATCAAAATGATAGGATTTAGGATTTCTTGAAATGAGGACGACAAGGAGAACCAAAATGAAGGAGATTGTGCCTTGTGAAGTGAGCCTGTGTGGACAGAGGGGGTTCTCTTAGGAATCCCAAGGGCCTGAGAGTCTTCCTTAGGGGCCTCTGAGGAGGTAGACTTGTCATCTCTAGTAGAAGTTATAGGTATAATAGTGCTAATTGATCGTAGACCACATCTCTTGTGTGTTGATCTGTTATAGAAGCAGATGGTATTTCAGAGAAGAACTGCATTTAGCTCAAGGAAGATACAGGCAGCAGGGTAGGGAGCTCAGAGTCTCTGGTGAGAGTGTCCTGAGCAGAGGAGGGGATGGGGGGAGTGTGAGTGCGGAGGCCTCTGTGAGTGACAGCTGCAGCTGAGCACGCATGAACTGCACAGGGCAGGAGAAGACAGCCCCCTGCATACAGGAATGGCAGAAGCCCCCGAGATAGTGATGAGGATTGGACCAGCAGTACACGCAGTCAACAAGAGCCTTCCAAATGTCCAATGATATAAAAGAGGGTAAAAGGAGACGAACTTATATCTTATAGCACGTTTTTCATTGAATTTAATTTTCTACCTTAACTGACAGAGTTTATGGTATGGGCGTGTCATTCTCAAGCAGGTCCTTTTTGAAGTTTCAGTTTAGGCGTTGGAACAGGGCCCTGGCTGTCTGAGAAAGCACTCAGATCTGAGTGTCCACCTCTGCTTCTTCACACCAGTGGGTTCCCATAGGAAGTCAGCGAGACACGCCTTCAGTAGACGCATCGGCAGCCTTCCAGGACTGGGGCAAGAGGAGTTAATTTAGTTTGCTGAAGGATGGAAGCTACGTCTGCTCAGAGTCATGACCATGCTCTGGTTTACTAACACTGAAGTTCTGGGGTGGATACAGTTCCCTGTGGATACAAAGGTATTTCACGGTGCCACCACTTCTCCTCCAGATACCTTCACTAGCTGCAGAATGGATGTGGGGATGCCGTGAGCTGCATGGTGAAGAGTATTACCCCTTCCCCTCTCTCTGCTCTTTGGACTCAAATACCTCAGTGCTGATTCCCTTATTGAAATGCCCCTTTTCCCCCCTGTAAGCACTTTAATAAATGGAGGCTTTGCGTTATTATTAAATCCCCGTTTTTCTAAAATCATGGAGCTCAGGGCTCACTATGTCTTGAGCGATTACTTACCATGCTGTCACAGAGTTCAATCCCCTCTCTGTTCATGCTTATACTCAAGGATAATCATTTACTTTTGCTATTATTTAATCTTTTAAAGTATTTATTGTGGAACATTCCAATATCAAAAGTAGGATAGGATAATAAATCCCCATGTACCTATTTCTAGCTTAAGCGTTATCTGCTCAGGCATGGCCAGTTTTGTTTCACTTATATTTGTGCCCATTTCCTCTTCTCCCTGGATATATATTGAAAGAAAATTATCATAAAAATATTTTAATGTCATTCTACCCCTGTTCTTTCTCTACCTTATTTCTCAATACTTTTACAAAAATTTCTAAATATTCAAGCAATAAGGACTTTTAACTCATGTGAGAAGCTTTTCAGATTTTTTTCCTAGAATGAATAAATAATATTCAGATCATGCTGCAGGCATATAAAAAGTGCCGCGCCTGCCCTGCCCAAGGTGCCATGCTCAGTGTGGGGATGGGTCAGGTTTTGCTGGATGGAGTGGAGTAAGTGAAGATGTCAGTCTGTACCCTGACAGCACCTGCAGTCCAGTTAGTTCTTGGAGCACTGGTTTCTAGAAGTGAGCACAAGTCAGGTGCCCAGTGAGCATCTCTGTGCGAACATGCCAGAGTGGTTCACCAGAGCGTGGTCAGGGTGTTTGGGGACAAAGGCTTTGTGGAGAGGCATAGAGCATGGATTGGATTTGGTAGTTTTATCTCTGTGATTCCGACTAAAGGAATCTGTTGGGAGCCCATTGGGTAGCTAAAGCATCGCCAGGCTGGAGCATGGCTGAAGGACCACACTCTGCCAGACCACAGGAAGCTCAGCCCAAGTCGTACCAGGAAGGCTCTCTGACTCAGCCACACCCCTGAGGCTGACTGCCACTGCTGGATGCCTCCTTTCAGACTGAATCCTAAACTGTCTCTGTATCCTTAGTACAGTTCAGACTTCAAAGTCTCAGGTGGTAGTGTCTGATGGGTGCAGGTAGGTCACACAGTTGAACAGTGGCTGCTCAGGGGAGGCAGAAAGGTGGGGCTCCTCCAGCTTTTCTAGAAGACATAGAGCCCTGCCTTCCATCCAGAAGCATGTGATGGATTCTCCCCAGATGGAAATGGGTTTAGATGCGAAGCACCCAAAAGGATGTTTCGACCTGGAACATCACAGTCATCTTGGACTGCTTCCTCTCCTTTGTTCTTAGCACAGTCACCAGGTCTGCATTTCTAAAAAGCCATTTGCATCCATTAGCTCTTGTTTTTATCATTCCCATGGCAACGGTGAGAGCCCAGGTGCCCCAGCGCATCCCCTGTGCAGTTTTCCTGCTTCTAGTTTCTCCCACCTCACAAGGCGCTGCCACTGCTTTCATCTCCAAAACAGCACGGTGGCTTGAGAAATCTTCTTGTCGCCTGGAAGACAAAGGCTAACAACTCCTTATATTGGGCCTGCCTTTTGCAGTCAACATGTGGTCTCCATTTTCAGCCTCTTCTGTCATTCTGGAAACCCTACTGTCTGGCTAAGCAGGTTCCCAAACCCACCCTGAACCTTGCCAGCTCCATGCTTTGTACGGAGTTGTCCAGAAGACCACCTTCCCTGTTCTCTGCCTAACAAAATCCCTGTTCCACTCAGATTCTGCTGACCTCCCCAGAGGGAGGTGACTGCTTTCTTTCAGCTCCTATGGCACATGTGTACGTTACTTATTAGCCATTTCATGTCTCATGTCCATCCACTTAAACTGAGGTACTCAGCGGACAACATGCTGTAGGCTTTGTGTCTCTCTTATGTGCCATCATAATATTGGCTCATGGGCGCTCACTTAGATGCGTGATGCTTTCTTTTTTTGTAGAATGAACGAACGGGAAAAAAGAACCAGGGAAGGTCCAATGTAAAATGTGGAAGTAGAAGTGCATTGTCCTATGTTGAGGTCAGGTAGACTGAGGATTTGAGGACTGGAGTGGGAGGTGAGTGTCGGAGGATGGGGTGGTGAAGTGTTTGAAATATAAAACGAATGGAGCCAGTTTGGGTGTATGTTCTGGGCTGTACTTTGAGTACTCACCAGATTGAAAAGGATGCTCTAGAGGTGGCCATAAGTCAGGCAGCAAGGTTTTCTGGACACTCAAGCATGTGTCTGTATAAATAGAGGTAAGAGTAGCATGTATTGGAGCAACACCAGCTGCTTAATGAGATGTGGATTCACCAGCACATGCTGATGGCAAGTGGGTTGTCCTTACAGCTTGCACTTTGATATGTATCATTGCATGCTTTGCAGAAAGAGAGAGTAGAAATGTGTAGTAGTCAGTGACACACACTCTAGGTTGCTGTTAACTGATGACTTCTTAAAGATAGCGTCTCCAGACGATCCAGGGAATCGCTGTGAAAGTTAGTCCGGGCTTCCTTTCCCATCAGCCTTGTTCAACTGTTCAGGGTAGTGTTGAAAGGGGCCCTTGGTCTGGACTGATTGTTTGCATCCCTTGTAAAACCCTGAAGGCCACGTCCCACCTTGCTCTTGTGATATGGAAGAGGGAGAAGGGACAGTTGGGAAGGGCTGGGGCATGTAGAGTGTTCAGCTGGGCAGTTGAGTGGATACAAAAGAAAGAAGTGATCCCTTTCCCTCAGAGGACTTGTGGAGAGTTGATTATAGAAGAGAATGACCTCTATCCCATGGGTTCTGTGTGCAGTGGCTCAGGGGAGAGCTTATCCACCAGGATCTGCCTCTCTCTTCCTTATCATAGACTGGCTTATGTCCTTCTGCTTGGGGTCTCCTCAGAGCCCACCTCCTTCCACCGCAGGAGTCACTCTTGTTTGGACACTCAGTGATTCCACCGTAAGCATGCACTTGAATTGCGGGTTCTTTCTCAGTTGAATAGCCAGGCTTCCCAACTGGGCTGGACTTCCAAGCCCTGAGCTGATTTGTTCTGTGCATGCCCAGGGGCCCTTAGCTCTGCACCAAGCAGCAGGTGGGATGCTGCTGGAGGGTCTGGGGCTCGAGGGCCATAATCCTGCCTCTCTGCTTCTAGGCACCCAAAAGGATGTCTAGGATTAGTCTGTTTATTTATAAAATGCATGGAAATGTATGTCATATTAGAGAGTTAGGTAACATGTGATGCCCCGACATAGTAGGTACTCAGCAAACACTGGATGACCATCCCTTCTACACCCTGTTGCCTGGCAGGATAATAGTTGTTCCATAAATACATCTGTTGATTAATGGTGATGAGCGTCCTTGTGATATCAGTCTGTCAAGGTCTCTTTTAAAGCTCTGATTTTAGCCTGCTAGCTTTCAGAACTAGAACAGCCTGGGGGAAGCCTGGAACTTGTCTTATTCAGAGTGATTAAGGAAACAGGTTGTTTGATAAAGGAAGATTAAGGGAACTAATTACTTTGCTGAGCGATGACTATCTGGTTAATGCCAGGTAGAGATGCCATAAAAGAGGAAGTTGAGTGTCCAATAAAGGGAACAATATAAGTTAATAGGATAAACTTAGGATAAGAGGAAAAATAGATTGAATGCCCTGGAGTCGGAGAGTGTTCTGGTAACACTGAAGCCTCTCCTAAGGTGAGGCAGCCTTGCAGGATGTGAGTGTCTGGGAGGATGGACTTCTGCCTGTTAATCAGCTCTCTTAGCCAGAGTTTCCTTCCCCCTGGCTGGAAGTAGTAATGCCACTTCACGGACTTGATGTGAGGATGGGATTGGAACAGTGTATCATAAACACTTTTCGCATTGCCTGGCTCATAGTAGTTTCCAACTCCTTCCCCCAAAATAGAAAAAAAATCATTTTAAAAGTGAGCTTAACCATGTCATCAAACTTCTGCATCTACCTGGATAGACTTAGAAACATAGGGAGACAGAGGTGCTCGCGGGGGCATGAGTTGTAAGGGTTTGGTCACATGGTAAGAAGAATTTCTACTTTTTTTTTTTTTCAGGGTAAATGGTGTAGATTGGGTACATCTCCATAAACTGATGCTTGTTCTCTTATTTTTTTTACTCATGATCACTCCTCAGGAACATACAGCTGCAGTAACAGCAGCTCAGCAGCAGCTCAGCAGCAGCGGTGAGCCTGAGCCCGCTAATGCTGCCTTTGGGGAGTTTCAGTGAAAAACAGGGACTCTCTTTTAAGATCTCTACTGTTCAGTGAGGGTGGGCCTGGCTGTCTCTATGTCCCCTGATGTCAGTGGGCTGGATTCTGACTTTGGGGACACGTGGTACAGTCAACCAAGGCAAGACAGCATGTGTTGATTTTAAAAGAAATAGCTGTAGGACACCAGGAAAAGCCTGACTCATTCTTTATTTCTTCAATTTGATTAGGGGAAAAAAATGTGTTTCTGTGTTTATGCAAAGTGATCATGTTTTATTCATCATTTGGTAGAAGTCACTCGTAAGGCATGCAGGGTAGATGATGTCAGCTTTTCCATCTCAGCTGAGTTAAGTTTTACTGAGCTTTCATGATCTGACAGAGGCTGGGGAAACCACAGAGAAGAAGGCACGCTTCCTGTCTCAGTAAGTTAGGAAAGCAGGAGTTGTCTCGGCAAGGTGAGGCCTAGGAGGGGGTAGAGAAGTGCTGTGGAGCCTCAGAGTGGAGCCACTGAAATAGAACCGAGCAGGGCACGGGCACGGGCAGGGGTTTCCAGAGGAGCTGTGTTTGGCCGTGGCTGAGGCTCAGTATGTGAATGTGTCCATGAGGAAGGCCTCAGGTACAGAAGAGCACTTCAGGTAGAGTCCTAAGACTTTATAGTGGCTTCCCGGGATGTGTGTAAGCCAGGGTAGCCACCTACAAAGGAGCGTGTGTAACCTTGATGCTGCCCCTGCATGGAGTGAGGAGATGTGGGTTCTGGTTCTCTCTTCGTCAACCTGGCTCTGTTATTTCCTCCAAGTCACTTCTTTCACGTGCATATAGCTTTTTGTAGGTTGACCAAATGGTTATAGTCATCCCCACTCTGCCAGTAGATGGTCTGCACAAGCTCCGAGGGAAGAAATTTGAAAGCCATGGACTTAAATGACTGTGGCTGAGAAGGGGCACAAGAACCTCTTTGCCCGTTTTATTTCCTTAAAGATTCATCTCCCAGTCTTCCTACGAGGATGATATGATTATCTCTATGCCTGTTTTTCCCTGTCAGCTTTTTTTCTGTATTTACCTTCCCTGGCTTTTTATGTATTGTATTTACATGTTTGAATCAAGAAATTAGCTTTTTTTTTTTTTGTAAACAGCATAATGTACATATTTTTCTTATAAGACAAGAGGCAATTTTGAGTCAATATACCCTTATCACACAATTGTGAAGCACACAATTGCTTTTATTTGAATAGATTATAGAGAAAATATATCCAGTTGGTAAACAATCCTGACATAAACATAAACATGTTTCTAAGTGACCAGAGGTTACCCATTTCTGGTCCAGAGTTTTCATGTACAGACTTTAAAGCAAGAATATATGAGAAAAAAATAATGACCATTAGTAACTGGATTGGTGGAATCATTAAATACATTATGTCCTTTTAAAATAGCTAAAATGATATTAAACTCAAATAATTTAGAGAATTTTCCAACCTTTGATTCTATAGAAGTATAGGCATTAACACCTGTTTTATCCATCTACCCATTCATTCCTCTGGGCATCCATCCACTCATCCATACATCTACCCACCCATCCATGCGATAACTTTGGCCAGCATTCTCCATCTCATGGAAACTGTTACCTTTACACCTCGTGTTGAATGTTGGTTTTCCTCAGGAGGCAGCTTGTTGACTGCTGTTCAAGGCAGTGTGTCGGTGGGTCTGATGAATCAAGGCTCCTCTTTTAGGTCCGGCTGCCCATCTTGGTCCATACTAACAAACATTAGTCATATGGTTTTTCTATTTTTATTTTAAAAATCCCAGAAAAGTTTATATGGGTCAAAGGGATGAGTGAATCGCTAGTGTTACAGAGCATAATGCAATTAAGGTTCTGTAGGGCAAAAGAAAAAGTGCTTTTGCCCAGGAAAACTGCCAGATGTCTGGAGGTGTTCCAGAAGATAGTGCCACATTTTCTACAGCTGTATTGGGTGACTTTCATGGCAGAGATGACCTCTGCCACCTTTCCTGGTCTGTCTGGCTGAAATAAGAGGTCAAGGTCAGTTCAGCAGTCTTGGATGAAGGGAGCGTTGCAATCTGGTGTATGGTTTGAGAGGAACACTTCTTGAGCCACCCAAATATTTTGTTATTGCTCTGCCAGAAACTCCGTCACCAGAGAGTCAATTATATGAGTTAAGAATTGGCTTTTAACACTGCTGACCAGGGTATGGTGAGAGAGACATCCTGTTAAACTGCTGGGAGGGTATAAATTTGCTCAGTCTTTGATATAATTTGGCAATATGTATGACAGTCATTTAAGAAATATATACCTTTTTCTACTCAGCAGTTCCACTTCTACTAACTTATGCTAAAGTCATATCTAGGCAAGCACACAAAAGGCTCATAGACAGTCATCCACTGTGGCCTCATTAATGAAAGATACAACTCGTAAGAGCCCAAATCTCTTAAAAAAAAAAAGAATTGGTTAAATATATTTTGATATGTTTATGCAAAAAAAAACTATGCAACTATTCTAGATATTGTTGTAATATTATCTTTAATGACTTGAAATAATATCCAGTATTGTTGACTGACAAAAAGCAAATTCCAAGTAATATGAGCTCACTTTTATAAGAAAATAAACCACACAAATAGAAACATGGAAAGTTATACATTAAAATGATAAAATTATCTCTGGATAAGGATATTTTTATATTTGTATTTTAAAATTTTAATGATATAAAAATAAATAAATAAATAAAGTTTTTTTAAAGGTAACCTTAAAGTAGAAATATTCCCTAAATGATAGAAAACTGTCTTAGATACCTGTTGCTGTGTAACCAGTCAACCTAAAACTTAGCTGCTTGGTACAATAAACATAATTAACTCAAAGTTTTTGTGTATCAGAACTTCAAGAGAAGCTTAGTCTTGTCGGTTGTGGCTTTGAGACTTTCATGAGGATGCAGCCAGTCTTTCAGTGGGTACTACAGTCATCTGAAGGCTTTGCTGGGGCTAGAGGGTCCCCTTCCAGAACAACTCTCTCCTGTGGTTGTTGGCAGAAGGCCTCAGTTCCCTGCCACGTGAGTCCATCCATAGAGCTAGTTGCGTGTCCTCATAACATGGCAGCTGGCTTCCAGAGAGTGATCAAAGAGCAGAAATGAAGACCTAGTCTTTGAAATCAGATATCATCACTTCAGTTTATTTATTCATGAGAGGCAAGTTATTAAGCCCAGGTCACACTCAAAGGGAAGAAATTACAATGGCCTCATCTCTTGAAGAGAGGAATATGAAAGGATTTGGGACATATTTTTAAATAATCACAAACACATGAACTCATTTGCAGTCATTTAACCCATCAGTATGATTCGGATCTATCCACTGGGAGCTGTCTTTCCTCTGGGTAATTGAGAACAGTCCTAAACGGACGAGAGTTTGGGTTTTGAGGTCAGTATATGCTTGGATAATATTTAAGGAAGAGGAAGCCACTAACAGAAAGAGGACTAAGCTTTTGGAGTCTGGATACTTGGTCTTACCACATATTCCTCATGCACAATCGGTAAGTCACGTTTCCCCTTGGTTTTCTTATCAGTTAATGCTGGAGGTCAAATAAACGAATACAGTTGAAAGCCATATGTAAACTGTAGAGCAATAAAGGAAGCTGGCTCTTGCTATCATTATTACCTCTACTGTTATTGTTGGAAAGGGGTGCCAGTGCAAGAGATGGGAGATGTAGAAATGGATTTGGAGTAGAGAGAGGGAATTGAAAACTATTCTGGTCAGATTATTATCTCAACTGGAAACTCACATGAGGCCACGACAGTTACAGGGTTTTCTGTGAAGGACTGCTGTCTTGGGTCTTTAGAGAACACTAAACCCTAGTTAATTAAAAAGGCAACAATCAGGGTGGAATATACCAAGAAGGTAACATTCTCTCACTTCTGTCACCAGAAATCTCCTTATCTTTTTAAGCTGGTCATCCATTTATTGTTTCAGGAAAATATCTAAATTATCTATCTATCTATCTATCTATCTATCTATCTATCTATCTATCTATTATCTACCTACCTACCTACCTACCTATCTATTCATCCATCTATCCCCAGATGGGTGCCAAGCCCTGTGCTAAGGGCCGCATAGTTAAATAGGCCACAGCCTTTCCTCTCCAGCATCCAAATCCAGCAGGAAAGGCTGCTGTGCAAACATTTTTGAGTGGAAGACTGAGCTTTGGCTGGTGGCCTCATTCCCCAAGCCTGGATTCGAGTTTCAGGAAATAGTTTTCTCAGATGGCCTTATTCTCTCAGAGGTCACATAGCTCTGAAAATTTTATGTCTTTGGAAATTAAACCTTTTCCCCTCCACTGATGTTTATAGGCTCTTAGAGTGCTGGGCAAAGATAAAGCCAGGCAATTGCATTCAGATGGCTGTAATTTCCACTCTTCCTTCTTTCCAAGTCTTAACAGCCAGCACCACTCAGTTTCCAAAGGTCCTTTCATGCTCTTCCAGAGTGACAGGGCCTGCAGTTTGTACTGCACAGGGCAGCTCCTGCCTCACACTCCACTTGCAGTTGGCAGGGGCTCTCTGCACTTGGTTCTCTTTTCTTTCACGTCTGAATCTAGTGTGAAGTGACTCTAAATATCCAGAAATAATCTTTGTGTTATTAGCCCCGGCTGAACTGTGAAATATAAATTATTTGCATTTAGCTGTCCTTGACCTTCTATGCATTAGGTGGTAAACCAAGTCGTGTCCAAAGTTTCTTCTGACTGAATTCGTTAATCTACAGTAGACATAAGTAGGAACTGTTGCTTCAGATAAAATTCAGTTAGGAAAAAATAAAAGAATAACAAATGTTGATAAGGACATGGAGAAATTTGAATCCCTGTTCATTGCCGGTAGATAGGTAAAATGTTGCAGTCACTATGGAAAACAGTATTGGTATTAAACATAGAATTAACATTAAAAAAATTAAACATAGAATTAACATATGATTTAGATATGCAACTACTAGGCATGTACCCCCAAAGAACTGAAGGCAAGGACTGGGATAAATAGTTGTACATCGGTGTTCATAGCAGTATTATTCACAGTAGCTAAAAGGTGGAAACAACTCAACTGTCCATTGATGGATGATTGGATTAACAAAATGTGGTGTAGACATGCAAGAGAATTTTAGTTAGCCTTCTAAAGGAAGGAAATGTGTACATAATGTGGAGGAACCTTAAGAACATTATACTTAGTAACATAAGCCAGATGCAAAGGGTCAAATACTGTATAATTCCATTTACACGAAGTCCTAGAGTAGTCAGACTCATAGAGACAGAAAGTAGAATAGTGGTTGCTAGGAGATGGGAGACGGGAATTGGGAGTTAGTGTTTTCTGAATTCAGAGTTTCAGTTTGGGGAGAGGAAAAAGTTCTGAAGATGGCGTTAGTGGTGATGATTGCACAGCAATATGAATTACTTCATGCCACTGAACTGTACACTTAAAATGGTCAAAATGGTAACTTTTATGTATATTTTGCCACTATTAAATTGTAAGATTTTTATCTGTAATTGGTTTACAAATGTATGCTGCCAGGCCCTGATCTAGGCACTACGGATGTCATTGAATCAGGCAGAAGGCCTGAATGCAAAGAGATCTTTTAGATTATTTTCTACTCTTGAGAGATGGACAATAGATATTTAACAAATGAGGAAGGCAATGCAGGTGCTAGAAGGACTCTGAGAAAGATAAAATCAGGTACTTAATGGAGTAGAGAACTGTATCTGCAGGTGAGTGGAGTGGAGCTGCTTTAGCTGGGGTGGCCCAGAAAGGACTCTGGGGTGTTGACATTTGTGAAAAATCCCAAATGATGAGAAATGATTTCACCCACCAAACCTTACTGAACATATTCGGACTCCAATTTACCTTAAATCTCAGTGAGATTTCTGAGATACAGAAATTGCTACAGAATCCAAAACTTATTATGAACTGTGTTTGCAAAACTAACAGCCTCTCTGCTGAGTATTTCCAACTGGTTGCTTGAGGCCTGAAATGGGGACAAGCAGGCATTAGTGGTTTAAAATGTTAAAATGTTTTTACCGAATACCAAATGTTCAGACCTGGCAATGTCTTCACCCCGGAAATGTATTCACTCCTTCGCATATTTTTCATTTAATTTTTTCAGGAACTAAATCCAATGCAGTTTGCCAGGGGCCCTCATGGAAAGACTTTTATGCCTTTTATAAAATAACTGATTTATAATAATCATTTTACTGATATTTTTATCACTTGTTTATTGTTCAGAAAGAGATCGGCCTGTTTCACCTTGGAAACCAAGGCTATTTATTTAATGCTTTGAGTGTGGAGTTTGAAGATTATTATTATTATTTTTTTTATAATTGAGATGGAAAGAAATATGCTTCTGGGACAACGAAGCATGGGCACAGTTGATTTGTGCAATATGTTTAGCTTTCCCGTTATGTATTTTAGAGGCTTCCCTGTTGTCAGACTTTTCTTTTTAAGTCAGTTTCTTGGGGTAGGAGATCAGAGCTCCTTGAAGACCATGGAAAGGCAGTTGAGTCATTAGAAGTCTGCATTGCCCGGGCCTTGATTTGTGATGGAGCTCACAGCACAGTGTAAAGGCCTGAACTCCAGCCAGGCACATTAACTAACAGGACAGTGACTTCAGAGTTTGAGAAAGGTCATTTTGCAATCTGTTCATTTTTATCAGAGCACATGGCTCTCTTTGCCTTAGGATAGTGAAGTGGTATTTCCCAGGACACAAGAATTGGAATCATTTGACTTTCTAGGCTGCGGATTCCATAATCCTTGGAAATTTGACTTATAAACTAACTAGGAAATTATTTCAACTTTATGAAGGTCTCTGGTCCTTTCAAGTTTTTCTCACCTTCACTGGTTTGGGTCAGAGTCAGGGTGTCTGTCAGGGGTATACTGACTGATAGTGAGGGGCACACAGTGTGTGGCTCAGAAGACAACTCTGAGAACAATTTTTCATCTTTCATGGTGCATGAGAGAAACCAGCTCATGGCTCTTTTAGATGAACCATCCATAGTTTCTAGAATATGCAACAATTGGAACACACATGCATGAATAGACAAAATTCTGTCATCAGTATTAACCAGAGGCCTATTGGCTGCCCAGCCTTTCTTGCACTAAGTGGCTATGGTTAAGCAGGAAAAGTCTCACTCCCAAGAAGCTTCAACTCTGTTTGAAAAGCCAAACTATATAGAAATGAAAGAATCAGAAAATAATATCAAAAGAATCAAAGCAGGGTACTTGTATTGATGTCCTGAGGGCACGGGAGGTGTGACACGGTGTGCTAGGAGTCGTGGCTGAGTGGAAGGTCAGAGAAACAGAAGGTAGTGGGCGGCGTGGGCTGGAGAGGTTGGGGAGGCTTGATAGAACAGATGGAGTTTGGGCAAGGCCTTGAAGGAAGCAATGACTGGACAGGTCTAGGAGCAGGGCTGAGAACAGTACTGAAGGACCCCAGATCTGACCCAGTGGGCAGAAGGAAATGTTAACTCCAGGGTTAGTTGTGTTTGAGAAGCATTCATCTGCTTCCAATATCCAAAGTGTTCTCTGCAGGGTTAATAAGCGATAGAAAGGGAAGTGGAGGCCAGCGGGCTCTGGGGTCAAATAAGTTGCTGGAATAAGCAACTAAGAATTTCCTTACCCCAAGACCCCTTTTATGTACTGATGTCCAGGGTGCTTTTCCCAGATGGGCATATATAGCATCCAGTTGCCTGCGTCTTCAGTCACAGAACTATGATTTTTCCCAGGAGGGTTCTGTAGGAATAGAGTTCCAAAAAGTGTAATTGAGTTGAGGAAATGCTAGACTAAATTATTTTATTTTTTTAATTTTTATTTTATTTTATTTTATTTTATTTTATTATTTATTTATTTATTTACTTTTTAGTCCAAGTCACTAGCAGTAGAGTCATGTTTTCAGTGGTCTCAAAGTCCAAGGGGTTTGATGGGAAGGAAGTTTCAGGGACTGCATATAAAGAAACCAGTGATTAAGTGGTCCTCCAAGGATGCCCAGCACCGAGTAAAATGCCTTTGGGCCATCTTAGCTCAGAAGTTATTCCTCAATAATAGACACATAACCTGGGCTTTAAAACAAGATATTTTCATTAATGTCATTCCTTTTCTTCTCTTCAAATATGGGGAAGGATTTGTATCGACAGCATGGCCTCTGTTGGGACAGAGCCCTGGGTCGCTGCAGCTGGGGCTGTGAATGAAGGAGAAGATCAAAGAGCTGGCAGGATTGGGGTTGCCAGATAAAATACAGGATGCCAGGTCCATTTGAATTTCAGATCAACTCTGCAGGATTTTTCGATATAACTTTGCCCCAAATAGCGCATGGGATGTACACATACAAATATATTCATCGTTTATCTGAAATTGAAATTTAACTGGGCATCTTGGATTTTAATTTCCTAATAAAATACACCCTCTCCCAGGATGCTTGGGGAAGCCTAGACACAAGGGCCAGAAGGTGCTTTACAATGTAATGGCAAGGTAGCAGGTATGTTCTAATTTCTCAAGAGCCCAGGCTCTCCCTCCTGGGAGACGGGTTACTACATCCTCCAGCTCCCTCCCAGCTTTCTTGTTTTCCTCAGTTTAGCAGAGTTTACACATGAGGAGGTGTAGCCGGGAAGGTATTTTATTTGTCTCATACATGTTCACAATAAACAAATGTAAGATATAAAACTTTACCCAAAACACAGATTTTCAGCTTCTCTTGAAAATGCAAAAGGTTTACAGTTTCATAGAAAGAAGCCAGTTGTGCAGACCTGGAAGTCCTGAAACCAGAACTACAAACTTTCTGCCTGCAGTGAACAGAGTCGGGGTGAGGCCAGTGGCCCTCTAGGACAAACCGCACGGGGGGAGAAAGTAAGAAGATAAGGTTTCTTAGCACTCCCACTCCCCATTCTATTTTGGAATTTAAGATATAATCGAGGACACTAAATAAGTTCACACGTAAAAATAAGACAGTGGTCTGAAGTGTGTCTCTGTATTGACTCTAAATGAGGTGGGAGTTGAGCAGAGAGAGACGTGCTTCGTTGGGCTCCTGGAGGCTCTGGGTAGTTCTTTCTCTGCCAGGAAAGGAAAGGTCTTAATTCCACGGTCAGTGATGATTGCAGAAAGGCCCGGGTTTAACAGTGGGCTCTGCTCAGGGTCACCTTCGGGAGGAAAGAGCCGAACTAATCGCCCTGGGGGAAAGGTCTCCCTGTGACCTGCTGTGCTGGCTGGACCTCTCACTGCAGCCACACGGCTCTTCTCGATGCCTTGTCCCCTCTCTTCTCTGCCCCCCAAAGCCCACCTTTCCCCCAGCCCCATGTGGAACATGATTTTGACAACAGGGACTTAGGAGCAGGTGGGGGCAGCCCCAGTGCTAGGAATGTGTGTTGATGGTCCCTGGATGAGGAGTTGGGTGGGGTGGGGGGCACTAAGGACCTGGGTCTTAGAGGCCATGCTTGAGAGCCAAGGCCCGGAGCTTCTGCTGGCTATTGTACAGACACTAGCGGAGACTCCAAGTCGCCTCCGAGGGCTTTGTGACACAGAGGATCACTGGCTGCCACCAATGCTAATCACACCACTGGTGCTTGCTGTATCCTATGGCAACAGCAGCTCTTTGTTAATTCAGTGATGCTGGAGGCAGACAGTGTTATAGGCTACTTCACAGTGGCTGGGGGCACCCTGGGGCACGAGCATCCTTATTTATGGCCAATCCTAGGCACCTCTTTGCTTGCTCTTCAATATCTGCACCCCAACCCCACCCCCAGTTTTGGAACTTGGAAGTGAGACAGAAGGAAGCTCCAATAAAATGTTATTCCAGAGACGAAGCTGAACCCTCAATAATGAGTCCATTAGATTCCACAATCAATATCTCGCTTCTAAACATTATGTATATTGATGAGCTGATTGCTAGGAGACTAGTGCCGAGGGAATTGGAATCCATTTTACTGGGGCCAAATTGGTTGTTGATGGGCTGTAGTAGACTGTGACTTTAATAAGCAGCTAAAAACGTTTTGCAACCTAGTGAAACACCCTTTCAGCATGTCGGGTCCCTGTGTGCCTCCCTGGAAGCCAGCAGAGCAGGGTTTTCCCTGGGTCCTGAATCATGGCCCTGCAGGCTCTTCCTAAGGCAGAAGGGCTGGCCAGGCCTCACCTCAAGTCTGGCTGGTGCCGAGGGAGGCGGGGAGGAAGGAGGAAGCGGGTAACTCTCTGCAGCGCTGGGTTGAGGGCACAGGTGGGCTGGCTCTTGCCCCTTACTGTCCACGAACACCCATTTTACCTGAACTGCTTACCCAGCTCTGTTCTTGTGGTCGCAGAGCCAGAAATGGGGTGAGACATGGTTCCCACAGTGGGAAATAGTTTAGGTCTTCAAGAGGCTCGGTGTGAGGAGGGCTGGGTGTGCGCGGTGTGACGGGGGTGTGACATGTGTGTGTGTCTGTACATGTGCAGGGGTGGCGGTCGGGACCTTTGCAGTGAGGCACCTCGACTTTCCCCCCAGCCCCGTGCCCCAGGTGTGGAACGTCACGTGGTCGGTGGCAGCCCCTGGCATCTGATATGACTTCTTCTCGTGCTAATTTGCCGGGGCAGCGAAGGCCGAGTGGAAGCGTGACAGAGCCCTGGACCGCTGGGTGTGCCCTGCTCGCGGGCCTTGCGCACACGTGCGGGGGCCGGGCGACTAGCTCTGCCCACGGAGCAGGACAGCCCGGCCAGGACCACGGGGCCGGACGCTGCCGAGGCTCTGAGAACAGGTTTCTGGAGGAAAGAAGTTGAAGGTAATGAGGTTAATTAAGCCCCTGCAGATTTCTCGCTGTAGAGTTGCTCTGAGATGCTCTGAAGATGACAACTTGTGCATTTACTGAGACAGAGCCAAAATGCCCACAATTAAACCGAGGTGACGCGTTTCTACCTGTGGCGCGGTGCGCAGCAGTTTAATTTGGCTGGGGAGAAAGGCAAGGGGAGCCCCTGGTTCCCTCTGAATGCCTTGCGTCGGGTTCTGAACTCAGGCCTGGCTGGGGTCTTCCAGGGGTCCTGCGGCCATCCTTCGGTCCACTGTCTGCTGGACTGAGGACAGCTGCCTCTGCTGCAGCAGGGTGATATGCTTCTGCACGTGTCCCCTGGTGAAGGGGCGGCGAGAACAAAAGCCATGACCTGTTGTTGCTGGCCCACCCTCCGTCAGGTGGCAGCTGTGGCTGTCAGTGTTCCAGCAGCTTCTGAGTTGCCTGGCTGAGACCCACTGAGGCCCAGGGCCAGCGCTGACTGGAACTCCTGCTTGATTCTCAGAACATCCCTGTACACTGGTCCCACCTTCTGCTTGGCTGAGGGGGCTTGCAGGGTGTCTGCCTATTGTCCTCTCAGGGCTGCCCTAGGCTTCTGCTCATGAGTCCAGGCCCACAGAGGGGCCTCGGGTGAGTGCAAGGGGCACAGACAGCATCCCTCTGCAGCCTCCTGCAGGCACCCGGGTGGGTGGTGCCCCTGACCAGTTCTAGGATAAGGCAGGGGAGGTGTCGGTGTGGTGAAGATGCAAGAAAGGCAGTCGGAGGGGGTGCCCAGTGTGTCACATTGCTGAAGAGCAAAGGTTGAAATCGTTGAAGTGACTGGATCAGCAGTGGAAGAGAAAGCCTGAGAGCAAAAATCAAGCCTTAAATATCAGACCGTCTGACTGAGAATAAAAGGGTTTTGAGTGGACTGGTCTCTGGCAAAGCTAGAAAGAAATCAGCCCCCTGTGGAGCGGCTTTCAGGAATTAGCGGCAGGCAATTGGATATTGAGGAAACATTTGAATGGACCAGATTGTGTTTGGGTTCAGAGGCCAAGAGTGTCTTGAGGCCCTTCTGTGCTTTTTGAAGAGCTTCTGGGGAACCCTCCTGTGGAATTAGGGAAAAAATGGGACTAGACTGGATTTGTCCCTGACAGGGAGGTACTCGTAGTGGAGCCCGTTTCCCCGAAATCTTCACCAGTCGTCCTGTTAGGTTTTCTTTGTGGTGGAAGCAGCGCAGCGGGTGAAGGTGTGGCCAGCCCTTGTCACACCTGCGGTTTTAGCCGAGAGCCAGTCTCCCCAGACCTGACTAATCTGTGGACTGTTTGTCCAGGAGAAGGAGCAGCAGGCTAGGAGCACGTGGGAGGCCAAGGCCAGGTGGAGCGCAGACTTGGAGCTCTGCCTGGATCACAGCATCCCTCTGTCACTGTCCATCTGGGTGACCGTGAGCACACTCTTGGACTCTCTGGGTCTCTGAGCCCCATCCTAAACGGGGTGGACTAGTAGTACCTACGTCATAGCCTGTTGTGCTGGTCGGGCTGGGTCACATTTATAAAGGGCTGAGAACAGTGCCTGGCATCTGTCTGAATAAATAAAACACCGTGTCCCAAATGGACTCTCATGTCCCTCCCAGTTTTCGCTTTCTATGATTCTGCTTCATCTTATCCTCTACAAACCTCTAAGTTGGGAGGGTGATTATTACCCCATTTTGGAGACAGGGAAATCACAAGAAGACTGGAGATATTTTCCAGAACAGTGGCTGGTTACGGGATGGGTGAGGATGGAAACCAAGAACTCTTGAGTGTGTGACTGCAAGTTTTATGGCCCTCATTGTCTCCCCATTTTCCCTCAGTTTCTCAGTCTCTTCACTTCCCAGGCACAGGACAAGACAGATGATAAAATAGCTGCCTTGTAACTGAGAAGAAACCAGTGCTGAGAACAGGCAGGGCCCTGACGGAGGGAGGAAGGCAGTGCAGGCCAGGTCCTGCTCTGCCTGATGGGAATGCGGGAGGGCCCCAGGGTCTGGGCTCCAGGGCCCGTGTGCAGCCTGCTCCCGAGTGTTTAGGAAGTGTGACTGGAAGCGACCACCCCAGCCTCTCATGTTCTTTGGACAAAAGCCTAGTGAATTGGAAAGGCACATTTCCCACGGCGCCAAAGGTTGCCAAGGCCACAGGCTATCCTAGGTGCAGAGGAGGAGAAAGCTGTTGTGTGAAGGGGCCAGTCTAGCCTGTTGGCTTCTTGCTGAAAAGCAGCATGTCCTGGGTGGTGGTCCTGCTGCTCACCAAGTGACCAGGATGCGGGGGCTGCCATAGCCCATCAGGATCAAGGCAGCTGAGAGAAATTCAGCAAATACCCCAGCAAGGAACTCTCCCCGCTGCTACCTCCCCACCCCGGCTCTCGAGTCCTAGAGCAGTCCTTCTCAAACTTCAGTTGCGAAGAGTGACCCGGGCATCGTGTTCCAACACAGATTCTGACTCAGTGGGTCAGGGATGGGCGCAGATACCGCACTTCATCCCAGCTCCAGGCTCGTCGATGCTGCTGTTCATGGACCTCATCGGAGTAGTGAGGGTCCCGAGGAAGTATTGATGGGAAAGGCATGGCCTGGGTGCCTTTCCCATCAAGAGCCCTCGCTTCTGGAGCCCTGGTTTTGTCTCCCTTCTCACGCCCACAGGCTTCTCAGTACCAGCCAATGGGTACAAGACTGAGGGCGGCGAATGAGGTCCCCCTGGGGCGAAGTGGAGCACCTCTCGGGGCAGAGTGGAGCACCTCTCGGAGAGAGTGATGCCACAGTTTCCCTGTGAGAGGGATTATCCCCCAGGGTGGGCGGACTCCTGGAGAGAGGGGGGTAGGCAGGCCGTGCAACTGGCACATTTGTACCTCCTTCTTCCTTCCTCTGAGCCCTGCAGTCCTCTGTTCAGGCAGCTTTCTACTTAGCACTCTGATTTCTGTGTCCAATCGATTGGCCACTCTTCGTGCCATGTAAAAATGCATGACTGAGTTTTGACCTTGAAGCCAGCCAGCCATGCAGGCTTCTGTCTTTCACTGCCTGTTTGACTTTAGAAAAGGGAAGGAATAAAGCAAGGCTAAAATAATGCCATTAGTAATGCAACTTCTCTGCATTAAATCCTGCGGTTATTAATAACACGATAGCAGTACTCCTTCACTTGTGGATTATATTACGTTTACAAGGCATTGTCTTATTTGATACGCAAACTGCCATTATGATATGAAAGATTATCATCCCCAGGAAACTGAGGCTCAGATTGGTTTACGAGCTTGCCAGAGATCACAGGGCCGTGGGTGACAGAACCAGGTGCACATGCATATTCTTACTAGGCGGGATGCTGACAGTTCAGCAGACTTGCAGATACTGTGAGCCCTCATTTGTCCCATCCCAAACATGATCCCATACCGAAGACAACTCTGAAGGTGTTGCCAGCCTGTCAGTGGGTGTTAAAACTCTTCCTGAAATGACACTGGCTGCATTGTTCCTAAAGTGCATCCTCTAAAGCTTTAAAAAGTGTTAAAATAGCAAATAAAGTGAACACACACAGAGAGAAAAACAAAAATAAAACCGTAGGGAGATAAGCTAGAAAATGTTTTAAAATTATTCTCTCCCCCTTTCTCCCTTCCTCCTTCTCTCCCTCCTTCCCCCACCCCTTCTCTGAATACCCTCTGTGCTTAGTTTTCCTGGCTAGGTTAACATTCCACCTAGGAGCATGGGAAGCCATCCAGGCAGGAGTCAGTCCTGCAGTGCTTGTTGGACTGGTTCCTGGAATGTCCCCTCCAGGTCACCATACTAGTCTCCCGCCTTCAGGCAGGCATTCTCAGCCACCCCCCATGACGAGGTGGGGCAGACGTATGGCCAACCACAACTAAGTTTCCCCCAACCTTCTTTAGGCTCTCATTCCACTTGCTGCTTGGGGTTGCCATGGTGACAGTCTACTGCCTTCTCCCTCAAATAGAACCAAGAATCACACTTCTACTTACGTGCAGTGGAGAAGTGATAGCGGCGCTTCTGTCCATGGCCCTTTCCAGTAAATTCAGCCCCAGCGCAGTGGCCAGGAATGTGTGAGCAGGGCACCCAAACTCACTCTTCAAGCTACTTAAAAAACAAAGCAAACGAAACACCTGTGAATGCTTTGTAAGTTCCATTTGTAGTTAATGATTCTAGGAATGCCATGGCTAGGTTACTGTTTAGGGGGAAAAAAATGTCACCGGGAACAACCGGAGCCTCACCATGAAGCCGTGGTGTTCTGGAGCCCCACGGCTGTGTGCAGAGTTCAGGGCTGGGAGTGGCTGCGGGGAGGGATGAGGTAGGGGCGAGGAATCCAGGGCGTGCTACAACAGGGACCCTGCCCCCAAAAGATTTGCCATTTGGGTACAGGGGAGACAGTCCTGAACCCAAATGAGTTTCCTCTATTGTAGCTCGGCATTGGGGTTCAGCCGTGCAGTGGGAAGGGATTCTGGAGCATCTTCCACAGAGCAGGCTGCCACTTAAATCTTGACTCTCCGATGTGCTAGCTCAGGGACTCTGGGTTAGTTTCTTAATGTCTCACAGCCTTGACTTTTATATGCTTTCTCAGGACGGTGGTTCGGAGCATTGAACGATATGTGCTGGGAGCCTAGCACAGTGTCTTGCTCATAGCAGGTGCTCAGCGAACACGAGTTCCTTTTCTCTTCTTCTCACCTCTTCAAGGAGGATGGGGCAGTGGTGGACGAGAAGGAAAGAAGGTTCCAAGAGTAGGGGAGAACACAGTCCAGGCTTGGGGGTGGGCACTGCAGGCCTGCACAGGGAGCAGAGCTCAGTCCTGGAGGTGGCGGACGGGGACCCACACTGAATTCAGAGGCCCAACAGAAAACCATGTGACATGAAGGCCTGTGGAGGGGAGTGTGTGCTTAGAGGAGTTTATTGAGGGCCGTGGACGTGTAGAAGAGGAGCAGGAGATAGAGGATGAGAAATAGGGCAAGAAATGATGCTGATTATAAGGTGAAAAACTGGGACCGCCGCTCACAGGTGAATGTTGTCAGCTGGACATCTGGGAAGTTGCCATGAGCAGTGCCCTTCTGTTCGAACCTAAGGAAAGGTTTGGGTATCCTGCCTCAGTGTCCCAAGAGATGCTGGCCCCTGGCATTTGCAGCCCCAAATGGTTTTCTTTACCTGTTTCCTGACTGAAGTGGAGGGAAAATGCTTAGGAAGATATGGGGTATTTAAAACAAACAAAATTTCATCTTTTGCCTTTAAACACTTTCTCCAGCCCCACCACTAGGCATTCCTCCCCACCAGTTCTCAAAACAAAAACTACTGAGGAAATAGGCTGTGGAGGATGTAGTGCCTGCACTGTGCTAGACGGTGAGTGTTTTGCCTGTTCAGAAGTGCTGCATTATGCATGCGGAGCCTGGCAGTCTCTTGGGATAATGGGTCAACAAATCCCAAATGCAGCTTGAAGCAGCTGTGACTCTCCATTTCCAGAGAGGCCGGGCCATGCCCTTGGGTTGTACATAGTTCCGTTTCCCCTAAACCTCAGAGACAGATGAAATGTTGCTTTTAAACAGTATTCTTTGTAAGCCCTGCCGCAGGCAGAAGGATGGACTGTCAGTCTCTGTCAGTCCAATTCCCGAGCATAGGAATCTTTCAAGCCAAAGGGTAGCTATTCTGCTAATGTCACCTGGTTTTGAGGACTGGAGACAGTACGTGGTGACGGGAGGGGTTTTGACAAAGAAGCTAGAGAAAAGCAGAATTTTTAGTTTGCCTGGGAGGTGGGAGAATATTGCCCAGACCTTTTGGTAATTGAGTTTAAGGGGGTGCATGTGTTTCAGGGCATTCTCTCGCCCCTAGAGTAGCTTCTTATTCATGAGACATATTGGTCGTGGCAATAAGAAAAATACCAGTAATAAACGCAAGCATTTCCACAGTACTTTAATAACTTCAGTCGGTCTTTACAAAACTCTGAAAGAGAGGCAGGGATGGTATTATCCTGTGTCAAATGAGAGGAGGGATAAGTGTGCTGCCTGAGGCCATTCTGCTAGTCAGTGACAGATGGAGGCCCCATAATCCATGCCTCCCCAGCTTCAGGGCAGTGGCATTGCCCTCTGAGTGTGTGTCAGGTGTAAGGAAGGGAAGAGAGGAAAAAGAGGAAGGAAATCACATAAAGCCACCAGCTCCCATCACCATGGGCCTGCCCTGCCTTCGGTTGGTGGTAGAAGGGTACCTTGCCTAGGGACTGTTGCTTCTTGCTGAGTGGGGATGGATGGGGCCAGTTTTCTGCCATAGGCTGCAAGGCCCTTACTGGGGGCTGATGCTCTCAGCCCCAGCCTTTGTCAAGAGGAGAACGTGGCTGACAGCAATGATTCAGGAGGCGGGAAGGAGCCATCCTGGGGACAGGGAGAGACAGCTTTTGCAGGTGGCAAATACACTTTGGGAGAATACCTCACCAGAAACCAGCACTGGAGCAGCCAGGGCCCATTCTTGGCCCCTCGCTTCAACCAGGTGGAACTTGCAGACTTCTAAGACGGAATCGATTTCAAAGAAAAAGCTTTGAAGAGAAAAAAGTCTATGGAATGTAGGGTTTGGAAGTCACAAGACAGACTGACTTAGATCCGGTCTCTGAAAGGGGGCCACGTGGACATTTTGTAGTCTGCTGCCTGGAAGCCTCCTGGGGGCCACCAACGGATAGACGCCAGAGTGAACGTCTTGGTGATGTTCAAGTCGACACCTCACTGTGGCCCTGTGGGGACACAACAGCAACATGGTGACGTTGTTAAAATGTATGTGTGGAGCCACTTAATGAGGGAGCTAGGCAAGTACCCTCATCACACATGTCTTCTCTAACTCTCAGATGATGGAGAAGCAAGAGAGAACCTGTGAGCACGGCCTAAGGAAAAGACTCACTCCAAGCGGAGCACTGGGCTCTGGCTTCCTTGGATTAGCTGTTTCTCATTTGAGAGCTGCGTGAAGGCTTTGAGGCGCAGCCTGATCTTTCCCGCCCGAGCTTTCAGGCTGAAGGACTTACTTCAGTGTCAGAAGACCAGCTTCTCTGTCCACCTGTCCATCTACCCCATCACTTGGTTGGACAACTCTAATACTCTCCAGTGCTTCTGAGGTTATAACCTGCAGGTATTGTCCCTGCCGTCCAGGTGTTTCACGTGCGGTCAGGGAGAGTCGTGTTAGAGTGAGAGTGTGTACCTCTCATCCACGATAATTCCAGCACTTTCCTCATAAGGCCAGCCTGCCAAAACTTGAGTGTCGAGTCCTCAAATCCTAGAAAAACAAGGATTCCCCGCAACCTGCCTCTTTCTCTCTCTCTCTCTTTTTTAATGCAGAATTTCCCGAGATTTTATTTGTGACCTACAAACTTAATGGAGCTTAGTACTTTTCTCCCTGGGCAGAAACCATTAACGATGCCAAGGGCTGTTAGTGGATGCAGTTTTCTCCACATTTCATGTAGCAAAGTGTAATTCCTGTTCTGGTTCGTGAATTAATTTATTAGTGACTTAAATTACAAAGGTTCCTATGGCATCAGCCTAGGTGCTCGGAGAGCATTAGGGAGTTTCCTACATGATTTTGAGGGAGATAATAGATCTCTGTGTGAATTGGAAAAATAATGATACCGGCTCGGTTGAGGGTAAATGCCATAGTGCTTCAAATAGGAAACAAGATGGGGGGCTGGAGGGTCCAGGGACTGAACAGGGAACACAGGACGAAGCCACAAGTTCTCTTCGATATGTGAAGCTGGATATATCTTGGGGACATAGCGTCTAAAGGGCTGGTGGCTCTCAGGTCTGTGCTGTACATCTAGATTTGGGAGTTGTCAATATTTGGACAATCCTGATGCCATGGTGGTCGAGAGAGTGTGTGTAGAATGCCCAGCCAAGGACAGAGCCCGAGGCAGCCCCAGAGGCATTGGGACAGGCAGAGGAAGCACCTGCAGAGCAGATGGAGGAGACCTGACCTCGGGGTGGGGACTGGTTCCCAAACTGAAGAGCGTTTTAAGAACAAAGGGGTCTTTAGCAGTGTCAGGTGAGTGATCGAATGAGAACCGAGCAGCAGCATCCATCCGTTCCTGGAGTCCTTGGGCAGAGCAGTCTCAAGGGAAAGTTAAGGACAGAGGCCAGACTCCACTGAATTGACTAGAGAGAAAGGCCAGCGAAGGAGTGGAGAAGCGCAGGGAGACCCTACTTTCAGGACTGCAAGGGGAGGAGAGTGCATTGGTAAGAATTTCCAGTATCCCCCCCAAAAGGTGGGAGGAGTTATTTGCTGTTTACAGAGGAGACTGTGCACAGAGAAGTAAAATAATTTGCCTTTTTCACATTACCACCATAAACAAATCCCGCCTCTACCCCAACAAACGGTATTAGAAATGTTATCCCAAAGTATTACAAATAGAAATGGCAGAGTAAGTATTCAAATTCCAATATGCCTGGCTAGGTCCTTGCTATGCAAAAGTGTGGTCAAGGGACCAGTAACATGGGTATCACCTGGGACCTCATTAGAAATGAGATTCTCAGACCCAGGCCAGCTTAGAAGCTGTGTCTTAATAAGATCCAGGTGATGCACGTGCGCATTAAACTGAGAGGCACTGCTCTGTGCTTTCCTCTATTTTACGTTTTAGTAATCCAGATATCAGATAAAGAGGACCTGAATTATCAGACTGACAAAAAAGCAGAGCTATGGGTGAGAGAGGCATGCACCTTCTTTCTCTGAGAGGCAGGAGACATCTGCAGGTCCTCAGGTAACCTTGAAGAGCTCATCTTCATGAGGAAGGTCATCCACTGGCCCCCAAGCCAAGGCCACAGTGGCCTCCTTCACCACAGGATGATGGAGCACACAGAGTTCTGGGCAAGGTTTGCTACATTTTTAATTAATAGCCATCTTCTTCACATAATCATGCAGATGCGGAGGAAGAAAACACCCTTTCAATCGCTAGCATAATTAAGCTGCATAGATTAGTTTGATCTTTGCTTCCCCCCCAAAGCTCTCCAAGGGAAGATAACTCATGTGCGTGGAGGTTTGCTCCGACGTTTTCCTTCTAAAGGCTTCAATAACTGCCTACCTGTGATGTTTTTTAATTACCACAACCACATCTTTGAATACTTTTTTGAATGAGTGCACGCTTCAAGGTTCTGCTTGGTCCTTTCTCATCTGTACCCAAAACAGCCAAACCACATGCAGAATGCCAAGAATATCTAAACCCACGGTTCCTTTTTCTGGTGGGCTCACTCTCTTTTTCTCACCTTTTCTTTCTTAGGTCCTTGGAGGTTTGTAGTTCTGTATTTTCCAAAGTGACCCATTAGTTGGTTGTGAAATGAGTTTAGTATCAACCAACTTAAAAATATATGCACACACACAGTGAAATAGAAAATATCAAAGTGCATCACATGGAGTAGGGCAGCAGTTGTTTTGTTAAACTTCTTTTTTAGTTCTGTAAATAGGTGTGCATCCTGAGTTTCTGTGAAAAAAAGTTTACTATGGGTCACAGTCAAAAAGTATGAGAGCCGCTGACCTATTTCATTGGTACCGATTTCTAGAATCATTGAAATCAGTGTGTGTGTGTGTGTGTGTGTGTGTGTGTGTGTGTGTGTGTGTGTGTGTGTGTGTGTGTGTTTTAAATAGGTACCCTTTTCCAGGCCAATTTCTACCCATGGGTTCAGTCAGCTGTATATGAAAGCATTCCCAGAGATCCCAACCATCAGCTAAGTTTAAGACCTGCTGGTCTGGTTCAAACTCCTACCCTGAAGAGAATTCCCTTTTATATTATTTCTGGTTGATGAGAATCAAGCCTCTAGGTGCCAGTGTTCGCTCTGTATTAGCACCAGGTGTAGACGTGAAGAGCCCGTGCCTTTTGGGAGGTGTCTTCTTGTTAGAAACTTCTCCCAGGGACTGATCCAAATCCAGCTTGCTCATAGCTTTCACTCTTGCTGGCTTTGGTCAGTCCCCTGGAGCACTACAGAGTAAATCAATCCGTCACGTCCTCCACACTGATAGCCCTTCAGAGACTAAAGGGCAGATTTGGTTTTCTCCTAAAGCTTTCTTTTTCTCAAGTTAAGCAATTTCAGGGGCTATAACCATCCTTTATTGTTCATAGTGAACAGCCTTCTTCATCCTACCTTAGCATCTCTGAATGACTCTTCTGTTTAAAAGAGAACACAGTTCACTAAATACAGTGGAAACAATGCTGAGAGCAAGGGGCTTTCTTCTGCCAGTGCTAGTGGGCAAGCCACCTCACCTCTCTGGCCTTGGTTTCTTCATTTGTAAAGCGAGGCTGTTTGGCTGAATGACCTACTTTGCAAAGTTCTGGTTTTAGTATTAACTGGGAGGAGAAGGGTATGTGGCTCTCAACAGCAGATAGTATTTTCTTTCATGTTAAAGTCAGTGAGCCATAATCACATTAGGAATTTCTAAAGAGTCCATAGGGCCTTTCATGGATGGCAAATTAATCAAGTGTTGCTTTTATTGGCTGGGCATACACAGGAAGGAATGAATACCATGCATAGCTTTCCGGGAGCACCCAGCTCTTGGGATTACAATGCAGACCCAATAGAAAAGCCTTGTTTGGTCTTTCCTCCTTAAATTTCTATTTTTCCTTATTGTCAGCCACTGGGGGGGAAAATGTGTCCTTTTGCTATGATTTACATAGTACATTTTAGACTAAGGAGATTTTTGTTCTTTCCCTACACCTGAAGTTTTATGCAAAATAATTTAAAATAATGGAGGAGTAGGGTATGCTGTTCTTTCAGCCCAACAAGTCTCTCTCTTTTTTTTTAATGCCTACAGCACCTGGTCTTCCTAGGTGGTCTCCCATCCAAGTACTAACCAGGGTCGACCCTGCTTAGTTTCCGAGATCGGATGAAATCGGGCTCGTTCAGGGTGGCACGGCTGTAGACCCAATGAGTATTTTTTGTTTTGTTTTTTTTTAGGAATAAATAGATTTTTTAAAAAGTGTTTAGCCAGAACATCTGTTGTTAGCCTCCAAGCACATCTTTAGGCTCCATGGCATGAATTTTCAGGAAGAAAGGTTTTAAGTATTAATAAGATTGGGAATTGGCTGTTTTGTATGAGTGTTTGGGAATTCACTAAAGCTCCAATGAACCCTAAAGAACTCAGCCCTCGTCATTAGAGAGTTAGCTTTCCTGGGGGCCTCTCCAGGAGCAAGTACTTTCTACCTGAAGAGTGAACAAAGGACAAATGAAACGTGTCGGAGCCTCCTAGGGATGGATATAGACTTTCAAGTCTCCCCCAAGTTTTACCAAACCCACACAATCTTTTCTGCGTTTGCCAGTTAGCTCAGCAGAGGGCGGTGCTGGTGGGGCCGTGTCATGTCCTTGTTTTGGTGTCAGTTCTGTGTGCCCTTGGCCTCAGGGGGAAATAGCAAGAGATGTGAGAGTTTAGAAGGGTTTGTCCCCCATGGTGACTTCTGTAGCATCTACACCTTCTCAGAACAGAATTGTCATCAACCGGAAAACTTGGGACGATTTTCCCCATTTGTCTGAGGGAGCCTGCTACTCATTGTGAAAAGGTGGTGGAACTTGAGTAGTTCCGGATGGTTCTGGAGCTCACATGCAAGATGCCCATGCTGAGACGGAGCTCCGGACCCCCAGAGAAGGACCAGTCTGGTACCTGGTGAGTTTTGTGTGGTCTTCTCTGCCACTACTTATTTTTCCTTTGAAGTTATTTAGGATATAGTGTTCTTATGGCAGGAGAGAGCAATGGGTTTCTTCTCTTTGCACAGAGGAAGTTTTGTACTTGACAGAGATAGGTCTTCAGTAATGATTTTTTTATTTGGAGATTTTCACATCCTCTCCCATTGAATATTTCTTTAGCCAAATAGAGAGCCTTAGGTGCCCTGATGTCTATAGCTATAGTTTTAAAAGACCATGCTATCCAAAGCCAGTAAAACCCTGTTGTAGTGTTTGCTTACTACTGCAGGGAAACCCTCCTGTGCCCGCCATAGAAGGGGAGGAAGGCTTTTCTTTCCCTACTGTGAGTGGGGAGTTTGAAAGCTGGGCGTCAGCTTTGCTTCTTTATGTCTAGTCCCTAATAGTGCTTTACTCTAACTTTTTGCAAAATTGTACCTCATTTAAGTTTCATTAAGCTCTTGATCACTGTACTAATCAGTATTATCAACAGTGCACATTTGAGATTAAGTCTCTACTACTCAACTAATGTTTTGCAAGAACAGTGGAGGAAGATAGGACCAGTGTCACGATAAAGGCAGCTGTTGTCATTAAGGCCAGTGAGTGCCAACGTGCATCCTTAGATGACAATCATATGAGACGATGTAGCATTAAAGACCAGAAAAAGGTTTAGACAATTAATGCAATGGGAGGAGAGAAAAATCACCATTTAAATCATTTTTAGGTTTCTGTAGTTCCTTTAAAACCATATGATTTAAATTCAGCCCAAATCACTAAAGCTTTCCTGGTCGTGTATAATAAGCCAATCTGTCCACCAGCTGGAAACAAAAGGCACATATAGGAATTCTTTTCCATGGGCTAGATTTATTGCTGACTTGAGTCCTCTGTGGTGGGGCTGGTGAATGCTGGGTCTGAGGCATACAGGAACCTGCTAGGGGGCAGAGGTTGGCAAGTGGGCAATGGGGAGGGAGGGGCAAAGTGCATGACCTCAGACGGAGCCTGTCCCACGACCTTGCGTTTTGCAGAAGCCCAGAGGACAGACTGTGTTATACAGAACACTGCAGAGGTTGGAGGCCCCACAGCTCCGTTCAGAGGTTTTCTTGCTCTTTCATGTCAAACACCCCTTGTCTTCAAGGAGCTATCTTTCTAAGTAGACATGTGAGAGGGGCAGAATTGAAAAGGTGAGCAAGGCAAAATCTGTGGTGGAAAGGAACACACAGAGACATGCACACAAGAGGGAATAACTCAATACTGAATGTTATGTTTGGATGGTGGAATTTTGAATGAATTTTCTTCCACACCTGTTTAATTCCTCAGATTTTATCTAATTATCTTATGTAGTGTTTATGATGAAAATAATAGAAAAAGATAGCTATCCAAGAGATGTCAGAGGCAGATGAAAACGAATGCTGGAAGCAGAGGGCTGATATAGTCCGTGCTTAAGAAAGGGATTACAGTGGGTCAAAGTGTGGAGAAGGCTTCTGTGGGTTAGAAGCCTTTGGGCTGGAGTCAAAGTGTTGGGGATGGATGAAGGGTGAGGAGGGAGGGAAGCTTTCGTAAGCTACTTCGCGGTCCTAGATGCACTCACGCAGGAAGAACTGGCAGGATATGGCAGTGGTCAGGGTGTCACAGCTGCGACTGACAGCCACCCAGAAAGAGTGTCAGAACAGTTAGGCCAGGAGCCAGTTCATTTTGGCTTGATAGGAAGGTTTATGTAAATCAAGGTTGTCATACGGAAACAGCTGGTTTCACTTTAGTTTATTTAAAAACAAGAGAACATCAGGGATGGGGAGACAAGGAAGGCGTGGGGGGGGGGTGGAAAATAGAGGTTGACTTGGGCTCATGGGATGATGTAGTACAGACCGCCCGTCAAGGGAACGAAAGCAGACAGGCAGTTGTTAGCATCAGTTTAGCTTAGAAGACCAGGTGTGGGCAGGCTGAGCTGGATCCTCCAGCATTGGCTTGGCCCCAGAGGTCTTCTTCCTCTCCAAAGCATGTGATCCCCAAATTGTTTGGTGAAGGAGACCACAGGAAAGCCAGTGAATGTCAGGTGTTGGCCTTCTACCCTCCAGTCTCGCTTGATTTGCTGCCTTTCCACTGAAGCGTGTGTTTATGCCTCATTTTGGCCTGAGTTTGGGCACCCTCCTCCTCCAGGAAAGAGCCTGTGCCTCTCCTCCTTACTTCTCTTTCCCATGGTGAGCTGGCACCCATGGGGGATCAGTGCTATCTGGTTCATGCTTTGGAGAACATGGAGAAAACCTAGGGTGGGCAAGGCTACCAGGAGGCAAAGGCCATGAAAAAGCTGAGGGAAGCAGCCCGAGAGAACACAGATCGTTGTTAGGAATCCCCTTTCTTTTTTTTTTAAATCTAGGCCACCTGTGGCTGTAGAGTAGGAGCTGGAGAAAGGCAAAGTAAACAACCTAGGGACATGGGCCGTGGCATGCCCGAGGTCCGTTCTGACAAATGAAGGCCAAAGGAACTAAAAGTAAGGACCTCTCTCAAAGAGGTAAACAAACACGTGTGTGACATCCTCACTGTTCAGGCAAGTGCTAGCACCAGTGCCCGTTAAGTATGGAAAGGAGGTGGATGAGCTAAGCAAAGACACTGGGTGCAGTGGAAGGGACTGGGGACGCAAGAACTGGCTTCTCTCATCCTGGCCCTGCTAGTGGCCTAGTGACCTCGGGCTGGCCATCAGATCCTCTCAGGCTTTGTTTCTACATGAG
Source organism: Cynopterus sphinx (assembly GCA_030015415.1). Classification (NCBI taxonomy): domain Eukaryota; kingdom Metazoa; phylum Chordata; class Mammalia; order Chiroptera; family Pteropodidae; genus Cynopterus; species Cynopterus sphinx. The sequence continues at coordinate 32,795,460 of CM057383.1, read as the reverse complement.
TGCATGATGTGCCCAACTAGCACAAATCCTCTTCCATCATCCTAATCCTCCGTAGCCCAGGGCCAGTAGGGTGAGAACTGGCAGCCCCACTGACAGGTGAGGAACACAGCTGTACTCTTAGATGATCAGAGTCTAAACAACCTCACAGTCAAGTTTCTCTTTGGTAAGAGAAAAACCTTGTTTCTAAGTTTTTATGGGAGAAAGTGACATTAGCTTGAAGATAGAAATTTAGAAGGCGAAGGAGCATACACTAAGGCCTCAAAGCTTTAGGCTTTTTTTCTATTCAATAATTAACCAATTATGAGACTGTGCTATGTTGCAGCTGCTTTGGAAAACAGTGGCAGTTCCTCAGTTGATTAAATGTAGAATTACCACGCTATTCAGCAATTCAACCCCTAGGTATATTCCTAAGAGAAATGAAAATGTGGCCACACAGAAACTTGTACCTGAATGTTTGTACCTGAATTATTCATACCAGTCAAAAAGCAGAGGCAACCCAGATGTTCACCAGCTATTGAACAGATAAAGAAAATGTGAACTATCCACACAAAGAAATATTACTGAGCCATAAAAAGGAATGAAGCACTGATACATGCACAGCATGGGTGAATCTTGGAAATACTGCAGTGAGAAAATACAGAGAGACACAAAAGACCATGCATTGCACGACCTCAATGTCTCGAGAAGAGAAATCTGTAGTGATAGAAAATAACTTAGTGGTTGGCTAGGGTGGAGGCGGGGAATTGGAGGATTAAGGAGTGATAGCTAAAGGATAAGAGGTTTCTTTCTGAGATGGTACAAGCATTCTAAAATTGACTATGGCGATGTTTGCACGTGTCTGTGAATATACTAAAATCCATTGAATTGTGCACTTTGAATGAGAGAAATTGTGGTCGACGATTATAGGAAATAAAAATGAATAAGGTACAGTTGCATAAAAGGAGCTAACAAGGCCCTCTCAAAGGAAAGGCGGGGGAAATGATGTTGACCTAAGTTGAGCACTTACTCTGTGCGGGACACTGTTTGATAAGTGTCAGATGTAATAGCTTGTTCGTTCCTCACAACAAGTCAATGAGCTGTTTGCTGTTACTATCCCTATTTTCTAGATTGAAGAACTCAGCTGCAGGGCAGCTAGGTCACTTGCCCCAGGTGATGCAGTTAGTAAACAGCACAGCCAGGGTAAACTGACAGGGCAGTCCTGGTGGCGAGAGCCCTGGGCCTGTCTTCTCTGGTGCGAGCAGCTTCATCCACTTACCGTTGGTGACGGTCAAACGTTTTCACGTTCCACCTGTGCAGCTCTACACACAGGTGGAGTTCCAGCACGGCCCTGGGCCACAGCTTCTGTGAGACCTTCTGTGAGGGAGACCCGGTGTTGTCTTAGTTCTGATATCTCCTCCTGGAGCGACACCTCCTGGAGCCCACAAAGGACTCCACACTATTTACCGCCTTGGACTGGATTAATTTGGGTGTGTAATCCATGGAGGCAGTTAACTTATTTCTGAATTGTTTGGGATAGCTGGCCTTTTGATATTTGGCAGAGATAGAATTACAGGTAATATTTATCCGCATGTGCCCATGCAGAAGGAGAATGGACTAAGGTTCAGATGAGATGACAGGTGAGCAGGTACTCCGAGATCTCAAAGACAAACCTTTTCTGCATAGGAGTTTGCTTCCTGCTTGGGACTTTATTTTCCTGTGTACCTTCTACCGCGACGTGGTTGCTAATGAGGCGATGTTTCTCTGGGAGGTCAGGTTGAAAGGTGTGCGGTGGAGGTAGCATAAGTGTCTCTGTGTGGATATCAGTTTGAGGTTGTCGCTGACTCTGGGCAACTGCTGTAGCCTTGGATGATTGAAATCCGCAGAACTGGTTTGGACTCAGACCAATTAAGACTGTCGAGAAAGGAACTGTCCTCCAGGAGGACCCTGTGGATCAGTGTGAATTGCTTTCCTGGGCTTGCCATGGCCCAGCTTTCAGGCAAGAGGTGAGTAAACTGGGAAAAGGGGGAAAAGAAAGAATGCAGCCCCTCAGCGACCGTGCCTGCAGCTCCGCCACACGCCCCTGTGCTCACTATTTGACATTGCTTCATGTATTGCTGTCTCTGCATCCAGTCTGGCACTTTCCTAGGGCTGGTACCTTGCTCTATTATACTCTTGATATTCCAGCTCCACAGAAAGGCAAAACTTCCTCCAGACACCTGTGTTTTTTTTTCCATTTGTCCTTCATAACAACCCGGGGGGTGGACAGGGCAAGCCCTCTTTTATAAACGGAGCCTGGGAGGAACTTTTGCATGGTTCCAGAGCTGGTTAACAGTAGAGTTTACTCCAGCCAGGTAGTCTAGGTCCAACATTACCACGTGCTCCTCGATCCTACATTCTTGTTTCTGTTCCTCACAGCATCTGCAGAAGTTTGAGTTTCACAAAATCTGTCAAATAATGGTTTCACAAATTTCTGTTAGCTTTCTAATTGTGTTTACTGTGATTCAGTGGGAAATAGCTGGACTAGAGGCCCCCAGATTATCTGTACTCGCGGCTAGGAGACCTTCCTAAAGCCAAAGCCCTGTGGATCTCAAGGGGCGCACAGTCTGGAGAGGAAGACGGAGGCCAGAAGATAAGCGCAAAGCAGTACTCCAGGCCCCCTGGAGGGGGTCGACTCCTCCTTGGGATTGTAACCTGTGCCTCCCTTTGAATTTTTCCTTGAACTTCTGGACGACCTGCCACCCACTCCCTTCCCACTGGCTGGCTGCCTTCGTTCAATTCTTCCTCTTGGGCTGCTCGCACCCCACGTGGTTGGTCTCTGCCTGGCGGCTGGCTGCCCAGGGTGCCTCCAGCGTGGACCCATGCTTACCTCCAGGCAAGAGCTGCTCTTCAGCAGAGGCACAGGAGCTAAGCTGATCCTCCGGCTTGTGTTGCTAAGCAGCTGGCTTTGGGTTGCCTGGAGATTATCGCAGAGTTGAGACCACAGGGTGGAAACGTGCGTATCTCCTCTGGCGCTGGGATGTGCTTGAAGGCCTGAGAACCAACAAACGCTTTCTCTTGCTGCTCTGATTTTACAGTAAATCCCTGTAACTCGAGGGTACAGCCTTCACATATTAGTCATTGGCAGTAATAAGTGCACAAAGATCATGTTCTGATACCCCCAGGTTTACAGGGATTGGCAATTCTTTCTTCAGGATATAAGAGGGGAGAAAATAACACACACCTCCTGTAAAGCAGACAACGTAAAGAAACAGAAATTGAGCCTTTGTGCTGATAGTGGAGGGAAGGAAAATCGTGCTTTTGCACTTTCCTTGGACTGACTTTATTTGTGTGGGGGGAAATAATTAGAGGCCCAGACTTCACAAAGTAGAGGGCATTTCAGAAAGTTCCTGGGAAAACTATGGCACGAAAAGTCTTTTAGGAAATGCAGAAATTACAGATCCCTGGACCCCAGGGCTGATTCTGTGACACATTTACCTCTTCTTCAGGTCTGATAGCTTTGAGATCTGGAGATAGGCAGGCTGGATAATTTGGGAGGATCTAACCAGTCGTTCTGCCCACCAGTGTTTGTGCCCAGAACAGTATCCAGGTGGGCCAGCCGTGAGCCCAGGTCCTTGAGACTCACAGAGCGGGGTCTGGGGAAGAGGCACCGAGTGGGGTGTGACTCTGGTCTGTAAATTGTCATTTGGACACCAACGTTTGAGGTGAAGCAGACCCCAGGAACATTCTAGTTTGAATCAATTAGCTAAGTGTACTTTTCACCTTTTTCTGTTCTCAGCCCAGTATCAGATGCTGTGATAGATACAGAAGTGTAAGACACATGATTTCTGCCCCCAGATTAGTTGAGCAGACACATGTGGAGTACGATTAAACGCTGACTTTTGTAGCACAGCCTATCTCCAGATCTAAAAGCCTCTCCTCGTGGGCAAGTAATGGGCACTGACATTAACTCTTCATCCCCGGCCTGGCTGTTTAGTCTCCAAATGATTCATTTCTTGATCATTGTGACAAAGGGAAACAAAAATACTTTTGTTAGGGGATATTTGGTAAAACCAATACACCTACTACTAGAAGAAAGAAATTCTGATGCCAAACTTATGGCTTTCTATCCAAGACCAGTTGTTTTTTAATAGGAAGATGAAGGACTGAAAGCAGAGGAGACACTAGGAAACGGTGATTGTGGGGGTCAGCTGAATGGAAGCGTTCTTCGCCGTGTGGGTGTTCTGTGGAGGCAGGAGAACAGAGAGGCTGGGGTGCACACCCCAGCCCAGACTCAATCCAGGCTCTGGTCTTCCTGGACGTGGGACCTTGGCTGGTTATTTAACTCGTCAGGGAAAATGGTACCCAGCTCCCTGCCTCATCAGGTGGTTGTAATGCTTAAATGGTGAATGCACATGAAGCGTTTGGAAGAATACTTCACAAAAATACGTGCTCAGAAATGTTACTTAGAGATACTGTTGTTATATTACTGGGCTCCAACAATGTTGAGGAAACTAGCGTTTGGATCTGTACCAAAGAGTTCCACAGAAAGTGACTGATTGATGGGAGAAGCGAGGCTGAATGCAGAGCTTGGAACTTGGACTGAGGCCAGATATAGTGAGGACACAGGCCAGTTACTGAAGCCAGGCCTGGGCTGTACAGAAGCTAGCAGAGCTCTGGATGCCTCAGGGCTCATTAGCCAGTTGGGATATAGGCAGCTGAGTACAGGGGACAAGGGTCCGGCCTGGTGGCCCCTGGCAGCAAGGGCTGAGCAGTCAGAGTTCTCTGGTAGGCTCAGTGGGGGAGAACTGAGGAACCCTGAAGACTAGGGCAGATGATGCTGCGCAGGGTGTTTTAAAGGTATCCAACCCTGCTTCAAGGGTAAACTTGGTAAAGTCTTCAAGTAGAGAAATACCTGGAGCCTCCTATTGGGCAACCAGAGCTTGGAGACTGTTCTTTAAGGTGTCTGCTTTCTCGTTTTTGAGACCTATAACTTATACTGAAGGGCGAAGGTTTTCTCCTTTCTTACCGGCCCTGGACGCTAACAGATCGGCCTGATACTCATTTCACCTGACCTCTCTAAGCATCCTGCATTTTTACTATCATTTATTACCAGGAATTTGCTGTGTACCTAAGATACATCCAGCTCAGCAGTGAACTCAAGGGAGAATGCTGGGCATAAGCTCGGGGAGTACACAGGCTGGTCACGGATCACTTAGACCGAGGTTACTCTTCTCAAGAGCTAAGATCTATGAGACAATGCTTCTGTCAATCATTACGTGCTGGGAAAGCCTCAGCAGACTTCCAGCAACAAGTGACTGGGGCAAGGACTTCAAAGTTTCCCAGAAGCAGACATAATGATAGGGTAGACATTTCTGGCCCCGATACAGGGGTACCTTGGGGCTGGGGTTCAGTGGGGAATCAAGACTTACTTAAGCGGGTTGGAATCAGACTGGGAGGGTTGAGCAGGGTGGAATATTAGAAGCCTTAGTGCCATCCACCTTTGGTGGGGAATTTCTAGAAGAGCATTTTGCCAGTTTCTCCTACATGCCAGGAAACTGGGGACTTGAATCTCACAGGCTTGTGCAGTATAAATAACTCAGAAATGTTGAGAAATGACAAGTTTGGCAGGCATGAATTTTCTGTCTGCTGCTCAGCAGCTGATTGCGTTTGCTGGGGCTTGCAATGATATGCATGGAAACTTGGCTGGCTCATTTTGAATTCTCCTTTCTCCAGGGCCTTGGCCAAGGGTATGTGGGGCAGAGGGGTTATCCACTCCTTATTTCAGGCCAACCGTCATACCTAACCACTGTCTTCAAAGGAAAGCCTGACACAAATGAGTTTCTATTACATAGCAAGTCAGGAAAAAGCTAGGAGATGTGTGAGTACCTGCATCCTAAGGGTGCTTTGTGTGCTATGATGTTGTGGTGGTGGGAGGTGGAGTTAGTGGTCGTGGTGATGGTGATGATGATGGCGGTGGTTGTGGTAGCAGTTGCTGCGATGGTGTTGGCGACAGCAGTGGTGGTGGCAGTGGCAACGATGGTGATGATGGTGGTGATACGAGAGGTGGTAAAGGTAGTGATGCTAGCAATGGTGTTGGTGATGATGGTGCTAGTGGCAGTTATAATGATGATGGCTGGGAGGTGATGATGGTGGTGATTATTGAAGTAGTCATGGTGGTGATGATGGTGATGAAGACGAGGAAACCTTGTGCTTACATAGTACTGGCAGATTACAAGCTCGTCTATACAGGTCATCTCATTTGAGGCTAAAGCAAAACTGTGAAGTAGAGCAGGTGTTGTCATCTCCAGTTGGAAGACTGAGATACTTTTTAAAAAGATTTGAAGGCCAGCGTATTTTTTGTTTGTTTGTTTTAGTTACACCACTAGGTCTCTTGTCAAATGAGTAGCTTGGACACTCATGGCTAGAAGTGTTCAGACAGAGAGGGGCTTCTGTGGGTCCCAGAAAAGGTTTCTGAAAATAGAGTTTTTTGAGTTCTTTATATATTCTAGATACAAATATTTATTAAATGTATGATTTATAAATATTTTCTCCCAATCTTGTCTTTTCTATCAGAGCACAGAACTTTTTAATTTAGATGAAATCTATCCATTTTTTTTTCTCTTATGGATTATGGTTTGGTGTCCTAAGAACCCTTTGCCCACCCCAAGATATTGAAGATTTTCGATGATTTCTCCTACAAATTCTATAGTTTAGTTCTGAGATTTAGGTTTATAATTCATTTTGAATTAATTTGTAGGTATAATGTGAGGTGAGGGTCCAAGTCTATCTTTGTGTATGTGGATATTCAGTTGCTGCAGCAATAGTTGTTGAAAATATTACCCTATCCCCTTTGAAGGGTCTTGGCCCCTTTGTTGAATACTATGTAAACAAAAATATATATTCCTAATCTCTGAAGTCTGTTCCACTGGTCTAAATGCCTATCCCTGCATCAGTACCACAATGTCTTGATACTGTGGCTTGTACGAAGTTTTGAAATTGGATTGTATGAGGCTTCCAAATTCGTTCTCTTTTTCAAACGTGTTTTAGCTCTTCTAGGTCCTTTGTTTTTCACACAAATTTTAGAATCAGCTTATCATTCTACAAAAATGCCTCTGGGAATTTTGGTAAGGATTGATTTTAATTTGAAGATGAATTATTAAAAAGTGTTATCTTGTTAACATTGAATCTTTCAGTCCATGAACATGAAATTTCTCTTCGTTTATCTGCATCTCCTTTCATTTTTCTCTGTAGCGTTTTGTAGTTTTCAGTGGACACATTTTGTGTATTATTTGTTAACTGTTCTAAGCATTTTATTCTTTTTGATGCTGTCATGAACTGACTTTATTTCATTTTCAGATTTTTCTTTGCTAGTAAGTAGAAATACTGTTTCTACATATTTATAAATATATAGTATTTTAGTAATTATAAATTATAGTATTTTTATTTCTATACAATTTATTTCATTTTTTTATAAATTGACATTGTAGCCTGCAACCTTTGTTAAAATAGCTCATTCTAATGTTTCTGAGACTTTATGCATATAAGATTGTCATCTGTGAATAAAGGCAGTATTATTTTTGCAATCTAGAGGCCATTATTATATTTTTTTCTTTTTTTTTTCTCCTTTTTTGCATTGAAATTTCTAATACAATGTTGAAGACAAGGGGCAAAAGCAGCCCTCACATTAGGAGGAAAGCTTTCAGTCTTCTACCACTAAGAACGATGACAGATATGGGTGTTTCATAGGATCAGATTAAAGATTTTCCCTTCTGTCCTTAGTCTATTAAGTGATTTTTTTTAAATCATGAATGGAGGTTGCGTTTGTCAAATGCTTTATCAATTCTACTGAGATGATTCTATTGTTTTGTCATTATTGTGTATTATGTATATTGTTTTTTTAGATATTAAGCCAGCTTTATATTATTGAGATAAAACCCACTTGGTCATGGTGTATAGTTCTTTTTACAGCTGGATTTGGCTTGTTAGTAATTTTAAATTCAATTTATTTAAACTAAAAAAAAAATAAAAACAGTTCACCCATTTCTCCTACCTTCCATCCCCTTTGTCTTGCGACAATCTTTCTGTATCTATGAAATATTTTTTTACTTTTAAAATATTTTTTAGATTCCACATATATGAGAGATAACAGTTTGTCTTTCTCTATCTGACTTATTTCACTTAGCATAATGCCCTTGAGATCCATCCACATCATTGCAAATGTCAAGATTTCATTCTTTTTTATAGCTGAATAAATATTCCATTTTTTGTGTTTATACATGTATTTACACAACATACATACATACATACCACAATGTCTTTTTTTATTCACCTATCCATGAACACTTAGATTGTTTTTATATCTTGGCTATTGTAAATAATGCTTCAGTGAACATGGGGGCGGGCAGATAGTGCATACATTTGTTTTGAGCTAGCTAGCTTTTTCAGGTAAATATCCAGAAGTGGAATTGCAGGGTCATATGGTAATTCTTTTTTAATGTTTTGAGGAACCTCCATACTGTTTTCATAGTATCTGCACCAACTGACTTTTCCATAATAATGGTGTGCAAGAGTTCTTTTTTCTCCAACTCTTATTATTCTACCCTTTTTGATAATAGTCATTCTAACGGGTATGATATATCTCATTATGGTTTTGATATGCACTTCCCTAATGGTTAACAATGTAGACTGTCTTCTCATATACCTGTTGGCCTCTTGTATATCTTCTTTGGAGAAATGTCTAGTCAGATCTCCTGCTCATTTTTTAATTGGATTGTTTAGGGGGGGATGTTGTTTGTTTGCTATTGAATTATATAAGTTTTTTAAAATGTATTTTGGACTTTAGCCCCTTATTAGGTACTCAATTTGCAAACACTTTTTTCCCATTCAGTTGGTTGCCTTTTCATTTCATTGATGGTTTTCTTTACTGTGCAGTAGCTTTTTGGTTTGATGTAGCTCCACTTATCTATTGTTGCTTTTGGTGTCAGATTCAAAAAATTATTGCCAATATGTATGTTAAGGAGTTTACTGCCTATGTTTTCTTCTAGGAATTTTATGGGTTTAGGTCTTATGTTCAAGTTTTTAATACATTTTGAAGTTGATTTTTGTGTATACGATAGTGCTAAGGTTTCATTTTTTTGCATGTGGATGTCCAGTTTCCCTGACACGATTTATTGAAGAGACATTTCCCATACTTCTACTGTAAGTGGAAGGAAGGAAAGAAAGATTAGAACAGAAATACATGAAATAGAGACTAAAAGAAAAGTAGAAAATAGCAATGTAACTAAGAGCTGGCTCTTTGAAGAGATGAACAAAATTGACATACCTTTAGCTAGACTCACCAAAAAAAAGACACATAAAATCAGAAATGAAAGAGGATGTTACAGCTGATACCACATAAATACAAATGGTCGTTAAAGGCTACTATGAACAATTACATACCAATAAACTGGACAATCTAGAAGAAAAGGATAAATTCCTAGAAACATACAATCTACCAAGATTGAATCATAAAGAAGTAGAAAATCTGAACAGATGAATTACTAGTAAAGAGGTTGACTCCGCAGTCAAAAACTTCCCAACAAAGTCCAGAACCAGACAGCTTCACCAATGAATTTTACCAAACATTCAAAGAAGAATAAATACCAATCCTTCTCAAACTTCCAGAAAATATAAGAGGAAGGAACTCTTCTAAACACATTTTATGAGACCAGCATCACCCTGATACCAAAACCAAACAAGGATGCTGCAAGAAAAGAAAATTGGAGGCCAATATCTCCGAGGAACATAGATGCAAAAATCCTCAGCAAAATATTAACAAACTGAATTTAACAATACATTAAAAGGATCATACATGATCGAGTAGGATTTATTCCAGGATTGCTAAGCTGGTTCAATATTGGGAAATCGGTCAATGTGCTATATATCACACTAACACAACGAAGAAAAAAATTTTCTGGTCATTTAAATAGATGCAGAGAAAGCATTTGACAAAATTCAACATTCACTTATGGTACAAACTCTTAAAGCAAGTATAAAGATAATATACCTCAACATAGTAAATGCCATATACAACAAACCCACAGCTAACATACTCAATGGTGAAAAGTTAAAAGCTTTTCTTCTAGAATCAGGAACAAGACAGAATACCTATTTTTGTCACTTTTATTCAACATAGTATTGGAAGTCCTGGCCCAAGCAATTAGGCAAGAAAAAAAAAAAATAAAAGGCATCCAAATTGGAAAGGGAGAAGTAAAATGTCACTATTGCAGATGACATGATATTATATAGAAAGAACCCTAAAGGCTCCATCAAAAAAAAAAAAACTGTTAGAATAAACAGATTTAGTAAAGTTGCAGGATATGAAACCGATTTAAAAAAATCTGTTGTATTTCTATACACTAATAACATAGTATCAGAAAGAGAAAATAAATGAAAATAGAATTTGAGCTTAAAAGTTTGGGTTGAAAAGTAGGATGCAGGATAGTCAAAGGTGTTGAATGTGTATATGTGCATGTGTGAGTGTGTGTGTGGAGTGTGATGCTGTTAGTGAAAAAGGATATTTAAAAGTAAAGGTATAATTTGTGAACTAACGCATTTAGTTGGATTTCCCCGGGTTAAGAAGCTAGATAGGGAAGGACATTAATATTCGTTGACTCTCAACATGCTGAGCCCTGTGCTTTTTATATATACTTAAAAAAAATGTGTTCCTTTATATACATCATCTGATTTAATTTTCACAATCTACTTGTGAAACAGGTATTATTACAGAATTGAAAACAGATGCATGAACAAAATAAATACCTCCCTCAGTCACCCAGTAAAGCCACATGGATACAGCCCTGTGTGACCCAAAGGCCACAGTAGGTACGCAGCCTGGCCTATGTTACACAGGTCAGCTCAGTCTGAGGGGCATCGGAGAGAGGGTTTCATCTCTAGAACAGATCACATTTAACTCATAGAGGCTGCTACTCTCTCCAGCCGAGGAGTTGAATATTTGTCTCCCTATCAAATTGCTAAAACCATAATTGCTAACTGCTGATGGATGTTGAGGAAAAATACAGCTTTATTTTCCTCTAGAAAGACTTTTTCCACAGTGACTTCAGGTAGTCTTTGAAACATCCAAGGCTTCATTCAGACGTGTGCCTTCTGTGGTAACTGTTGCCTTGTTGCTTACCCGGGAAGAGGAAGAAGAGGATGGATGGGCTGAAGGGTCCCAGTGCATGTGGTCTTGCCTTCGGTGAGCCCAGGACCTGGGGAAGGGTGTCTTTCTTCGGGGCTCTCAGGTTGTACCCCAGCACTAAACTCCTTGATTTCTAGGGTTCCTGCTCAACTCCCTCCAAGCTTCTTTAGGCTCTGGTGCTAGAGGAACTTGTTTTATGCTGTGACCCCTGAGAGGAGGTGGCTTAGCCTGAGCGCCATCCACAGATTGTACCTGGGGAGTGTAATCAGTGATTATGATTCAGACTCAAAACAACAATGCTTTGTAGTTGAATATAATGTGATACTTTTCTGGACACATTCATCATTCCATGTGAGTCCCTCTGCGACCCTGTGTATAGACGTGATGATAGATATTTTTAGCACAAGGTTGCTGATCCTGAGAGACGTGAAGTGTCCTCCCTAGAACAACAGGAGCTGATGACAGATGGGGCTAGCATGAGGTTTCCTCATTCCCACTTCATGCTTCTTCCTGCCTCCCCATTGACAGTGCTGGTGAGCACTTTTTTTCCTAGAAAGGCCTGCAACTCGTGCATATGGTACATGTGAAAACAGCATTAGACAATCCTGTAGCCCTGAGAGCCCCTGGAGCATTTTCTCCCTGAGGCCGGCCACCTCTGTGCCTCTCTCAGTGGCATTCTGGAGGCCTCTCTCTGGGTGCCTCACCCCACCTGTCTGGTGCCCCTCGTCTTCACGTGCTCACTGTAGGTGGAGCAGCCCTTTCTTAATGCATTGCAGTTCAATTCGGAATTATGCGTTCTTCTTGCTTTGCTTTCCCCTTTTAGAAGGGATGAATTTAGCTCTGGCATGCCAAATACAAACCCTCACTTCATCTCGAGAGCTCTCTTTTCATCCACCCCTCCTCAGGCAGGCTATTTACAGACTTGTCATCCCATCATGTGGGTCAGTCCACCAGTGAAATGAAAGGAAGGAGAGGCCCCAAGCCAACAAATTTGGGCAGATGAGCCTTATATAACACATGCTAAAAATATGCAGCTAATTGAAATGGAAAAGCGAAAAGTGAATTGTGCTTAAACCTTAGTCTGAGACATGAGAGTGATAAGGAAGTGATTTCTCCCAGCAGAAGACGCCCATATATAAATAATTTTACTCTTGTGCGTACTCTCCATTTTGTGGCTTTTAAACCATGTTCAGTTCCCAGTCATCCTCCCATGGGACTGAACTCGGGCAGCAGAAACTGAGGCTTAGGGAGCATCAAAGAGAAGGTGCAGAGCTGTTGCCCCTTAGGGTAGAAGGAGGCAATGTCTAGAGGTGTGGCCAGATGTTAAGATGGTAAAGGAAGCTCCCACTTCTGCCTCCCTCCAAATGCAAACACTTAGAAGACTTGAATTATCGAAAGGTTCTTTTTGCTCTGGAAATTATTTAACTTAGGGATTTTTCTACAAACTGAAGGGAATACTGTCTTCTTCTGTCTCCATCCCCGTCTGCCATCCTTAACTCCCAGGACCTCACTCCATCAATTGTGCTGTCTCCTTTTGCATCTTTCTTCACTTTTTCTCCTGGCTTCTTCCTCTCTGCTTACAGCATGCTCAGTCTTCCCTTATCGTGTCACATTGTATGTGACTAGTATTGAAGGTCAGCGTTTCCCATATAGCACACGAGGACCCTGCGGGCAGGGCCTTGGTCTAATGCCATGCCCAGCATAATGTCTGGGCCAAGGTGAGCACCGAATACTTGCTTATTGAATAAACGAGTCATTCAGTGAATCCATGAACAGAAAGCTGAAAAGGGTATGTTAGGGTTTCTGACAAATAGAGTATGAGAGTTGAAGCTTGCTCTTACTGTTCGGGTCTGATGCTGGTCTTTTTTGGCGTCAGATGACATTTCATCCTGCTCTTCAGTCACCTGGTTACTGTTGGTGTGACACCCCACCGTGAGGACATGAGGACTCTAAAGATAGCTGAGCGAGATGTCATGGAGTTAATTAGAAAGAGGAGAAGGCTAGTTTCAGTGTTTGGAACGCACATGGGTTGATAAGAGATTTGGAGATGACCTAGTACTACAGATGAGTTTCAGAATGAGGAAATGAAGGCTTAACAGTGCTCAAAAAATCTAATCCACACGACGTGCTTAGTTAGTGGCAGATCCAGGACAGTGCCTGCTGGCTCACGTTAGATGCTCAATGAATCTTACAAATGTAGAGCGTGTCTTCAAAACCCACATTCGGAGCTCTTCCCAGACGCCACCCTGGCCCTTGCTAGGGAGAAAGGGACCATCCATTGATTCACGGCTCGGAACAGCCCTCCCACACGCAGGTGGCTGCAGGGAAGGCCCTGGCTGCCCACCTCCCAATTTGCATAGCTGTATTTGGACTGTGGAGAGCACAGCGGTTGCAGTTACTCCATAATGAACTCCACTGCCTCGTAGTTGAGGAGATATTGCCCTCACTCACATGATTTATTCCTCCTAGAATCCACTTGATGCATCTGTTGTTTGTTTGTCCTTGTCGGACTCAAAAATCTGTGGCTGTCTGGAGCTGCACTGCACGGACAGCGCCACGGAAGGCAGCTCCACAGCCCGCCACTGCTGGGGGTTTCGGGGCAGCTCTGCTTTGCTCTTCCTGTGGCTTGGGTTCGGGTCTTCCTTAGAGTCGATGTCAGTCCAGGATCCTCCCAGTAAATTCCCGCCGTGGGCTGCTGTTTTAAAGTCTGTGTTACAATCGAGAGAACCTGAACTGAACTAAAATAGGGAGGAAGCAGAGCATCCAGCTCCTCACTTTACAGATAAGAGAATCAAAGCTGAAAGAGGGGAAATCTGTGGCCCACCATCTCACAGGCAGGGGGTGGCAGAATTGGACTGGATCTCAGTCTCTGGGCTCCCCATCCAACACGTACGTACACTGCCGACCTCTGAGGATTACAGCAGGGCTGGAACTCCCCAGCACCTGTCTCCTCCAGCATTGGGAGCCTCGCATGGGTGTTGGGTTAGGGAAAGGAAAGGGACTTGATGGGAGAGAGACCAGGGCAAGAGTCTTGTAACAGTTAAGTGTGACATTGAGTACATATTTGTACCTAGAAATTTGTGATGCTTTTTATAACCTACCCCTGCCCACTAGGGTATCAAGTTATCCATGAGTTATGAAACTTAATCAAGACTTGGGTTATGAAATTAATAAAGCCTCTGGCTCATGAAAAAAAACAACTTGTGGCTGCAAAGGAGATTCCTAGTGACAGATCAGAAAGGCGTGATGGGCAGTTCCCCGGGAGCTGGCTTCAGGAAGATGTGAGGACATGGAGCATGGAGAAGCATCCAGATTCCACGTCTTGTCTTTTCTTTAGGGTCAGACGTGGGTACAGGTTTTAGGAAAAGACAACTATTATACTTTGCTATGTGCTGCTGACCACATAATTGTGTTTCTGATCCCCCATTTCCTCAGCTGTATCTCATAATTTATTTCATCCTGACACCAGCCCTATGAAGTCACTAATATCCTCACTTAGAGATTGCAGAGCGGAGGCCAGGGATTTTATATAAGTTGCCTAAGATCTGTCACGCTGCAAAGCCCGAGCTCTTTGTTGATTATGAAGTTGCCCCTAGATAGACATTCTAATATTTCTAAGTCCTTGCTTTTGAGGAAAACACGTTTATTATTGATGTCATATAATTCTAATATTATGAGATATTTTTATTCAACAAGTATTTATGATGTGCCTGGCCCTGTGCTAGGTTCTGATTGACACCAGAGAAGTATCACCAGAGTCCCTGCTTTCAGAGAGACCTCCTGTTAAGGGAAACACTGACCAGACATTTGAATAACAAACAAGGCACCGTGTGATTAGAGGCCAAGATGTATGACATAGATGGTAGACGCTCTCACAACACCTTCTGGCGCTATCAACTCCTTGACCTAAATTTTCCACACGCCTCAATGCCTCCCTGATGGTGGATATTCTCTCATTGAAGCTGCCTCATTTCATCCCACCAGTGTTCCATTATGGCTTAAGTCCCCACACGCTTGTGTCTTAAATATTCCATAATTGAATACTTCATTATCTATAGTGCTGCCTATGACTGGCTTTGTTCTGTTACGTCAACTTTTTTTTATTATTATTATTAAAGTGACATAGACACACAGAATAATGCATAGTTCACAAGGAGGCAAAGTGAGTAGATCATGTGATCAACATTCAGATGAAGAAATAGAACGTGACCATCCCGCTCCTCCTGCCATCTTCATCTCTTAAGAGCATCGAATAATTTGCTTGGCTTTGAACTTTCAGTGGATTTATATGGTGCGTACTCTTCTGTATCTGGTTACTTCCATTCAACATTGTGCATGTGAGATTTGCCCATGTTCTTGTGTGCAGATTGTTCATTGTTGTAGGATGGTTCACTGTGGGACGACGTCTCCATTCTCTCGATGGACATATTTGTGTCCATTAGGGTTAGCATTAATAATGCCGCTGTGGACATTCTAGTCAGCATCCTTTGGTGGACAAATGAACACAGTGGTGTTGCATGCATACCTGGGAATAGGATTCCTGAGTCAGAAGGTCACAGCCGTTCAGCGTTAGGAGACGCTGTCCATGTTCCCACACGGCTGTACTGACCTCGACCTTCCCCACCACCCCCGGCAGTGTGCCAGAGTTCCCGTAGTTTCACAGCCCTCCCAAGGCTTGATCCGTTCATCTCATTTCCACTTACAGCTATTCCGGTGCATGTGTTTGTCAGCGTAATTTTTTTCTTATTGTGGTAAAATATATACAACATTAAAATTTACTTCTTTGGCTGTTTTTAAGTGTACAGTTTAGTGGTATTAAGTACCTTCACATTAATGTGCATTCATCACCTCTACCTCCAGATTTTCCAAACTTTAGCTCTGTACCCGTTAAACACAAACTCTTCCTTTTCCCCTCCCTTCACCCCTGGCAACTACCGTTCTTCTTTCTGTCTCTGTGAATTTGACTACTCCAAATACCTCGTATAACTAGACTGGCACAGTATTTGTCCTTTTGTGACTGGCTTATTTCACTTAGCATAATGTATCCAAGGCTCATCCGTGTTGTAGCATGTGTCAGAAGGTCCTTCCTTTTTAAGTCTGAATAATATATTATATATATATATTATATATATATATATATAATGTATACTACTTTCTGTTTATACATCCTTCGATTTTATTCTGATTTTAATTTGCACTTGATGACTTTGCATTTCTCATAAGCATCTTTTGTATGACTATTGGCTGTTTGGATGTCCTCTTTTAGAAGTGCCTGCTCAAGTCTTTTGCCCATTTTTCAGTAGGATTGTCTGCTTTTTTAAAATCTATTTGTAGGACATCTTTATATATTCAGTTATGAGCCCTGGTTGAATTCAAGAGTTGCAAGAACCTTCTAATCTGTGGCTTGCCTTTTCACTCCTTAACAATATATTTTGATGAATAGACAGACGTTCTTAATAAATGTAGTCAAATTTATCCATTTTTTTTTGTTTATAGTTAGTACTTTTTGTGTTCCATTTAAAGGAAGTACTGTCCACCCTACAATCATGAAGGTGTTCGCCTATCTTTTCTAAAAGCTTTACTCTTTTACCTTTCACTTAATGTGATTGCCTTTTAAACTGGGGATAATTTTGAAATCCTAGATAAACTGGATTGCTTGCAGCACAGACCTAGGATTTGGGCAGCACCTGAAACCATGTTAACTTGGGCCAATGGTGACTGGTGGAAGTACAGTGAGTGTAGGTGCCCCTTCCTCAGGCCTCATATTTGTTTTTTCTGAAGAGTTGCATGTACTTTATATCTAATAAATTTGGCCATGTTATAAATGCAGAGTCTGTGACTTTTCAGACATTTCCACTAAAGTTGAGGAGACGTTCTCTTAACCTGTCTCCACTTTACTGACTTTCTAAATTAGCTCTGCCTCCTAGTCCCTCTGACACCCAAGGGTATGTGCTCAGTTATAGCGTAGCAGCCTGCTCTCCAGTGCACTGTGCTGTCCTCAGCGTTTTAGTTGTGTATTTATCAAAGGCCACTTGTGTGTGTTGTTCTTATTTGTGATTATGTAATTTGATTCAGTGTCATTTAAACTAATGAAGTATGAGCGTAAAAAAAAGTTCCTTTGAAAACAAAGTTGAATGTGTTGGAAAGAGTCAGTGAAGATGAGTTGCTAATAAAATTACTGTCAAATTATGTGTGTGAGAGAAAACAGTAAAATCCTGCAGGGTGGTAGGGATATAATAAGCTCTCAAAAGACTTTAAATTTGGATTGTTTCATAAATATCTCTAAGATTTGTTCCACTATAGAGAAATCTAAATTGGAAATAATAGATAATCTATTGTCTGTGAGAGAGAGTGCATAAAGAAAAGTCCTTAGTCTTATATTATTGGCCAAGAGGTGTATATAGATATATTTTTTTCAGATAAACGTTTTAAGTTGGAATGTAGGCTGTCAGTTAAAATATTTAAGGTATATACATCCTATTTTTTCATGATTTGCTTTAATTGACTTTTTATTAAGCAAGCACTGTTCATTCATCACAGGTAAGAGGGCAGAGGAGAATGAACACTCTCCAACCCCCAGCTGACCTCAGCTCTTTGAAGTACTATTTTGTCTTAAAACATAATAATATTAATACTTCAAAATTCACATTCTAGTTCATGTTTTAAAAAATAAAAATGTGGTTTAAAAAATCTCCGCTTACTGAATTCTTCTGTGATAGTTTGGTGATTTAAATCACCTCCTAATTTATCTGCGGGACCAGTGCTTTTGGGATCCATCCTCCTCTTTAAGGCATGCCAGCCTGTGCCCTGGAGCTGGAGGCCAGGCTTGCGTGTGCCTTGCTGTGCCTGGTGGTGCTGTGTGTTTGGGCTGCTGGTCTGTCCCCTGGGTGTGGACGTGTGTGTGTGTAGTGGTTGGTGAAGGTACAGCCTGTGGGTGTGGGAGACCGTCTGTTCCAGAAGCTTAGCACTGCCCTATTTGGGAGCCAGCCTGCTGCCCTGCATCTCAAGCCGGACTCCACCAGAGCTGGCAGGCACTGAGGGCGAGCATGCCTTTCATGCCAAGGACACTGCGGTGACACACAGAAGAACAAGCTGTTACCCCCACCCCCAGCCTACTGTCCTTCAAGGTCCTCCTTTGGGGGTGTTCATTTGCTCCTCTAGTGGCAAGTTAGGAAGTTTTTTTTTTTTTTCTTTTTAATTGCATTTATTAATTCAATTCGCCTCCATCCTTTGAGCTCCCTCCCCTGGTGTGATAACAGTAACCTGTGCTCCAGGCCACGGTGCTGGGAAAGTGCTTAGAAAGTGAGGGGAAAACCTTTTAGGCTGGCATGCACATAGTTTTGAAACACCCAAGGCCAATCAGCCTGAGTCACTGTCTTGGTGGCAGTGGGCCAAGCAAGCAATCATGCAGTAGCACCTCTCTGCTCACGGTCATCGTCCTCCAACGCCTTTTCTCACTTTACTCAGAGGAAGCCAGTGGGAAGCCCGGATCCGAGGCATTGACTCGAGCACCCCCGTGTGGCCCTAGGGGACGTGTTTAGAAAATGCAGCCAAGTTTTCCTCACCCCAAGGCAGGAGAACGCAGTGGGCAGCCTGCAAGCCCCTGCTCACACCCTTAAGAGCAGACATTTTGCATGATCTTTGTTCGTTTGTTGCTATTATTTCTTTTTAAATTTTTTTATTTGTACTTCTATTTCTTAACCGTTAAGCATCCTAAGGCCTTGTTCAACTTCAGTTGTCAGGCATAGTTTTGGGGTCCCATGTCAGTGTAGGGTATGCTCCCTCCCAGTTCTTCCAACCCACAGCCTCACAAGTGCGTGTTTTTAATTAAAAGTGGCAGAGACAAAAGCTATTGCTCTGCCTATCCCCTTCACACGTTCAGGCTGTAATCAGCAGGCATCTGCCAACACCTGCTAGGAAGTGCGCACTGAGTCTCCACCATCAAGACCGGGGCCTGGTACGGACATGAGACTTACAGCACCTGTATTCTGAACTCCACAGATGCGCGGACCTCTATTATGGGTGTTTCCCGCACTGATCCTGAGAGGAGATGGGCTCCATAGGAAATGAGCAGGGTGATCCCTTTGGGAAGAACAGATTCAACTTCTATTCATATTTGTTTATCTCTACTTAAAACATTTTCCTTTGTGTGTAGTTATATGATTATGTTTAAATAAGAATACCTGCTTAGAGGGGGCAGGGTGTGTAACAGATGCCATTGGTGTGTTTGCCAAAGCTGTATCCCTCGGCCCAACCCCAAGATCACAAACTGAACACCCCTGTTGACCACCTGTGTCTCTGCCTGAAGATGACTTAGGCTATGGTGTTGTGGGGTGGGGGCTGAACCTGATGAGCCTTACATTTTAGGTGGTTTGGTTTTAGGAAAACTCCTCTTAGGTACACATCATCATTCTAAGGACAGCTGCCATTATTGAGCGCCTAATATGTGTCTTATACTTTAGAACAATTACGTTCTAAAGGCAGATGTTATCCCTTATTTTAGACATGAGGAAGCTAACTCTGGAAGGCAGATACTCATATCCCTTATTTCAGAGAGGAGGATCGGAGGCTCGGCAACTGGCTGTGGGAGCTGAAGGTAGAACACAGGCCTTGATGCACCCAGGTCCTTGCGCCCCACCCCACCCCACCCCACTGGCTTCTCTATAGTGGGAGCAAGCTCTACTTTACTCTCCATTAACATTGCACAAGGGCCCTAACCAACAAATCTCAGCGATTTCTCTCCCTTCCACCTCTTCCCTCTCTCCCCTCCCCACCCCCATTGTTCTTGCAATCTGGGGAGCCAGTGTAGCTCCAGAATCAACGCACTCTAACTTCCCATTTTAAACTTCTGCTCAGGAGAAACAGGAGCTCTCTCACCTCGGGGGCCGACTGAGGGGGGTGGTTTTTAGCCCTTGGAGAGGCTGTGCAAATGTAGAAGCCGGTGTAGACCGCTTCTGTCTAGCAATTCAGTGCACCTTATGGGCTTTTGAGAATGAGACTGCATGGTTTATCCTGCAAGAAAGGACACAACTGAGAGTGAAAAGTGGCACTGTTCAGAATTACTTTGGGAAAACAGGCAAAATCGAGGACTCCCTTGGGCAAATCAGAACCTGCATTGTCCCTACCTAATCTGTAAATGTTCCTGAACTTACCTTGCTTGCATAATTGACTTTGGGGCCCTTTCAACATTTATTACTCACTCTCCCCCTCCCCTCCCCGCCCAGTCTTTGTGGCAGCTGTTTATTCAGTGAGCAAACTTTTCCTGGCCTCCAATTTGCATTCTTTTCTAACTTAAGGACTCCTCCTCTTTTGCCTAAATGTTATCTTTTCTGGACTAATTGACCATAAACTCATTGTATCCTATCTTATTCAGCAACTTTCAGAACAAAAGGAGCACACGGACAGATTTACTTAAACTGAGAAACCTTATATTACAGAATCGTGCCCATTTTTTTCTCGCGTTTACATGTCTCAAAAACATTAGTTCTGTGTGTGATGTACTAGATTGTACACCCCCGAGGGCAGAGGCCAGTCTTCTCGCCCAGTCAGGCGTGGTGGGCACCTCATCCTGTAACTTACTCTGGCGCTTAGCTCCCTGCCCTCCTGGAGTCCTGTGGCTGAGTCAGCACTCCAGAATCCAGTGCAGTCGGCTAATTCCCCACTGGCTTCAACCTCAACCAACCCCACTGCTGCTGTCCCAGTGAAATCCAGCCCAGAGCATCCTGCCAGGGTGGAGGAGGTGCTGGACTGTCACTCTGAACTGTTTCTTCTGGATAATGTAAAAACAAACAAACAAACAAAAAACCTATACATTAAATTCTTCTGAGCCTCATTCATAAGGTCACTATAAGGGTGTGTTTGGAGAAAGGGAAATTTGATGCAAGTGTGAAATGTTATTAATTAAACATCTCAAGAGTTTATCTTGGTAGCACCCCAGCAGTGACAGACAAGAGACAGTCCTGTATAAAACCGGCACCACCACCTTCCTCGGGGTTCACCATTTCATTACCTACTGAGCCTTACTCCTGTCCAGTGGTCAGGCCTTGGAGCAGACCTTTCGCTGTCTTCTCATCATTTTGTACTACATTCTGCTGTAGAGTAAAGTCTGGGCACTCTCACTAGATTACTAAAGCTTCCACGAAGACATTCTGAATTCCATGTCATTAAGAGAAAATGCAGTGAATTAAAAAAGTTTTAAATGATTCCAGCAGCAGTTGGCTAATGCGCTTTTAAGGCACACTTGTAAATTGTTGAGGGAATCTGCTGTCATTTCTGGGGTGTGGTGTATTGCAGCCCCTCTCCATGTTGGGCCGGCCGTGAACTGCCAACAAGTACACTCAGAATCAAATGAACAGCCACCCCAACCCCTACCCCCACATAACCTCAGAGAGTCTCCTTGCTTGGTTGGCTTCACGTTTTAGAACGCATCTCTGCATCTTTTATACCTCATTTACTGGCTTCTAAAAATTGGCATCAGCAGTGCAAATTAAAGGTTATCCTCATGAGCAAGTGAACACACACCGCATTTCCAGTTCATCGCCTGGTATTTGCTTTGAGTGACCCAAAGCAAGGCCTCAGCAGGATGTGTGTGTGTGTAGGAGTGGGGTGAAGATCCAGATTAGGGCCATTGTGTGTTAGAAGAGGGGCCTTGACAGTGAGATTTGCAGTCAGCACAGGCGGGGCAAGATGAGCTACTGGGATACGAGAAAGAAGCAGTAGACCTTCCGTTTGTGTTTATCTTCTTGCCAAAGAAACAAGTGATTTCACTTTAATGTTTAATATATGGATGGCCACTAGTATACGTTTACAACATAAGCAAATCTATATCAAAAATTTTTTACTGGAATTTTCTGTCAAAAATGTTTGGAGACTTCTGGCTTAGTTGATGATCCACACAGGTCCAAGGAATGGAAGAAACACAGCATTTCAATCAGAACATGAGCAAAGGCTTGTGTCCAGTGGCATGTACATACACTGTATACACACAGCATGCATTTGCACACTCACGCTTGCACTGACACACACATCACACATACTACACCCACATATCCCATGCACATTACACATACACACCCACCTTCACTCCCACGCACACTTAACACAAACTCCCCCACTCTCAGACTCCCATACACACACACACACACTACACACTCTTAAACATATACAGGCACCTTTTGCTTAATAACCTACAATGACTGAAAACTTAGCAGGCACTAGTTCCCAGCTGACAAAATGACTCGTGCGGTAACCCAACGCAGGGACACATGCTCCCAGGAACAGAAGGGGAAGTAGCAGCATAGTCGGTCCCTTGGAGAAGCACTCGTGGCTGCTTGTTGACTGCCTTCACCCATTCTGATGGATGGGATCAGACCTGAGCCTCGGGAAGTCAGCGTACAGTCCTTATGCGGACACTGGAAAGCAGTGACCAGGGCATTTTCTGCACGTTTAACAAGTTTTGGGTAGACACCATCGGTATGGCCATCTATGGATTAGGTGACCTCATGGTCTCTAGCCTTAAGACACCTAGGATTCGGATTTGGAGACAGTGCAGACCTGTGTCAAACTCAGCACTGACTGTTATTTATAACCTGCCAGACTGTGCAGCTCAGAGGAAGGAGGGCCAGGAGGGAGTAGGTGAGTGGGAGATCTTGGACGAAGAAGCAGGACTTCCAGTGGGCCTCGAAGGATGGATAGTTGAATTAAAAAGGGAGAGGGGAGGAAGATTCAGCCAGCACAGTTCCATCTGTTGAGGGACTGAGAACCCACCGAGCTCAAGTCACTCACTCTTAAGTGAGTAGCAGCCTGCTCATTAGCCCATTCAAGCATACACTGGAGGAGCTGAGAGGGACTCTCATGATGGAAAGTTATTGACCTAGATAACCTTCAAGGTCCACTTGAGCCTGGGATTTTACGAAGCCATGACAGCTTTCCCAGGCTGGCTCTAGCTAGGATGTGATAAATCCACTGATTACGGGGAGGTTGTTCACTGGAATAAAAGACACTTGTTTAGTGGGAAGTTTAGCATTTTTACACTGATTAAAACAGGAGACCCAGGCAAGAGGCTGTGGTTAGCTGGAAGTTCTGTCTCAGAGGGCTCCATCTTTCCGAAAAGCTATCCAGGCAAACTCTTGGACACCAGACCTCATCGTTATTTTTAGTTACTTCTTCTTAAGGCATGGCGCCCCTGGAATGATCCATGATGTGTGGGAACCAGACATTAAAAACTAATTTTTTAATTTTTTTACTTCTCATTTTCATCTGAGGCAGAGCCAATAAGACATGGATTCTATTTCCACCTGTTCAATGTTGACAGACTGAATCATTGTGCTAGTTAAGTTCCAAAGACACCAGTTACAGAAGCATTTCTGGCCAAAGACAGTGCTTCTCTGGGTGCCCCCTGAGATGCCTGGAAAGAATGTACATGTGGAATAGGATAACACCATTTGGTTGATGTCTTCCAAACTGTCCAGGTGAAGACAAAAACCAATATCGACAACACTTCCTTCCTAGAATCCTTTAAAAAGGTGACATAAATGAGCAAGTCTCTTGTATACTTCAAGTAAGTGTCATGTCCGAAGGAACATGCAGCCATGGTGATATGCACAGTCCCTGCAGCTCTTCGGAGGGGAACAGCAGGACCTGGCCCAGGGTGTGCACTTGATGAATTATGTTGGCTTAATGACGAGGTCCTCACAGGACGGACCAGAATATGATAGAATACAAACTTTCCTCTCCCGTGCTTTTTGTTACATAAGCACACTATTTTTTGATTCTGTAATTAACTCTTGGGCAAGTTATTTAACCTTGAGATTCCATTTTTTCAACAATAAAATGCATTACGATGCATCATATGTATTGTATTATAAAGGTAATTAAATACATGTAACCAAATGAATATGTCTGTCAAATTCTCTGTAAACTTTAGCTTTAATTAAACATCGTTTAAATAATAAAACCATATATACTTACAGGAAAACCTTTAACAATACAGAAGAGTGCTTTCAGGAGTGAAATAAAAGTCTCCGGACCTCCCTGAGTTCTCACTCCCGGGCCCAGAAGTTAGCTGCCACTGCAGTTTTCTTATATGCTTCAAAGTGCTGTGCAAATGTACACAATTATTTTAATATCTATTGCAGATAGTCTTTCAACTTTTATAGTATTTTCTAAATTGGCAATCATTTTTAGAAAAAGAGAATGATGCATCTTGTGGGCTAGGACACAGCAATGAGGATTCAGGAAGATTTAAGACCTTGTTTCAGGCAGTTTTCTACTTTTGAAAATTATAGGAGATAAATTCCTTTGTTAATAGACATCATTTTAAAGAGAGAGAGACACAATTCAGTTTACCCTAAACCTGGCATTTATTTCTTCATTTTAAAAAAGGATTTTGTACTTAACATGTACAAAGCACTTAACCAGCCTGTGAAAATTTAAAAGGACCATAACCTAGCATCTCGGCCTGTATACAGGAGTTGCATGCATGTCACTGTAGTACCAGGTACATGGGTGTAATAAGGGTGCAAGTAGAGAGAGGGCCACAGGAATTCACCATGAGCCCTTCTAGCCAGGGGCTTAGGAGGGGCTTCCCAGGAGAAGGTGACATTTGAACTGGGCCTTGCGGTTCAGTTAGAAGTTGGACGGACAAGATGAGAACTAGTTTTTCTACAGAGACCCAACATCTTTGGGATTACAGAGAATTTCTCACTTCCAGATTGCTTTTATTCTTTTCTTAAATTTTTTCTAGTTCCACTGTCCCAAATGCTCTGCAGAAAACAGAGAAATATGAAGTTCTCACTAGACACCAGGATATAAAAATGTGTCAGCTGA
This sequence comes from Cynopterus sphinx, assembly GCA_030015415.1. NCBI lineage: Eukaryota > Metazoa > Chordata > Mammalia > Chiroptera > Pteropodidae > Cynopterus > Cynopterus sphinx. The sequence continues at coordinate 32,770,496 of CM057383.1, read as the reverse complement.
GTGACATTATCTTGGCATAAACTGAATCTCCATGCCTGCTTTCTGGGGTCCTCTTTATCAAGAGTCCCAGTTTGCAGAATGCAACAGACAGCTGCTAAGCGGTGGGAGGTGGGCACTGTGTCTGTGTTGAGTGAACGAGGGAGAATTTGGAGTCATCATGCAGTGAAACTGCCCTGTCTAGGTCATCAGCACAGGATTGTTTTATTGGCTCGAGCCAGAAAAACACAGCAAAACGTTCAGTCCACTCTCATTGTTTTACAAGGTTTAGAGAATGAGGCACCGAGCTGCGGTGTGATTTCTGCAAAGACAGATAGTGGGTTGACAGCTCAGTCAGGTGTGGAAAGAATCTAGGTGTCATGAGTCAATTCCAGGGCCCACTGTGACACTCCCACAGGCCTATTTCATTCTTGCCTAGATTCATTGACACCGCAGCCTTGTAGGACTGAATCAGTGAGTCCGTGACTCAGTTCTACTCTCCATTCTGCTTCACTACTCTAGCTCCATTTACTCCATTTCTGCTTCTCGATGCCGCTTTTGTTGCACATGCTGCGATTGCCTCAGGGATGAGGGAAGGTCCGTGTCTTCCTCAGTGGGGCTTCCTGATGTGTAGGCTCTGCATGAAAGTCTGAGCCAGCACAGAAGAGACAGCGTAGTTAGGGTGGTGTCTGTACTGCTGCGTGCATTTGTCAAAATCACTTCCTTGTTCACCTTAGATCTATGCCTTCCACTTTATGTAAATTCAGTCCTTAATTTAGAAGTTGAAGTGACCTCACTTGTAAATCCTTCGAGATTTGGGTTGGCGAGTTCTACCCACCCCCAAAACTATTTTGCTATGGATATAGACGAGGTCCTCGGTCAAGTGAAGACACTTGTCTTCGTGCTCCCAGCCATTTCGGTTCTGTCCCTTTTCCTCTACAGTAATGGTTCTTCCATTTCTTGCTCCATTTCCAGCCTCCCTTCCCTGAGGCTTCAGCTGCTACAGATTCCTCTGATTAGGCAGAGAAATGACTGACACCCTAATGCACTAAGACTAGGACAGTCTTAGAGGAGGACCTAAGAGAGACACACGACATAACAACCAAGGTCACAGCTGTCATTTATTGAGCATATATACATATGCCACCCCTGGTCCTCCTCTGGCCACAAACCCTGGTTGAGTAGCCTGGTTCTGGCTTGACCAGGCTCTGTTTTGTTGGGAGCTGCTCTGGTCCTACATAGAGGTCCACGCCCTGGTCTCCTGCTCAGTGTCCCAGGGCTTTCCATACACCTTTTGGGCCCAGTCCCGTGCTTGGGCCCTTCCTCCTTTGCCTAGACCTCCTTGGGCAGCTGGTCATCTATAAGCACCTCTGCCTCTTTTCTGCCCTTCACTCTCCTTCCTAACTCTTGCCTGTCCAGCCGCCTTCTGCTTGTGCTAGAAACTCTTCTTTGCTTCCCTTTCTCTCTACCAGACTGCGCCAGTTGTCAGCTCTGCCTCCTTGAGACTTTTGGTCCCTGGATCCCAGGCCTTCCTATCCAGTATGCCCTACCTACCAGCTAAGTCCCAATTATGACCCAGCAGACCTAGACTCTACAAGATGATTAGCTCCCCTGAGATACCCTATCTGCCACCAAAAGTAATTCACGTTAGTATGGGGTAGACGGAATACTTCTGAGCCTCTTTCTATCACATAGTGTATTTATTGTTATTGTGAAAATAGTACCATATAAAGTTCGATATATCCATTCAGTGGAATATTTTTTACCAATACAGAAGTACTGATACCTGCTATGATATGAATAAACCTTGAAAATGTTATGCTATATATAAGAAGCCAGAACAAAAGACCACATACTGGATATTTCCATTTATGTAACATGTTGAGAATAGGGAAACCAATAGAAGTAGAAAGTAAACTAATGGTTGCCAGGGGCCTGGAGAGGGGAAAATGGGCGATGCCTGCTAAAAGTTTTCTTTTTGAGGTGATGAAAATGTTCTAAAATTGACTATGGCGATGACTGACAGTTGAATCTACTGAAAACCATTGAAGGTGCGCTTTAAATGGGTCAGTTCTATGATATGTGAATTATATCTCCAAAGCTGTTACAGAAAAAGATACTTAAGAAATAAATGTATCAAAATGTTAAAGAAAAGTTTAAAATCTTTATAATAATACAATGCAAATATAGCTATTTTATTTTTTACATATCTTTTGATCTTCAACTACTGGAAGATAATAGTTTTATGTGATTTTAGTGTAGTCTTATCACCATACTTTTTAAACAAATACTTGTCCATTTTATCACATAGTCCTTATAACTATCATTTATAGTCTATCAGTTTGATATTTTGCCTAATTTTCCAGTTGGTAGCATTCCATTTTCCAGATTGTTGCCATGGCTACTATCGACAGCATTTCTACAGAACTAAAAATTTCCTTTAGGACTATTTCTTTGGAGTGGGACTAACCCGTCAAAATTTCTTTCAATGAAGTTCATAGCCTATTTTCTAGCCTATTTTACCCGGTAAAGTTTAAGATGTGAAAATGGCTTAGAAGAAGGAAGAAATGCGAGAACAACACATGTGAGGTCAGCAGTGTCCTCTTTGCACAGTGATAAAACTCCCTCTCCCGCCCCGTCCTTAGACTGTGTTCAGGTATTGCTCACGTAAATGTCTATTGAATAATCTAATTCCCCTTAGTTAACAAATATAAAAATTTAATATCTGCTTTGGATCTTTTTCATTGGCTTTTATTAAAAAAAAACCCCATCAGATACAGTTAACGTTTCCTTGGGGAGGGACCCTGCTCTTCCTCTCTCCCCAGAGGTAACCAACCACTGGGCTGATATTGGCATTTAGTCTATCTATATGTTTGTTTTTTGGGTTTTTTTGCAGTACGTGTGCTTATAAACTTTTTGTGAATTTGATTTTATATAAATGGTATCATATTGTACATATCCTTTTATAATTTTTTCCAGGGAACATTATGTTTTAAAGATTAGTCTGTGTTATAGTCAATCTGGTTCATTCATTCTAACTACTAGATGATTTTGTTTGTATGACGATATCACTCTTTTTAATCCATGTGCTCAGTAGTGGACATTTAAGTTGTCTTCAGTGTTTTACTACCACAGCGTTCCAGTAAACATCTGTGTGTGTGTGTGTGTGTGTGTGTGTGAGTGTGTGTGTGTGATATGTGTGCTAATTTCTCTAGAGTTTACGTAGGAAGCACCTGGGTTGTAGGATATGCACATCATCAGCGCAGTTCATTATTGCCATATTGTTCTTCAGCATGGTTATATTAGTTCACATTCCCCCTGGCACTATGTAAGAATTTGTTTTTTGACATTTTCTTCAACACTTAGTAATGTCAGATTTTAATTTTTGTCAGTGGATAAGTATAGTGCAGCATCTTATGACTGTTTTAATCTGCATTTCCCCAATTACCCGTAAGGTTGAGGATCCTGTTAGGATTATTGGCCAACTGTATGTCTTCTGAGAAGAAACTATTCATATCTTTTGGTTATTTTTCTTTTCGATTGTTGGTTTCTTATTGATACTAGGAGTTTTTGGTAGAGTCTACTGAACAACTAACTCTGAATCTATTATGTGTTGCAAATACCTTCTCACAGTGTGTGTGGCTTGTCATTGTATTTTATGGTGTCTTCCGTGCCGTTTCACACATATTTGGCTTACGCTTTTTGCATTGTTTAATCTTTCCCTATCTAAGTGACAGAGATATTCTTTCTATTTATTTTTTAAGTAAAAGTTTTAATGTTTTTATAATTTTTACACTTTAGTCTAATTCTTTTTTCTTTCCCCTTTGTCAACCTGTGTACTTAAGGTCATGCTGCGTTCAGTCCATGTTTTCCCTATTGACTTTCTTATTTCAGATCTCTATTCTGTTCTTTTAATCTATCCATCCCTGAGCCTGTACAGATTGTCTTAGTTGCTTTGGCCATGAAACAAATCTTGATGTCTGACAGAGCATGCTCCCATTCTTTATTCTTATTTGTTAATTTGGGGGGGGACTATTTTTGGCCCTTTTTCTTCTATGAATTTTAGAATCAACTTCCCAAATTCTGTGAAAACCTATTGGAGTTTAAATTAGAAATTCATTGATTTTTGAGTTAATTGATTTTTAAAAATGATTATAGATCTATTCAGGTTTTTAATTTCTTCCTGAGTTAAATTTTTTTTTGAACTTGCCTAAAATAAATTTTTAGAAAAAATTTTTCTAATTAGTGTCCTGGGGAATATAACAAAGATGGTTTTAGGCAGAATGAATTTTTAACCAAATGCTGAAGCTATCTTCAGCTTAGTTTTTGTTTTGTTTTGTTTTTGTTTTCTGTTGGCATGTATACCTTTAGTAAAATCAACATACTTACCAAAAATTAATGTTAGTTTTAATAGTAGGCATAAAAATAGATCACTGCTTTATGGATCATGTAATATATTACCATGCAATGGATATCAGCCAATCTCTGATCTTTAGATGACTGCATTTGATTTTCACCTTTTTTTAATCTTAAAATTTGCCAACAGAATTACAGTTACACTTACTGGGAGTTAATTTTTTTCTGTTTCTCCCTTTCTAATTTTGAGGGTAGCTGATCAAGGTGTCACAGCACATTTGCACATTTGCATCTCTGGGTAAGGAGAAAATAGCTTTCAAGGCCATCACTAGGTTTATTCCTGACTCTGCCCGTTTCCCCATAGAAAACCAAATGCCTGGTTTGATGATGCCACAGGCCAAGTATCTAATAAGTAATGGAGTAAAAATGATTCCTGGAACTTACAGCTAGAAGAGGGGAGTGGAGGTGACTGGATAACCTGTGATTACAGGACATGTGATGATGGGTAGCACCCTGCATGCTTGTAGACCTACAACACACCCTAGGAAGCAGAGACTGAACATATGCCGTTCTCTGAATTCCAGTGCATCTTAGGGTACAGGGCTCCAGAGTCATCTGGGCCACCCCCCTCATTTCCAGGGAGGTCCCTTGATTCAAAGAAGGCAGGGGCCTGCCCCACACCGGCAGTGAGTTAGGCAGACCTAGGACCAGAATCCAGGTCCCTGACCCTGCCCGTCCCACTCTTCTGTGCTTTATCTTTTTTTTTTTAGATAGCACTTCCCTGTAGCCCAGACCAGCCCACCTATTTGACAGTGTTCTCTGAGAGACAACAGGAAAGATTTAGACAAAAAAGTGGAATATCAGCCTCAGCTTTCTTCTGTGTACCTGGCAGGAGGGTTTTGGTCCAATTTATTATCATTAGCAATAAGAATAATAACAAATACCAAAAAAATAAAATAATAAGATTATTGCAAGCACATTCAAGGCAGAGGGAGATAGATACCGGGGGTGGGATGCAGGTCAGTGTGGTCACATTCCTATTGGCTCAAAGTGAGAAGTGTTCAGAGATGAGGGCTAGCAGCTGGAGGACAAGTGGGAGGATTGGTGCTCCTTGAGTACCTCTGAGAACTTGGATTCCCTAATTAAATACCTTCAAACTACCAGGTTCATTTCTTTGACTTATCTTTGCCAACCAGGTGGCCCCAGATTTTCTGCCTGGGACAGTATTTACTTGGCCACCATGACAGCCCCAAACAGTGTCCTTGTACTTCCTCCGGTGTAGTCTATCACTAGTTATGATTGCAAATTGTATTCCATTTCTTTTCACAGTCTTAAACCTTACCCAGGGCCTGGCCGATTGCTCTAAACCAGAGTTTTTCAAATACTAATACCGTCCAGTGCTGTGCTGGCTGCACCAGATTTCCTGGGGAGCCAACTGAAATTACAGATTTCCAAGCCTCACCCGATGAGACTGGGGAATTGTTCAGGAGTCCGTGGTTGCACCAGGTTTCTAGACGACCCTAATAAGCAGTATGTCAGAACCACTGATTGACACAACTTTAACCCAGGGCTCTAGGCAGGCTTGTATCAGTCCATGGCCTGTTAAGAACCAGGCCACACAACAGGAGGTGAGCAGCAGGTCAGCAAGTGAAGCTTCACCTGTTTTGGCAGCCACTCCCCAGCACCAGCATCACCACGTCAGCTCCATCTCAGATCATCAGGCATTAGGTTCTCATAGGAGCACCTGTCCCTGGTATCAAAAAGGTTGGGGACCACTGCTCTGAGAAACAGCTTCATATGGATTGTTCAGTAAGTAATGTTTCCAGTCGCAGTCATCTCCTTAGATTTGATCCTCTACCTTGTAAGTCTTTGGGCTTCTGTAATTCCCCTCTAACCCTGACCTTCTCACTGAAACTACGTTATATTTATGTGTACATCATCTCTATACCTGAGCTAAACCTTCTCTGGGCCCAGCGGGGAGCCCTCTTGTCATGGGACCACACTTTGTTGTTAACCACAAGATTTGTGCTTTGCTGTCCTTAGGTTTGAAGGTCCTGCCATCACCAGGGCCAGGCTAGACCATGCAGCACCTCACACAATGAGGACCCCAAGTGAGCTAACGTAGCCCTGTGCTGGCAGCGAATGTAGCAAAAGCTGAGTGGTTCTGTGCAGTGCACAGCCTACACAGTCACGTACAGTGAGCTTGGTTCTCTCACACCTCATCCTCCGAACTTGTGCCAAGATGGATTAAAGCACTAACAGGGTGGTTTTAGGAGTGTAAAATTTGACAACTTCAGAGATTCAAAGTCTCCAAAGAACCCCTAAGATCCTTGAGTGCCAGAGCTGAAAGGACTTTACAAATCACCTAGTCCAGTATCTCCATCACACAGATAAAGAAACTGAAGCCCAGAAAAGGAAAGGGACTCAGCCAAGGGCACACAGCTAGGTGGTGGTGAGCAGGAACACCTAGGCCCCCAACTCATGGTAATTATGCTTATTCATCACACCATGTGTCTGCCAGGCCTTGTAAGTACCACACAAGACATTGCTATTCTGTTCTGTATATGTAAGAAGCTTATTAAAGTTTAAGCCAATAAAACACCTCCTTCTGCTGAAAGTATTCTAAAGAAGCACAAACTACAGAATTTATTATAATATGTCCCTGAACCCCTTATTAAGGGTTCAAATTAAGAGAATATAAAATAACCTCTATTTTACATTGAAATTGCTATGTTAAAATTTAGATTTACCAAACAGTTGAATTAAGGTGTAATTATTAGCATTTCCAAAAAACTTAGCCAATTTTCAAAAGCACTCACCACATGGCTCCCTTATACAGCACGTAATGTATACTTAAGATTAGGTTTGATTGATAGCAATTTCATTGACAGGCAGCTTTCTAAGAGCAACTTTTGTAGAAAAAGAGCATTGAAAGTGCTTTGTTTAAGCTATGCCATATAACACCAAGGTTCTATTTGGGACAAGCAGTTCCTGCTATTAAGGAGCTTATAAACAACACATGTGCACGCACACACTCACGCACAAAACAGCCAAATAAAGGTATGCAGTAGGAGAATTTGTTTTCTATGGTGGGCAGGGTTCACCCCAAAAACTAATTTTGTGGACAGGAAGATCAAGCCAGCTGCCATTTTTGACTTTACTGAGCGGTATCTGAGATAATGAAATTCTCAAATAATTGATAGCTCTAAAATTACCCTCGATCAGTCCTTAGCATTTGTATTAAATTACCCAGATAATTCTCAGCTCTAAAGCCTCCTCCTCTCCCCTGGTGTCACGAGATCCAGGCAAATGCCCTCCTAACACCCCAGTGATTTTGATGGAACACCCCTGGAAAGTCTCAGAATCAGAAGCGACTTGAAAACACACAGCCACCCATGTAATTTTGTCTTGGGGAAGCTGAGACCAAGACAAGGGGCCACATATCTGGTTAATGTCAAAACCAAGATCTTGTCTTCCAGTACCAGGCTCCCAGTCAAGGGTGCTTTTCATATGCTTTTCAATTGGGATAGAACATCATCTTTCTCACCTTTCCTTGAACACCAACTCCCTTTTCTTTTCCCTTCCTTCCCCCGTTGGAATCCCTACTCTGGAATACCAATTTCTGAGTCATGCCCAAAAAAACTTTGAACCCAAACACTCATTTAATGTCACTGCTGAGTCAGATGCCACTGGCTCCATCAGTGCTGTTGTCCATCCTTGCCTCTCCTGATTTCTATTGCACCACCACCCACTCTTTCCATCAGAGCTTCTCAATCCTGGCTGCACATTATTACTCCCTGGTGAGCTTTAAAGAAATACTGCTGCCTGGCCCACTCTCCCAGAGACTGTAATCCAGTTGTCCGGGGTGGCCTGGGCTCTGACGTATGTCAGTACTCTCCAGGTGAGTCTCATTGAGAGCTAGTATAATGCATTCTAAGTTGTGTATACCTGCTGACCTTAATTTACCAGCTTATGTGGTTGGCGGGCTGAATGGATTTACCTAAAGCAATGAAGCGGCACTACCCCTCTTCTGTGATTTTATCTAATGGCTTTTCCTAATAAGAAAAACAAGAGACATAGTTAAATGCCATTTCTATTACTCTTTTGGTTTTTGGAGTGAAACAAACTGTCTGGCTGTGAAAATGCCCTCATCGCCTGATGAACAACAGGGAGAGTAAGAACTTAGACTTCTTTGGGTCCAAGAAGTCCAGATCTGGTTCACCAGTGGTTCACTTTTGACACTTGGTTAAAAATCCGTCTTCCTTCACCATGTAAATGGAAATCTCTGGGGGTGGAGCCGAAGACTCTGTTTTAAAGCTCCTCTTGAGATATAGGGAGAGAGGCTCAAGGTTTCTCACTGGGAGAACATAGAAAGAAAGTAACCGTAAGTGAGGTCTTCTCAGTTTCCCAAATGGTGAAAACCCCAAGTGACTACCTGAGAACCGAGCTGCTGAGGGGAGGGTTGGGTGTCCAGCCTTCAGCCCCCTCACTGGGGGTAATGTGCTGTCTTGACAGTGCCTCCTCCGGGCCCTCACAGAGCTGGGCTCAGTCCTCAGCACAGCAGGTGCTCCGGTGTGGATGTGGAGTTCCACCCTTCTGTTAAGTGGTGCTTTCTCCCTTTGTACCTCCATTGCCTTCACACCGCCATTCACTCTCTGTTCCCTCGATTGCTGACCTTCTGGCCTTAGTTACCTTCTTTCAGGAGAAGCTCCTCCCGATGACCCAGTAGTCATAGAAGCTTATTTCAGAGATTCATGGGTGCAAGGGCTGCAAATTCCCTGGGCCCCTGGAGACAGTTTGTAGAAATGGGTCAGGAGTCACCCTCTCTGGGAACCCGTGTGGCTGCCTTGTTGGAGGGGCGGTTTAGAGTGCCCAAGGATAAACGAAGTCTTTGTCGCTCCTTTTTTCTTTCATTCTTTCCTGTCTCTCAGCAGATAATTCTGGTGATCCAGAGGATGACATAGTCTAGGGTAGTCAGTGATGCTCAAAATTCACTCAGCTGTTCGCCTAGCTGCATCAACATCGCCATCACCTGGGAGCTTGTTAGAAATGCACATTTCAGGCTCAACCCCAACCAAGCCTGCTGCATAGAAACTCAGCAACCTGTGCTTTAAGGAAACTGCAGGAGATTGTGATACAGGCTAAGCTGTGAGAGCCACTGGCCTGATGGTTTTGTTTTGTACTCACGGGTATAGTGGCCTTTGCCTGTCTGTTTTGTCTACCTGGGGATAATACTTAAACTCATACCTTAAGCTTTAACTGGTAAGGACTGAGCTTTGACAAAAATTATCAGCTTGGATAGTGATCTCTTCAACTTCCCAGGCCTTTTCAATTCTCCCCTCCCACGCTGAAGACCCAGTGATTCTGAGCAGGGAGGAAACAGGTCTCAAACCCATTCTCACACATCTCCATGAGAATATTCGAGGGAGCCTGTGGTTCCAAACCCAGTGAGGACTCATGGTTGCCACTAAAACGTCAACATAATTAAAAGAGTTGAATACCAGTTAGAAAATTTCTGAAGAAAAAAATAATTTCTTTGAAAAAAACATAATTCCTTATTAGTATTGCGTTTTCCATTTATATTTTACTGTAAAATAACCAAAGAACACATAACAAAGCATAACATGATACTCGGAATATGATGGCAATAACTCAGCATAATGCTCTTCTTGCATTGCTGTTCTGCAGGATTAAAGGACTAATTAAATTGGCCTATCTAATTTAAACGTAAGCTTGCATGGAAATGGAAAACCGACATAGACGGTACGTAGTAACTCAAGATGCTTGGCCAAAGATTTCTAGAAGAAAAAAGAAGTGTATAGGATTTGTTTGATTATTGTTAAAAAGAATAAGAATAAAAAATAATGGAACTCTTATTTTTATCCAAATTTCATTTCAATGTGCTCTCATGAAAGCACTCTAATACATGGAAACAGTTACACGTCAAGAGATGCATGTTCTTACTGCACTGGTGCGGGTCATTAGAGATTGTTAAATTGTTTAGAACCAGCGATGAGTTTAATTTTGTGTAAAGACGTTTTCATCACTTTCTACCTGAGGAAAAAGTTCACAAAGTATTTTAGCTGTAAGTGGATAAAGGCATTGATTCTCTTACCTGCTATTGCTGATACTTCAGTATTTCATTCAGCTAATTATGGTTAGAACTAGTCAGTGGGAATATTAAGGGTGAGGTTTGGGGTAAGAATATAAACATCTTAAGAGTTGCTTTTTCTAAAGTAACTCATAGTGTAGTTGGGGGAAATAATACAAAAAAACACATCAAGTACTCCAGGTGTATATTAAATGTTTAATGAATGTTTATCAAATTAAATAGTAAGGACTCCAAGTACTATGGTCATTCAAAGAAGACCCTTTAGACTGCCCTGGTTAAGGTTTCATTGAAGACGTAGACCTCGAAGAAGGAATGAGCGAGATTAGGAGAGGGGGAAAGAACTGCGTCCTCAGAAGGAGGACAGATGTCATTAGAAGCTGGGAGGGAGGACTAAACACGACTTCTATAAGGAGCAGTCTGGAGAGTGACCTGGTTAGTGTGGTGAGGGCATGAGAGGGAGAACGAAAGGCCATCAGGTTCAGGGTAGAGCCGGACAGCATCAGGGACCAGGTTTGCACCAGATGCCCCAGCTGTCTCTGGACCCCCGTTTACAGTCTCCTGCTCACTCAGGTCCTTAGTAGTAGGCTACTTAAGTGCTTCAGGCAGGTGTTCATTCTACACTGTTCTCACGGTGCTTCTTTGTCTCTTTAGTAGCTCTCGACTCAGAGCTTGAGATGTAGTAGGTCCTCCCTGATTACTCCCCCCTTTTTTAAATTAAGGCATATTTAATGCAGTAAAAATCACCAATTTTAGTGTACATTTTTGCCAGTTTTGACAAATACGTATACTCATATAACCACTACCACGATCAAAGTATAGAGTATTGTACTTTCATCACCCCCAAAACTCTCCTGTTATCTTTTCCTTTCAAAGTGAAACCCTTTGCTCACTCCCAGAAACCCTTAATTCCCTGTCAGTGCCTAGAGTTTTGCCTTTTCCAGAATGTCATTTGGAGGACATCATACAGTAAGTATGCAGCTTTTTGAATTTGGCTCTTTTTCCCCACTTATCCTGGTAGCGATGGTCTTTCTAGCTTTCTATTTCTTTGAATAAATATATCACTTTTACATGCTTCAGGTCAGGTGGTTAATGTGGTCTACACAGTTCTCAAAATGTGGTCTCAGACCAACAGCATTAGCATCACTTGTGAACTTGTTAAAAATTCTCAGCCACTCCCCAAACCTGCTGAGTGAGAAACTCCGGGGTCTGGGTCCAGCAGTGTGTGTTTCAGGAAGGCCTGCAAGTAATTCTGATACATGCTGAGGTTTGAGAAGCATTATTATTTTAAGGAGGTGAAGATATCAAAATTTAGATCATTTAGAAGGAAATGATAATTATGTAAATGGATTTATGTTAATGAGCTTAAATCTAGGTTCTTCTGTGTTCTCATTCAAGTGGCCACTGTCTGTCTGAAAGAGAGAAGGTCCTTTTCCCCTTCCTTCCAGTCTTTAAAACATTTTTCTCAACTCCCTTAGCCATCACTCGAACAGGAAATGAGATTTTCCTTTGAGAAACGAGAGGCCATTTCTGATATCTAGGAAGGTTTACAAGTGAGACATCAGTTTCGCTAGGGCCAAGTCAGGGGTCTGATGGGCATATATTTCAGGTTAATAGGTTGAGAATCAACCAGTAGTTCTGGTTAATGAGTTGTTAAGTTTCAGGTCGTCCTTGCCCAGAAATAGCTGGAGTTCTCTTAAGCTGCAAATAAGGCAGTGGAATATTGTACAGGCTTTTATAAAGCCCCAGTCTTCCCTAGTGCAAAAGGAAAATCATTGCCGTCTTCCTCCCAAGGAGAGTAAGAGCTCTGGTTTCAACAGATCGTCTGGACCAGGCTGCTAGCCAGACCAGGCAGCTCCAGAATAAAGGGAGGATGCCTTCTTTAACACTGCACTCGTTTTTCCCCCACTGGGAAGATGGTTTAAAAAACGAGATATGATGTCACATCTTCATCTTATAGTTCTTCTGCCTTACACACACACACACACACACACACACGCACAACTTTTTTAACCTCTTAACTCTAATTTTCAGTAATAGAGTTGATCTAGGCCTTTGCTCACTGTTCTGTTGGGAAAAGGAGGATAATGTTTGTTACAAGAAAACAGCAGCATTAAAGTTCCATCTGCTCAGCCTCGGGATAGAGGAGGGGACTGGCCTGGGGAAGAGAGTAGACTTTTTCTTTATGGCCAGGTGTTCCAGCCGGACACGGAATGGCTTGGATCAGGTTTAGGGAACGCTTTGATTGGAAACTTCCTGCCTTGCTTGGCTGGAGGAGATATAAACTTTTTGTTCCAAGAAGTGGTTGCCTGTGTAAGGATTGTATTTGCTCCTCTGCCTCACCTCACGTCTTCTCCTGCCTTTCAAAATTCTGTAGGAAATGAACGTATCAGTCCGGGTCTGCCGACAGAAGGGGCCCCGGTCTTCTTTCGGCCACTCCCTGTGCCTCCTGGAGTGTGGACTGTGGTATGAAAGTGAGTTGCCGCAGCGAGTTTTCGTTTTCTGTTGCGCTGCCAGCAGTCTGGTTTCCAAAACAACTTTCAGAACTTCTCATCAAACCCCATGTTCACTTGAAAGAAGTTGGCCTCTCCCCTTCCAATCTGTTAATAATTTTTTGCAGAATTTTTTCATTTACACCATCAGAAAAGGAAATTTTATTTTATTTTTTTTGTAAATTTATAAACCACCTGTTAGAGAAATATAAACAGCATGCTCGAAGTTTCTTACGTGATTTTTCCAGTGTCTGTATGAGATGAAAAGGCAGAAACGATGTTCATTCCATATTCTTTAACACGTGTGGTATGGTGAGGAAACCATGAACTTCGGAGCCAGACAGACCTTTGTACAAAATAAGTCTCTGCCACTTAATATTATGTACCCTTAGGTGAGTTACTTAGATCTTCTAAGCCTCAGTTTCCTCATTTGTCTAGTGGAAATAATAATACCTATCTTGTAGGATTCTTTTGAGAAGTAAAGAAAATATGTTTTAATCACATGTTATACGGTAAATTGTGCCTATTACTTTTATCATTAAGTTTTCTTTTTTTTACAAAATGGATTTTATCTTTTGCTTTAGAGACGCCAAGTACCCATTACCCTTTGACTGTAAAATTTCCAAAATTTATCTCCGGACGCTAGTCTCCCTGCAGGTCCTGCAATCCTTTGTGTGCCATGATTTTCTGACCTTCCCAGCACTCCTTCTCTAAAAAGGATTTGAAATTCATCTATACCAAACTCATAATGGCCCTCCCAGAGATTCTGTGTTTTAACAGGGCTTAACGCCTCAAGCTTAAGAGATAAAGCTAACATAGTGGAGCTGAAAGCAACAGGGATCATTTTAAAGGTTCTTAGGACTCCAGCATATTTGAATTCGCAGCTCTCAGGAGCCAGGTCAGCCCTGGAATCCACGTGATAGTGATTCTCATATACCCTGTCCTGTCAGTATTTATTCTCCTTTTCTCTCTCCCTCCAGAAGCAGGATTAATGCATAACACAAAGTGCAGACTCAGTAGCTAGCGCTCAGCGGGCGCTCAGTAAATATTAAGGGAATGCATGATTCCGACAGTTAAAAAATGTTCCGTCCAACGTCCACCCTCCGTTTCCTGCTTGTACTGCCTCTTGAATGAGATATCCATTACTGTGTAACAAATCACCCCAAATTTAGCAGCTTAAGACAATAACATGTTTTAGCTGATAAAGTTTATGTCGGTCAAGAATTCAGCTTTTTAGCTGGATGGTTCTGGCCTATGGTCCATCATGAGGTTGCAGTTGGGATGTTGGCCAGGGCTATGGTCTACTAAAGCTCAACTGGGGCTGGGGGATCCCATTCTATCACAGCTGACACATATGGCTCACAAGTCAGTGCTGACTGTTGGCAGGAGGCCTTGGTTTTCTAACAGACGGACCCTTCCATAAGGCTGCTTGAGAGTCCTCACGACGTGGCAGCTGGCTTCCTCCAGAGTGAATGATCCAGGAGAGAGCAAGGTGGAAGCTGCAGTGGCTTTTATGCTCTAGCATCATAGCTTACACTTCGTCATTTCTACAAAATCCTTTTGGTTACACAAGTCAGCAAGTCATCTCTGTTCACGGTAGGGAGGGCCTACCATGGTATGAACACCGGGAGGCAAGGCTCTCTGGGGGTTACCTTGGAGATTGGATGCCATACCTCCCGTTCAGCTCTTTTCTTATTTCTCCCAGAAACTGAAATTCCTTTTTACCTCTTTCCTTTAGATGGATTTAAATTCTCTTATCTTAGGCATCTATCAGGGATAGCCAAAACTCACTAGCATTTCAGAGGCAAAACTCACTAGCATTTCAGAGGGTGGCTGTGGCCAGGGGCAGTGCGAATCCATTCTCAGGGTTCACAAGACTCTTAGGACTGCACAGTAGACCTTAACTTCAGCTTAACCTTTGCTGCCCAGTCCTGGTTATTGTTTAAGCCAAGAGCAACTGAAAGGAAAGGCTGGTGACTGCATTGTATATATGGCCCAGATTTTTGGGTTAGGAAAGTCCCATTTTCTAGTGTAAAGATACATTCTTGGGCTGCCCTGAGGAGGTAAAGTGTAGAATGGGAGTTGTGTTTTTAGGGGAGAGCTTGGTTAATGTTGAGCCACAACTACTACTTCCCCCAGGCCCCAGAATATACACCTGCAAGAAGTTTGCTGAGATGCCACGCAGTGCCTGTGGCCAGTAATATTTTCCGTCTGGACAAAGTTAACTTACTTATTTGGGGAATCCTATCTCCACTTGAACTTCATTGGCACTAAGACCTAAGCTAACTGGATCTTCCTTGAGTGTATGTGGCCTCGGAATATTATCTTAGGTTCATAAAAGTTTTCTCCCCTCTTTTCCTCTTGGCATTTTTCACGTTCTCTGCATGAGAGTTTATAGCTATGCAGCCCAGAATTTAGTAGATGTCTCTGTTGTTTTGCAGAGCTATTAGAAACCTTTTTCTCCTCCATGGTGACTGATCTTTCATTCTAATGTCACCGTAGAGGACAGCTCAGGGAGAGATAGGAGTTTTTGAGGCCCTAAGAAGCAATAACTGGGAATTCACTAGGTTTCCTAGATTGCAGTGCCCCCTGGCTGGGAAGAGGTGCCAGCAGTGGTGGTGGGGGTTGGGAGTGGGACACACATGGGGCAGGGAAAAGAGAGGGGGGAGAGAGAGAGAGAAAGAGAAAGAGATAGAGAAATAGAGAAGGGTGGGGGAAGGAGAGATCAGAGCCTGTTAAGTCTTGAAAGGAGAATGAGTTGGATTATGGGATGCTTTCAGTTATTACTTTTGACCTTCTCATTCCTGCCTTCATGTACAGAGTTTTAGTCATAGTCTTAGTCGAACATAAAACTGTAAGAAAAAATTTAATCATGTTTTTGAAGCCAAGGGAAAAGATACGTTCCACAAGAGCCAGGGCCATTGTAGCTGTTTCCGTAGAAAGCCATGAGGCTTGTTCCCCTATATTAAACTTCCTAAGGAAGGTCCATCCCCCCACCACCCTGCCCTGGGAACTAGCCTGGCCTGTGTTACTAGGAGAGAGGATGGAAGAAGGTGAGCTCACTTCTGGTCAGTATGGACCAAAGGACTGGGGAGAGGAGATTGTCTTCCTTAAGACAAACCTGTCTGCTTTCTAAAAAGGTGTGGGGTTCACTTAGCCATTTACTAGCCTGGTTTTTGTGACTTAACAAGTGTCTTTACTTTTGATCTTTCTCCATCTCTTTTGCCTTACCATGCTTTCATTGCCTTTTATAATCTTCTTACGACCCAAAACTCTCCTTACCCACCTGGTCAGCCTCATAGGAACCCTGCAAAGGACTCCACATCTCTCCTGGACAGGCCAAAGTTTTTCTTTTTAATTTTAACTTTGAAATAGTGAGAGCTCAAAACTGCCTTAGCAAAGAGGAAGCTTGGAGAAAACTGTGGTATTTGGGGAACTTGTGCCAGCAGTTAATTTTGAGAAGCTCTGTGGAGCCCAGATGAGGTCGGTGGAGATAGCCTGGGCATTAGAGTGTCTGATTTCCAGCTCGCTCTGCTCACTGCTAACTGATTGATAGGGAATGGATAATATCAAGTGCATTGGATGAGTGGGTTTTTCAATAAATAACTCCATAAACCTTTTTGGCTAAGGTACCTGTGGTCTTAAAAGGCTTGTTGAAGAGGCGGGGGCTGGGGGGACGGTTAACCTTCACTTGACACTGACACTCTCCCCTCCCCACAACCTCCAGCTAGCATGTTGGAATGGCCAGGCGCTCTGCTGGGCCTTCTGCCACTGTTCTCCCACAGGCATTTTCTAATGCAGCATTTTAGAAATGTGAGCAATGGACAAAACTGGGCCTCATGGACATGAGCTCCACAGGGCTCAGGTGCGTGCCCAAGAATTCAGCACAGCTCAGTTTGCTCTGATATGAATCACAGGCCCATCACTGGCACCAGCAGGGACTCCAGCCCCACCCTTGGCTGGTGCCCCACTTGGCTGATTTCCCAGGCTGGGAATGCTCTGAGTTTTTAGCAGGTCTGCCTGGAGGGGTTTTGCTCTGTGGTTTCCTTCTGGCAAGTAGTGACTTTTCATGGGTACCAGAGGCAAGCAGTAAAGTTGCAGTAATGTGACTCGGATCTGTAATTTGGAATGGATGGGGGAGGGAAGGAGGGAATGAATCAATGAATAAAAGGAAGATGGGCAGGAAGGCAAGCAGACTCCCTGCTTAAGTAAATTCCTATTATTCCATGGTTCTGTGTGTCCATGTGTGTTCTATGTCAGAATATGGGAATAGTGGGATTGGGGGTTTGCACTCCTCTGCTCTCCCTTGACAGTCATCCCATTGTCCGGCCATCACCATGCTTTACCTCAGTTTACACTAGTGCTGCTCTCTCTACCCTAATCATGTTCTATTTTTTCTCATTTATTTTTCCCACTACAAAGCACAAACTAGCTTAAGTTTTGTTTAGATAAGTGAACAGAGCATAAGCTCTGCTGTGAACACCGAACAGGTCATTCAGAAAATGACGAAGAGCGAGAAGAAAATGGTTTATATTAAAGCTGAGATACTAATCTTGCAATGCCACCAGTGCCCTTCTGATTAGATTACACGCAGACTAACAGATGAAGACAATTCCAGGCCTCTGCCCTCTGAGCCGTGTTGTGTGGCTCTCCGAGAAGATACAGACAACATAGCGTTATCTCTCTCGGGGAATTCATTGCTGTTTCCTCTTTCCTGTTTTGAACAGAAAATTTCTTTAATGTATTGTGTGAGTACAACATGTAGAACATATTCTTTGGCATCACATAAATATTTACTTAATAGTTAAAACTCGCTGTCATGAAGCATTTATTTCACTTGAAAATATTTTAATCTGTTTTCCTCGTAGAAAGGAAAAAAAGGCACTGCTCCTTTGATTTTTAGCATATAATTTTATTTTTTATTTGTTTGACTTCCTTTTATTGAGCATGCTTTTTTTTTTTTTTTTTTGCCAATAAGTTCATAAAGTCAAACCAGAGAATCATTGAGAGGGAAAGTAAACTCAGAGATTGAGAGCCAAAGCTTCTATCTAACTTCTGTCAGGAGTACCCCTCAGTCATAACCACTATAATCTGTAATATCACAGAATTCCTTGCTTTGTTAGTGGAGATCTGTCTGTTAAAGACCAAATCCAGAATATCAGAGGACAAAATTGAGAAAGTGGCCATAGTCTATCATCCTTTGTGGCCAAGGGTCTGTTCCCAGAGCAGTACCTGGCATCCCGTATCCAGATTATAAACATTTTGGAATGAAGAGTTTGTTACACCCTTCAGATATTCTCAATGGGCATTTTTGCTTGTTTGAATGTACATTTTTTCGTTTTACACATGTTCCTTAGTTTTCTTTTTCTGTTTTTTGTTTTTGTTTTTGTTTTGTTTTGTTTTGTTTTGTTTTGGTTTGGTTTTTTTGGTAGACTTAGTGTATTTGCCTTTTAGACCACTGCATTAAATTCCATTATGTGGCTATACCATGAACCAGTTAGTCCTCTTTAGCTTTCTTTTCTAAGTCTCTAGATGAGAGCATGGGTGGATTTGTGGAGATTTGGGTGAACAGCAGCGGGAGGAGGCTTCTGTACACATCGTGAGACCCAGGCTGTTCTGCCACCCTTGGGAGGCATGAATGAATGGGTGAGCCAAGGCCGTAGTTCCTGACCTGACATTTACTGTCCATTAGCTGTGTGACCTTCAACAAATGAGTTACTTAACCTTTTGAGGCCTTGGTTTTTTAGACTATACGTTGAGAATAATGCCGTCACCTGGCACTAGAGGATGCATGTAAATTGTTTAGAAATCTCGTGTATGTGTAATAATACCTTGTGCATTTGTAGCGACGCCTCATGGGCATTTAGTAGTACCTCATGCATATGTAATAATACCTCGTGTGTATAGATCAGTACCTTGTGAATATAGAATAGTACTTCATGGATATAAGATGCTTAGCATGTACTCAGCACATGGTAGGGGCCTCATAAATGGTAGCTGTTATTTTTCAGCTTCTGAATATCTGAGGTTTGACAGTTATTTAGGCAAAAATACCAGGATGATTGAATTGTTTTCTTTATGTTGTGAAATTACCTGCCTTGAGGATGGATTTGTTCTTTGCTTGGGTTAGCCTTCTGAGGAAGTCCCCAGCCTTTTCTCAAAGTAGTCACATTTCTGATGCTTTTATCCTAGAGCTGAGTCAGTGTTCCTGGCCCAGCCCAATCTTCCTGACAGTTTTCTAGGTCTGAAGACAGTGTGTGTTGCTAAAGCCTCTAATGAATGGTGTGGGTGGAGGATAATGCTGACTCTTTTCCTTTTTTTTTTTTTTACTCATAGTGTCAGATGTGGAACATCTGGAGGCAGCTGGACCCCAGTAGTGTGGGAGCAACAAGGAGGCTTTGCAGGGTGGGAGTGAGGCTGTTTCACTCTTCCCCAGTAATGAGGTGTCATGTTGGCTCCAGGGAGAGAGAAGCATGCCAGCTTGGGGTCGAAGTGAAGCCATTGTATTAGCCCCTCTTGATGAGAAAACAGAGACCCAAAGAGATTAAATG
Source organism: Cynopterus sphinx (assembly GCA_030015415.1). Taxonomy (NCBI): domain Eukaryota; kingdom Metazoa; phylum Chordata; class Mammalia; order Chiroptera; family Pteropodidae; genus Cynopterus; species Cynopterus sphinx. Next base: position 32,751,012 of record CM057383.1, on the reverse strand, counting down.
ACTTATTCCTGGACATAAAGCAAGTCTGGAGCAAAGGCAAAATTTGTCCAGTCTCCTAACACTTGGTTCACCTCGCATGCTGGCGGAAAGAGATCAAACGAGGAAGGTCAGAAAAATAAAAGACCCCTCAGCATACTTGTTTGTGGGAAAGAACTTGTGTGCCCTGAACATCGAGGGTAGGTGACCATCCTGCAGTGAGGAATGAAAACAGTGCCATGAGTTGGCCAGTCATGCATATTGGTCCATCTGGTCCAGCCTCCTGGGTCCAGGGTCTTGGACAAGGTTGATGCTTGGGTTTGGCAGTTCTTGCTATACAGACCCTGAAAGGAAGTGCTGGCATTCATGAGTTCGTAAGTCTGGGCCTATTAGAAATTCCCTGCTGAGTATTCTTAACCAAAAAGGCCTCTGAGAGCACTGAGGTTAAGGATGCCCCCGACCTCATGTGTTCAGTCTGTCACCTTGGCTCCCTTTCTGTGCAGGAGATGAAGCAGTGTGAGGGAGCTAATAGCAGAGTAGTGAGACCTTCAGTAATTAGACTGGCCAGAAAAGGCGGTGTCAGGTTTAGTGTGGGGACTGCCCCTCCCTGAGTCTGAGTGCTCCCTGGTCTAGGCTGAGTAGTCTCTGCCTAAGGAAAAGGGTCCAGGCGAGGTCACGTCAACAGAATAATAACTGCAAGGTGTGGGGTTTTTTTTTTTTTTTTTTTTTTTTTTTTGTTTTTTGCTGTTCTTGCCACCTGCCAGCAACCTGCCATCAAGTCCTCGAGCATTGGGACTGTGAGATATTCATCGGTGTGAAAGCTCCTAGGACTGTGAAGTTTACAGATGAGTCGGACCAAGCAGAAACATGCCTAGAATGTTGTTGGAGGCTAGGGGTCCTGAGGGTCTTACAACTGCTCCAGAGGATATCTCCGCTTCACTTTATGCCTTGTGGATTCTTTTCCTTACATCTGATCAGCCGAGATCTTCATTCCCATAGAAAGTTTCACAAAAGTTATCCAGCTATGTGTTCGTCTCTCCCTGACTCAAGGTCACCCCTTCTGCAATGTAGCAGATGCAGCCATAACAGAAAGGATCTGGAAAGGGCCGATGGGCCCTCTGGGAGGAAAGCAAGCTTTGTTTTGCCCCAGAGGCTGCAGCCAGTGAACCATCACACCTGGTGGGCATGGCTGAATGCATCCAGTGACAGCAGTGAGCATCCTTCAGAGCAAGGAGGCGCAGGTGTAGGGAGGGGGCAGGTCTGTGTAACTTACTGCGGTTCAAAACCACAGGCAGCTGGGAATCTGATGACGATTGTCTTGTCTCTTCTGCTTTACACTGCAGCATCTGGTGCCCACTCCTTGTTCATGCCATGTAGCCCCCAACTCCTACAGCATGACGGATCCTGCCACGACTGCTTTAGGCTGAGGGGACTGCTTTTAAATGTTATTAAAGAGCATTAGAGAACATTTTTTAAGATACTACAATGCATAGTCCCGTCATCCTCGTATAGTGTAGTAATTCTGTGTTACCTTCAACCTGCAAATATGTTTTACATAGGGTTGTGTTGTGCGTTCTGTTTTTAGAGCATTTTAGGAGCATTTTATCACATTTCCCCATGATCCTATGCAGTCTTTTCTCACTATTTAAAAATCGCTATTGAAGTAATATAATTTATTCGAACATTCTCCTAATGTTAGGCAATCAAGTCACTTCTGCTCGTTGGCCAATATAGATATGCAGTCCAGGAATGTGTATAAGTTATAAGTGTATATTTTAGTTTCTGTTTAATTATTAACTTAGGGTTAATTCCTAAGAAGTTGCCAAGTCTAAGGATATGGATCTCTTTGTGGTGTTTGCTGTGTATCATAACATCGCTGTCTGAAAATGTTAGGTTACATTGCCTCTAGCAGTGAATGAATAAAATGGTAAGTCAGGGCTATATCAAGACTGGTCTGTATTTTAAAACTCTTGTAATAAGAGTGAATACATTTCTCTTTCTGGACATGTTATGTTCGTGTCATTTATATGGTTATCAATAGGGATCTTCATGGATATATTTGGATTTGTTGGCATATAAATCTCTTTGGTGTTCTCTGCCATTTAACTGGAAACCATTTGGAAGGAGACAAATCCAGGTTGCGGAACATTCCATCAGACAACATCATTGACTTTTCATAAACGTATCATAAGAAGGGAAAAAAGTCAAGAAAACTGTACCAGCCTAAAGAGACATGCAATCAAATGCAATGCATGAGCTCTGATTAGCTCCTGGGCTACAAATTTTAAAACGACAACTATAAAGGACATTTGGGGCAATTAGAGAAAATTGAATATGAACTATATATCAGCTAATGTTAATTCAGTGTGAAATTTCTTGACTCTGATATCGTGGTTATGTTAGAGAATGTTCTTAGGAGATAAAGGCTGATGTGTTATGTCTGCCACTTTCAAATGGTTCAGCGAAACTGTATGTTTATATCATGTTATATATTATATATTAATAAATTGCATTATAATTATAATTATGTTAAAGTATAGTATACTATTATGTTCATAATACATATAATAGTAATATATTATACTACATTTTATATAATATCCAAACTATTCATAATGTATTAATTTATATAATATACATACCTCCATATATATACATCTACAAATATATTCTGTCCATTCTCATCACATGTGATGCATGAGAGCCACTCACATGAGATCTTTGGGGCCTGGCTGTAGGGAGAGTGGGCCGCCCCTCAAAGCAGTGCGAGGATGGTGGAACATTGGCTTCTCTCCTGCTCTCTGGACTAGAATTGGAGCTCCACCACGTAATAGCTGTGCTAGGACCAGGCTACTTAAACTCTGTTCCTCAGTGTGCACACCTGAAAAAATGAGAAAAATAGCAATGCCCTTCACATAGGACTGTTGTGCAAATTCAGTGGGTTACTGTATGTAATGCACTTAACTTACTCTGTCATAGAGTAAGTCTTCGCTAAGTGTTAGCCATATCAACACTCTGTTAATTAGCTCAGGCTGCCTTACCAAAACACCACAGACTGGGTGGCTAGAAGCAGCAGAAATCTCTCTCTCCCGATTCTGAAGGCTAGAATTCTGAGATCACGATGCCAACATGGTTGGGTTCTGGTGAGGGCCCTCTTCCTGGCTTGTAGATAGCTACCATGATGGTGGGTCTTTGGCCTTCTAGAAACTGTCTGCTTTCATAGTGCTATACTTCCCTCACCTTCTGACCTTTGAGAAAAGGCTCATTGTTGTTCTAGTCTAGGTAAGAGGCAGAAGGAAGAAAAGTCAGGTTTGTCAGGCAGCCACTTCTCTGAGCCACGTGGCCAAATGTAGGGGAAAGTCATACCATTGACTACACAGCACCCCCGTGTGGTAGGCGCTGTTACCCCATTTACAGAGGGTGATGCCCCAGAGGCTCAGGGAAAGAGAACATTGGCTGTCCAAGCTCTCGCTGTTCAGGAAGATGCAGTAAGATCTGAACCGTGAGCCTTTTGAGCCCACACCCTTGCAACATGTAGCTGGTGTAGGAAGAGTGGAACAGCCATGCAGGGATCAGAACAGGGACTGGGATGGACATGGAGGGGGTAGCTGAGGTAAGAAACTGCACAGTCTGGGCCTTCCCACGCTGTGGGGTGCTCTCTCACTGGAGCTGAACAGTGAGATTCTCCAGACCCCCAAATTTCTCCACCGGCAAAGGTTACCCCCATGCTCCCTCACTCCTCCAGGCACCCGATGATGGAGAAGCTCTCCTGTAGGGATCATTTTCGAGGTGTGCTAACCCAGACTGTTTTCTTCTCTGCTCTTGTCCTTCTGTAGCCCCTAAAGACAATGAAGAGCGTGTGTTCAGGGAGCGCATGCGGCCCAGGAAGCGGCAGGGGGCCGTCAGGCGCAGGGTCCACCAGGTCAACGGCCACAAGTTCATGGCCACCTACCTTCGGCAGCCCACCTACTGCTCCCACTGCAGAGATTTTATCTGGTAAGGCCTTCTCTTCTAGAACCTCTAGTAATTAATGCCTTCTCTGTGGTGAGAAGTTGAGAGATTAGAAATTTTACGTAAAAAGTGCTGGCGTGCTTTATTTCTTCTTTATTTGGTGGCAGAAGACTTTTCTAGAAAACTGAGTGTTTGGTGTTTGCGGGGACAAATGGAAAGAAGAAACCATGGTTCCTGGTGATTCTGTACTTAGGAACATGGATTTCGGGAGTTAAGATTTTATAACCAATAATGGTGTTACGATTGTGGTTTCTTTTAAAAGGATCCTTATCGTTAGAGAGACAAACTGCATTATTTACAAATGAAATGATATGATTCTGGGATTTGTTAAAAACAACAACAACAAACAAACATAGGCTGACAGGAGTGGGGAGGGGTTGAGGTAGAGATGAAACAAGACTGGCCATGTATTCATCATAGTTGGGGCTGGGTGACGGGTAGATGAGAGTCCATCATTCTTCTCCTCACTTTTGTATACATTTGAATTCTTCCATAACAAAGTAAAAAAAATAGTCTATTGCCAAAATTGATAGTATAAAGCTGTTCTTAGTAACTATTATGACATTGGTGCTGTTTGGACGCTGACATTTCAGAGGACTGAGGGAGTAGCATTGGCTAGAGTGCTCAAGGAAGGCTTCCTGGAGGAGGTGGGCTTTTTCCTTTCATGATGGACTAGGATTTTGATAGGCACAGAGAGATAAGTAGTAGCCTGTTTGGGAGGTGGAGAAGGAGAAGGAACATAGGATTTAGGGTTTGGAGGGAGATTTTTAATAAATATCTACCACATGCCAGGTTCTCTCTTAAGCACTAGAAATAGCTCATTGAATCTTCCCAGTATCCTATGAGCTATGTATTATGAACCCCATTTCACTAGCAACGATACTGAGGCTCAGAAATGAAAATGAGACTAGCCTGAAGTCCTCCAGCTGGGAATGTCAGAGACCTGATTCCCTGCCTGGTGAGCACAACTAAACGCTCAAGCTTTTTCTGACATCCCACCAGCCTTTCTAGCAACCGCTAAGAGCAATTTGGAGCTGACTGGAGTTTGCCGATGCACTCGATCCAGTGGGGGAGGGTGAGTGAGGCCAAATTGCTTTGTGAGCCCTGCCAAGGAACATTTGACTTGCACTCTGAGGACCCCGTGGATTCCCAAAGTGTCCAGGAGTGACTAGTCTCGTCCTTATGGTATTCCAGAACTTGTCATTGAGTTTGGCATGAACATCTGAGGTGACACAGGTCAAAGACAACTAAAGTTAAAGAAATGCCCCACTTCCATCCACAGACAGGTCTCATTCCCAGGGCTGACTCAGCCCTCTGATCTCCATTTTCTGGATTTTGATAATGAATCGTGTGTTTTGGGGGGACAAGCCCTGAAAACTGAGTCTTACAGATTCAAGTCTTACAGATTCAAGTCTCCTCTAACCTCATGCAAACCCCACTGAGCTATAACCCAACTGATTTTGGCTCCTCCCACCCGGATAGGAATTACAGGGAACTCCCTGAGCATTGAGGACAGGCCAGGCTGATTGGATTGTTCTGTGCCTATGCTGACCTTAAACTGGCCTCAAGGGACTCTATTCTGGCCATGGAAGGAAACTCTAATGTTGGCCTTCACCCAGATGGTGGTTTGAACTCCCAGTACTTGCCACAGATTAATTTACAACCCTTGACTGCTTCTGGAAAGCCAGGGAACGTGTCTGCCAGCTGTAGCCCTCCTCCATGATTATCCTCGAGGAAGGGCACATTCAACTCATTGAGGCCCCCTGAGGCCAAGCAGAGTCTTTGTGCCTTTCCAGAGCCCTACCATCCCCACTGGAATGGCTGTTTGTATAGGAAACTAAGTCCTGACTGACCAAACCCAGCTCTGACACTTACAAACCTTGTACCGATTCCAAGCCCTGGGCTGCCCTCCACAGCCTTCAGGAGTCACGTTAAGGCACCCTGCAACTGGGAGTAAACTCATGCTGATAGGTAGACTCCAGGGTACCAGGTGTGTTGTGGGTGGTGACCAGAATGGAGTGGCTTTGTGTGGTTTTTGACCTACTAAAGTTAACGTTCTTAAAGGGTTGTATTCTTCTTTTCAGGGGTGTCATAGGAAAGCAGGGATACCAATGTCAAGGTAAGAGACATTGTCTGAACTGAATCCTTGGGGGCCCATGGAAAAGTCCCAATCGCTAAGACTTGTAGGAGGCATGCACTGGGTTTGATGGCATTCAGAGGCTCTACACAGTTCGTGTGCTCATGCTCCCTCTTTGAGAAGCAAGACCCTGTTCTCCTTTGTCTCTGCCTGGTCATTACTCCCACATACACATGTGGGAGTAATAATATGGGAGTATCTTGGAGACACCGCCTGTGTCTGGGTGTCCCTGGGGTCTAGCCTGTTTGTAGGTAGCGCTCTCATCTTTTCCAGTGCAACAGATGCTTCAGTTAGAGGCTCTCTGGGTATTAAGCCAGTTTCTGTGTATTCTAACCGCTCCCTTACTCTCCCATCCCCTGAAAAAGCTCCCTCATTGCTTGTTTTACTCAGTATCACCAAAGGGTTCTTGCTGATTCCCTTTTTTGTCTCTACTGTAGAATCATTAGCTTTTAAACATTTAAATCTCACTTAAGTGTTCGAAGTTTGTTTTCAGTTCATTGATTACAAATGCAAGATTGAGTTGTCTAGAATTGGAGGGTGGATAGGTGATGCGTTTGTGTGGCAGTTTCTCTGCAGTTTGAGCTGAGAAACCATTATGTCACCTCACCCAGCCACTGGTTAGCTTGGGTCTCACCCCTGAGAACCTGGGTCTCACCCCTGAGAACTTGGGTAGGTTCTTTTTGGACCTTGCTATGTCCTTTGGGTAGCACATGTGCAAACAGTCACTGACCTCTTCAGACTAACAGCCCACACTGCCCCATAACAGTGAAGACGGAGCTACAGGCCACCCCTTGTGGAGATACTAAATTAAACGAGAAATGTTAAGTTTGGCATGTGAGGGCACAAGCAGATCAGAAGCGTAAGAACTTCTGTGCCACAAAATATCCATTCTCCTGCTGTAGCCCTCCCTAACACACCAGCCAACGCTGCCGTGATCTTGAGTGGAGCACAAGACGGCCGCTCCCTGACCTTGGCTTCTAGAAGCAGGAGAATTTATCAGTACTCCTGAAACTAGAGAATACTGCCGATGTCCTTTAGATATAAATGGTTCATTCCTCTCCAGAGCATTTAGGAAACAGCAATGGCTCTGCTGGCAAAGGGCTTTGAAATGACTGCATAAAGGGATTCAGCTAGGGTTTTCCGTTAAGACTCAGTATGCGGGGCATGGCTCCCCTCGTCCCTTCACCAGAAACCGATTGAATCTCGGGGTGGAATCTTCTTTCCCCCACTAGTTGCTCAGGTTTCTCATTTTTTTGCCATTTGCAGTTTGCACTTGCGTGGTCCACAAGCGATGCCATGAGCTCATCATTACGAAGTGTGCTGGATTAAAGAAACAGGAAACTCCCGACGAGGTAAATATTTATGTCCTTGAAATTCTGGGCTTTCTTCACGGCCATCTCCACCCTCCACCGCCTCCTCCATGGCCCCTAAGAAAAACCTTATCTCTTTGAGATGCCATTGCTTTCTTCTTTGTGTTGATCAAATTAAGGGAGTTGACCACAGTCTTCCGGCACGAGGTACAATCTACAGAACGAGCGTGGCTCAAAGTCGGTTTTACTTCTCTGGGTAGTCTGCCAAGAGCTGTGTGAGCCCAGAGCTGAAGGCCCCAAGGAAAACGTGAATCCTTTTATGCTATTATCTCAACAGTGAAGCAGCGACCTGACGTGTCAGTGGCTCCACACAGCTCATAAACAGTGAGAGAGACACGACACACAGCAAGAATCCTATCTTTATGCGGCGATGGCAGAATGGAGCGAAACTAGCAAACCTAAGAGACACGTAGGAGGCAGATACGACCACAGTAATCACAACAGCCACCACCACCTGGGTACTTGCCGAGCTCTGATTTAGCCCTTTATCAGATATTATTTAACTCCGTAACATGCAATCAATGTTATTATCATCTTCATTTCACAGCAGAGAGAATAGAAGCGAAGAGACGTCCAATTAAGTTGCCCCCAGTAACACGGCTGGTATGTTTGAGCCCTGTTCAAACCCAGGGAGTCGGTCCCAGAGTCTGAGCTCTTGACCGCTATACTATGTTGTCTCTCAAACTCATGTCAGATTGACTACTAGAGAAGTTGCTGGGGGTAAGGAAGCAAGAAAATTCAATAGCAAATCTAGGTTTCTTCCAACTGAGTGATTGGGAGAAGCGTGCAAAGTGAGCAAAGGTGTTGTCTGCATTCACGATAGTTGACTTCCAAGCCATGCTTTTAGTTCTCGGTGAAAGAAATGCTGTGTTGTCATAGGCCATTAGAAGTGGGGGTCAGAGAGACCAGTCCCGGGTGGGCTTATAATCAGGGAGATTTATAATTTGGCTTCCAAAAGGAGTGGCTTACAGAGACCTACCCGCTTCTTAAAAATAATTTAACCACATGGCATGGTGGCATCCAAAGCATTTTCCATCCTTGTGCTTTCACACAGTCTCTGGAGAGCAGCAAGGGGCAAGGTTTGCCCTGAGCCTTTGTGCCCCCAAAGGCCAGACAACCCAGAGCACCAAAGTTGTTTGCGGGGTTTCTGGTGTCATGGGTAGACTTGCAGGTCATTACCACGTGAGTCTCCTGTCTTGAAAGAAAGATTTACTTTCAAGTAAATGAAAGAAAGAGATGGCTTGCTTGCTGGCTGGCTTTCTTCCTCCCTGTGGACACTCCATTGAGCATTTATTAAGCACCTCCTGTGTCAGCTAATGTGCCATGTTTCATAGAAACAAAAGAACACAGGATCCCGGCCCTCAAGGATCTCACTGACTCCATCAGCTGCCGACCTCTGCAGCTGTCTGAAGCTCTTTGCACCTCTTTGGAGGGAAGAGCCCATAGGAGTCTATGCCGTACAGGGTAAAGGGTTTGAAACGCACAGAACCCAGCTTAACCTGTGGCCTAGTTCTTCTGCCTCTTTCCTGGAATTTGCAACAGCAAAACAAAGTCGCCAGTGGAGTGTGATCCCAAACTTGGCATGTGTCCCAAGGGAGGTAAATCTCCAGGGACTGAGGAAGGAGACTGAATTTCTTAGCCTGTCTTGGTGCTCCCCAAGGCCAGTCTTTTCGTGTTGATTTATCTCTGGGCCATTAGGGCGACACATGTGCCCCCTGCCAGGTGCAGCTCTGCCGGGACCAACCTTGGCGTTCATTCTTTTGTGTAGCCACATGCACTGTGGTGCGTGTACACACACCATACATGCGTGCACACCCCAAACACACCCGCTCTAGGTACCATGCATCTGTCTTCCTATTAAAGGTGCACACGGGCTCCTGGGAACTGTTGTACCTTGAGCACGTGGCCAGCACGTTGCCTGTCTTGTTCATGTATGTTAGCACTTATGACTCACACCCCTTCCTGTGCTTCTAGGTGACCAAGGAGTACTCCCTGTGTCACCCTCCTTTCCTCCAACTCTATCTTCCTGCCCTTTTCTTCCACCCCGTGTTCTTTCTGTTGGTCCCACTCATCCCTGTTTCTGAGCCCCCTTCGGAGTGATGTGTGCATGTTGTGCAGCCTTTGTGTTTGTTTCCCGGTCACTCTGATTCTGTGGTGAGCTCTTACATGTGCTCCACCATCTTCCTCCTACCATTATCTGATACTGTAGAGTCCTTGGTGGTCACAGCTGAGGATACAAGTTCCCCTGCCCCACATTGAACCTCCGAGTCACCTGGGATGCTTCCCCACATTTCCACCTTTGTCTGCCATCCACATCCCTGTGAGGCTATTCCTAGGAGACCACGAGGCAGTTCTCAGTATAGGCCCACCACATCTTCGGTGTTGTCAGGAACAGTGAGCACAGTGACCTTATCTTCTATGTCCTCGGCCGAGCAGACAGATGAAGCATTGACGTGACTATATGCACAGATTGGCACAACTAACCCATGAAGCTGAGAAAGAGTAGGTGTGCTTGTTTTCAGTAGGTCTTGGCGTCCTCTACCAGGGGTAAGATCCTACTCGACAGCCTACGCATGTCAAGCTGGGCCAGTGAAATTCTAGTCTATTTCTGGGTGACAGGGAACATGTTACAAAGTTGAGGGACCCCGAGCATGTTCATGTTCAAGTCCCCATCTACATCAATGTCCATGTCTGGTCCAGCTCTCATTCCCCCTTCTTAGTCCCTCACAGAACCTTTTACTCACCAGTCAGCAGTGAGCCAAGGACAACTTCTTAGCTGCATGCTTTCCACTCCCTGCTTCCCAGAGTAGTAAGAACGACTTTCTCCCCGGCCTATAGAGGTCTCAGGCGATGACCCCCCTGCCTGTCTGAGAGGGACCCACTTTGTGTGGCTGCTCTACTAGTGAGATAGATAGAGAGTAGCTTTGTGGAGGGGCAAGAAGATCCAGAAAGACAGACAGACCATGTGATGACCCCCTTGCTTCTGTGGAACACTTATTATTTCCATCTTCTTCCATCTCTGGTGTCTCATCGACTCATGAGTAGCTGATGTTAGGTGACATGGGGATGTCATCCTCATTTGTCAGATAAGGAGTCTGAAGCCCCAAAAAGTCAGAGAACTGGCCCTGGACTTCATGGCTGGTCTACACACCAGATACCTGGTCTCCCCTTCCTCAGCCCCTCCCATCCACCTTGCCACCTTCTCTTCACTTTTTTTTGAATAATTGGTAAGTGGCAGTGTGATGGTTAAAAGGCCTGGGCTCTGACTTCAAACTTGTGGGCATCGAATCCTGCCTCTGCCACTCATCAGCTGGTAGCTGTGTTTTTTAGTCTCACTGCACTTTAATTTCCTCATCTGTAAACTCAGGCCATAAACAGCGTCTGCCCCGTAGGGTGTTGGTGGGATTTAATGAGCTGGGAAACACCAATGTCTTAGCACCCTTAGTGGTCACCAGTCCCTATCGGCAGTCTTCACCACAATTATTGTTTGTCATAACGGACAACCCACGGTTTCCACACTGGGCTGGGTTTTCAGGTTGTTTATAGCATTCCATGTCCACCAAATGACTCTGCCGAAGGGAGGCCTCTATTCACAAAGCAGCATTAAAAGCACACGGTGACGTTTCATGACTAGCCAAAGTGTCGGAGGGGCAAATTGAGTGCCAAGCAAGTTCAGTGGCCTAAAGTCCTGGAGGGGACTGCCTGGGCGAGCCAGCCTGGGGAGGCAGGCCTGGCCTCAGCAGACAGCAGCAGAGGCTGGGTCAAGGGCACCAGGAGCTAAGGCCCTAGCCCAGGAGAAAGGCCCTCTCTCCCTCTTTTCTCAGTGCAGCGCCCAGAGCCGAGCTAGGGCTGCCGCCTGCAATGATGGTGCCTTCTGGAAAGACGTTCTGTGGGAATCCAGTGATAAGCACTTCGGGGCTCACAGGAGCTTGGCCGTAACCCTGTGTTTTGCTTTCCCTGCAGGTGGGCTCCCAGCGGTTCAGTGTCAACATGCCCCACAAGTTCGGTATCCACAACTACAAGGTCCCCACCTTCTGTGACCACTGCGGGTCCCTGCTCTGGGGCCTCTTGCGGCAAGGTTTGCAGTGTAAAGGTAAGATGTTCTGTGCCCAACCCTCACCCCCTGCCGCGGGCCCCTGTTGTCTCCTTTTTAAAAAAAGTCTTGGTTTGTTCTCTTAGCTTCTAAAGCAGCTTCCAGGGTTAGTGGGAGGACTGAGCACAAGCCCATGCTAAGAGCCGTATTAGTCGCCTGTGAGTATGTTAAGCGAACTCTGTGCTGACAGCGTCCACGGGAATTCCACGAGGATGGAGGCGTGACTCTACCTCTTAAGATAGTTAAGCTGGAGAGACCAGATGAGTCTGTAAGAGCTTAAACATAATTTAAGGAGTAGATACACTTGAGACGAGGGGGAAAATATTTTTGGAGTTAGTCGCTGAAATAAGTAATAGATGTTTTTCTGTCACTATCCCTGTTTCAGAGCCTGCTCTTGGAAGGAGCCATGCTAGAATGCTGGCACATGTGACAGCATTTTGATCCTTCGTTAGGCTTGTGATGTAGGTGATGATATAGCCTCATGAGGTTCAGAGACCAAGTTACTTAGGCGTGAACTTTGACTCTTGGGTTCCTCTCTCTGTTTCCTGCCTTCCGCAGGAATTGTCTTCTGCGCAAACGGGCATGCTAAGTGACAAGGGTGACAGCACACAATATGTGAAGGTGGGAACATGCTCTGGGGACCTGGCAGAGTGTCCGGTTCTGGTCTAGCCGCCTTACAGAGTTGAACAACCAGGAACTATTGGGCAGGAATGTTGTATGGACATTACTTAAAAACAATGTTTTATTATACTGAATGTATTATTCATAAAGTTTCATTGTGAAAAAATTAGAAAAAGAGGTAAAGTCTAAGAAAGAACTGAGGCAATGAACAAACTGGTCACCAAAGGGTGTCATTATAAGGATTAAAAATAGAATAATGGCTGCAATGGGCATAAAGAGGAGGCAAGTAACTTGACATTGAGAAGTAATTTATTGGATATAGTGACCAGATCCAATGGGGAGGACAGTGATACCATTCCCTGAGATAGGGAATGCCAGAGGGAGAACGGGGCTGGAGGAAAACGTGGGGTCGATCTGGGCACATGTTAGCCTCGAGGTGCCGGTCGCAAATTTACGTGGAGCTGTCCAACTTCCAGACATTCTTATTGAAATTCAGGGGAGAGGTTTAGACCAAGCATTTCGATTTGAGATTTGTCAAAGCCATAGAGTAGATATCATCCCCAGGAGAAGTATGAGGAGAGAGGATGGCAGTGCAGAGTTCTGGGGGAGGAGGGTTGCCAGCACCCACGGATGAGCCTGTGAAGGCAGTAGTAGGAGACCTCAGAGGCACGCGGAAAAGTAGCCAGAAATGGTATCCTGGAAGCCAAAAGAATAGAGAGCATAAAAAAAGGTTTTCAGAAGAAAGCAGCGGTGCGACCACATGGTTACCACCCCGTGTTTGGGTGATTTATGGTGCAAAGGACGTGGAGCTGGATTTAACAGTGAGGAGGAGGTCACAGGTGTCCTTGGCGGGAGCTCTCTTCATGGGATGATGGGGACAGAAGCCCCAATGAAGAGGCTGAAAATGGAGGGAACGGTATTTTCAGAATGCTTTATGTGATTAGCAAAAAGTGGAAAAAGAGAGATGAATGAGCCAGGAGGGAGAGGGGCCATTGATATAGCAGGGCCAGTGAAGGGGTGGGCCTTGGGAAGAGACATGGAGGGAAGGCCTCAAGATGAGGCCCTGGTGCTGGCAGGTTTGCTGTGTCAGGGATGGGAATGCAGGAGGAGGGTAGGGGGCAAAGTGGTCGTTTAAGTCCCGAATCTGTTGAGAGCATTGTAAGGAGAGTTCTCTTATTTTCTGAAGTAGGAGATCCTGTTGACATTGAAGTGAGGGGTTGGGGTGGGGAAGGCGTGAGGAGGGTGGTGAGGCTGAAAATAGCTACGCTGGGAACAGAGGGTCAGAAAGCGCTGACCATCGACACCTCTGGTGTCTTCCTGTGTGAGGTTCCAGGACAGCCACGCCTCCCTGTCTAGTATTCTAGAACACAGCCTCGAAAGAAACAGGGCCTGCCTGAAGTCTTTTCTGACACTAAGTGACATTAAAACAAAGGAAGAGGAGGAAAATACAGAGTAGGAATCTTGAATGCTTTGAGCAGAGGAGTGCTGACGTTTTGGCAAGTTGCGTGGGGCTGCCAGGAAGCATAGAGCCTGCTTGGATGGGACTCCGATGAGGCCATGTCTGGGTTTTTGTAAATAGATTAATTATTGATCTATCTAGGGAATTCAGATGAAGATACCATCATCTCATAAATATTGATGTTTTAAGAAAGCAGCCCAGACACCCAGACGTCACTGTTAAGACTGTGGGGCCCTGGGTGACCCTGGAGGAGGCAGGGCCCAGAGACGGTGTATGCTGCTCTGTTTTGGCAGGAAACGTTCTTGTGCCTGCTCAAGTGCAGGGTGAGAGAAGGAGGCTGCCTAGAGCAAGGATACCTGTTCATAGGATCCCTGGGAAACCTGAGGGAACCAGGCCATGTGGAGACTGCAAGGTGAAGGCTGTTGAGAAGTTAGGGCCCCAGCACAAGTTCACAGATTTTCTCTTTCCTGTTTCTCTACTATCCTGACGTGGCCATTTTCCCCTTGCGCCCCTCATATTCCTGGGACCCAGCTCGACTCTTCCTGATCTTCCCTTCCCTTCCTTTTCCCGTCTTTCCCCTCCCCTTCCCTCTCTTTACTTTTTAGAGCAGTTTTGGAGATTTTGCATATGCCCTCTGCCCCCACATACACTGAGCCTCCCCCACCACCAACGCCTACCACCAGTGGTACATTTGCTGCTGTTGTTAACCCTGCATTGACACATCATAATCACCCCGTGTCCAAAGTTTGTGTTGGGGTTCACTCCTAGTATGGGACAGTCTATGAATTTAGGACTGTGTGATGACGTGTTTCCACCCCTACAGCACCACGCAGAATGTTTTCACTGCCCCCCAACCCCCTGTGTTTTCTTCTCTCTCTATCCTTTCCCAACCTCAAGTCCTTTTGCCCATGCAGACTCGGGTCATGGCTGAAAGAGGCCAGCAGGAGATAGGGCAGGGTCCCCTCTTGCCCAGGTTTAAGCCTGTTCTGCTGCTATGATTAAATAGAAAAATAAGTCAAGATTTAGTGACCCCCATCATGCACAGAAGGTCAGCTGGACAGCAGGCAGTTGGCCAGTCTTCGTCTCTGAAAAGCTTCGGACGTCGTTTCCAATGTAATCAGGACTCCCAGTCCCCTATCTGGTGACAATTGGTTCCCATTGTGACTCTGTAGAGCTACCCCTCTCCCCTCCCTTTCTTGTCTTCTGCCCGAAACTCTTCAGTCAGCCACCCTGCCACCCCTGTCAACTGTCATTACACAACTACACAATTTCCTGCTCACAGTCCTTTGTTCTCTGTTATGAAATCAAGCCATCGCTCTGGCTCATCCTCAAGGGCCAAACCATCCTAACAAGAAGTTTCTGCGGGACAGATGGGCCTGCCTGTCTCCTCAAGCATGGCTTTCTCATTGTTCTCAGAACCTTTTCTGCTCTCTTTGGAAGAATTTCCAACAGCGTGACCCACCTCACGGCAATCCTAGCTTCAATCTCAGCTATGCAAAGGTTAAAAATGTGGACACGAAAATGAAAGCCGGCATGCCCGAGCCTCCATCTGTCCTAAGGATGCCAGTGTGGTTGCAGCATCACCCAGCACATACTAGGAGCTCAACAAATGTGATGAAAACCTATGTCATCGCAGTGGAATGGTTCTCTTTCTAAGAGTTCCATCAAGGCTGCTCTGTTTCTTCCGAGCACGATTCATCCAGGCAAACCCAAATGAAAAAAAATACTAAGAGGCAGCCTGGAAAGAGACGCCTTACGGGCACCCTAGGGCTGCAAGTGGCAACCCCACTCTGGTGGCTACAGCGCTCACCACTAGTGATGGGATGGGGAAGGGTGGGAATTTGGATGCTTTGTTAGGCCCACGTTACTGTGAACGAACCTCGGGTTTCTTTGGGTTCCAGCGGGCACATCTACTGTCTTGTACTGGTCTGCAGCTTTCTGGTGTCACCCCGCATCCTCCAGGAGCCTCAGTATGGCTGCCTGAATGATCTCAAGTTGCCTTTCCTCAGCCACCTTTGCTTTCATGTTTCCAGACCTTTCTCAGCACTGTCAGAACAGTCTCACGACAAGCATTTTAACCGATATGCCATTTGTATTTTTTTATATGTTAAGACAAGTGCACAGATCTCCCAGAGAAATAACAGAGTTTTAAAAAATGAAAAACGAAGTCCTCAAGGACCATTTCTGTTTTGCTGACCTGCCAAACCCAGCTAATTGCTTTGTTGGGATGGACGGATCCAGCTTTTCAACACCAGAGGGTGCCAGTGGTTAAGCTATGTGCCCAAGCTGCCCCTGCTGAGAAATTCTTAATTTTGGTAGCTTCATTCCTGTCCTTCCTGTCACCTCGCGAAGAGACAGAGAAGACGTTTAGAGGGTTGCTGGGTAGGCAGGTGCAGGTTAGGTGAGTTGAGTATCAAAGGGTAGCTGTTGCTAAGGAGCGTGAGAAATGGGACAGAGAATTCAGAACAGAGTGCTGTGGCCTGGAGCACACGATGGGCCTGAGGACTTGTAGGCATCGTTAGTAAAAACTCAGTTCATGGAGTTAGCACCATGGCTTGGCTGAGGTGGAGCTTTCTTGTTTGTTTATATTGTCCGAGAAAGCCCTTTCCCACCAGCACAGCACCCCCGAACCCCGACCTGTGGCTCTGTGGGCGTCTTCAGCACCACAGCTCAGTTGAATACTTCAAACCCAGGCTGAGGTCAGAGGCGTGGGGAGGGAGGCTGAGGTGGTATCTGAGTTGTCCTTCCCTCGAGGCCAGTGATCAAGCTTTGCAAGGCCGGCAGGAGGTCTGGCCATCCTTCCTGGTTTCATTCCAGAAATGAATATGTACGTATGTATGATTGTGTGTATGTATGTATGTATGTGTGTGTGTATGTGTGTATGTGTGATAGACTTTAATTTTTAGAGCAGTTTTAGATTCACAGCAAAATTGAGGAGAAGGCATGGAAACTCCTCATTACACCCTCTACGCCCACACACGGGGGGCCTCCCCCACTGTCAGCATCCCCTACCAGCGTAGTGCATTTATCATAAGCAGTGAAGCTAAACTGACACATCATTATCACTCAGTTTACATGAGGGTTCACTCCTGGCATTGTACATTCCATGAGTATCATGTCCTGTATCCACCACAGTCGTGTCATACAGAATGGTTTCACTGCCCCCAGACCCTCACATTCTGACTACTCATCGCTGCCTCCCACCAGTCCCTGGAAAATCCTGACCATTTTACTGTCTCTATAGTTTTACTTTTCTAGAATGTCACATAGTTGGAGTCACAATATATATTTCAGACTGGTTTCTTTCATTTAGTAAAATGCATTTAAGTTTCCTGCATGTCTTTTCATAGCTAAATAGCTAATTTATTTTTAATGCCGAATAATATTCCATGGCATGAATGCACCACAGTTTACTTAGCCTTTTACCTGCTGAAGAACATCTAGGTTGGTTCCAAGTTTTGGCAACTATGAATAAAACTGTTGTCAACATCCTCGTGCAGTTTCTTGTGTGGGAATATGTTTTCGGCTCATTTTGGTAAATACCAGGAGTGCAATTGCTGGATTATACTCTAAGAGTATGTTTGGTTTCCTTAAAAATCACGAAACTGCCTTTCAAAGTGGCTGTACCTTTTTCCATTCCCACCGACACTGAACGAGACTTGCTGTTGTTCCACATTCTCACCAGCATTTTGATGTCACTGTTTGGGGGTTTTGGCCATTCTAATACGTGTTTAGTGGTTTCTCGTTGTTTTACTTTGCAATTTCCTAATGTCGTCGAACATCTTATATGCTTTTATGCATCTGCATATCTTGTTGGTGATGTTTCTACTCAGGCTTATTTGCCCCTTTTTTAATTGGGTTGTTCGTTTTCTTATTGTTGAGTTTTAAGAGTTTTTTTGCGTGTAATGGGTAACAGTCCTTTATCAGATGTATTTTTTTGCAAATATTGTCTCCCAGTCTGTAGCTTGTTTTCTTATTCTCTTGACAATGTCTTTTTCAGAGCAGAATTTTTTAGTTTAATGTAGTCCAGCTTACCAATTATTCCTTCATCGATAACGCCTTTGGTGTTGTATTTAAAAAGTCATTGCCATACCTGAAGTCACCTAGATTTTCTCCTATGTTATCTTCTCGGAATTTCATAGTTTTGAGTTTTGTGTTTAGGTCCATGATCCATTTAATTTTGTGAATGGTGTAAGGTCTTTGTCTAGGTTCATTTTTTTGCATGTGGGTGTCTATTTGTTCCAGCACCATTTCTTGAGAAGATTGTCTTTGCTCTCTTGTATTACCTTTACTCCTTTGTCAAAGATCAGTTGTATATTTACGAGGGTCTCTTTCTAGGCTTTTTCTTCCGTTCATTGATCTGTTCCATTGATCTGTTTGTATATTCTTTCAGCAGTGCACACTGTCTTTATTGCTGTAGCTTTTAGTAAGTCTTGAGGTCAGGTGGTATCAGTCCTCCAATTTTCTTCTTTAATATTGTGTTGGCTGTTCTGGGTCTTTTGCCACTTTATATAAACTTTAGAATCAGTTTGTCAATATTACAAAATAATTTTCTGGGATTTTGATCAAGATTGAATTGAATCTGTAGAACACGTTGAAAAGAACTGACATCCTGACAGCATTGACTCTTCTTTCTACCCATGAATATGAAGTAACTTTCCATTTATTTAGTTCTTTAAAAAAGTTTTTTTATCTGAGTTTTCTGTTTTTTTTTTTCATATAGATCTTGTACATATTTTGTTAGGTATATACCTAAAGATTTCATTTTTTTTAGGTGCTAATGTAAATGATATAATGTTTTTAATTTCAAATTCCACTTGATCATTGCTGATATATAGGAAAGTGATCGAGTTTTGTATATTAGCCATGTATCCTGCAACTTTACTATAATCATTTATTAGTTCCAGGAGTTTTTTTTTTGTCAGTGCTTTCAGATTTCCTTTATAGACAGTCATGTCATCAGTTTTATTTCTTTCTTTCCAAATCCATGTGCCATTTATCTCCATTTCTTTAGCTGATACTTCCAATACAAAATTGGAAAGGAGTGGTTGCCTTCTTTCTGAAACTAGAAAGCTTCTTGTTTCTCACCAGCAAGGATGATGTTAGTCGTAGGGATTTTGTAGATTTTTTTTTTTTTTATCAAGTTGAGGAACTTCCCTTCTGTTGCTTGGTTTTTGAAAGATTTTGTCATTAATGGGTATTGGGTTTAGTCAATTGATAGCTTTAGTGATGAATTACATTACTTGATTTTCAAATGTTGAACCAGCCTTGTATACCAAAGGTAAATCCCATTTGGTCTTTTGTACACTGTTGGATTGAATTTGCTAACATTTTGTTGGAGATTTTTACATCTATACTTACATCTGAGAGATATTGGTCTGTAGTTATCTTTTCTTGTAGTGTCTTTGTTGATTTTGGTAATAGAGTAATGCTGGCCATAAAAAGTTAGGAAATCTTTCCTCTGCTTCCATCTTCTAGGAGATATTGTAGAGAATTGGTATATTTTATTTCTTAAATGTTTGGTAGAATTTACCAGTGAATCAATCTGGGCCTGGGACTATCTGTTTTGTAAGGTTATTAATTTTTTATTCTGTTTCTTTAATAGATATATGCCTTTCATATTGTCAATTTCTTGTGTGAGTTTTGGTAATTGTGTCTTTCAAGGATGCTTTTGCTATATCCCACTAATTATAATAAGTTATATTTTTATTTTTAATCTGTTCAAAATATTTTAATATTTATGTTGAGATTTATTCTTTGACTTGTGTTATTTAGCAGTATGTTATTTAATTTATAAGTATTCCAGGATTTTCCAACTATCTTTTCATTATTGCTCTCTAATTTACTTCCCCTGTGGTCTGAGAGCAGACACTGTATGACATCTATTCTGTTAAATTTGTAAGATGTATTTTATGGCTTAGAATATGGTCTGTCCTCTTAAATGATCCATGTGAGCTTGAAAAGAATGTGTGTTTTACTGTTGTTAGACAAGGTAGTCAATAAATATAGTAATCAAATCTATTCAGTTGATTGATGGTGCTGTTGACTTCAACTATGTCCTTACTGATTTTCTGCCCTCTAGATCTGCTCTTTTCTGATAGAAGGGTGTTGAAGTCTCCAGTCATATTAATGGACTCAGCTTTCTCCTTGCAGTTCTATTTTTGCTTCACATATTTTGATGCTCTTCTGTTAGGTGCATACACATTAAGGATTTAATGTCTTGGAGAATTTGCCCCTTTATCATAATGCAATGTCCCTTGTTATCCCTGATGACTTTCCTTGCTCCAAAGTCTGCTCTGTCTGAAATTTATATAGCTGCTCCTGCTTTTTAAATTAGTGTTAGCATGATACTTCTTTTTCTGTATCATTAATTTTAATCTGTATGTGTCTTATATTTCAAGTGCGTTTCTTGTAGGTGACGTATAGTTGGGTCTTATTTTTTGACCCACTTTGACAGTCTCTTTTAATTGGTGTATTTAGACTGATGACGTTTAAAGTGATTATTGATATAGTTGGATTAACAACGACCATTTTCCTACTATTTTTCTTTTGATGCCCTTATTCGTTGTTTCTGTTTTTCTTTTTCTTTTATCCCATGTTTTTGGCTTTGTGGTTTTAATTGAACATTTTGTATGATTCCATTTTCTCTTATCATATCAGACTTTTTTTTTTTACTTATTTTAGCGACTGCCCTATACAAATGCAATATACATTTACAAACCAATCCAGTCCACTTTCAAATAACACACTAACATTTCATAGATAGCACAGGTACCGTATAATAACAAAATGATCCTATTTCCTTTATCCCACTCCTAGTAGCATTGCTGTGATTCATTTCACTTATATATAAGCAAATATATTTATATATGTAATACATAGAAGCATATATAATTGAATACACTGTTGCTATTAATATTTGGAAAATTGTTATCTGCAGATCAATTAAGAATATGAAAAATAAGTTTTTATTTTAATGTCACTTATTCCTTCTTTTACTTTATGTAGATCTGGGTTTCTAACCTACATCGTTTTCCTTCTCTCTGAAGAACTTCTTTTAATATTTCTTGCAAGGCAGATCTACTGGCAACAAATTCCCCTCATTTTTGTCTGAGAAAGTCTTTGTTTCTCTTTTACTGTTGAAAGATGATTTTACAGGGTACAGAATTCTATTTTGGTGTTTTTTCTCTCAATTCTTTTAAATATTTCACTCCACTCTCTCTTTGCATAGTTTCTGAGGAGAAATCTGATGTCATTGTTATCTGTGCTACTCTGTAGGTATGGTGTTATTGCCTTCTGGCTTCTTTCAGGATTATTTTTCTTTATCTTTGATTTTCTACAGTTTATATATGATATCCCTAGGTGTCATTTTTAGTGTGTGTGTGTGTGTGTGCGTGTGTGTGTGTGTGTGTGTGTGTGTGTGTGTCTGTGTGTGTGGCGGGGGGATTTGGTTATTTATCCTGCTTGGTGTTCTGCAAGATTTCTGGATTTGTTGTTTAGTTTCTGACATTAATTCAAGGATGTTCTCAGTCATTTTTGCTTTATATATTTCTTCTGCTTCTATTTCTCTCTTCTCTCCTTCTGGCATTCCCATAACACATATGTTGTACCTTATGGTCCCACAGTTCTTAGATATTCTGTTCCCTTTTGTTTTTCAGTCTTTTTCTCTTTGTTTTTCCATTTTGTAAGTTTCTACTGACATATCTTCAAGTGCTGACTATTTCCCTAGCTATGTCCATTCTACTAATGGGTCCAGAATTTCCATTTCTCTGCATACACTGCCCATCTGTTTTTTACATGCTCTCCACTTTATTGATTAGAGCCCTTAGCATATTAATCATAGTTGTTTTAAATTCCTGGTCTGGTAATATCAGCATTCCTGCCATGTCTAGTTCTAGCTCTAATGCTTGTTCTGTTTCTTCAAACTGTGTATTTTTGCCTGTTAATATACCTTGTGGTTTTTTTCATAATAGCTGGACATGATGTACTGGGTAAAAGGAACTGTAGTAAATAGGTCTTTAGTAATATAGTGATAAGGTGTGGAGGGAAGCAAAGTGTTCTGTCGTCCTATGAATAGATCTCAGTCTTTCTGTGAGCCTATGCTTCTAAACTATAAGTTCAGGTTTTTCTCCCCTCTTAGGTGGGACAGGATGGCTAGAGTGGACTAGAGTTGGGTATGTTCTTTCTCCCACTTGGAAGGCTAGAGCATGCTGGCAGTCGGTATTTTTCTTCCTCCAGGTCAGTTAGGATCTGATAAAACTACAGTTGTTTAGGTTCTGTTGAAATAGTTTCTCTTGATGACAGGCCTTGTTAAGAACTGAGTGCTCTGGTATATTTTAAAAAATTTCTTTTTCCCTCCTTTTGCTAAAAGCATAAGAAATTTTTCTCTAATATTCACTATGAGAATCTGGTTGAACTCACAAAGTCTAGGAGCCCCCTCTGACTGGGCTTGCCTAGTTTTTGACTCAGACTTTGCCACTCTGAGACTCCAGCATTTGTTCATTTCTGTTCAGATTTTCGGACCCAGCAATGGTTCCCTCAGAGATTGGTGTGGAAGGAGTTTCTGCTCTAATAAGTGGTGATTCACTATAGCTGCTTATCTCTCTCTCCTATTTGGGGGCAGCAGTTTGCCCTGTGACCTTCTTCTCTTTTAAATCTGAGAAGAGTTGTTGATTTTTCAGTTCAGCTTTTTACTTGTTAGGACAGAGTAATGGCTTCTAAGCTCCTTACAGGCTGTACTGGAAACCAGAATTGTTTGTTTTCTTCTTTGATGTCCTGCACCAAAAACAACTAAGTGATGCGGGCAAAACCAAAACATTCGAGCATGGCCTTTTCTCCTTTGAAATTGAATTTTAGATTTGAAAGGTGCCTTGAGGTCACCTCATTCAATCTCATTTTCATTTTCAGATGAGCATCTTGGTAGGCTCTACCAGGGCATTCCTCTGTGGGTACTATCCCCACATTTTAGCAGAGTAATAAAGTAGACTGTATACGTGTGACCCATTTGGATTCGCAGTCCAAATGAACTCTCTTCAGATAAACCAATTAAGTTCTCCCATGGTCTATTCCTAAAAGGAAATTTGAATTTAAATTTATTTAATTGATTAACAGTGATTATCTGTGTTCTATGGAGGATTTTAGTTCTGTGTGATGGGACGATGGCTGCTTTTTATTTTTATCTCTTTGTCTTTCTGCATTTTCCAAATCCTATCAAATGAACATGTATTACTTTTATAGTCAGAAAAAAAAAATAGGACACCATTTTAGGCCACGACACTGTGAAGTTACTTCTCTGTGTCTCCTGACAGTCTGCAAGATGAACGTTCACCGACGCTGTGAGACCAACGTGGCTCCCAACTGCGGAGTGGATGCCAGAGGGATTGCCAAGGTGCTGGCTGACCTCGGCGTCACTCCAGACAAAATCACCAACAGCGGCCAGAGGAGGAAAAAGGTAGCTGGCCCTCCGATGGGGTCTCTGGACCCCTTTGTGTGCTAGTCTGTCTATGCTGGCTCCCTGATAGTGCCCTGGAGCAGAGTTATAAGATTGCCGGGCTTGAGACACTATACTCAAAACACCATGAAAAGAAAAAAAAATGTTACCAGGCAGGTAACATTAAAGTCTCCTTTAGTTCCAAAATTGGGGGTGGGGGGGTGGACAATGCAAGTCTCAGGTAGTCTGTTTCTCAAGGGAACATAAACTTTGAGATGAGACTTGGGATTTTTCTCTAGAAAAGACAGGGCAACTGTAGACAAGGAAATAGACTTATCTGCCTTCAGAGCTGGCATGAAAGCAATGTCAGTGCTTGAACTTTGTTCCTGGTATTACTGTAATGAGGATAAATGGATGAAGAGCTGGAACCACACATTCTTTTCTAGGGAGCAAGCCAAGAAGATTTGTGATAGTGCCGGCACTCAGCTGCCCAAGGAATACTGTTAATGCCCCATGACATGAAACATCTGGGCTTTTCTTTGGAGACCAAAGCCTTGTCTCTATCCATGTGACATTCTGAATGTTCGTAGGAAAAGATCCATTTGTTAAAATGTTATTTTCATAAGTCAGGGCCCACAGATGTAAGCAGAGCTAAAGGCATCCACAGCATTTTGTTTGAAGGTTCTTCTTATCCTTGGCTTCGAGCCTAGAAAATTTAAGAGGTCTCTGAAAAAAGTAAGTTATGAGAAAATCAGAATGAAGTTAAGTAGGCAAGAAATCTTGGTGGAGGTGGGGTGAATGGGGGCCCTCACTGCTCAATGTCAGGCTTTCTCAAGTCTACCTCTGGGTACCTCTATAATTCTCCTAATTATACTCTGCTAAAATGTAACCCTAAATTTTTCCCTAAAATACTTTCCAAAGGGCTCTGTGTTTCCCTTCTCATTTTAGAAGCTTCTCACGCCTTTCCCCTGGTGCTCTCAGATGAGCCTTTTCCCTTGAATGAGAAGGTGTGGATTGTTTCCATCTTCTTAAACTACTTCTTCTCTGCCTTCCCAATAAACAAAGCTATTTTGCAAGGGTCGCAGGGAAAAAAAGTCTCTTTTCCTGGGTAACTGTGACATTCTGTGCTTCTGGTGGCTCTTCTCGGCTCTATAAATCCCAGTGGTAGAAACAGGATGTAAGTTATTGACCCAGAGCTTTGAAATTGCAAGAAGAATGTCAGCACCCAGGAGTGCTAGGGTCCCACTGCAGAGGTGGGTTATGCACCAGCTTCTGATGACAGTGTTGGACACACACATTGATGAGCTCCGAGAGAGCACCCTTTTTCAGGAGATATGGTTTTTTGTTTTTGTTTGTTTGTTTCCTCCTTGCTGGAAGTCAATTAAGACAGAGTCTTTACTGTCATGGAAGATTTAAAAGAAAACTGAGTACCTGCCCTCTCCCCCATATTTACATGAGCCATAATGCCAGTAGCCAGGCATCATCTGTCTCTCTTGGATTTGGGGAGGCTGGTGGTAAAAAGCCAACATAGAAAAATTTGGGAAGGGGCAAAGTAAAAGACTAAGGCAGTTCAGTCCTGATATTTTTATTGCTAGGATGCTTCTGGTGCAAAAGCTGCAAAAAAGAGCAAAGAGAACCAAGTAGAAGCTCAAGTTAGAATGAGAGGACAGAAGAGAGGTCCCCCCTGGTCAGAGTTAAAAGGGCTTCTTTGCGGGAGTGTCAGGCTTGCTAGAGCTTTTAGTCCCTTCATATTGCCACTTGCAAATAGTCAGTCCATCATCCAGAAAGGACATGTGCACACAGCTGGTAAGCCAAGAGTAAAAGGGAACAGAAGTGCTTGTCTCGTAGTCCAAACCACTGACTTTAATGGGAACGTGCAGTGCGTATGCCAGCATCTTTGCCAGGAAATAGACTTCACCAGGGATGTTCTCTTAAACTTTGCCAACAAATACCAAGACATCCGAAAGTACCTACTGAACATCTATCATGTGTATCACTTTGTGCAAGTCACCAGGGGCAGCACCGATACTGGATAGCATCTCACCTCTAAAGAACATATAGTCTACCTGAGTAGAGAGCCCCACACAACATACATATAAGGTATTATTAACTAAAGCTGAACAAAATTATAAATGCCAGACCGATGTTAGAGACAACAAGTGTCAAATTGTTTCGCATGAGGTAACTTGCATTGCTTGGGTAGGCAAGGGAGGTTTTAGGGAGGGGGTATGGTTGAGCTTTGCTTAAAAAGGTCAGTTATATTTGAACAGAATAAAAATTGAACGTGCTAAAGTCTCTCGTTTTCTTCCCTTTAATTGGCAAAGGAAACCTCGAGTCTATGCTATACGAATATCAGTTCAAGTGGTCCTCTACACCAGGCACTCTTTGGGTGCTTGGTATAGTATTTTGATGCTTTTGACCTCAGAGGAACTCACTACCCATCCTCTGATGCCTCTCTTCCCTCATTCTCTTTCCCTCCCTCTAGCTCGTGGCTGGCGCCGAGTCCCCGCAGCCTGCTTCTGGAAGCTCACCCTCTGAGGAGGATCGATCCAAGTCAGCACCCACCTCCCCTTGTGACCAGGGTGAGCCCCTCAGATTTGCTTCTTTACGTTTGAGCTTGGTCGTGGAAGGACGGAGGAGCTGAGGCCTCTCCACTGAAGAATGACCTTGTTAGCTAGAAGGCCTTCGGACACCTTTCTCTGTTGACTCATTTGTTGTCCTGAACCCTAATGAGGCTTTCTTGAGGGTGAGGCATTAAATGACCATGTCTGCCTTACATCCCTTCCAGGCCAGCATAAGAGAGGAAGAGTATATGAAACTCTGTTTCTTTCCTTTCCCTTTCCTCCTTTCCCGGTTCTGAGTGAAGGAGAGGGGCGGGTACAGCCCCCTCTGTTACCACTCTGCCTCAGTGTCTGCTCCCAGGCCTGTCGGCATAACTCAGTCAAGTTCGACTTCCTTCCTTCCTGATTCTAATTGTCACACCCAAAACCTGAGATCAGGGCAAGAGTTGGGTGATGGGTAGGGCAGGATGTCTCCTATCCCAGCCTGGGTGGGTGGGGGTAGGACGAAGCTGGGAAAGGGACTGCAAGAAACAGTGAGGAAGAAGCCAGCACTGGGCCTGACTCCCTTCCAAAGCTTAGCTCAGGCTATCTCCTTCTTTCCCATAAGAATATGGTTAAAGTAATTAGAAGTTTCTGAATGTGCAGGCAAGAATTCTGAGGCTGCAGAGAGACTTGACACACTTAAAACCTCCTCTGGTGACCAGAACCAGACTTCCCTGGGAAGGGCTGTATGCGTCTGCAGAACAGGACTAAGCATCATTGCTTAACAATAGTGCCTTGATTTTTTTGAAGCCCTTTTTGTATTCATTATCCAAATTTTATGCTCACACCAGCTCTGTGTTGGTGCTGCAGTACTGTCTCCACGTTACAGTGCGGGAAGTGAGAGGTCAGAGCGTTAAAAAGATTTGTCCAAATGTTAGGTTATAAGCCAGTGGTACGGGCGAGACCATACCCTTCCTGGTTTAAGGACCCCATTCTCAGAATCTGTGCCATCAGACCCTGCCTGAAAGTGCTCACTGTGACCCAGCTCTTCTTACCCAGGGCAAATAAAACAGCTACAGGTGTGGTATGCAGATCCTAAGGCCACAAAATGATTGGGCCAAGTCTCCCTTCATGCTACTCTGATTCACTTTTTACACATTTACGCTGTGCCTCATTCCAAAAACGGTTTGGCCCATTCGTCAGTTATCTGACAGTTCTCTGCCACCTGCGGATGAGTAGGTCTTTCGCTGGCCCAGTATGGGTGTTTTCATGTTCCCCTTTTTAGTGCCAGGACCTCCTCTGAGAGCTTTAAGGAGACAAGAACACATGGTAAAGGGACCCAAGTGGGTTTGAGGTCTCTCTAGGCCTGGCTGCTGCCCAGTGTGCTGTCTAGCTTTGGCAGGATGCAGTGGCCCCCGGGACCCTCTCTCTGCACCCCCATCAAAGCAAGTACCAGTATTACCCAGCAGTGACGTGAGCACAGATGGATGTGTCTCTTAGCAAGACACAGCATTACAGAACAGAGACAAGATAGTTTCTCTTTCCTCCATTGTAAGAACACATAGAAAGACATTTTCTTCAATACGTAGGATCCCTAAGCACTCTAGTTCTGTCTTCCAAAATCCTTTTAGTAACTTGACTTGGAATCAGAGACTTTTCACTTTATACTGTGACTGAAAAGTTATACTTGGTTAAGAGTAAGTGGTAGGAAACTGCTGACTTGGTGCGGGGATGTCTGGAGACTCAGAAGCCCTCGTCACCACCTCCAGCACATCTCAGGGGAGCCAGACTCAGATCGGAAAGAGATCTCCCGGTTCCTTGAGCTTTAGTTTTTCCGAAAATAAGTGAAGATCTCTTTTTGTCCAGCAGCACCTGATCGCTCATGCCTGATTCCGATTCCCAAGGGTTAAGAGGTAACAGGAGCCCAGTTTTATCTGTGAGCATCCTTTAAAGTTAGGGTATGCTCCAGATGCCCATTTGTACACAGAGGAGTGTATGTCTTGGTGAATGCATTACTGACAATAAAGCTTTCTTAAACAGAAAAGATCAAAGGCTCATCCAGCATTATCACCCCCAGAGAGGGAATTCAGGTCACATACTCTGGAGGGGCGCGAGACTGTCTCGTGGTTGTGAAATTGTGCTGGGGAATCCCTGCCCCATCTGAGATAAATTTGTAGCAGTATTGCTTTTGAGAAGCAGTTCTTTGGTGAATGATATGCCCATTTCTTATTTGGGTAATTGAATGAGATGGGGATTTAGAATAAACCCAGCAACAAGGCCAAGAAAGTCCTTCAGAAAAGGTAAAATAATTGTGTCACCAGTGATTGCACAGTTCTTGATTAGTCATTGATCTTCAAAGGTTACCTGTCACCTGTGGAGCTCTGCAAGTTTCCAGGGAAGGCTGGGGTTCTTGCACTAACCAAGAATAATGGAACAGGCTGAAGGCCAAACGGCTTTCACAGCGGTGGCCAGGTCCCAGAGTATTCTGAAGGAGATAGTTGGCAGGGACTGTGTCCTCTTCCTCTCTGCATGTCTGGGCCCTGCTGTACATTAGTTAGGTGCCAGTGCAAGTGTGTGGAGCAAATGTAGGGATATAAATGGATCCACACTGGATCTGTCGAATTGAAGAACCAAAAAGGGGGTTTGTGAGCTCACGGTGGGGTGGGTGGTGGATGGATTCTGAGTATTGAGTCTTCACGGGAGGGGCTCGTGAGATGCGCGCTAATGCAATATCTTGTCACCCTTGGCCCTAGAAATTAAAGAACTTGAAAACAACATCCGGAAGGCCTTGTCATTTGACAACCGAGGGGAGGAGCACAGGGCAGCCTCATCCATGGATGGCCAGCTGGCGAGCCCTGGTGAGAACGGCGAAGTCCGGCAAGGCCAGGCCAAGCGCTTGGGCTTGGATGAGTTCAACTTCATCAAAGTGTTGGGCAAAGGCAGCTTTGGCAAGGTCTGTGGCATGTGTGGGTGGAACTGCTGATTTTCTTTACCCTGTGGCGGCTGTCGCCTCGTCCCTTTGATCTAAGATTAAGCGATAAATCTTTCAGCCTGGTCTTGTTATGTTTTCCTGCGTTGTTGAGTGGAAATGGTCTGAGGCCAAGCAGAGAGGAGCCAGGCAGGGTTCTGCTGCTAACTAGCTATGGGACTTCAGTCATTTTACCCCTTTGGGATTCAGTTTTAACCGCCTGACAAATGGAGATAGGAATCAAGTGACACAGTGAGTGACAAAAGACTTTGAAAAGTTTAAATTACTTTACAAGTACTTGGGATTCCACTATCAATAATAGTAACTGCATTTGTTTTCTTCAGAGGTCCGTCTGAAATTCTGGTTTTAGTTCATTAGGAAGACTGAAAATGAACTCTAGAGTCTCTGCCCCCAGTGAACTTTGGGCTCAAAGCAAATCGTAGCATGCATTACTTTGGAAGTTGACTATTATGTAACTGACTGTTTTGGCACTTACTGATGTTTTATTTATCCTCTGCTTGTGGCAAGAGAATGAGAACAATTATCCCATATCTCAGATAAGGTCCTCTGCCCGTGGTGCTGTTCACCTTATCCTGCTCCGTGCTGAGATGGACACAGTGGTGTGGGGTATGGATACAGAAGGCGCCTAATAACGCATTCATGGTGACAAGCTGCCATTCGAAAGGGGGAGGGGTGAGAAGAAAAAAATAATTCCTGTTTGTATTAGAAAAAATATTGAAGGGCAGGGAGCCTAGGAAGCTGATTAACATTTCAGCTAAGATCCAGGATTATTTCCTGGCTCTTCGCAAAGCCAGGCCTGTGAGTAAGTGCAGTTGTTTTTCTAGGGCCTCCTGGAGCAGAGAGGCCCTGCCTTGGGGCCCAGGCTCCTGGCTCTGAGAGCTCCCTGGGGTCACATGCCCTTTTGTGTCCAGGACTCTTAAAAGCAGCAGCCTGAGGGTCAGGAGACTTCCTCAATTGCAGAGCCACTGCACTCCTAAGGGAATGGTTCTGTGAAGCCTGCAGGGCACAGGGCCTGGTTCCCAGCCCATCTCACCTGCCCCATCTCACCCTGAAATCACTGATGCAGGATGGTTACTGAGCTGACTTAAATGACCAAAGCTGAAGTAATCACATTCTTCAGAGATTAGCTAGCTAAGAAGCAGACCCCAGTTCTCTGGCAAACACAGCCCTGAGATGTGAGCAGGTTTCGTTGTGAGCAATGTTCAAGGGAGATAAGCAGGCTCAGAGTCTCCAGGTGTCTTGTAGGCAGGATGAGAACTTCAGTGGCTCTAGAGTGTTTAGATTGTTTCTTAGGAAAAATCACAGCCACGGTGAGCCAGTTTTTAAGTTTGCATTAGATGTGGGCAACAGAAGGTCTTCATTTACAATCCTCGGTTCCCTCATTGCGCCTCTGTGTTACTGCTCTTTCGTTCTAACAGCTCAACTGGAACTGCACTTAGGAGTTAGTTGTTGGGAGAAAGGCTTGACACATTGGTAGAAAAATGAGTGCAAAAATGTCAAATTATAGGAAAACTTTTAAGAGATAGAGCTATTTATTTGCTCTCTGGAGGAGGAATTACATTTCCAGCTTTAAAGCCGTAGTAGAAACCATAAAGGTAAACAAGGAGAGATTCGACTGCATAAAGATAAATGAAACTGATCCTGTTTAATGGTGAAAAAATGGAAAATTATGAAACAGGTTTAGAAAAACCTTTGCAGAAAGTAAAGTGTTAGTATCTTCATATACCAAGCTCATACAAATACATAAGAAAATAACATAAAACGGTAGATGACTAGATAGAAGAAACTGACAAATAGTTCACACAGGAGAAATAATTAGAAAACATATTTTAAAAGTTTCATCGCAAGTTAAAGCAGCATTGAGGTAATATTTCATACACATTACATGAGTGAATTAACTTTTTTAAGTGAAAACACCCAAAGTTGGTAAATGGCCGTGAAGCTAAAGCACTTCTCCAATGCTAGTGGCAGGTTATATTGTACATTCTTTTTGAAAATCAGGAATGTGCAAAATATTTAATCCCATAATCACTTCTAAAACTATCTTAAGGATATGACTCAAAAAAGAGAAAGAATTATCTGTACAAAAATACTCAATGCAGTTTATATAGTAATTACATATTACTCAACTGTCTACTATGAAGTGAATGGTTAAGTAATCGCAATATATTTACTTGAATTGAGTGTCAGAAACCATGATAATGAAATAATATTCAGTTAAAAAATGCTGTACTACATTTGCTACACTGTAATTGCAAGTGTGACAAACACATATGAGCGTATGAGTGATTAGCAGATATGGGTTGAACTTTTCTTTGCCTGGACACTATGTTAGAAGTTAAAATAAATAAATGACAGTAGCTGTATTGGGATGGATAGTTTTTCTAAGCATGTTTAACGTGCTGTTACACTATTTTAAAAATAAAAGAAAAGAGGAGTTAGTTTTTAAAGCTCTTGGTATTGACTTGGGGTTCTTCTTTTGATTCCCTGCGTGCAGACTGATGGGGTGGTTCTGGTTGATTGCAGGTCATGTTGGCAGAGCTCAAAGGCAAAGATGAAGTGTATGCTGTGAAAGTCTTAAAGAAGGATGTCATCCTCCAGGATGATGATGTGGACTGCACAATGACAGAGAAGAGAATTTTGGCTCTGGCACGGAAACACCCCTACCTAACCCAGCTCTACTGCTGCTTCCAGACCAAGGTATGTTTAGGAGGAAGCCGGCGGACTGCCATCTTGAGGTAGTGCTAGAAGACATAGGGTCTCCCGACTGTCGGATGGAAAATCAGTTTCAGACCCTCGACATTCTTCCTGAGACCTTGTGAAATGAAATGGATTTTGACCCTTGAAAAGATCAGGTTGTGTTTCAACAGCATTCTCTTTTTTAAGGGCGTGGCATTTTCCATTCAAGGTTGTGCTCGTGAAGGTTTGAAAGAGTGATAGAACCCATTGCAAATGTACCTGGACAAAGCCAAATGACTAAACTCAGTGTTTGCTCGGTGCAACACCCAGCAGGCGTTCTTAGTCCTCCTGTGCTCCTAACTATCACTTAAGTTCTGTGTTGTCTTTAGGTCCAGTGAAAAAGAGTAACAGCCACCGTAACCACTTCTAACTTGTATAATGTCCTATGAGGTAAAGGATGTGAACAAATATTTAAAATGCCACAGTGAGATACAAATACAGGTGGTATTTACAATTTACCACGTAGGAGCCTGGGAACCAGAAGGTGGCAGTAAAGAAACAAAGATAATCTAACTACATTATGGAGTCTGACCTCTGAGTATCTGTCCTAACTGATTCGCCACTTAGTAAAGAAGAGAAATGCCAATATTCTTTATAAAACTCTTATTACCTCTTTTTTGGGGGGTGGGACAGGGAAGAAAGTTAAAGTCTTGTAGGGTGCCTTATGGATTTGTAGTCCTTGGCTTCTTGCAAAGGCAAAGGCAACCTCACCTGAACCTAGAGCCCAGTGGACTGTGCCATCATGGACGGGCAAGTCCTTGCTCCTTGGCATACGTTTACCTCCTCATCATTGCAAGTGCCCGTCTTCCACTTAGAATTCAGCAGTTACTTATTTGGTAATTTGGCAAATTTTTATTTTATCGTATTTTATTGATTCACTCCCTTGTGCCAGATATTGTGCCAGGTGCTGGAGATACAGCAGTACGCAAGGCCCTGTTCCTGCCTTAGGGAACTGACCATATGTTTAGCACACTGTTTCCCAAAAGGTGTTTCTCAGAATGCCCTTTGCTTGAGAAACTCTAACAAAGGACACTGTGGCCCATATTTTGGGACACTGCAGTCATGACCTTTCTTAGAGCGTCTCAACATACATTTACTTATTATAGTCCCTGAGGGAGACCTGCAATTAAAAAAAAAAAGGTACCTTTATTTAATCTACTGTTTCCCAATGATTAGATACCAAACTCTGTCCCTCCCCTTCCCACTCTTAGAACCACTTATCTAATGGAATTCTTCCTAACCCTCTGATCTCTCAGGAGAATAATATCTTCTGAAAATCTGGAAATCCCTTTTCTAAACAAGTACAGGACTTACTAATTATTCTTGGTTTTGGTGTGTGTTATGTAATGCCTAAGATTTGTGGGTCTGGGCATTTGTGCGTGTATATATACTCACACACAAAGCCCAACATGATAATAGACGATAAATCTCAAGGTCACCTTTCTTCTTTTCTCCACTCAAGCATAATTCTAAATTAATGAGAACTGTATGTTATATTTTTTTACCTTCCATGGTTCCGATCACAAGGCCTCACACCTGGTAGGTGTTCACATTCAGAACTGGAGAGTTGGAAGATTTTTTCTTTTTCTTTTTTTTTTTTTTACTGCTCTCTTCTACTCTTTACATCAGTGAGAAAATCAGATCCCAGGGAAATAAAGGCTTTTACCCAGAGACACTCCATATTGGCCTAGTTGGACTTCACCATCTGGCCTCTGGGACTTCCTCTCAGTGAGGCCGTGTTCTGACATCATGTTGCTACTCTCTTATGCCTGACTCGGCACAGGGTCCCCTCTGTGGGAAATCTGCCCCCACCCCTAGCAGATGAGCCACCTTTTTCACTGCCTGGTGGGGAGGAAGGGGTCCTTGGGCAGGGATCCACACCAGCTTTCTTTCTTTGGACGCATTGCTATGAGACCTAGCATCCTAAGAGGGGTCCAGCCTAGTTGTAGGGACCCTGTGAAACCCCTGTACATGGTCAATCTTGGGAAGTCACTGTGGAGTGTCAGCTTCTCTATACCTCCTGGTAAATGAAGGAGTAAGAATAGATGTCTTCGGTGTCAGCAGAGTTTTCCTCGGGGCATTTTAGAATATCTAGGCTGACTTTTCTCATCATGTGGCAGCTTTGGGAGCACAAGGCGGTGCTGAGTGACACCATGGGTTTCCTTTATGGCAGCACAGTAACCAAACTGACACAGAGATTGGGGTCTGGGTGGCTGGAGGGTGAGGTTGGGGAGAGCAGAGACTTTCCTCTGTAGTTCAGGGATTTAGTCACTCTTTTCTCAGGCCAGTGTCAGGTAGCCACACTGACAGGAGCAACTTTGCTCCTCCTCTCCCGTGCCACCATTACTCAGAACACAGCACATGCCACTTTAAACAGTAGATCTGTGTTCATCTGACTTTTCTAAAGCAAATCGTATTTTACTCCACTGCAGGACTTTAGCTTACTAATGAAAGAAATCACAGGAAGAATCATTTTGCAACCCCCCAGCTTAACTTTTAGAAAATGTGAATTTTTTTATGGCAACCACTACTCATGGTTTTAAAGAGTAGCTGTTATTCACCTGACTCTGAGGTAGGTGCTGGGTGTGGGGTTATCACTAAAAAAGGAAAATGATTCTCAGTTGGAGGGGTTTATTCAATAAGGAACAGGGAGGTCATACTAATTTCCATCAGCAAACAGAGAGCAGCAAATGACATTGCATAGTTAAATTCTGGGTGGGGGTATCAAACCAAGAGGACTCAGAGGAGCGGGAACTTGTTAGGGTCTGGAGAAGGGAAGGAGCCAAGCCAGGCTTCGAAGAGTTGGGAAGTTGGGACAGGATTGGGGTGGAAATGGGAGCTGGGTTCAGGAGCCATAAATCAATCCTGTTGTAGTTTCATTTTCCTAAAAAGAAAGGACAGTTCATCTGAGACACTGTGAACCTGGTTTCAGCTAAGAGTTTGTACATGATTAAGGAACACGAGACCTGATTGCAATCCTACTCAGATTTCTTGCATTTTTGTTTAATTTACGCACACAGAGCGTCAATAATGCTAAGTCAGGTTTACTTATTTTTAGGTAGCCTTTATTTTTCAGTATGTAGAAGAAACGGCCCCTATGGAAACATTTTTCGAGAAGTACTGATAGACTGCATACAGCTTCTGGCCATGAACTACACAGACTGCCGACAGGACTCGAAGTGAGTGAAGTACGTGTAGCAGGAGTGGCAGGATGACCGACGGCGATGATTTGCGTAAACACATTGGCATCAATCATGAGGTCGGGTCACAAGTTAGTTCTGGTCACCATAGCCCACTAAAAGACCCAGTTACAGTTAAAGAGCGATTTGGCCTTTTCCGTACCAAGCCCACTTGCTTTTGGCTCATGTACTCTGACCTTTCTCCAGGAAAAAGCACAGACGAAATGGCCCCAGCTTTCCAGTGCGAGTGAGAAAGGTAGACAGGCCAATAATTAAGCTGAGAACTTTAATTTTAATCAAACTCAAACCAGTGTTTGATTGGAATTTGCTCCTTTAAATGCTAGAATAACATGAAACAACTAGAGAAAGCTATACAACTGTATCTAATTGGCTATGAAGCATACGGTATGAAAAGGGGATAAGGGACTTCTGACTCCATCCAAGGTGGAATAGCCTCATTCCTTTCAGGTCCTCTCTCTTTTAACTAAAAGAAGCCTGGGCATAGCTCTTATTCTATAAAGGCATTATGCTCCCCAAGACTGACATAGCCATAAAGAATTATAGCAATTGTATTGTCTTTTGACACTAAAATTTGCATATGCTTTAATGGACGGTGTTATATTGGCAGCAGTGTTTAATATCTTCACACACACACGCACACACACACGCACGCACACAACAGTTGTTTCTTGGTTTAAAAAGATATGGCCTGTAATTATTTCAATGAATGTACAAGTATGTAGCATTCATTACATGCCAGACACTGCTAAATTCTGGGGCTACAAAGCTCAATGGGTACCAACTCTAAACTCTTGAATGTTATAGTCCAGTGGGGAGAAAGACAGGCAAATCATGAGATTCTAAAGCATGGTGGGTCTCGTAATGCAGCCCTATAGGGGACTCTTTTGAAGCTTTGCAAAAGGTAGTTTGAAAGGTTTTCTGGAAGAGATGGAACCTAACCTGGACTTTAAACCATGGGTGACATTTGGAAGAGGACAAAGACAAAGGGATGGCTGATGAGACCTAGAACGTATCCCCAAATCTCATTTTCATTATTATTTTTTCAACACTGGAACACCCAACGCATTCTATGTGCTGCTTCTTCCAAGGAAATGGCAATGGCTGAAAACAGCAAGAACAGAAAGGAAGAAAGGGAGGGTATTTGGAAAATAAAGAAGAAATTTCGGCATCTGCAAGTGCAGATGATGATTGGTAGAGAGGGGAAGGTAATATTGTGAGCCTGCTCCGCTGGGCTGGGCACTCAGCTGGGCTCTGAAAGTTATGGGCTTGGTCAAAGTCAGGGCTTACAGGGAGGAGTGACTTCAGCAATAGCCTCTTCTGGCTTCCACTTATCCACAGGAGCCTAGGGATAAGAGAGCTGATGAGTGGTAGGTTAGTTTTGCTTTTGTTCTTATAGTTACAGGAAATAAAATTCTTAGGCACTTTTACATCCTGTGTATGATCCCATTGTGGAATAATCTCTTCCAACTGTTTTCCCCCAAAATCTGACTTGAATGAGTTCATCCATGATTTTTCCTCTTTAATATTAATCCCTCCCTAATCATCTTTATTTCCCACTCTTTGGCATTTCCCACCAGGCCTGGAAAGCCAGCTCAAGGAGGGCTTTGCCTGTGTGAGCTGCTGTGAAGGAAACAGAGGGTGAACTCCTTTGGCCAGCCTCCCTCTCTGCCCGGGGCAAGTGCAGAATGGAAAATCCCTTAAAAAGCCACTGGAGACATTTTTCAGATGAGCTTTAATAGTCGGTGTGAGCATGGGGTGAGAACTGCTAAGGAGGAGTGTTGACAATACAGGGGGAAAATGTAGTTTGAAGGAACCCTGATCTTTATGTTGACACTAAGTCTGAAGAACAGCAAACACAAAAGCAAGAAAATAAAAATAATAACAAAATAAAAAATTAGGTCTTTGGTAGATTTTTGTTCAAAAAAAAAAAAAAGTGACTGGCAGATTAAATCTAAAAAAGCCAGGAAAGCAATTGAATGAATTATGGGTCTCTTTCCTGCTAGAACACACAGTCTGAGGCAGCATGATGTTGGCAGGGCTCGAGGGATTTTGTTGGATTTGATGAGCATCTCACAAGAGTGTATTGAGATGTTTGATACCAAGAGTTGGTCTGTGGATCAGACAGCCACCTGGGGATCAACATGATTTCCAATAAAAGATTTCGAGTGGAGATAACCTCAGAAATTTTCAATAGATTTCATTGACAGTGAGGCTCATGGTAGAGGGTACAGGCATTGTGTTGGCAGAACCAGTTGTCCAAGTGATCGGACTCCAGCCAAATCCATCTCCTCCTGAAAACCATCTGTCCAAGAGTGAGGTCTGTCAGCAGTGCCACCTCTTCTGATCAGCCAGCAAAGACATCTTCAGTGCGGGTCTACACATGCAAGTCACCATGGGGCATAACACGACGTTTACACTAGGCTTTCTGTCAAATGTGTGGGGTTGTAAGCTCTGTTCGCTTGAGAAGGGGTAGTGGGAAGACTAGAGTGCTGGCTGGCAGGGAAAGAGAGAGTGTAGCTGTGTGTGTTGTCAGTGGTCACCGTTTTCATCACCAAGCAAGGCCTCATGGAGGAGGAGGAGGACCAGGTCTTGAACCATAACAGGAAGCATTCTGTGTGATGAAACAAAAGGTTATAGAGTTATTTTATGCTCACATCCCCCCTCCCCCCAGAGGCCTGCATGTTAGCTCTTAATCTAAGATGCTGCTGCCACCTTATGTAACTTGTTTGCCTCTAGGGAAACCTTGCATTTGAATAGAACAGTTGCTTTTAAAAACACCTGCCTTTAATATATCGGCCATCCCACCTGTTCCTAATGATGTCTCTGTGAGGCAAGGGCGGTCACTTCCCTTTCAGGATGAGAAAACTACAATCCAGCTATTTTATATCCTGTCTGAAACAGCAGCAGGACTGGAACTGAGATTTCCCCACAGCCCGTGTTCACAGGATGTAATTTTGTCTCCAACCCCCCTTCTCATCCAAAATCTGTACATCAAATGCCCTCACCTCAAAATCCCTTCTCTCCAGGCTTCATTTGCCGTCTTACACATGACAAAGGGTCTGAGGGTGACAGCTCTGTTTTACTTGCACTGAGATTGGAATATTTTTAAATAATACCCCTCACGCTGGTGAGTAGTAGCAGGATCTGTCAGCCTGTTTGCAGAAATGTTTCTGTTTTGTATAGATGCAAGAGAGAAGGGAGGAAAAAGGGGCATGGACACAGGAATTATGCAAAATGGACTGGAGTGAGATGAGGCCATCACACATGTTCATTCAACCATTGCTTTTGAGCTCCTACTATGTACCGTGCCATGGGTGCCATGCTGCCTGCTGAGGGATTTAGTGGTGAATGAAGCCGTGTTTCCTGGCCTCATGGAACTGAAAGCCTCTTAGGAACATGTTGCTCCACAATGTGAAAAATGCTAGCCTCCGTCTAGTGCCCATAGCTCATTGCTTTGTTCTCTCCTTCAGAAACGATTGGCCTTGGCTTTTAAAAAGTAATATTTAAGTTTTCATCATCACAATGAATATTTGTTAATTGTAGAAGTTTTTTAGAATTCTGGAAGGACAAAAAAAAAAAAGAAACTAAGGATAATTCTAATAACTACTCCTAACATTTTGATTTATATATTTCTAGTTCAAAAATACTTACCTGTTCATACATATAGATTTATAAAATTGGTACCATGCTCTGC
This sequence comes from Cynopterus sphinx, assembly GCA_030015415.1. Lineage (NCBI taxonomy): Eukaryota > Metazoa > Chordata > Mammalia > Chiroptera > Pteropodidae > Cynopterus > Cynopterus sphinx. Next base: position 32,712,750 of record CM057383.1, on the reverse strand, counting down.
ACTCTCTGAAACAGTTTCACCGGGTGTTTTCATTATCACCAAATATTCTTCAACCAAATAAATGATTTCTAAGGTTCTCCAATATCCAAGGACCTCTTGTAGAAAGATTCTGCACGTGGGAGTCGCAGCCCCCAGTAAACCCTTGGCTTCCTGCGGAGCTAACGTTCACAGTAAGTGAACCGGAACACACTGCCCAGTGTTGCCCAGAGATGGCATTTGCCTCTGCACCAGAACTGCCTCCCCTTATTTACATTTCTATCACAAACTTGAGTACAACTTATAAGGAATGTGGCATTTGCATATTGTAGAACCAGATTTAAATTCTTTTGACATTATATCATGTATGTCTGTCTAGGTGTGTGGTTTCACTATGCTCCCTCCTAACTATACTAGTAAAGAGTTTAGTTAACCCATTCTCCCAGACTATTAGTTTATTCTTCTAAGCTACAGTTTTTGAAGCAAGTTTTGAGGAGGTGCCTCAGGAGTTGCCGTGTGCGTGTGCACACATCTGGACACGTGTCATGTGTTGTGGTAAGATGTTCACACTGCTGCTTCTAAACCATTCCGAGGATTCCCACTTTCAGCTGCTTCACATGTTAGTCTTCCAAGTTGCATAGCATTTGAAGACAGGATTCCATTTTGAAAAAAAATACAAAAGGCCAAAACCACTGCCACCTCTGCTGAGAGTTTGGAGTGAGTCTTGATGATTTCTACCTACCCAAAAGTAATCTGATGTATATAAATGTAGGTGTCATTTCCTGAAAGTTTCCATTACATGTTTCCTTTAATTATTAATCCGAGCACATTCCTGAGACTTGAGTAGAGATGGAATTCTAGAAGCAGATTCAGAACTTACATCTCTAGCATTCCCTGTGAGTGCTGTCTCTGATTGGGTTGGATCATTAACAGAAGCCTGAGAAAACAATACGTAAAAGCATGTGTTTCAGCTACTTTGGCTCACTGAGGAAGGTTTTCCACCGTAGAGAGAGAGAGCATGCGACCGGGATATGACACGACTCCGATGACAGGCATGAGAATCTGCTCTGTGCCAGACCTTATTAGGTGCCCATGAGCGATAATAGGGACTAGGACTCTTAATGCTCAAGGAGAGATGACAACTAGATAAATCAAACAGTAACGTAGAATAAAGGTAGTATGTGGGAAAGGGGGAGAGACTTAGTGAGTGCCTATTATGTGGCAAGCCTTGTGCAAGAACTAATTTCATAAATCTTACACGAGATTTATGGGGTATAGAGGCATTGTTGTCATTTCTTTGGGCAGGAGAAGAAACTGCGACTCTGGAAGGCTTAGCTCACGTTGAGAGGACATGAGAAAGTCAGCCTCGTAATGAGATTCTGGGTCAGCTGTGGAATTCTCGTAGTGCCAGACAAGGGGTTTGGACTTGTTTGGGAAGTAAAGGAGTTTTGGAAGGTGCTCTAGGAAATGATGTCATAGAAAGTGCAGTGGGGTAGCTCCGTGTGGTATGGATTCAAGAGAAACACAAAAAGCAGAGAGACTGGTGAGGAGGCTGTTTCAATAACTCACAAGTCCAGAGGCAGTGGGAAGAACTTCTGAAAGCAGAATTCCCGTAGGCCATGAATTTCCCCTCTGTACCTGGGAAGGCTGGCCTGCCTGGGAAGAAAGGAGAGCACGCCATTTAATACTCTAGAAAACATCAGTTCTGTTACCCTGCACTGATTAGAAATAAGAACTTAGATTGCTCCCTGTTAGGTTATATGACCCATATACTTCTACGGTGTCATATGCCCACAGTTCAATGGGTACATAATGATTGAATTTAAATAAAAAGTTTCATCTTGAAATCTAAAACCGGAGGTTCAAGTTATCTAACCTGTTCACCAAACAAAGCCAGCTTCCTCACTGGTTGACGTCAGGCCTCCTGTATCTGCCGCCGCCTCCCCCACCAACCCACCCCCCCCGCATTGCCATCTATTTGATTTCAGGATTTACTTTTTTTTTTTTTTCAGTGTGTCTATTTTTGGCTTTATGTTGAATTTTGATAGTGGACTGATGTTGTTTTTCACATGGGATATTTTGTGGAAGAATTTCAAGTTTATTGAGATCACCATTCAGCGTAAGCAATGGCTTTCCTCATATAACCCGAACATTTTGTTTCTGTGGTCTCAGGTACTTCACATAACCCGACTGGCCCTGAATGCTTTGATTCTGAAGATCTTTCCAGGTGGTGGATACATCCCATTTGTCCAGTTGTGTCCATGTGTGCTGTATTGATTTATAGAGAACACAGGATACAGGAAATAGGGCACTGTGAGTCCAGAAACTGTGGTTCTGTCTCTGACTTTTGCCCCTAATGCTTGCTCTGAGACAGTTCTCTGAACATCAGTTTCCTCACTTTTAATAAAAGACAGGGGAGGACGCAGATAGGGGAGTTAAATGACATGATCTGTGAGACTCCTAAATTTGATTCTAAAGATCTGTGAAATTGCAACTCCTTTGGAACCGTCCATGGGACCATCACTTGTTTCTTATGCACGAGTGAGAGAAGGACAGTGATAAATTCAACTGAGCAGTGTGTCTGTCTAATGTTCCCTTTTCAAAGCTCAGTTCAGTAGATGCTCCTGCTTCAGTCAAAGACTGTGTGTTCACAAGGCTTTCGTTCCACATTAGGGTTCCAAATTCAAACACACTTGTAATAACTGATTGTCCTACATCAGAAGGTATTATAATTGTCTTATGAAAGCTCACCACATTTTCTCACACGCGGCAAGCACAACATATTTTAGCTTCTGTCTCACCCAGTTACCAGTTTCAGATGTTGTATACAGAGAGACCTCCCCAAGCTGGACCAAGAGCTTTGCCGTGTTGCTACTTACCTGTAAGGATGACTTTTTCGGACCAGTTGGCCAAATGTTTATGAACCAGAATTAAGAAACCACTGTTGGTAGATTCAATCCTCTAGGCATATTGGCTTCATAAAAGGAACATAAATTACCTATCCACTCACCTGAGCCCAGATTGGCCTTAACTACAGTGATGGCCCAGCCTCTTAAACTGTCTGATTATCCCACAAGTATATCAGGAGGTCAAGCTAAAGATGATGGAAAGCCTTCTCTATATAACTAATACAGTAGAATGGTTATAATATACTGTAATAAAAGTTATATGAATGTGGTCTCTCCCTCAAAATTTCTTATCGTGCTGTGCTCATCCATCTCGTGATGACGTGAAAGGCCTACATAATAAGACAAAGTGAGGTGAATTGCATAGGCATTGTGACGGAGTGTTAGGTTGCTATAATGGTTCCTTGAACACAAGCCCTGGGATCCTGTGACAGAATCTGATTTTCCAGACAGCTACTAAGTGACTAATAGGTGGGTAGCATCTATAGCATGGATACTCTGGACAAAGGGACGATTCACATCCTGCCCAGACAGAGCAGGAAAGTGTGAGATTTTATGCTACTCAAAAAGGTATGCAATTTAAAACGTATGAATTGTTTATTTCTGGAATTTTCCACTTAATATTTTGAATCGTGGTTGACCATAGGTAACTGAAATCATAGCAAAATCACGGATGGTGAAGGGTGGGTAGGGATACTATCGTTGGCTTCAAGAAACTTCATTTTATTTGAATGCCCAGGGGAGATTAGGCTTCTGAGGACTGATGAACTCCCAAGAAACCAAAATATAAATAAAATGACAGTTGGTTGATTTATAGTGGGATGACCAAACTACTCATGTCTGTTGTGCAGGGCACCCTGGAACTTTGAGGATAATATTTTAGGCAATCCAAATTGTGTCAGGAAAGTAATAGCAGGAAAAACAGACCCTCTTCTTCCTGTCAGGGGACTTTTTTTTGCAGAAGCAATAAGAAGTCGAAACATCCACTTTTGACCCCACCAGAGCATTTTATTTTTACCATGGCATTTTAGGGAGAGTGCTGGGAGGGATCACATGCAAAATCACTGTTCTTGGTTCAATGCCTGTGGTGTGGCAGGAGGTACAAATTAGCCTCTTTGTTGGGTCAACATGATCTTCACTTGCAATTCATCAGCAGTAGGTAATCCATTTTATCGGGGACACTTCTGTGCAGGTTGCTAAGGAATTAAGCTTATTATCCAGCCCTGGCTCTAAGGCTCCGTGTGGGCCTGACCGATTGATGCTTACATGGTGGCAATGGGGGTTGTGGCCTTCCTGCGTCCTCCACAGGTGCGTGGAAGTTCACAGTACGAGTCCAAGGATGGGAGTGGCGGAGAACATGATGTCTTTGTTCTCAGTGCTTCTTCCATCATTTATCCAACCCATTTTGTTTTGTTTTGTTTTGTTTGTTTTGTTGTTCAGGTAATATCTTAAATCCAGCCTCCTTTATCAAGCCCCAATTTATGAAAATTTTCTAGATTCACCAGTGTTAACACTAAAAACACAAACAAATAAAACACCTTGCCATGAAAGTTGAAATACTTCGATAATCTAATGCACCCAGAGTTTTGTTCTTTGGGGGGAGTTTATTGGAGATATGGGAAGTATTTATTAATGTAGTAAATTTATTAATATAGTAAAAACATCACAAAGAAGTATAAGTAGGTCCACTAGAAGAAAACTTTAAAATTTGACCTTAAAAAAAAAATTAGATGTGATTGTTCACCTCACAAAAGCCAACGCCTTTTATAAACTGTTTACTAAAGAATTCACTATAAAACACCATGGACTGGCAACATCCATTTGGATTGCCAGCTGGAGTGGCTGATGTGTAGGGATTTTCAGCTGAGTGTCTGAAAACTTGAGCATTAAAAACAGTAACAGAGAGAAGGGAAGACTTGCGGAACACATACTGTCAGGGAAGAAGGGTTTTGCTGTAGTATATGTTAGACGATCAGTATTTTTTTCGGTACCAGGTATGTCTTCAGCTTAGTACTAGGAATTGCTGGAATAGAAAAGGATGATCCTTGTCCAAAGAATGTCTAGTCTACCTAGAGACGTAAGACTCGCACAAGTGAATCAGAATATGAAGTAGTGATGCAGAAATTATCTTAGAAAATCAGAGAAAGAGGAGAGATGAGTGGGCTGGAGTAGTAGGAATAGTCCTGCATGTTGGAGGGATCCTGTCCTCTCACATAGGAAGGGCTTTCTCACAGGAGCAAGAACCATGGGTGGTGAGCACAGTGGTGAGAGTCCATGTGAATCAATGGGATTGGCTCTCTGCAGTCATGACATTATGTGAAAAGGAACAAACCCCGTCGAGACAAATCTAGATGTTTATGTAATTCAGATCCTCCCATCCAGCTGCCTGGCCCAGTGTTGATCTCTGCAACTTTAAACCACATTAATCTGGGAGGGGTAAAAAAAAAAATAGTCACTATGAGAACTGAAGAGAGCCTAGTGTCTTGGGCGATGGTTAACACAGGAAGCATCTTGGAATGCCACAGACAAGAACAAACTGGGCCCTTCCAAAAACTTTAAATGATAGATACTTCCAGCTCGAAACTGTGATTCCTGCACCGGTCTATCTCCAGAAGGGTAGATTCTGTTTAGCTCTTTGAGTTGCTTGTTAATTCCTGAATCTTGAAGACACTAACTTTAGCATCAAATGCAGACAATTCAGATATTCCTTCCTCCTCTGTAGGAAATGGTACTAACGGTTTGCAGGAATATGAGAGTAAAAAGCCCTTTAATCCAAATAATCATTTTTGTGGGAGGGGGGAAAAATTCAAGGTTGAAGGCTTTTTGAAAATCTATTCGAATTGTTCATAATCAAAGGTCATGGTAAAAACGTGCAACTTAAAACCCCAATTGTGTAAAAAGGGACATTTAGACCATAGATAAAGGACAAAAATAAGGAGGAGGGTGAGCAGTTAGACACAACTGGAATGAAACAGAAGACTGTGCAAACTGTTAGTGCAGTACTTGGGGGAGGGTGTCTCTTTTTGGAAGACAGTGCTGTGTGGAGGCTCTGAACATACGAAAATGTCATTTTGATGTAAGGAAATTATATTTGAATGGAAAAGATGGGGAACTGGCCCCAGCTTATCTAAGTGTGGCAGAGAACTGTCATGCAAGGGAACAGAATAAATCGGTTCAATTGCTGGGTCCTGATATTTTAGAATGAACATTTAAGGACACTTTTTAAAAAAGGAGTGATGCCTCTCAAGAACTGGGACCTGAGCCTTCATAGCTGGTAATTAAAAAAGAGGTTCACAGACAAAAGCCGTAAGCCCCAGAAAAATACAAGCAGCATAACTGCATTTACATAAACTACCCAAATAGGAGAAACTAAACAATGGATTGTTTAGAGATAAACACATCGGTGATGAAACTATAAAGAAAAACAAGGCAGCGATCACCAGGGAAGTCCACATGGCAACTACCCCTGGATGGAGAGAGAGGAGGGGATGCAGTCAGAGCGGTTTATAGGAACTTCTGAGGATCAGCAACCATCTTCTGTTTGTCAAGATGTGTCATGGCTAAAACAGAGTTTGATTTACTGGATTATTCTTTGAAATATGTATGTTCTATATGTTCTTCTGTACACATATTTTATAATGAAAGGGAAGTGAGGGCAACAAGACCATGAAAGTACCCAGATTGATACAGATATTAGCACTTTTAAGGATGATATCCCCTCTAAAAAAATCTTGCTGTAATAAAAACTGAGCTTGTGGACAATTTCTGCTTTTTTTTTTTTTTTTTTTTTTTTGCCGCAAAAGTCTTGATTTTCCTGTTATCTTTGGCAGTGAGGTCTGTCTCAAGGACAGGAAGTATGTCAACTGGCCACATGGTCTATTTAGCTGGAAGGATAAAGGATAGTCCCCATCTCCTGACCCAAGACCAAGGCGGGCCTGAAATCTAGGGGTTATCCACAGAAGAGCCGGCCCACCTTCAGGCCAGCATGGGGCCAACCTTTCACGTGTAGAGGATTCTTAAGGAGTCCCTCATCCCAGCCTCACTCTTTCAGCATGGAGCTCTCATCCGGGGAGAAAACTTCCTAGTTTCTACAGCTTGTATGCTTCCCAACATTTTTAAAGCCATGTTTTATAGCCAAGAAGATGTAGTCAAACATTTCATTTGGCAATTTATATTATGAAAACCATCGACATCTTTCCATTTTCCATCTATAGAATAATAAATTAACTCAGCTTTTCAGCATCATACATACAGGTTCTTTCCAGATTCTAACATACTCTCTGCGGGGGCCATGCCCCTTCCTGTGCCACCCTCCCACATACCTGCCACCAGCTGAAAATAGCTTTCCTTGCTGCGATCACACGCAGCAAACATTTACAAAATGTTTTCTATAGGCCAAAAATAACAGCAGCTGACATTTTTATAGCACTTATTATTTACCAGTGATTTTTAAAGCTTTTGACATATATTAATACGATTTTTGCAAGAGCCCTGTGAGGCAGGTCTTCTGAGACACAGAGAGGTAGAACGCCTTCTCCAGTGTCACACAGCGAATAAGTGTTGAACCGGGATTTGAACCCAGGCGGTCTGTCCTAACTCTGTCCTGTTGCTCACCATTCTGCTGTGCTGCCTCAGGTAACATGCTACCAGCTTCACGGGTGTGATTTACCCTTACCATACCTCTGACAGTTTCGTTATTCTCACATTTTAGGAGTAATCATACTGAGGTTTGAAATTTCATTTCTTGAAGGATTGAACAGAAGGAGCCATGAAAGTGGCTTGGAGATGGGACCAACGAAGATCTCCTTTGTTATCCCCTACTCCTTTACCCCGCTCCTTCACCCCACTCCCTGAAAGAAGTCAACTCCCCCACTCCCCAAAGAAGGAAAAGTCCTCCCCGTATCCCCCAGTTCCAGGGCTAGTGGCTTCTGTGACAGGAGGAAGGAGCAGAGCCTCGAGCCAGAGCATGAGCAAGCCTGTTCATGCATTGCTAATTACTTAAACATCATGGAAAAGAGTTTGCCCTATTATGAGTTTTTTTGTGGGAAAGCTTTTCATACAATGCTGGCTGACTCCTGAGCTTTAAAGTAAACAACTACATCATCCTGTACAGAGAGAGTCAGGAAAAAGGAAACTAAGAAAATGTCAAACTCCTCCAGCTCTCTCTCTCTCTCTCATTTTAATGGTGGTGGAGGAAGTGATGTTTGGGGGGATTTGCTGGGGTCCTCATAAAAGAAGGCTTTGTGAATAATGATACCTTTTTCAAGCCACATGTTTGAGTAAATGTTTCCCACATTGTGCTTTCTTCCGAGTGTCCTCTCTGATATAAGGAGAAAAGTTTACCCTTGAACAAGGATGAGAAGATTCTATAAACCCATTAGAAAGTTAACCCTTTTCCCGTTTAGAAAAAACTGCCAGTCTTCATTTAACATCACGCATAGAAAGGCTGCTTTCTAGGATGTGACATTTCAACAATGAAGATTTGCTGTTTTATAAATGGAAATACCACTACTAAAAACAGAATGCTCTAACAGAATGACGTCATTTGTTTCTAAAGACTATCGATACACTAGAGAGATGCGAAAATAACAAAAGCAAGATATTTCATAGCCAACTTTGTGATCCATGGGTTATCTCTAGGCAAATGCTGCAGTTGCCGGTGCTGCCAGAGAATATTCTTGGGACAAACCGGAAATTTAAGCTACTTCTAACGAGGGAGTGGTGAAAAGGCCTCGCCTGCAAAACTGCTGGGTGGCCAGGTGGGGTGACCGAGCTGACAGCTCTCTGTGGTGCTCACATCTGGGGAGTGGAGCATGTTCACTTCTGTCTCTGTCGTCTAAGAATATGGACAGTACCTAGGCATCTTCTTGCACGTAGAGAAGACAGCACTGGAGAACCTTCTGGATAAGGATACATTGAGAAACATGGCAGACTTGCTGTGAAAACAGCTGTACCCCAGCCGTAAGCCTTGTCTAATATCTGCATCCGCTAAGCCCACACTAGGACTCTCTTGAGGGCTTTCCTGGTTGCCTATAAGACTTAAGCTTTTCCTTCCATCTCATGACCCCTCAGAGCAACAGTATTTGACAGTGGGGGATTAGGGGGTGAGGGGAACAGGCAAGGCAGAAGATGCAGTTATCAGAATCACCTCTGGGTTTTTCCCACCATGCACCCATCCTGAGGATTCCTAGGTGCTGTCCCTTAATCCTCATCAATGTTACTTCTGAAAAACAATTGCCTCTTTGATGCATAAGATGCAAGGCTGCTACCTTAAGGATCTTTGGAATTCAAGGCTTCTGGGGTAGTTGCCTCAGTAACACTTTCCTATAGCAAATTGTAACTATGTCTCAGCAAATCCACTTGAATGACTTTGCCATTTCCCCCTCCCCGTTCACCACCTGTTTCTCCTAGTTCCACAGGATGTGCAAAAGTCCCTGTCTACCTACCCCACAAACTCCAGGATCCTTGCTATCTTTATCATCCATAGAATAAGTAAATCCCCCTTAAAATCGTCATTTTCATTTCGTGGTAGGTGGGAACTTCTCTATGGTGCACGTGTCCTTGAATTCATCACCTGTAGGGCATCCTATTTTTATACGGCTTCCTCATGAATGAAGTAGTAAGCTCCTAGTGCATAGGGGTGCATATATCAATGGACTTCCCTTAAGTACTATTTGGGGGAGTAACAGATTATAGTAGGAAAGCCATTTTGATTTTTATTCGAAATGAATCACTCATGCAAGGAGTTTTACCAAGAGACCAAAAAAATCGTACCCACTTTTACCACCTTATTCTGAGACTTCAGGCACCACCCTTGGCCTATGAAGTAAAATGTCCTTTGTCGGATCTCAGCCTGCTCCTTCAGTCTTACTGCTTAAGTTCTAGACGTGACGTGCAGTTTCTTGCCTTCCTGCCTGTTCCTTTTGCTTAAGGTGACATAGCCCCACATCTCTGGTTATGCAGATTTCCCACCGCTCTTCTCACATCCAGCCTTTTCAGTGAACCCTTCAGTTCATCTGAACCCCTTTAGTGGTTAATCACTCTTCTCACTTGGCACCCAGCGTACACAACAAGACAAGCTTTTAGAATTATTTGTGCAAATGACTTATCTCCCCAAGCCAAAGCCCGACATAAACTTCTGTTCCTTTGTGCCCTGTGTGTGTGTGTGTGTGTGTGTGTGTGTGTGTGTGTGTTTATAGGAAAAACCAACTTAACCAGAGTAAGTGTTCAGTACATGCGTCCTGGAGGGGTGATGGCCGTGAAAGCTACTGTGATTACACCAGCAGGAATCATTTCGAGAATTAAAATCAGCTGACTTATCAGCTGCTGTCTTGCAGCTAATCCATCATTCTCTCACTTTCAGCACATGGCCATAGAATCCTGAATAGGATCCTATTCTATTCACATTGCCCCTCACAGCCCGTACTAATTAATTGCAATTAGCATGGGAGAGAATTCAAACTTTTGTTTAAATTTTAGACAAACTCATTTTACAGCTCCTTAGAAACAAGGTATCTCATTTGGACCAGGCATTTAGTTTTCAGAAACCTATTGTTTTGTCTTTTTTTTTTTAACTTCCAGCAGATATTAAGGATGCCCATAAATCTTGGTTTCTTCCTCCACAAAGTAGAAACAATGCTCCCCTCAAAGGATTGCATGAGAATTCAGTGAGAACGTAGATGCTAATGAGCACAGTGCCTGGCAGGTGGCACATATGCACCCCTTAAACTGCTTTTCAGAGTCCTTTGTACATTATCGCTTCACTTTATCTTCACAGCACCTGTGAGGTTAGCAGGCGAGTAGTATATTTTTCTTTGATAGAGGAGGGAACAAGTACAAATCAATGAGGGGACTTGCTCCAGAGCCCATGATTCATGCAGAGCTGGGACCGAAACTCAGATCTTTCCATGCCCACCCTGGTGACCCTTCTGGCAACATTCATGTTAGGGGCAATGGGGAGAAGCTAGCCTTGGCCTATGAAATGAACCCCAGCTCCAGGCTTCTGCCTCAGAAAACTACCATTCCTCTCTTAAGATGGGCATGAGTGTGCTTGCAGGACTTGCCCTCGTGATGATCAGGCAACCTTCTCACCCCCAGCCTCTGCAACCTCCTCTGCTTGCAGTCAGTGGTAGGATTTGTGAAACGTTACCGTGTATTTTTCTTGCATCTGTTATCACAGCAAGTTCCGAGATGATTTGGGAGTTTCTATTGGCTAGGCTGAAAAAGACCAGGCAGTGATGGTATGTTGATGACCCGAGTCAGATTGGCAAAGCAAGCAGAGGCTTATGAAAAGCCCAGTAACCCTAGAAGCTCCTAATCGGGAGGCTGAGAGAAAGGGATGAAGCGTTTTAATCCTCTCCATTATTTCCTCATTAGAAGTGACTCTCTAATTAGTCATGGGTTAAGTTTCTCTTCCAAAGTCTGTGCTTTTGGGGACGGTAATGAAATTTCATGTTTCCCAGCTGAGACTTCCACATCTGTGGCCTGCCAGTGTTTTCGGCTGTGAGAAAAGAACTCTTTGCCAAGAATTCACCATGTACTGGAAACAGGAAAGTATGGAAAATGAAGCAGCTATCATCAGTGCTGTTTCTAAAGGTCAAGTTTTCATTTATAGAACTGGAGCCATCCAGTTGGAGGAGAGAGGCCCATTCTCATGTGTAATCAGTGTGGAAGGTGCAGAAGCGTGGGTCAGATGGCCTCCAGTCATGATGCGATGGCAAGAAACCAACATGAGTATTTATAAAGATCAGTCATTTCTGGGAGGATTACAGAAAAGTGAACCAAACATGAGTTCTGGACTTAGGCATATCATTTTATCTAGAGGAATGACAACACACCATCACCACAGCTTTTGAGGAGCAAGGGCAAGGGGGCAGGTAGCTATTGTTCATCTTCTTCACTAGGCATGGTGGTGGAGAGTCCCATCAAAGTGGGAGGTTTCCGCGGTCTCCACAGCAGAGCCCCGTCCTCTGGTTCTGGTCACTTAAGACATGGATCTTGCTGTCTAACTGGATTATTGCCGTGTCCCTTATTGCTGGGTTCTTAAACACTAGTGTGCATCACAACTCCCAGGGAGCTGGTGAAATGGCAAATTGTAGGTCCCACCCCTGAGCTTCTGATTCAGTATGGCGCAGGATTTGTACTCTTTAGTGTTTCTGTAGAGAAACACTGCCTAACAGTGGCATCGTCACCTATGGAAAGAGTTGGCTTTATTTATTTTTTACTTTTAAATTTTTTGTGGTATCCTCATCTGTTTTTATTTATTTCTTTGTTTGTTTATTTTTCATGGTGTCATTGGTTAACAGAATCCAGTAAGTTTCAGCTTTACACTTTAATAGTAAGGCATTTATATGTATTTACACTGTGTGTTCACCTCCTATAGTTAGATTTCTTTCTGTCACCACATATTTGACCCTCTTTTCCCTTTTTACCTCTCCCCTCCCCTCTGGCAACCACTAGTCCATTGTCCGTGTCCATGAGTCTCTGTTTGTTTGTTCTGTTCATTTGTTGCTTTTAGGTTTATATCTCACATATGAGTGATACCATTTGGTTTTCAACTTTTTCTCTCTGGCTTATTTCACTTCGCATGATTATCTCAAGGTCCTTTCCTGTGAGAGACTTGGCTTTAAAGTTGATCAGCAAGTGACTGCCCTAGGCACTGTCTTAGGATGCCCAGGATTTGCAAAAGATTGATCTGCAGTGAGCCGTATCCTTATGACGTGTGTGTTTGAAATGGAGTGGGCAGTGCAGGGTTTGGCAGAATCGGAGGCTGGACTGCTGGAGGGGGTCTGAGGAGGCCCCCTTGTCGTGGGAGATGGGGCTCCAGCTGAGCCTGGAGGTCTATAGGGTTTGCACTGATGACTCAGAGGAGACAGGAGACATTTTCTGATGAGGAGCCACCATTGTGAGGGTAGCCTTGAGCTTGATACTTCACCAGTCTGAAAGCATATGTCTTAATTTCAGAAAGTCGTGGGCTCAGCAGGCATTGGCCAAGGCTCCCCGATACCTGGTGTTACGGAACCCGGAATGGGCACCAAGTCTGGGCAGTGGCCCAGCCATCATCAGCTGGTGAGGACTGAGTTGAGGACTGAGCTGGAGATGGCAAACAACACTCTCGGCTTTCAGAGATTTTGCTCTGAAATAAAGGGTGTCTTGGGTCATCACAAACTATGGTCTGTGAGAGTTCAGAACCTCAGGATTTATATCTTGATGCTGCTTATAAAGTGTGTTTCAGATTTTTGATGCACTCACTTTTATATAATCCTCAGGTAGGACTTCGGGGATACTTACCTTCTTTATGGATAAAAACACAGATGGGGTGTTCTCGAAAGTCCACAGTGATAGGGGGTAGAATTGGGTCTTTCGTGCAGGCCCTCTGACCCTCAGCTGGGATTTTCCTGCCACCCCACACTAAGAAAGTTTGCATGTGAGGACCAAGGCTCTTAGAGTCATTGTGAGGGCTCCATCTATGTGAAAAATAGAATTTCCTCTCCTATTGTCCTTCAAGAGCCATCCAAAATGTCTTTCTTTGCTAATATCTGTGTGATCTACAACCTCTTTCACCTTCTAAACAAGACTAATTTCTTCTTCCTTTAATCCTCCTGAGACTTTGTCACTCGGAGGTACTATGCACTCTGTGCTTCTCTACATGGTAGTTTTGTGTGTAGCCGTATTTATCACCAAGCTAGACTGTGAAAAGCACGAGGTAAAGAACTAGATGGTACTCATACGTTTCTTTCTCTAGTGGAAGGTAAACCTGAACACAGAGATGGGGGCTATGTTTAAAGGGCCTGTGATGATGATGAGAAAGTTGTGAAAAATCAGTGGAAGCTCAGGCGTCCTATGCTTCGCTCCACTGAGCAGGCAGCTTGGCCTAGGCCATTCAAGATGCCAGCTCTCGAAAGCTTCCCAAACCCCGCCCAGGCCCAGTCCTATCACCCTGCCTGGGTTCAGGCCTCCACTGATGACTCAGACTTTCCTGTATCCCTTCCAGTGATGACTATCGCTCTGCCAGGGGGCACAAACCAGGTCCCCTCCCAGACACAGTCACCCTCCCCAGACATAAATCTCTGAGGTTTGTAGGAATTCTCTTTCCATCGTTCTGGAACCATTGGAATCCCACAGGCAGGGACTGAGTAGCTATTCTCATGAAAAGTATTGCTCAGTTTCTTGACTGAAAAGGCCTGTGAGAGCTGAAGATAAGGATCCCCAGTTCCAAGTCAGACTTATCTGCGAGCATACCCTGAGACTTGCTCACCTCTTCCATCCGTCCTTACCCAAGTGAGAGAAAAGCAAGGAGGCATTGCTGCCATATGACATAGCAAAAAGGGATTACCCACTAATGCCATTTGGTTTAGGGAAGCATTGTTATATAAAGTACTCTGGAAGAGTTCAAATGTCCCTCAGGGTAATGCTTACATCCCTGAGTTGGTAACACTATAGCTGAGTATTGTTTTACTTGCCATTTTTCAAAAGGAGAAAAATACCCAAGCCATTATTCAGCCTCATAATAATACTTTTGAAAGAAATAACCACAACGCCCAAACCTTACATCTATGGGCAGGATGTTGTAGGGCTATTGTCTCTTCTCAGGCCACCCTTCAACCTAGAGAAAATGGTCTGGGTGATAGTCAGGTTATAGGGGGTATTAAGAGGCCTTTGGGGATTGGAGAGAAAGTCTTAAAGATGGTAGCTTAGCTCCAGCAAAGAGGAAGTCATCACTGACTTCAAAGCCAGACACGAGTGTTCTTATTCTGGGGGCTGGTGACTTTCGGCAAATTATTGGAATTCTTGGAATTTTAGGTTTTTCACCTTAAAAAAATTAATAGGGCAGGTGTTAGCTAACATGATAGTGGTAATCATTTTGCATTATATAAATGTATCAAATCAACACCTTGTACACCTTAAACTATGCAATGTCACATGCCGCTTATCTCAATAAAGCTGAGAAACAGTGGGGTAGGGCGATAGTGACCATCTCCTAGCGTCGTTTCAGGATTTGAATGTGATGGTGTGTCTGAAGTGCCCAGCACAGTGACAATACCAATTTCTTCCTTTCCTATCCATGGTCAGCTGGAGACCAGTCAGGCGTGGTACTGAATGGCCGGGGGCCCTTCCTCTATATTTATCTTCTTTATAAGCTAATTATACTCTTGGTATAAATTTGAGAAAAAATTCAAGAGGCTACATAACATTTAAAATTCTTAAAAAAAAAAAAAAAGACATACTGGCAGCCATTGCCAAATTATTGAAGTTCCCAGACAAGGGAACAAATGTCGGGGCTTGGCAAAGTGAGATGGGGAATTTCTGAGTGTGATATTTGTAAAGAAATCTAAACTAAGGGGGAAAAAAGTTTCCCCAGATCTTATCGTTGTACAATGAAGAGTTGTATAAAAACTGTTTGTCCCCACCGCATGTTTACTTACCAATGAGCAGGATATCTTGCAGGCCAAAAGTTCAAACTACTGTTAGCTCCCAAGTGATGTGTGAACTCGAAATGAACCGGCTTCAGAAAAGGCTCACGAAGTGTTTTGACCCACAAATGCTCTGGCCTCCCCAATGTTTCCCACTAACTTGCTATGCTCTTTGGTGATATTAAATATGTGGAAAGATGAAATGGAGGCATAGTGATAACAACTGCCCCCCTGAATACACACTTTCACACACAACACTTTTCCAGATACTTCCTTGTAACGTCCTTGTTCCATTACATCAAGCTTCCAGGCTTAGCTGTACTTCATAATGATAAACACAGCTCCTGTACCAACTCCAAACAGTGGAATGACAGAAATAGACGATTTATTTTGATTTTTTTAAATGCTGATTTACTTTGAATTTTTGTCCTTTTTGCTGTAGCAACTATGAAATGTCTTCAAGTTGGGAACTAGATCATACTAATCAACATTTGAGGTACCAGCACAGTTCCTGGCTTTTAATGCATATTCAGAAAATGTCTTCAAATGCAATTTATCTAGTTCCTTAGGCCTGATAGCTACTGTTAGTTACAATTCTCTTTTAGCGAAGTGGTGAGATCATGGCCTTGGTTTAAATTCTCCCTCTGTTTTGAATGGTTGTGTGACTAATGGCCAAGCAGCTTAACTTCTCTGTGCTTCACTTTCTCTATCTGTAAAATGAAGAGAACAGAAATTAATTAAAATTTGAGGATTAGATGAGTGAATATAATGTGAAGTCTTCAGTAAACTATTTGACACGTAATTTGCTATGATTTTTATTACTCTTCAGCTTTATCATCTCCTGCTTTATCTTTCTCCTGCCTCTTGCCCAGTTTCTCTGTGTCTCACACCTTCTGTGAGAGCAGTAATTCCAGGGAGCTTGGAAACCAGTTGTCACTGCTGCCACTGTTTTCTTTTTACAATTGCACATGTCTCTCAGAACACCAGGTCCCTGCGCTGATGTTCAAAAAAATCGTTGCTAAATAAACCTCCACCTAGGCTGTGTCCCTTTTCTCTCTAGTGGCCATGTTTCTTTTGACTGTGTATTGTTTCTTCATATTTAAAAAAATAATAATAAATACTTTGCTCCCAGAGTCTAACTTGGATCTCTGGATCAGCTCAGATTTCCTCCTCTAGAAGCCTTAGTTAATAGTTTTTTTCTCCCCAATTGTTTTTTTGTTGTTGTTTTTCAATTATAGTTGGTATACAGATATTCTTTAAAATATCTTTCCTCTTATTTATTGTTTGTGCAATAAATAGTTAAGGATGACAATATTCACATTTGGGATAAGGCCCCCTTTATTAGACCCAGGTCTCTGCTCGCTTCACTGGTTCTCTCTATGGCTTATGTTCACCACTGACAGGATGTTAGGAGTCTTACCGCTGTCTACCCTTTTGGGGTTCTTTGTAGGTCTCCACATCATTCTAGATTTATTCATCCTCTACTTGAATTGATTGTGGTTGTGCTTCTCAACTGCCATGTTTGCAAGTCTGCACAGTTTCTAGAATTGCCCTTTATACCTACTAAGAATAGGACATTTAATTTAGGCTGATATCTCAGAAAATTTTGACATCTCAACTATGGCCGGAAACTCCCTGAAGGCAGGCCCCATGTCTTGTGCATCTTTCTGTATTCTCTGAGCTGAACACAGTGTCTGGCTCACAGTGGATGCCGGGTAATATTAACTAAAATAAACCAAGGTGGACCTTGAAGGATCACTTGGATTGTAGCTGGAAGAACTGGAGAGCTAGAGGCATGCCGTGGAGAGGTTTCCACATGAATGAGGACAGAGGTGCGAGCAGGAATTGTGATGGGTGAACAGCAAGTGGACTGCCATTTTGTTGCATGTGAGAATAATTGGAGGATAGATACCAGCATTCTCCAAATACTTTAGAGCAGTGTTATCACTCTGGCTCAGGTTAGAATCACCTGGGCTATTTTAAAAACATAGCCAATCCTGGCCTCACCCTAGTTCATTTGAAACGGGGGCCTGGGGACCATTTGAGGAATGGGTTGAGAACCACTGACTTAAGACTTATAGGGAAACTTTACAAAATGTGGTGAGAGTCCCACACCAGGAGGCCTCTTTTACTATAAACTGTTAACAGTCTTGGAGAAATAGCAAAATCTGCCTTTAAGTCTTCCAAGCTCAAGTTTAGAATTCTAGAGTGAACTTAGAAAAACTTGGATAAAACACATCAATGAAAGAGATGTGTTTGCAATACAGAATTAACAATAAGAACTAATAACAATCAGGATAGGCAATACAAAAGACTTACTAAGACTTTACCTCCCCTACTTTTCCTTAATTATAACCTTTGCACTCTGAAAATGGCTGATTTCCTGAATGCTTGCAAACTGACTAATCTCAATTTGAAATGTAGTTTAGACTTCACCCTATATCTAGGTCACAGTGAAAGCTGCCATATGTACCAGGAATGAGAAGTTTGCAAGTTAATTAGGGCACTGTTTATATTTCCACTGTTCAAAATAAATCATTCAGTTTAACCATCATATCCTATTTTTTTGAAAATCATCTCAGTTCATGAGTAAGCAACATGAGGTCTTCATTTCATAAGTAGGTTTGTGTTCCATAGGTCTTCAGGTTCCTGGCAAGGATGCAGTCTCAAGAATTTCTTGTAATGGGACCAGTAATTAAGCCATAGGACTTAAATAATTGCTCTTGATCATGGAATACTGGGTATGCCCATGTTCGAGCTAAGAATTTGAAAGCGGTATTAAAACAGAGCAAAATGTTGTTCAGGGAGGGATTTGTTCATTAACTTTTCTTTAGCTTGGGCTTCCATTGGGTCATATACGTTTTAGAGCACAGATATCCCCATGGGAACACATCGTGTTTTAAAGAGAGAAAACCACATATGCGTCTTTCTCCCTACACCGGTGCAAACTCAGGTCACATCTATGCCGACTTCTAGAAGAAAGATACAAAAATTCACATTGTAGAAAGTGGCAGCATTTGCAGGAACTATGAGAACCTCCACACGTAATTCTTGGACAGGCTTCAGAAGTATTAGCCAGAGTAGCCATGAAGGCAGTGACTTTGGATTTGTTTAGCAAACTAACTGCCAAGTCGCAAATAATAGCTTTTCGCTTAATGTGGAATAAACATAGTACTGAATGTTTCCTCGTGAATGCCTTTCTATGTGTGTCACCGCAAAGTATAGATCAGTTTACCTTACACTATTTAGTGAAATTTACTGGAGGAATTTACCCTAAAACTCCACAGCACTCCCAATAATTTGATTTTGAAAAAGCCAGTCTTCATTTTAACATTTCAGCTCGAATATTGTTTTCTACACTGACATTATGTGAATCTTTCTGTGACTGGATTTTAGTTATCACAATGTATGACTTCTATATCACAGGTTGTAAGATTTTATGTGGGAATCCCCTTTCCACTCTTCCTCCTTTTTTTTTTTTTTCTTTTTAGTGTACTTTTTATATGTGAACTGTAGTTAAACTCTCAAAGCTGACTATTGGGAATGCCAACCAGTTAATATTAAGTTATTGAAAGTAGTTAATGAGAACAGAAAAAGTCAAGATAGGTAAATTAGTAGTTTATTAAGGACAAGTACCTGCTAATCTTTATAGGTGCGGACCTCATTGATTCCCAGCTATAAAGGGTGGTAGCATCCATGGCTGACCCACATTTTGTCTCTGAGTTCTCCCTTCCCATTCACTGCAACCCCTCCCCAAAGTCGTAGTCCCCCTAAAAATAAGGTTGCCCCTTTTTATTCTTATTGAGGTGAGGAAAAAAGGCTACCCTTGGTTGACCTCACAGATTAGAAGGACCTCGTCAGTTTATAATCCCTTGATATACATATTACACTGAAAGATGGAAAAACTTAAGCAGGTAGGGTGTATTACTTTACAATGAAAAAATGATAAGGTGACTTAATTTGGGTTCTTCTTGGTCAAGGTTTTTACATAGCTGGTTGAAAACTTAAAAGGGGTAGAGGGAGTCAGCTGTTTATAGAAGCAAAAGTACAGCACTGCTGTTAGGGCCTCCACCTTGAGAAAGACCCCACCAGGAATCCTTTTGAAAATACCATCTTATAGAGTCTATAGCCATGCTACCCTGAACAAGCCTGATCTCAGAAGCTTAGCAGGGTTGTGCCTGGTTAATACTTAGATGGGCAACCACCTAGGAAGACCAGGTACTGTAGGTGCAAAAAAATAAAAAATAAGGGATTATAAGCTGACGAGGTCCTTCTAATCTGTGAGGTCAACCAAGGGTAGCCTCGCCTAAAAAAAAGAAAAGAAAATACCATCTTATAAATAAGGACTTCAGTGGGATTCAAGAGGTGTACCATATTCTCTGTTTATTTCTAGTTGTGAGAGAACATGGTTAGAATAGCCCTATTTCCGTTTTTATGTACCATTTAACAAGTAGCTCTTCAAAGCTCTCCATGGGCCTGACACTGAACTTCCCATGTGTTTTTTCCACTCATCATGAAAGGGTCATCTCAGCCTTGTTCTGTGTCCCATCTCCTGAGGTGAATTCTTAGGGCAGAAAAGATGTGTCTGATGGCCACAAACTCTTTGAGGGAGAAAACGTGTGTGTGTGTGTGTGTGTGTGTGTGTGTGTGTGTGTGTGTGTGTGTGTGTGTGTTTCCCTGGGGATCCAGCCTTTCTGGACATATTTATCCCTATTTTGAGAACAAGATTCAGAGCAGGTTAGGCCGGACGACCTGATGGCCAGCGTCTCTCATTGAGCTGTGTCAATTGTCTGATAACTCTTTGCTAAACTCTGTTCTAAAATCTCATTGGGAAAAGAGTACAGAAATCTTATCTCCAGTTGGTCAAGGGAACCCCAGGCACCCTAACTTGACAATGTCTAGTTTAGGGGGTGACAAATACAACTGATACCTGGTGATACAGGTGCTCTTTTATAGAGCAATGAAGGCATGTGTCTAGAACAAGAAAAAGGCAAAAAACCTGTCATAGAAGACATGGTTCTGGGAGGTCACCAGCCCCTTTGCCCACCTAGTAGGCCACTGAGCTCACAGTGCCATGTGTTCCAAACAAGGAGGGCTTTGGGTGGCACATCTTAGGTAACCTGCTGAGCTAGAGATCACTGTGAGGTTTGAGCCATTAATCACATTTTCAGGTATTAAATGTTTGAGAAGCTATGCCTTTCAAAACACTGAGGCAGATCAGGACATACAAGACAATGTCAGTGGTTTCACTGATTCAGAGCTTTAAATCAAAGCAGTTCCCTTTCTCCCCAATTCTTGTTTGCTTACCTAACTCATTTAATTTTGAGTGAGATGACTTAATGACTCAGAAGCAAAAACTTAGAGAAAAGATTTTTGACCTACATACAGGATTTTTATTTATTTATTTATTTTTTTTGTCAAGTACCAAGTGAATCCTGGAAAATTGAACTTTAAAATGTAATTCTCTTTTTTGGTTTCACCAAGACCAGCTGGGTAGCTCATCAAATGTAAAAAGTACTTTAAAATTGGAAGGCCAACATACATGTTAACGATTATGAATAGGCACAAAACCACTGTCTTTTCATTCAACTCATATACTTCTGCACAACAGGTAAGAATGCCACAGATAAGCACACTGCCCACCTCTGTCAGGTTTAGTGACTTGTTTAAGGGCACATAGGGGAAACAAGGAAAATTAAGTTCTATTTTCTATTCTTCTGATGACTGCAGGACCTTATGGCAACTGCATAAGGATCCCTTTGAGCCTTAGTTCCAGCATCTGTGAAATGGGGACAACAGTCCTTGCCTACTATGTTCACAGGGTTGCCCCAAGGCTTAAATAGCATTTTGAAAAGTCCTAAGGATATTAGTAAAATGGAAAAGTCTCGCCATGTGTTCTTTTTGTATTTTGTATTCCCCCATCAATTTTCCATCTTCTGGGGATTCCTCACTTTCAACAGAGACCCAGGTGGGGTTCACTGCACTCAGTATCTCACCACCACCCCTTTGCCAGAACCTCCCACAAAACACATGGCGTTTTGAGCAAGGGCCTGGGTCTTAGCACATAGGGGTGGGACAGGTTTGCCCAGTATAGACATCAGCCCAGTTGTTTTTGATCCTTTTTTCCCCTAGCACTTGGCCTTTCTCCAGGGAGAGTCAGGTGATAGCTGAAAGTGATTGGCTCTGCATAGAGTTTGGTGGAGATGAGGAAACCTGTGTGATAGGTAAGCTTTTCCTTTGGGTAGGAAACACTTTGGGCTCTGAATGCAAAAGGGCCTGGGCAGTGAACTCAGAGCCTTCTCCATGTGGGAAAATTCTGCTCATCCTGCAAGATTCAACTTAGTATGATACTTGCTTTCTTTCTTGCCATTCCCAGAGAGAATGCACTCTCCCCTTTTGTACTTCCACATGGTACAGTCATAGCATGTAATAGTTGGGCCTGGGCCACATGACTATCCAGTGATGCCTGATGTCTGGCCTTTATAAAGGGAACTCAACAGAGGTTCTAAAAACCATTTAGTTGGCTCTTCCCTGTCTAGAGTCCCAAAGTCTTCTGTGGCATCCCCTAATGGAGGCAATTTGACCTTTATAGTCAGAGTAGGAAGGGCAGGAGGATGAGAAAAGGCTCTTCTTTCCCTTTCTGGACTGAGCTTGAGTCAGGATTGTCTACACCCATCCTTCCTGAATATCCTGTTTGTTGCCCTATTTGGTGATCTCTAGGGGTCTCAGGGTTTCTGTTTAGAAGCTTCCCAACCAGTCACTACTTGCAGAATGGGCTTGGAGTATAATGGGAGACCCCCACCCAGGATTAGAGCTGTCCCAATTTCTTTGCATCTCTTAGGCTTATAGATTCTTTAAGCCTCTGTTGACTTAAAGTGGCCTTACATAGGCTGAGATGGGACAGCATGCACCAGATTGGTACAGAGCCCTTTACACACACATTTTGCAATTAACTAGGAGCCCAGACCAGAGTCCAAGCCTTGAGGAACCAACCTGGCTTAAGCCTGAATTGTTCCTGAGAGGTACTCTGGTTGGGGGCAAGCATCTGCAGGTTTTATAGCTGCCGCAGGAAATGCCTCTGGTTCTCTTGTAGCTGTGAGAAAGTATTCTCACTTGGTTCCATGTGTCACCAAGTGGTAAGGGACCTCACTTCTGCTTTTCTGCTGTGAACTCTCATTAAGTTCCACCTGCTCTAGAAAGTCTAGCTTGATCTCCTCTGTTCGTTTTCTTCTACCCAACTCCTCATACTTTGCATCAATGTAGCTCTTGGTGGCATACTGTTTGTGTCCTGTCATTAATTTTCTGTCATAGGTATTTCCCCATCATGACTATAAGACCCTTGGGCAAAGACCAAGTCTTTCTGTCTACTGAATGCAACATAGTTCTGGCCCCAGAGGGTGCTCTGGAGACCAGTCATCATGGCCAGTGCTGAAGGCTGGAGTGTTAGGAGCGAGGCCCCTGCCTGATGAGGAAACATCGAGCCCTTGCGGTCTTGGAAGTTTGCCATTTCCTCCATTTACCTCCCGTTGTCCCTCTGCTTCCTGTTCACAGAGGTGGCTTAGGAGAGCCATGGTCTGAGATGCATGTTCCCAAATCTATAAAGTCAGTTCCCTTGGGTCATGTTTACCTTTCACAAGTGAAGGGCCGAAGCAGGAAAGCTTAACAGAAGCTCAGCCGCCAAGACTCTAGCAGTGGTAATTTCTTGCGAGCCTTTGTGATGGTAGAGTTTATGAAATTTAAGTCAACAGCCTTCCTCCTAATCCCCACACCAGCCGTGAGAAGCTGTCTCCTGCAAGTCTGTTCTGGGGCACACCTAGGCTCCGGTGTTCTGCTCCTTAAAAGGTATCTAATTTCTCTAATTACCTCAGAGTTTAATGGTTTTCAATCTCGTAGGTTATAATGGAAGGGAAACATTATTTCTAGTCTCTTGGTTTCCTTTCCTGCCTTCTCCACCTTCTCTCTTCTCCTTGCCCCTCCCTTGTGAGTTGAATGGATTATAAAATGTTAGGTGTGACCTTGGAGGATGAGAAGGGACAAAGGTTTTGTTTCCCCCTCCCTCCTGCTCCTCCAGCTCTGGCCTCCTGATAAGTTCCAAAGGTAATGGGGGTGGGGTGGGGGGCACTTTCAGGACACTGCCACCATGGAAAAAGCATGACTTGGTAGAGCTTTGATTTTTTTTTTTTCATTCATGTCCTGGGAGTAATTTGGTGGCAGGTTAGCATATTTTGGATGTGTCTTCTCCCATTTCTCTTTCTTTTTGTCAAGCCTCACTCTTTCCAGAATAATAATAATGTTAATAAAAAACCAGTGATGCCCACCGTCGACAGAGGCATCTCCTCTGCCATCATATGAGAATGCTCATGAAGGCCCTGATTCTCAGTGATTCTCCTCTCACCTCCCTGCACTTTCACCCTGTGCCCCATGGAGAGAGGAAGAAGGAAGACCATTTATATATGTCACGTCAGGTTGGATGCTGCTCTTTGGCAAGCATACAAGTACTAATAATTTCAGGTCCTCCCATAAGAACTAAGCTGATAAGTTCTCTTTGTGGTGAGATTTTCAAAATTCTTTCAGCTCATGTCATGTGTTACTCAGACCTGACCTTCCCAACCAGGATACTGAGTGGGTTACAGGAGGGCTGTGATGTGGCCCCTCCCATAAGCTCTGGGGACAGCCCTGGGACCCCGGGCTGGTGGTTCCTGGTGGTAAGGAGCTGTCCACATACCTCAGTGAGCCATCACTTTCTGAGCCATTACCAGAAAGGCTGGGAAGCCATGAACAAAGCAAGCTTTAACAGATGAGGAAACCGAAGTACAGAGAAGTGAAGTAACCTGAGTGTGAGGCAGTGCCCTTGCTGTTCTTCTCACCAGCTGTGGTTTTTAAGGTAGCATTCCTCTTTAGGGAAAATCTGAAAGTTATTTCCTGTCTCTAGTACCTCCTTGAAATCATGCTGGGTATTAGTTTCTTAGGGTCTATTCTGTCTCTTTGGTGCTTTCTTTCTGCAGGTATTGTCTCTGTTGTTTGTTGTTGCTGTTGTTGTTGTCTTTAAGGCTTTAAGTCAAGTGAGAAACAACTATTCAGAGATGATTTCCAGTGCATGTAAAGAGAGCAAAAATTCTTTACAATCTAGCGTTGTATCACTTTCACCAGGATTCCCTCTTCTCTCTGGTCGTTGGGTATATTTAAGGTTTGTTCCTCTTTCAAAAGTCAGTGTGTGCAGACTTCATGATCCTATGTGTAGAATATATAATACACACTCAAAGGATGTACTACAATAACTGGGTAGAGGGAAGCCACAGGAGGCAAGACCAGTATACCAAAATCAATTGCATTTCTGTACACTCGCAACGTACAATCCCCAAAGTGAAATCGAGAAAACAGTTTTATTCACAATGGCATCGCTATCTCGGAGGTGTTGCAGGCTTAATTCCAGACCACTGTAATGAAGCGAGCATCACAATAAAGTGACTTGTATCTCTTCGCTGGTGGAAGCTCTTGCCTCAATTTGTAAAAATTGCCACATCTGTGAAGCACAGTGAAGTAAAGCATAGTAAAGTGAGGTATACTTTAATGCTCAGGAACAAATTTTTTAAAAAGCTGAAATCGTATATGTTAAAAGGTAAAAAAAACATTGCTGAGAGAAATTAAGGAAGATCTAAATTAATGGAGAAATAGCCTATGTTCATGAATTAGAAGACTCAATATTATTAAAATGGCATTTCTCCCCACATTGGTCTACATATTTTGCACAGTGCCTATCAAAATTCCAGCAGGCTTCTTTGCAGACATTGACAACCTGATCTTAAAAGTCACATGAAAATTCAAAGGATTCAAAATAACCAAAGGAACCTTGGAAAAGAAGAACAAATTTTGAGGATACACACTTACTGATTTCAAAACTTTCTACAAAGCTACAGTAATCAAAACAGTGTGGTACTGGCATAGGGGTCGACATCTAGAGCGAGGGAACAGAGTCGAGAGTCTAGAAATAAACCCTTACATTATGGCCATTGGATTTTTGACAGCAGTGACGAGACCATTCAGTAGGAGAAAGGATGGTTTTCAACAAATGGTGGATATTTAGATCCTTGTCCCACACTACACCCTAACACAAATGTAAGCCCAAACATAAGCTTGTCACACAACTTCCTATGACATTACAGGGATGAGAATGTCAAAGGCTGGGGGCACAAACAGGAGGTATGAGCAGGAATGTGAAATTATCTTTTTGTCAAGAATTTCAGTGATTTGAAAGAAATAACTGGATGTGAGAGAAAAACTAGTGAAAACTCGGTGAGAAGTCCTGCTTTGAAGGGAAAACATCATTCTTTCTCTGTTTGAACTTTACTAATCATTTGCAGCCTAAGAAATGTGGACCTAATAGGGAACCTTACTATGTTATAAGGGAGCTTACTTTCTAACATAGAACAGCTAAATTTTATTTCAAATTCTTATTTCCTCTGTGTACCTCCTTTTCCCCCCAAGTCTCACAACCTCCTGATGAGCTAAGAAAGGAGTTACACATCACCCTCCTTTTAGCTAACACTTATTTCACGCTTGCTCTGTGGCAGGCTCTGCTCCCAGCACTTTACACATTTCTAACTCTCTGAATTCTCGTAGTAACTCTAGGAGATGGGAACTGTTATCATTCCCATTTTACAGATGAGGCAACTGGGGCACAAGCGGTTGTGTGACTTGCATCTGGTAAGATGCAGGGCTAGGGTACGGATTCAGGCAGCACGGCCAGAGGACTGTGGCTCCTCACCACACCAGTACCGCTCATCATTTGCATCTGATAATTGAGGAAACTGCAGTACAGGGTCATTAAGTGACTGTGCAAGGTCATACGAGTTCCATGTCACTTCATCTAGTGCTTTTCTACTGTATCACATACTCACTAAGGGTGCACATCCCACATTTGTAAGGTGTTAGGTAGAGAAAAGTTGCAGGAGAATGAAATATCTTCAGTCCTTAGGGCAACTCTCATCCAAATTTAGAATCTGCAATGTCACCCCTGCACAGAATCCCAGGGTTCAAAGCCTTCCCTTAGAAATCCTAGTTTGGTCTCCATTTGAGCTAAAATTAATCAAAAGTTTGTCGTATAGCTTCTGCATTTTCTGTACAAGGAAGCTCACTACCTCATAACTGTCATTCATTTGATATCCCTGGTAGATAGAAAATGCTCCTTCTTTGAGCCCCAGCTGGCTGGGACCATTCTCAGTCCTGCTTCTGCTCTCCGGAACTATGCTCAGTAAGTCTAATGTTTGCGTGCCTGTTCTTGGTAGTTAAAGCAGGTCTCAGGAGCCTGATTTCCTGGGTTTGAATCCTGGCTCTGCCATAAATGTGCTCTGTAACCTTAGGCCTGAGTTTTCTCACCTGTAAAATGGAAAGAAGCTGTTTAGAGGGTATCAAGTAAGCCACATCGTAGGGGTTCAGTAGCTGTTCACTGTTACTATATTTGGAAACAATAATTACATTCTATCTTAATCTTGCTTCTTCACATTAGTGTCCCTGATTCTTTAATCCAAAGGTCCCCAACCCCTGGACTGTGGGCTGGTACCGGTACCTGTCTGTGGCCTTATAGGAACTGGGACATAACAGTAGGAGGTGAGCAACAGGCCAGCGAGTGAAGCTTCATCTGTGTTTGCATCCGCTCCCCAGTGCTAGCATCACCGCCTCAGCTCCACCTCAGATCATCAGGCATTAGAGTCTCATAGGAGCACCATCCCCTGGTGCCAACAAGGTGGGGGACCACTGATTTAACCTATTCTTTCGTTACTTCTCGTAACTTTCAGGTCCTGTCCCTTTTAGATCTTGGTCTTCTGAGTGTCCTTTATCTTTAAATATCTGTCCCAAGAGACAATCTAGAACTGAGCCCCGTACCCTGTGACTGTCTGCTCATGCCCACTTTTGAGCTGAGCACACAATGAGTTTTTAGTGACATTAATTTGTCTTAGGTCTTCTGATGAAACTGTTCATCTCATATGTTACCTGGAAGGATTATATGGTATTTTCCTCAAATCCTCTCTCCTTTCTTACACAGAAGATATCGTGTTAAGACAGAAATTGGCAGCAATTAATGAATTTAGGTGTTTCCAGATTTTAGATCTTTTCCTCTTGAATCGCTATTCATTAAGAGCTTTACTGTGCATTATGAGTAACTGTCTCTTTATCTAAAAATAATTATCGGATACCAGTAAAGCCTAGCGTTAGATTTTATCCTCATCACACTGTACTTCCAGTGGGTGGTGGCAAAGCTTTCTCCCATCCTTGAAGGTACCTTTCAAACTTTTTTTCTAAGTGGTGGAATTCATGGTTCTAATAACATCGAGATAATGGTTCTAATATTAATGAGGAAACCTAAGTATATAAAATGGATGAAAGCACTTCTGCTCTGACTGAGAGGCGGGACTTTGAGCAGTTCTGATTACTATTACTACACTAGAAATCCCCTCGAAATGTGGAGGCTCGGCTAGCTGGCTCTGGCTCAGGGCCGTCGGCTGAGGGTTTGGGCAGTGGGGGCTGAAGCAGCTGGGAGCTGGCTCCCTCAGGGAGTCTGAGAGCCTCTCCATGTGGGCCCTCTGCGTGGGCTGTCTTGGGCTTCCTCATCGCGTGGTGGCCTCAGGGCAGCCAGACTGCTTCCGTGGTAGCTGAAGACTTCAAGAGAGAACCTTCCAGTGAGTAATGTGGAAACTGCAGTGTCCTCTATGATGCAGCCCCGAGAGTCACATGGCATCACTGCTGCCTCCAAAGCCCACCCAGCTTTAAGGAACACCTGGGGTGAGACGTACTGTTGCAGTAATCTGAAAAACACGAACTTCTTCCCACCTGATTCCTCCCAAGGTAGGACCCTGTGAAACATAGTTGATAAAGTCACTGGTATCAAGTTTTAGAAACAGAGTGAGATTTAGAATAAGAAAAGAAAGATCCTCTTTTCATATTCTTTTAACTTGCTGAATGGCTCAACTTTTGTTTTGTTTGGGTTTGTGTTTTCAGGTTAAGTGTTTAGGAGTTCAGTTTGTTCCTCCACAAAAATGGAGATTTAGGTAGAGCTACCTGGTCTCCCTGCCCAAGCCACTGTGAGATAGGGACAGGCGATCTCTGTGAAAAGAGCTGGGCATAAACATCGGTTAGGATTATTCTTCCCGCACAGCCGAAACAGAGGCAAAAGGCCACTCACCAGCCCAAATGGGTGATGAAATGCCAAAATTAGATTCAGACCTCGAGAGTTACCTTCGAACCCAGCTCCCTGTCCTCTGGGTCCTGTTTGCCTTCACTTTTCAGTTTGCAACAACAAAAGAAGGGATGAATTCATGCCTTTATCAGCGCTTCGCAGTTCAGGCTGGAAGGAACCTTCGCAGCCATCTAGTTCAGTTTCTGTGAGGTAAAGTGGCCTGTTCCAGTGCACACAGCAGAAGTTAGACCAGGGTTTGTAGCTTCTGTGGGGAGCAGGTGACTCAGACTTTTTCTCCTGGCAGGACACAAATGTCCTCGTCTAAGTGGCAGGTCAGGACAAGACGAGGTCAGCTGGCCACGCTGTCCATCCAGCCTCTGGAAAGCTGGGACAGGCTTGGCTGGAAGCCAGGTGCTCATTGTGTGGGGATGGAATGAAATGTTTCCAAAGGAACTAGCTCATTGTTTGAGATGCTAAATATTTATTTGATCAAACCAAACTTCAACCGAAGAAGCCAAAGAGTCTGGATTTTGAATTTCACAAACCTGGCTTGGAGGGAACAGGCAGTGGGGAAGGGGAGATGAGAGTCGTTTCCTGTCAGAACACTGTGAAGATGTTACTGTAGGAGGCAGTCTGTAGGGCACCTGGGGAGAGGAGGGTTAAGCTCCCATGAAGCAGGACAGATCCAGGTGCTTCCAATGTTCTAGATGGTCCAAAAGGGCCACCAGATGCTATGGGTTCAGTCTCCTTGAGTGACCATTTATTCTATTACTTAAAATGGCACTTTTAAGTGAAATAAAATAGTATTGATGCCTGTTTGCCTGCACTTCGTTTTCTCTAGGCCAGTGAAGTTCTCTTCTACAACTTCTTGGGTATAGCGGCCTCAGTTCATAGATCATTGTGTCAACCAGGGCGAGCCTTGTTACTCAGCTCTTTTAAGTAACCAGCACAGCTGTGAGTCTTTGGTTAGACCTTACAGAGTGACTAACCCAGAATCTGATTCAGAAAAGTTCATCTTTGAAACCATTGGGATTTATCTTGCTTTTGCAGGGATCAGTGATTTTGCTAATGTTTCCAAGCAGATGTGAGAGTCATTCCATCATTCTGGTTATTCCCTGCGTGCCTGTGCCTCTTAACGGTCCATAAACCCTGGGTCTGGTTTGGGTCATCTGTTCACTACTGTAATGTGCTCACTTAAGACAGTATCTGAATTATTTTGTAAATAAACTAAAATGCAAGAGATGTTGAACATTTTAGAGATTAGCCAGAGTGTTTTTTTATTGCTAATTTGACATTTGCTTATATTCCTTATGCTCAAAGTCCTGTGTTTGCACTATTATTATTATATATATGATGAAAAAAATGATAACCAACCAAACAAAAAACTTTAAAGGACTAAAGAAAAAAGTAGGCATTGAATTAATTAGCAGTGAATCATTTCGTATTTTTATTAAAGGAACAGCAGAGCCTGTTTTAGACTTTGAATTGTGTACTGTTACGTGTTGGGAGAAGAGTAGTTTTGTTATATATCTTTTCTCTAAAGAACATACAATTTCAATTTAGGAATGCATTTTCAGGTCCCCAAAGCTGAAGTTGACAAAAGGAATGGCTGAAGAAGCCAGTTCATGTGTCATCACCATGTGTAAGGTCACACAGCTCTCCCTTTCCATAAGCACTGCCCGAACGGTCCAAAAACCTGCACCACTTGAGGCTGTCCACAGTCTCATGATGCCTGTTGTGAATGAGACTTTGGGTGGGTGAAGCAGTGGAGGTTTAAGTCTCAGGGCTCTACAGCCCTGGGCAGCCCACATATATACACTGAGACAGAGGCAACATTTAGAAGGAAACGGGCAAGACTGGAGAAGGCAAACGGGACCCACTCACGTTAGCTGCACAAAGCATCCCTTCCCTCCGGTGCCACTGAGTCACAGCAGGCCAGCGGGAATAGGGCCCCGGGAGAATTCTGTATGCTTGTGAGACTTGCCTGGCTCCCACTGAAGGTGTCGCGTCTGTGTGTGTGTCCCAATAACCCCAGGAATACTCTATCCGGTCTTCTCAACCTAATCATCAAATTGTATTTTTTCCTTTAATTTTGTTGAATTTATGCTCATTTTTTTTCCTGTAATTTATTTAGCATTGTTTTCTGGTTCCTTGTTATTCTGCTGAGGCCAGCGTCCCAGAGCAGTCGTTTCAGGCCGTCCATAGTAATGGAATCTTTCTTTAAATGAATCCTGCAGAGCAGCCCACTCCATACAATTATAAGAGGGACCCCTTTTTATTGAAGTCAGCTGGGAGACTTGGCTGCCCGGTGGCGGGCCCCAGTGCACTTCCTTGGCATCTGTGATTCCTACGGGAGAGTTTTAAATCCCCTCATCTAGTGGTTGTGGGGATATCAGAACTGGCAATCAGAGTCTCCTAGAGATTTACATCATAGTTGCTTTCCTGCGCACCTTTTCAACATCTTTTTCTTATTCATGCATAAACTAAATATTTCTTGCTCGACTACTAGGTATAAAGCACTGTGTCAGGTGCTGGCGGTGTGGAAATGAATGTAATATGACATGGCCCCCATCCTCTTGCTGAGGAGAAGGTTTTAGACTTTCAGGAGCAAAGTCTGCCCCAGTACCTGGGCTAGTTTGTATGTACTGGTGACAGGTCACTCCTGTCCCTGCCAGGGTACTCCCTGGATGGATGTGTCTTACCCAAACGTTGCCAGCTCTTCATGCGAAACATTCTCCTTAGGGAGCCATGAGAAGCCCAGCATGCCATGAAAGTCCTGCTATGATTCCAAAACTCTCCCTTCATATTAGGGACTGGACACAAAATATGGAGACTATGGGGTCAATAAGAAAGCTGGACTGATGATGGCTGAGGTGCTCTGCAGTAGAATAACTTTGTTTATTTTGGATTGACTACTCCTCTTCACCACCCATATCTTTTTAACTAGGAGTTGGAGGGTAAAAATCCAGCTTATTAAGGTCAGTTTTCCTACATTTAAAATAATAGCACACAAATCTGCATGTATGTCTCTCATTTTGCTGCATGTATTCTTGGAAATCACATTAGTAAGCAGAGTGGGGAAAGCTGGTCATTTTTTTCTCTGCGATCCAGCTGCAAAAGCAGTTCGTGGCTTTTGCCACCAGAGGGTGATCATAGTTGGAAAGGTAGAGCTGAGAGGGTCCTCCGTGTGGAAACTGCGGACATTGATGAAATGAGCAACCAGTTCTTATGTTCGATTGATCCAGGCCAGAAAGAGCAAACTGAAGGCCTAAAATGTTTTAGGCTGAGCTGGGTGAGCAAATCTGTGATATCCTACGAGAGCCAATTTTAGAATTGCCCCTTTTGCAGGCATTGCGGCTGCTGCTTCTTTTTTGATGAGCAAGATTTGGGAGTTAAGCAGAAAAAAATGGACAAAAAGTCAGAGGCAGAGCTGTGCTTTTCTTTTAAAAATAGATACATAGAAGCATGTGTTTGTTTCTACTTGTTGTTTTGTTTTACTTCTCAAATGAGGACAGCTGAAATAATTTCTGAATTGTTTTGGACTTTGGAGCACAGACTCCCAGACGGTCTCTGTGGTCTGGGCCCTGAAAACCCCACCTGATGAAGGAAGAAGCCCGTCTTTAAAAAAAAGCTGCCGAGGCTGTGTGAAACAGCCCAAGTTTGTTTGTTTTCCCCTGTATTTGAAAATGGAAGTCAAACTTCCTCCCGAGGCAGAGAATTCTACAACCGGGGCCATCTTGCAAGGGGGCAAGAAAGGAAGTGCACAGTGTTTTGCTAGACAAAACCTAATCTCCATTCTTTCTGCTGTAATCCTGCTAGTGACTCCTCTTCTGCCTAAATTGGAGTAGCATTTTCCTCTCAAGCTCATTGAAGATGCACATTATTTAAAAACCTGGCAAGGAGGTAGAGGACTCATTTCCAATGACTTTAAAGAATCCTACTTCCTCTCTGAGCCCCAAGAGTTGTTGACTATAAGGCAGTTTTAATCTTCAAACCTTTCATTAGCTCACTTTCGCTGTGTATAAGAATGGTTAGCTGCCTTAAAATATCGTCTTACTCCTCTGACACCTCAACCTCATCGAAATATATTGACAAATGAAGTTCACATGAATTTCAGTTAATGATGTATTTTTTAATACTGACTAATCAGCATCCCCAAATTAGATTTCCTTGCACTGATGGTTTCTTTCAAAAAAAAAAAAATGGTATTTGGTGACTATGGGGAGGACAGTCTTGGCAACAGAGGCTTCAACCATAGCCCACGGGATTTAGATTATCATCAGCAGCCTGCCCCAGAGGCGAAGTCTTACTGAATGCTATCTCATTTCCAGATTAGATAGAAAGAAGAATTAGGGCGATACAAGGAAACATTTTCTGAGGCTGGTTATACTCTGATCTGGGTGACAATAAAACTGTGGGAATTAGAAAGTGCCTCATTGGTCTAAAACCGGCAGCATGATAAACTGCAGGAGGCAGAGTTACAGTGACAGAATTTTTCTCATTCTCTTGGGCCCTTTGGGCTCCTTAGTGTTATATGATTCTGCTATTTTATGCTTGCTTGTCTCTCTTTGCTTGTCTAAGTCCCTGGTCTCTGATCTGTCGAATTTATCTCCCTTTGCATGTGATGGAGGGGGGCGGGTAGTATGTGTGTGTCAGTGGGCGAGGGGATGGGGGAGCTGTTGTTGCTGACAGGGAGCTTAAGCTTTCTATAGATGTTGCTCTTCGATTTTAACTAGAGTATGAAGGAGAAAGTGTTGCCTTTCTAACTCGAAAGACCATGCTCTTAAGTTATTTGACCCTTGTACATTCTTGACTTTGCGAAATATTTTACTTAAATTCTTCCACACTTCAGAGCTATGATTATGGAGGGTATGATAATATTTCTCCAAATTTCTTCTATTCAGACAGGTAAAGGAATGGGGGGGTTGATGTAATTCCTGGTTTATTTAAACTTAAAAACCTAAACTATTAGGAAAACAGGGAGAAACAACTGTTCAAAACCTATACCTTGAAAGAATGCTATTTATCTTGTATCCAGGGAATGTGTCTGTGGGTGTACTAACTCCAAGAATCGTATTGAGAAACTGTTCTGGGTTTGTCATAGTTTTTAATATACTCTTAAAACAACCTATTTCCCAACAAGTGAAAGCAGACATCAGTTCTTGCAAAGACTTTCTCTGGCTCCACCAACAGACCTTCCGTCTTATCATCTGTCCAGTTAAGTTTCACAGTGAGAAAAAGAACATAGACATTCTGGAAAGTGATTTGCTTCTTTTTCTCATCGGAATAGCCAAATATCATTTGTGCGCGAGGACCACTGTTCAGATAAGATCTGTTGTAACTAAGTCTGACGAAATTGCTTCTCACATTTTAGCGGAGCCCCTTTTACCTTCCCGGTCTAGAATCAGCTACTCCCCATAGGTCTTTGCTTTATATTAATGATCAAGATACGATATCACTAGAGATCAGAAACATGCACACACACACACACACACGGATATTTAAATATTTTCCAATTGGAAAATTATCCTGAAACACCTTTATTGTATTTTCAAGCCATAAAGAATCACAGGTGCTTTGAATTATGCTCTGGGACAAGTGTTTACACAAGTGTAGAAAGCAGAGCATACCAGTTGATTCATGCGTAAGCTGATGGCATCGTCTCCTGGGATGCTAGGGCACCCTTCCTTGCCTTACGCATATGGGGCTTGTAGAATGCTGCTCTTTAATTTGTCTTAATGCTGTCTTCCTGTCTTCGGAAACTATTGTTTCCCCTACTCCCCCTCACCAAACCCCCCATTTTGCAGAGATCCAGCACCGCAGCCCTCCAGAGATTACTATTTCACAGACATTCCCAAGGGCTGGATGCTGGCAGCTCAGCAGCCATGTTAACTTGGCATTTCCTCTGAAAGGAAATAGAGTAGCAGGCTGTGCCCTAGAGAGAGGACATGGAAGTGGTAAGGGGCTTCAGGGTCTGTGGGGAGGTGAGATAGACCTGTACAATATCAGGTGAAGGGGAAGCATTTATACTTCCTTTCCTGTGTTTTGTTGTTTCCCCTACTTCTGCCAGCACACCCATTTGAGTGCTGGCTTGGCTAACGTCACCCCAAAGGAAATGTTGAAGCAATAAGAGTCACCTACCTTGATTTAGATCTTGCTTTCCTTCCCTTTCTTTCTTTGCCCCAAAGTTTCTGAATGGAAATAGATAAGTAGAGGTTGAATTAGGGCTAAGGTTGCATCTTGATTTTTCCAGTCTCTGGGAAAGGGGGTAAGGAAACTTCTAATCCAATTAGAAATCCTAGACTTCTGTTCATTTAACAACTTTGTATTACCCAGTACATTTTGTTCAAGTATATTGTGAAAATAAGTTATTTCTAGTGCTTGGGGCATAGTCTGTGAACTGATCTGTCTGTGTCTCTCATAAATTTTCCATTTGGATGATCAGAGCAGGGCAGAAGTTTCTTGCTGTGCTGTTAGGCTAGAGGCAACTGTTGTCACTGGCTGACCCTGGGTTGTAAGTACGTGGGAACTTTGTCGAGGGCTTCGCAGAGATGAGGAGGAGAAGTTAGTTCTATGGTAAGGCCTGCCTTTGGGTTGGTAGGGAGCTCTTGGTAATTATTCTTTTGTCAATGATTCTGTTTAACTGAGTTGGCAGAGTTTTATCTTATCCAAACATAGATACACAGCAAAAGAAAACTAATGTGGGCAGTTAGAATTGGTGGTAAATCTGAGTTATATGGAATATGTTCAAAGAGATGACGTTACACTATTTCTTTTCATGGACAAGAATTAGAACTGCTAACAAATCGTTGCCAGGTAGCAGTTCCTCAGAACCTTCCATTAGAAAAAGATGAAGGTAGTTTTCATTAGCATGCTTACTAACTAGATGGGTGCCATCAATGCCGCTAAAATTTTGTGTTCTTCGGTTAGTTACAAATTTCTGTGCATTTGAATTGGCTATTAAGTGGCCACGTCATACATTTCTTTATAAATATAAATTTTTAGTTTGCTCCTGTTTAAGTTATCATAATATCATATTTGAACAAATGCCGATGGATGAAGTGAGTCTTTGCCTATCAAAATAATTTGGTTCAAACAGTTTGGTTTCATGGGGCGGGGTGGGGTGGAGGGGGAAATGGTACTAAAGCCGTGGTTTAGAGCCCCGAGAGACAGCCTGAGATAGCCTCTAAGAGACAGTTTCCGAGCTCTGTGCCCTCTTGCAGTCTTCTGTGCCTCTTCTGCATGCTCACACATCCAGATTTAGGCCCAGCCTACATGGCACAAAATGAAGCACCAAGTATAATTTCCAGGATAGACCTGTTTTGGAGTTCTCAGAGAAAGATGCAGAATGAGCAGTTTACACGTTGGAGGCAACGCTGTCTTGTATCTAGCAGATGCTCAAAAGATATCTGCCAAAAATTGATTGGCACTTATGAAGTTAATGCCCTGAATTTCCAGTTAGTGTAGCAGAGTCTGGGGCCCCAGAGTTGCAAGAGTGCCCATTGCCAATTCACTTCATAATAGTTACTTAACTCTCCTCCCTACTTGGCAAACTAAGAATCTTATGCAAAGCAGAGGAACAGTAAAAGGCATGTGAATCTGGAAATATATATCCCTTTTCCAGGCATTTATTTAGAGGTTCCTGGCATTGGATTGTTTGTAGGTCAGTATTGCAAGAGAATACACAGTTTTACATAATACTGTGGTTGAAAGCAGGGTTTCCTCACCAGCTCCCTGATTATTTCCCTAAGTAAGGAATTAGTCAGAAAGCAATTGAAATATCTTTTGTTTTCATTGTTCATGAGAGACTCTGGTCGTTTGCCTATACTTTACATCATTGGTGGGTAGATTTTTCCTGTTCAGTTCTTAAAAGAAAAGTCATGAATGTGTATAAACCTTAGCTGTTCGGTATCCAGGATGAAGAGAAGTAACTATTTGGGTGAGATGCTTAAATAAGCAGCTATCTGATTTATGAGTATGTTTCTGTTCTGTCCAGTTAAGGAATCTAGAAAGAGACCTTGGGCTGTTCTGGGAACCAAGACTATAAAACAGTGTTGAATTGTGTTGTCTAAAGAAATGGCACTCACCCACCTTGGTAATTCAAACAAATCTTTGCTGAGGAAACCCAAAATTATGTTAAATATATTGATGGATAAGTCTAATCAGTTATTATTTATTGATTGACTATTATGTGCAAGATATAATTACTTCACTCTAGGACTGAGAAAAGAGCAGTTGAAGAAATAGGGTAGAAAAATCATGCAGAGTTAAAGAACTCTCTGCTTTAGGTATGAGGTCATAATGTGTAGGATATGCTTAATCATCACATGGGGGGTTTACATGCTATGATGAATTCGCAAGAGGAAGAGTTCTCTAACTGTTATCCTCATTGGAAAAGGCATCACCAAAGAAGAGGAGAATAGGAAGAGGAAGTGTTTGATGTGTGGAGAGTCGAGACTTGGAGCAGAGTTGCCCGGATGGTTCAGAAGTGACTAAGGGTAAGGGGTTGTTGCAATATGAAAAGACATCAACTCAAGTAGGAAGTAGTGAAATGGTCTGACATTTAGATGAGCACCAGACTGGGGGAAGTTCTAACTGGAACTATTCAAAGTGTGAACCCTAGACTAGCAGCATTGCAGCACGTGAGAGCTTGCTAGAAATGCAAAATCTCCGGTCCCAACCTAGACCTATGGACTCAGAATTTTGGGGTATAGGGTCCAGGAATTTGTGTGTGGGTTTTTTGTTTTGTTTGTTTGTTTGTTTTTTAGTGTCCAGTTGATTCTTTATGCCTGCTGAAGTTTGAAAAGCACTACTACTGATAATTTGGGCTTTGTTCCAAATGACAGTGAAGACCCTTTGAAGGCTCTTGAGCGGAGATGTGGCATGTTTTTAGTGAGCTGACAATCTGGGGCATTTGGGAAGCCAACTTGTACCCGGAAGCCTTTTCAGTATTCTCACTTATACTCCCTACTTACTTTTGATCGCCATCTGCAAGATTAAGTCCCTCCAAATTGCCAGTCATGTAACTGTTGAGGCCGTAGTCATATACGAATATTATGTTTTAAACCATAAAGCACCATATATGTGTTTGTCTTTGTTGCTGATATAAGTATTTTTTGCAAAGCAAACACTTTAAAAAAATCTCTTTTATAGAAATACACTATAGATGCATACCACCCCATTACCCAGACAAGACCTACCCTTGAGAAACCACTTCACAGAACAGTTATATGACTCTGTCCAAGTTCACACAGCCAGTAAGTATCTGAACTAGGATTTGAACACAAGCAGACTGGGTGCAGAGGCTGAGTTGGACTACACAGGGGAGGATGTGGATGGAGAAAGCTATGGGAACACGTAAAAACACCCACTGACAGTTCCACAAACAGGGGTTGAGTGCAGTCAAGTCAGGAACTGTTTCAGTTGAGGTTCTCAAGCCCTCAGGACTTTTCCTCATTCATGGCATGAACAAGTCTGCTTAGACAGTGCATATCTAAATTTTAGAAACCAGCCTCCTACCCGAATTATTGGCCCTCAGTCCATATCAGAGCTGTGTCTTCGTCCTGAAACTCTCACTTGCTTTTCTCTATCGCCACCTTTCCAGTTGTTAAGAACAAAGTTTGTGGACAGATGAAACACAGGCTGTTTTTGTTCTGCTTCTACAGGCACCCATGCCTGCTTAATGTGGACTGCATGGTGTCAGTTGGAGTCTGTGCTCATAGATTTTCATAAAACAACACATGCTGGAATCTAGCACCTTCTTACAATAGCACAACCATGATTAAACAGTTCCTTGGAGAGGACCCTGTGCTATTACACCAAATATTTATAAGTTTATCTCACCACACTGCTCAGCATTCAGAGTAATCCTAGGCAGAAGTAGGGAGATCAAAGAATTTAATAATCAGAAATTTTTCTTTCACACTCTGTCTGTCATCAGATGAAAGTATTAGTGAAGTGGCATGGAAATCCTCTTCAGCATGCCCACAACCACCAGCCATGCCACTTAAGGTTTAAAACAATGTGATCACGTGTTCGGAATCCACAGGGTGAAGTTGTAGTTGTATGTTAGTATATTTCCAAGTTGCCAGTTTCCACCAGATTAGCACATGTTCATCTCAGTTTTATTAAAGGAGTCAGAACATGAAAGGGGATTTAGCACAGTGATGGTGTCAGCCATGCTTTCTTACCATCATGGAGTGGTTTATTTGATTCAGGGCAACCATGCATATGAACCCAAACGTGTATCTGTAGGACTAAAAGTCAAACCAAGTACAATTGAAAGAAAGGAAAAGACAAGAAATACAATTATGTAGTGAAACCACAGCTCTCTGGCCATGGGTGGAAATTTCAGGTCCTTGGTTTGATTAGCCCTATAGTTGCAAAAAAGTAAATAAATAAAAATTATATATATATATATATATATATATATATATATATATATATATATATATATATATATTAAGCTCAGTATAAGCTACACAGTAAGTACTTTATTATAACATTATTGGAATGACTTGGATGAGCCCAGTGTGGTATTAAGCATTTGCAGGGATGCAGCCAGGTATGAGACACATGGCCCTGGTCACTCCCAGAGATAGATACCTACCGTTGTGGAAAGCCATGGTTTTTTCATGTGAGTGTGCCTTGTCCATCAGAGTGCTAGAATAAAGGAAGGCTAAAAACCAGTGACCCAAGAATTTACACTCTGGTTTGATTTACCAACATGTGGGATTCTCACAAAAAGATGCAGAACAAAATGCAATGGAATCACCAGATCTTGACGTTCAAAGGTGCCTGAGAAGTTGCCTAGTCTAGCAACTCTCAAACCTCACTGATCATCAGGAGCAACCTGGGGAAATTTATAACTAAGTGACCATTCCCAGGGCCCATTCCAGAGTTAGAAACTCTGATAGAGGGGCCTGAAATCTGTATATTTTAAGATGCCTCCAAGGGTTTCTGCTGTTCAGCCATCTCATCTGGTTCATCCCCTTAGTGAACAAAGAGGGTTTCAGCTAACAACTGTGCAAAATGATCATCCAGACAAGCTAGCATCCTCAATTAGAAGGAACTCATTGCAGAAAAAGGCAGCAGGAAAAACAGACAGCAGGATCCAGTGTTGGACAGAGGGTTAGAGTTTTTAGAAATCTTTCCTAGATTTAAATAAAAGGGACCTTACTATATTTTCTACCCTATGGTCTTAATTGGGCTTTCTTCAGTGGCAGATTGAATTGACCAACATGATAATTCTTCATTTGATTACCAACATGGCAGGCCTTCAGAGGTTTTAAGAGAGTTTCTCTTCAGTTTGTTCCTTTGTTTGATAGATAATTCATTTTTTTCACTTATTTGTTCATTCAGTTAGACTGCTGGCATCCTTCAACAGTGGATTTATTGAGGCTGACCATTGCCACTTTCTCTAGCCACCCTTTATAGGCCCCAGCTTGTCCTCACCCTCCTATTTGCCTTCCTCTGGTCCAACCCTAGTTAGTCCTTGTCAAAGATGGTGCCAAGAGTTGGACATCACACTAACCGTGTCTGACCAACAGAATCCAAAGGCAGCCACAGAAGCAGTTGTTACCATGTCCTGTTTCTACCAGTGTGTGGTCAGGATAACCAGGGTCCCAAACTGGTGCAGGTGGAAGGCTTCCTAGCTGACCAGGAAGGGAAACGTCAGGGTTGGCTGAAGTTATCAGTCAAGAAGCAGATTCTAGTGAGTGGGTTAACGTTAGGATGGAAAAGAGGTAACATCCTTCCAGTGTTCCTCGTGGCGAAATAAAGTTTTATTGAAAACCCAGGAAACTGATGCATAGAACATGGTATGCGTTTATTATCTTGTCGCCACATCATTTTTCTTTATGTGTAGCGTCAGCTCTGACTGTTACACTGAGCCAAGGGAGCATGAAGAGGCAGCTTTGCTTTCTTCTCCATATGGTGTGGTCAACCTAAATATTTCCATTTAGAGCAGGCTATGTTTTCTTCTCACAATTGAAGGGAAATATTGCTGTACCTTCTCTATTTAGGGTCAGCTACCTGGAATGTGCTCATCTTTAAAACTGTCACTAAAACTTTGTATATACTTTGGAAAGAAAAGAAAAGGTAAGAAAATAGAAACTATAGTGATATTGACAGGTAGATTACAAAGTGAACAATTCAGTTTAACTGGCCAGTTGCATGGATACAAGATCGAAAAAAGCTCCCTTAATTGCTTCTCATGGAAAAGACTTATCATTTTAAAATTATTGTGGGTACAGTCTAATCCCAATTGGTTAGCAGGATTTCTTTATAAATAGAATTAAACAAACAGGCAAACAAACAAAGGGAAAACAAGAACAATAATAGCAGTGGCAATAACATGGTTCAAGAACTGACTTAACCGAGGCCTGCAGGCTTTATTTACAACAAGAGTAGGTGAAGGAGCTTCTTGGAAATCAGACTTCATGTATGACCCCTGTAGGTGCTTCTTTTTATGCTGGGCACAGGATTAATAAGGCGATGTCTGCATTTCTTAAATCAAACTAACTGCTACATGGGCGGAAATCAAGAGAAAGCCAGGCATTGTGAGGTGACACTGAGGTACCAGACATCGATGCTCTGACGATGCAATGTATTCAGTGTATGCAGTGATGATGCAGAAGTGCTGCTCTGCTTTTCACTGGCCATGTTCCCCACCTGAACCCTCTCGATTCTCTTATTTTCAAAGAGGAAACTCATAATAAGTCATTATTCCTAGTTAACTTTATATGCTGTTCTTCCTCATGGCAAGGGATCAGTTTAGTGGTCAGCACTGTCAAGATGTAGCCTATGGAGGGGCTGTGCCATGTATACACTGTCGTGTAATGTGATAGAAACTTCGTAAGATGTTGGTGACTCCTACATAAGGAAAGTGTGCTCTGTTGTATTGAACCCAAACTATTCCCTTTCCCCTGGCTTTCATGCACAAATGAGAGTGTGTGTGGCAGGTTGGCAGTAATTTGAAGTGGTTCCCTGGGCTAAATGCTATTCTAACGAGAGGCAGGATATGTTTATTTGAGCTTCATCGAGTAAATCAGTTTGGTACAGTTTAGGTCCCTTTAAACTTGGGCATCCTGTGTAAGTTGAATAACCATAGTTGTAGGCAATTGGAAATAAATATAAGACGTGCATGAATGAAGGCCGTGCCTTCTCAGCTAGCAGAATGTCATGTGGAATTTTTACTATTTGGCCAGTTCTGATTAAGTCAAAGCTTTCCCACAAGGAAACAAGCATCTCCTCTTTTACCTACAGTAGAGCAGACCCTCCATGGCTTATAGAAGATCATTATGGGAAACAGCCATTTGAAAACCCATTCTGTGTTTCCCATACTACAGTTGGTGTTGATGTAATTGGCCATTGCTATAGGAATATGGTTAAGATAGATGTGAATTTGGGGAAAGACCACAACAAGGTCATTATACTTGAGTAAAACCTTGAACAGT
Source organism: Cynopterus sphinx (assembly GCA_030015415.1). Classification (NCBI taxonomy): domain Eukaryota; kingdom Metazoa; phylum Chordata; class Mammalia; order Chiroptera; family Pteropodidae; genus Cynopterus; species Cynopterus sphinx. The sequence goes on along the minus strand of CM057383.1, from coordinate 32,670,824 downwards.
GGGAAGTGAAAGGAAAAGTCCTATTAAAAGAAGAATGTGTGAAAAGGAGGTTTAAAAATCAACATCATTCAAGTGATATTATTATTGTTACATAGGAAATTTTACATTAATCATAATTATTTAATGGGACTCATTCTCTATAAATCACCAGGTAAGTCTTCAGTAAAAACAAAGATCTTTTTTATTTATACCTCCCTTTCTTTTTTTTTTTAAATTAAATTTATCAGGGTAACATTGGTTAATACAATTATATAATTTTCAGGTGTACATTATAATTTAACATCTGTATATTCTATTGTGTGTTTACCACCCAAAGTCCAGTTTCCTTCAGCTACCATATATTTTGGTCCCCTTCTTTACCTACTTCACCCTCTCCCTACCCCCTATATTTAACCCCTTCTACCCCATCTATCTTCCCCTTCCTCCCTTACCCCCTACCCTCTGGTAACCACTATAGTCCATGTCCACGAGTCTCTGTTTGTTTGTCTTGTTCCTTTGTTGCTTTTAGGTTTATATCCCACATATAAGTGATGTCATGTGATTTTCAACTTTTTCTGGCTGGCTTATTTCACTTAGCATGATTATCTCAAATTCTATCCAGGTTGTTGCAAATGGCAGTATTTCATTTCTTCTTATGGCTGAGTAATATTCCATTGTATATACGTACCACAGCTCCAATCATCTATCATAAGATACTCTGGCTGTTTCCATGTCCTGGCCACTGTGAACAATGCTGCTATGAACAATGGTGTGCAAATATCTTTATGGATATGATTTTTTAAGTCTTTAGGGCAAATACCCAGTAGAGGGATTGCTGGATCATATTGTACCTCCCTTTCAACAAGGAATAGCTGACAGGTCAGTGACACCAATTAAATAAGGCTCTGCCCATTGTCCACATATGGTATGTCTGCTTTAGATCTAAGAAGTTCCACTCACCACTGACTGTTTTTAGTTTACTGTAATGATCTCTGTGCTTTCTTCGTGGAGAAATAAAATTTTCTTGGTTAAGTTTCTTAAAGTAGTTATATCTTTTCCTTGTTTTTACCAAGGAAGTGTAGTGGAAAAGGAGGGCACCTTGTTGTTCTTTTTCAGAGATAAGACATTCTTGACAGTGAATTAGAGAAGAGATTGAATAACTTTTGGACCACCTTTTTCCAATCCATCTTGAACTCTGCTTCTAGAATAGTTTTTCTTAACACCAGCTTTCATTATGCCATTTTATAACTCGAATATTTCTAGACTTCTTTACTTCCCTCCTGTGTGTTCCGAAACACCTCCCCCTTATCCCACTGCCACCCAATCTGTCTCCTTTCTACTTATATCCAGCATTTATGTACTTTTTCCTAGATAGAAAATTGTTTCAATGGCTCACTCTTACCTGCTCATCCCCACTTGCAACATTCATTTTCGTTCACCACTGCCCTGCAGGGCTATATTTTTAACTGGTCAGGCCTTCCCCTCCTCCCACCTCCCATCATTCAAGCCTCTATTCAAGTGTGGTCTTTCCCCTAATGCAGATTTGTTTAAACCAGATTCCTATAGCAATGGCCAGTAACATCAACACCAGTTGTATTATGGAAAACAAATAAAGTGTTTTCATGTGACTCTTTCTTATGATCTTCTAAGCTAAGGCCTGGATGACAGACAGTTGTTCTCTACTAGAGGCTAGAGTTATGACCCAGATACATAGGTGTGACCATCTGATTTGATACAGGGGAGTTTAGCACATAATGTTAGAGTATTTTGTGTTGCTTTCTATGGTTTCCAGTCTTCAATGCCTAACTCCTAGATACCAAAGCCATCGCTTATATCATCTTTCATATCCCAAACACCTACCCCTGGGCTAGGTATCCATGACATATCTATTGAATGGATAGGTTAAATAATGTAGATGTGAAGAGGAAAAGCAGATGTTATAGAGTGAAGCGGGGACCCATGATACCCTCAGATGGCCCATTGGAGATATTGTTCATCCTGTCACTGGCACATCAAAGACAGACTGTTCCAAGTCCAGCCTTTTGTTAGGCATGTATGTGAAATTGATTCAAAAGCGATAGAATCTTCACACATATAAACAGCTAACAAATGACAGAGAATGTGCGTCCAAACAAACCCAATTGGCAGGACATGCAGTGCTGCTGAGAGGAAGCTCTGCCTATCCATCACACCTTGAAAGGTGAACAGGGTGGGCCTCATTTTTCTTTCAAAGGCAGGAAAGGTTAGTGCGCTGGGAAAATGGAGCCCAGTGGGAGTTTCTAACACACTGTCCAGCCTTTCTCGCCTATAGGCCCTCATTAACTATTCTTACCCTAAATGCCCATGATATATAATCTCTTTCCTAATTTTATTATTTTACTTGGTATCACAAGACCGTAACTTTTTAGACATTCAGGTGAGATTAAGGGAGGAGGAGGTGGAATAAGGCTTTTAACATCTTTGATTACCTCAGAAAATGTATTTGCTTACTTTACCAGGAAGCTGGGTTTTTGTTTTGTTTTGTTTTCTACCGATGCCAAGAGGGGATTAATGAGTAGCTGCTGGGTTTGCCAGCTTTCTTTTGATTTCAGTTTATGTAATTAAGCAGTTCCCAGAATGACTTGAAGTTCTCTGCATCAAAACATGCTTCTCAAATGTGTTAGGTGTGGAGGTCAGAAACAATCCAGACTCACTGAATGGAGGGAAGGGCAGTGAAAAACTTACCTTGCTTTAAAATGTCCTTAACTATGTAAAAAGGGTCGATTATGCTTTGGGGCCAAGCACATGGAATTGTACTGAGTAGAAAGCAGGTTGAAACTGAAGTTCAAAGTGGGCCAAAGTTAGAATAACTCAAAATGAAGTTAACAATAGAAATAACATGAGGGAACTAACAATGATTTACTGTTGAATTTCCAGCATCTAGAGCCTCATCTATGGTGGGTGTTCAAGAGTTTATGTACTCAACAAAGATATCCTAGGAGCCCCCTGTGTGCCAGTTTCAGTTACTGGGAATGCAGTAAGAACTAAACCGACAAATATTTTTTCCTCATGATGCTTGCATGGAGGAGTATTGGATGAGCAGATTTTTATCGAGTGCCTCCTTAGGTATGGAATTCAGAGCCAGTGGTGATGTAGGAAGACTAAGGTGTGCTCCTCATGGAACTGACCATCCCACTGGGAAATGGAGACATCTGTCCACAGAACAAAAGTGCTGTTCAAAGCCCTCACTATATACTGGGTGCTGATGCAGAAAGACCTTGTAAGGGTGAGGTGGTCAGAGTAGGCACCCATCTCTGGATTCTGCAGGCAGGAGGCTCACTGCAGCAGGCTGACTCATCTTCAACTCCCTAAGCAGTAAGAATTTGCAGATATAAATATTAGCACACCCTTTGGTTTCATTTCTCTCATATAGGCCCCTAACCTTGTTTATTCTTCTACCCACATGATGCTTGTTTTTAAAGAGAATTATAGCAGCTTTTTTTTTTTTTTTTTGAGTTAGGCTAATTTCCTTACAAACAAACAGGGCAGAATTACGCTCATAAAGCATCCAGACTACATAGAGAGAAAGACATAAATCAAGTATACAAATAAAACCTCCACTGTGCTAAATGCTACAGTGGAGAGCGAGCATATACTAGGGGGATTTGACCTTGTCAGAGAAGCCAGGAACAGCTTCCTAGAAGAAAAGATGTCTGCAATGAAATCTGAAGGATGGGGAGAGATTAACCAGGTGACGGGAGAAGGGAAAGCATTCCAAGCAGAGCAAACAACATGAGTAAAGGCCCTGGGGTAGGGTTGAGGGTACTGTTGCTATTGGAGCAGAGGAAACAACGGAAAGCTGGAATTGAGATAACTCAGAAGAGATGGGTAGGGGCAGACCATATAGACTATATGGCATATTACAGAGTTTTCTGTTTATTCCAACAAAAAGCGTTTAAGAGAGTCAATAAGTGGAATGAAGAGAGGAGGGAAGATGGATTACAATCAGATATTCTTCTCAGGAGGGTAACTCTACCTATAGTGTGATCAGCATTTGGTGGGGGCACTGGAGTGAATGTAGGAAACATTCGTAAAAGGCACTTGCAAGAATCTAGACAAGAGAAAATAATTTCTTGGGCTAGAATTGTGGCCATGATGGTGGTAGAAATGGACAGAAGCAGACAAACGTAACAGGTACAAAACAATACATACAAAGGTACAATAGGTAAAAGCGCCAAGACTTGATGATGGGTGTAGGAGTTGAGGGAGAGGGATGTATTAAGAATGACATCCAGGTTTCTGACCTGTACAATTGGCTGGCTGGTGTAGCCCTGCCCTGAAGAAGGCACTCTGGACCAGTTGGCTGGGGAAAGAGAATGAGGTTAGTTTTGAGTATGTTGGGTTTGAGTGCCTTTGGGGTATCTAGAGGGAGATGTCAGAGACACAGTTGGATGAATGGATCTGCAGCTTGGAGGACAGGTTTAGGATGGAGGTAGACATTTGTGAGTCATCTGAGTCAAGGTGCATTGAGTACAGTGGGTGTGGAAGAGATCATTCGGTGAACACAGAGTGAGCAAAGGGGAGGGCCTAGAACCCATTTTTATGGGATTCCAGCACCTAATGGGCTAGAGAGAGGAGAAGCCCACAAGAAGAGGCAGAAGAAACACTACCAGAAACATAGTGGGAAAAAAAAAATGCCTGAAAACCCAAGGGAAGCGAGTGTTTGTTGAAAGAGGCAGTGATCAGGGGAAAACACTGCTGAAGACTTGATGACAATAATAAGCTATAAAGCCATCAGTAACAATAGTAATAGACAATGTTTATGGAGCACCAATGATGAGCCAGGCATTTTAACATATAATTTAATACGCAGTAGAAGTCTGTAGGCAGTTCCTATAATCATCCTCATGTTTACAGATTAGAAAACTGAGCACAGAGAAATGAAATCATTTGCCGGAGGTCACACAACCAGTAAGTGATAAAATTGGCTTGGGAGCTCTTCATTCTCTCTCCACGGCCACAACCCTTAAATACTATGTGTCCAGTGTTAGAGGATGAAAGGCAGCCAGATAGGGAGAGTAGGGAGGGGAGGTTTTTCCTCTTTAAAGATTTCGATATTTTCAAACATAACCATAGAAGTATTCCATGATTGCTAAAGCCTAAGTCGGGTTGGTGATCCAGGAATGGCATTGCATCAGCAATTCCTGATGTTGAGATTCAGCTGGATTAGGACCATGTTGAATACATGACCCAACTGTACTTCCCATATGAAAGGCTTTCCTCAGGGGCTCTAGGCAGGACTGAAAGTGGGCAGATGAGCAGAATCAACATGGCCTGAGAACTCGGTGATGCAGATTCGCAGGCTCCATCTTCCATCTTCTGAATCAGAAGCTCTGGGCTGGAGACCCAGGAATTCCTGTTCTAAGAAGCCTCTGTGTGATTCTGATGGATAAGTTTGAAAACCCTCATTCTTGGGGAAATCCTTGAGGGAAATAAAGGGAAAACTCGAATAACTTATATAGCTCACAGATGCAGATCACTTGGCAGAAACCAGATGAAAGGGCCAGTACTTCTGCTCATTGGAATCACGTGGGGGAGCTTTGAAAACTATTGATGTCTAAGTCCCACCCCCAGAAGTTCTGGTTTCATTGGGCTAGGGTTAGCCTGAGCATTTGGTTTTTGAAATGAAGATTTGCATGGGGAATATGTGATTGAATGAATGGTCAGCAAGGCAGCCTCTGTCCTTCTGAGTACAAAAGTGTACTCTCTCTTAGGGAGAAAGCAAGGCAGGCCTTGAACAAGGAAGACAGGACAAATGGAAGGGAAGCTAGACTTTGGGCCCTTCGTGAATACCAGTAAAGCTTGAATAATCCTGGAGATTATGGTGCAGGAGAAGGTAGTCTGAATTTGTAACAGCTCCTAATGATGGACTTGTTTTTAAAGAGATGCCAACAATAAAGCAGATGTGCTATCAAGATTGCTTCATGATGTGTATAATTGTGATTTTCACTCAGTCTAAATGGAAACGGTTCTGTGAATTTTGCTTGAATATAGTATGCTAATATTCCCCTGGAGCTTAATTTAGACTCTATATATTAGAATTTACTCTACTCCTACCTCTCAGACACCACCATTTCACCTTGGCTCCATGAACCTTCCTCCCCAGCTCACCTTAGTTTACCAGTCAATTCCTAAACATCTTACTGTGTTCCCACATCCAAGCATTCATTTGTGTCTCCCCCTACCTCCTCCTTCTCTCAGGGACTAGCTCCATCTAGAATCTTCCATGGCCCACAAATTCAGAGAGCTCCCCTTGCTTCTAATCCTTTCATCACCCAGTGTCTTTAAGGTCCTCGGCTCCTGTTTTGTTTTTTCACCATTCTGCCCATTTCTCATCTCTACCCCTTGATCATAAGCCCCCCAAGGACAGTGATGGCTTATGATTTTTGCCCACTGCCTAGCACAGCACCCCACACTCTACAGGCAAGAAACTGCACAAAGGTGAATTTTAGTGCATCAGCTTACCCCATTATCATGGATTGTGGATGAGAAGGCACCAACCTCAATGAGGTGTTACTGTGTTTTGGCCATTCTAAAGGCTGAGGCAGGAATCTGAGAAGGAGCATCATCCAAAGTGAAAAGTACCCTTTGTGGGAAGGGGCCTTAACTAATTATCACAAACTTCCTGGCTTAAAACAATTGAAATCTCTTCTCTCATAGTTCTGGAGATGAGAAATCAGAAACCAGCGCCATCAGGCCAAAACAAGGTGCCCACTAGGCTACCAAAGGCTCTAGAAGGGAGTCCCTTCTTGCTTATTTCAGCTTCTAATAGCAGCTACATTCCTTGGTTTATGGCCATATCACTCCAGTCTCTGCCTCTGCCTTCTTAAAGCTCCCTCTTATGAGGACATTTGTGATTGCATGTAAGGCCCACCCTGGTGATCCAAGATAATCTCTCATCTCAAGATCCTAATGTCATATGCAAGTATGCAAGTCTTTTTCTTTTTTTCTTTTTCTTTCTTTCTTTTTTTTTTTTTTTTTTTTTGCCATCAAAGGGAACAATCACACATTAAGGGATTGGGACATGGTTATCTTTTGGAGACGCCATCATTCAACCAACCACGCATGTCAAGTTAACTGGAACCTCCAAAGGGGCAGAAACTTACTTTCCCAAAGCCACATTTAAGGGTCATGACAAATTATTCAAAAACCCAGGTCTCCTTTCTATCAACTTTGGGCTTCTTCCACTAGACCAAGCTGATGCCCATAAAAGCAAGACAACCAATTTAAAATAATACCTCAGACTTTAATTTGTGTGCTGTATTCACTTTTCTCTCTAGGTTATATGCAGGCTGCCAGGATTGATCCACCTTCCCACCTTCTTCCCCCTTGAGTCCTGGTTCTGCTGCGCTGGGCTCGCAGTAAGCTGGCTTGTGTGGGAAGCTGCGGTAGAATTAGATAAATGATCTTTTCTCCTCTCTTTTCAGGACCGTCTCTTTTTCGTCATGGAGTATGTAAATGGTGGAGACCTCATGTTCCAGATACAGCGCTCCCGAAAATTCGATGAGCCTCGTTCCCGGTTCTATGCTGCAGAGGTCACATCAGCCCTCATGTTCCTCCATCAACATGGAGTCATCTACAGGTAGCTCTTCTCTCTTTCCTGAAGGTGAAAAAATAAAGAATTCTCCAGACACTTGAATTGCTTTTGGCTCCTGCCCAGCTGGTCTCTTAGCAACCCACTTTAGTTGTTTGTTCTAATTTGCTTACAGAAGACTTTTTGGAGATCTGTTTATCACTGTGAATGTTAATATTTTAATAGCCCCAGGAGACCCACTGTTTGTGCCAATTTTGATTGAAAGCCCAGAATGGCATTTTAAAGGCCTGGTGCCCAACGACCTTGGGGTGACCTTCATTTCTCTCCCCACCCTCTTCCTTCAACATCAGGGTATTCTCTTTACTCTTTCCTCTGTGCCATGAACTTCCTCTCATTCCCAACATCTTGCCACTTCCTGAGTTTGTTTGGCTTAGTTGTCTCCAGCAGATAGAATCAGAGAAGCAGGAGTTGCTTGGTGGGGCCGGGGGGGTCCTCAGGGTTTATGATTCTGGTGGAGGAGGGGAAGGGAACTAGACAATATCCAACAGGAAGTGACTCTGTGCAGATCATCTAATTCCTTATTACTGCCCTGTCCCCCTTCCAAGATAACAGAGCACGCGTGCGCGTGCACACACACTCAGACACACACACACTAATTTTCCAGTAAGGGAGTAGGACTATTTACGCAGGCTCTTCTGTGAGGTCAGGAATTCTGGGAGGAGTAAATATTTATAATTAGCAACGAGGACACTAAAGTTCCTTAAGGTTTTTTCAATGGCTGTCAATTTCTTTGCTTGGTTTTTGCTTCCCCCGCCCCCTCACTCTTTTTAATTGGCTAGGAGAAGAGCTGGCTTGGTTCAACCCAGAACATAGTCACTCACTAGAATTTGACGGATCTGCTCCTGGGAGCAATGGCCTGATTAAATGTTATTCAAGAGGTTCCGACCAACCCCCACCCCGAGCTTCTCTTCCTACTGACATCTCTTAGCTTTCTAAAGTATGCATCTCTCTGCTCAAAATAGTAAGTGGTTGCCTGTAGGTTGCACAATAAAGCTCATACTTTTTAGCCTGCCATTCATGGCCCTCCACATGATGAGTTTATGTATTCATTTCCTATTGCTGGGCAACAAATTATCACAAACTTAGTGGGTTAAAACACCACCTGTTTATTATCTCACAGTGTGCATGGGTCAAGAGTCCAGGCACGATATACCTGGGCCCTCTACTCAGGGTGTCGCTGCTGTGATCCAGGTGTCAGCCCGGCTGCATTCTTGTCTGAAGTTTGAGGTCCTCTTCCATGCTCACATGGTTATGGCAGAATTCATTTCTGTGCACCTGTTGAATTCTCATGGCTTGTTTCTTCAAGGCCAACAGGAGAGGAAATCTTTGCTGATTTGAATCTCTAACTTTAGGTAAGGTTTAGACCCCCACTTTGAAGAGATTATTGATTAGATCAGGCATACCTAGAATAATCTCCATTTTGTTTAAAGTCAGATGATTAGGGACCTTAATTATATGTATAATGTCGCATAATTGTAACAGTGATATCACATCGCCTTTCCACCTTCTTTTATTAGAGGTAGGTCACAGTTTCTCCCAAACTCAAGAGGAGGGAATTATAGAATCATGCCAGAATGTGACTCATTCACTGGGGGTTGCCTTTGGCTTTGTCTGCGATAGGCCAATAGACCTTTCTCTCCTTTCCACAGTGCCTTCTTTTCACCCACCAAAGTTCTTAGCTTTTCTCAAACTCACCTGCCAATTACAAACTTTCTTGCGCTTACACCCCTCATTTCAGCCCTCTGAGTTCAGCCCAGAATCCTCGTCCCACCAGTTAGATGGATTCTCTCCATCCCCTGCACTTTCATTTGCAATTTGGGAATGATTGCAATCTGAGATATTCATGGCTGCACCTACTACTGTTCACCTCGTGGTAGGTGTAGGCATCCATGTGGATCCTTCACTATGTGCGGATTCTGTTAAGGGCCATTTCTTCTTCTTTTTTAACCCCCTCAATCTTTTTATTCTGCATTCTCTTTTGTCCTGCACCGAATAAAAGTCAACAAGTGACCATTGACTTCAGCTAGTTTAAAACTCTAATCTCTGCCCCTAGAGCAGTTTATAAACTAGAGATATAAGAGTTAGATATGTGAAAAGATCACCCATACTACGAGGCAGTGCATTATTAGGTGCCATGACATGAAGAATTGTCATTCTTTGAGATGTTCTCCCCATACCATTCCTATTAGGATATAATCCACAGCTTACTAACAGGGATTCAGAGACTCAAATAAGGTGTCCAAGGCCATACTGGATAAGCGACAGACTTAGGAAATGTACTTGAACAACAAACTCATGTTGTACACCATGATTTTTGTTACCCTGTTTTTTCAAGGCCAAGTCCAAACTCTTTAGCTTGTCATTTCAGGTGCTTCAAAACTTGACTTTCCCTTATATTTCTATTTTCTCTTTTCTGCATTCCTTATTAAGTGAATATTTCTTTCTCACCACACCTGTAAACACTTTTGCTCTCTTGGCTTCTATAATCTGTACTTTCTCTCCCTCTCCTTCCCACCTCCCTGACTCTCTCCTATATCTCTTGGCCTGGCCCCTTCTTCCCTCCCACCCCATTCTCTAAATGCTGATTTTCCCCAGGGCCTTCATTCTACTTTATTCTTGCCCTGAATACTCTCCCTGAGCAATTTCAACATTTGCATGCCTTCAAATGACTCCTGTGTGTCACCAACTCCCATATCGCTATATCCAGCCCACAGTTATCTCTAGAACCCCAAACAAAAGCTTTCTCTTGAACTTCTTCTTCAAGGCTTGACCTTCAAGGCCTTCTTCCTTCTTCCCTGGCTAGTTTGCAATAGTTTGCAGATTTGACTCACTGCTTCTCAGTTTTCTGCCCTTCTGTCTGTCCACCTCCTCTCCATTGTTGCCCAGTCTGTCAAACCACAGGCTGATTGTTACATGGTCCCCTTCTTCTCATTGTATAACCCTTATAAGATAAAGTGCCATCCCCATCACTGGCCTTCAGACTCCCTCATACCCTGGCCCTGTGACTGCTGTGGACAGCACAGCACAGGAGTGGGAAGCACAGGCAGTGAGTGGAATGTGGGCCCACTCTGATTGAGTGGCTGGCTTCTACCCAAGAAGGGGCTGCTTTTCTACCCAGAGGAGCTGCCTTTTTGTGTTTTTGATAAAGATACCATACGTGCTAACAGGACCCTGGTGGCCCACAACAGCCTTTTGACCCGTATCACCACCATCCCCAACCATGTAGCCCACCTTATAGGTACTCTAAATTATTTGCCATTCTCCCCTAGATACTATTCTCTTTCATCTCTCTGAGACTTTGTCCCCACTACCTCTTGATTTCTCTTGCTCACAATCTGTGTCTTGATCAGTGAATACTTTCCAGTTCATATCCATGGTCTTACTGCTTCAAAGTTCCTGGTTTACAAAATATGTAAAATCTATAACACTGGGAAAAAGGGAGTAGATACGGATATAGGCAAGAAAACAGTGGCTATGAATTGATGATTACTGACACTGTAGGATGGGCACATGTGGGCTCACTAATCTGTTTTCTTCTGTGTGTGTTTTAAATCTTTCACAAGAATAATTTTAAAAAAAGAATAGTGATACAGGGTAGGATTTCTAGAGCTTTTGATTCAGTAACTCCTGGTATGGGGTTCAGGAAATGTAGTTTTAAAAAGTGTTCCTCAGATGATTTAGGGACCACAAATGTAGAAAAATTTTATTCTGCCTTCAGAATGTCAAGTGCCCCTGCTCTGTGAGGCTCCCCTGACCACCCAGCATGTCATGCCTTCCCTGAGTGACAGAATATCTCTCTGTACCAGGCGTTTAGCAGGTGCCCTTTGCTGACCTTGTATTTTTACTTGAGAGACCTGTTCCGCAATCGAGAACTCCACATGAGAGTGCTCACCCACTTGGCCTAGGGAAGTACCCTACTTCTAGTAGGTGTTCACTGAAATATTTGTTCTTCTAGTTTTTAACTCGAGAGCTTTCCCGTCCAGTGGGTTGCTACATCATATGTGTGTCTTTCTTAAAAGCCTGTGTTAGAAGCATTCCTAACACAGAACACACAGTTTTTCCCCTTGACCCTAATTCTTTCAGATCTCTCATTTGATGGATTAAGGAAGACCGTGTGGCCTCTGTGTCCCATGTTGCTTTGCTTAAAGCTGCTGGAAGAAGGGCTCTTTCGGGTAGCTAGGCCACGGCTGGCTAGAGAGGCTGTGAATGTGTGTACCCTTGCCTATTGGCTCTTCTGAAGCCCAGGTAGAGACTATATTTTGAGTGACAAAGGGGCTTATTTGAGAGACAGGCAAAACCAGGTTTTGGAGGAGAACCTCATTGATAAAGTTGATATTGAATTTCCCAGCCTTCCTGTTGGAATTGATACACAAACTAATTAGTGGCTAATTGGCCAGCGTTCAGGAACTAAGGGAAGAAGTCATTTCTCATCACACCTGACAGAGAGCCCAAGGTGAGAGGCATGGCCTCCTTTCCTCTGGTTCTTCTCTGGGTCAGGTTCCCACATTGGGCAGCACCGAGTCCTGCCTCTGTGCTCCCTGCCCAGCATTTCTGGGACTTCTCTGTGTACTACTGCAGAAGGCATTAGCTCTCTGTGTGTCTGCAGCTTTTAAACGTCTCTTCCCCTCCCTTACATGCTCACACACAGCAGGAAAGGTGGAGGTTTTGAAGTTAACTCAGGGAACTTTCTCCTCTACAACATGCTCAGTGCTGTCTTTTTTCAATGAGCTACTCAGTAGCAGTGGCTGACTCTCCAAGAGCATTCCTTAGCCCTTGTGACGTGAAAGGGGGGTGGTTCTGTGATCTCCCTCAGACAAAGGGCAGCCGGGGGCCCTGGGAATAGAACTGAAGCCTTGGCAGACAAATCTATCTTCTTATTCTTTCACAATCTAGAAGGCAGGAGCACTGCCGTAGCATGTGGTGAAGAATACGGCCTCTGCCACTCTAGCCAAGTGTCTTAACATTTTATGCCTCAGTTTCCTCATCTATAAAGTGGGATTAATTGTTGTACCTACCTCATGAGGTTGTAGGGATTTAATTAGTTAATAGATCTAAATAATTTTTAAAAGTGCCTATCACACTGTAAGTCCTCAATAAAGATTAGCTAATTTTATTGTATATTGAATTGATTTTTATGAAGATGGATTGAAAAAAAAAACATTGGAGATCTTTTATTCAGCCTAGTCCCCCAAAGGGAATCCTGGAGTCACAGAAGAATGAATTTCTTCCTTCCTTCCTAGAAAACTATATTCCTTTTTTTTTTTAAATTATGAAAGTAGTAGGAAAAATAAAAATTTAAATAGCAAAGGTATAAAGTCAGGTGTTTTTTTTTTTGTTTTTGTTTGTTTGTTTGTTTGTTTTCTACCAACCTCATAGCTACCCAGGGTAAAACAGTTAAAGTTTCTAGAAAATTCAAGAAATTTTGTTGAGCAAGTTACTGAACCTCTTTGTGACTGGCTTCCATTTGTGAAGTTCAGGTAATACCTACCTTGTCTTCATATGGTTGAGAAAGGCGGTAGAAGTCAACCTGTAGAAATAGAGGTGAAGGACCTGAAAGCATATGAGAAATGAAGTTTTAAGAAAGTATCAACAAACACGTTATTTAGAAATATATAAGTCCATACCCAAAGTGTCAGCCTAAAGAACTGAAAGTGGTTATGTAAAGTATTATTAATGATTAACATTTGCCACTCTGAGCACTAAAGTTTGGTCATTATCCAACAGAGAAAGAAGTTATCAGTTATAAATTCTTAATTTTCCCAGACTTTGGATCTTTAATGAGCATTCGTCCTCACTCTCCAAGAATCAGTCTGCCCTGAGTGCCTGCTGTGTACCTTGTGCTAGCATTGGGCAGTAGGGACACAAGAGGAGAGAGAGTGTATCTCTGTTTTGGCCTAGTCTCGATCACTGTGCACTCAAGAGGTGCTCAGGAAAGGCTTTCCCTGTTGATGATGTTTATAAAAAGTCAAATAAGGATTAAGAACAGGAAAGATCTAGTCAAACCTCAGAGCACTTACTATACCTGAATCTTAAATGCCTGTCCACTCCAGGGCTGGGAGACAAAAGGAGGGATTTAGAAGTAGTTTCCCTTGAAAAAGTTGAAGACGTACTGAGGTCTCCAGCCATGGTCTCCAAGCCAGGCCTTCTTGAAAAATGTGTACAGATGTGATGTAAACTGTACAGATGTGATGTAAAATGTGTACAAATGTGATGTAAACTGTAGTCCCACCTTCCTGCTAGTCAGAGGGGGGGAAACGTGTGTCTAGTTTGAAGAACGAGAGCCGGCTCTGGTCCCTGGAATCATCTCCTGCCATTGGCACAGGTAGGCATGGCGAAGTGTCTAGTTAAGCCTGCGTTAAAGTAGAAGGTCTAATAGTTAGAGTCTCATCTTCTGTCAATACATTTTCAATTTATCTAATGTTAATGCAAAGCAGTAGAGGAGGAGAAATTTGGATGATCCATTCCTTTTTTCTTCCCAGTATTCTAGGACCTAGCCCTTAGAAAATCATTTAGGGTACTTGGGATGTTTTGGCATTCCCCCACCCTTTATAGAAAGTGATCTTTTTTTTTTTAATACAATTAACTTTATTTCTATCTTCCTGCAGTTCCCAATATCATATTTGCTAAGAATTCTCATCTTTCGCCATCTTCATCAGAAGTAGAAAATGGTATTTTAAAATAAAACTCCTAAGGATCCAAGGGGTTGAGTATACAATAAGAGGAAAGCAGCTACTGTACCAGGAAGCTCAAATCTGAATGTTAGATCAGCAAGGGCCTCAGAGACTATCTAATCCAACTCCATTTTATAGGGGGAACTTGGAAACTAAAACTGGGCAGTAACTCACCCAAGTTTATGCAATGAGGTGCTATAAAGCTCAGATGTTATTTTCATCAAAGATGCACATATAGATAAAGAGTCAAACTGTTCTACCAGGTGTTTAAGAAACAGAAAACCATTTTCTTCCCTCCCCTTCCTGCTGCCCCCATTTCCTCTTCCTCAGAGATAACCACTTTCAGTTCTTTAGGCTGACTCTTTGGGTATGGACGTGTATATTTCTAAATAACATGTTTATTTGATTGCTTCTTTCTCAAATCTTTATTTTAGGCATTATCTAGTGCCTTTCAACTGTGGAAGTGAGAATTTGGTTCTCTGCCCCACCTACTACCCACTCGCTGCCCCAATCTCCCATTCTCTGAATAGCATTTACAGTACATTTGGTTAAATGAGTCTATATTATTGTGACTATGAAATACTACTTGGAACTAAGCCATGTATAAGCTATAATTATTTTTTTTCTTATATATCTTGTTTGTTTTTCCTGGAAGTGAGAATTATCTCTTTCTCTTCTATGATTAATTCAATACAAACTCTCTACAAATTGTTCACATCTCCCTTCAGGATTTTTAGGAGCAGTAGGTATTCTAGCAATTCCATATTCTTAGATAAATATCTTCCGGAGCCTTCTAGACTGCTCCAGTCTGAATGGTTGTCCTCAGTGCCTGTTGCACAGCTGTCACCTCGGGTCTCCCTCCTCTATTATCCCAGTGCTTCCTTCTTTTCTCTGTCTTTTGGAAAGCTCCTGGCTTGTATTACATGTCTCCTCTTTCGTGATGTGTTCTCTCAATGTGGTGAAGCACCCCCCAGCAGTTTTCTGAGAAAGAGTATGGGAAGTAAATCTTTGAGACCTTCCTTTTATCACTAAAATTTTTATCTTACTCTCAAACTTGATAAAGAGTTTGTCTGGGTATAGAATTCTAGATTGAAAACCGTTTTTCCAAAATTTGGCATTGTTCCATGGCCTTCTAACTTCCAGCATTGCTATTAAGAAGACTGAAGCTGTTTTGATTCTTGATCCTTTGTACGGACTTATTGCTTATTCCTGGATCCTTGTTAATTACTCCATTGTGAGGTCTAGGCCTATTGTTATCCATTGCACTGGGCCCTGGATAGACATTTTCAGTTTAGAAAGTCATGTTCTTTGTTACTGGAAAATGGCTGGCTGGCTGGCTTTCTTCCTTCTTTCCTTCCTTCCTTCCTTCCTTCCTTCCTTCCTTCCTTCCTTTCTTCCTTCCTTCCTTCATTTAATGATTTCTTCTCTGTTTTCTCTTTCTGAAACTATCATTCGGATATTGGATTAGTCAGTGGGGTTCATGGTAAACTAATCTGGCTGGCCATTTGATTGGAAAACCTCTATCAGTATTTTTGGTCTTTTTCCCTTGGAGTGCTCAGATTACCAGGAGAGGCTTTTCCAGAGTCCTTTCTGAAGAGAGATGGTTTGGCAGCCAGTACCATGGGAGCCAAATGAGGGAAGAGGATTGACGGGCCCAGCTCGCAGAATACATGTATCCATTTAATTCCGCTGTTTTCAGTTCTGTGCTCTGGTGCCTGCTCTCTCTTCCTATTCTCTCTGGCTGTGGAAATCCTCTGTTTCTCTTCTCTAGAGAACAAACCCTTGGGAGCAGGGAAGGGGCTATGTAGACTAAAGGAGAAACTCTAGTCTATAACTGCTTTTTGACCAGATATCTTTGTTATGTTTCCCTCCACATTATCCTTATCTCCAGAAGTAACTGTTACTACTAATTCCTGGTGGGGCAAAAGGCAGGAGATTCCACAGTGAAAATGTGATTGTTCTTGACTTTTTCCCCATTGTTGGTTCAAGATTCAGCTTTTTTGTGTCTATTAAGTCATTTACTATTCATCCCTTTGCTTTCCAGCTTTCCAGCTTTCAAAATTGTGTTGCTATGGTTTCTTCTCTTGTTTGCACATTTTGTGGATTTAGAACTTTGTGCATTATTTTGGGAGAGAAAAATCGTCATGGATATTCAAGCTATCCTCTTTACCCAGAAATCAATAAGAACAACAAAAATAACAATAACCACAGCAGTAGTGGCAACAACAGTGATAGCAAAGCACTTACTTAGCATTTGTTATAAGCCAGACACAATTTTGAGCACTTTGTGCCTATTAACATATTTAATTATCACAACAACCCTATGCGGTAGGTCCACTATTATCCATGGGATTTATGATCTTTCCAAAAAAGGAGAGCCTGCCAGACCCCACCCCATCACTGCCACTGTCAGGCCACCCTGTCCTAGTGCTGCCGGCGTGGGAAGCAAAGTTGTATATTGGAGACAGCGCTGAGCTTAGAGTCAGAGAACTGGGCCTAAATCCTGGGTCTGCCTCATCTTTGTTGTGTTTTTTGAGGGCAAAATATTTAAACTATTTGAAATGTAGTTTCCTCATTATACCATGGGAATTAAAACATGAATCTCCCTGGACTGTTTTAAGAATTACATGAGAAAATATTTGCAGAAGTGCTGAGTACAATCCTTGTCACCTAGGAGGCCCTATAAATATTGGCTGGATAAATGGGGAGTACAGTTTTATGGAGTCAAAGGGTTTATGGGCTGAACTGAGTCCCTTCCAAGATCGTATGTTTGTAATCCCTAATACCTTAGACTCTAGCAGTATTTGTAAATAGGGGCTTGTAAAATGAGGTCAGGTAGGTGCGCCATAATCTAATATGACTGGAGTCCTTGTAAGAGGAGTTTAGGACAAAGAAATACACTGAGGGGAGACGATGTAAAGACATTGGGATAAGACCTCAGAATCAAATTTTCAAAGAGAGAGGCCTCAGAAAAAACCAGTCCTATCAGGATCTTGATCTGGGATTTCTAGCCTCCACGACTGTGAGAAAATAAAATTTTATTGTTTAAAGTTTGTGGTACTTTGTTACGGTATTCCTAGCAAACTAATATAGAGGACCCAAGTTCAAGTCCCAGCATTGCCGCTTACTGACAGTGTAGCCCTGAGCAAATGACCAAATCTCTCTGAGTCACAGTTTCCTCATCTGTAAAATGGAGCTAAGAATAAATATTAAAATAAGATGACCAGGTCTGTGGTCTTGGTATAAATTAAAAGATTTAAATAATGGACATAGCGAGGCCCCGGGAAGTTGGGGTCCAGCTAGGCCCAGGGAAGTACACATACACACCAGCAATGATGACAGTGCAGTAATGCCCCTCTCCGGGAGGAACAGTGCGGTGGGTATGTGAGGCTGTGTCCCCTGTGCAGGATAAGGGCCCATCTAGGGCAGAGCCTAGACCTCAGGGCCAGACAATATGCCAGAGAAGGAACCCTCTCCTTGGCAATATTCAGATACTGTGAGCACTCGAGGACCCCGGGACAGGATAAGTGCTGATCAACATATATAGCCATAACCAGGGGACTGGGACAGCTAGCAGATGGGCTTGCACTGGAAAGCTGCAAAGTCTGACTTTGGGGCCGCAGTCCCCCTATCTTGCTCCCTTTGCATCTGCCCAACTTTACGAGTGCCCCACCCCCACCACCCAGTCCCCATACAACCTTCTTCAGCAAACAAGCTGCCTTTAGGAATGTGCATTTTGGTAATGAGAGTCATTCTGTCTCTCTGCCATGTTATACAATTGAAGGGTCTGTGTGCCTTATAAAGGAATGCTAAATATCATTATGGGTTTTTCAGAAGTAGTCACTTTTTTGTGGGTCCAGGTTTACTTAAACTCAAGACCTTTACCCTAAACTGTTTTCTTGCATTGTTACCTGCCTATGATAGTGTAGGGTGAAGTCACTGGGACACGATATAGGGGAGGGGAGAGGGAGAGAGTAGAGACTGCAGTGGTTGGGATGAAAGCCAAGTTTACATTTCTCTGAGGAAGCCGCGTTATTGCCAGCCAGATCAAAAGTAGAATTCTGACTCTCGTTGACACTGTAGGTTCAGAGCAAACAGGAAGTTGGAAACCAGGGGGAAATTCCTGATTAAATTTGTTTGAGTGTTTCAGCTGGTAGTGCGTGTTCAGAGAAAAAATTGTCAGGGACCCTGCCATCTGCTTCTGTGTCTCTCATGACACCTACCATAGAACCAAGAACCCAGTATAGTGGTTAAGGACTCCTGGGCTCAAACTTCGTCCCACTGCTCATTTGATATATGATCTTGGGCAAGGAACTTACTTCTGTAAACCTCAGTCTCTTCATCTGTAAAATGAGGATATTAGCTCCCTCAGAGAGATAGCGTGAGAACCAAATACATGTTAATTCATGTAAAGTCATTACGATTGTGTCTGATGGAGAGTAAGCACTCACAAAAGGTTAACTGCAGGTATTCCTGTCATCGTTCTATTGCACAAGCAGCTGAGTGGACAGTTGATAAGATTCACTTTGTCCATCTTGAAAATTTCACCCTGAATGTATCCTGCCAGTTGGCAAACTGATGAAAACACCTTGTCACGTTAAAGTCTCTCATGCAAAGGCTAGTTTGAGGAGTTGGGGCCTATCTTATGGAGGGGAAGTCAATATCTGCATATTAGCTTTTATTACTTGACTACGCAGTATTCTGTAGAAAGTAGAATTCTTGGGACATGGATCACTGTAATGTATTCCACAGCAGAGTCGGATTTCTCCTAGATTTAGTCATCCTGATTTTGCTTCTTCAATGCCTATGGCTAATGATTGAGCTACTGAGAATGGGAATTGTTTTAGGAAACAATAGTCGGCCTTGCCCCGTGGTAAGCAGACTCCATGCGGATCTCTAAGCTGGTCCCACAGTCTCCATGGGCCCAGGCTGAGTCCAGGTTGACTCAGGCTGGGAGTGGGGGCGGGGGCAGGGTATCCCAGCTGAGGAGGCCATAGAGGCCACACTTAATTGGCTTTGCTTCTCTCACTGGTCACGTGGTAGCAGGCCGACCATTCCTATATATTGTCATAAAATGGAGTTGGGGCACTTTCTTGCTCAGAAGTCTGCAGTGACTCCATGCTATCTCAGGAGAGTGTCTAGACTCTTCCACCTCTTATCCAAAGCCATCGCCAAGCTTGACCCTCTCACCAGCTGCATCTCTGGGATTTTCACATAAGATTTTTTCTACCCCTTTTGTCTTTCCAAGTGCTTCTTCAGCCACGTTTCTCCTCGAATCTCTTCTGGAGCCTAACAGGTGTCCTCACCAACACAGCCACATGCAGTGTGAGGTTATTGCCTAGATCCTGAGCATCGACCGTCACAACACAACCCCTCCCTTTTCCTGGAATACCCTCCCTCCTTTTTCACTTTTTATTTTTTCTAATTCTTTCTCATCCTTTAAAGATTCAGCTTTAGCTCAGTTCCTTTGGCCCTTTCAAGCAGAGTTATTTCTTTCTTCCTCCTGTTAACACTGCATCTGCTGCATTAGAGTATTTCTCACGTTGTTGTATTTTCTTGGCTGGAAGATCTTATAGAGTTTCCATGGGTTATGCAGAATTTATGGTTTTACCCAATGGCTCTTGATTTCCTGGCCAACCTATTCAAATGTGCCCAGAAAACACCTCCAGGGAGGTGGGAGGATTTTCTAAGCATATTTGGCCCTAACACATTTTTGATTGGACTTCTTGCTGGACCAGCACTTCCCTGGGCCTCCTTTCTGTGTGCCCCATTCCACAGGTCCTTTTTTCTTCAGTGTCTGGTTGATGAAGTGCTGCCATGAAGAACATGGTGCTGGGAGTCAGGGGCCGGAATCTAATCAAGCTCTGCCTCAGCTGGGTGACCCTAGGCAAATTGCTGCTCCTTTCTGGACTTCAGTCCCTACATGACAGCTGGATTGGATAATCTGGCTCTGTGATTCTAAAGATTGTTGGTCTGGATATGCCTTAAACAAAATCTGAAAATGAACCTCTGAAGTGGCCTCTCTAAATGATCTTGGTGAGGCTCTGGAGGAACTGAATCCAAGGAGCATGAGTGCCCAGTGCCCACTGGGAGGGGTCATGGGTCCTGGCCTGTGATTCCCACGATTCTATGGAACACGAGACTTCATTGGCAGGTGGTTCCATGCTCTGCTCTCTGAGTATCAAATCACTGTCTTTGGGTTCCTCTTCTATAATGTATGCACAGCCTCCCCTTTTAGTCAAAACAAATAGTTTTCTTGGCTCTGTTATTTCCAAGTCAAGTGTTAATCCCTGTTGTGAGTAGAGCTCCTTAAAGAGGCCAGAACCCACCACATGGGTGAGAACTAGCTGAGGAGCAGGGCTGCTTGCTTTGAAAATCGTGGCCCCATCAGGACTGAGAATCTCATGGCCATGGGTCAGAACACTTTCAGAAGTAGGGTATCCCTCGGATGAAATTTCCTTTCTTGTTGGAAATCTGCTAATGTAAAAGTATTCATCCCTAAGGGATTTCTGTTTGAGTTTGTAGCTTTTTTAGAGGAGCAACAAAGGAAAAGTCTGTTGTTCAGGGAGGTATGTTTATTCAGCCAACAGTGATGGTTAAGCCCCCTTGGTATGTGTAAGGTGTAGGCCTTCAAGATGAATGAAAAGGAAAAGATACACATTCTCTGCCCCCCTTGGAGTTTACATTTGGGTGGGGATGCCAGACAGTTAAACAAGCAGGGACAATAAAAGCTGATAAGGTTGGTGATAGGGAAAGGATGGGGTGCCGGGAACCACATAGCAGAGATACCTCAGCCAGTTGGAGAAAATCAAGGGAGGCTTTCTGGGGGAAGTGATCTCTCCCAGAGAGACCTAATGGGGTAAGTAGGAGTTAGCTAGAGTAAAAGGACATGGGAGAGTGTGCCAAGGAGTGAAAACAGGATGTGTGAAGGCTTGGGGTTGGGGGTGGCAGGGGCCAAATGCATCTGTGGGTCTAAAGAATTTCCAACTCAAAGGGAGGCCTGGTGAGCAACCAGGCTTCAGGGAAGCCTGGGCCCCCATGCTGAGGGGCCACAGAATGACTGTCAAAATTAATTGGAGTGCACAGTGGCATGGTCTTACATGTGAGAACTGTGGCAGAGGGGCCTACTATTTAATCGACTTTTGGAAGTGGAAGAAACTTAGGGGTCAGCTACTCTAACATCATCTTCTATAGATGGACAAGCTCAAACTCAGAGTGGCTGTGTGACTTGTCCAAAGTCATTCAGTTTCTTGATGACACAGGCAGAACCATAAGTTGGGGGCTCTGGCATTTTTTTTTTTTTTGATGGTGTGTTGATAAACCAGCTCTGAACAAACAGCAGGAACGTCTGATTTGTAGCGTTTTTCCATGGTTTAAATGTTTCCCCAGGGCCATTTTCAAGCCACCCTTAACAGTCGGCTCACAAAATTCCTGAAAATTTAAGTCTGGTTTGTACTTGCTACAACATGGCAAAGGGAAAGGCGACAGTGCACGTCTCATCCCAACTCCATGATCAGTGACTTTTGGTTGGGAGTTTGAAATCAGCCATGGCGGAAGTATTTATACCGAGAAAATCAGCTAATGCTGCAGATCAGGGTTTGTCCTGCCTGAAGAGGTATGGTTAAACATTTGCCAATATACCACTGTAAAATGAATCTGTAGATTAAGTTGGACAGTGCTGTTCAGGGCAACTGTATCTTTGTTGATTCCCTACCTACTTGATCTGTCACTGAAAGAGGGCATTTGTCCATTTTTCCTTTTGGTTCAATAATTTTTTCTAATAGCTTTATTGAGATGTAATTCACATGCCATAGAATTTCACCCATTGAAACTGTACAACTCAATGATTTTTAGTATTTTTATTATTACAGTCGTGCGACTGTTGCCAGTCGTAGAATGTTTTTGTCACTCCAAAAAGAAACTTACTTTTAACCATCATCCCCCAATCTTCTCACTCCTTCACCCTCAGCCCTAGACAACTGTTTATCCTCTTGCTTTCTCTATAGCTTTGCCTATGTTGGACATTTCATATAAATGGGTCTGTACACTATGTGGCCTTTGCTGACTGGCATCTTTCACTTAGCATAATGTTTTCAAAGTTCACCCATGTGATAGCATGTATCAGTACGTCATTCCTTTTTATGGCTGAATAGTATTTCATTGTATGGGTATACCACATTTTATTCGTTCGTTGGTTGATAGACATTTGGGTTGTATATCTGCTGCTACAAATATTAGTGTCCAAGTTTTTGAGTGCCCATATATTTTCTTTATCTCTGTGATATACCTAGGAATGGAATCACTGTGTCACATGATAACTATGTTGAACTTTTTGAGAAACTACCAAGCTGTTTCCCAAAGTGGCTGTACCATTTTACATTCCCCCCAGCAGCATATGAAGGTTTAATTTCTCTATATACCTACCAACACTTATGATCTTTTTCTTTTATTATATATCCAAGTGGATGTGATGTCTATCCCACTGTAGTTTTGAGATCTATCAGTTTTTGCTCTGTTTTTATTAGATGCATACCTGTTTAGGATTTTTAGGTCATCTTGAAGAATTAATTGACCCCTTTATTATTATGTGACTTAACTCTTTATTCCTGATAATATTTTTGTTGTTGTTGTGAAGTCTGCTTTGTCTGAAATTAATATAAGTAATCCAGCTTTCTTTTCATTAGTGTTAGCACAGCACTCCTCCTCCATCCCTTTACTTTTAACCTATCTGAACCTTTATATTCAAAGTGAATTCTTATAGACGAGATATAGTTGGGTCTTATTTGTTGTTTTTTAAATTCACTCTGACAATCTCTGTTTTTAACTCGTGTATTTAGACCATTCACATGTGAAATGATTTTTGATGTAGTCGAATTAATACCTGCCATCTTTATTACTATTTTCTGTTCAGTACAACTGTCCTCCATTTACTTTTCTCTCTTGCTTTTTCTGTTTTTGTTTGTTTGTTTGTTTTGTTTTTGTTTTTGTTTTTTTTGCTAGAAAAAAAAGTTGCCAGTTTTAATTGTGAGATGCATCTTAACTTGAAAATTGTAAAAATGTAGAAAAAGTGTATTCTAGGATCTTTGAAACATGGTCATAGTACCCCTCTCACAGGGAGGTTGTGGGGCTTAACTAGGACCATGCGTGCACTGAAGTACTTAGCACAGGATTGGGCAGTGAGCACTACATCTTAACCATTACCATAATTGCTGTATTAGTGCTGCACAATTACTTTATGGACCACAGAGCTGATTTAGATACCCTAAGGCCATCACTGCATCACAGATGAGAATAATTACTCTAAATACGTAGGAATATAGTTCTGGACTGGGTTGATTTGGGGGTTTCATGGTTACTCACTGAAAGTATGTTCTCTTAACCTGTTTGTTCTGAAGTCAACAGTTAAATTCAGAACTCTGAGGGCAGACAGTTCTGTGTTTGAATCACACATTTGTCACTTACAGAGGTATACCCTTGGGGAAGTTTCTTAACCTCTCTAAATCTGTTTCCTTACTTGTAAAATGTATTGATATCTTTCTAATAAAGTGTGGTCAGTACCTTGAAGGAACTCAAATCAAAGATATTATTATTATCAGTTGTCATCATTATCTCTTCTATATAAGATGTTCCCTGTGACTCAGTCTCCCTTTTGGGGCTGGAAACTAGTACTCTAGGCAGGAGTACTTTCACCTGATCAAGGCAGAGGGTGCGTAGAACAATTTAAACATTAGCAGTGGAAATGATTTGAACTAAAGGGATAAATGTCTCTAAGTAGACTTGGCAGTGGGGAAAGGGAGTGGGGCTGCTTCCCACCATGCCTCGTGCAGGGGGCTCCTCCTCAGCCCCGGATGGGGTTAGCTCCAGGGCTAGAAGAGCTTCCTGACTGATGCAGGCTACGGGGGCAACATGCCCGTCCGTAACTTCCATTCTCACATCTACTAGAAAACAGTGAATCCTGATGGAATACCAGCTATGTATCCATCTTGGTCCCGGCTGTTGCAGGGCCCCCAGATTGGAGCTAGTGCTTTGCCTTTGCAGTTTTCTCTTCAAGAATACTCTAGGTTCTGCTATTATTTATTTCCTTTTACTTCCTTATTTATTTTTCTCTTATATTTTTGTTTCCCGGATCTGCAGTTTTGCTTTAACGGGAGTGAATCTCTGCCTCTCTCTTTACTCTCCAGGCATGTAATTAATGTCTGAATAACACCAGGCTAGGCCTTTGGACTCCGATGAGCAGGAAGATTACATTTACAGAAGAATCCTGTAGGCTGTGTGTCACAGCAGTGGCCAGTATGTCAAACAGCATAGAACTAAACATGGAGACCTAGGCCTGGCCTCAGAGGACATTTCTCTGTCTCAGTTGTCTAAGGTCATGGGGCCTTGATCCTGATTTTTCCAAGTCAAGGTTTTAACCTTCCCAGAAGCTGAGCATCGCCTGGCCAACATGGCTGGAAATAATATTGCCCTTCTGGAGACCAAGGCTTCTAGAATAATCTAAAACTTTTCTCTCAGGAGATCTCCTTCGCCATGCTTTATGATTCAATGAGAATCCTGTGACATACTGACATGAGTTTAAAAACTGTGGTGGATTAGAGCAAGTATCGGTATGACTTAAGCCAAGAAAAGAGCCGGATTTGGAGGAAGCAAATTTGAAGTCTAAATAATATATATTTATGGGTCACTTTTTTCAAGATTATATATTCTATAAGAGCCCAAGAAATCCTATCCCATTGGCCTAGGCTGCAGAATAAATACAGGGACAGTTCCAAGAAAGTGTCCAGCCTGTTCAAAGTGGTTGTCCACATGAATTACAGGCCTGGAGAGTTTCTCCATCTGATGCTCCTTCTTGACCACAGTGCAGCTCAAGCCTAAGTCCTAGGCGCCGGAAGGTTACACTTGAATAAAACATCAGGGCAATATTATTTCACAAGTTACCAACTATTCAGAACAGAACAAAGGTTCCAAGTTCAGCCTGTCACTTTGGGTGCTCACCACCTGACCTTGTGACCTTCCACAGATACAGCCAGTTCCCAGGCATTGTTCTCCATCTTTTCCAGGGTCCTGTGAGGTAGTGGAGGTGATTGCTATTGGTGAGAGTCTGAAAACCTAACTTACTTTTTGCACAAAGAAATGCACATCTCATGAAACCCAAATCTCTGGTGAAAAATGTCCACCCAGTCTGCTTTGTCCAGAGATTCGAGCTACTGAGCTCGTGCCTAGAAGAATGAGCTAAGTAACCAGCAGTTTAGTAACTGTGACCTGGATGCTTTCATCCTAGTTTCAAATAAAATAAGATGATAAAGAAAAAATATGAAAGAAGATTAGAAAACTGCTAGAGTAACCTGGTACTGTTAACACCTTGAAAAAATTATGAAATAAGAAGGCTGGCTTATCCTGAGTATGAGTTCCTACCCACTCCTGTACCATCTGCCCTTAACAAAAACCAAGAGGGCCATTGAGTTGCTGGGATTTGGTTTATACTGATAACAGTACTAATCCCACAGCCTTCGTGTGCTTTTAGATGAGTTTATGGTTCATACATTTGTCCGTCTACACTCTCCACTGTGGTTGGACAGAGGCAATAATTCAAAAATCACAAATGATGCTTTTTCTGAGAAGAATATCTATTAAAAGAAAAAAAAATCATTGAAAGCCAGGCTAGAGAAATACAAAGATTAAAAACATCCTAGACTGAAATTAGAGGATGTACACAGTGCAGTGGTTACATTTGGAGAGGGGGAAACCAGACTGTGGCCAGCAGAAAGACATGTTGCTTGTAGAAGGTAAAGAATTCTTTGATGGTTTTTATTGCTGTTGTTCAAAGGGAAGCCATCAGGAAAGAAAATTATAGGCAAATTTCATATAAGAAGGACCATGAAACAAAGGATTTTATCTTCAACAGCTAAGAACCCAATTTAATATTTGAAGGAAAGTCGGGGGATGGGGATTGACTTTCAAAAATACTATAGAATCCTGTTGAATTAACTCCGCTAGAAAGTATGGGAGGGCATCAGGAGCCTGGGATTTTCTCAATTCTGCCATAAGGAAATTGAATTTTTTCAAGCAAACATACCAGAGTTTATACATCCAAATGAGTATTGTCATCTCCTTTAAAAGAGTCCTTTTGGGAGACTTTATTCTCAGGGCAAAAACACTGCTTTTCCCTTGGATATTTGTTCACTCCTCTCAAGATCTTCCTTTGAATAGCCTCTTGTGTCTAACAGTCTTCCTCTGGGGGTAGATCTGATTTCCAAAAATCATTTTATATCGAAAATAATGTGTGTATATAATGGAAAAAACCCTGATTTTTTCTAAGTGGCTTTGAAATGATGGATTCTGAAAGCAATTCTATATGAGGTCCAGAAATCAAGTGAGAGAAGCAGCAGCCTCAGAACTCTCCACAGTAAATTCCAGGGAACCTGACATGCAGCAGCCTGGCTGGGTTATGTGAGCCAGACACACCTGGGCTGGATAGGATCATGGCTCTGCAAGCTAGCCAGTTCTTCTCTTCTGATCTTTAGTTTCCTCATTTAAAAAATATCTACCTTGTGTGATAATTATGAATATTAAATGAGGTAGTGCTTGAAAAACACACAAGAGCTTAATTGTTTGTTATTATTTCCTCTTAATACCTTAATGCAGAACCAGTTATGTGGTAAGGGATCAATATTGGTCGACTGGTTGCAGGATGGATGCTAAAGATGTCAGGTTTTGACACCTGTATCTGAAGAGTAGGATCATCTAAGGTAACTGCAGAAGGACAAGGAAAACATTTCTAATCCTCAGTCTTGTAAGACTATTTCAGAATGGCATGTATTTACCTCAAAGGTCCACTCCAGCTCTGAGGATGTGGCTATTACATCAAACAATGGAACTAATATGAACAATAAAGAAAATTTTAAGTAGCTTGGATAATTGAAGAATGAACTGTCAGAGAGTCAAGTAACCACAGAGGAACAGCTTAGAGGAAAATGTCCTGAGTGATCACCTTAAGACTGTTTTCCGGAATTGTCAACTAGAGAGACACCTTTGTGGCCTCGTTGTTTAAAATGATGAAGTAATCTGTTTAACTTGGGCATGAAAGCCATCACCAACAAGAAAACCTACCTAAAATCCCATGAACAAAGGAGAGCAGGCACTTGCATCATTGTGGGACAGGTAAGAGAAAGAATAAATGCCCAAGGTTAGCCAAAGATCTTGTCACCTTTTTATAATGATCTCAAAGTGGTAAAAAAAAATTTTTTAAATTTAAAAAAAGGTTTTCATAGCTTTCCAGAAGGTTTGATAGAGAAAATAGATACTAGCAGTTGTGAAAACAGTGTTGACTGCAAAAACCAGTGTGAAACTGTATTATAAGCAAGATATCAAAATTTAAAAATAAGGCAGAGACACAATAGAGTACATCTTTCATGGAAAGCCCTGAAATAACAAAAAAGAAAAATAGAGCTGAGGCTATTAGATTATTACAGCACAATAACTGACTTCAATAAAGAAACTCCTAATGTTCTCTTGTCACCACAGAAGACAAAGCAGTTAGAAATAGACTTAAAGCCAGAGACATAGGAAGTGAGGCATAATGAAGGAGGCCTTCCTTCCCTTTCTGGGCATAAAACGTGAGCACGAAGGTCCCTAGTGATGGAAAAGGGGACCTAGAGGTGTAGGCATTGGCCCATCCAAAGGTAGGCCTGGAGCAGTGGCCCCAGGGAGCCTGGGAGCTTCTGAGAAAGGAGATATCTAACCCAAGACTCTCATTTGAACAACCTGATTGAATCTCAAACCTGAACCAGGTGGAGCAAAAGTTTCTTAAGGTGCTGGAAACTAAATGGGATAAGAGTGGGGGGTAGGAGGAGGATCATCTGGGCCTCGGCTCCTAGAGGAGGAGAGCCAGTGGCTCATGGAGGTTTTCCTTTCACTGGCCCCTTGGAACCATGGAGTCAACAAATAAAATTAGGAGAGCTAAGTAGGCAGATTTGTGGGTTTGGAGACATAATTAGTCCTGTTTTTCTCTAGTCTTGACCTAACTGGAGTTCACTGGGTATGTAATGGAAAAAAAACAACCAGCTTGATATAAAAATACAGGAAATGCCTGCAATCACTGCTGATTACAGTAGCAGCTTTCCTTCTGTTATTTTTATGAAGGGAAAAAAAAAACAGGGTTTGTTAAGTTTGGTTTGGTTTTCTTTCTTTTTTTTTTTTCTTCCTTTTCTTTCCTAAATGGTAGAAACAACTTGGCCTGTTCTGTTTAGGGCATTCTTTACTCTAACTAAATGATGTCACTTAATCGTTATAATTCAGGGCGGAAGTGTGTGTCAAAAAAGACATTTAAATTCTTATCATAAACAAAATGCATTAAAATAGTTCTAAATATGGTTTATTCGTCCTGAGGGCTCATATTTTCTGAATTCCTCCAATTTCTAATGACTCTAGGCTGAACAAGACGGATTTAGTTTTTAGCACAGTGCCTTGTTTTAAAAGGCGATTTACAGTAGTACTGGGAGAAGTAATACTGTTTCTAGCGATTTTTTTCCCCAAAAAAACTATTACCTCTTAGCAGATAACAATGGACTGACAGACACAGCGTGTTCCAGCAGCAGAGAGAGCTAACTTCTCACCAACCCAGAGCTAGCGAGGAACATCTCATCCAGCCTAGAGGAATTCTTTTAGCACCCCCTGGGAGATGCTGCACTCTGCCTGGAGAGCCCCTGGGCTCATTTGTCCCTGAGGCCCCAGGCGGTGTTGTAGGTCTGGACAATAGATTTAGAAAACTCAGTTCCCCAACTTGGAACTCAAGAAAAAAAAAAAAAGGTTCTTAAGCCCAGCACTTGTGTGTGCGTGGAGGGGGTGGGGGGTAATGCTGAACTTATTTTAGATTCAGAACACTGTCAGCCGTAGTTTCTTCACTGATGAGATTGAACCAGGTGCTTCAGGATGTTTCTCTAGCACCATGGTTCTCGCGTAGTGGTGATTTTGCCCCTAGGTGACATTCCGCGACATCTGGAGACATCTGGTGTCTCATCTCGGGAGGAGGGACTGCTGCTGGCATCTAGTGCATGGAGGCCAAAGGAGCTACTACATCCACACCCCCCACCACAAACTGTTCTACCAGAGATGTCAGTAGTGCAGAGGTTGAAAAATCCCGCCCTAGCTCTAAAGTCCTACCGTTACGCAACTGTAAAGGCCTGGAGACAGCGTGAGTTTGCAGGTCCTTTGCTTGGCAGCCGAGGTGAAGTACAGCCAGAGTGCGGTGTTTTCAGACCCTGAATGAATCAGATTGAGGTGGTGAGCCTTCTTAAACCCTTTCAAAGGTAGGGGAAGGCGTAAGGGAGAGGCCCCCATTTGTCCCTGTATTTCTTTTCCTCCACTCAAAAGATTCTACTCTATAACTCCTCAGATTGTACTGAACTTTCTTTCAAAGGCTACAACCCATGCTTGAAAAACCAGAGGTTCTTTTTCCCGGAAATATTAAATCAAACATGAGATCGAATCTATCCATACTATAAAAACTAGAATAGTCTAAATGTGATCCTCTCTTCGTATTGATGTGTTAATATTAGCTTCCCACCACTGGAGCCCTTACGCATGCTTGACGTGAACATGTGGCAGTGACCTTTTGGACTGCTTGAATCCATTCCCAAACTGAAACCACTTCTCTCCAGATAAATTTTATTTCAAGCAAAATAATTTTTTTAAAGTCATTTTAACATCATAACTTGATCTAACCAGAGCACCTTAACCTCACCCCACTCTTTTAGTGCCTTTTATGGTGAGGTTTATGCCAGTAATGGTTTGGTGTTCTTGGGATTAAAAGGATTAAAAATACACAGGTAGACAATTTTTAGTTCCACCTCAGAACACCCATCGTAGACACTGCATTGTTTACGGCCCCCTGGGACCAGACTTCCTTTAACATTTTACGGCATGAGAGGTACCATCCCCATGCTTTGAGATGGGCTCCACCCTGCACACTGAGAGAAGTCTCCTTGTTCTATTCTCTGACACCCATGGGTGGGCACCTGCAAGTATCCGCCCAGTCTGTACAGCACAACGCAGTGGGTTTTGAAATGGAATAGATATCCGTGGGAAATTTACCTGATCAGAGAGAAGGGGCAGCACTTATAAGGGGTAGCTAGAAAATGTTGACCAATTTGTTGTGGGGAAATTCTGGGTTGATGGTCAATACAAGATCCTTTAGCATTAGGCAGTAAGTACATCTCAGTGGGCACATTTGGACTGGAAAGAGACCAATGCACCATCTCTGAATGCATACTCCTTCAGTTTCCTGCATTTAACATATACCAAAACACTCATGAATGCCTCAGCATAGGAGTTAGGCTCTGATCATGGAGGAAAGACAGCACTATTTTTTCTAGTCAATCAGCTTACTTGTGGAACAAGCCTCTCCTGAATTGGGTTTGTGGGTAACTTAAAGGAAGCAGAGCAGACCATGGGAAAAAGCATTTATACCTGCTCTCCCTTTTTTTTCTTTTCTGTTTTCCCCTCTTTTTTTCTCCCTTCCCTTCCTCCCATTCTCCCTTACTTTTTATTTCTTATTTTCTATTGAAGTATAATAGGCCTGCAGTTAAGACCATAATTCTTAGATGTCAACAAAATTTTACATGAATATACACCTGTGTGATCCAGATCAAGAAACAGACTGTTCCTAGCACCCCAGCAGGCTCTCCCATGCCCTTCAATCAGCACCAGCCCCTCCCCCTGTGACTGGCAATACTTATTTTTCATATATTCTCTCATTTAACCCTCAGGAGCACAGCCTGTGAGGTAGATAGTACTGTCCCTTTATACAGATGAAGAAACTGAGACTTCAAGTTGTAACATGAAGTGAAAAGGTCCCATAACCAGGAAGTAGGGAAGCAACTTTGGAACTTGGTTCTGCCTGACACCATAGTCTGTTTTCTTTAGCCGCGTGTCAAGAAGTGTTTGCCTCCATGATACTTAGAAGAGCTAGAGAAGCCAAATTATGTTTCATATAAAATTGAGTCGGCCCTCCCTAGGAAAGCTTGAGAAGAGATTCTAGAAAACGTCACGAGACCACCTGGCCATTGGTCATTGTGGCAATATTTACTGCCCAATAATTGTTGTTTTCTGAAACCTCTCGGGAACGTATGTTTAAACTTTAAAAAGAAAGTTTACTCAAGTTGGCTAGCAAAAATGTGAAAATACAAGAAAAGGAAAAGCCTTACAAAGGAACACACTTGAGAATCCACACACACCGTTTTTTGTCTACACACTGTTTAAAGGAAGCTCAGAGTAAAAAGATAAGCAAGTCAGCACACTTTAATGTTTTAAACTATTACCTCCAATTGTGGGAGTTCCTAGGAAGTAGTGAGACTGAAATAAGGTTTGATGAGATAATGAGGGTAAAAGAATTTTGGAGAAGTCAAAAGTATTACCCAAAAAGCAAGGAATTACTTTTATTGGGAGAAGAAGGATTTCACGTGTTTCCTCTTAGAATCCTTAAGACTAGATCAAAACAAATGTAATGATTTTTACTTAATAGTATAACTTATTCCTTCTTGGCCCTCTTAAGACGGTGTTTGATAGTAAGGATTGGTGCCTTTTCAAGAACAGGGAAATTAAGTTGCCAAAAACGAATAAAGAAACAAATGTGTTATGAGGTACATACTGATCAAAAGGGGAAGCAAACTCAAGGCATTGCTGAATCCAGGCAACTCAGAGTTGTCACGTGATTTCATCAAGCCATACTAGTTTGAAAGGTGGTTTTTAAATGCTTACTTGTTAATAAAGAGATGCCAGTGTCAAGTGATAGATGCCTCCTGAAACATCATAAGGAATGTGAATGGATAACCATCTTAGAATTTTCTTTTAAATAATAGTTTAATCAATGGATATTAGTATAATCAAGCTTCTCCACCTCTATGAAACCATATTTGATCAACACCCTTGACACTGCCCTATAACTTCATATTCATCTCCAGTTGGAGATCCTACTTTGTGTTAAAAAATAGCCATGTAAATCCACAGCTTTGCATTTATGTTAGGGCTTCTGGGAAGAGAAAAGAGACTGTGTTCTTTGTACCCAACCCTCCATCCATTGGTCTATCTTTGACAAACTACAAACTTCTTAAGGACTGGGAATAAATCTTACATCTCTCTCATCTTGCAGCACGTCTAGCAGCGATTTTACATAGTCAATGTGGGGAATGATCAGGATGGCTGCGTTGCACGTTTACATAATGTCAGGTAGCGCTAAACGATTAAAAGGATTTCTCCACGAGCAAACTCCACTTAATTGGTAAATCTGGTGAGTCTTAAAAATAACTTCACATGCAGTTAAATCCTGTCTGGAAAAAGAGATGTCTAACTGGGGCTATCTCACTGGGTCACAAATAATTTACTTTGGTAATTATTTGCAGTGGTGTTATGCCTACTTTAGCCACTAATCGCCCGATACTTTCTGTAGCAGTTTCTCCAGTTCTTTTTCACGGTCGTGCTTAGTCATATATACATATATAACCTTCAGAGAATTAGAATTTAATTGATTTGTCATTTCATTTATCTAAGTATTAGTAGACATATCTTTGGAAATAGTATTTGGGAAAATGGATCAATGGTCATTACCATAGTCCATCTATCCGTTCTGCAGAACTCAGTAATCCAGGAGACATAGATGAGGTCCCTATTAGGAGCTTGCAAAGAGGGTTGCTTAGTTTCTGATACAGGTTTCACAGAGCATTTCTATGAAACTTCTGTAAGCTGAAATGGTATAAAGCAAAAACGCAATTACCTCAGGACACATCTTGATAACAATGCACAAAATCAATTGAGATAAAGGACGGATGTCACAGACACGAGTTCAAAGCTCTGGCAGCTTGACGCTGAGATGCTGAATGTGGTTCCTGAGGAAGCTTGGCAGGGCCATTCTCGCTGCTCTGGGTGTGTGCTGCCTCTCGAACAGATCACTGTCGAACAGACGCTGAACATTACTTTCACTTTTTGTAAAAGCAAAAATCCTCCTTGAATTTATTTAAGTCTTCGAAAACAGACACTAATGAAGGTCTTTTGTAAAAGCAAAAAGGTGTAAAGCAACTTTTGAGAAGCGGGGGATGCGATACTTGAATA
The DNA here is from genome assembly GCA_030015415.1 of Cynopterus sphinx. Taxonomy (NCBI): domain Eukaryota; kingdom Metazoa; phylum Chordata; class Mammalia; order Chiroptera; family Pteropodidae; genus Cynopterus; species Cynopterus sphinx. The sequence goes on along the minus strand of CM057383.1, from coordinate 32,637,440 downwards.
CCATGCTCCTATAGAAATTGCTTCGGAACCACCTGAGAAATGAACATAACAGCGACTTTTGGGGGACATTTTAAGTAACAATGACTAGTTTTCAAATACAAGTTTGAGTTTATGAGAATCAGTGTATCTAGAAAAGACGAATCTTTTCTGAGGTCAGTATATCAGACTAGAATGTTGACTTAAACCATGCAGGACTTAAAGTGGGAAAGGGGGCCAATTTGCTAGATATGGTTAACTGTACATCATCAGGAGGGAAATGAGGTAACCATTGATTTTATCTATCCAAATACAACTGGTAAGATTTTTCCACTCTTCAGTATCTTTAATAATTATCTTCTCTTAAGTTCACACAAGCCAATATATATAGACATAAAAACAACATGAACAGTCCAGAGACACTTAGTAGGAACTTAAGTAAGCATCTTCTGAGAAAAACAGATGTTCAGTCTATGACAGTGAGTCATTCCTGCCTAATTCGCATGAAGATTAAATAAGCATAAAAATCAAACTCCACTCCTCGCATGATTACTACCATAGCAGAATGGAGTGTGAATCAAAATCAGGCTGTACGTGTCTTCATTGTGTCTAAATGGAGTACCTGTTTAAAATGATTTAAAATGATTTAAGGCAAGTTAATCTGTGCAAACAGCATGGCAAATGTAAGCAAGAGGGTTAGGGCTGCCAAGCCAGGGTGCTAATAACCCAACAGGTTGGTTCTTGTGGAATGGGTTCAGGCAGTGGTATTTTATCAGCTTGGCATCCAAGTTGCGGCACAGGCAACACTAAGTTTCCAGAAGAAAAATGTCTAATGGATCTTTCTTTAGTAAGTACTTTTAAGTGTCTGCTGCCATGGAAGCTGACCCCATCAGCCCACAGAGAACTCTCTGGGTCTCTCCTTCATACCTGTGTTCCTTCTTAGTCAACCATCAGATACTTCCTAAGTGCCGGCTACATCTCAGGCAGTATGCAAGGTCCTGTGGGGATAAAGTGGTGAACTTGACTCAGTCTCTTTATCCCAGTCCCTTCTCTGGGACTTCAGTGCCTAGCAGGGAGACCGACAAATAAATAAGCATTTCATTGTCATGAATACTGTGGCAGAAGGGATGCATGACTCATACCCTTCCACAATTCAGGCACTAAGGTACCCTCCTCTCTCGGCCACGAAAACGTCTGCTACAGCAGAAAATAACGATAAAATCAAAGCAGCAAGAGTACAGCCACCTTTATAGAATGCCTCTTGATATTTCTTCATTCTCATTTCCCTTTCTGGTTGTTATTGTTTGTCACTGTGTTGCTCCCTTATGGTATCACTTGTAATGTGGTCAGTCCAAAAATAACAGCAGATATTCAAATCTGCTGATGTGGCAGGAAGTCACTTTGTTGTAGGTGAGGGAAGAGCCTGAAACCAGCTTGGAAATTGCTCATAAAGGTGAATTGGAACTAATATTTGTCAAGCACCCATTCTGTGCCAGGAGCTATAATAAATTCTTTATATATTGTCTCATTTAAGCATCACGGTTATGCCTATGAAATGAATGTTATCAATCCTGTTTTATAGGTAAGGAACCTGAGGGTCAGTGAGATTCAGTCATTATAGTCACATATCATTAGCAAGTCAGAGTCAGAGTCATCTTCAAACTCACATCTGTGAGATATATCAGAATCTCCTGCTCCATCTCAGGCATGGCATCTTGGAGAGTCCTCATTTTGGTAAAGGTTCTCTAATCCTTATGTCCTCGACCTTTAACCAGTTTTCCAAGGGGCCCAAACCTAGATCTCTGGTTGACCATTGAAAATAATTGATAAGCCAACGACATGTCATTACTGAGAAATTAAGACTGGATGACCACACACCTGAGGACCTTCTGGGATGGAAAGGTAGGTGATCCTGCAGTGAGACCACCAGAGAAGGACTGGCAGGCAGTATTTACTGAGCACTCCTGGTACCTGGTGCTGAGGCAGGCACTGTACCCCTGAGGAAAATACAGATGATGTAGCAGATGTGGGTCCTTCTTCAAGGAACTTACATCTTCTCAACCTCTTCTTCAATGCCAACTGTCTCCACCACCCAGTTTAGACACAGGGAGGGGGTAGTTCAGATCTTGGTGCAGATCTTGGTCCCTATCCACATGCTAGCTGTGGCCTTCTGGGTGAGATATTCACCCCCTCTAAGTCTCAGTTTTGTCATCTATAAAACGGGAGTGATAGTAACACCTATTCCAGAGAGTTTGGGGGTGAATTGAATGAGGTCATCCACATGAGGTGCACGAGTGACTACTCAACAAACACTATCACTGAGCGTGGTGGTTTTATGGGTTTCCCCTCGTTTCACTTGTGGATGGCAGAAGCCAGTCTCAGAATTCTGTCTCTTGCAAGTCCTCTCACAAAGGCCGGGGCACTTAAAACGTATTCAACAAAAACTTGTTACTTAACAGAAAAGAAACAAGAGCATGGACCACAGTAAATCCCAGTCCCAATGTTCGTGGCAATTTCATTCCTTAACGTATGATTTATTGTTATATTAACTGATTGTCTCTTTTCACAAAAAAATGTGAGCTTTATAAGGGCAGGGAATTTGTCTCCTCCATGCCCAGAACAGTACATGCCACGCAGTAGTTGTTCAGTAAATATTTGAATGCTCCATGGTGTTTCCTATGAAAGGGTAACACACTGCCTAGAAACCTGTGGGCAGCCCTGCCCTGGACCTTCCTGAACGCTGACCGTTCATCCCACTGGCCTGTGGGACTCTAGGCAGCCTTAGGTCCTTGCTGGAGGCCACTCAGAGGAAGCCGCCTGTGCCTGCCTCTTACCCCAGCTCTGCCAGCTCACCTGCAGGGCCCAGGGCAGAGCTTTTCAGATTGGCAGCTGCTCAGTTTGATGTTGTAAGACTCACTGGGAATTGCTGCCATTTGGAATTATGATTTTAATTGTTTTATAGTTTATACTTGTGCCCTGCAGTGATTTTCCATTGAATCAGAACATTTATGTTTCAAAAAAGAGCAGGTATGGTTGTGGGTATGTATATCTTAACAACTAATCTCTGGCAATAAAAACTGCTTGACAGTCATCAACCGATTAGGAAATTAGCATTTGTTTAATTAACCACCATTTGGGGCTGTTCGCACATGAAAATGATAATTTTTTTAACCTGAAAAGATGACAGATTTTTTGTAAAAAGTAATTGTTGTAGTTGTTTCCATGTCTGTTAGCATAAACCAGTAGGTAAAAATAAACTGCAAAACTGGAAAGAGATCACCACCACTAAATATAATCTAAAAAGTCATTTACATTTCTACTGATTTTATGTAAAACACATTATAGGTACATGTATTATACTATATATACATATATAAAATATAAACACATGGTGTTATTAAATATTTGTCTCATATTAATCATACTAGATGTGCATTATTGTGTATGTACAAGCACATAACTCTTAACATCCCTATGTTGTACATATTAATCATGCTGTATATTGTATATATGTTCTTTATTATATATACTTTACACACACAACGAAGTTTCTAATATGATTAATATAGGAGAGGAAAAGAGATTTAAAGTTATGTGTTGCCTTAGCACCTCCTCATAGCACACATTAATCTCCTGTTTAGTTTTCACTGAAGTTTCCATTTTTACCATAGCACTTGCTAAAATAAATTCATAAATCATGACTTCTTTATAAAGTAGAATATTTGGAGGACTTATTTGTCATAAATCTGAACCAGCAACAAATTGTACATTCCCATGTGTACTTTGGTCAAACCACTTGCTTTGTGCCTGAGAACTATGTCACAGACCTTGTCACTGTCTGCTTGGTCAGACTCATTCCTCGGCCAGCTGGCTACACCACACAGTGGCTTCCTTAAAAACCAAATTAGAATATGTATGCTATACAGGTAGTAATTACTACTTGTCATGACCTTCAGAGTAGCTCAGGAATAGTAAAAGTATAAATGCTAAACCTGAGGGTCCACGCTGCTGTGTGTGCACCCCGTGCCCTCACTACACTTCCGTGGAACAGACTTCGTTCAGTATCACTTTTTCCCAAGGCAGAGAAGGGTCAACTTGTTTATCTCCCTCCCTTGAACGTAGCTTACTACTGTTTCATCCAATCTATGCCCAAGCAACCTGCTCTACTGTGAGGATAAAATTCAGCCAGTGATTCCCTGCAAAGTCAGGGAATGAACTGCGCTCTGAATTTTAGCTGAATGATACACACACACACACACACACACACACACACACACACACACACACACACAAATCCAAATCCTGCTCCAAGAATGGACCTAGGGTTAAGGGGAAAGAAAAATTTAAAAAAAAGGAAGTGGCTAACTCAGGCTGGACTCAGGGGTGGTGATGAGGCAGCTGCTGCAAGAAGGGCCCTGGAGGGGAATCTAGGCCACCTCCAGCCAGGATCTGAGAAGCGGTATTGAAGCTATGCCGGTAGGCTTTCTCCTCCACTAACTCTTCAGGGGCTTCCGATCAATCTATGCGTCTGCTAGATCTATGCAGGTTCCCTGAGGGAAGTTACGTATTAAACCACAGTGTCCACCTTAGCTCAGTGACATTGAACAGATTTTCACAGTATTCAGAAGGGCTCATAGTTGGGGGAAGGTGATTTTTAATGAAAAGGAAGTAAAGAACTATCCAGAATTCAGTCGCCCCTCAGATGGAGCAGTAGGTAAGGAGTGCCTGGGAAGGTGGCAAGAAGGCACGGGCCGGGTGGAGTGGAGAGAGAGGGGCCCAGGAACTGAACTGCTGTTGGGCTGAGGCACCAGTACACCCAGTAACCCTGAGGAGGAGGAGAAAGAGAAGCTGCCAGGTTCCTCTTGGGTGGAGACTAAAAGGCTCAGAGACAACATGGAGCTCCAGTGGGTGTTCTCTGAATGGGGGCTCTTCTCACAAGGAGACAGCTGCTGTCCTGTACAGGGGCACGTCTCCCAGTGTCACTTGCAGAATCGTTGCTTTCCTTTCGTTTTTCTCTGTGTGGAACTTTGGACATCTCTCTCTCTTTCCCATAGGTGGGTTTGACGTTTATAGTTCTTTGCTAAAGGTGTTCACTGGGCCAACCCTGGCACATGTACCTGTATTGGTCTGAAAAGTCTTCTCTTGAAAAAATGCAATTTATTATTATCATTATTATTTCTAAATTGAAACCTCAAATCATAAAGATAAAATAACCGTAAATAAAGACATAATTCTTTCCCTGCGCCTCAGTTGGATAAAAAGATCTCTGAGCCACTGAATCACCAAACTGAAGACAGCATGTCAGTGACTGAGCATACCCTGTGGTCGAGATTCTCCCTCCTTCTTAGGCTTCTTGGTTACCTCAGTCTCTTGAGTTTCCTCTCTGGTTGTTCCATTGCAAGTCCTGCCCGTTAAATGCTGGACTGGCTCACAGACTAGTTCTAGTCCTCTCTTCAGAATATCTCGGTCATGCTCACTAGTTCTCCAGTCCAAACCTTCATACGTCACCATCTGTTCAGCGTAGCCAGTCAGATGTCCGCAAGGCAGGCACCTCAGTCTCAGCATGTACGAACTGAACTACCGGTAGACCCTGCCCTCATTCTAAATCCTGACCTCCCTGGAACAGAGTAGGTACCAGTAAATAGTCATCAGATGGAACAGTGGAGGCTGTCCTTAGCTCTGATTGTCTTTGGTAAACTCCACCAGATTGTGTCTTCCCTAACGCAAAAGAGAATCTTCTGAACCTGTCCGATCCTTAAGGACCCATGTATTTTCCTTATTTATGAAGCCATAGGCCTAACCCTATAAACACACGTGTGGGCATAAACACAACCCTAACCCCCTTAGCGGCACGTATGCATACGCACACATGCGTGCACGCATGGATATTTCTGATTAGCTGAAAAACACCACACGGTCTTAAAGCAAATACTTTCCATGGCCAAATTAAACAAATACAAATGTAAGACTTCTTTTTTTAAGAATAATAAAATCTGTTCTCTGTCCACTCAAAGGTCAGTCCATTTCAGCTCCCTGGCCTTGCAGGAGGCCTCTGATATCCTCCATAACTTGGGTGACCCCCACTTTACAGGAAGACGTGCATTCCCTACATCCCCCTCAACTCACACAGAGCCACATTTGTGTTTCGTCAGCCCTTTATCTGGGCTGGGGTGACCTGCTAGGTGCCGACCGCTCTCCTAGCACGTGGCTCCTTATGGAGCTGGTAACGAAAGACTTAGGCTTACTAGTTTTGGCACCTTCTCACCCTTGAAGGGTGGCTTTCTGGCCTTCCCATCTGGGAATTCTGGGCCCTGCGTAGGGTTCTGCAGCCCACTTCCGCCAGGCTCCAAGCCTGCCCCCAGAAAGGTTATTCTTGGTCCTTTAGCTGGAGTGGCCCTTTCTGTGATGACAGAATGCTGGCTGGATTTTGAGCTACAAATGTCTGGGCCCAAAAAAGGCAAGACCGGCGGCCTTTTCCTTCTAAGGGGCTGTGGTGGTGTCCTGTTTCCTTCTCGTGTGGAACTTACCATCCCAAGTGTTCTGGCTTTGTGTCCACCTCTCTCTGCAGGCCTCCCCTTGAGGACAAGGCCTGTGACTTCTCCCTCAGTATCCTTAAAGCCTAGCACAAAAATAGGCTCTAGGTGACAACTCGGTAAATACTATGGAACATCACATAGCAAGGCCAAGGAGGCAATGTATTCGGAGTTGTCATCATGCCATTAACTAGATTGTCATTAAAATGGACTTAATAAAGATCCTTATCATTATCTCATTCAGATGCTTAATGAGCATCGAGGCACTTGCAGGACTCCGAGGACCAAGCTGTGAACACAAAGGCACAGTCCCTGTTCTCATGGAGCTCACTGAGGGAAACTCAAGGAAATAAGCAACGTAATTACAAATGGTGATTACTGCTGTAGAGGAAATGGTGAATGCGATTGAGATTAAAGAGACTGAGGCAGGTGGTGGGGGACAGGGTGGCTCAGAGAGGCCCCTTTGAGGAAAGGGGGTGGAGGTAGAGACCTGAATGACAAGGAGTCTGTTCTCCAGGGAAACAGAACAGCAATGTGGCAAAGGTCTCAAGGTAGGAAGGCGATTGGTGAGCCTGAGGACTTGCCAGAGACCACTGCGGCTGGACTGAGGTGGGGGGAGAGTGGGAAGGAGGGGAAGGTGGTACCAAAAGATGGGGAGGGGCGGGCTAGCCCCAGAGACAGAGTGAGGCACTTGAGTTCTACTGACTGCCACGAAGCTGCTGGAAATTAGAAAAGGGATTCTTCCTGTGTGCAAGGGGTTGAAAGGATTAGAAGAACATCAGATTCAGCTTCTTCTGATGGTTTTGGCCTTAGTTTTGATAGTTTTTAATGATAATATGTTTTAACAGTTTTATATGGTATATGAAAGTGTTTGTTCAGCTCCTCTGCCTGCCTAGGGCCATGATCTACAAATTCACCTCTCTGCTCTCTCATTCTTTCATCCGTTTGACCAGTGTGTATTGAGAAACTAGGATACATCAGACTCTGGGGGTATTCCAGGCCCTGCCCTCATAACTCCATTGTAGAAGGTAGATACTCATAGTGGAGCCTGTGCCAGGACCTCAAGGCAAGAGACAGCCTCACACATCTGGGAACTCCCCAGAGTCCCACAGGCTCCAGGTTTCGATTGTTGGGGGCAGGGGAGGTGTTAATGGATGAGACTAAAAGGCCAGGCTAGTGGAGACCACGAAGGGCCTCTCATACCATGCTAGGAGGAGTGTCCATAGGATACCACTGAAGAATGCCAACAGGAGGAGAGCATCATCTGACTTATATTTTGTATAAAACGCCTGCTGGCAAAGGTTTGCTCAAAGTGGAAAGGGAAACATCTGGTGTGCAACAGCCAGGTAAGTTCAAGCTTCGTGGGCTCCAACTGCCTTCGCTTCCCAGGATCTTAGATGAGAAGGGTCCCTGGGGATTAAATCATCCAGCCATCTTAGCTCACACTTAAGGACGTTAAAACTCAGCGAAGCAGTTTGCTTGACGTCACCACTCTCCTTAGACCTAGTCTGTACACTGAACCCCAAATAGCCGTTTTAAAGTGCAAGATGGTTGATGGCCTAGAGGGACATGGGGGCACTCGGTGTAAGTATGAGAAGGCAGCCCATTCCTCTTGCTGGGGACACAAGTCAAGGCCTGTTTCCCATCAGTGGAGGTCAGGATATTATCCATCAGTATTATGAATAAGAATTTGCTTGTATTACTGTGGGTTTAAAAAAAAAAGTAATTGGACAGCCATGCAATCAGATAAATTATTCTGCAATGATTTCAAGTCTTCATGCCCAGGTGACAGCCACAAGCTGTTTATTTTGGCTGTGAGTGGGAATGCTGTTTCACACCTCAGCTTTCCAGCTGTCACTACAGCAGCTGAAGGTCTGCTCTCTTCAGACAAGGGGTCATCTGTTTGGGCAAAACAGCATTGTCTGGCTTATCAGTTCCATCTCATAACCATGTTGCCACGAGTCTAGAACAGCCATCACCCCAACAGCAACAACTGTGTTCTCAGCCCACAACAGGGCAGGAGTGTGGATACAATTGTTTTCCTCCTCAAGCAACACAGCAAAGTAGTTAAGAGCATGGGAATTGAGGTCAGGCAGAGCCGACTCTGTCACTCACCCCTTGCGTGTCTTGGGCCAGCGAGATAACCCCACAAAGCTTCTTCCTCACCTTTAAAATGGAGATAATAATAGTCCTACCAGAGTCATAGGCTGTTTGGAAGATAAAATGATATAAATCATACAAAAGTCTTAACACGGAGCCTGACATACAAAAGCATTTGAAAAAAAAAAATGGTACTTATTATTTTGTTCCTAAATGATGCGCTATTCCTATTGAAAGACTTGGAGAAGGATTTCTCAACAGGTTGGCCCAGAGTGAAATATTACATTGACTTTCAGGTGTCAGCACTGCAATGGAGAGTTTTAAATCAATTACATTTGCTCTGAAGCAAATGATGCTTTTATATTTGATGAAGAGGCTTGCGGGGCTCGTTCCTAGGGTTCTTGCTTTCTGTCCTCTCTGACCCGGGTGGGACTTGAGTGATCTGGCATTCCTCAGAACGTAGGAGGGGGTTGCTCAGAGAAGGCTGGGAGGAGGCTGCCAGCCAGTCACCACTGTTGAGGGGAGTCTGACTGTATTGAAGGGGAAAATTGTCTTCCTCTTGAATGTGTTTTTAAATTTATGAAGGTGTTTGGCACCATCTACCAGAGGAGCCTGTATTCCCATCTGATTAACCACAGTCATTCACAAGTCTTCACCATTTGTCCAAAAACAAGAAGGATTTCTTCACAACCTCCCTGAAGGCCTGTTCTCTAGTGATCCAAATACTTGGCATCTGCAAAGCAATTTTTCTAATCTCTTATCTTCAGATAAATGGAAGAATTTGCTGTTGTTAATGTGGTGCTCAGGCCTGAGCTTTGTGGGATTAGTGTGCCCAAGGATCTGAGCGTGCCAGGGAGTGAGGGCATCAAAAATGGAGCCAAGTGAAGAAGACAGGGCCTTATGGGTCCCTTCCTTTAGGGTGAATTTTCAAGTCAAGCAAAACAGTTTTTTTTCAATTCTTCTTAATGTGTGAAGTCTGTCATGTGTGCCAACCCTTTGCTAAGTGCTATGTGGTTTACAAAGAAGAGTTTCTGGTCCTTATTCCCGGGGTATCTGCTGCAAAGTTGGGAAAATTTTTACAGCTGGAAAAGGATGGATTTTCAGATGAGACCACCGAGGTGTCAAGTGAAGAAAACAGGACCCCACCCAACTTCTGAAGTTCAGGTCCCAGCTCCCAGGTTTTTCAGGAAGCGTGAGGATGATACTGACTGCCTAGGGCTGTGGTCCCAAGCTAAGGAGATAAGATGTGTGATAGCACAATGTGAACCTCAGAGCACAGGGACAGATAAAGCTGCTAGCCACACCAGCTTACATGGCTCTCCCGAAGGCCCTGCTCACAGCATGGGCCATTCCGGGTCCTGAGAAGTTTGCTAGAGTCTGGAAGTAGTCACATCAATCTTGATGAGTACCACCTGTGTGGCCCCAGCCCCCACTCCCTACCTCCCCCAGTTTTCTTTCTCCCCTTGGTGCCCCCCTGCAGTGTCCTTTCCTAGACCCAGAGGAAAAGAATCCCCTAATTTTCTCACTAAGGTAGGCCAAAAGCTTTAGCCTCTCTCTCTCCCAAGTATCATTCACCACTTTCTCCCACATGTTATAGTTGCATGTGCTCCCTATTTTTTATCCCAGTGTCTGTCACAGAGGCTGATACACCATAGAAGGTAATAAGTATTTTTCAAAAATTAAAAAGTTGTTAGGGGTCTACTGACTTGGTGACTCACCCTCGCAGGGGATGTGTATTTTAAGAAATGGCTATTGAAGATCCCGGAGAGGACAGAATTTCTAGGTAACTACCATATATCCGGCACCGTGCTAAAGTTTTCACCTTGGTTATATCATTCAGTTGTGGCAAGATTATCCCCGTTTTACAGATAAGGAAACTGAGTCTCAAAGATATTTTGGAACGGCCCAACATTCGCCAGCTAATAAGTCACAATTCAGATTCAGAACGACCTTACTTTCTATCTGAACGTCAGGGAGAGAGAAGTTGGGGGAACCAGCCAGAATTTCAGATTAAAAAAAAAAAAAAAAAGTACATCGTTTCGGGAATTTCTTTTCTTGATGTCTTTTGAGTTTCTGGAAGAGTTCTGTGCTCATACCCCAAGAGAGCCTTGGTTATACCATGTAACCTCTAAATCAATTGTTTCCTGTCAGCGACTATATTCCCCTTCTCACCACAAAGGCTTCCCAACTGCTTATATGAAAGCCAGTAGACAGATGCACAGATAACCAGGGCTAGGGGGAGCAAGTCTTAGAAGCCAAAATTCTCTCCATTTCTAGAGATTTCAACAGTTGATTTCTTGTCACATTAAGAGTATGCTTGTGTTAAAAGTGAAAGTAAAATTTGGTCTACCACTACTGTCGCCCCATCTCCAGCAGGCATCTCTGATATTAAGACCTTTACACACCACTTCTCCCTCATTATAAGCTCATTTCTTTCCCACCGCACAGCAAACTCATTTTAGGGGTCTTTGATCCCTTCCCCTTTTTCTACCCCAGTAAAGGAACATAGTCGTGAAAGTTAGTTTCCTTCATGAAATTAACTGCTAGGTCTTTTTCCCCACTCAAGGTTTTATAGAAATAAAAATTAAAAAAAAAAAAAAACAAAAGAAAGTACATCATTTTGGGAATTTCCTTTCTTACTGTCTTTTGGATTTCTGGAAGAGTCTGCTCATACCCCAAGGGAGGCTTGGTTATACCATGAGACCTCTAAATCACTTTTTCCCTGTCAGTAACTGTGACCGCTCAGCCTTTGCATTCCCCTTCTCACCACGAAGGCTGCTTTTCCCAGCCCAAAGCATTTTGGGCCCAATCAGCAGACAGAGATTTCTAATTCACGTATCTTACATTTGATCTGAAAGGTGGTCACGAGCAGTCATGTGGACTCGGTTCAACTCTGCCTCTTACCAGCCAGGCAATCCCAGGCAAGTGACTTACCTTTCCTGGGGTTTCCCTAGACATTTCAAATGTTAGGAGGATTGGTGTGGTCAGGATTGCTGTTTCCCAGGGTTAAAATGGCAGGGGACACTCCAGGAAAATGCACCCCTTCCTGACAGCCAGAGTATTGCTCCCAAATACCTATTCGCCTTAATGATCTGGGCCAGACTATCTTGGAGCCTTTGTCACGGCTTAAGACAAATTGGAGTCATAGTTGTCCACCAGAGGCTCAGCAGAAGACATTTGTCAATATTTACAGACAGTTTTAATTGTCACAACGCAGGGCAGGGGTGCTACTAAACATCCTCCAGTGCACAGACTATCCCCCACAGCAAAGAATTATCCAGCCCCAAATGTCAATCCAGCTCCAATGCACCGGCTTGAGAACCCAGGACTAGTGGGACACTGTGTGGCTGGCTTTGTCCCCGATTCCCCGCAGCTCATAGCCCATTTGGCTGGCCCTCTGGCAGCAGGAGGAGAAGGAAGTTTCTATGGAAGTTCTTGCCAGTCCTCATTCTGATAGAGAATAGTGTTCGGTGGATTTCAATTCCAGGGTCAAGCAACAAAGGCAATGATAAAGGCATTCTGCCCAAGGAAGAAATGCTAGGATGGGCCCCATTAAAATCAGGGACTGCCAGAGATGCCGGCTTCACCATTATCATTTAGCATTGTTCTCAAGGTTCTAGTCTACACAATCAGACAAAAAAATAAATAAGTTCAGAATGTAAACACTGCAAAGAAAAGGTAAAAATGATCACTAATTACAGGTGATTTGGAAAATCCGGGAGAATTAACTGGAAAATCCTTTACAAAAATTAATGTGCAGTATGTATAGTAGCAGGGCTCAAAATAGTAAGCAGAACTCAATAGCTGGTATACACATAGACAACAAGACAGAAGATATAATGGAATCCACTCACCCCATTTGCAATAGGAATTTAAAATATAGAAGAATAACTTGGATTCAAGTCTACAACCCTGCCACCCTGAACAAGCCCAATCCCATCTGATCTCAGAAGCCATGCAGGGTTGGGCCTGGTTGGTACTTGGATGGAAGACCACCTAGGAAGGCCAGGTGCTGTAGGTGTAAAAAATAAAAAAAATAAGAGATTGTAAACTGGCAAGGTCCTTGCAATCTGTGAGGTCAACCAAGGTTTGCTGCATCTAAAAAAAAAGAAAAAAAATAGAAGTGGATTCAGTTGCAATTAACATATAAACCCCAGACAACAGCACTTAAAATAAGTTGCAAGTTTATTTATTTTTCATGTGAACACTGTCCTGAGGTGGGCAGTCCAGTGACCATTCCTGGGACCCGGTCCTTGTCTCTTTGGTCAAAGGAGCGAGCGTATGCTAGGACTCCAGGTATTATATCCTCATTTAGGCAACAGGATAGAGGAAGGAAAGAAAAAGCAGAGTGAGGCTTCCTCCTAAGGAGACTTCCACACATCCGATTGGCTTGCACTTAGCCACATAACCATGCTCAGCTCTAAAGAAGGCTTTGAATTCCAGTTTATAGTTGCATCACTATGTGCATGGCTTAATACATACACACATGAAGAGGGATATTGGGACAACTAGCAGGCTTCCATAAAATGAAACAAGATATGTACAACATCTATATGAGAACTTTAAAATGCTCCTAAAGAACACAGACAACACTGGAACAAAGAGGAAAACAAACAATATTATCACCAAGGAAGACTCAGGATCATCAAATATCAATTCTCCCCGAGTTAATTTTTAACTTAAGACATGTTCCCAATAAAATCACCATCAGGAATTTTTTTTTAACAAATAGATGATTCTAAAGTTCATATGGAAAAATAAAAGAGTAGCCAGGAAATTTTGAAAAAGAAGAATAAAAGGAGACCAGCCCTACTGGATTGTAAAACATATTATAAACTTATAATCATTTAAAAAGTGTGGTATAGATTAATGTTATAGAATGAAGATTATAGAAATAAATCCAAGTACATGTGGGGATCTAGCACCAATATTTGATAAAGGTGGTATTTCAGTCAATGAGGAAAAGATATAAACTATTCAACATATGGAATTGGGACAACTCACTAGATATCTGGAAAGAAAGTTGGATCTATACTGTACACCTTTTCTTTGCACAAATACCAGATACATCAAAGACAAGTTTATAAAATGAAAGCATCGAAGTACTAAGAGAAACCTTGGGAAAATACTTTTATTAACTTTGAAAGAGGTAAACCCTTTCTAATTGAGACATAAAATCCAAAGACCATAAAAATAAGACATCAACTCAGTTACAAAAAATAAATAAATATCAGCACGGTAAAACCACTGCAAGCAATGGCAAAAGTCAACACTAAACTAGAGCAAGTATTTATAATTCTTAGCCCACACATAGTTTTCCCCCTCATATAGAAAGAGCTATTAAAAAAGCAATAAAAAACAAATACCACAAAAGGAAAATGAGCAACAGACAGTTCACAGAAAAAAATACAGATCATTTTTAAATATATGAAAAATACTCCAACTTATAGAGATATTTAAGTGTTATTTTCACCTATCAGACTACCAGAAACTTGAAAACATACCATGTTGGCAAGCAGGCACCATCATATACTGCTGATAGCAGTGTAAATTGTTCAACTTCGAAGGAGGGCACTTGGCAACATCCATTGAAATCCACATTTTTGTGTTATCAGACTCAGAAATACCTTTTCTAGGAAATTACCTTTATATATGTACAAGACATCTTATGTACAAGCTTATTCACCGCAGCCCTGTTGGTAACAATGCTGTATTGAAAGCATCTTAAATGTCCTGCAATAAGTATGATGGAGTGTTATGCAGCCGTGAAAAATAATGTGGAGGCTCTTTATTTGCCAAAACAGAATAATCTCCATTGTATAGTAAGTGGAAAAGGTAAGGTAAGCACAAGTGCGTATAGTAAGCGCCTTTTAGTTAGAAGAGGGTAAATGAACACTGAGTGCCGACATACCTCATTTTATTGTGTTTCACTTTATTGCACTTGGCAGATATTGTGTTTTTTTATGAACTCAAGGTTTGTAGCAACCCTTCATTGAGCAAGTTGGCTGGCACAATCTTTCCAACAGCATTTGCTCACTTCCTGTTCCTGTGTCACATTTTGGTCATCCTCATGATATTCCAAATGTTTCCATTATTCATATGTTTGTTAGGTGATCTCTGATTGGCTCTCTTTGACGTTACTGGGGCAATACCCTCCACCAGCCGAAAGGCTATGACTCGCTGAAGGTTCAGATGATGGTTAGCATTTTTTAGCAATAAAGTATTTTTAATTAAGAGATGTACTTTTTTTTTTTTTAGACATAACGCTATTGCCCACTTAGCAGACTACAGTGTAGTGTAAACAGAACTTTCGTACATTCTGGAAAACCAAAAACTTCACATGACTTGCTCTCTTGCCATATTCACTTTATTGCGGTGATCTGGAACTGAACCCACAGTATCTCTGGGGTACACCTGTACGTATTAGCATTTTGTTATTTATGTGTAAAGTGTAATCAAGAGAAAGCACAGAGAATGAATAAAAAGCAGTTGCCTGCAGGGAGAGAAAGGAGTGCCTGAGGAATAGAGTCAGGAGAGAGAATATTTGCTGTATGCTTTTTCATACTTTGGATTTTATGAAAACATGAATGTATTACTAATTGAAAAAAACTTAAGGGAAACTATTAATAGATAATAAGCAAAGGTTAGTCACATTGACTCATATGTTAGGAAAAGGATTTTGCTGCATTTTTTCCTCACTATTAAAAAAATGATACCACTCCTTAAAAATGTCCCCAGTCTTCAAAAATACCCTGGCTTTATATTTGAGGACTGAGTAAACAGGGATTAATATCTAAGCAGAAGTCTCTCTTTACGAAACTGTCAGTCAGCAAGCTTGATGAGTAGCTACTCCATGCTCGGCCGTGACCCAGGTACCACGGGAACTCAAGAAGGAGCCATGCCCACGCACCCAGCCTGGCAAGCTGGGCCTCAGAGCAGGCAAGTCTGAGAGACAACTGTTCATGATCTCCCTTCTCAGGGAGGCTGAGAGGCCTCTAGTGAAGAGGCGGCATCTAAAGCCAACAGGTGGAAGAGTGGTGGGGCAGGAATAGGAAATAGCCATGGGTCCTGGGACAGCAGTGCTAGAATGGAGAAGGGAGGGGAAACTGAGGGGATCACAGCCGTTCAGCTGCTGCACAGCAAGCAGAATCCAGGGACGCCACCTGCTCTCAGCAGCTCGCATCTCCCACTGCCTCGTAGGGAAGGGCATGCTCTCTTTTTCTCTGCCTGAGCAAACATGGCCCTGGGCTTCTCTGAGCTCCCCCACCCATGGAAACCCCCCTCGGGAGCTGACTGAGAGCCCAGGGCCAGATATCAGCACTTTCCTTTCAAATGAAACTGAAGATCCCCAGAGGAATCAAGTTCTAGAATGGCCTTTCTGCCCCCCACCCCGCCAGGGGTCTATCAAGCTTCACTAATCTTCCTGTCACAAAGAAAAGGAACATAAGTCACTGTCTCTTCAATGGGTCTTGGTTTTGTATGGGGAGTTAGAGTTTTAGACAAATACAGATAGCGGAGGGGAGCTCTGAGGATGGGACTAGTGGCGGGATTTCAGGCATCAGTCGCAGGATGCGCGAGAAGAAATGGGTTTTCTTGGTTTGGTTTGTTTTTTATTATGGTGACATTTGTTAACGAAATCCATTAAGTTTCAAATGTACAACTCCACAGTAAGTCATATATATTTTGCATTGCATGGTCACCTCCCATAGTTAGATTCCTTTCCGTCACCACATATTTGACCCCTTTTACCCCATCTACCTTCCCTCTCCCTACTCCCCGCTACCCCCTGGTAATCACTAGTCTACTGTCCATGTCCACGAGTCTCTGTTTGTTTGTCACATCTGTTTGTTGCTTTTAGGATAAGTAGCATCATGTGGTTTTCAACTTTTTCTGTCTGGCTTATTTCACTTAACATGATTATCTTAGGGTCCATCCATGTTGTCACAGGTGGAAGAATGGTTTTAGCGTGGGGCCTCCCTTTGCCACGACAGAGAGATAGCTGCCTGCAGAACATGCTCCAGCATGGTGGCCAGCCTGGGCCTTTAGTAAGAGCAGCTTCTTACCCCGGGGAGAAGTGGGAGCAGGAAGCAAAGGGATGGCGCGCATCTGGGTCAGGGCCAGGGCGGGGAAAGAAGAGCGGGTGGTGGGGGGAAAATAAGACAGTCCACTTTTTCTTGCCCTGAGTAGGAGCCTGAGCAGAAGGGAAAGGCTGAGCGCGATGTGCCAGAGATGCTGAGTGGCAGTTTTCAGAACAAGAGCAAGGTCAGGCTGGTGTGGAATCTTCCGAATCTTTCCATTCATACAAATTAGAACGAGTCCTTCCTGTGACATAACAAAGGCTTTGAAAGAGAGTGCTCTGAGCACTAGCAGATGGGATTCTTTATAAATCAGGGGTTGGTGGCTGGCATTTCAAAGAAGTCCACCCACATGAAGGCAGGAAGGTAGAGGAGCGTAGGACACCGAGGCACGAATACCAGCTTCCGAAGCAGGGGACCAGGTTCAGGTCCCAGTTCCACCCATGCCCTGTTACCTTCCAGAATTTGCTTACCTTCTTCCCACTTCTGTTTACTTCTTTCCGCCGCAGGAATAGCTGAGCGCAGTCTTCCTAACTTTCAGTATTGTTCAGAACATGAATGTGGGTTGTAAACCTGAGGTGCTTTCCACATGGTATTGTTGTTATTATTTTGATGGGTGTTACCACGGTGATGTTATACATGCTTCTAGGTCTCGGAAAGATAGCTCTAGTTTAGAGAACATGAAGGGGTCATCACTCAGTGGGCCTATAGGTCCACCTTACAAGGATTGCAGCATTGCAGATGGGCAGACAGAATACCTGGTTCCCTCTCAGTTTCCTAGTGAAGGAAGTGAGTGTAATAGTATTAAAAACTTGCTACTTTTCACACATTTAAAAAAAAAAAAAAAAAAAGCAAGCCTAGGAGCAGGAATGTATCCGGTCCATCTTGACAGATGAGGTAACAGACCATCAAGGTGACTTTACCAAGATCAAGCCACAATAGTGATTAAAAACCAGGCCTCCATGCCAGAGTCAAGCTGGTATTCATCTCACTGCTCTCCCACCCCCCAGCCAAACTTTAGCCTTGACCACACACAGTGGCCAGGGTTGGGAGTCAGGGACCCCTGGTCCCAGTTGCTCGCTGGTTGGGCTCACTCTTCTTTCTGTAGTTCATGAGCATGTGCTTAGTGCAGCACATTTTATGTGCTCTTTCCTCAAGGAGTCCCAGCTGGAAATAGCAACGGCCACGGGTACAAGGCAGGCAGGCCCCCAAGTGCTTCCTGTCCCACCTTTGTACTCAGGCCCGGATCCTGATGGTGGGGTTCAAGTCCACATGCCGGCAGGCTTGTGAAAAGGGCTCCTCTTGTTCTGTATGCAGGAGAATGGGCCTTCTTTGCAAGACTGCCTCCCCCCTCCACCCACCAAGTAGCTCAAAGGCCTTGGGGTGCAGGGGAGACCCCCATTCAAAAATCTATGTTCTTTCATGGGACAGGTCTATGGTTTCAGACTTTGTTAGTAGGGAATTCCTACCCAGAACCCCAGATTTTATGCACGATCTTGCACAGAACTCAAACTGTAACACAGGCCACAAGGGAACTACACTGGTTGAGACTGGCTGCCTCCACGCCCTTCACTCACTGCACAGAACTACTATGCTCTGGGGGTCCTGGTTTTTGCAATCAGTGTGTCTTCTTTCCCCTCCCAGGCCCTTCCCTCACTCGTCCTGCTTGCCCCTAGAAGACTGATCTTGCAAGTACATGGTAGCATGCAAGTAGGGTTCCCATTGTCCTCAGCATGAATGTCAAACCCCTCTTCCTGGCATTCAGGGTTCTTTGTTGTTCATTGCAGCGTGGCTGTCTTGCCATGCCATTTACCGGGACCCAGGTCTCTAGTCTCTTCACTACCTTGTGTTGGCCTTGCTCTACCTCCCACCGCTGCTCTTCATGGTCTTTTTAAACTTGACCTTCTATACAGGCTTCTCTTGAGAGTCACTGTCTCCTGGAAGCCCTCCTGCCTGCATAAGCTGTCAGTGGTTTCCCCTCTGAAATGCCACAGTTCACAGCATTGGTGCCCTATAAAGTAGCAACTGATTCTTAAGTGGTTTTATCTGACTCGTTGATATTAATGTGTCTTATTCCTCTAGCTGATCTGCAGGCTTAACTTCTGAAGGAAGGGGGATGACTTGCTTATTTCTCTTATATTAAGGTCTGAATAATATGAATTTCAGCATACAGCTTCAAAAAATAGCTGCTGACTTAATATATTAAACGACAGCAGTCCTGAGATATTCCTGGGGTTGCAGAAGCTCCTCTCTCATGTTGGGAGATTATAGGCTCCTTTGGGGGTTGCCATCATGTGCAAGAGACCTGGACTAAGGTTGATTGCTGGCAGGTCAAGCCTCCTCAAGACCTTTCTTTTAATAGCAGATTTCCCTAGGATATGCATCTCTCTCCAACTCAAGAAGGCTGTACTGGGACAAGTAAAACATTAACCATGTGGTTCTGCCCACATCGCAGGGATCTGAAACTGGACAATATCCTTCTGGATGCAGAAGGTCACTGCAAGCTGGCCGACTTTGGGATGTGCAAGGAAGGGATTCTGAACGGTGTGACAACCACCACCTTCTGTGGGACTCCTGACTACATCGCTCCTGAGGTAAGACCATGTGAAAAGGGCCACCTCCTCTTGCTGCTACAGCTGATCCAGAGCTTCACTCCCAGGGACTGGGGTCATTTAGTGCTGGGAAAAGCCTCTAGGAAACCAGGGTGGGTTCCAGGGAAGAGGGAGAAAAGGCTGCTGATTTCTCCATGAAGAAGTGGTTGTGATGGGGGAGATATGGGTGAGCCGAGAGTAAGCGTTATCCAGTCCAGAGCTACCAAGGGAACTCGGCTCAAGAGAAATCTGTTGCCTTGTACCATTGTTTGCTCTTCTTAATCAACAGAATAAAGTAGCACCATTGATAAGGCAACAATTAACTTAATCAGATATAATCTGCCTCAAATTAAACCAGGAATTATTTACCATTTCTAGTGCAGGGGTGATTCTGCATAGAGAGTTGTACATGGATCAAGGAGGCAGAGGAGACTGACTGACTCATAAGTGGAAATCAGAGATGTTCGTTTGAGCCTCACCAGTGGGTTTCCTTTTGTGAAAGTCTGGATGTTTTGTTTACTATAAAGTGTTTGTCTGCCTTGAGTTTCTCTAGGTCAGTCTTGTCCAACTAAGAGATCATGTGACATGATCCAGATTTAAGATGTAACCTATCTTAGAAACTTAATAAAAATGGTCTTGAGGGTTCTGACACCAATCCCCACTAAGCATCGCCCATGGTAGATTGGTATGTGTTAGCACATTTAGATTTAATTTCCTTTCAGTGGGCATTGTTTGAGCACCTGCTAGCCACAAAGCAATGTAGGGATGAAGAACTAAGACTCTGGTGCTCTCCTAAAAGAACATTTGGTCTAGGGGGAGTGACAGTTAAGTAAACAACTAATTAAGTAGAATAAATAGGTATGAAACACAAGATGGTATCCTCAGGAATCAGGGAAGGCTTCTTGGAGCACCTGGTGGATGATTTGAGTCCTAAAGAATTAGCAGGATTTCCTTTGGTGGTGGGGGTGGGGAACATTCCTGAAAACAATGGGGAGGATTGAGTGGGGGTAGGGCGGGAGAGGAGGTTCAGTACCCCTGGGCTCTGTCCCTTAGGGCAGGGGCTGTGTTTCTATTCTGGGTACTTCCTGGATCTAGGACACAAATTGGGCTCTTGGTAATGGTTTGTTGAATGAATAAATGAATGAGAATTTGGGATAATCCAACATGAGCAAAAACAGAGGGGTGAGAACATTTCTGGCCTTTTTTAAGAAAGGAAAGTAGTGTAGCTAGAACAGAGGATTTCCTGGTGTTCTTAGTAATGAACGAGATTAGGACGAAGGACCAAGGAAAATGACCTTTATTCTGTAAGATCTGTGGACCCACTTATGGCTTCGCATTGTAGAAAGGTTATAATCAGACCTGTCCCAGGAAGAAGATGGGCATCAACAGTGTGAGTCAGAGGGCAGAGAGAGAGAGACCATTGAGACTTTTCACAGAACAGATGAGACGCAGGGAGGGCTGAGAAGGGTTAGTGAAGTGTGGGGATAGTAATAGGTCAATTTGCATCAGAACCTTTATCTTCTAAGAGCTCTGAAGTGTAGAGGTTTTAGTCTCTATTACTGTGTTCCCTTGTCAGGAACACTAGGAATTTATCCTTCGAGGAGAAATCCGCAAAAGCCAGGGCTCTCAGTTGCTTTTTCAGCATCTTTCTCATTTATCCTTTTTCTTCGGAATGCTTGGTTTCAGTCTCTCTGAGTTGATACCAGAGTCAAAGGGTTCAAAGCCCAGTGTTAAGGACCCAGCCCAAGACAAACATTCACTATATGTTGAACAAAACACCCACACAACTTTCATGAAAGGCCGTTCATTGGCGCAACTCGCAATGAACAACTCTGATCTCTGTTTACAAGACTCGGATACTCCTCCTTTCCGTTCTGCACTCATGCCCACGATGCAGAATCACCACTACACGTGAAATGACAAACAACCCCTGGCCTTACTGTGGGCAAGTTATAGCTGATAAACGTATCACCACCTTTATCGAGGGCAACAGAAAGAGGAGATGAAAGTGTGCCTCTAAAGCATTAAGACAGTGCCCGGTCCAGACTAGGCATTGGGTAAAGAAATGCCGTCTCCATTGCTGCCGGCTTATGCAGTGGGGCCAGAAAAGCACAGGCCTGAGAGTTGAGATTCCAAGCCAGACTTGACCACGAATACCCCTATGTGACCCTGATCAAGTCACAAAATGTTTTTGACCTTCAGGTGCCTAATCTTTCAAATGGGAATAACAATTCCTGCCCTGCCCGCCTCATCAGGCTGTGCTGAGAGTTAATGAGATTAGAGCGTGGAAATGTTTCAGGATGCATAAGCCTCTATTCACATAGGAGGCGGTGAGAGGTGCCTGGCTAACCCTGAAACCAGAAACACCTTCCGAGGCTCTATCTCTGCCCTTCATGGATGTGCCCTTGGCTAACACCCATCGCACCCCCTCTCTTTCTCCATATGTACCCCCTGCTCCCCAGGAATTGTAGCCAGCCCTGGGTGCCTGGCATCGTCAGACCCAATGCCTGCCCTTTTCTTCTACCCCAGCTCTGACGCACTCGAGGGGTTGGCTGTCATGCTGGGTGCCCTCCCATGGCATGTGAAGCCTTGCCCTTCTCAGCAGCTCCATAACAGACAAGCTCATTAGAAAGCAGATAATTAAGGCCAAGCCTAAAAGCAATTTTACAAAAGATGCTACCCAAAATGGGAAGGTTCTGGAAGGGGCCCAGGAAGGGTAAGCAGGGCTGCTCTGTGGTTCCTCCAGTGCCATCCCGTCAGAATATGAGCAGGCCACCTCCCCATCACCTTACAGAGGCATACTCAGCTGTGCCACCTCCTAGAGGCTGGCCACCTTAGCACTCAGAGTCCTCCGAGCCAAGGAGAGAAAAGGGCATGCCCAGTAGGGCACAGACAGTGGGCACATGTGGCAGCCAGTCTCCTGAGGGTTGGAACTGTGAAAGCCCAGAAGAGTGCTAGCTCCCGTACCACCTGGTTGTTTAGAGATGCCCCAGGAAGACAGCTGACCATAAAGAAATCGCTGCAGTCATGGTAGTATGTGAAAGTTGCCTGCAGATCTTAAGGACAAGTAAGAGACTCAGGAGGTCAGAGGATAGGAGGAAGACAGGGGAGATTCAAGGAGGCTTTCTGGAGGAAATGAGTGATAATCATGACCTTGAAGAACAGAAGTTGGTTGTCCTGTGGTGAGACAGGTTGGGGCGCTAGGTCTTTCAAGTTTGAGGAAGGGATGGCTTTGGCTTTCGAACACAGCAGCATTGCTGGCTTCTCAGGACAGTGGAGCCTGTAGCTCTGACCTCTAATAGACACCATGTGCTAGTCCCTGGTCTAAGAGATCAGAGATTCTCACCAAACGGATCACCAGCCCCAAAGAATTTACGGTTGGCCGTATTTGCTTATATTCCTTCTCTTTTTAAATTCGAAAGACTCCTAGATTGTATTTTTACTGTTTTCAAAATCCTTCTGCCCAAGTCTTCTTATTTAATCACCAGCAATCTAATCTCTAGAAGGGTATTTTGAGTAGACTACAGAAAGCCCATATATTGGGGTTCAGCTTCCTCTTCTATCTTGAAACCTGAGAACTGAGCTGGAGCCTTGTTTGGGGACAAGTTGCCTGAGTAGTTACCTGCCTGTGGTGTCCTGAACGCCGCAATGAGTAGGCAGTGGTCTTTGCCATGTAGAATGCCTTGAATAAAAGAAAGGGGACCTGGGGCTTTACAGAGGCAGGTAATCAGGGGATCCGTCTGCAAGGGTTTTGGGAGCCTTGAGGAACATAGGAGGTGAGTCTTTCCTTGGACTATGTAAGGCACAGTGTCCTTTTTGATTAGAACACAAAAGGGCAGGGAGACTTATTGACTATAGTTTCTTTTCCAAGAACACAGGGCTCAGGTAAATTCAGCATTGTTAGCATTTAAAGACTGAGATTCTACTCAACTTTCCCCTCAGTGAGTGGTGTCCTGGGCTGTGTGTGAGCTGGGAGGCCTGAATTTGCTGAGCACCATCACTTACAGCCTGCTCGTGTCCTGCGTAGTTTGCATCTTGCTCCTCTGACCCTGATTTTACCATCAAAAATATGTATTTTTTTTAACTTGGCTCTAAATGCAAGTCAGGAACTTTATCTGGTGTTCAAACAACGAAACAGTGAATCGTGCCCACTGGAGGACCGTCTGTGGGCACTGACGTTGGAGAGTCGGTAGCTGGCTTCCAACATTGTGCCTCCCGATCCGAATTTGCTGATTTAAAACCTAACTCTATGCAACACAGGGCTCTGCTCTGTGGAAGAGCAAGCTAGAACTGAAGGTGCAGTTCTTCCCAGGGGTATTTGTGGCACAGGCGTGGCCACAGGTGGGAGTTTTTGGTGGGCTCTGACGCTGCCTGTTTCCCAAACAGATCCTTCAGGAGTTGGAATATGGCCCCTCGGTGGACTGGTGGGCCCTGGGGGTTCTGATGTATGAGATGATGGCTGGGCAGCCCCCCTTCGAGGCCGACAATGAGGATGACCTGTTCGAATCCATCCTCCATGATGACGTGCTCTACCCGGTCTGGCTCAGTAAGGAGGCCGTCAGCATCCTGAAAGCTGTGAGTTGTCACCCTGCACCCACATTTCTGCTCCTCTGGCCTTCCCACCATCTCTCTCTCTCTCTCCTCACTCTGTCCCTCTCACTTCTCCCTCCCTCCCCACACCCCTATTCTCCCTCTCTCTCTCTCTCTGCTTCTTTCTATCCTTCCTGGCCTTACCACTAAGTGGAAGGAGTTGAGGGCAGTCACCACTGAAAGTTCAGGAGTTCGGGCCCAGTTCAGAGGGCTGCTGCCGAGCAATGGGGGCTGGGACAAATCGGTCTTCTTGTGGGAAAAGGGCAGTGGATTTGTGTTTCCTGAGGGGAGCTGTGCCCACCAATGTGTTTCAGAGGGAGCAAAACCAACCCACACTGCGCTGAGATCACGCCTGCTGCTTAGGCTCCAGGACTGGGCCCTCCTTCCACACCTGCCACCGTGGCCTCTCTTCCTCTGGGGCCTGTGATGGGGAAGAGAAAGGAGAGGGCACTGTGTGCCTTTGTCTGTGATGGCATTGCTGTGGCCAAAGAGCTGTTCATAAAAGAAGTGTCTACTCAAGATCTGTGCAGCCATGCTAAATTCGGACAAGCGGTAGAGAGACTGTTCCTGCCCCTACAGATTATCCCTCACATGTGAAAATGTTTTCTGCTTGCTCAGTGCAGCCACTTCTGCAACATGAGACACTGTTCTGCACCCAGGAAGTTAAGTTGCCTATCTCCCTGGGAAAGCTGTGGAAGCTACGGTTCAGGGAAGCTAAGCAGACCAGTTGACCTGGGAGGGGTCACCCTGCTGGGCTGAGGCAGGACTGGAGTGACAGTCTAGGAAGCTTGACTTCCAGTGCTGGCTTTTTTCTCTCATCAGGATGCTGCAAAGTTCAGTAGTTGGCACACCACATTTACAAAATTCGCCACATCCAAGTACCCTCTCCACCATGATTTACTTTTGTTGTTCTTTCAATCAACTCCCAAGATTTACCTAATTATATGAATTTTACAGAGAAATTTTAAATCACATCATAAGTAGAAAAGCAGTATCACTTTCCATAACTAACTAACAAAAATCATCATATGAAAATGTTAAAAAGACTTGAAATCATTTGTAGGTGTCTTGGGGGACACATACCATGTTTTGGAAAATGCCACATCAGAACATGCTACTTCTTGCAATAGTTGTTTTTTTCCTACCTCTTTCCCTTTATCCCTCACTTCATTCTTTCCCTCTCTTCCTCATCTACTTCCCTTCCTCTCCCTCACTCTTTCTCTTTTATTAATTTGGTTAATATTGAACTATTTACTGAGTGCTTCTGATATGCTGGGCATTATGCTAGATACTAAATATCGGTAAATGTAGCAGCCATTTTCTCTTCCTGTGGAGTTTACAATCCAGCTGGAGAAGGTGGGCAATAAATAAATACATCCACATATGGTCAAAATATAGATAAGAGTCTATGGCCATGATATCCTGAGCAAGCCCAATCCTGTCTGATCTCAGAAGCTAAGCAGGGTTGGGTCTGGTTAGTACTTGGATGGGAGACCACCTAGGAAGACCAGGTGCTGTAGGCGTAAAAAATTTTTAAAATTTTAAAAGGGATTGTAAACTGACAAGGTCCTTGCAATCTGTGAGGTCAATGCCTAGCCTAAAAATAAAAAATGTGGATAAGAGTGCAAATAGAGTATGTTTAGTTACTCATTCATTTATTCAAATCATATTTATTAAGCATCTAACATGTGTCAGGTGCTATGCCAGGTGCTAAGGAAAAACCTATAGCACCCAAGGCAGCCAGAATACCAGCCCAGCACAGCTGGTCACTTGCCCAGACACTGAACACACCTGCCTGACACACCTTACTGTGGGCCTTCCTGCCTGGTACCCCACCTAGGCCCTTTCTAGATGACCCAGAGTAGCGGTTCTCAACTAGAGGCAATTTCGCCACACACACACCCCATCCACCCAGGAGACATTTGTTGATGTCTGGGATATTTTTAATTGTCATAACTTGGACCAGGAGGTGCTACTGGCACTAGTGGGTGGAGGCCAGGAATGCTGCTAAATGTCCTACAATGCACAGGATGGACCCTGCAACAAAGAAATATCCTGTCCAAAATGTCATTAGCACAGAGGTTAAGAAACTTTGACCTAAAGAGATTCAGAAGTTAGAGAGCGTGTCTGTGTCAGCTGGTTGCTGAGGGTGACGTCTCTGCGAGAAGGCATCACCCCTGTGAGAAGAGCCTCTGACTCAGGGGCAGCTTCCTGAAGCCTTAAAACCTGTGTGCTTATTCGCAGCCCTGACACTTTCCCCTCCAGAAGTGGGAGGTCAGCAGGAGCTGAGGAAGTAAGGAGTAGTCTTCTACTCCCTTGGCCTTAGAACACTTCACTTCCTCACATTGTCGCAGGCCAGGTTTTCCATGATTCTGGCCACTGGGCTGTGTCTCTGAGAGCTGCTGCCTGTGTGAAGGCAGCGCAGAGTTCTAGAGGCCATTTGCATCATAGAGTTAAGCAGTGCACAACCTATGCAGCAGTAAGCAGCAGTCCTGCTGCCTCCCTTTCTCACCAAAAAAATGTAAAATTTTTTTGTCACCAAAAAAAATGTAAGATTCATCAGTGTGGATTTTTACAGACTAGCATTGAGAAGCATTAAGCATTTCTTTTTATTGGTTTTTTTGTTTGTTTGTTTGTTTTTAAAAATCTTTTGAGCTACGTGTGTATTTTGAAAATTCAAATATTTAAAAAGTGGGAGGGCCCAGATCCAGGAAAAGAAAAAGGCTGGGAAGTGCCTTTGATAATTTACCTTCTCATGAATATCTGTTCTTTCCTTACCTCAAAAAGGACTCTTGACCTCTCAGTGTAAGTGAAAATGTGAGAAGTAAGGGGAATCAGAAAGTTGGTAAGAGCCTGAGTACCAAGTTGTTTGACGTTGGCCAAGTTGATTACCCTCCCTGTGCCTCAACTACCTAACTTATAAAGTAAGGATAATAATAGCATCAAAACCCTCAGAGGGTTGCATTTAAATGAAATGAGTTAGAACGCTGGCTGGCACAGAGTAAGTTCTATAGAAGAGTTAAAGGGTACCCTGAAGGGCAAGGTGTTGCCTTGGCTGGCTTCCATCTTTCCCTCAAAGCCTGTGCCTGCTGGGCCTCTGTCACTAATTCTATGTCCTCATCCCCGCAGTTCATGACTAAGAACCCCCACAAGCGCCTGGGCTGTGTGGCGGCACAGAATGGGGAGGACGCCATCAAGCAGCACCCGTTCTTCAAGGAGATTGACTGGGTGCTCCTGGAGCAGAAGAAGATCAAGCCACCCTTCAAACCTCGAATTGTAAGTAGGGCCCAGGGCTCATCCCGCCCTGTGGGCCAGGCGTGGGCACCACACACAGAAAGATAATTTGGGGCACATCTTAGAGCCAAAATGACTAGGGCAGAAGACAGCCAAAATACTCTCCAAAAGAGTTTCTTCAGCCCTAAGAGCTCACTGTAGAAAATATGCAATTTATAGCCATGACCAAGATGATGGTTTATATGGGCACAGAACCTTTTTTATTTTAATAGATTTACTTTTTTCTTTTAATCAAACATCGCACGTGATACTAGTTTTCCATGTATGGTAGAGACATAAGTTTTCTTTATAAATAAACAGGTTTGTTTTTTTAAATGAGTCGATTTAAAGAAAAATATTAACTAAATAATTGGCATAGTCATTACGTAGAACTAACACAGAGCACGAAGTTGTTACTCAGTGGCTGACATTTAAGGACTGTCCCCAGGGGAACCACTGGGGAGGTGAATCTTTCAGAGGCCCATTCCTCAGACTATGCAGAGACCTTCTCTCCCTTCCCTGATCCCCTGTTCTTTCTTACTTCGCTCCAGCCTCAGCATAGATTTCCAGGTTCTTAGGCCTGTTGAGCTGATGCCATTTGGAGGGGGTGCCATTAAAGGTGTTTGCAGCTCAGAGGTTGGAAAGAGGAATAGAACAGTTAAATCTGTTCTTAACACAGAGAGCAAAGACTGTGTCCTCCCAGTGACCTGCTGAAGGGGAAGGTCAGCAGTAGCTTTAACTGTCCTTAAAGTTAGTAAGAACATGCTCACGTGCACATATGTGCATGTGTGTGTGTGTGCATGTGTTTAAAGGGAATACCTATTTCTGTTGGCTTTTAGCTCTTCAGGGCAATCATTCAGACTGAAAATTTGGGTGGCCAGCTGGCCAGCTTACTGGGACTGAAGGGGGTGTGTAATATAGGAATTTACTGGGCAGGATCCCCAGAGTGGCAGGACAGAGAAAACCTGAGACCATCCAGTTAGCTCTCAGTCACCCTGCATTCTGTCAGATGTCAGATGACCCCTCCTCCCCCACTGCCAGGTACAGAAATGACCCTCCTGTGCTTTGTGAATCATCAGAAAGGAATTCCATTATATTTTAGGAGGTTTTATGAGGGGTAATTACTGATAGGGCTGTGAGTCTCAGAAATATTCCAGGAGGGGGTTAACTCTTAGCTGAAGGGTGTGGTCCAGACCTCTCCCAGACTAGAGCTTGGCTGATTGATCAACCCTGGACACTCAGCTCTGTCTCCATGCCTTGTCTTCTTGGTTTTTATGATTTTCACTGGCGAGCACACAGCTTGGAACAGGCTGGATTTAGGTTCACCTGGTTTGGGGAAGAACATCACCCCCACCCCTGTCCATCTCCCACATAGTTCTGAGGCCTGCTGTGCCAAGCCCATGCTATGGGTTTGGGACGGGGCTCACTACACATGCCAGCCTGCCTGAGGGCTGCCTCCCCTCTCCTCAGGGTCTCTGCCGGTGATCTTTAAAGACAAGGTTTCTACTGCCCTGGCAAGATGAAGGGAAGTTGGAAACCAGAGGCCAGATAGAGAAGGAGGAGAAAATAGAGCCTCAGTTCTGAGGGTGACATGTTAATTTAGGTTTAATCTAAGTTAATCAACTAAAAGAAAATTGGGAAGTAAAGCTAAGTAAAGAATCCAGGTCCAAAAAATGGGAACCCAGTACAAGTTCAGTGAATGATTGGCCAGCACAGGTCTACAAAATGATTTAAACTTGAATTTGGACTTCATGTCAGCAAGACGACTTAAAGCTCAGCTTGTGAAGGGCTGGGGCAGGGCTGGAGGGTGAGGAGGACAGGGCAGGCCGCAGCAGACCATGAGCAGGGGGTGTGAAAGGAAGAGAGGGCCTGGGGTAGGGCAGAGGCAGGGGTCTTTGCTAGGAGGCCACACTGAAGCAAGCAATTAGGGAGATCTTTAATGATTAAAAGTGCAAGCAAGTGTTATAGTACAGATTCACGGAGAAGAGCCCCTCACTGGGGTAGAACCTTGCCCCAGTCTAGCGGAGGAGAGCGCTATGAGATTTTAGGAGGCTGAGAAGTGCTGGTCCCCAAAGCCCTGGAAGTACCATGGCTCTTCCCTGGGGCATCCACCCTCTGGGCAGAGCTCTGAGCCAAAGGAAAGTGCAGACCTGAGAAGAATAACACTGCGAGGGGGCCCCAGGTACAAGCAGTAGCCGTACATTCCTGGGTTTGGGGGGTCAGGACCACCTGGGGGTCAGGTGCGACTTCATCTCCACGTGGAGCACAAGGGCCCCATGCTTTCCTTCCTTGGACCTCTGGAGACGGCCTCCCCCCGCTGGGAGCAGAGGGCAAAATTCTGTGTGTTTCCTTTGCTGAGGGAGTTAAGTCAGCTGGGAGGCCTCACCACTCCCTGAGAGGATGGCAGTGGAAAGGGGGAGGGGCCTTCCAAAAGCTCCCACCAGTTACAAAGGGCCATGGCCTTCCTAAAGCCCGACTTCCTCAGTGTCTTCATCTTCTTTACATGCTCCTTCTCACTCCAGAGGTATCCTCTATTGGGGTCAGGGGAGAGTGTGTTTATTTGGTTGGTTTGAATTCAGTCTGGTGGAGAGAATTCGAACATCTGAAGGAAAGATAAATAGGGAAACTTAACTTGTGCAAGAGGTGTATCAGATCACATTTTGAGCTGAATAATGCTGATCCTTACAGAGTTCTTGGCTCCAGGTCTGTAAAGACTCACTCAAGTTTTTTAAATATCTGGTCACATTTATATTCTTGAGACTAGGGATTTATCTCCAGAGAAATGTCACAATTATAAAGGAAGGAATAGCCCACATCTAGTTAGCAGGTTGGAAAAGTGTCCCGAATCTGTTTCTAGGTTGAAAACTCTTTCCTGGAAGATGTCAACGGCACCACCCTGAGGCATCTGTGGGCTTGTATACAGCAGAAACAAATCTCACGTTAAATTAAAGCCTCCTGCAGGGATAAATATTCTGTGCTTCTCATCTCCGAAAGCCTTGCGGGACCAATGTGAAAACTCATACAAGGTTTTTATAAGCCTTCTCACACACACTCCCAACCGACTCAGGGTTACCTCTGAGGGCGTGGGGGACCAGCCTGGCTCAGAAATGAGCAGCGAGCGTGGTCTGTGCTCCATAAACAGGGTCAGCCTTACCCACGGGCCAAATAGATAGCCACCCAGAAGAGGTCATTGGAGGGGCACTGGGCAGCTGAGGTTTATCCCCACAGAAGTCGTCTGCTACTCGTGGGGCAGGCAGGTCCGTCACAAGACAGCCTTTCAGTGTCACATGGCCTGAGGATACATCGGCTGCTTCTGGGGAGAACTGGGAAAGATTTTTGACAGAGGAAGGAAGGAAAGCTGGTTTGGAGGCGGAAACCGGGAGGAAGTAGCCAGGATTGTGGGTTGTAAGCAGCCAACTCCTGAGTGAGGTTCTTAGTTCTTAGGGACAGACGTCAAGTCAAAGGAAAGACACTGCGAGAAGTGGGGGGACAAGTCTGAGCTAACATCACTAGCCTTGCTATTTGGTGGTGGCCTCAAGACAACACAGGGCATATGTTTTAGCAGGCGAGGAAACCAGGTGCACAGACTCCCCTGATCTCAGCAGGCATCTGGTCAAGGACCTGGGGCCTACGGGGGAACCCTGGGTCTCCTGTGTCCTGGGCTAGTTCTGCTTGCTCCCTACCCATGCCTGTTGACCTCACATCAGAATGCCTCCAATCCCCAGAAACCTGCAGAATAGCTACTGCCCCACTCTTCCGCTGGCTGTACCGAATCTGGGGACTCTGGAGTAGTCGGGCAGGGCGTCTGTCTGTCTGATTCAGGAAGGGATTGGTTTTGTCTGGTGGTAGGTGCTAGAGGTGAAGCTGGGTGAGGTCAAGCCATCTAGTCTAGGACTTGAGAAGAGCCAAAACGTGGGAGCATGTTTTGCAGAGTTCCTACCCATCCCGACCCCCATGGCATGGTTGGATCCCCTCCTTGGCATAGCCTGCCAGTGGGCACGGTGAGCCTGCACTCTGCCCAGGCTGGCGCAGCTGGAGGCTAGGGGCCCTGGATCACCCCCAACGGGCTGAGGATATGACTGGAGACCGGCTCCCAGACCTGATTCCCTGCCCCTCCATAGGGCCTCACCCTCTGAAGATAGCACCGAGGAGATTGTCCAGATTCACAGCTGGAATTTGGCCTCTGGTCAGCTTTTATCACATACCTCCACTGGCTGCTGTCCCCTCTAGGCCTTTGCCTTCTTGAAATGTTTGCTAAACTGAGATTTCTGCTCCCTGGCGCCTGAGCGTCCCTGTCTAACCCCTGCCCTGACTCACCAGCTGTCACTAGTCCACTGGGTTTCCTGCCTTCAGGTTTATTTATGCCCCTTTGCTTGAGCCCCCACCCCAGGACATTTCAGTGGCCCCTGCTTTTCCATGTAGATTTTCCCCTCACTCGTCCTTCCAGCTATATTATATATTCTCCCTCCTCCACTTTCTCTCCTGTCCTCCTTCTGTCCACCTACATACTCCACTAATTTTGCACAAATGATATACCATCAACAGTAAACCCAAAATTTTATGCCCACATATACTCAAATCAGCTTTCTGGGGGTGGCTGGCTTCAGAGCTAGGGCACACAGAGCGGGTGGCAGACACCCCAACAGTAGAAGGGAGGGAATAGAAGAGCTAGCAAGGTTGGAGCCTAGACCTCTGATGCTGGAAAAAAATCTCCAAGCATAGAACTAATTGGTCTGTCCCACTGGGGATTTGGGTCCAAGATGGTGGCATCGTCTAGCTGCCAGTTGAAGTAGCACATTTAGCTTTTGTGTTACTGGTGGACTTACCTTCTTTGGGGACCATGGAGGGCAGAAGTGATGTGTTTGGTGTGGTTGAAGGGCATCATTTGATTTTGCAGATCTTGGAGGTATTTTGTTCACTCCTAGCTCCCCTCCTGTGTACTCCTTTTTTCCTCAAAAAAAAAAAAATAATAATAATAATACTAAATAAGCATGAATCTCTGAGATTATGACTCCCAGGGCTTTGGAACCGGAATGTGAGGAAGCCAGTGGAAGAGGGAGAGATATGCCTCCCCCAAAACCTAGCTGTCCTCAGTGAAAGCCAAAAGCAATGAGGGGAAATACCCGCCAAGTAAACTTCTCTTTGTATGCGTGTTCTCTCTTTTCAAGTTTGCTTCAGTGTGAATGTCCCTCTTTAAGGTAAGGCCTCCAGAGTGGGGAGTCTCTCCAGGTAGGTGAGCCCTCAGGCCCGGTGACATGGAGGCCCTCTTCAACCTCATGATCTGTTTTCATCCAGCCATCCACACTGCATGGCGGGACACCCCAGGGAGGCCTTTCCTGCATGCTCCTGCATGATCGGGCTGTGCTGAGAGAAAACTGGGAAGTGGGCTTAAGACCCTCACACCCTCACCAATCTAATGGTCTGAGGAGGAGCCCAGCCAACCAGGCAGCCCCTTCCCCTAAGGTCAGCCCACCTGCTCAGGGACCACCTGATGGCATGGACCATGAAGATAGCCCAGGTGACCATTAGAGGCTGGCCTCATCCTCCACCTGGCAGAGCAGGAATGGGGCCCTACTGGTTGGGTCCTGCAGCCCGCCAGTCAGGACACACCCCCCCCCCAAGATCGTCCATACCACAGCAAGAGCCCTTGACCCCCAAAAGTCTGCAAGGCCTGTCAAAGGGCCAGTAGCCTGGCACAGGGCTGGGGCCAGTCCAGGAACCTTATTTTGGTAGTTGGTACAGGTGGTGGCGTGGTACCATGCACATGGTGCTGGCTTTGACCTCAGAGAGACTTGGGTTGGAATAAAATTGCTAGCACCTTGAAATTCACTTCACCTCTGGACTTCTGGCCCTTTCAAGACCCCAACCTCCTTATTTGTAAAATGGGGAAGAGAACAGCTGCTCAAAGAATTATTAACAGGATTAGATAACAAAACTAAGATGCTTCGCTCACTGTAGATTCTTAATACATTTTAGTTCCTCACTCTTCATTCACCACCCCCTACCCAGCCTGTTAAAGCCCCTCTTTATTTCATCTCACGACTCCAAGAATCGCAAGTTAAAGATTATAGGAGGTGGTGTGAGGTTTGGAGGCTGGGCTATAGAACCAGATTCAACCAGATTCCATATTTGGCTATAGGATCTTGGGGAAGTCATATCATCTCTCTGAGCCTCAGTCTGCTCACCCATAGAATGGGAATAATAGTATCTACCACCCTAGATTGCCATGAGCCATAAAAAAGCCTAATTGTGTGAAGTGATTAAGCCCGTCGTTGATATATAGTGAATGCAGGGATGGCGTGATGCTGATAGTGATGGAGAGAGTGAGGGTTTAAGCCAAGGGAGGCTGGGCTGGATGATATTCCTGTTCCAAAATATGGAGGGGCCAGGAGTTCAGATGAGTGATGACACCATGGGGTCAGGGAACCAGCCATCGTAGGACAGAAAGGCACATGAAGACTGGCAAAAATAAATAAATAAATAAACACACAATTCAGACTCTGCCAGAGAGCCTGCTGGGGCTTGATTCTGAGCCGGGGGAGTACTAGGACCAGGGAGGCACCGCAAGACCATATGACTCACCCCAGATGCCAGGATTCCCAGCCCTTTTGCCCCTTGGATTATCACCCCAGTTTCCCACACTGTCGGACCCCACCACCACCACCATTATTCTGTGAACTTGCTCACTACTCGTCCTTCTTCTGCCGACATCCTCGGCATTGCTTTCTGCTAGGTGTAGCTGTGTGGCTGTCAGTGCCCCAGCCCTGAAATGGTGGCTGCCATTGATGAGGCACCATGCTAGTACAGCAGCTTCCCAGTATGTCTAAGCTCGGCAGCCTCGATGGAGTATTTTTGACAGATTTCTCTATCTGCGAATTCTGATTGCAAGAGCATTCCCGTAGCCTGGAGCCGAGGGGCCTGTCTGCACATGACTTTGGTTCTCCCCATGGTGAGGGGAGGGATTTGGGCCCTGAGCCAGCTTGGGCATTTCTATATGCTATGAAGTTTTCATTTATGACTTAATAGCTTTTGAGTTGGGGTTTGCCTTCATGGGTTCATCAGACTAGTGTTTATTGAATTAAATCTCCCCGCCCCACTGGCACTTGAAGTAACACGTACAGCCTACCTGGGCACTTAGGACCTACCTGGAAAAAGGCATGGAAAAGGGAAAAGTTGGATTCATATTGCTCTCTTTGAGAGGTATTATTGAGCATGTACTTTGTGTTTCTATGAAGCCCTACAGTGGCAGGTTGACATAGGAATCCCCTACTGTCACCTTGATGTCACCACAGTGAGACGTTTAGATGGCAGCAATAGAATCTAACATAAATTCTTTAAAGACTATGAGTCAATAAGGTAAAATTCAGACTTGACTTTGGGAGGGGAGTCTTGTGGTTTGCCACTGGCGATCAGAGGACAGAGGGCCAGAGAAGGCATGAAGAGGGGAGGCCTCTAAGAGTCACAGGAGCCCCTTCCCAGCAAAAGTCTTGTAGAAGATCCTGTTGAGGTGGGCCACTGGAACTGTCCCCCTGTGCAGGAAAGGCTAAAGGGTGGCCTGGCACCCAGGAGCAGAGGGGCAGTGGCCAGAGGCTATGTAACGTGCTTAAAAGTAAAAGCAAGAAGAACATTAAACTGCCCCCAGGGGCTCAGTGTTCTATCCCCGAAGCCAGCATTTTGCTCTTTGAAAGGTGCAGGCACCAAGAGATATTTTGCAAGCTGACAGGGGTCCCTGCCCATAGCAGCCTTTAAGTTCAGCA
Organism: Cynopterus sphinx; assembly: GCA_030015415.1. Taxonomy (NCBI): domain Eukaryota; kingdom Metazoa; phylum Chordata; class Mammalia; order Chiroptera; family Pteropodidae; genus Cynopterus; species Cynopterus sphinx. The sequence continues at coordinate 32,602,545 of CM057383.1, read as the reverse complement.
CCTTGATTCTCCAGGGGCACATCTGTCATGGAGAAAGAGAAGATCTTGGAAACCACTTTTGTATCTGGGGTGATTGGTGCCCGGTTTATTCCCGTTGTGTGTGCTGGAGTAGTGGAAGGTAACAGAATTGGATTGGGTCTAAACTTGACACTTAACTGTTGTTCTAGAATTCTGAGATTTGACAAACACAAAATAGGTTTGTAAAAGTTCGTTAAGATCCCATATTAACCTTGGTCTTTTCAAAGCAAGAAGGCCTGGCTCCTGAGCCTATAACCGCTGACCCTCTGGGTTATTCTGGCTACTCTTTTCTGGGATCTACTCCACCCACAAAGGGGTTTCCTTAGAGCACAGAGCCTGAATGAAAGTAGAGTATTTCAGGTGTGTGAACCCATCTAGGTGTGGAGGAGGCTCAAGAATGGCTTAAGACGGGGAAGTATGAATCTTGCCTTCAGTAAGGAGATGGGAAGATAAGCTAGAGTGGGGCTTATCAACTGAGATGATTTACAAAATAAACCAGACCTTGACTTGGAGCTTCAGCCAGTCTCCCTCCTCCTCCCTGCAGCTACTGGCATCTCAGCTAGCATGTAAAAACAACAGGAGGTCTTCCTGGAGAAGCATCGCTGATTTATGCTACAGGTACCCAGTTACCTAGGATATGGGCGTTCCGTCTAATCCTTCAGAATACAGTCACCCCAAATCATGGCACTTCAGAATTTCACCCCCACCCTATATCACAGACAGTGAGATAAGAGGAAAATCTGGGCAGAGCTGGATGCTGGCCCCTGCCAATAGTATTTGTGAAATTCTGAACAAGTCAGTGAACTTCCCTGCTCCTTTCCTATAAGATGAGGGACCTACACAATCCCTAAGATTTCTCCTAGTCCCAGCCACTCCCTTCATACATGCTCCATGAGGACAAGAATTTGAAGGTTTTTTTTTTTAATCAATATTATTGTAATGAAATTTACATAGAATAAAACTCAAATGTACAGTTTTATGCTTTTTAACAAATGGATACACCCATGTGACCATGAGCCCAAAGAACATATAGAACATCTCTACCCCAAAACAGTTCCCAGGCGCCCTTTGCCTCAAGCAGTCCCGGATCTGCTTTCTGTCATTGGAGAGTAGATTTGTCTTTTCTAGAGTTTCATATATATGGAGCTATGTAGCATGTGCTCTTTTGTGTCTGGTTTCTTTCACTCAGCATCATGTGTTTGACATTTGGGAACTATATTTTTAACTTTTTATTATGGAAAATTTCAAATATGGACCAAAGTAGAGAGAATCCCCCTGTGCCCATCACCAAACATTGACAATTAGCAAGCTCTGGTTAATCTGTTAGGGGAAGGCTTTTTATCTGTTTTATTCGCAGCTGCATCCTCAGAAGCAACTCCTGGCACATAGTAGATATTCAATGTATATTTGTGGGATGAGTGAATGAATTGTGTGTATGTGTGCACACACACACATACACACATACACGATGTTTTTCCAGAGAATGTTTATCTCTCAGATCCATCTTTAAATTCTTATCTCTTAACACCCTTTCTGGCCCAAGACCTATTCCAGTATATGCCTGGGAATCTGGGGGTGATAAGATCCTACATTAGGAAACCTGAAATGATTGAATAGTAAGAGAAGGCAGGTGACCTTATCTTGACTTGAGAGGCATACATTAGAGTGTTTATAGTTCCTGTTCCAAAGCCAGCAGGCAGCGCAATAATAAATCCTGAGCCAAAAGAACTGATCTCTATCTAGAACATTTTCATAAATAAGTGGGGAAAGATTAGTGCATGGAGGAGCAGTGCTTTTGCCAGGACCAGATTGGAAAGTTTCTTCTTTGAGTACCCACAGTTATCCCTGGAAAGCTAACCCCAACCGCTGTGAACAGTGACACTGCTTTGAACAGTAGGTGATAGATGAGAAAGGGTCCGATGGTTAAAATCAGAATGGGCTCCGGTTTGCCACCATGTGCCTGTCTACTTTCAGCCGGAGACGCAGCCTCCTGGTGCAGCACCAGGCTCAGGTCCTGCCACTGCACATCCCACTGCGTGGGGCCAGCTCGGCGCGGAGCCTGGCTCAAGAGCTCAGGACTGCAGCAAGCCACAGCAAGCAGGGTGCTACCTCCTCCCAAGGCTCTTTATTCCTGGGTATCCACATTGTGTTTTCTATATTTTGCAGTCCCAGGCACCTCTATTGGGTACCCCTTTACCTTATTTGGGATCTCCCCAGTAGTGGGGTGTAAAATCATTTTAGTGGGTCAGGTGCAGAAAAAAGTTTAATGAAGGATAGGGTAAGAGAGAATATAATAGAATAAAGTAAAAGACTCGAACACAGAATGCATCACGTATAGTAAAGGTACAGTACAGCTTGCTGAGTCCTTCCCTGTGGGGGGGAATGAAGTGATGTACACGAGATCATAGATAAAATGTATTTATTACTGTTGCTTTTAATAAAATTTGAAGGGCTATATGCCTCTTTACCCCTGATGTCTAAGAAGTGACCCCAAAAGTCAGAGTGGGGATGGTGGCTTCATGTGCTACGAGGGGTACAGGGCAGAAGGCGGCCTTTCGTTCGTTTATTTTTTATAACACGGCAACACATTACTGGCAGAATCCATTCGGCCCTTTGAGCATATGAGTACATTGATGCCTATCGGCGGGAGGCAGGATGGCACACGCCAGGGACATGGGCCTCAGGTCACTACAAGCTGAATTCAGTCCTGGCTCCACCTCTGGCTGGCTCACACCTTGGGCAAGCCATTTTTTAATCTTTGCAGTGGGGGTTGTGGCCTCCCAGGAAGGTGCTGTGTAAGGTTAAATGAATCAGCCAAGTAAAGCACTTAGGAAAAGTCTCTATCCTCGAGCTTTATTATGTTTTTCACCTGGAGAAACTGAGGCTGTGCCAAAGATTGTGCTGGTGCTAGAAAGAAAAGACAGACACCCAAGCAGGGGTACATGGCAGCGTAGTGCACAAAACAGTTACTGAATAAGTCGTTATTTAGCCCCAGTGCTGAGGAGCGTTGGATAACAGGGTGGCTGAGTTGTCTGAGGGAGACCAGCCTGGGTTTGAGATGGTTCCCTGGGAAGGGGCTTTTCTTTCCTATGTAGCAGTACCAGACCCTTTTCCTCAGTGACCTCAGCAATGGTTTTAGAGCTCCTTTGCTGCTTTTGAGAGGGAAATGGACCCTCCTTTCCTCGCATTTCTGGTCTTGGAGGGTAGTGGGCTCACCTGCATGAGAAAAGTTATTGCTCTCTGCCATTCTCTGGGGACTCAACAGCATCCATTTAATTAACTGGGAGTGGGCAAGGCCGGGGCTGTGAGCCGGGCACTGCGAACGACGGAAGGTGCAGCAGGCCTGGCTTGTCCCGAGACAGCACCTGCCTCACTGGGGAGCCAAGATTCATGCAGCTCTTAGGGACACTTCTAGGCTATTTATAAATTCCAAACTGAATGTCATCAAGGGTCAGTGTTCTCTGAACAGGTGATGGGGACTCATTCGTCTCTAACCACGTGACCCAACATGACTCTTGGCTGGAATGTATGTTTCATGCTTTGTTACCAAATTTTAGAGTGAAACAGGCACAGCCACTGGTGTGCTATGTGCAGACCTGGGCAGGCCCGGGAGGGTGGTGTGCTGGAGGGTTTGCAGAAGCAGGGAGAAACACTGCCCTTCAGAACGACCCAGAAATACCTCCTTCCCTAAAAGCAATGAAGAAATGTCTGGGGAATTAAAACTTTGAGACACATGGGATCACCTGGTCTTTAACCCCTCTGCAAAGAGCCTTTGTTACCGTCTGCATCTGGGGGACCTTTCCCAACCATTTTCCTAGGGACATGTCAGCCTTCCCACCGAGCACCAATGGACAGAAGGAACACCTGTGCTACCCCCTCCCCTCATTCCCTGGTCTGAGGGACTTAAGCTAAAGGGGACATTTCAGGTCCTGAGAATGCTCCTCTACGTGGTTTCCTCAGAAAGAGTTACTGAGAAATTCAGGCTTTGTTTGAGAGGAAACTTTTAAATCTATGGCACTTAACAGTGAAGTTGCCCCCTGCCCACCCTTTGAGCATCTGATACAGTGAACCCTCTCCAGGAAAATCCAAATTCGTCCACACACACAGCATGCTCTACTGTATTTTCCAAGGTTCGAAGAAGCCGTGCAGCCCACCACCCAGTGCAGGGGCTGGCAAATGCTGACCGACAGGCCACACACATCTGGCCCGCCACCTCTTTTTGTGTCGCCCTAGAACTACGAATGATTTTTACATTTTTCTTAAATGGTTAAAGGGGAACACTTGAAGACACATGAACATTATATGAAGTTCTCATGTCCGTGTCCAGAAATAAACCGGCCATGCCCATTCATTTACATCTTGGCCGTGGCTGCTTCTGTGCCACAAGAGCAGAGCGGGGTGATTGCGACAGAGACCCTATGGCCCACAGAACCTAAAATATTTATTATCTGGCCCTTCACAGAAAATTTGCTACCTCCGCTTTAAAAGCAGGAACCCCGGTTAAGAAGGTTTGCTCGAAATACTTTTATTTGAAGTGATTGAGCCATAGAATTTAGAGATAAAAGCAGCTTTGGAAATCAACTTGGCAAGCTTCTCTTTTACCACGGGCAGACAAGGACTGCGTTTCCTGTGCCTGTGGGAGTAAGGGACCAGGGAGTCCTGTCTTGGGTTCTCCTTTCAAGCTTCTGTAGGTTTCTAAACTGGCACTGCCTTCCAAAGAACCCTCGGGTAGTTGCCCTGAAGTTTTATTTAAAAAACATCATAACAAGTGTTCAAAATTTGGTAACAACTTCTTTCTAATGGGACCCCCGCCCTCCCCTATAATGCAGATCCAAAGGGCTGGGTCCGTAGGCCCCTGCAGATGGCAGATTCGCGGACAGGTTGTAGCTGGATGAACAACTTTGATCCCGGGAGTATTTGCTGGGTTTGAGAGAGGAGATTGGTGTTAGCTAATTAAGAGTTTCCAAAGTAACTCTTCAGATGGAATTTGTAAAAATTATATATATATATATATTTTTTTTATAGCCTGGCAATAAGGGGACAAGGAGTCGGGGGAAGTAGTTGAATTCCATAAAATAGCTGACTCACAGACTTCAGCGTGGTTTTATTCGGAAGACCTGGTGGTCTGAGGGACTTGGTCTATTTTTAAAATGTATTTATACAGACTGCCCCAGGAGTGAAGCAAGTGGTCTAGACAAGAGGTAGACCAGACTGTAGGGGTGGAGGCATTCAAGGCCACCACCTGTGGCTTGGTGGCGCCTCATCTCTGCATACCAGCAGTGGAGGCCACCAGGCTGCCCTGACTCTCTCCTTTGGCCAGGGAATAGCCAGAAACCAAGTGGCTTCCCATTTTTAAATGCCACGAAGCGAAGCGTTTGTGCTTTAGAAACAAATGGGCTTTGAATCTCTTCTTTCCTAAAAGGTGGAAGCAATTTTACTAAAGAGAGTAGAGGTCACAACTGGAGGATTGTGCAACCCATACGTCCAGGCTACGTTTTAAAATGAGGAGATCTAACATGAATCTCTGATATTGTTCCCCTGAACGAGATGGAAGAAGTGACCATGGCTGCTCGATTCACAGTGGATTTAACAACCACACCCCACAGTGTGCTGGTGGGATTGGATGTCTGCTGTGTGAGAGGGCTGTTTGCAGCAGGCAGGGCAAAGGGCTCTGAGCCTGACCCCGCCTGACACACTACTTTTATTTGCCTCTCACTAGAGAGATGGGAGGCATGCCAATCAAATTTTAGGATGACCAAAGCTGAAGGATATAGCAGGGAAGATGGATTTCAAACTTAAAATGACATTCGCATACTGCTTTAGGGTTCACATGAGCTTTACTTAGATGCTCTTATGTAACCCTCGGCAAGCTAGGTGTGTTTATTATCCCCACTTTTTGGGCAAATGAACTAGGATTCAGGGAGGTAAATTATAGAACCATTATGTTTGGTGATCTTGACAAGCTAGAAATAAGTACCAAAATAAGAAGAAATCAAGGTTAAGTATAAAGAATTTATTTCACTTGGATTCACAAAGTCGATTTCAGAAGATTGGGGTTTGTATTAGTTTCCTAGGGCTCCCACAGACTGGGGGGCTTAGAATAGCAGGATGTCTTGCCTCTCACTTCTGGAGGCTAGAAGTCTGAGATCAAGGTGTCAGCGGGGTCATGAACCCTCTAAAGCCTGGAGGAGAAGATTCTTTCTTGCCCCTTTCAGCTTCTGATAGTCCCAGAGAGTGCTTAGCTTGTGGCAGTGTCACCCCGGTCTTCATGTGGGGTCCTCCCTGTGGCTCTTCAGATGGCCTTCCTTCTGTGCACCTCTGTCTCAGGGTTCAGTTTCCCCTTCTCATAAGGACATCAGCCTAATTGTGTTAGGGCCCATCCTGGTGACTTCATCTTAATTTAATTATATCTACAAAGACCTTATTTCCAAATAAGGTCACATTCTGAGCTACTGGGAGTTAGGATTTTGACATTTTTTTTTTGAAGGGGAAGGGACACAATTCAGCCTACAACAGGGTTAAGTTGGATTGATGAAACCGCGATTTATCACAGCTACTTAAGAAATGATTAAACATTAATACTCTCTTAGACATCAGTTTAATTTGAGGGTTTCCACCAAGTAGAGGGTCATGTCACTGCACTTGGTATTGCTCAGACCAGAGTCAGAAATGGAGCGGTCAGCTCAGGCCACCACATTCTAAGGAGGAGGTAGATGAGAAACAGCAGGGAACCACTGAGAGCACGGGGCAAGGCAGGTGCTGTGAAATGTCCTGGGAGCAGCCCGTGGCCGGATGAATTCTCTCTGTTTTGCCCTGTTTTCTATACAGAAAGTACAAAAGTATCACCAGCTCTTGGCTGACAAAATCAAACGGGGGCAGAGAGGGATAGAGAATTATATTTAGAGAAATTTCTAGGTAAACGATAGTTAACTTGAAATTCACTTCCAACCCAGCATTCCAGCCAGGCAAGACACGACGCAGTTACAATCCAGTTAACTGACGTTGAACAAGCATCCTCACTCTTTAAACCCTTGCTTTTCCTTTTAGAATGTTTAAAGGAGGAAGGTAGTGCTGAGATAAGAATACTGACATTTCAAAGATAGAAGTTTGGGGTTTGACCATTACAGTGAATACAGTTATTTTGAACAAATGAATATTAAGTGTCTACCGTGTGCCCTGCTGTGTATTCGGTTTCTTGAGGAATATGAGAGGATGATAGGGCACACAGAAAATATTAGAAGGGACCAAATGTGTGATCCAGGAAGTGCCATGGCGACTGGAAAGAGGGTGAGATGGGGTGGCACTGGCATCAGGGAAAACTTAAGAGGGAGTTGGAACCTGACTTGAGATCTGAGGAAAGCTGGTGTTTGGGTGATCACGTGGAGACACCATGTCTCCCCAGTGCTGGTTGCACACATGGGGCAAGGCACCCCTGGTTGGCGGTTGCTTTGGTGCCTATATTCTTGCCGTCATGCCAGGCAGAGGTGAAAAGCTAGGCAGGGAAGCAGCAAGGCGGCCACATGAAAGCCAGCTCTGTGTCTCAGCCTGGAAGATCAGGGAGTTTTCTCGGTACTTGAGAACAAAGTCATCTGTTGATCATCTGGTAATCAGATGAAGACAGAAGCAGATATCGCTGGCTCCTCTGAGAGCTTTGTGTTTATGACTTCAGTACAGTGAGGGCTCTGAGAGAATTGCACCAGCCATACAGGAAGCAAGCATTTAGGCCGCCCAGGGTCTAAACACCACCACACCCGCCCCAGGCTCTGGTGCTCACGGTCCTCTGAGTGATTTGTAAGACGGGCCCAGTGGCTCTGCTGCTCAGATGCAGTTTCTCAGAAGGGTCTGGAGTGACTGGAACTCTGTTTCTCTAAGTTCTACCTCACTCCCCTGCAGCAGACACCAGAAGTGTGCCTTCCCCCAAGATCAGCCAAGTACAGGACCTTATTTCTGAAGGGATGCCAAAAGGAATAGGAAGGTCATTTTCCCTAACCCCAACCACAGGGATTAGGGGCATATGCATCAAGTCCTCATACTCCTCTTAGCCCATCTGTCTGGATGGAATTTTCCCAAACCCTGGATGAACCTGTTTCTATTTCTATCTTGTACCAGCAATCAAGAAACCAGAGTGCCCCATGTTGACCGCTGCCAAGAGGAGAAGCCCCAGTAACCAGGCCTCAGCTGGCCTGATCTCAGGGCCCTGTGAGGCTGGGATGGTCTAGGCTGCCAGACTCCGGGCCCTTCATGAATCAGACTCAGCCTTCTCCCCACTCCACCGGTACTTCCTCAGATGGAACCCTCCTCTGGCAGAACAGCTGCTATTGGTTCTGAACCTAGATCACATTGCTGGGTCTAGATAAAGGAGAGGTGCATTCGTTCATGTTTTGAGTAGCTAGTTACTGGGCACTCACTATGTGCCAGGCATTGAGCTCAGCTAGGGATGGGATGGTGAGTTCAGCCCGGCCCCTGCCCCAAAGGAGCTCACAGATTACTTGAGATGAGGAGGACACCCAGTGTGAGCGCCGTGGTAAAAGTTAGGAGAGACGATGGACATCCATAAGAGGCCTGGAGGCATAAGGAAGTCTTCCTGAAGGGAAGGGCATCTAGGTGAAGGTAGGAAAGGTGAGCAGAAGTCAGCTCAGTGGTGAGGACATGGGGCAAAAGCCAGGGAGGGGAGGAGATGTTTCAGGCAAAGGACTAGCTGTGCAAAGGCTTGGAGGCAGGAACAAACCAACGAGTCCGGGGAACTTCGTGGTTCATCAGGGCTCAGAGATGAAGCTGGGTAGGAAGGCAGGTATGAGATCCCTTAGAAGTGGCCTTACACGTGGGTAAGTCTAAGAAGCTGGGGCTTTTCCCACGAGTAGTGAAGCACCATTAGAAGGACCTGTCACTGGAGGAACCACTAGACAGTTCTAGCAGGCCATGGCTCAGCACTCGCTCAGGATTTGGAGAGGCGTCAGCATGCAGAGAAATACAAGACTCAGTCCCTGCCTCCAAGAGGGTCATGGCATTGATGGACAGATCATGCGGACTGTGCTGTGCACCACAGCTGAGCTGTGCGTGCTGCCTGCTGGTGGCACCTAAGTGCTGAGACTCAGGCAGGGCAGGAACTCACATTCATTGGGTGCCTGTTATGTAACGGGGTCTGTACTAAGACACCTAACATTCGGCATCTCATTTCGTTTTCAAGGCACCTTTTATCACCCCCACTTTACAGATGAAAAGTCCAAGGCTCGGAGAGTGACTTCAACACAGTGTCATTTAACCAGGAAGGGACAGTACAAGGATGAGAGTCAGCCAGTGCTCTTCCTCCTACTCTCTGCAGCCTCCCCTGTGTGGCCAAAGGATGTGAGAAAGGCTTCGTTTCATGGAAAAGATAAGGTCTGAAGAGTTAGAAGGTTGTCCTATGGGCCCCAGTGTCCCTCCTAGGCTAGTTTGGGCTAAAAGTCTGTCATTTAGACATTAAGGGAGGCATCTAGGATGACCATGGATCCAGATAAGCAAGAAGTGTCTCTGGGAGTTGACCCATTGGAACCTGGAGTTGAGTTTTGTGCCTGCAGGGGAGGCAATAGCTTTTCAAAGAATAAACTCAATGAGTAAAGGGTATACTCCCTAGCCCCCCTCAAATTTGAGGCTGCTGTGCTGTATTCATGCTTTTAATAGGGGGTGGTACTTCCCAGAGATATTTGCTTTAGAAAATTTCCAAGTCTCCAAGGTTAATAGTCAGGAATTATACGTAGTGGGGATGTCGGCTATCTGAATGAGTAACACATGCACCTAAAATGTTCCCAAGGAAAACAGGGCCTGGGCCAGGCTGCATGAGGGCGTGGGTGAGCCAGGAATGTTTTCCTATAGAGCTCTTGAAGAAGGCACACTCACTCAAATGCCATGGATGATTCTGGGACCCCTGGAAATCCCCCGAGAACTGAGCTGGCTCGCAAGCAAGCCCACCATAGAGCTAGAGGTCCTCTGGGAATGACATTCCTAGCCGCGTTGACTGAGCCTGATTCCCTGGTGCCTGCTCAGTGAGTTGTGAAATTCGGACATCATGTGGAATCTAGGTCTGTTACCATGCTCAGCTGACCTCAGGAGACAAAACCAGTTTTTTTGTTTTGCATGACTAGCAGACACTAATGACTGAAAGGTGAAGTGCAACCATGTAGATAAACAGGAGGGCCAATGCCAGAGCGTTTACAGGCTGCCCGCAGTTCTCCGTGCGCACACTCCCCCTCATTAGTGACCCGTGAGAGGGTGCTGGGGGGGGGGGGTGCTCCTGCCCTGAAAAGGCAGGAGACCTGGGCATGGCCCACTCTCGGTGATGTTACAGCGAGTTTTCCTCCTGCCCGATTTCTTTCCTCTCTTCTTCACCCAACCCCCTACCCTTCTTCCCCAACGGTCCCCTTTGTCCTCCTGTCCCCATTGAGGATGTCGCTTGGTCACTTTCTGGGATGATATTCAGTGCTTCCCAAGTCATTGCCGCCTTCTCCCCATCCTGCCCCTCCTTCTGGACTCGTTTCACCCAGCACCACGGCCCTTACCCTGCAACCCCTCCTGGACCGGAGTGCACCCATCCCTCTTTCGATAGAGATCTTCCGGAGAGGCGTCACCACACCCTTTCCACAGGCGCCAGCCCTCCCATGTCCAACGTGCGTCACCGTGGGGATGGGCTTTGTCGTTCCTCTCTGAAGTCACTCTGTACACAGGGCCCCCCTTTTCCTCTTGCTCTGTACACACTGGAGATGGAGAAGAGATAGTCCTCATGCCTGAGGACAGCCCTCCTGATAGAGGCGACTAAGCTACTCAGCCTTCCCAATTCAAGGGCAACACATGCGTCCTTCAGTGGCAGGTCCTCTCTCCATCCCTTGGGTTTTCTGTGTCTCCCTTCTGTCTCCTCTCCAAGGTCTCTGAGACCTACCTACTACTCAGCTCAAGCCCAGGGAGAAGATGCCAAGTGGCACTGATGTGTTCTGGAAGATTATCTCATCTCAGCTCCACATTGTCCAACTGATTCTGATCGTAATCTGGGGCAATTTGAAAACAGACTTCCCTGCTGAGCTCACCCAGCCCACGTTGCCACTCTCCTCGGCCCATAGCCCTGCGCCACCACACTGGCCTGCTGGCAAGCCTTTCTGGCTTTATTCCAGCCGAGAGGCTTTACCTAAACATCTCCTGATCGAGTCTGACGCTTACTGTGTCTTCCCACTTGTCCAGCGTCCAGCTTTTCAGACATTTCACACCACGGGAGGCATCGTGCTGGGACCTGGATTTGTCTTGCCCTGCTCTCAACTAGTTGGGTGACTCTGAGCAAGTCACCAAACCTCTGTGAGCCACAATTTCTTCATCTGTATGATCAGGATAATAATACCTGTTCCAAAGGTATTGGATAATAACAACATCTGTTCCAAAGATCCGATGAGCACATGAATGTGGATTGTAAAGCAGCACTTCCCAAACCAGGAGAGAGATTAATAAGCTAATCAGGGAAAAAATAAAAAAACAAAGTCAAGTTTGATGAAGGCTGGGCTGAACACCATGCACTGGGCTTCTTGATTCTAGGATGCCTCAGAGCCTTTACTTGGCCAAGGTGTATGGCAAATCTCCAAGAGCAGGGTAAAAAATTAAAGCTTTAGCTCAAAACCACTTTTCATATAGACTGCTTCCTAACATGTCTTAGGTTACTGATTTCCACAGGACAGAGTAGATATTAATATTATTCTTCCTACAAATAATAATGCTGATCTTTCTACAAGATTTATTCCATCATCCAGATCACTAAGCCTTGGTACCACCAGTTAGTCAGTGTGCAAAACGCACTGCCAGAGCCCCTTCAGTCTTCTGGGCATCATGCTGTGTGCTGTGGGGGCAGGGGACCTGGGACTGAAGGCCTCTGCCCTCGTCCTCCACTCTGACCTCCTGCCATCCTCATGCTGGACTCTTTCCCCAGGTGGCGTGGCAAACCCATTGTCCTATGTGCACATTTTTCGTGTTCCTGCCCCCTGCTTTTGTCTTTCCTCCTGCCAAGGTACCTTTCTCCCATCTCTACCAACACAATTATAACCCATTCCTCAAGTCTCAGCCAAGCCCCCACTTCTCCATGCAAGTTTTTCTGACCGTCGCAGTCTGTTCCAGGCAGAAATACTGGCTCCCAGCTCAACTGAAAGCCCCTACAGGCGGAGAGTATTATTTACACTTTCTGATTTTCTCCCTAAAACCAGAATTTGTTTGATTGCCATAGCCCTACTTGAGGAGCTTGCACCTCCAACTGGGTGTGGGTCCTTCTGAGCTGGGGGGTCCGTGGTGGGTTTGTTTGCTTGTTCGGTCATTCGGTACACTCTTATTGCTGGGAACCGAAGTTTGAATAAGACGAGGCCCCTGCCTTTAAGAAGTTCCTGGCTGAGACAAAAGCATAAGCAATTCGTTTTAAGTTAGAGTGTTGAGTGTAATAATAGAAATAATGTGGGAGCACAAAATAGGGTGTGTGGTGAAAGCAGATGAGGATCGGACAGGGTTCCCTGAAGGCAGTCCCAACCCCTAACCATTTTCCTGTGACAGGGAGGATGTGATATGGACCAGGCACGGCATGACTATGGGAGACTACCTAAAGGGAAGAAAACACTATAGAGAGTTTGTGGGAGGGGCATTTGAGAGAGGAAGGTCTCAGTGGAGCCAGGGGGTTAGCTCAGATTCTGGAAAAGAGAGCGTGAGATGGGAGCTGTGCGTTTCACTCTTCCAAACACACACGCACGCACACATGCCCGCATGCACACACGCACACATGCATACACACACACACACAGTCTGTGGGAACCCCACTTCCCTGCTTTTCCATCATACCCTATCACGCCTTCTTCCCTCTCACCTGGACTCATTTTTTTCTCTCCAAGTCCTCTGTCACCTCCTGGTCCTGGGGCCATCCATCGTTACCTCATCGGAACAGCTCTATGTCTGCTCTCAGTAGCTAGCAGCCTGCTTTGGCGAGAGGCTGGTCAGTGCGATGCCCACTCCCTGTGGGGGGCCCTGGGAGGAAGGTCAGCCTGGAGTCAGTGCTTTCTCTTTTCTTCTCACAGAAAACCAAAAGAGATGTCAATAACTTTGACCAAGACTTTACCCGGGAAGAGCCGGTACTCACGCTTGTGGATGAAGCGATTGTGAAGCAGATCAACCAAGAGGAATTCAAAGGCTTCTCCTACTTTGGTGAAGACCTGATGCCCTGAGAAGGCAGTCCAGGTGGAGTTCGGTGATGCTGCAAGACGGGGTGCCGAGGAGATTCCTATTTCCCAGAGGCTCGGAAGGTCTTGAATTACTTCTCCGCCCCAGAGCCCCAGTCCCTGACCACTCTCTATTTATTGCATTCCCTTACCCCAGGCCAGCTCCTCCCTTCTTCCACCTGGTGACCAGAAGGCACTTTTTGATTCTTGACTCATCATAATGCAGAATCGTGTTGGGTTAGCTGGACACACTGACGTGCTTGGTCTGTTGGCAAGCCTCCTTCCACTCCTTGCGGATTCTTGGCAGTGAAGCAATCTCAGTCCTTATACTGCAAAGGGAAAAACAAGGCAAATAAGAAGACTCTGGCTCTGCTATTGAACCTAGAGTTCCAACAGTCAACAATTCTTGCTTCTCCTCCCTCCCACCCCCTCACCTACCATCCTCCGCCCTTCTGTCCAGGAGAAGAGACTGGTGCTTCTTCAGCATGAGGGTGGGCATGCCTTCAAGGCATGGCTGTGAAGGAGAGAGACCAGGGGGTGCACAGGTTGCCTGCCTGTGTTAGTTTGCTCTGGAATGGCTAATTCTTGCTTGCTTTGGTTTTAGCTTTGGGGCATGCCAAAGTTGTGGAAGCATGTGTCTCGTGGAAGAAATCACTCTTTGTAGAAAAAGAATTGTGATTTTTAACTTTGTTAATATTTGAAAAAAATGTATTCTCAAATTTGCTTTCTAATTGGCCAAAAGACATAAATTCCAGTATTAGCACAGGTAGCTATTAAAGGGCTAATATGCAATGGGAAACCAATTGTCCAAGGTTTATGCTCTTAATGCTTTAGTGGAACACTGGGGGCTGTATGAATTGAAAGAAAAGGAGATAAGTAGTGGTCATCATTTATTTAAGTTCTGCCTGCACACAAAGGCCACCACCGCGATGGCCAGTACCCAGCTCCCAGATTCTCTTTCCAGTTTTGTCCTAAGTTCCCAGCATAAACTCTTATTTATTTTCTGCAGCAGTGTGTTGTTTTTGCACACTTCTACAAAATGGTAGTACTACTGTGTTGTGGTTTTTAAACGTTAAACATGTAAAGTTGAACATGAAATATCTGCTTTTGGAATAAGCAGAACGAGGTTAAACATGGGTTATGCAGAGGGTGTCAGAAGACTGAAGAGCGATGGTTTGAAACCAGACAACATGGCCAGACATACTGGAGGCTTCTTTCGGTGTGACATGCAATGGCAACTCATGTGGACGCTACTTATTGGATGCAATGTTACCTCCTGTAGATATGCTAACAGTGTTACATTCTTTGATTCCCAAGGGTTCTCTGTGGCTTTGTGTATATGTTTCCCGGAGGTCACTTAATTATCTATTTTCCTGAACTGATTTAGCAGGGAATGGAATCCATTCCAACTGTTGCACGTGGATTTCCCAGCTGCCCCTAAATATATATACTTGTGAGTGGCAAAGTGGCACTAATGAAGCTTTTTGCCTTTTGTACATTTGAAATTTTTGTATATAGTGTTTGCTGCAAGGCCTGTGGAATTAATTCATTGAATTTAGAGGTATCAACTGCTGCATGTTCAGGCATATTATAAAACTTTAGTCTATGAAAGAATAATTCTAATAATGCCCAGGTGCAATACTCTGAAAGTGTATTGGTTCAAGTTACCGAGAGATAAGATGTGTTTGTTTTTTTGAGGGGCGGAGGAGTGGCTCTTTATGTTGTTTATTTCATTTTGATTTGTTTTAAAAGATGTAAACATATATTAAGCTATATTAAATCTCACATATAGTTCTCCTGTGCTCTATTATGCCCCGATAGAGATGGGGAAGAGAAAGGAATGTTTTTGATGTTGGCGTCAAAGTTTGGACAGTGACTAGCTCAAGCCCACAGAGCTGGTACCCATATTCGCATCTGGCTGGTCATAAATAGCCTTTGTTACTAATGGTGACATTCAGTTCTCTTTTGTTTTTATTTTTAAAAAACTCAGGTGTAATTATTATCTGTTCTTATGATAATTTCAAATATTATGCTATATCAATTTATGTGTTTGGCATACCAGTGAAGTGATGAAGAACAGTAGATTAATTTAATTTATCTTCGGTAACTTGACGTACTGGGGAGAGACTATCTTCTGGAGTTGAGTACAAGCACAGAAACATCTTCATGGTGGCATCATCTCATTTTTTAGGAAGACATAATAATACTGCCCATCATACTCATGCATCACTACTGCTCTCTCTTTTTCCTCTGCCTCCTTCACCATGATGAACTTTGAACAACCAGGCAGGCCCTAGCTGCAATGCCAAATGGCCTTGTCTACGGGCTTGGTGGTGTTCCCATGTCAGTGGGGGTTGGGCCTTTCCAAGAGAACAAGTGGCATTTTTGCTGGAAAGTAAAATAATAAAACATTCCACCCAGCAGCTCCAAGCAGTCAGTCAACAGGTCCCTGGCCCCGAGACACACCCTGTGGGCGCCTAAAGCTCTAGGTTTGCTCAGGCTCCTCCTGTGTGGGGGTGGAGCTGATCAGGTTCTCACACTGGCAGATTCAGATCTCATGTAGTCAGTCCATAGAAAAAAAGCTTGTGTGTTCCTTGAGTATTCATTGTTTCTTTTTAATTTTCATGTGAGTTTGGAAGGGGACAGACACACTGTTACATTTCTGCCAATTCTAATCTTTCCACCTCTTTTTTTTTTAAGAAAAAAAAAATAGAGTACAAAAAATGCCAAAAAATATACATATATGAAGGATAGCTGTTCTCTTGTGTTCTCCCATATGTAAGTGAGAAACTTTGTGAAGTGGAAACATAATTTTTTTTTCCTCCAAAGGTGAAAAAACAATGCATTCTTGCTTTAAAAAAAAAAAAAAGGCTAAAAAGTTACCTCTTTTTAAATTATGTGCAAAATAATTCTGGCTAAATATAAAATGTATTCACTTTTAGGGATTTTATTTTTTTTGTATTGTGATGCTTTATTTGTACATTTTTCCCCCTTTCTGGGTGTAATTTTAATCTCTTGCCATTCATTAGTGTTATTTCATTGTAAACATTATTGTGCCAAATGTACTGTATTCAAAAGGATGTGAATGTGTATTGTTTCAGAACCTAATAAATACAATGATGTAAAACCTTATTTCTCCATCCCAGTGAGCATGTTTCTCTCCTTTGTGAGTGGCAAGGTGGTACTAATGAAGCTTTTTGCCTTTTGTACATTAGAGATTCCAAAATTCCAAAACTTAGACGGGGTTTCAGCTTTCCTCTTGTTCTTTGAAAATGCACAAAGGATGCAAATAACCTTATCTGCATACTCTGCTTGCCAATCCCTGCCTCACCTCTGTGCTTCTGAGACTGCCCACCAGAGGGATGAAGAGGGACCTGTGTGGACCAGATGTGGCTCCCGGCTGACTTGGCACAGAGCTACCTAGCTCTGAGTGAGGGACACGGGCAGACAAAGCCAGGCAGCACCTTCATGTTCCTCTGTTCAGAGAAGCAGATGCTGGATCTCCCTGTAGCTGATGCCCAGTCACACCTCTTCAGAACTCAGTCTCTGATTTGCTACTCAGAACTTCAGGCTTCTAGAGTCCAAAATACTCCCAGCCTAAGAACCCCTTGCAGGGTACAGACGGGCTAGTGGGGCTCCATTCTAAGCCCCTGCTCTCCTCTTCTAACTCAGCCAGTACCTGTGGCCATCATAGTGACTTCTCAGCTCTGTGTTCCTCCTTTCCTGCCACTCAAGTCATACTATACTGGTTCTGTGAGGCTCTTCCTCTTCTTTCTTCAGCAATGATTTTTAAAGACCACGTGAAGCTTGAAAATACACAACAGAAATTTCAGTGAACTAAAACTCCCTGTTTCTTAAGAGTTACAGAAATGATTGCAGTTTTACTAGGTGTCATTCTAAGCTAATGGGATGGCCTAACTTCTCAGTCCACAAAATCACTTCTTCATAAGCTCTTCAAAGACTTCAATGTATGTATCACCCTGAAAGTCCTCTCCTCTCAGAGTGTTCCCCTCTCAGCAACATCGCCTGCCTATCTTGAGATGCAAGCATGGACCTCAGACTCACCCCAAGAAGAAGGTTGTATTTATCACATATTTCCCTCTCTGGTCAGGCAGCTGTTTCTAGGTCAGTAACCCCCCAGGAGAAGCAATCTTCCTTCCCATCAGCCTGTCTCTCACAAATTTAAATAAAAATCAAGAGAAACAAAGGTGGTTCTAGGAAGGCCAGAAGACATCTCCAAGCATTTTATTGAGTGAAATATGATGGTCTACCCCTCTCACCTAGTGGCTCAGAAGAGACAGCTCCAAAGTCCTGGAACAGAGGGAACTCATCCTCCCAAATCTGCATGCTCCACAAATCACTGAAGCTATACAAAAGGCCAATTGCTGACTAGCATCCCTGATTTGGAACCTCCTCCCAGCCCCATCCACGTTTCAGGAGAGAAAGCCAGGCACTGGCAGGCCCGTTCCAGGTAAGCCATGGCCACTTATCCCCTCTGGCCAGGGTTAGGTGGTTCCAGAGCTGCTTTGGGGAAGCCACGTGTGTGGCTATGCTCCTGAGCTGAGGATCTGCAGGTCTAACAGACTTCTCACAGAGGGAATCTATGGGCAGAATGCCCCTTCTCTGTTTCCTTGACCCTGAGTACAATCAAGTACTTGAGTTACCAGCAGCCTGAAGATCCCCAGGTAATAAAAGTACCGAGCCACGTGACATGTACTGTCATAGCACTTACAGTGGCAAAGAGAGAGAGTAGCAGAGAGAGTGGAAAGAAGGCTCAGAAGCCACATTAGGAATTCTATTTCTTATTTTAAAGTGCTTCGGCCTAGACAATGATACTACATTTGTGGTATGTATTTTTCAGCTATACCTGAAGGGTGATCAGCTGCAATAAACAGAAATTCATCCTCCAGGGATGGACAGCTGACTGAATAAATAGGCAGTGTTTACTCACAAGGCTCCTACAGCTGCTTCACTTTTCTTTTATCTCCCGTCAACACCTGGAGGCTTTGTTATTAACATAAGAAGTCTAGGAAAGGATTTCCTAAAGGAAAATGGTGGCTCGTTAATTAGCATAAAGGATGTCAGAAAGGTGACACTTAATAGTGTCTGAGATAAGTAGATCTGCAAAGATATTTAAGACAAATCTACACATTAAAAAAGAAAAGGATTTAAGAACCCAGAGTCTTCAACTTCCCTGATAATCAGGGAAATGCAAATTTCAATCAAACCCATCAGACTGACTAAATCAAAAAGGCAGACATAGCAAGTTTTACTAAGGATAGGGAACAACTGGAACTTTCAGTGTGTCTGGTTTGAGTATAAAATGGTACAATCACTTTAAAAAACTTGGACAGTATCTGCCAGTCAAATGTGGAAACCCTGGACTCAGAAAAGTCTGTCAGCCGTAGATTAGGTAAACGCTTTGTGGAATTTTTTCACAGGAGAGCACTATGTAGCTGTGAGGATGAATGATTTACAACTACACACAACAGATGGATCTCACAACAAAATGTCGAGTTAAAGAAACCAGGCACAAAAGACACCGACTGCGTGATTCCACTTATAGCGAGTATGAAAACAGACTGTGTTGCTAGAAACCAGGCCAGTGGTTACCTTTGTGGGGAAAAGAGATAGTGACTAGGAGTGGGCACAGAAGGGCTTCTGGGGTGCTGGTTTTGCTTTCTGTGCTGAGACCTGGCAAAAAGGTCTGTTCACTTTGTGATGATTCACTGGAGCTGTACTCATAATCTGTGCGCTTCTCCATGTGTGTGTTACACACTTCAACAGAAATTACTCCTAAAATCTAGGATGACCTTTGTCTCCCACCCTTGGAAATGGCACCCAAGGTTGGATCTATAAACTGCCTGCATCTTCCTGTCTTCTTGGAAGCACTTTGGTTGCCTAACTCCCATATTCTGATCCTTTGCCTAGAACAGAGTGGCATTTGCCTTGGATGGACCTTTCCTGAGAGGCACGCTCGCAAACACCTAAATTGTCAGATGGCCAGGACTCACAGAATGGCCCCAGGCTCTTCAGGGCCTGCTTGCTTATAAAATGTCTGTGTGTGTGATTGTCAGAATGTGGTCTGAGAGGTTGTGAGGGAGTAGCTAAGCTTCCCCTTGCAGCTCCTGAGCTCTACCAAACAGAACCTACAAACTTGACTTAAGGAGTTCAGAACAAGCGAGGTTTCACTGAAGCTCTTTCACTGTGGGCAGGTAACTGTACCTTGCTAAACCTGTTGCCATATTTTTTAAATGGTGGTGATAAGACCAACTGTCTCTAAGGCCTATTGTGAAATGTCAGTGAGATAAAGCTTCACAGAAGTGTCTAATGCCATTGCTGTTATTTCTCTTCCCTTAATTAGAGCACATCCTCTGTCATGGGGAAGAGAGGCTTGGTCTAATGACAGCCGCTTTTCTTTTCTCATGTGATTTGATTTTTCTCATCCCCCTCAGCACTCCTGGGGGCACCTGATAGCCCCACCCCACCAGTGGAGGCCCCTCTGTGGGGCCGGGAGGGAGCATAAGCAGCAAAGACCACATCCTCACCCTCAGCAAACTCAAAGCCAGCAGGAGATGAGACAGACCTGAAGCAAAAGAGCAGTGTAAGGCAAACAAGAGGGATAAAGATAGCCCTGCAGATAATGCCAGGGAAGTCCAGAGAAGGGGATTAGGTTTGTGTTATCCTGGCAGGCTTCCTGGAGGAGGCAATAGTGAGACCACACTTAAGGATGAGGAGGATATGGATAAACAGGGCAGAGAAAGGTCTTCTGGGTGACTATTCAGCTATCAGTGGTATGGAAGGGCTGGAAGGAGTCAAGGGCCTGGATCCTGGGCAGTGCGGCAGCAGTTTTCAATATCATGTCTCAACATGAGATTGCCAAGGTCATGGCAATCCTTCAAAGTGGTTTGATGGCGTCTCTGAGAGAGCCCAGCATGGCCCTTCAATAAAGGTACCCATCTTTGTGTCTGACGGGAGAGCTCCTTTCACTGCCTACTCTCCCCATCAGCTCAGACAGCTGCGCCCGAGGGTTGAGATCAGTTCTAGGGCCCCCGGGGTAAACAGTTACAAATCGCGCACCCTCTCTGGCTTTCTGCACCCTGGCGCAAGCAGCCTCTCAGCACCTGCTCAGAGAGGTTCTGCAAAGGCCCCTTCCTGAGCCCCGATTGAGAAATCCCACCATTCATGCTTCCTTCTTCAGGTTATGAATTCATTAAGTTTAACATTGATTATCCTCCTCGTTCCAGACACCATTCTAAACGATTCACGCAGATAATCTGGTTATACCTCACAAAAGTCACGTGAGGTAGATAGAATCTCATTTTATAGATAAAGCAGGTGAGGCTCAGAAGCTATATAGCCTATTGATTCCTCACAACTCCCTGAAAGTGTTGTATTCTCATGCCCGTTTATGCCCAGGAAAACTAAACTGTCCAAATTCTCAGAGCCAGTGACAGGTCAGGTCTGTTCAGACAGGACATTTACACGTGGGACAGACGACACAGAACTATTCTCTCATTTATTCCACAAATGTTCAGTGCATTCCTACTATATGCCAGCCACTCCTCTGGACATCAGTAAACAAGAGACAAAAACCAAGCCCTTACAGAACTCACGTGGGACTAGGTATCAGCAGATAACAAGAGTAAGTACGACCATTAAGTGGATCCTATAATATGTTAGAAGATAACAAACCACCCTTAACATCGGAAGCAAGAATACAAATGGAGGTACAAACGATAGGGCTCAATATGTTTTAAGTTATAAATCGAACTATTGTTAAACAAAATTGCCTCAGCCTTATTCCTTGACGAAGATACCTTTATAACAAAATGGAAGACCAGGTTTGAATTTAGAGTTGGTGGAGGAAGGAGGGAGAGACTTCTAAGGGAGGAGAAAAACTAGGAGGAAGGAGCCACAGCTGCCAGTGGGAGGCTACTCACTGCTCAGGTGAGCTGTGGGTCTTGCATGATCCCTGCCAGGACAACGTGAGTCAGTTGACTCTGCCTCCAGCGATTTCAGCAAGGCAGATGAAATCGGAATAAGGGTTGGACTAGATGGTCACTCCCTACCCTCCCTTGCATCATCATCCACCCACCCCCCACCTTAGCTGAGGCCAGTTCCTCCTCTGGAGCCTAGCCCTGCCATGGGGTGGGAACACTGGGTCCTGGTCCTGATCCAACACCTCCTAAGCATCGTGGTCCATGCTAATATCCTTCCTTAAATGGCCCTGATTGCTACTCCATCCATCCCAGCTGTGCATGGGGGTATTTAATCTGCATCTTGTGTGGATATTTGGTGGGGGTGGGGAAGTGCTCCTGGGTGATGCCTGGAAGAGGAAAAGGAAAGTCCTTCGTCCCAAAACACCAAATCACTACCCAATGAGGCAATGAAAGAGCCAAGAGCTGGGTGGAGTGAGGAGCTGGAGATTAGGCAGTGCCTGCAGTGGGTGGGAAGAAGGGGACTGAGGAGCATGGGGAAGGGTCAGCAGTAGCAGCCAGGAAGCTGTTTTGGCAGAAGTGGAGCTGATTAGATTGCTGCAGGGACAGATGCTCCTCTATTCTCTTGCCCACTATTCCTCTCTCCTGTGCTCAGCTGGAGGGAAGGAGACTGGCCTCCAAGGTGTCAGCCACAGGCCGAAGGGCACTATTACACCTGGGAGGCGGTAATTAGGTTTCTCGTTTGAGAAATGAGGGCTCTGAGGTTCAGCAGGTCAGAAAATTATCCAAGCCACACTGCTGGCCCCTGCGATCAGAACGCAAGCCTGCTCTTTGAATCTGCCAAAGACCCAACTCTTCCCACTAGGCTCATGGTCACTGTCCCAACACAAATCCTTCTCACTTTTCACATTCTTTCCAGAGACATTCCACCTCCGTGTGAAATTGTATGATTGTTTGATGGAACTAGACTTGTGTTGCTCTCTCTAAAGGTTTTGAATGTGAGCACTAAGGCACAGCCCGGAAACGGGCAGAGGCCTCAGGGAGTTTCTTGTCTCCTTTCCCACCCTCCTTCCCATACCACCTCCTAGCAGGGCCCTGAGAGCTGGTCTGCAAGCCCAGCAAAGTCTGCATCCTCTACCCTCAAACACCCCTCCCACCACCAAAAAAAGAATTCATCCCTACGGACTATTCTGAGCAGGAAGCCGAGTTTTCAGTTCACTGGAAAACAGGAAATGCCTCCAAGGGTCTGAAGTCTCTTCAGTCGCTGCGCCTTTCATGCAGGGCCTGTGTCTCAGGCCAGCTGCTGAGGACAGCCCCAGAAGCAAGGTCACCCAAGCCGCGAGAGTGCGATCTTTGGTGCTACTCACGAGCCCCATCTTCTCCTTGGGCTGGAACTGAGTTCTTCATCCCCTACTTGGGATACTAGACATTCTGGATTAGGCAAGAGGGTTTGGGATGCCAGGGATGCTGTGCGAAGCAGCTAATTAGCAAGGAGCAGATACTCACCATGGAAGGGGACTTCACCCCCAGCCAATAGTGGACCTCTCATCCCAGCCAGACTTACTTCTAGCCCCATTAAAGATTGGCTGACCTCCTCCCCACAAAACCTGACTTCCTAGCCCCTACCTATGGTTGAATTCCCTAACCTACTACAGACTGACTCTCTAACCCTGACCTTGTCGGAAACTAACCTTCAGTGCTAACCACAACACAGTTTCCTAACCCTGGCCACAGACCAGACTCAGATATCTACCAGCCTCCTTATCCATTTACGATCACTTATTAAGCTTCTAGTGAGAGCCAAGTTCCATGAGCCGGCATAGTTCTCATAGACCCTACAGCCTGGGGGAGGAGGCAGGCCCCACACATGAAGCTCGAATCAGATTGTGGGTGGGGTTGGCGGGGAGATGACGAGCAGGAGCCTTGTCTGAAAACTCGACACTGTATCTAACTTCCTGGGTGACTTTGGGTTGATCACATCTCCTCTACATGCTCCTGTTTCGTGAAACGATGTGCCCAGATGGTGTCTGGGGTTCCAATCCTCAATGGCACATGCCAATGGTGGAAGCCTGAAGCGGTCTAGGATATGACGCATCATGGTCAGAGTTCATGTTATTCTTGGGAGGAGAAAACCAAACTCAGGAGGATGTAAGTGATCAGACACTTTTACTTCTGTGTGGAAATGAGACTCAAGGAATCCCTCTCCATTTGAACATTGCTTCCACCACGGACAGTGGAGCCCTGACTAGATACCACTGATTCTTCTTCCTGTCTCAGCTTTTCCATCTATAAAAGGAGCTATGACATGGGCCATTCAGGAACTTGGGGGGCAGATAGGTGGGCTTGTAGAGTAATGTGTAATTCAAGTAGGAGACTTTTCCCTGCTGGCAAGACAAAGTCAAATTCTGGTTCTCTATATGTTGACCCCAAAGGTAGAGGAAATAGGATACTTCATGGCTAAGACCATCCAAGGCCCGGCAGGGGAGCTGCAAGATTACAGTTTGATTCACCAGAGAGCACCTGGGTAGGAGTGGGTAGAGTATGGATTGGCTCTGGAGAGCACAGGCCACCATCTAGGACCTTGGCCCCGCCCTGCCATCATTAACTTAACAAACAAATCCCTTTTTAAGGGCACACTGCCTGTAAGTCCACGGTCAGGGAGTAGCGACTTCACGTGCAGGCATTGCCCTTCACCTCACCTGCACACTACTCATCACTGGCTGCCTGCGTGGGGCCCATATACTTTACCAGCCCACCTCCCCAAATCGGCTGAGAACAGGACACCGAAGAGTAGATACCGACTCGGAAGTCCACCAGAGCTGACAGAGAGAGATGGGTCGAGAGTAGCGGTTCTCAAAGTAATGTCTGAGGACTCCTGGGGTCTCCAAGATCTCTAAATGTATTCTATTAGTTACCTATTGCTGTGTAATAGGTTACCCTAAAATTTAGCAGCTTAAACAGTAAACATTTATTATTTCATGTTATCTCACTGTAGGTTAGGAATCTGGGAGTGGCTCTGCTACTGCCCCCACTCGGGGTGTCACAGGCTGTACAGAGGTGTCCCCTGGGCCTGCAGTCTCCTCTGACTGCAACTCAGACTACTGGGGGCAGGGGGCTCTGCCCCCAGCTCACCGCCGTGATTGTGGGAGCATTTAGGTCCTCACTAAATGTTCTTTGCCAGGTGGGCCTCTCCACAGTGTAGCTCACGACATGGCAGCTGAGAGGGCCTACGCAAGATGGAAGTCAGTCATCGTAACTTGATCTTCAGAGTGACATCCCATTCCCTTTGCCATAAGTATTTCTTAGAAGTGAATCACCAGTTCCAGTCCACACCCAAAGGGAAGGGATTGCACAAAGGCATGAAGATCAGGAGATGGGGACCACTGGGAGGAACTTGAGAGGCTGCCCGACACAGGACCCAGGAGCATTTTCCTTTGCCAACCACTGATCTCTGTGTACTGCATTTTCTTCGTATACTTCACCCAAAATATGTCATAAGAGGGTTAATGCAGAAGCATATGTAAGAATCCAGCTGCCCTCTATTAAGCTGCACACCAAAGAGACTTGTAGAAATAGAAAATGGTGCCACTATATTGATAGAATTCCCACATAAATAAAAGCTCTCTGAAGTCCTCATAATTTTTAAGGGTATAGAAGGGTTCTGACATCGAAAAGCTTGAGAACCTTAGGCCTGTGAAAAGAGAGATAGGATGCTGCACGAGGAGGGCTGCCCTGGGTGGGGCACTCCTGTGAGAAGCCTCAGCCACCCAACATCCGCAGACGCCTGGATGCCTGGAAAAGAGGTGGTCGGGTACAGCAAGTGAGAAGAGGAAGGGCTTGCCATCTAACTTTCGCTTGCTTTAGGGTTTTGCCTTTTGTGCATCTGTGTGCAGATAGGTTCACCATGCATACGTGTTAGTTGACAGGAGCCTATGCGTGCACATTCAGGTACGGGGATAGCTGGGCAAGCACGTGTAAAAGCACTATGTGTGTGCATATGAACGTGTGTGTGCATGTGCCTGTTTAAGCACAGGTGTGCAGAGCACTGCGAGTGGGCAGGGCCTGGCTGGTAGGTCTGGGGGCACCTGTAAAAATCAGGTGTGCTGGAGGACAGATGGCACAGGCCATGACCGGGGCCATGTGTCCCCAAAATCCCCTCTGCCTTCAGCCCCTATGCTCAGCACGACTCTCAAATATTTTCATCTGCTCTGAGAACTTCCTGTTCAACTTCCTGTTGTTCTTGGACTTTTCTCTTTTAGTTGTTTTTTTTTAAGGTTGTAATTCTTTAATCTGCCTTTTTATTTTGCCCAGAGAAGGACTGTGGTCCCCAGCTACCTCTGAGAAAGGGAAAAAATATCCTGCCAGAGCAGGCCAGGTCCTTGGCTGGAGTTAAACTGAGTACCAAGAATAAACTCTTTCCGTTAATATAAACTAAGTCTTTAAAACCCCAATTTATTCTATAGAAGATATTCAGTGTGAAGAGCAGTAGTAAGAAAAGAGGCCTGAAGGAGAAAAGAGTATGCCACCCCAAAATATGTCTCTTGGGCCTAAGGATCATTTTGAGCTGATTATTTTGAGAAAATGCAGACACAGAAGAAGCTCCAAAAAGAGTAAAAGTTACCCTTTTGTAAAGGAAATTTCCATCTGTACAAGAAGGGAGCACTACCAGAGACAGATCTTTTCACCTGAGACTGATATGCATGGCAGGGCAAACTTTGTTTTTTATGCATGTCCTCCTCTCACCTTCCCTTGAATTGCATCCTCCCACCAAAGGCTGTGCCTGTGCCAGACCCCTATTCCTTTCCTTCTCTCAGGATAATGTACAAGCCTCAACTGTCTGGCCACCTTTTGAGGCTCATATCTTTGTGGGTCTCCCGTATATATGCACATAATTAAAATTGTTTTTTGCTCCTTTTAATCTGTCTTATGTCATTGTAATTCTCAGACCAGCCACGGAACCTAGAAGGATAGAAAGGAAAACGTTTCTTCCCCTACAGGCCTCAGGGCAGATTTCTCTGGGGGTCAGGGAGTGCCTGGCTGGGGCCATGCCTCAGGTGTGCAGGGCTCAATAACTCCATCATTTTTGTCCTCGTCTTACCATTCCCGCTACCTCTGAAGCTGCAGAAGGGAGCACAGCTAACAGATTTCAGACAGTGGGCCAGAGCCCAGCTCCGTCTAGCAAGGCCCCCAGCTTCATCCCCCTGGCTATGCCCCAAATGCAGGGTCCTCTAGTAGACCAGTGCCTGTGTCCTTGCTGTCCCTCTGCCTATGTCCTTCATTTCCCAGCCACCCTCCCCTGCATCAGATTCTTTCTAGTTGTATCAGAAGGCCTCTTGGGAAGCCTTTCCTGGCGTCCCAGGCCAAGGAGAAAACTCTGTCCACAGTGCCCCTCACCAGGGCTCCCATGACATAGCTGGTCCAGTGGTTGAGCCAAAATTGTTTTTGTACCTTCTGGGTTTCCTGTGTGCTCTGGAAGAGCCCAGATGCCTGCAGGCCCTCCCCAGGCCTACTTCTCTAGGGCAGTGCCATGGGTTCTGAACCTATTCCACCTTCCTCTCCACTTCTCCTTTAGATGCTTCCAGAGGGCAGGTCGCAGTCTGGTTTCCTCACAGTTACTTGCCTGGCTGTGACCTAGCACAGTTCATCCTTTTGAACAAGAATTTGTTTTTCTTGTTGTTTACTCTCCCACTGCATTTATATGACATACTTGCCCACATTCAACTAATAATAGCTGATGTGCTCACCCACCTCCTAGAAGAATTTGTATTTTCGCTGGAGATAGAATTTAACCCAAAGGAATAAATCTCTGACTGTGGACTTTCAGGCAACCTTGAGAAGAGGGGAGTGGGAGGTGTGCAGGAGGGCTTCTGACAAGCCTTCAATTGCCTCTTTCACCCCTGTTTAAGGCAGAGCCCAGCTGCAAGTGACCAAAGGTAGATCCCTCCATTTTTCTTGACTGCCTACAAAGGGAATCCAGTCTCCTCCAGCTGCTGGTGGACCAAGAAGGCTCCCCACACCCCCCACGAATAGGAGCTAGCACTGTCATTTCCAAATATTGTTCAAATAAAAATGTTGTCCTTTGAGCTTCACCCTTCAACCTATGAAGTCATATCTAAGAGTGGGGTTATTTTTAAAGTAATTTGGTGCGCAATCAGGTCTGTGATACTGTCGTCCTGTAGCCAGGGTGTCCTCAGCTTCTAACTGAGTAACTGCTGTGGTAGGTGCCCCATAGTTACTTGAAGTATTGCGTGAGAGGCAGGAAACGTGAGCTCTAAGGTCTAAAGGATCTGCCACTGTTTATGGGTCAGTGGGAATGTTTCTTATGCTGACAAAGTAGAGACACTCACCCCCACCTTGCAGGGTTGTTGAGAGGGGAGAAATGCCAAAGGTTCCCAAGGTGACCCCTTGCAGGACTAGGGCAGCACCCAGGAAGGGTGTGTAAGAAGAAACCTCTTGGCCCATCATCAGGACCTAGGGGAGTGCCAGCATCCATCATTTCTTGGGGCTTTCCCTCCCCAGTCTTGCCCTGAGGGAGCTTCTTGAAACTGATGTTTATGCAACTGACCAAGATTGCTCTTCTGGGCTTAGCCTAAGTGAACTGAGCAGCATTCCTGGAATCCATGGTTTATGAGCAGGGATAAGAGGACAGGACACCACCTGCTAGCTAAACCATCTCTGCTAGACCTTATCTCTGCCCAGACGCCTTTGTCCCCTGAGGCCAATGCAGCCTGAAGAGATGCAGTTTGGGCTGTGAACCTGAAACCCACGTCCAAGGAGCTCTTCTCCTTCCCCCTTGCCTCCACAAACTTCCCTCAGGACCCACTGAGCAAACCTCCCCTCAAAACAGCTCAACTTCCACCATCCACCTTATGTATTGATAAAGCCCTCCTCACCCCAGGCTCCCAAACCCCCAAGCCAAGTATTCAAGATGATAGTTTAAAAAGAGCCTCTACTCCAGGAGGCTGAGACTGCCCGTATTTACCTGTCTGTCTCTCCAATACTGGGGACAGCTGTTTGTCCGGTGTCCTCACCTTTCCTATGGATTCAAGAAAAGTCTTTTTTTTTTTTTTCAGCTTTTTCAGCTTTTTGTTTATTGTTAGGATTGAGTGGCAATTACCAAACTACTTACATACAGAACCAGAAAACCAAAGTCACATTCCGTTGTTTTTTTAAAATTTATATAGATGAGGCATTTATAAGTTCACAAATCAAGAGCTATAAAGAGTTATATAATGAAAGTGTCCTTCTGATGATAGCAGGCCAGTTATCTCCAGCCTACCCTCCTGCTGAGAACGGCTAAAAAGGCAAAATATAATATATTTTTTTAAATCATCTTAGAAGCATCAAAGAAGTTGCCAAATGCTGAGGAATTGTTGGGGACAAGGAGAATCCAGAGAGTTAGCCCAATCGTTGTAAGC
Organism: Cynopterus sphinx; assembly: GCA_030015415.1. Lineage (NCBI taxonomy): Eukaryota > Metazoa > Chordata > Mammalia > Chiroptera > Pteropodidae > Cynopterus > Cynopterus sphinx. Next base: position 32,573,964 of record CM057383.1, on the reverse strand, counting down.
CATGTTTGCTTTGAGATAATATTCCTGGGTAAACAACTGCAAAGCCATCATGAACTCCTGGTTGCCTCGTGGAGCCAGGGAAAGGGAACAAAAGTCAGAACCAAGAGCTCACCAGTGGGTATTCTGGTTAAAGCAGGCTTCACTATGTCTTCATAATGATAAACGAGAAATCCGTCAGCTCTGGCACCAATTTACAGCCCTCCTCCTTGTCTTCTGAAGCTCTAGGCTATCTCAGGTCCCTTTAACTTGGAGTAAGGTGGACCTAGACAGGAAGAAGCATGTAGGAACCTGGCAGAAGCAAGAAAGATCTATTACAGGGGGAGATAACATTCTAGGTATAAAACTATTCCTTGAAATAATTTTTACACACTGTCTACCAGTCTTTAATCAAAAATAAAAAGGCATATAAGGACACAAGAAAGAGAAAACTCACAGAAACAGCAGACAACAGAAATAGACCACCCATGTCGAAAGTCAAAAAAAGAACAGCGAAATAACCCCATGAAAGTAGAAGGGAGTAAGAATAAATATCAGAACAGGAATTAACGATATAGGAAACAAACGAAGAGGGAAATTAAAAAATTAAAAGTGGTTCTTTGGAAAGACTAATAACGTTAATAAACCTTTAGCTAGACCAATCAAGAATAGAAGAAAGCATACCTAACATTATAAATTGAAAAGCCACATCATTACATATTCTATAGACATTAGAAAGACAATAAAGTGATATTATGACAATTTTGTCAATATGTTTAAAAATTATATAAGATAAATTCCTAGAAAAACACAAACTTATTTAAATAGACACACACACACACACACACACACACACACACACACACAATAGAACTCTCTAATAATCACGGAACTATAAAATAAATTGAATCAGCAGTTTAAAATCTTTCCACAGAGGAAACTTCATGATGTACAGAGTCCCCATCTTATTTTCTGAGACTACCAAAAACTGTGCTGTCAAAATCAGACTAACATAACTGGAAAAGACATTTACGAGCCCATCTAACTCAAGAAATACAGATGCAAAAGGCCTGCACAAAATAAAAGCAAACCGAATCCAGCTGTATATTTATATATGTAGAAGGAAGTTGGGTTATATTAGAAATGTGAGATTGGTTTAACACAGAGCTTCTCAACCTGGACACTATCAGTGTTTGGAGCCAGATGATTCTTTGCTGTGGGAGACCTTCCTGTTCACTGTAGGATGTTTAGCAGCCTCATTGGTCTATAGGCACTAGTAGCGCCACCACTCCCATTTGTGACACGCAGAAATATATTGCCATATGCCCCCTGCAAAACTGTCCCTGGTTGAGAACCAGCGATTAAGATTTTAAAAAGCAATCAATAAAGTTCCCCATATTAATTATTATAAACCAAAAAATTTCAATAGATGTGGAAAAATGTTTTTTAAAGCTAACATCCAGTTATGATACAAAGCACTTAACGATTAAGTCAGGAAAAAGACAGGTACAGTAAGTACAAGCACAAGATCTTCTTTATTGATTTTTAAACAAAAAGAAATTTATTGGTTCAGGTAACTGGGAGGTTCAAGGGGGTGATATTAATATTAGTAATGACTAGATTCCAAGCCTCCAGCAGTGTCAGCAAGACACTGCCTCTCTTCCAGTTCTGCCTGTTGACTTCATTCTCAAGCAGGCTCTCCACACAGTGAGGGATGACCACCAGCAGCTTAGGACTTTCCCTTCTGGACCGAGTAATAACTCGCTATGCGATGCTTCTAGCAAAGTCCTTGTGATGAGTTTCATTGGTCAGGTGTGGCTCATCTTTTGAGCTGGGGTCAGGGGAGGGGGCAAGCTCTGTCTAACCCATGCAGATGATTCCCCAGAGGAGTAAAGGTATTCTGTCTTCAGAAGAAGAAATGCTGACCAGGCAAAACAACAGATGTCCAGTATAGAGAAACTTTCCTAACTTTCCTCCCACGGATGAGAGCTGTATAGTTTATGTTTATGTGGCCCTGTGTTTAGGAGTGACTTAGCTGAGTGGTTCTAGCTCTGGGTTCTCATGAGGTTCAGACGGATATTGGCCAGGGCTGTAGTTTTCTTAAGGTTAAGGTAGCCGGAGAATCTACTTCCAAGGTGGCTCACTCATATGACTGGTGGAAGGTCTCAGTTTTTCACTGTGTGAGCCTCTCCATAGGGTGGCTTGAGTGTCTTCTTGAAATGACAGCTGGTTTTTCCCAAGCACATAATCAAGGAGACCAAGGTAAAAGCTGAAATAACTTTCATGACTAGCTTTAGATATCATCCATCATGACTTCTACAACAACTAATTGGACACATAACACATCCTTTCAGTATTGAAAGGGACTACACAAGACCATCAAAACCCGTAGGTGAGAATCACTGGGAAGGGGTAAAAATAATAAAAGAAAAGAGAAGAAAATTCTCTAGACGAGAAGTTCATGAGGTTCTAGATTCAAGGGCTAATTAAATTTTTAGCATGATGGATTAAAATCAATGCTGTCCAATGCATATCATGAAATTTTGGAACATTTAAAGTCAAAGAAATCTCAAAAGATTCTGAGGAGGAAAAAAGTTGTCACATACAAACCTTTAGAATCAGAACGACTTCATAATTCTCAAAGGCTGGTTTATAAGACAGAATATAATAAAGCAGTGTGTTTAAAATTCTGACGAAAAAAAGTTATTTTAAACACAGAAATTTATACCCAAGACAAACCATCAATCAAGTTTTAGTGTAGAACAGAGACATTTTTATATATTCAAGTTTAGAAAATTGTCTCCCACCCATCCTTTCTCAGAAATTTTGAGAAAACAGAAGATCCAGGAAACAAGGGATTCAATACAAGGAAGAGAAAAAGGAAATCCCCAAAATGATGAAAAAATGAATTCCAAGAACAACAGCCTATGTGCCCAGTGCAGAAGGCAAAGAGAACAACAAACTTGAAGAGGTCAGAAGACTCAGAAGACTGTTCTATGCAAAGGTTGAATTGATAGATTAGCTAGTGTGTTTGAACGTATTGAGAGATTTACACAACTGGGAGAGAGTTTGAAGATGAACTAGTGATGCATTCATCAAAAAGTGAGAAAATGGATAAATAAAAAACAGGTAAAATTGCAGAGAAAACAAAGCACTCTGCAAGAAAGAGAAAGGAAAGTTTACTATATGTCTGAGCTGGAACTGGCATTTACAAAGTCACAAAAAATGTAAACACAGAATAGTGATCTAACTAAACTATGATAAAACCGTATTGAGAGGAGAGAGGAATGAAAAGTTCATGTATGTGACAGGGCAGGGCTTAAATTAAAAGAGAGCTAAACCCTCAGAATCCATAGTGAGAAATGAATAGATAATATCTAGAACTGAAAAATCAATAAATAGCGGTATAAGCATGTTTCTTAGCGACTACCGAAAGAATCACTAAAGTTGTTGAAACAAGTTGCCTCTGGGTAAGAGCAATTAGTGGAGGGATGGAGGAAAAGGTGTTAATTTTCATAATGAGTCTTATAGACTAGTGTAATCTTCCAATTATGTTCCTGTGAATTTAATCACAATAAAACTAAAGAGAGAATTCTGAGACGATGGCAAAGGAGAAGCATCAGGTCTGTGCTCCTCACCAGAGAAAAACTGCGCTATCAGAATCTGTCTGGTGTAGCTATTTTGGAACTTTGGAGTCCACTGAAGGCTTGCAACTTCCAAGGAAAGGTTTTAGACAGTAAATTGCTATTAATTTCAATCAAGTTCAGCTCTTAGCACTGTTGCAGCTGCCCATCCTCCACCCTCAGCCCCATGTCAGGCAGCTGAGCACGTATTTCAGAAGAAGCTTGCATGAAGCTTGTGGGAACCAGGGTGGACAAAAGGGATCCTGTCCTCTAAATATCAGGGATCTGGGCTCTGATGGCTGACTGCGGCTTCTGATCACAGCGGTACAGAGGCTGGTGGCCTTCCTTGTTGCATCCCCTCCCATTGTTGCGAGCCACTGCCCCTCCAGCTGAAGCAACTTCCAGGGGATATAAAGGACTGAAGTCCTCTTATTCTTCTCTTGTAATTTTCTCCTTTTCTCCTGTTTGGAGCCAGACATTAAAGACTAGGATATTCACAAGGAACTACACATGTGAGAAAAGTTAAAAAGTGAACGCCCATGCCCAAGGAAAGGTGCATTCAAAAAAGAGTTGAGAAGACCTTAAGTTTACACCTCGGACAGATCCATGGCACAGAGACGGCCTACAATAATAAAAATCCAAAAACAATAAAAAAAACAGTAATAAAAAATTACAGCAAATCCTAGAGAAGGGGGGAAATCTGTCTAGAGTTATCACATTATTAGATCTAAATATCCAGATTTCAATAACAAAGAGTCATGAAGTATAGAAAGAAACAGGAAAGTATGCCCATTCAAAGGACAAAAATAAATCAATAGAAACTGGTCCTGAAAAAGACCTGACAGATCTACTAGGCAATGACTTTAAAACAATCAACTTATAGATACTTAAACAATCAAGAGAACATGTAAAGAAAGTCAAGAAAATTATTTAACAAAATGGAAATATCAATAGAGAGATAGAAAACCTAGAAAGGTTTTCTGGGTCCCCACCCCCATTGGGACTTAGATGCTGGTCTTGGGATGGGGCTCAGGGTTAGTCTTCGGGTTCAAAAGTCTTAGGATATTGTTATTGGAGCATAAGATCAGGTTTGTTTTAGGGTACAGGGGCCTTAAGATATGAGAAGTCTTGGATGCTGGTTTTGAGGTACCTACGCCTGGGGCCTCCACCCATAGAGCTGCTTCTGGAAGTTCCGGGAGACGGGTTGCAGGAGCATGAAGTTGCAGAAGCCACCTGGAGTACATTTTCCTATCATACTGCCAACAGCACGACTCTGGGTAGTTGGTGACAAAAGACAGCTCGGCATATGCAGCTTGCCTGCTGAACCAGTGGTTAAGGAGCTCAGCCACTGCCCATTCTGCGTCCTTCTTACGCTGGGACTTGGCATAGACAGGAGCTCACAAGGTGGACCCTCAGGTTGTCACTCAACTTCCTCAAGTTTTTTTTTTACCTGGGAATGTCTTGATTTCTTTCTTACTTTTGAAAGACAGTTTTGTCCATATAGGATTCTTGGTTGACACTGAGAGTAGAAACCTCTTTAAAATTCAGAGGTAAATAAATCAAAAAGGGAGAAAAGACAAGTCCAAGAGAAAATTAGGCAAGGATGAATAAAGATTACAGAAAAAAAGAAATATAATCATCAGTAGACCCGTGAAGTAATGCTTCATCACATTCATAATTAAAGAAATGCAAATTAAAGTGATGTCATGCCAATGTTTAGTAGCACATTGACTCAGAATAAAATAATTTTATACTCATCTTTGGCAAAACTGGGGGTAGAGGAGCGGGTAGGTCAGAGTACAGGTTGGGGCAGACTTCACTGAAGACCAACATGGAAATAGCTATGAAATGTATAAAGCCCCTGCTCTCTGACTGAGTAACCCCTCTTCTGGAAGCTTCTCTTACACATACTCCAAAGTATGCAATCTATGTTCAAGGACATGCATTGGAAATCACACAAATGTCTACACACATGCAGCTAAACAAATAATGATACATCCTGCTCATGGTGTCTGAGTCTCTTTGGGTTGCTATACCAGGATACCACAGACTGGATGGCTCATAGACAACAGAAATTTATTTCTCACAGTACCAGAAGCTGGGAAATCCAAGATCAAGGCACCGGCAGATTCAGTGTCTGGCCAGGGCCCGCTTCCGGTTCATGGATACCTGTGAGGATGCATTTGTCTCCGGGTTCTCACAGGGCAGGCGTGAGGGAACTCTCTGGGATCTGTTTTATAAGAGCGTTAATCCCATTCATGAAGGTTCCACCCTCATCACCTAATCACCTCACATAGGCCCCACCTCCTGATACCATCAACGTATTAAATTTCAACATATGAATTTTGAGGGGACACAAGCATTCAGTCTGTAGCACATAGAATAGCCTGTACCATGCAGAGGAAAGGTTCTGTATGTGCCCATATTAAAGAGAGGACAAGATACTTTTAAGTTAAAAGAAAAAAGGTTTCTAGCAATATTTATACTATGAGCCCATTTGTGTGACAAATGGAGAAAAGTAGCATTTATGATCTGGCACTTCTTAGATGGTCATTAGTACCTAGCTACATTGTCTAATGTAAGCTATTAAAATTAAATAATTATAATTCAAAACAAATATAAAAATTCATTTGATAATGAAGCTCACTTGGCTGCAGAGGTCATATGTAACCTTGACTTTACATTTTTGCGGGATTTACAACAGTTTTGTTGTCCTACATTTATTAACTTAATACTTAAATGTACTAAATTTGAACTTATAAAAGAAATTATGTGGCATCTGCTGTTAGATGTTTTATATGTTTCACTTGTTGGGCACTATATAGAAAGGACAAAAGAAGAAGAAGGAAAGGAAGAAAGAAAGAAAGAGAGAGAGAGAGAGAGAGAGAGAGAGAGAGAGAGAGAGAGATCAAGCTTCTTCTAAAAAGAATATCTTTCTTTAGCTTTAAAAAACCTGGAAAATAATATCCCCCCTTTCCTTCCCTAGCTGGCCTGCAGTTTCCTGACCCAACAAGACCTCAGCAAATTTGTTCTGGACTAGAATTTAGGAGAACTGGTTGCCAGACCTGGCTCAGCTGTTCACTAACTGAATGACCTTGAGTAAGTCCTTTAACTTTTCTTAGTTTTTTCCTCCTGTGTTGTATGGGGCACAGTGCTTTCTCTGTCATCCCGCGGAACCATTTTAAGGAGCAACTGAGGTAATGAGTGTACCATATCAGCACGTACTCTATAAAGGCTATGCACATGAGAGGGCTCTGATTTCATTAACGAGGAGGACTCCCTTAGAGGTTAAGCATTTCTGTTTCCTGGTTTTCCCAGAGGGGAGGCAAGCCTGGGTATTTATTCAATAAACTTCGAGTGCCTTCCTGGACCAGGCACTATAGAAGGCCCTGGTGATCCAGAGCTGAACACGATTCAGTCCTTGTTCTCAAAGAATTTGGTTTATAGGGGAGGCAATCAGTAATTGCAGTAAAATGTGGGAGATGCAGTAAAACCACAACAGACAAAGAGCATTAAGACCCAAAGGAGTAATTTTCTCAACCTGGGGAGTCAGCACTGAACAGCAGACATTTGAGTTGAGTCTTCAAGAACACGTTAGAATTCAGCAGGTGGGAATCGACTGGTTGCCAGGACGTACCCAGGTAGTTAGTGCCCAACCTTGGACCAGTTTCTCACTCTTTTATCAAACCTCACCGTGTTCTGTTGTAGTAGCCATCAGAAGCTTGCTGTCAGCTGCCGGTCCTGTTGGAGGATATTTATGAAAAGATATCAACAGCAAGGTAGATGTGTTTCCTTCCTGGGAATATATGCATTTGGATCCAGAAAGTGATACGGGTTCCTACACACGGAGGAACCATAATAATGTTTCAGTTTCACAGCTTGTATGAGGGAAAGTACCCACCTGCTTTCTGTTGGCCACCAACTGGTGCCAGATCATCACAAATATTACTTTTCTTCATTGTCACAACAACCCTGTTCCTTCTCATTTGATGGGTGAGGTAGCAGAGGGCCTGCATCACTCAGCTAGTTATAAGCAGAGTCATGTTCGGACTCAGGCCATGCTCTCACCCATCTATTGTCGGGTTGATTCTCACAGCAACCCTGTGAGAAGTGAGCAGAAAATGACATCAATCCCCATTTAATGTGGGAAATCGGGACTTGGAAAGCTTTGCCGGGGACCCCCAGAGAGGCTCCCTGACTCCTGTCCCAGCTGAGGCTGTTACCTTGAGGTGGAGGTCAAAGCCCTGACAGGCAGTGGGGGAGATATTTTGGGGTAGGGCTGTCTCCCTGGCTCTTCTCAAATCTCATCTTGGGAAGCAGCTGCCCACTGGGCCCGGGTGTCAGGCCTGCCCTGGCTGGGCTGGGCCCCTGCTGTTCTGGAAAGCTATTTGGATGGAGGTAAACTCTCCTGACTGTGTTCACCATGAGGTGGGCTGGACACTGCCCACCAGAGTCTGCTCCAGCTGAACTCTTTTCCTGCACTTGTTCAAGAAAGTCACAGGGACACTGAAAGGAAATGCAGTCCCTTGGCTTGAGACAATGCGTGGGGTGATAGAGAATAACTTCAGCTTTGATGAACTGTTTGGGTTCGTTCATGTGGACTCTCTGTGGGTTCACAGAGAGGAATAACTGATGAGCTTAAGCAATGGTTTACCAGGGTGAAATCACATCCAGATACATGTTCCCTCACCGCCTCCTTCAATGTGCCCCTCAAAACCCACTGGACCTTTTCTTTCTCTGTCCACCTGTCTCCTTGGTCTCTGTCTGTCTTCCTCTGTCTCCTCTCCTTATGTGCCCTCTAAAGTGTCTGTGCATCTGCCCTGGGATTCTCTTCCTCCCTCCCTTTCTCCTTCTCTCTCCCTCTGCCTTTCTGTCTTCTTTTTCTTCTGCCTCTCTCTTTTTCTTCTGTCCTCTGTCCTCACCCTGCCTCGCTCTTTGCCAGCCTCAGGGCAGACCTACACACATCTAGGATTCATTGTCGTTACTGAAGAGATTCTTTAATTACTTCTGTTAAAAGATAGACAAGTTGCACTGTGTATGTGCCAAGAAAGAGCAAAGTCATCTTAATTTAACCTTTTTCTTCGGCCGTTGGCCTGTGGCTGCAGCAAAAATAGGTCTCCCTGCTTCTGGCACACACGCCGCTCTACCCAAGCTGTAAACCAGCCCAGTTGGCAGACATGCTGCAGGGGCCAGAATCCTGTTACCCAACCCAGGGACAGTGCCAGAGCTCTGAGCCCAGTCAGGCCTCCGAGCCAAAGCTGTGGATCCCCCTGAGGGGGCCAGACCAACCAAGGCTCCTGCCCACCTGGCCCATGGCTCTGGCTGGTGCTTGTTAGCTGCCTCCTCCCCTGCCCCGGTGGGGCTGCAGGAGGGGTTCAGCTGGAATTCAGCCCCCTCTCAGCTTGTTACTATGCCCCGTGACACCCCACAGGCCAGGCTAAGCTGTCAGGTCAGTGCCCAGCCCAGTACCATTACATTTATTGGACTAACATTCGAATGGGGATTTCGTTACATAATGTTCTTACCTCATGATAACCAAGTGGAGGAGCTTTTATTGAGTCTTTATAGTGCCCGACCAGACTCAAAGAGGTTAAGTTATCCACTTAGGTATGGAGCAAGCAATTAGGACTCTGGAATCCCCAGCCCAAATGTCCCCACACCGGGTGCTCCAGTCTGTCCAGGCCACTTCTCCGGGCCAGTTTCCCTAGTGTAGACTATACTGCGTACATACATTATCGCTTGTCTCAAGGGTGCTAAGAGGCAGAAGTTTGCTGGATGTGGGTGGACCCTGGACATGTAGGCTAGAATGACTCTACCCATGAAAGCTAAGTCCTCTGCAGCTCAGGGTGTTACTGCGGGTGGGAAGCAGAGGAGAACAGGCTGGGGATAAAGGCTGGGGCCCTCTGTACTTGAGCCATGAAACTCCTGGGCATGAAACTTCCAGGAATCCGAAAGTTCTAACTTTGGGCCTGGCCTTGTGGCCACGTCACTGTGAATGTGTATTTGTGGAGTTTGGAGGATAGAATACATTTTACTTAATAGTTTGTTAGTTCCATGTATAGATTTGAAATCCTGAGACTTCAGTTAATTGGGTTACCACTAGATTTAGGGGGCTGGGCCCTGTCAATGTTTTGAGGTGGGCCTGTTGCCTACCTTTTCAAGTGTTTGCTGGGGTGTCCTCTTTTGTGAAATTCCTGTGCTAGTCTCTTGCTCACTTTTTACTGGGTTGTGTCAATCACATTTGGATGTCTTTGTGCTTCAACCTCAGGGAACAAGCTTACCTGGACCCAAGAGGAGGACAGAGTTCCAGACAGTGTCACTCAGCTATGGCTTCATCTTAGCCTACTTGAGAGGTTGGTCACACTTTGTAGTTGAAAATTTTCTCATCGTACCTGCCATTTTTCTATGTCTTTACCCAGAAATTCCTCCCAAGCTCCACATGAATGTTTATAAGGTCTTCCAGCTCAACCCATTCTCTCTCCCAAACCTGTTCCCCATCATGGTTTCTGCACCCAGGAGTCTTTGACGGTTTCCTCTCACCCCAGTGCCCTTCCTACCTATCACCAAGTCTGGTCTGTTTTACTTCCTTAAGGTCGCTGAAGCCCATCCATGCCTTTCTACCCCACAGCCACCACCCAGGTCCACTTCAGCTCCTCTCCACTGGACAGAGGAAGAGCCTCCTGATGGCTGTTCCTTCCTCAGCCTTGTCTGCTCTATTCCATTCCCCATCCTTCTGCCAAAGTAACTAAAACATCTCCTAAGTACCCACACCCCACAAACTACAACTTCTTAGCCTGACCTTCAAGGTGCTTGTCTCATTATGATGTTAGTTATAAATGTCAGTTTGCTTCTTGCAGCAGGGGTGGTCAAGCCAGCTGCATAGGGAAATCAAGCAACACAAACCTCAGCCACATGGGTGGACCTTCTGGCAAAAGCCAAGAAAAGCCACCAAGAAAGACCAAGGTGTAAAGCGGGGTCCAGGCTCCTGATGCTGAGGCTCAGTTTAGAGGTTCCAGAGCCTGAGCCAAACTCATCGCCACCCTGAGCTCTTGAACCCTGCTTGTCACAGAAAGAGACACCACCCTCTTTCTCTTCTCTCTCTTCCTTTTTTCTTCTATTCTCATCACCAGCCAAATACCTTTTTTTTTATCTTTCTAATTCCAACCCCTTTCCAGAGGGAAAGTATCTGTTGATCCAATTAGTCCCAGTATTCCTTGGGCAGAGTGTTCTTTCCAGGCTACCTTACGGACAGGACTTGGAGCAGGTGCCAGCCTGATTCAGTCAACTGAGAGCAGGGGGAGCTGGTCTCCTCATCAGTGGATGGGGAAACCCGCTAAGGCTTGGCCTGCCCTGACCATCAGCCAGGCCAGAACCCACCATCTTTAGGGATTCAGCTATTTGAGAACCCATGATGCCCTTCTAGCCGTCCTCATCTTTGCTTATCCTGGAACCCTCACCACCCACAGTCAGCTTTCAGGACTCAGACCCATGCTACCCTTCCCATCCTTCCTCTCTCAGGATGCCTTCTCTAAACCCCTCCAGCTGGAAGGAACACCTCATTCTGGGCCCCCATGGTTAGTTGCTGATAACATCTCATTAGCACTGATTTCCGTCTTTGTTTTATTGTTGTGAGTTGTTACCTGTCTGTCTCCCTAACTGGGCTAAACACTGGGAAATCAAACTATTTTATCCATCTTCTTGTTTAGTCCAAGTGCCTAACACAGAGCATTGCGTAGGATAAGTTTTCAGTTACTTTGTTGGATAAATAAATGAATAAATTATCTGGATAAACCAGGATAAATGATTATCCCAAAATTATTTCTCTTTTCTCGTAGATGCTTTTTATAAATTTGTTTAACACCAGGAATAGACTTTAAAATGCTGAGAGCCTAAGATCTGCTCTGTTTCACCCTCCATCCGCTCCTCCTCTGCCTGATCCAGAGTCCTTTCCTCTGTCCCAGTGGGGGGTCTGTGGCGGGGGCAGTGTGGGCCACCCAGGAACCTGAGTGGCCATAGTTCTGCATGGAAGGCCTGCCAGGACAGCCTGGGATGAGGCTGGGTCCTGGGCAGGGTGGGAAGCATGGGTAGCTCCAGCGTGCTCTTCCTCACGTCCTTGAAGCTTCCCCTGTCCTCTGACTCCGCTCCAGCATCTTGATTTGTGGATGAATGCCCCTGCCCTAGACAGAGGGCTGATTCAGCCCAGCAGGGTTTCTGGAGGGCTCCCAGGATGGGGAGGCCAGGAAAATGGCCAAGGGGCAGTGAAGTTGGGGTGATGGCAAGTTCTCTCCAGCTGCAGCTCAGGGCACGTTTTTCTCTGCTCCCACCTTTACCCCACATTCTTCTCATGCCCTCGACAGAGCCCAGCTCTATGGGGCACACAAGAGACTTGAACATACCTTGGGAGCTTAGCTGCTATTATCCTATGCCCTCATGCCTGTCCCAATCACTTTCCCCACATCCGGATTTAAGTGTGTATGTGAGTGTATTCAGGGTGCGCGCTCCTGATGGTCAAGCCTCAAGGCTAAGGTCCCTGCACCCTCAGCCCCTAGTCTACTGCAAAGAGAGCCACAGATTCCTCTGTTAAGCTCCTTATTGAGTTCAAAGAGCCCCCAAAGAGAGGTTGACCTTATTTCTTTTATATAATCAATATAATTATACCAAACTTAATATCACTTGCTAAATTATCAGTTTGGTCATTTTTGACAATTGGGTGCAACTACTGTTCAAGTTATAAATATTCCAATCTCCCCAGAAAGTTCCCTCATACCCATTTCCTCTCAGGCCACTCCTCTTTCAAACACTATCTGATTTACATCGCCATAGATTAGCTTTTAAAGCTGCATCCAAGGAGACACCACCAGACTCTATGCCCCATGAGTATAGAGATTGCCAAGCAGCACCCAGTTCTGAAGCTAACAAGCTGCGGCCTCCTCCCACCCGTCTTCCAGGCATCCCCACTCTGTACTGGCTCCAGGCGCTGCATGACAGAACAACAGGGTCAACAAACAGTGCAGGGAACAAACACGGAATTTGGAGCCAGAGGATCTGGGCTAGGGTCCTGGGTTTACACAATGATCAGAGCAAGGCCCTTAATCTTTTGGAGTCTCTGGTTCCTTAGCTGCACACTGGGGATAGTGACGGTCACTCTCCAGAGCTGCTGGGAAGATTAAAGGCAATTTTGAAGCCAACTTTATAGAGAGAGGCAGGACGTCAATCAACTAATTACTTAACCTAAATAGCTAACATTTACTGAACTTTCTTGGGTACCAGGCCTCATGCTAATAACTTCCTTTATCCCCATTTTACAAATGAGAAAACTGGGACCCAGAGGAGTTGAAAGATGGCCCCAAGCCAAACAGAATATGTTGGAATCAGCATTTGACTCTAGGCAGCCACTCTAGGCTCACACTCTTGACCCCCTATTCCATTCTTCCTCCCAGATGAATACATAATTGACAAAAATGAACTATAGTCAACAGCAGTTTGTAAACAATGATGCACAATGTAAATGCTACTTGTTATCATTTTTATTAGCAGGTTTTGAGAGCCAGAGAATTGGATGACACCCCATAGGCCTCACCCCTTGTTGGTCTATCCTAATTAATTGCAGAGTCATAGTTGCTGCTGTAATTGGACCCATAGACTATAACATCTCAGCTTCAGAGGCAGAAAGTCCTTCTTCAAATCTAATTTTAGTCTTGCCTGCTGTAGTATACCCAATAGCCAGCTCACTACTGGCTTTATGCAAACCATGTTGTGCTTGAGGATGCAAATCAGCTTTCTGCCCTACACGGTATCCCAAAGTGCTGAGGCCTGGAGGGTGTGAGGGGCAGGAAGGACGGTCTCCATAGTTTCCTCCAATCCTAAGCGTGTAAACTCTAGGCCTACTCTAGGGACTCAGGAGTAGGCAGGCAGGAAAAAAGGGGCCTAAAGAGGTTGTCTGAGCTGCCTCATCTTCTATTCCCCTCACTTCCCACCGTGGCCTCTGTGCTTGGCTCCTTTCACCTGGGAATCTGCCCACCACAGACATCAGCCTCATGTCCTTGTAGCATCTCTCTAAGGCTTGTCAAGGGAGTGTTTTGCAGACAAGAGAGCAGAGGGTCTGGCAGAGCCCTGGGAGAAATGCCTTGCCTTCAGGAGGTTAGCGCAGGTATAGAGGCCTGCTCGCTCACTGCTTGGCTTTGATTGGGCCAGGGCCCATTTTCTTCTCCTGCCAATGAAGACAATGTCACTGACCTCAGGGTGCTCAAAAGCTCAGATTATACCAGCACATAAGAGGACTTGGCACATCAAAAGCTGAAGTTCAGCCCAGGGGATTGTTTGAGATACACTATGATTCAGAAAAGGGCTCAGACTCACCTAAGTGTGCTCAGGGCCAAAGACCTGACTGGCTGACTGCTGATGTAAGCTTTTGCTGAAAAAAAAAAAAAAAAAAAAAAAAAAAAAAAGGAGCCTTTTCTTCTGGGTAGACATAGCCCCAAATTAAGGTCCAACAGCTTAGGAGGTGTCTTGGCTAAGCCAGGCACCCTTGTGCAGTGAAAAAATAAAAAACACATCCCAAGACAGCAGCGCAGGGAGACTCCTGTCTACCCTTGGAGGTAGCTTCAAGCTCTGGGTATGTCTGTGCATCTCTGTACGGCCTGAGTCTACTCAGTCTTTGAATGTATGATGTCGTGTGTACCTCCATGAACGTGCTTTGCCTCTGATGGATCTCTCTGACCCATGTCTGGGAGGAGAGATATCTATGTGAGGGTATTAGCCTGTATGTGAGTGTGCCCACAGCCATGTCCTCACCACCATGTACCTTCTAGAGTGGCTTTCTTCTCTTCTCTCATTGTTTGTGTTTTTCAGTCAGATCCCATGTTCTGTAAACTCTTACCTTAGCACAACAAGGCAGAGCTGAGCCATAGGAGTGAGTAGAACAGCACTGGGCCCAGCCTGTCTCCAAATCTTCTGCTTCTGTTTTTCCCTGCTCTGGGAGGGTCCTACTGGGCCCTTGGCTACAGCATGGGACAGGGAAAAGGCACAGCTATTATACAGGATATCTAAGTTCCCTCCACCTGGCAAACTCTGGGAGACCCCGCCAGATCCCTAACCTTTCTTGAACTCACACCCATGCGGAACATGACTAACTTGTTTGTTCTTTGCCGGATGGGTCTTGCCCAGTCTTGCATCTGCACCTTTGCTCAGGCTGCTTTTGTGTGTGTGTGTGTGTGTGTGTGTGTGTGTGTGTGTGTGTGTGTGTGTGTGTGTGTGTGGCATGTTCTCCTATCCTTCAAGACTGTGGGACACCATAAATGATGGTAGCTACTTGCTATAGAGCCCGAGCGTGGCGGAAGCATGAATTACACACATCATGAACGTTGGTGTATATATGTGTATGATACATACAATCTCTTTTAATTCTCATAGCAAAGGTTCAAAAACGTCCAAGAACTTGTCTAAAGTCATACTGCCTTACTAGCTGACTGAGACCATTGGGACTGGACTCAGCTCTGCCTGCCCCTCAGGCTTCTATGCACATAACCTCAAGTCAGCCTCTGATCTCTGCAGCCCACAGTCACTCTCCTTGCTCTGAGCTTCTGGCATCCTCATGTGGGCAGCGACCATCCAAACTTATACCCCTAGCCACTGTCTTAAAAATGTAGACTTTTAAACATCGGACCTACCTCCCCAACTAGATTATATGTTTCTGAGGGTAGGAACTGTTTATCCCTTTAGATCCCCCAGACCCTCATGCCTGCAAGATAAAGATGATGCTCACAATGAATGACCTCCCTGTCACAAGGTCGTGGTGGAGGCTTTGAGTGGTCTCAGACACTGTGGCTGGAGGAGTCTCTTGTAGGAGAGTTTTCTGGTTTGAGACGAGGAGCCCTGGGCAGATGTGGCCATCTGGCCTGACTATCACAAATGGCTTCTGCAGCTCCGAGGACAGGGACGGGGAGCAGCTCTCTCCCTCCCTCAGAGCCTGTGCTCTGGTCAGGCCTCCACCTCTGACCCCCCAGAGGACTGGGCTCTGCAGGCCTGGGTGGGGAGGAAGTCAGAAGGAGGAGGGCTTCCCTATCTGCTTCTGCAGCTTTGGTACAAAACTAAGTGGCCCTTCCAGTATGTTCAGAAATCCCATTCTCACAGAGGCCTTGACCAGGTGAAGCTGACCCCCTGAGAACAGCTGGGCCTAATGGTCTGGGTCTGGGAGCCACCTTGGAGGTACCAGACATCAGCCTCAGGATCTGGGCTATGACACCTCAGCTCTCTGAAAATCAGCGTCCTTGCAAGTGAGAGGCCTAGAGGCGGTGGCTGCGGGCCCTATTCTCTGCAGCTTTGTCATATAACCCAGTATAGGGTAGGCACCCAGCACTGTGAGGAATATCTCTGAGATGCATTTCTTGCCCCATGGGTGAGGAGCTAGATATACCTATTCTCCTTACAGAAGGAAATGGTAATAAATTCAGAAAGCAGGGCTGTATACTAGCAGTGCTGTATTATATTCAGGAGGAAAGAGTATGGTGAGTTGGGGGTGGGGGGCACGTCTAGGAAGGCAGTGTGGAGAGAGGAAGTGGTGTTGGCAGTTCACCAGAGAGCAGCTCAGAGGATAAAGAATGTTAGTTATCCTTGGCAAGGAGGAACAACACGGTCAAGGTAATGGTCATACACACACTACTGCATTACTCATGATTTTGACCTTCACCAGCAGTGCAGAGAGGACAAGCCCTGGTAGGGACTCCGTTTGAGCACACCAGTACCCAGTCAAGACAGACTTCCAATATTGGTCTACTGCTATTTCCTACCTGTGCAAACTTGGTACTTCCCTTCTCTGAGGCTTTGTAGATCGGAAATAATCATTCTTACCCCTGAAAGTCCTTTACTTTTGATTTCATCATTCTTTGGAGCAAGATAGTACTCTCTAGAGAAATTTCTACTCTTTCCATAATTTGAATAAGGTGGGGAATCGTACTATTTGGGTTCCCTGGCTCCTATCTATCAAAAAGTGTTGTTCCTATGAGCTTTCCCTGGTGTCGGATGTCCTAAGGGAAGCAGAGGGCGGCCTTTGGAATCACCACGCCTCCTTAGAGACAGAAAGATTGGCTCTGGGGAGACAAGACTGTGCTTTGTGTCCAGGGCAGTGTGGACTAACTAACTGCGTGGGCCAGAAAGCAGGGGCTGCAGCAGTTCATGAAAGGGGGTCCCCGATGAGGTCTGGATGAGCCAGGAGACACTTGCTGTAGAAGCTGACGGTTGAACGGAAGGTTTGATTGGTTAAGATGTTCAGTCATGTTTCATGTGGATAACTTTTCTGCCTACCTTTTGATTTTTTTGGTGTTAGTGTATTAGTTAGCTACTGCTGCCTAACAAACCGTGCCACAACACAGCGGTTTAAAACAACAGACAGTTACCATCCCCCAGTAACTATGAGCAGGAGTTCTGGAGTGGCTGAGCTGGGCAGTCCTGCCTGTGGGTCTCTTATGTTGGCAGGACCCCACTGTAACCTAAAGCCTTGACTGGGCTGGAGGGTTCATTGCCACGACTATTGGCAGGACTCAGTTCTGCACTGGCTGTTAGACGAAGGCTCTGGTTCCTTGCCGTGTGTGATGTTTGAGTGTCCTCATGCTGTAGTCAATGACTTCCTCCAGAGTAAGGGATCCAAGAAGGAGAGAACAAAGAGGAAGTTGCACGGTCACTTAAGCCTAGTCTCTGACGTCACACGCCATCACTTCCTATTTCTATCTATGACAAACCGGTCCCTAGGTAAACCCACACTCAAGGGGAGGAGAATTAGACTACACCTCTAGAAGGGAAACGTATCAAAGAATTGGTGAACATATTTTTAAAATTATCACAGTTATGGACACATTTTCTTTTTAACAAGGAAAGGATAGCATAAAGAACCCCCATATGCCTATTGTCCAGCTTCCAGTTATGAAAAATATGAACACAGGCCAATATCTTTATCAAGCTTTACTGAGGTAAAAATGACATACTATAAATTGCATCTGTTTAAAGTACACAGTTCAGTAAGTTTTGCTATGTGTTTGAACCCATGGACCCACCACCACCAAAAGTTTCCTTGTGCTCTTTGTAATCTCACCCCCATTCCCTACGCAACCACTGATCTGTTTCCTGTCACTGTAAAAGAGTTTACATTTTCTGGAATATTACATCAAATAATAGAGTAATACTCTCTTTTGTTAGATTCTTTCACTGGGCCTACTTATTTTAAGATTCATCTGTGTCGTGTGTGTGTCAATAATTCATTCCTTTTTATTGCTGGGTAGTATTCCATCGTAGAGATATATTGCAATGTGTTTATCCATTCACCTGTCGATGGACATTCGCATTGTTTCCAGTTCAGGGCTATTCCAAATAAAGCTGCTAGGAACATTCACGTGCAAGTTTTTGGGTATACACCTGATTTCACTTCTCTTGGGCAAATACCTAGTAGTAGGATGACTGAGTTACATGGTAAGATATGTTCAACTTTTTGAGGAAACTGTCAAACTCTTTTTGCAAAGTGGTTTCATGCACCAGCTGTGTATGAAAGTTAGTTGTTCACATTGTCCCTGACACTTGATATGGTCAGTCTTTTTAATTTTAGGTATACTAAAATTAGTAATGGCATTTCATCATGCTTTTAATTTGCTTTTCACTAAGAACTAATGAGGTTTAACATCTTTTCATGTGTTTATTTGCTATTTGATAGACTGTCTTTTGAAATTTTTGCCCGTTTTTTACTGAGTTGTTTGTTTACTTCTTACAGAGTCTTAACAGTTCTGCAAATATTTTGGATAGAAATTCTAAGAAACGGTTTGTCTAAGAAAAAGTGATTTGTAAATATTTTCTCCCGGTCCTGTGGGTTATGTCTTCATGCTCCTAAATGTCTTTTAAGGAGAAGTTCCTAACTTCGATGATGTCCAATGTATCCCCCTACACTCACTTTTAAACGTTCCTTTTTAAATAAAGGAAATCATGTTTTGGGTGTTGCATCTAAAAAATCTTTGCCAATCTCAAGGTCATAAAGATATTCTCCTATGTTTTCTTCTTCTAGAATTTTATCATAATTTCAGATTTTACATGATATTTATAAGCTATTTAGAGTTAAAACTTTTATATGGTATAACTGAAAACTTTTTAAAATTGTGTACATATATACAGTTTTTCTAGCACTATTTGTTGAAAAATCCTTCCTCCACCTTTGTCAAAAACCAGTTGGCTACATGTTCATGGATTTATTTCTGGACTTGATACTGTGCCATTAATTTAGTTATCTCTTTTTAAACCAGTATGTACTATGTTGATTACTATAGTTTTATAAGATTTTTCTGTTTTAATTTGAGATATAATTTACATATCATAATATTCACCTTTTAATGTGTACAATCCGGTAGACTTTATGTGTTAACAAAGTTAGGCAACTATCACCACTGCTAATTCTAGAACATTTTATCACCTCTCCCGGCCCCCCCAAAAAACCCTATACCCATTAGCAGTCACTCCTCATTCCACCACTACCCACCCCTGCCAACCCACCCTGACCCCTGGTAACCATTGATCTACTTCTGGCTCTACAAAAATACATCTAATGCTATGGTCACTCCTCACAACTGAACTTTCCTTCCTTCTCCCTACTTTAAGTAATGATGATCCTGATCCCCTCATTCTTTATTTCCTTGTATTTATTTTAAGAGCCTTTGTCTATATAATTCCTAAAACATTATTTTGAAATGTTTACCTATTTGTAAATTTATGAAAATGATATTATGCTGCATGTAATTTTTGGGGGGGGTGACTTACTTTTTTCACTTGATATTATATTGCTGAGTTTCATTCATACTGTTGTTTATCACTGAAGTTTCTTTTAACCCCTATGTGGGACTATACCACATATACTCTGTAGTTGGACTTTTGGGTTGTTTCCAGGTTTTTGCTATTGTGAATAGAGCTGCTATGAATACTCTTACATATGTTTCCTGAGTACATGTGAATAAAAATCTGGGGCATAGGTTATGTTAATTTTCAACTTCAGGAAATAACACAAAACTGTTTTCTTTCTTTTTTTTTTTTTTTCCAAAAATTGTCCTACCGAGGTATTTTCTCACTGGCAATGTACAAGAGATAATATAGCTGTGGATGCACCTCCAAAACTTGGTATTGCCAGAATTTTAAAAAGTATTGCCCACTGAATGAGTGTGAAATGATGTTTCATTATGGTCTTCATTTGTGTTTACCTAATCACCAATCATGTTGAATATCTCTTTACATGTTTATTGTTCATATGTGATTCCTTTCTGTGAAATTCCTGTTCATATCTCTTGTCCATCTTTCTATTCAATTGATTAGGCTCATTGTTATACACACACACACACACACACACACACACATATATATATATATAATCATTTCATTGATTAGGCTCATTTTATATATATGTGTATATATATCCATATATATATATATATATATATATATATATATATATATATATGTAAGTATGTATTCTTAATATTGATCCCTGTCTGGATCTGGATCTGGCATATTGTATATATCACAAATATCTTGAACAAACATAATTTTTTAATATAGTCAAATTTATTCATCTTATATTTGTTAACCAAAGCTTATTGTATTTTAAGACATCTTTTCCTACCCAAGGTATAAAATATATTAACCTATTTTTTTTCTGCTAAGCATATTAAAGTTTTGTTTTTGACATTTAAGTCCTTAATCCACATGTAGTTATGAAGAAAGGATCTGATTTAGTCTACTCCAGTTTGGGTACCATAATCCTCTTTCCCCATTTGTTGAATGTGTGACATCTATCATATACCAGTCTCATGATGCATAATTCTGTTTCTGAACTCTCTGATATATCACACTGGTTAATCTTTCTGTCCCTGAACTGCACAGAACTTCATGCTATCTTAACCACAATAGTTCCAAAATAAGTCCTGATTACCAGTAAGGTAATTCCTTTCCCTGATCATCGTCTTCAGAAGTGCCCTGACTGTGCTTGGCCCTGTGGCTTTCCAAATATATTTTAGAATTATTTTCTCAAATTCAAAAACTATTGGATATTCAGTGGAATTACATTTAATCTATAAATAAAAAGATTTGGGGAGAATTGATGTCGTTATGATTCTCAGCTTTCCTGTTGATATAGCATTTTTTTATTTATAGTTTTTAGATATCTCCTAAAAACATTCCCCTGGTCTTTCATATCTTTTTATTAGATTTATTCCTGAGTATTTAACATTTTTTAATGCTATTATAAATGATACCTTCTTTTCAATTGCATTTTCTGGTTATTTGCTGCTATTATATAGAAATGCAACTGACTTTTGAATTTTATAATAATTTTATATCCAGGAAGCTTGATGAAATTTTTAGGCTTTTAAATGTTTTGTCTTTAATAGTCTTAAATTTCAGTGCATTCTGGATAGGTGTGAGCCTTTCCATTTTTTTCCTGTTTAGCTCTCTGAGTCTTTTCAATCTGAGGTTGCTCACTATTGTTTTATAAAAAGCTTTCTTTTCTCTCTTTTTATTTCTTTCTCTTTCTGATAACTTCTAATCCAGATATTTATCATTTCTACCTCTAAATTCTGTATCTCCTAACTCTTTTTATGTATATCTATTTCTTTCCTTTTTTCGTTTGGAAGGTTTTTTTTTAATTTCATCTTTTGGTTTATGAATTCGCTTCTCAGTTACGACAATCCTGCTGTTTCTCCATCAATTGTGTTCTTTATTTTAAAGAGTATGTGTTCATAAGTCATTTAAGGAGAAGTGGTGCTCCTTAAAGAAGCAAATCTTAATTCAGTCGGTCACTCACTTGGCTGAAGAGCATTCAGTGGTTTCCCATTGGGCTTCGGGATTCTTAATTTGACTCATTTAGGTGTCAATCAAGCATAAATGAATCAGTAGGCTTTGACTAGAAATAAATGATAAAGGTTGATTCAAAGGTCTTAGGGTTTGCAAACCATAAACACAGCTAGGTAATACCTAGAGTATTCTAAAAGAGAAAGAAATGTTTGAAATATTTTATAGTAAAAAGTATATTCTTAAGAAGAATCAGTCCTGTATTCTCCTTCTGGATTGGCCCAAGGTAGTGGTCTGCCAGATGTTTGGTTTTTTGGATAATGAATGCCAGGCAGGTTGGCCATGTGAACATTCTTTCCTTCAAGGGGGTAATCAGAGGGTTCCTTATAGTATGTATAATTTACAGATATGTCTCCAGGCATAACTGAAGAGTTCAAAGTTTAAGTTCCCAGGCTAGTGAAAGCAACAGTAGAACCATTTCCTCATGCCTCAACCTACTTAATTTTAGTAATTAGTAACTTGACTACAGTGACTCCATTTTTTCACTCTTGTCTCATAAGAGAAAGGAGAATTTATTATAACATCTGCTCCTACCCTCTTCCTCGCTACCCTCCAAGGAGAGTTCCTCCTCTGAATGCTTAAAGTTGAGAACTGCTGATGTGGCCCCACAGAGGAGTGGGTGGAAGTACCGTGCATTAATAACTCACACACATCTATTTGTCTTCCTCCAATCAGCTGGATAAGCAGATTGACTTAGTAAATTAGGCCACATCTTACTCTACAAACCTAGCTATATTACTCCCCTCTCCCTTTTTCTTCCCCCACAGAACCCCAGACAGAAGTTGGTGAGCTCACAAACTTTAGATTTGGGCCTAGGGGCAAGTAGGAAGTCTTATTCCACTTGGAGTCTAAGTTTCATGCTTCAAACCTGCTTTTGTTCCCGATCCACACTCATGTAGCTAGTAAGTATAATTTTGATTCCTATTTGGTTCCTGTTCCTTCCAATGAGAACATTATGTGGCTGAGAGGAAGAGAAAAGAAATGAAAAACAGGGCAGCTATCTGACTTTCCAGGATTCCTAACCACAATGTTATCAAATACCAACAGCACCTCTTCACTCTTGATGGTCAAGATTGACTAGCCTCTCGATGGACTAAGCTCTTGTCCTATCATAACAGTTTTCTTGCCTTTTCACTTCAGTCTGTGGTGTTCCTAACATACCAGCTCTTTGAGTGTGCCCAGTATTTAATAGAGGGAGGGAGGGAGGGAAGGAGGAAGCAGGGAAAGGAGGGAGAGAAAGAGAAAGACAGAGAAAGAGACGGAGTTAAATAGGAATTATCACTTTCATTTTCTGAATGTAACTCAGAGAAGCTTAGTAATTTACCCAAAGCCACATAGATCTGGGATTGACATCAGGCTGGCCTGGTTCCCGGTCCCTTCTTTCCACGGGGCAAGGTAGAGAGCCGCTTTCCCTGGCACTGCCCCATGTGCATCTAGAGAGGGAAGTTTGGGCTCTTGGAGATTACATGCCCCAGTACTGACAGCTTGCTCATTATCTGCCATCGGTTTTCCTTCCTAGCAGAGATACTGTGGGCATAGTTCTTATTAAATTGAGCATGAGATGAAGTCATTTATTTATAGTCTTTTACCTGTCCATTTCCCCAGGGCAGTTCTTTATTAGGTGATTTCTCACATTTTCCGAGTGACTCAGTTACTTTGATGGGTGGTATGCCAGGAGAAAATGGAGGGAGGAGAGAGACAGAGTTAATGCAGGCTGACTGGGTAGCTGGAAAGGAGAGCGGCGGATAAGAGGCGTGGGGACAGAGAGAGTACCTGAAGCCTACAGTGAAGGCCTCCTGCTCCCAAAGAGCCCGTGGGAGCTACTAAAATGCCCTTATTTTAAAGTATTTCCTCTCTGAGCTATTCCCTTTTAAGTGCTGATTTCCCCCAAGAGAAAAAGCAGCTGTTCTTAGCAAGGGCAGGAGAGCCCTGGGGCAGAAAGCAGATCCTGTATTCCCAAAGGCCTGAAAAGCAAGTTGGAAAAGTCTAGGAAGGAGAAGGAGGTTGGAGCTAACACCAGTGGCCAGATTTCACCCAGAATAGAGTGTTGAGGAGGGTGGGCCCCTGTGAAGGAGAAAACCTCCTAAGAGTAGGATTTGAGGCCTGAGATGGTGACAGGTTCCAAGAACAACAACAACAACAACAAAGACCAAGTTCGCATCAGCACAGCTAACAAGACTTTGAGAAACTCCATAGTAAGTGTGAGGAGAATTTGTCAAAAGGAAAGGCACTTGGACTGGGAACCAAGATGCTGGGTTGGCTGTTCCTCTGCTCTCTGGATTCAAAGTTCCAGTTTGTCAAATGGAGGTGTCAGTCTGATTTCTCTCTCAGGCTCTTCAAGCCCTAGGTAGGCTCTTCTGCCCGGGTGGGAGCTTCCTAATGGTGCTCTCTGGACCAAGACTACCAACTTGTCACTTAGGGCATCCATCACACCACCCTGTGTGGATCATATACAGAGTTCTTGAGCCTCAGACTCTGGCCTGAACCTCAGTGTAGATAAAGCGTTTTCTTACATACCTCAGAGCTTGGAGCAGGCTGGCCACTCAGGCAACCCGAAGAAATCAAGACCGTTGGTCTTACAACAGGACATCTGGGCCCTGATACCAGCTTCCTGTGTGACCTTGTTCAATCACTAACATTTATGGGCTTCAACTGTGAAGTGAGAAAAATAGTACTTACCCTTCCCGCCCCATGGAGTTAAGAGATTTGAATAGAATATGATAGCAAAAGAGGGATATAAAGTTCCCCTGCAGAGCAATGTGCGATCACTACTGACACTACTGTGCAGCCATAAAGAGAAAACACTAATACCTCCAAGGAACAGATGCTTAATTTTATCCATGATGAGGTGTTTTTCTGGGATTACTTTAAAATATATATTATTACTTTTAAAGAAAGAGATCATCCCAGACTGGCCATATGAGGTGCTGGTCAGAAACTGACCCTACTGGGAAGTCGGGGTGCTGCTGTGCCACACCCTGAGAGACTCTCATTAAAGGGTCATCAGGTTTGGTGCAGCATGACACCCATTTTGACTACAGCCAAAAGGATAAGGAATAAGTGTAGGTAGCCCAAGGTTGGCAAGATAGCATATAGGAAATTTCTGCGCCCTCCCCCCAAGAGGTGTGCTCTCAGATTACTGACTTAGGGATCCACAGTTCACATAGGGCACCCCTCATCCCTAAAATCTCCTCTCTTTCACACAACCCTATACAGCCATCGCCTCATTTTTCTGCTTCATTTATTTCCAAAACGCCTCAAAAGAGTTGTCTAAACTCACTGTCTCTTGGAAGGAAGAGCTCTTCTCCTCTCCTTATTTTTTAAACTCATTCTAGTTAGACTCTTGCCCCTTTCCTTCTACTCCCGAAGAAGCTGTCAGTGGCCATCATATTGCAAAACTGACAGTCCGTTCTCAGTGCCCGTCTTCTTCCACATCCTAGCAGCATTTGACACAGCCAATCACTCTCTCCCTTGAGGTATTTCTTCTTTTGATGTTCAAGGTAATTTTTTCTTGGTTCTCCTACAAATTTACTGGCTGCTCCTTCTCAAACTCCTGCAGTATCCCCTTCATTTTCTTGATCTTTGAATGTTGAGGGACCCTGAAGTCTAAACTTCAACTTTTCTCTTTACTATCTATATTCACTCTCTAGTTGAGCTCATCCAGACCAATATTCAACAGTGAATATACTGACGATCCCAAATGTATGCTTCAGCCTAAACCTTCCCCTAAATGCCACTCATGTATTCAATTCCTGCCTAAGATGTCCACTGGGATCTCAAACTAAATATGTTCAAAACCAAACTCCTGCCATCTCTCACCCCCTCCTCTCCAGTGTTTCCCTATCTTAGGGACTTTATTCTTCCAGTTACTCAAACAAAAAACCTGAGATCATCCTTGATTCTTTTCTCTATATGTCTCTCTCTCTGTCTCTGTCTCTGTCTCTCTCATTCTCTACATGTAATTCATCAGCAACTCTTGTCAGCGATACCTGCGCTCACAGCAGCCAGTGATCCTTTTATAATGTAAAAGCAGATAATGTTATGCACATATTAAAACCTATCAAATATGGAATTTAGTGAATAATAATGTATCAATATTGGTTTGCCCATTGTAACAATGTACTACACTAATATAAGATGTAAATAATAGGGAAAACCTCGGGAAAGGTTTATGTGGAAACTGTACTTTGCAATCAATTTTTCTGTAAACCTAACACTGCTCTAAAAAATTACTATTTTAACTTGGGGAGAAAAGTCGACTCTGCTCTAAATCCTCCAGGGCCTTCCACCTCACCTTCGAAGGAAGTGCAAAGCCCCTAGAATGGCCCGCAAGATCCCCTGTGACAGAGTCTCCAACCTCATCTCTAGGCCTCTCCTTCTCCCCCTCGCCATGCTCCAGCCACAGGGGCCTTTGCTCTTCCTCCGATAGAGCAAGCACACTTCTCTGCCTCCCTGACTGCCTGGAAAAGCTCTTCCACAGCTGTCTCTTTGGTTCACTCCCTTGCTGTCTTCAGATCTCACTTTCATGTTCACCTCATCAGAAAAGTCCACCTTACTGCTCTCTGAAACACAGCACCTTCTTCCTTTATGATGCTTTATTCTTCTCTGTATGTAGCATCATCTGACATTTGACATGTGTAAATTTTTTTTTTATCTTTCTCCACTAAAATATAAATACCATGATCACAAGGACTTTGTGTATTTTGCCTAATCGTACTTTTTGGTGCTGAGAAAAGAGCCTGGTACATAGTACATGTTTAATAAATATTTGCTGAATTAATAATTTAGAAAATGGTTAGAATCATTTATATTCTTTTCTGGGAGTCTGCCCTGGAAAGGCTCGGAAAGTCAATATAGCCAGAAGACAGAGAGTGGCCCAGTCACTGTAAAAATGGAGTTTGACAGAAAAAGCTTCAGCATCTGTTGCTAAGGGAATGGCTAAATAACCAGGTCACTACAGCTGTGTTGTATCCTAAACAATCACATATTTTCCAATTGATGGTTCAGGTTTCCTAAGACTTGGCTATTTCGCACATTCAAGGTTGTTTCCCGTTAGGCTTTTTGAAAAACCTAAACATGTCTCCTCTAGTTGCAAACAGAGGACCTAACTCATAGAGAAGTATAGAATCACCTTTGTGCCCAGTCTGGAAATTTGGTATCGTGCTTAAAATTACTTACCAGCTTCTTTTCTTGACCAGCCTCAACTTATACCAAGTTTCAGGGGAACAAAAACAACAGATGATAATACTGTATAAAAAATTTTGATGTTATAAATAACGTCTTTTGGAATGTCTTTCTTTGCATCTCTGGTCATTTTCTTTGGCTCTCTTCCTCACAGTAGAATGATTGAGTCCAAGGCTATGCATCTTGATTATGTCCAAGTGTAAGATAAGGTTTTCTTTTTTTTTTCCATCCTAAATTATTCCTCAGAAGAGGAAATCTCTCAATGTCAAGTGATTATGAATGCTTTCATTAGCAGTACTCTTTTTTATTAAAGTATAATTGACATACAATATTATATCAGTTTCATGTGTACAATATAGTGATTTGGCATTTATGTGCCTTCCCATGTGATCACCATGAGTCTAGAAACCATCTATTACTGAACAAAGTTATTATGATAGTATTGACTATATTCCCTATGCTGTACATTACAACCCCATGACTTGTACCTCTAATTCCCCTCCAGCGTTTTCACCTGCCCTCTCCAACCCCCTCACCTCTGGCAACCATCAGTTTCTTCTCTGTATCTGTGAACCTGTTTCTGTTCTGATTTATTAGATTCTGCAAATAGGTGAGATCATACAGTATTTGTCTTTCTCTGGCTTATTTCACTTAGCATAAGACCCTCTCTGTCCACCTATACCAGCACTTTTTAAATTACTTTATTTTTAACCACAAAGAGCTGTTGGAATAAGATACATAAATCCAGGACTTCTCTTCTCTTCCTGGAATCTTAGGGTGGTTAAGAAAATACTGATGATGGGGCCCTACCTGAGACTAATCATATCAGAATTTCTGGGGCGTGGTGCTAGGCACTGGTTCATTTTAAGGCTTCCCAAATGTTTCTGTGTACAGGTAGGACTGAGAAGCCCTGTCCCTAAAATGGCCTCAATTCTTGCTAATGTTGTATATTTATAAAAGTCACTGCTCAGAGTCAGTGTCCAAGGGAGCTAAAGAAATTTAACTTGGACTTTGTCATTATTCTTGACTTCCCTTTCTTGTTATCAATCCATTCTCAGGCACACTGAGCTGTCAATGACTGATAATAGTCGTGTGTTAGTTAGCCTTTTGACAGGACATCCCTTGCCCTGAATGTGAGGAGCCATGGGGCCT
This sequence comes from Cynopterus sphinx, assembly GCA_030015415.1. Lineage (NCBI taxonomy): Eukaryota > Metazoa > Chordata > Mammalia > Chiroptera > Pteropodidae > Cynopterus > Cynopterus sphinx. The sequence continues at coordinate 32,546,161 of CM057383.1, read as the reverse complement.
TCTGTATCTATGCCCCTCTCTCTCCTGTCGCTCTGGTGAATGGCTGCCTCCCTTAAGGTCCATGTAGATTCTTGAGAGGTCCTCGAGGGTTTCCAGCCATAAAAACGGGCATTTTAGGATCATAACCAGCTCCGGGCCTGTGAACAGTGCAGTGTCCCTTTAACTTGTTGCTGGAATTGGGCAGCATCTGAGATCAGGACCTTTTGAAATATTTATCTGCTTGTTATTTATCTGGGCAGGCTGCAGAGAGAGGAGAGGTCCTGGGAACTATGCCCAGAGCCAGAGAAAGCACAGGGAAAACTTTGCTAAATTTGTTTTAATAACTTTTACTGTACTTCTTTTTTATTATAAAAGTAACATGCTTACCAGAGAAAACTCGGAATATGCAAAAAATATAGAGAAATAAACAAATCATCCATAATCTCACAACCCAGAGATAGCTTATATTAAGAGTCTGGCATATTTCCACATAGACCTCTTTTAAGCACACACACATTCACTGTACATAATTATATATACTGTTGTATCCTGTTCTATTTCCTTTAACATTATATCATGAGCACATTTCTATGTCATCAAAAGTTTTTTTAAAACATAATTTGGAATGGCTCCATAACATTCCCTCATTGGCTGTCTTACAATTTATTTAACTAATTTCCTATTCTTGGATATTTAGGTTATTTCCGAGTTTTCATTTTAATGAAGAATAATGAGACTAGCCTTCTGCAGATCTGCTCGCATTTCTGACTAACTTTTAGTTTACTCTTTCACCAGAAAGCTAGTGTGGTATAGAGAAAGACACACATTTTGTTTCTTACTTTTTAAAAATTCTTGAGGCAAAATTCATACAACATAAAATTCATCATTTTAACCTTTCTAAAATGTGAAATTCAGTGACTTTTAGTGCATGTACGATGTTGTGCAATCATCACCACTATCTAATTCCAGAACACTTTCCTCATCCCAAGAAGAAATTCTGTACCCATTATACAGTCACTCCCTTTTCTCCGCTCCCCCAACGCCTACAACCACTAATCCGCTTTCTGACAGACTGAAGCACACTATTCTTGTATTCAGGAATACCATGAGTCAAGACCTGATTCACCGACCTACCTACAAAGCTTGTGACGTTACTTAGTCTTTTTTTAGCCTCATAAATCTCAGATGTAAAAACTGAGTTCCTGGCAGCTACAATGAGATGCCGTGTTGGGAAACCTGAGGCACATAGTAGATGCTCGATAATTTAAAAAATTAAACCATTACATCTTAAATGAACTTTTGGCAATAATTTACTAACAATCTGTAGATGAAGAAACCGAGGCCCAGTGGGGGGAAGTAGCTGGGATCTCCTCTGGGTCTCTGCACTCGAACTTACATATACTCTAGTTGGCATGTGTGTTTTAGATTAACAATGCTCTGCTTTTTCTGAAAAAAGTCCTCACTTCTGATGGTTGCAGGCAGCCCTTAGTCAGAAGCTTTTAGAGGCCCCTGAGGGGTTCCAGTGCAGCTGGCCTCAGATTTCTGTCTGGGAACCCAGGCACTGGGTTACCGCCATCCCCTCCCATCCCCTCATCTTCTTTTGTGTTCCCAAAACACCTGCAAAGGTACTAAATAAACCAAAGGTGACAGGCTCAAAATATCACTCCACAGAAGACTTACTAGTTATAAAGGGAAAGGGGTAACTTTGCAGTGGAGAAACTGGGTAGAAACCTCCTTAGCTGCAGGGTCAAGCTTGACATCACCAATAATGGGACAAACTGACATCATGAGTCTCATGATCTGATGCGCTGAGGACACAGCATCATCCACGTGGTATTCTTGCCAAAAAATGTCCGACCTTCTACTCATGAGGATACATAATCAAATAAATCCAGAGACAGTCTCCAAACAATCGACCTGTGGCTCTTCTAAACTGTCAGTGTCATGAAGGACAAAGAAGGCAGGGGACCTGTTGAAGATTAAAGGACACTAAAGATGTGAGTCTAGGTTTGATCCTGGATTTAAAAAGAGTCACAAAAAAAATTGTTATAACAATCGGGGGAATTGAATAGGGACCATACGTGAGTTAATATTATATCATGTTTTGTTTCTTGAATGTAAGGATCATATCATGGTCCTATAGGAATGTATCCTGTTCTTAGGACATACATGCTAAAGTACTTAGGAGTGAAGGATCATATGTTTGTAACTTACTCTCAAACATTTAGTAAAAAACAAAGTGTATATAGAAAGAAAGAGAAGCAAAGCAAATGTGGTAAAATGCTAACAATAGGTGGCACTAGATGAAGTTTGAATAGGGGTATTCATCTTACTCTTCTTTCAACTTCCCTGAATTTGAAATTTTTCAATGTAATAAAGTTGGGGAAAAAAATAATTGACTCTAGCCCATAGAAATGTACTATGTGAACTTCACAGTGTTAACAAAAAAAAAAAAAGAACTTTGAGACAGCATTTAAACATTGAGGAATTTCACTTAAAAATATAATTTTCAGTTTCTTTTAGAAAATTATCAATCTGGTCACACTAAGCCTACATTTTTGAACAGGACAGCAATAATTGGTGCTGTTAAGTAGTCTTTTTCAGTTTAAAGGCTCCCCCACTCCAAGGATGTGTGCCTAGGCTCACACTCATTGGCATTGACCAAAAAAGCCTTGATGATGGAGAATTAGCACATCAAGCTCTATATGGGAAAGGAGAGGGTTCAGGATCAGAAGCCCTTAGAAACCTACAGAGTGAGTTGAGATGCCAGCACAGCCAACCAAACCAGTCAGCACCTAACAGCATGAACATGACACTCCTGCAAGACAGATGGCTCACTGAGAATAAAACTGAGTCAGCTCCTTCAGACTGGGGGCCTCTACAGGGCCCCATTCCCACTAACATGAGGAATTTCTAGGAGAGCAGAAGGCTTCTTCTTTTATGTTATTTCCAGAAAAACGTGTTTGCTAGGACACACGGCCTTGACGGGAACATCCAACTAATGTTATAGGAATTGCGACCTCACCAACATCCAGAACGACTACTCTTAACAAAATGTTTTTCTCAGAAGCCTGTGGCCTGTTGGTGGCCAACCGATCACCATGGTGCCCATTGTCTTAGCCAACCAATCACTGGTCAAAGAAGACTGAGACAAGAGCAATACCTCATGTTCTCATAGAGGATTATGACACTTAATTGGCTAAAATGAACCTAATTAGGAGACATATATACATGCCTCACATAACATCATCAAAATAGGACAATGTCCTTAACAATGGTGAAGGAAAAAGAAAATCCCAATTTTGATCTCAGTTTTACCACTGACTCACTCTACAAGGTTGGGTCAGGTAGTTAACTCATCTGAGCCCTCAGATGCTTCATTGATCAATTGGAGATAATTCTCCTTACCTAGTTCATAGGGATATTGTGATAAGAAAGTAAAATAGGATATAGGAAGGGATTTAAACATATTAAGAAATACTGAAATGACATTGATTTACTATTTGGGAAATATATTGTAATTTTTTTCCCCTAGAGACATCTTTTCTACTCCAAGGTCATCCAGTCCATTTTTTGTTTGTTTTTACCACTATCTCTCCTTACTCCAAACTTTCCGTCACCTCATCCAGGAGTTCCTGAAGCTTTCGGGAATAGCTTTCTAACCCTAAAACATACACAACATGAGGCACAAGCACTTGAACCTCAGGCACAAGAATGAGCTTCACCTTTCTCTCTAGCCCACGACTCTGCCCTGGACTTGGCATCAAGTAGGAGGAGAGTACCTGTTTGCTGATTGAATAAATGAGTGATTCAGGGACATGGGCAGACCCCGCCTGAGCTGGGGAAGAAAGGAGGCAAGACAAGAACCAGCAACCAAGGTCTGAACAGCGGATGTTGCAGAAGATAGAGAGAGTCTGGCTTTGAGGCTGAAGGAGAGAGAGGCCTACCACTCTGTTGTGTGGGACAGCCTATGGTTTGAGCAACCTCCCTCTCTCACACCAAGTACCTGAGCCAGCTGGGCAGTGTGAAATGAGTTGATAATGTTCTGTAGTCAGGCAGGGTTGAGAAACCCCACACCTCACCTGTGGCCTGATGGAGGGGCCTCCTAAGGCCACTGCTCTTGGATTCACTGGGTGGAATGGGAAAAAGCTTCATCTTAAAGCTGCCTAATTTCCCTCTTTAGGTTTTTCTTATATTTCTTTGGTGTGGGAAAGGTGTGGATGGAGAAAAAAGACACCAAGCCCTCAAAGCACTCTAGTGACAAGAAAAGAGGTGAGAAACTGATGAGAAAATGAGCAATGTGGGGTTAGGGGAAGCACAGAGGCTTAGGGCCCTCAAGGAGGCACTCCTAGCCCAGCCCCTGGGGCACAGGGCAACTTCCTGGAGCAGTGGAGAAGGGAGATAAGGGTATTAGATAGGGATTGTTTGAAATCAGCTTTTTTAAGAACCATTTTTGCATATGTGTAAGCACACACTCGTGATAAGAGCTATTTACTTTCAAATGGTTACTTCTAAATCCTAATCTTAAATGCCTCAAAACAAGCAAAGAGTTGAGAAACGTGTAGGCATGCATGCAGAATTACAAAATAAGTCTTTTTCTCCTCCAATAATTATAGTTCCCCTCCTCTGTCTCATTTCCTCCAAGGTGATTATGTCTCTTAGGCAATCCTAAAGTGACTATTCTGATCCATACTTGTGACATGAATCCTTTCTCCGTAAATTATTTATTTTCTTTATTCAACATGCGCTTGTTAATCAAGGACTGGCTGTGTGCCAGGCTCTGTCCTAGGGGCTGGGATACATCTTAAACAAAACAAATAAAAACTGATGCCTCATAGGCCTTATAGTCTAATGGAAAGTGATAAGTACATAAATAAAGAAATAAAACATCCTATATTTATAACATACGTCAGATGGCGATAGGTGCTATCACCAAAGTGGGAACTGAGACATGTGGAGGGCAGGGACAGAGGAAAGTCAGGGGGGTCTCACTGAGGATAGGTTTGAGAAAGCCCTGAGGAGGTTGAAAGTGAGCCATGTGATGATCTGGAGAAAGAATAGTCTGGGCAAAGGCAATTGCAAGTGCACAGCCACTGCAGCAAGCGAGTATCCACAGGAACAGTGGTGGCCGGGTTGTCTGGAGTGGACGGGAATTTCGTGGGGGAGTTAGTTAGTGGGAGATGAAATCAGAGCGGCCACAAAGGACATCATGCAAGTCCTCAGAGGCCGTTGTAAGAACACTGGGGCAGTCACATGATCTGACTCCATTTTAACAGGTTCACTTGTGTTCAGGAGAGACTACAAAGGACATGGGGAGAGGTGACAGCAGTTTGGACCAAAGTGGTTGTGTTTTGCCTGTGAGACGTGGTCAGCTTCCGGATATGCTCCAATGCTTTGCTTTAGCTCACAGGTCTGAATGTGGGTATAAAAGAAAATAAAATCAAGGGCAACTTCAAGGCTTTAGGACTGAGTAACGAGAAGGAAGAAGACAAGAAAGCTGGGGACAGGGGGCCTGGGGAAGAGAGGAGTGTGACTTTGGACATTTTGAGTTTGAGATTGAAAGTGCAGTTTGAGGAAGTGATACGGGGCAAAGACATTAATTTAAGAGTCATCCAATTTGTTATTTGTGTTTGGGTAGGCTCATCAGGGCAAAAACTATGTCTTAATTATCTTTGGCCCACCCACCTAACCTAGAAGTGGCTTGCCTACCCAGAATAGAGACTCAGTAAATATTTATAGACTGTGTGACTATATCTATTTTAAAAATAAAACCAGGATTGAGCTGTGAAAACAATGGCCCCCTTCCATCATGTACAAATAATGGCAAAAGCCTGAGATCGAGAATGAGCTGATCTAGACATGAGTTCAGGTTCTGCTGCTTATAACTGCGTGATCTTGGCCAAATTACTTAACTCCTCCAAGCCACTTTCCTCGTTTGTAAAGTAGGAGCAATCTCAGTGGCTACCTCAAAGGGCGGTTATGAGGATTAAAGGAGATCATGAGTGTGGAATATATAAGCACCTTATAGATGGGAGTTTGTTGTGAGAATCAGGCATGGAATTGGTAAAGGCACATTCTGCACCTTGGGCTTATTGCTGTCTTCTTGTTCACTTAAAGGACTTTGAGTATGGACCCCAGAAACGAATTCAGCAGGCAGTGAGTGGGCTGGCCAGTTTAACACCATCACCCCCCAACATACATATTCTCTGCCTACCTTTCCTGGACTACATCAGCCCAAGCTGAGCCCTCCTTCACCTCCAAGAACAGTGGCCTCCAAAGTACCAACAGTTTATTATCACTAAGGTAAACCTAGAAAATACTAGAACATTTACTTGTATTTCTTCTTTATCTTAAAAAATGAATAAATAAAAGATTTCAACATCAGCCATCAGGGACGTGAAAATTAAAAACCTAATGAGATATTACCATATATACATTAGAATAAAAGCAAAACATAAATATCCATAATCCTGATCGTAGGAAGTACTGGTAAGGATTTGGAGCAATTGGAATTCTCATATATTTCTGGTAGAAATGCAAATGATACAGCCACTTTCAAAAACAGTTTAGCAGTCTCAGATAAATATGCACTTACTCTATATGATCCAGCAACTCTATTCCCAGGTATTTACTCAAGAGAAACAAAAACTTGTGTCCACACAAAAACCTGTGTGTGAATGCCTGCCTATAGCTGCTTTATTCATAATTGTCCCAAACTGGAAACAAACCCAAATGTCCTTCGTCTAGTAAACGAACAAATGAAATACGGTACATCCACAAAATGGATGGAATACTACTCAGCCAATAAAGAGAAACGAAGCATTAATTCAAACAACAACATCCATGAATCTTAAATGTATTTTGTAAGTGAAAGAAGCCAGAACTACGAGGCTCTATTTGGTATGATTCTGTTTATAGGACATTCTGGAAAGGCCTATGAGTGGTTGCCAAGAGATTGGGAGGAGTTGATGACGGAGTCAACACAAGAGAATTTGGATGGGATGAGAGTGTTCTGTATCAGTGTTTACAATGGTGGATACACTGCTGTGTGCATTTTTCAAAACCCATCAAACCGAACATTATAGGAAGTGAATTTTACAGTACGGAAATTAAGGAAAAAAAAAAAAAAAAAAAACAGATGTGGGCAAAGCCAAATAGAATATGAATTGTAGCAAATGAACTTAACCATATTCCAAATGAATAACATCACCAAACTGAAGGGATGGGGGGAAAAGCACTAACGTATAATTTTAGAAAACAGAATTGTAAGGCTAAAGAAAAAATGAACTGTACACAAATAATGGAGAGTGTTTGTTTGTTTCTCACATGAGTATGCATTAACTATTCCGAAAATAGATATACTTGTGTCAAAGAAATAAGTAAATATATTCTAGGTAAGGGGAGCCAGATTTCTCACTGTTGGAGAAAGAAGTTATGAAGAAGACAAGGGGAGGCCAGAATGAACTCTGTGGTATTGGATTGGATTCAAACTCATTTTTCTTTGCTTGTTTCTGTGGAACAATATACATAACACGATGTTTAACATTTTAACCATTTTAAGTGTAAACTGCAGTGATCTGAGGTACATTCATCATGTTGTGCCACCATAACCACTAACCATTTTCAGAACTTTTTCTTTATCCCAAACAGGAAGGCCCCTTGTAACCATGAAATAGTAATTCCCCATTCTCCCCTTCCTCCAGTCCCTGTTACCCTCTATTCTACTCTCTGTCTCTATGGATAAGCCTGTTTAGGTACCTCATGTAAGTAGAACCATATAATATTTGTCCTTCTGTGTCTTGCCTATTTCACTAGCATAACATTTTCTAGGGTCATCCATGTTGTAGCATATGTCAGAATTCATTGCTTTTAAAGGCCTTATAATAAATAATCTATTATGTGTATGTACCACATTTTGTTTATCTACTTATTTGTCTATGACACTTACAGCTTTTTAAATATCTATACAGATAAATAGATACAGAAATAAATATAGAAATAAAGATAGAAATAAATACCATTCTCCAATAAAAGGAACCAGGACTCGGGAGAAGTGGTTGATTCCAGGCCAGGACAGGAAAAATACAAGGTTAGCCTGAAGCATCCCGTGTAGCCAGACAGTAAGGAAATGCTTTGAAACAGTTAGGAAGCATGTTAAAAAGGCACAGGGGGTCTATAGCCATGCCACTCTGAACAAGCCCAATCCTGTCTGAACTTGGAAGCTGAGCAGGGTCGGGCCTGGTTAGTACTTGGATGAGAGACCACCTAGGAAGACCAGGTGCTATAGGTGTAAAGAAGAAAAAACTAAGGGATTGTAAGCTGTCAAGGTCCTTGCGATCTGTGAGGTCAACCAAGTGTTTTTTAGTCAACCTCACCTAAAAAATAAAATAAAATAAAAGGCACAGGTGCAACCTGAAGGAGGCCCTAATAGCCAAAGCTAGAACAATTTGAGAAATAAAATAAATAATAATAGTAAATAATAACAATCTTAATTAACATCCACATCATTATGTATGAGTTTATAGTTATGTAGAGAAATATTTGAATAAATAAGTAATTGAAAGTGAAAAAATAGTTCCCCCTTTCAGAAGAATTCCAGCTAATAAATGTAGAAGGAATGAAGGAAATGGAAAAATCACCATTAAAACACCATAGTGATAATTGTCAGGCAAGAGCCGCACAGATGCTAAAATTATTGGACAGAAGTTTCAAGGAGAAAGTAGATATTTGCATAGTCTCATAGTACCTTTCCTGAGATAGTTATCATTTGCAAAGAGAAAAATTATAGCTTAACAAGGAAGGAAACCCAGCAGACACCATCTTAACTAAATGATGATAATAGACATCACCAGTAGTAAGACACTTGGACTTTCTGGGGACCTTGCTGATACCCTGACAGGAGCATGTCAGATCTGTGATATTCTTGCCAAAAATGTAAAACCACTACCTAAACCTCACACAAATCCAAATTGAGGAAAATGCTGCAAAATGTCACAGTCATGAAAGACACGAAAAGACCAATTATCAAAGACTCAGGAGACAAAGGCAACAGGAAAACTAAAGGATGTGGGATTCTGAACTAGATCCCAGAACAGAAAATGTATGTAAGTAGAAAAATTAGTCAAATACAAGTTAAGTCTGTAGTTCGGTTAACGGTGTTATACCCATGTAACTATCTTTGTTTTGGTAATTGTTCTAGGATGATGTAAGATATTAATATTAGAAGAAATGAGAGAAGCGTGTATGGGAACTCTACCATTTTTGCAACTTTTTTATGTCTAAAATTTTTTTCAAAATAAAAAGTTTAAAAAAAAAGCTTTACTGCTCTCTCAATGTTTTCATATCCACATATTAGTACAGCAATTATATTATATTATATTTATTATATTATATTATATTATATTATATTATATTATATTATATTAGTACAGTGTATTAACTCATAAATTAATAACAATAGATCCATTGGTGATGAGTATGCAAACGTATTTAACTGCTGGGAGTTCGTGGTTGAAAAGATTTGGGGACCACTGTCCTTCGGCTTGAGGAAAAAGCACGGCAGAGACCGAGAGTACTCAAACTCACAGAGACAGAAAGCAGACTGGTGAGTGCCGGGGATTGGGGAGACAGGGACTGGGGAGTTATTGTTTAATAGGTAGAGAGGTTCTGTTGTGCAGATGAAAAGAATTCTAGAGGTGGATGGTGGTGATCGTTGCCAAAAAAAAAAAAAAATGAATACACTTAATGCCACTGAACTGTACACTTACAAATGGTTGAGATTGTTGCTTTTAAGTGTATTTTGCCACAAAATAAAACAAGCACGGCAGAGTTTATGTTAGATTCCGCCCTATCTCACTTCTGTATATCTATTGCAGGTTAGATTGGCCTTCCCAACAATGCTTTGTGTGATCTGGGTCTGGAACACAGCTCGTTCTTTGAGACAGAGCTAGGGATATTGGTTCATGCTTAACCCACAGATAGGGATCCCCAGGAGAGGGGAAAGGTCAGAGTGGAGAAAGGAAAATTCTGTTGACTTGGGGGAACTATTAACAAGGTTTCATTGCAAGTTATCTTAATCTCTCAGAGACAAGATAAGCCTTCCCTCAGATCTCTGAGGTCTGGTTACTAAAGGCTCCGGGGTAACCTGGGAGATGGTGCCTGCCCTCCCTCTTCCTCCTTCATTCCCTAAGGGGACGGCTCAGATTCTGTGTGTTTCTTGGTTCTGTGGGATCTTCCTACAGGGTTTATGCTTACCCCATCTATATTGAAGCACAAACTCATCTCTGTAGGCAAGGTTATACTGTGGTAAGAACCTCCAAATCTCAGTGGTTTAAAACATCAGAGGTTTATTTCGGGCTCAATCTCCTCATCTACCACAGGTTGGCTGCGGCTCTTCTCTGGGTCACGATTGCTCTGGGATCCAGGATGATGCCACCGCCTCTATCAAGAACCCTGTGGTGACTGTGGGTGGTGGCTCTTGTAGGCTTCGCTGGAAATAACCCAGGTCAGTTCTACTCATATTTCATTGTTCAAAGAATGTTGTATGGCCCAACGTGATTTAAAAGAGGTGGGAAATTATAATCTTGCTACAGGGAGAGCACTGACTTCTTAGGGAACACTAATACAGGCTACAGCCTTCATCTGCCTCCCAACACTTCCCTCACCCCTGGAGGAAAAAATTGGGGGCCTGGCGAGAACTCCATTTCCACCCCCACCACCACACACTCTGCCCCACTGAATGCCCGAGCATGTGAGGCCTCAAAGCCCAACACGGGAATTTGGGGTCTAGAGAGCTCTGTTGGTTCCCCCCATGTCTGTTCATTTCCTGTTTCATTCCCGCACTCAGGCTGGGTCTGTCCAGATGGCTGTGAGGGTCCCACTCTGCTCATTGTGAGCCAAGACTCATGGTCATTGATGAGGAGCACATGTGCGCTGCCCACAGGGGCCTCTCTGTGACTCACTGGCTTCCCAGAAACTAATCAGGTGACTGATGATCAGGGATGCCCTAGCCTGCTTTCCCCTCTGCCCCTACTGGGAATCAGGCTGCAATTCGGAAAGATTAGAAGACTCCTTATCACTTATCTGCATTTTTAAGGGCAATAACACTATAGTGATTTCTCTTCTTTTTCTTTTTGTATAATCTTATGTCATTTTTGGAACAGAAAAAGGAAGATATGGAAGGGGGCAGTGAGTATGTGTCTGTGTGTGTGAGTGCCTAATTTCTGTGATTTAGCTGGGTTTTACTTTTCACTAATTTAACAAATTACTCGCTTTCTACCCCAATTCATAGTTTTCTTAAAATAGCCAGTTCCCATTGTGCATTTAAAATACTAAATTGTTTCACAAAAATCTGATTTACACCCAATTTTTCAGGAGCATTGTTCCTTTATAAAGCAAAGCCTTACTGTGCTGATGTTTCTCAGCACATTCCTAGAACTAAGGACAATATGGAAATAGAGGGTCTTGGATACAACAATTGGAATATTTGTGACTCACCCCAAGCTTGCTTCCTTCTTGGGATGGGGGATTTCTGGGAGGAAACAGATTCATTCATTTGTTCAACAAATATTTGTTTGGCTGAGTGGCTTCTAAGAGCTGAATACTCTGATAAGTACTGTAGAAGATGCAAGGAAAGATTAGCTTCCATTACTCCCTGCTGTGAGTTTACAGTGTGGCCGTTTGGTCATATTTCATTTGCATGACGTTCCCCAGAGGTATCTTCCTGCACCTAGATCAGATGAGGAAACTGAGACCTAGAGAGGTCAGACCTCTGGCCCTGACCCACACAGATGACCTGTGGCTGGAACGTCCTCATGTCTAAATTCAGACTTATTTCAGCAATGAATCCGTCAGCAGATGAAAGCTACCGGTGCACCTGGGCCCTTTGACAAATCCTAACCTTTTCTCCCTGGCACACCTCCCTTCAGAGGTTGTCCTTGGCAGACACAGCCTCCTCCACCAGTCCTGTGGCCTCCCAGTACCCAGCCCTGTCCCCAAATGAGTCAAATCGATTCGACACAAGCTCAGCCTTCTCTCTTTACTTCGGCTAATCTTTTGTTATTGTTTGGCATGAACATCCTGTTAAACCAGGGTGGACAGTAATTGGCCTGTGAGTGTGGAAAGAGTAATGGCTTTGCAGAGCTGGCATAATCATGTTCTGGGGACAGAAACCAACACCTTGGTTTGCTTGGGTTATGGTGGTGGTGGCTGTAGCCTAGAGCAGTTCATCAGGACTGTGAAGATCTTGCCAGTGACACTTTCAGGCTGGTGAGACTGTTGTGACCAAGAAAGTTCACCAAAAAAGGCTCCTCTTTGGGAGAAAAGCATTTGTTGACCAAAGGACAGACAATTCTAAGCGAGGGGAACACTAATAAGTTAGGAAACTTCATTAAACCTGACCTGCCATTTGGTTTCAAATGAGACAGTTTTACAGTATGGTTGGGAAGACCATCTTGGCTCCTTGGAGGCTGACCTGAGGCCCCAAAGCTTCTGCAAGGGCCCTTGAGGGGAGATTATCTGAGCCGTAAAAGTGCGTATCCAAGCAGGTGCAGTCTTTGGTGCTGAATAAAGGAGCTGGCTGGCGATTTAGGACTCCTGTGGGATTGCTGTTTCTCTCCCTGAGGGATTATTGTTCTAAACATAAACACCCTTACAGGTACAGTTTGGGATTTTAACAGTATGACGTGACCATAGTTGGAAATGTAGGAGGCTCTACCTTGCACTTTTTGGATGCCTAGACCTGAGCACAGTACCTGCCCCAAGCAGACGCTCACGCACTACTGCAGAACCAGATCGGGTGCTTCCACTCACATCCCCTCCACCTTCCGCCCCACCACAGAGGCTATCCTCCCTCAGCGATTCCTTTCCAACTTCCCCAGACAATTTCTAACCAAATTCTTTACCCCACATCTCAATCTTCTTTCCTCAGAAATAAATTACTGGATAGGATCTGGCTTCTTCCCAACTTTGTGGTTTCTGTGAGGAGAGACTTCTCTGCACCCTCCCAGCTGCTTGCTCCACATATTTCCCCCTCCCACAGAGGGAAACTGCATTAACCAAGGGGAGAGTTTGGGAGGAGAGCAGAGCCCAGTCAGGTAACAGCTGACATTTTTACCTCTATTTGTTAATTTTGTATTTCAGAACTTGGGTGGGGACAACACAGGTAATATATTGACCTCCTCAAGCCCCAAACAGGCCCAGAAAGAAATCACAGAGGCATTTGTAAGAACTGACTTGTGCCCCACAGGCATATGGCAAGCTGGGTGCCCAGGGCCTGTCACCCATGATATCAAGTAGCTGTTTGGGTCTCGTAAGTTCGTCTCCTGTAGTTCCCTTCCCTGGAGCCTCCTGACATGTACGGATGCCTTGCTGAGGCCCAGGAGCTGCAGAGTGTTGTGTCATTAACCAGAGTCATAATGAGTCAGCAGGCAACCCAGATTAAAAATGGCTCATTCATTGGACCCACAGTCTATTGACGGAAATTTCCGAAAAAAATCTCTGGGAAAGGGTCAGGGTGGAGATAGGAAAGGGCCTCCAGGGGACTGAACTAGATTCTGAGTGAGGCAGGAAGGATGATGAAGGTGTCTCAGGGAAAAATCAGAACCCCCAGCACCTAGTCTTTCTTTGTAACTAGAGCACCCACCCCAGGCAACTCTCCCTGGAGATAGAGAGTCCTGGCCAGTACCTCCTCTTCACAACAAACACTTGCTATAGCTGACTTTGTCCCCAACCCCTGAAATGGGGACATATGGAGGGCTACTGAAACCTAAATAAAACATGTATTTTCAGGATTTTGGGTCAGGCCACACTGTCTATTTTCTGAATTAATTGTAGAGGACTCCTTAGACTCCCATCTCCCTTCTACTGACATTGGAGAACTTTCATTTAGCAGTAATTGGACAAATATTCCTGGAAAGACGTCCTGAAATGTCTAAGTGCCATGTGGGCCCCAAATCAAACAATTCTAGGAGGTCACTCTACCTTCAACCAACTCTATAACCTAGCTGAACAGGAAGAAAACAGCTCTGGCCGATTTTATAGTTCACTTAACTCCAAGCCATCATTTCCATGGCTAGTGGATGGATCATTTATTAATCTATAAAGTAAAGCTCTGTCAAGGAAACCTAACCAATCTTCCTCTGATGTTTCAGAAATATTTCAAGATATTTGGAGATTTCGAATTACTCTTGGGAACATCATTCACATCACACAGAACTATTCAGTCAGAGAATAAGGGACCTCTGAGAGGAGCTAGGGCATTTACCCTAGAGAAAGGAAGATTCAGCCTAAAATTTGTGAAGGGGTACCTTGCAGATAAGGGCCAGACAAATTTAGTACACCTCAGACAGCAGAACGGTGTTGAGTAGGTGGAGATAGTGAGCGCTGGCCACTAGGGAAGTTCAAAGGGAGACTGCTATGCATCAGGCAGAGAGGGTGTTTGTGTCACCCATGAAGGCTGGCTTCCAAGACCCTTCCCACCTGTTAAGGACTGAATGTTTGTGTCCCTCAAAATTCACATGTTGAAGCCCTAACTTCCAATGTGATGGTGTTAGCAGATGAGGCCTGTGGGAGGTTATTAGGTTAAGACGAGGTCATGATAGGTTCAGGCCCTTATAAGAAGAGGAAGAGACACCAGAGCTTCCTCTCTCCACCACGAAGTGAGAAGGTGGTTGGCTGCAAGACGGGAAGTGGGCCCTTACCAAGAACTGAAGCGGCCGGCATCTTTGTCTTGAACTTCCCAGGCTCTAAAACTATGAGAAATGACAGTGTGTTGTTTCAGTTAACCACTCTGGTTTTTTGTAATAGCAGCCACCACTGAACAAGGCACTGCCAGAGATGGGGCTGAGTCTGTACCAGTCTTATTGGATCCTATGAGATGCGCAGAACATAAAAAAAAAAAATAAAGTTTTCTCCACTGTCTCTCACAAAAGCATGTAAAAACCTTCTATGGTTTGTATTTTCAATGGACTGCAGATAAACAGGAATCTGCAAAATTTTTCATGTGTTCTCCTGGGACCCAGAGGGTGCTATTTAGGGGTGCTGAGTTCCACTGTGTCTTATGGGTCCATGAGCATCCTCATAAATACCCATTCAAATTGCAGGGAGTTACCAACAGATGACATTGGCTCCACCCCTCCTGACAGAGTCTGCCTCTCATGTGTTGTTTTCCCTTCACCCATCTCATCTACCCTTCCATTCATGTAGCAACAACTGAGGTCTAGCTCAGAGACAGAAAATAAAATATGCAAGAAGCCAAGGAAGTAGGCCTGGCCTTTATGTGGTTGAAAAGCAGGTAGCTATTGAGGTCTTTACGTAGAAAGACCCTTTGATCCTTTGCCCCCTACTGACAATCAAACCCACACTTTAGACCCCCACAAACCTCTTCTGCCCACAAAGCTGTTGTGATGCCTTGGTCTCCCAACTGGTTAAACAGAAGCACCAAGGCAGGAACCTAAGGCTTTCATTAATTCAACAGACCTCCAACAGTCATCATAGAAAAGAAAAATATGAATTTTATCACTCTTCTTTATGTTTACTTTATTTTAAATCTTAAGCTACTTTAAAGTTACAGAATAGTGAAAAGACTAACATAACCAGCATTGTCACCCCTTAAACTTTCAGCTAAGTTTGTTTTTCACCTTTGCTCCTGATCATCTTATTTTGTAAGACAAACATTTCAGATCGGCTGAGTACTCTTGTAGTCATGCCCCCAGTCCTATTCTGACATTCCTGTTAGTTTGTGTCACTTTCTGTTTATCTAAAAATAAATAAAGTAAATAATATTCTAAACTTACAAATGGGAACCAGGACCCCATGATATTTTCAGTGCTTGGGACCCATTTTAGAGGCTCTCTGGGGTCCAGGAGCGAGCTGTTGTGCAGGGGAGGGGGTAGCCGAGTCAATCTCACATTCCTTCTTCTCTGGGCAGAAGGAGACCAGGCGAGGCAAGGCCACTTCCTAGAACCCCACCCAGGCTTCCGTGACCCTGCTGCCTTCCTGTGAGCTATTGTGCCCGAGCCCAGCCAGCATTGAGGGGAGGCATTTCCGGGGGACCCACGGCTGGGCGGCCTGGCAGGGCGGTCCTGCTGAGGAAGCACTGGATTTTCCGAGTGGCACGTTCACCCCGATGCCCTGCCAAGTACCCCACTAGGCAAAGTGGGAGGGGCCGCACCTCGCTGCAGTCCAAACCTCGCCTGTAGCTGTTCTCAGCAGAAACCTGGTGCCCTCACTCTCCTTGGTCCCTTCCCTCCTTCCTTCCTTCCTTCCTTCCTTCATCCCCCTTATCATGACCGCCAAGCTCTGTGTTGGGTACTGGAATTGCGATGACAGTTTCTGCCTTCATTCATTCATTCATTCTCTCAGCCACTCCTTCCCCAAAGTTATTGAGCATCTGCATACATCAGGCACTGTTCTAGGTGCTGTGGAAACATCCAGGGAACAAAGTAAAGATCTTTGCTTTCTGGAGCCCCCATTCTAGCAGAGAGACGATGAATGGTAGACATAATAATCAAGTACATTATACAGTCGATGATAAGTACTACGGAAAGAAAGGGTGGGGAAATCAGTAGTGGGGTGGGGGCTACCTGGAGAAAGAACATTCTAGGCAGAGGAAACAATCCAAGCAAAGCCCTGAGTGGAGCGGAAGAAAGTTATAAAGACACGTTTTCCTTCCTCAGCCCCTTGTGCCTCACCTGGGCTCCCAGAGCTCAGCTCCTGAAGCAGAGCCAAAGTGAGTAGCCACGTCTGTGCTCCAATGGCTCCCCGTGATCTGCAGGGTAGTTTGTACACCTTGGGATGGCCACAGGTATCCTCATGACCTGTGGACTTTGTTTCTCCCTCCAGGCGCATTTTCCACCACTTTCTCCTTGCACCTGCAGCTTGACCTATAACTTGAGGTTCCCCAGGAGTACCATGCTGCTCCAAGCCTTCGCACATGGCATCTCCCGGAATGCCAAATACTTACCTCCTACCTGTGTTTGCCTGACAAGCTCTTACTCTTCCTTCAAGATTCTGTTCAACATCACGTCTTCCATAAAGTTTTTTTTTTTCACTTTCCCCTGAATGTTCCAGCCCCAACCTCTGCCTTTATGATGCCTGGTACAGACCTTGACTGGCAGGTGTCTGGCCACATTGCATTTATGTGTGGACTTGTCTAAGGCCCTGGTGGGCTAGGGCTCTGCCTCTCTCACCTCTGTATCCATAGCATCTAAGCACCTTCCTGGCACAGAGCAGGTGCTCAGTAAAGGTATGTTGACTGACTGAGTGCCCAGTATTTGGCTGCTTTGGTCTCCTGAGAGAGCCCCGTGAGCCTGAGTCAGGCAGCTGCTTGTCTGCCCTTGGCTATTTAGCAGACTGTATTCACAGCTGTGGACTCCTGGGACGCGAATTTCCTGTGGGTGAGGGACTGGCAGGGAGAGGGGCCTTCATTTTAACCACAGAAAATGGCTGGCTCAAAGGGCATTGTTGTCAGAGAGAATAGAAGAGGCTGCTTCTCTCCCTGGCTCCACCCCTGCACTGAGTGCCAGTCTGTGGCTGACCACACAACTCCTGGAAACCCCGCTCAGAAATGTGCTTCCTCTCCCTCTCCCAGGGACTCTGAGTGCTCCTGGGGCAACAGCACTTACAAAGAGTGCAGTGGGCTGGCCGGCCCACCACCACTCAGCCCCTAATTCCTGCCTGGTTTTCCTTCAAAAGTCCCTGCCCCTTTCTTCTCATTCTCACTTCCACACTTCTAACTCATGTCCCTTTCTTCGCACTTGGATGAATGGCCTGGATTGTCTCCTGGCTCATCGTCCGGTCTCTGCCCACTCTCAGTTCCTATCCTCTCCTGCCAGTGTTAGAGTCATCTTCAGAAACTTCTGTCCTGGGTTCATTCAGTTAGACTCTGTTTTTCCTGCCTCCTTCGCCGGGTGTTCTGCTGATTCTAGACTTGTGGGTAGAAAGAAGAAAAAGGAACTATCCACTAACGAGGAAATTCATCTCTAATTCCTCCATGCCATGCAAACCTTACCCCCCTAGGCAAAACTCCTGAGAAGAAACTTGTGCATGGGTTGTCTGGGTGGAGGGAAGCAGGTGCCACCCCTGTTCCTCAGTCCTTGGTCAGCAAGGCTGCCCGGAGCTCCTGCCAGTCCCTCGCCAGAAAGGAAGAGCTATGGGAAGGAGCTAATTCAATCCCCTTGGGCTATTAGACCCACTGGGGAGATGAAAATTACCTGATTGCAAGAGAGTGGGACAGGCTGCCAATGGTGCACAAGGTTCAGAACCGGAAAGATGGGGGTGGGAGAGAGGGAGGGGGGGATGAACTTTTTATCGAACATCTGTTAGGAGACAGACTCTGTGCTAGTCACATCTGTAACCTCATCGAATCTTTCCAACAGTCTTGTGAGATAGTTGTCATTAGCTGCATTCCCCGATACAGAAGTTTATTTCCTCTCACCCCCTTTCTCCATTGTTGTTTTTCCTGGGTTTTGTTTGTTTGTTTGTTTGTTTTTTCCTTTTCTGGTTCTAAAGTAATTAGTGTTTATTACAGACAAGGCATAATAAAATAATATAAAATGCAAGGAAGAAAAATCATAGATAAGTTCACAACAAAGACATTATTAGCATTTATATATGTGTATATTCCAGTTTTTACAATTCATTTTAACATGTGTGATATCACATTGTATATACAACTTTTTACTTTTTAAAAAAATTGACTTTTGTAACAAAAATATTTTCAGGTAATTAAAAATGTTTTAAAAGCACCTTCACAGTGCCCCAATATGTGGATATACAACCACTTTCTTAACTGTTTCCCAACTGCTGGACATCTGATTTCTATCTTTGAAAATTATTAATAATGGTTTGATAACACCTTTGTAGCAACATCTTTCTCTGAATTTCTGATTTTTTTTTTTTTGGATAGCTTAAAAGAAGTGGAATTAGTGAGTCAAACAGTATAATTGTGATTTAAATTATAGCTTTATTTTTTTATTTTAAAAGTAACAGTAGTTTATTGTGAAAAATTTAGAACATATTAAAAAGAAAATAACATCTTCTATAACCTTTCAAATTACTGTTATTAATAATTTGGAGTTTATTTCTCAGTCTTTTTTTCAATGATATACACATATAAGTGTAAATAAATAGTTGTATAAAATTGTCATTACACTCTATATACAATGTCATATCCTGCCCATCAGCAAACATTGTATTATAATCGTTGTTATTAATTTTCTTTGAAAATATTATTTTTAATTGCTGTGCAATTCTACTTTAAGAATGCACCATAGAAGTGTAAATGTTCTTTTACTCATATCCCATTTAGATTTTTGTTTCCAAAAATTTCCTACTGATAACTTTTATGAACATCTGAGCATCTGTGAATAATAATATTTGATCTCATCTCTGATTATATCATTCAAACAGATTCCTAAAAGTGAAATTACTTGGTCAAAGTATTCAAATGCTGTCAAAGTGTTGGTGTGTATTGCCAAATTTTGTTCCAAAAGCATTCTTAATAACCAGAGACTATCCATCTTACCATCCTCTTGAAATACTGATAATTATAGGTTAAAACTATAGTAGTTTTCATTAACAAAATATACTTTGTTTCTTTGATTTTTACTTTATTATTAGTGGTATTAAACATGTTTCAAAATTTTAATTAGCTACTTGCAGTTCATTTTTTGAAATTATCTATTTATGACCTCTATGTACTTATTGGTTTTGTCTTTGTGTAATCCTTATTATTTTAGACAAACTATAGTTTAAGGATATGAATCCTATACCAATCATATTTATTCTTAAAGATTTTCCAAATTAATAAAATGTATCTACTTCTCCTAGATATATATACAAGACTCAATAAGGAAAGTGAATTATCCGAGGCTACCCAAATGGTTAGTGGCCTAGCTGGAATTTAGACCCAAGTCTTGCTGGCTTTAGAAATCTTTATCAGAAAAAAAAATAGTAAGAAGAAACAGAGAGGAAATTATAACAGTAGCTGTGGAAGTTTCAGGATGAGTAAAGTCAGCTTTCGGAGGGGTTGGCGCCATTTGTGGAAGAGGAGGAGGAACAAAGTGCTGGGGGATTTGGAAATCAGAAGGGCCTGGCCTGTGCCACCTATGCATCTTTCTAATCATTGTGTTCAGGTTTAGGGACATGCTCCTAGCATCCCTTATCTCTTCATAATCCTTCCTTCAGAGGTCTGCTATGCACAGATCTGGAGGCTATGGGTAAATAATAGCCTCTCCAGATCTGTGCATAGCATAGCAGCACAATCTTTGGTTTGTCCTTATTTGTGCGTTCCCAAGGCTTGGAGGAGTTCCTTGTTATTTCTTGTACAGATATTTAGAGATAGAAGGGGCCCGGGAAGCAGCATTCTCAGCAGAGTCGAGAATTTGAGAATCCTAAGCAATCAGACCTAAAGATACAGAGCACAGGAAATTATTTTAATAAAACATAGATTCTCTGCTTTCTCTTTCTAATCTTTAAAGAGCATACCAATCCTACAGGAAAATTTTGGCCTTTTAACAGAAGAGAAATAACCAAACTCTAATTTTACATTAGCTTACTTTTGATATTTAAATTTATTTAATTAATTTCATTCCCGTCTTATTTAGCTCGAGGACATTTAAGATTTTCTTCCTCAAGATTCCTTTTTACAAACTTTACAACTTTCCTTGTTTCTTTTGTCTCTTCTTATTCAGAAATAACCAACTTATTTTAGGACAAACTACTTTCTTTTAATTCCCTTAAAAATGCATTTCTGTATGTTATACTTTCCTTTACTGAAAACATATATTATTTCCTTGCATTTAAAGTTGTTTCCCTTGTTATTTTTATTAGTTTCAATTACATATATTCATCAACAGATCCAAATTTATTTTTTCGTTTATCTATAAAGTCAAAAGTAGGTAAACTTAGACTTATTTAGCAATTAATATTTCAGCATTCTATCTTATCTGGAAATGACTTGGATATTCAATGACTGTCCATCATGTCATTTAGCTAGCAAAATTTAAAGTTTCAAGTTATCAAAAGATTTCATGAAACTGATTTTGTACATATAAAAGATAATTATTGTGAAAGAGTTCACCCAAAAAAACCCCAACCTTTTTATCCTACTTATATTTATTTAATTTCAATTCTTAACAATTATGTTTAGATTACTTTTGAAAATTTTATCATATTGAGTTTTTTTTTTTTTTGCTGATAAATTTTGCAACAGAGATAACATGAATTTATTTGACTAATAAACCCAGACAGAATAAACCCAGGTATAGTGATAACTCTAAAGACATGCCTATTTAATATCAAATATTTTCCCACATCCCATGATCCCGAAAAGCATTTGTGTTAGTTTCTATTATATTTTTGAGGCTCTTTATATTCCTTTAAGCTAATTAAACAGAGCTTTTTTTACAAACCAATTCTAGTAATATCCTCTGCAGGTAGACATACTTACACAAATATAAATAGACGCAACCTAAGACCTGACAGTTTCATTTTTAAATTTTCTGCAAGTATGATATGGGGGAAAATCCCTCTGATTCATGGCAGTTGGAATAAGTTAAATTTATTCATTCAGATGGCTAAAGCTTTTTGTTATTAATATTTGTGGAGAGGAGAAGATTAGTATTTGTCGTTGGCAAGGAGCCTTGGAGCCAAAGCATAAGTTTGTGCTTTAAGAAACCCTTCTTTTCTTTCTTATTTTTTCCTTCAGTCTTAAAAATTGAGGATGGTAAAGAGAGTGGGTTTTGAACTACTTCTAGAGTTGCATTTCTGATTTCACAAAGATTTGTAAGGTAAGGACCGTCGTTCTAAATTCTCCCAGAGAATTTTAGATTGTAACTTAAGTGACACCACAGGTTAGTCTACCCATCCAACTGTATCATTCCTAATTTGTTTCTTTACCTTTGGGTACATAGTTTATTTTAGCCAAGGGGAGGAGGGGTTTTTTCTCTTAAAATAAATCTATTCGGGATTTGAATATTTAGCTTCCAATTTTGCCAAATTTCTAATAAAAAGTCATTAAATCATTTCAAATATCTTGTCAGGCTTCATGTGGGAGAAACAGTAAAGAAAAAAACAAAACCTGTTTAGATGACCAAAGTTTCTTTTAGGATCATTTTAGAGCTGATTTTTTTTTTTTTTATCACTTTGTCTTTTAGACGTTTCTGCATGTCGATCAAAATACATTCCATTGTCCCTTAGAGTTTTGGGATTCTCTCACTAAGGGAGAGCTTTTAAGGTGGACTTAAAACAAAGGTTTTCGGAATAGCCATCAGAGTTTGAAATTATTTGGCTAAGTGGATTTATTTTATTAAAAAGGCACAAGAGAAGGGACCAAAATGTTTGTGTATATAACTAAAGTTCCCAAGGAAGGAACTTTTGGGGAACTTTTAGAGGGTGAAGTTCCCATGTTAAAGATACATTCCCCTGAAAGTCATCATGACTGGACGAAAAGGCTCAAGCGATGTTAAGGCTATCTTTGAATCATTTAATTTTTTAGAGGCCTCTAAATGTCAATTAAAAAATGTTTTCCATTCAGTTTGTTTAATATTTCTAAGCTTCTCTAACTATGCATGTGAACATACTAATTTTGGAATCTCAAAAGTTTTCCAGAGTGGCCACTGTAATTCCAAATTGTCCTTATCCGAAGTCCATTAAGACAAATACAGAGAAGAAAATGGACAGTAAATCCAGCTGGCCTTCCAGAAGAGGGCTGTTCTGCCAAAGCAGAGTTAGAAAGAGGATGCCCCATTATGAAAACCAGCATCAGAGGACCCAAAAATAAAAGGTCTGAACCTCAATGAAAGGAGAGGGGTTGGAAACAGGAAAACTCACCCCTGGAGCCAGCAGGATATCACAGAGCAAGGGCTCAAGCAGTTGCCTTGGTCAAATCCAAGAGTGATACAAAAATTAAAGCAGAATGTTCTTCAGATTCTACAACTAACACTGACACTTTAAGTGTCAACTGAGCACAAAAGAATCAAGAGGCTTTGATTAGAAAAAAAATGGCCAACCTTAATTCAAGGGTCTTAGGATTTGCAAATGGTAAACACGACTAGGTAATAATAAGAGTGTTCTGAAGAAGAAAGAAAAGCTGCGCATTCTCACAAGAAAAAGTATATTCTTGAGAGTCCTGCATTCTTAGCCTCCAGTTTGGTCCAAAATGGTAATTTTCCAGATATCCGGTGGTCTGGATAATGGATATCACGCGATGTGGATATGCAGACATTCTTTCCTAAGTCCTTCAGAGAGTTTTCTATAGGAATTTACATATTTCCAGGCATTGATACACAAATGAAATATTTAACACTTTAAGTTTCCAGGCTAATTAAAGCAAAAATAGGTTTTTTCCTTAACCTAGTTGATTTTAGTAATTTAGCAGCTTGACAATAGTGACTTCATTTTATTTCTTCACTTTTTCCTCAAGCATGAACAAGGCAAAGTTCCTGACCTCACCAAGCTGATGTTCTGAATGTGGGAGACAAGAAAACAAACATGATTCCAGAGAGCAAAATCCCAGTAGGTCAGGGAGGCCTGGAAGTTTGGGAAGACCCTGGGATTGATGAGAAGGAGGCAGGCTATGAAGAACCAATAGGGGAGAAGACCTGGAGATGGGCAGAATGAAGGCAGTACAGCATGAGAGGTAGGCAGAAAAAGAGCCTGGAGAAGAAGCAGTAGCGGCAGCAGGTAAGGCACCTGGATTGTATTCTGCCTCTAATGAAAAGCCAATGGACAGCATAAACAAAGGAGTGACAAGATCTCATTTGAGATTTAGAAGATGGCTCTGGCTGCTGTGTGGAGAACAGTCCGTAGCAGTGACAAAAGAAAACCAAACAAAACCAAACAATGAGCTAAAAGATAGGCACTCTGGATTCCTCAATAAGTTGTGTGTGATCTCGCATATGTCCCTTAGTCTCTCCTGTTATCTGTCCTTAAAATACCAATAGTAATATTTATGCTCTTTGTGTCACAGAGATGGAGTGGCAATCATTGATAGACCATTTAAAAATTACTTTTAAAGAACAAAGAGCTCTACAAAAGCAAAGGCAATAATAGCTTCTTGCCCCCTTGGTATCTTAATCACTTGTTAAATTCAATTAAGTGGGGTCTGTGTAATAATAATATGAGTTAATTTTTATGAACATTGAGGCTTTCATTCACTCAGAGCTGGGTAGCTAATTTGGTTAATGAAGGCAAACCCAACCAAGTAACCCTAGTGCCAGCCAGATCTTTCTCTTCTGATCCCAAACTGATCAGACAGCTTTCAATTGAATATCACTGGTCACTACTGGCCCCACTGAGAGAGTGGCCCTTCCCCACTCTCTCTGAGGCAGCCCCTATGCAAGGGAATGAGAACCTCATCTGGAACTAAACACCAGCTTTGAGTTGGCTGAATTGCTTTGCTTCTCTTCCGAGGTGATTTTCTCTAAGGCTTATTATACAAGGACCTTGTCTTGATTTCTTCACAGGAAGATGTGGAATCAACAGAAACCCTTAGGAACATATTTGCGTGCTGGTTGTGTTGACTTGCTGCTGAGGGGACAACTTCTGTTGTCAGAAGATTGGGAAAGAATGCCTGTGACACATCAAGAAAGGTTTTTGTTTGCCCCCAATACATCCAGCCTGTGCCCAGCCCCGGCCCTGCAGGCTGGATTCTAACAGAAGATATTATTATTATTTTTTTTGTAAACAAATGTGCACACAGCAAAAAACAAACACATAAACAAAAAACTAAAATACCCAAATGAAGAAAATACTTAAGAAGCCAGACTTCATTCACATGTGTACTTTGGGTGGTATTTACGTGATTTTTGTGCCTAAGCACTATATGTGTGTTAAAGCTCACTTAATCCTCACAGCATCCCTTCAAGTGGGTATCATCAACTGATATTCAGAGAATGTAATAGGTTCGCCCACGGATATCAGACCAATAGTCCTAAAGCATTCGATGTACCTCTCCATCATCCTTACCGTGAAAGCTAGCACTCCAGACATTCTGGAAACCCCTCAGGCCAGAAATGATTGAAGACAAGATCAAACCTCTTGGGGCTAGTTTGTCATTCAGTTCCTCAAAAGACAAATAATCAATCATCCAGCAAATATTATTTGAGGGCCTGGGCAAGCAGTCTGGCAGGGGAGTCAGGAGGTATACAAACTTGAGAAGAATTCAAGAGTAAGACACAGCCACATCTATGCCCAGTAGAGAGGCAGGGCCAGCTACTGAGGAAGGAGCTAATGAGGGGCTAAAGGTGAGGCAGGGTCAATGGGTAGAAGATGCCATGAGCTCAGCTGCCACAGTGGAAAAGCCAGAGGGCCTAACAGCTTTCCTTCCTGGGGCCTGAGACTCAGGGCCCTGGATCCTTCTGGAGTAGAAAAGAAGGCCAAGAAAGGGCCATTGGGAGTGCCAAGTAGAGCTTGTACCCACATCTTAGGCTTGCCCAGGTAACCCTGGCTGCACTGTCCATTTTCCCTACAGAGCCATCTTCTCAGCATTGTCAGCTCCTAACCAATGACTAGCTGAGTGACTGAAGCTACCCAGGGCCTATTCGCAGCAACTATGTTAAAAGAAGGGGTGTCTTTCTTTATATAAGTGGGGGAAGGCCCTTGAGGAAAAGAAAAAATCAGTGGGAAGGACAAACTCTTACAGAAAGGCTATGTGGGGCCAGGTTCGAGTTCCCCTGAGGTGACAAGGTAACGGGGTGTGAGCTCAGCTGCTTGGCCTGCCTTGAGACCGGAGGCAGGGAAGGAGGCAGAAGAACCTGCCCTTCCTGTCAGGTCTGCTCCCTCCCTCTCTCTCTCTCTTTCTCTCAACACTATTTTTTAAATGTTGTAACCAGAGGCTTACATTGTCCCCACCCATCTGTTCAGAGAGGACGAGTGGAGGTTCACCTAAGCAACCCAACTTTAGTGGGTAGGGAGGGGGAAAGTGGGCCCTCCCCTCCAACGGGCTAATTTAGCAATGACAGAGCAGGGGGAAGGAGCCTTTCCTGGCTCTTAAAAAAAATGCCTCTTAATTGTAATATAACTGGTTCAAAATAATTGCAAATAAAAACTAAGCTCTAAAATGTATTAGTGTGCAAGATTTATGGTTTATCATTTATTTATTTATTTATTTACTTATTTATTTTAGTCCATTCTGAAACTATTACATCTTGATAATACTTTCCTCTTGGAGATCCACAGCGGTATAAGAAACTATGATATTGATAGGATGTTAACAACATTTGTATTATAGTTTATCTGGTTCCTAGGCACCATGTTGCATCTGATCCTGTCCTTAATTCTGTGAGGTAGAAATTATTAGTATTCCCATCTTGCAGATAAGGAAGCCAAGACTCAGAGATGGTGGCGGGGTAATGGTCACCTAAGAAGTGGAGACCAGAACCTGGGTTCCAGGCTTCAGACTCCAGCTCCCACCATGTGGGCTCCCCAGAACCCTCCTGTATGGAGACTTATGAGCCCAAAGGAGAAGAGGGACACCTTTAAACTGCCTCCTCTTCCAGCTTCACCTCAGTCCAGAGCACCTTAGCTCACATAGACCTGGTTCAGTTGGATCGAGCCCTTCTTAGTTACACAGGGCTTTAGACTTTTCCCATCTCCTGTCTCACTTAATTCTTCAACTTGTGAGAAAGATAGGTTCTCTTTAATTTGTAAGAAAAATAAATGTAGGAACAAATAGAAAATGGGATCTGTTTGTTCCTGACACCTTCTCTGGAGCTCTCTCTGCCACACCTCTCCAGCATTTGTTGTGCTCACATCCACCCCAGTGCCACTCCCAGGGCCTATCATGGTGCTGGCCCTGGCTTGAGTGACTTCCAGCCACAGAAGCTAGCTAGAGCATGACCTCCCACATGCTTGTCATTCCCTACAGCTTGTCATGAACAGTCCAGCCAGGCCCGCAGACAACAGCTTCTCGGTTCTGCTCTCTCTTATGCAGGGACTAATGGAAGTGGCCTTCTTCTCTCTGTAATCATCATGGTTAGGGGGAAAAAAAGTCTTGTCATTGAAACCCTCAATCTCAGTAGAAACTTCTGGAGAAAAAGGATATATTCCCTGAGAAAGAGGAATGGAGAAAGAGAAAAGAACAAATAGAGAAGAGAAGAAAAGGAACAGGCACAGAGAGCTGGTAGGGGCCAGGACTGCTCAGGGCAAAAATTGAATGGAAACTGAAGGGCCTGGGGACTTCTTCTAGGTCCACTCTTCCCAGCAACAGACTCCTCATGCCTATACCTACATAACCCCTGAGTTGGACTGTGGGGGAGAGTTTGATTTGTCTTTGACCTTATTTAACTTTCTAAGATTCAGGGCCCTCCACAGCCACCCATCTGTACTTCCAGGGCCACACATCTAGACCATTATCCCCTGCAAAGTCAGGGCAATAGTAATTGGCTCCTTGCTTCATGGAGGCATACACGGGAGATTCTAGAATCCACAGGAATTTTTCTCTGATGCTGATGTTTATTGAGCAAAATTTCAGTATAAAGTGGGCATGTAGTTTTTGTAAACTGGACTGAATGAGAAAGAAAAGCTGTTCTTGTGGAGAACTGGAAGTAGGTACCTGGTAACCCGAGCCAAGGGCTGCCCAGGTCAAGAACATCTTCTTTCCATTCTACAGAAGCTCCTAGAGTTTTCAGAGAAATGTTCACAGTATATTTTTGTGTCATTACTGCTACAATGGCCACTTAATTATTGGGAACAAACTCATGGTGGAAAACTGGAGTATCATCACCAAAAGATGAGGGTCACATCCCATTCCTCATAAGCGCATATGTATATCACTGCCATCCTCAAAAGGCCCTCTCAGGCACTAACTCAGGTCTTCTGAGTGAAGTACAAAACCAGTAATAGCTGACAGTCTCAGAGGGACAATAACAACTAGACCTCCTTGAGGGGTCTTTTGTGTTGCTTCTGTATCCCTGTCCTTTTTCTTTGAAAGCTGTGAAAGGACTGAGTCCCTACCCTCATCTCAGAATGTTCTTCACATCTTCTCTAACTAGCATGTTCCTGGTCACCCTTTAAGATCCAGCCAAAAAGTCATTTTTTTTTCTGGCAGATTTCCCTAATTTTTCTCCCAGCCCCCAACTAGGCAGACCGAATCGTTCTCCATTCTGAACTCCCAGGAGAACAGGGTTTTAACTTCTTCAGTGTAATATTTTTATCTTTTTCAAGTTGGCTTCCACCAGTAGACTGTGAGCTTTAGAGGGTAGGGCTGTATTTTATTTATCTTTCTAAGCTGAGTTTCAACAACATACAACATTGATGATTCAATAAATGCTGGAGAATGGAAAACATGAATGAAAGAAATTAATTAATTAAACAAAGATTAGAATACACACCAAGGGGATGATGTCTCAAGTATAATGGAATTTGAAGAGAGAATTTGGAAAGTTGCACTTTATAAACTATCATTGTATTACCTTAAAAATGCTCTTTCTCCTCTTAACAGGAAAAGTTAGCTTGGAATTATCTGAGGGTATTTCCATTGCTCTTCTGATTATGGCCTTAATTATTAAACAATGGGCCTAGGGGCTACACTCTGTGATGCTTTCACACACAGGGAACTCTGGGCTCTCTGCCTTTGAGTCAACTAGTCAGAGCTTTACCCCTGGATGTTTTTAATCAGGAGGCCTCTCTCTACCATAAATTACTATGTGATTAGGATCCACTTTAACTTAGCCTAAGGTAGAATAATTAGGAGGGCTAATCTGCCATGATATAACATTAACAATTAAGATAGGTCATGCGCAGGCCCACTGTCTAAAGGCTTTGAAATGTCTATGCCTCCTCTTCTTTGCACTGGGGTATATCATTGAGCACTTTCGTCGCAGCTGGGCTTGCAACCCCAGCATTCATGCACCAGAGACGACAACCCTCTGAGGGCAACCAAGAGAAAATCCTCAAAGTTTAAAATCTTAAGTATGTATAGGCACATTCTCAGCACTGCATCCTGGTTTTCTTCAAAGGAGAAAGACAAAGATATGCACTCAAGAGAAATGAAAAGTTTAAAGTGAGGTTTTTATGGGAACTTATTTCTTGGCTTGTCACCTGGGCAGCTACATGTACATGTATATGTGTGCACTTGCACGTGCATTTTGGGGTATGCTAATGTGTGCTTTAGTTGCCCCTGACACTCTTCCCTCTAACACCAATACTATGGAAGGATCCAACTTTAGTTCCCAGAATGATACAGGTAGAAAAGGTCTTTACACAGCCATGGAAATCATAAAGAGCCAAACATTTTTCTCATTTATTGTTTTTAATACACACCAAAATCAAACTTCTGCAGTATCCAGATCCACTAAATGTCATGTAACCATCCTTCTCCATTAACATGGGTGCAAAGCTTCAGTAGACCACTTCTTGAACCTGCAGGGGGTTTGCTGGGGAGACGGGA
This sequence comes from Cynopterus sphinx, assembly GCA_030015415.1. Classification (NCBI taxonomy): domain Eukaryota; kingdom Metazoa; phylum Chordata; class Mammalia; order Chiroptera; family Pteropodidae; genus Cynopterus; species Cynopterus sphinx. Next base: position 32,516,790 of record CM057383.1, on the reverse strand, counting down.
TGGTTTGGGGAGAAACCATTTCTGAACCTGGGAGGCTTTTTTCTCTCATTTTCATTTTTCACTTCTATTAGTTTAAATAAGAGATTTAAACCTGGAGAGTGGTTGTCCATTTTATGCCAGGTACCCTGCTAGGCACTGAGGACTCTAAGATATTTTCTCACTTAGTATGTCTCCTCCTATTTCCCTACTAGCCTACTTTGTCCTGTCTATGCTAGGAAGAGAAAAAGCAAGGAGTAGGAAAGGTTGTTTTTGTTTGTTTGTTTTTACTAGCATGAGTGTAATTTCTCTTTGATTTTCTCCAGCCATGGCCGCTGTTTCCTTCTCTGGTGTTTCAGTGGGTTCCTTGGTTATTCCCTCATGGTTCCAGAAGGACCTCCTTCAGCTGGCCATTTGTGATCTTCCCTCACATTCTGCCTCCCATGGCATCTCCACCTTTTTCTGCTCAGATCTGTTGGTAGAAGCCTACATGGACAGAATCCCCTTAAGACTCCTAGGTGGACATTTCTCCTATGGATTCCACATCTGTTCTGTAGACATTGTATTCTACACTGGATCCTGTGATTGCTGCCCAGATCACCCTTTAGGAATGAAGGACATATTTCCCCAAGTGATCTTGTCAAAGGTCTCACCCCTTCCCCAAGGGCAGTCTAATGTCTTGGGACCTCAATTGAAAATGAGCTAGAAAAGTTCCATTTTAACACTTGTTACAGGCCAAAGTCACACTATAAGAGTGAGAAGGATATCTTAATTATCCTTCATTCTTAATTATCTAAGCTTTAGGGTAGTGCTGTTTGGAGCCTAACATCATAATTTTTAGTGACAATAGCACCTTTATTTCTGCTGTGCCTTTTTCTCTCGAAGGTGGGGCTGGTATGTCCCTCTCATTGGCCATTCCTCTCACATATGTGCTATTTTATCACCAGAGATCACACCCACAAGCCTGGCAGATGGGTTCTAGCAGTGGACATGGCTAGGACTCTACCTTTTTCTTTTTTCTTACTCACTCTCTTTACTCTCCAACTTACCAGCACCGAATTCTTACAACACCTGTTGTTTAGATTATATGACTTTGCTCTCAATTTTTATATTAAAAAATTAAGAATACATAAATTGTATATATCAATTAAAAATAGTTTTAGAAACATTACTACATTAAGAGATGCTTATTTATTTCAGAAGCCTTAAAAAGTGGGTAAATGTATATGTCATAATCTGGGAAATGCAATATGTGTACAATTTGATTGTCTCTTCCTGGACAGAAGAGAACCATTGGCTTTCTCTTCCAGCAGATTGATGCCTTCCATTCTCCCTGAAGCAGCATGCATGGTGGCCAATGACTCCATCATTAGTTGAATGAAAGATAAACATACTAGACCTTTCGTGGGAAAAAATTTGTCCCTAGACCTAGAAATGGAAGACATTTAGTCTTTAAATCATTAATAAACCAGACATATGGGGTAGAGGAACCTGGAGTTCTTTAAAGCTAGATCCTATCAGTATACTTATCCTTACGAATTCAAGTAGAAAAAAAAAAAAGCTTGACTCTTTTCTCAATAACAATCACAGAGCTCTTTTTGAAAGATGAAAAAAAATCTAGATTAATGGGGTAAAAAGTCACAACATTTAATGGTAGATATAGGATATCCCACAGCTTTGGCCTGAAGCCAAACACAGGGGGTATGGTTTTTTTGTCCTGGAGTTCAATGACAGGGTGTGTGGGGACAGAATTGTGGAAGTCACAATTTAAGAGCTGGTTTTGTTCAGAGGGAGTATCATGCAAGAGTGTAGAAAGGGGTGACTCAATAAAAGTGTTTCAATAGAGAAGCAGCCATGGCCTCTGCCAGGTTATCCTTCTTGCACCTCCACTCCCTAGACTGCATGCTCTCCCCAGCCCCAAACTAACTGGCCAGACCAGAGCCAGATAGATAATCCTGGAGATGACATATGTGGTGGTACCAGGACTAGTACAGGGACTTGCATGACTTCGAGAGTGAGGGCCCTCTTTTGCACCACAGGGGCCTCTGGCCTCAGTGCACTGAAAGTTATAAAATACTAAAGAAATAGCCCAGCCATCCAAGACTTCTTCTGCTGTCAGAGCCCACCCATTCCAACTTGATTTTCAACCACATCCTGGACCACACTACCTGTTACTTCTGAGGCCTCCTTTCTTTCATCTGCCTACTCATCCCAGGTGCCTGCTCTCTGCAAAATTTGTAAATTAACTCCTTATCTCTATCCCATCCTCCTAAGAGAGTGCTCTATAGAGGAGAGAGGAAGCTAGAGACCCAGTCTTGTCCTTCATTAAAACCAAGTAGTCTAGTCTAGAGTTGGGAGACTGGCAAAGAGATGTGCTCGGAGATGGGCAGTTTGCTCCCATTTCAAACAGCCTGAGACCTTTGCTTAGTGGTGCCCTCTGCTGCCCTCTGTGGCCAAAACATCAATGTCTCTAGAGACACTAAATCCTGGGATCCATCTGTCCCCACCATCATTTTTTAATGCTTTTCTCCTTTAGTTCTCTATGAGTTTTAAAAAGTAAAATGAGACACTTCAGCCGCAAGCCTTTGTCAGGTTTACACTTTTAGCTCCTTCCTGCAAAATTTGTTGAACTGAATTCTGGAAGAAATCTTAAGAGGTCATTGGGCTCCTCGGCTCTCCTCTAAGCAAGGCTGGGTCCAGTACTGCTGGTAATTACACAGGCTTTTGGTGAATCTCTAGACACTGCCAAAATCCCAGACTCTTCAAAGTTAATCGCTAGGATTTCCACAAAATCTGCCTAATTGTTTATCTTAGCTTAGGGACCCTTCACTTAGAGGGCAAAATCCCAATTCGAAAGATGGGCAAGCTGGCCATGGGGAAGGAGCTATATTAATATGGCTTATGTGTTCTTTAGGGAACTTTTACCTTTCTTCTTCTTTTTTTAACATCTAAGAAGCTAATTTCATAAGCCCAACCCTGCTAAAATGTTCTCTATGGTTCAGAGGTGTTGCTTTGTGACTTGTAAGCACAACGCAGGACTCAGAGGTTGCTCCTTGCTCTGGAAGTAAATGGCTTTGGGTACCTGGAAGCTGTCAAAGCACCTGTTTCTTTTCTCACTCCAATCCCAAGTAAGGTGAGTAAGTTCATCGCTGATTAAGGGAAAACCATGTCTTTCCAGTTTGAATTTCTCATTAAGATAAACAAATTTGTCCACTAGGATTGGCGGACTGGAAGTCCAGTATGAAACCACCCCATTTCTGAAACCTATCAGCTCCAAGAAATGGCTCCCTAGAGAGATTTGCAATTTTTGTTAGAATCTCTTGACTGTCAATGTTTGTGTGCACCTTGCTCAGTGGCTCTAGGAAAATGAGAAAAGGTGCCTGGTTCCCCAGTTGTCCGCAGTTTTTTTCACCTCTCCCTAATTCTGCTTTCCAGTGCCTTCCAAAGCCCCCTGGAGGATATGCCTGCCCCTCCTACCATGAGCAAGGGGAAATGTATATTTATTGTGTATTTTGGTGATGACACAAACCTGTAACCTTGAAATTCTGCTTATTTTTTTCTTGATATTACTTTTGTAATTATGGTAAAAACGCATAGCATTAAATCTACCATCTTTACCATTAAGTGTACAGTTCAACAGTAAAATATACTCACATTGTTGTGCAACAGATCTCTAGAATTTTTTCATCGTGTAAAGCAAACTATACCCATTGAACACTAATTCCCACTGCCTGTCCCCCAACCTTAGTCCCTGGTAACCACCTTTCTACTGTTTCTGAATGACTACTTTAGATACTTCATATAAGTGGAATCTTACAGTATTGTCTTATTGTAATTGGTTTATTTCACTTAGCAAAAGTCCTGGATGTTCTACAGGCAGATTAATATAAAACATGATAAGGCTAAGGGGGAAAGGTACAGCAAGGTTTGGGGTCCCAGGGCATACCAGTTTTGTGGCCGTTGTTTTCTTTTCAGTTCACACTTGTGGAGCCTGTGGGCCCTTCTCAGAACTGCATAGATTTAAGAGCCTCCCTGGTCCCTTCCTGAGATATGCTGGATCAAGGTAATCTGTGGAAGTATGGAAGGGGGTGGTGGGATTCTTGGGAGAGTAGCTGAGCGCAGGACAGAGTAGCCAGGCCAACACGGATTAAAGGCAGGGTTTAAAGCGCAGCTGGAAAATCCTTTGAGCTCTACCTACCTGCCCCCTTAGATCTCCCATCTGCCCAACCTAACACTCGTCGGCTTTCGCGTTCCTAGGGCTTCAATCGGACCCCAGAGACACAAGCTTGAGATCTCTTGCTCAGAGGACACGCTGTCAACTCTTATCCCATGAAAAAACTGGGAAGCCAGACTGACTTGTCCAGTTTTGAACTGGCCCCAAACCCCTGGCGGTGGTGGCAGGTGCTGGAGGTAGGGTGCGGCAGACCCTACTCGCCCGCATCCCAGCCAAAGCAGTGTGCCGCCCAGCACAACTGGGCAAGCAGCCGACGTGCCAGGTGAGGGTAGGGAAGCACAGGCGCAACCCTAGCTCAAGCACCGACGAGAGCAGGTGACCGGTCTCCCAGTCTCTCCTTCCAAAGGCGAAGTCAGGGCGCTCTACAGGAAAAACTAAAAAGTGCATCGCCGGGTCTGGGGCCCTTGCAATTATCCCCCCCGGGCTGTCGGGCCGCGCAGCGCGACGAGGGACGCGCGAGAGCGACACCCCGCAGCCGCTCTGCGGGGCGCCGGGCCGCAGGCGCGCGTCCCGAGGGTGTGCGGGGCTGTGAGGCCCCGAGCGCAGCGCGGCACCCCCTGACGCCGACTGTCGCTGTCGCTTAGCCGCCTAGGCTGCCCCTCCCGGGCGCGGAGACCCACCTGGCTCCCCGCCACGCCCCTGGGACCTCATCAACAACTCGGGCATCTGCAGCAGGGGGAGGCAGGGCGGGCTCGTGGGGGGAAGGGGTGGAGGGGGACCCGGGTCGGAGCGGAGGCCGCGGCCGCGCGTGTCCATTGGCCGGGACGCAGGGGGCCGCCCCGGCGCCCGCCCGCCCCGCCCCGCGCGCCCCGCCCCCGCGCCCGCGCCCCTCGCGCCCTCCCCCGCGTGGGCCGCCCGAGTTTTTAAAGCGGGCGCGCGGCCGCGGGGCGCAGACACTCGGGCGCGGCCTGCCGCACTGCCCCGGCGCCCGCCGCCCTCCCGCCAGCCCCCTGAGCCGGCCGTACAATCCTCGGCAGTGTCCTGAGACTGTATGGTCATCCCAGCCGCCGAGCCCGCCCGCCCGCCCGGCCCCGGTCTCTTCCAACTGCCGTCGTCGGAGCCACTTTTGTTTCTCTCTTTTTGTTTCTGAAAACCCAGGAAAGTGACTCCTTTTCGAGGAAAAAAAGAACTTCGGCCCCCTTCCCGCTGCCCTCTTTTTTTTTTTTTTTTTTTTTTGGCGTTTGACAGCCTCCTCCCACTCCTTTCCCTGACCCCGCCTCCCGGGGCAGGTTCCTCCCTGTCACCTTTCTCCACCCCCTTCACCCGCACCTAAGCAGCTGCCCGCAAACTTCCACCTGACCGCGGGCCTGCGAGCGCTCCGGACCTTTGACACCCGTCCAGACCCCGGAGTGAGCGAGGGCCGCCAGCGAACTCAGCGGCTGCAGCCTCCCCCGCCTGGGGAGCCCAGGTGCTCGGCCTCTCAAAGGGCCACAGCGACAATGACAGCTGACAAGGAAAAGAAAAGGTAAACGGAGTCCGGGACGGCTATCGGGAGCTGGTCTCAGGCGATGGCCGGGCTTTGCGGGGCCCGCGCGGCCGAGAACGAGAGGGAGGGGAGCGCGTAGAGGCCTTGGAGAACCAGGGGTCGGTTTGGAAGGTTTTGAGAGGGGAGAGCAAGTGCTCTGTCCAGGGACACGGTGCTGTGGCTTCGCAAGTGCGGAGTCCCGTGGCCCGAAGGGGTCGGGAATCTGAGCAGGCGACGAGGCCAGGAGGCTGAGGGAGATGATGGCATTGCCGGTCGGAGGTGCTCGCGGTACCTTCCAGAATCTCCCCCTGCCCCAGACCCCTGCGGCCAGCAGGTTGAAATATTTCTGGCTCCATTTAACCCAGGTCACCTTTCGACTTTTCAGTCTCTCAGGCTGAGCAGTATCCAGTCTTCTCCTACTCCGGTCTCTTTGGGTCCTTCTGGATGAGCTGCTGTGCCCTCTCTGCGCCCCAGACTGTCAAGGGGGCGCAGGCGAAACGCGGCTCTGGAGCACGGCCCCACCGAGGCGTCGGGGCGCAGCCAAGGTCCCCATTCCGTGTCTCCAGACTCCACTGGAGCTTAGAGAAACCCCTTCCTAATCCCGCACCTCTAATCTACGGAGAGTGAGCAGTGGGCCGGGCTGCCTTGCAGGGGCAGGTGTCTTGGTGTGCGGCGAGGGGATGGGACACAGGGCGCTCCCGGCAGGTCCCGATGTTTTCCTCCCAAGAGGCGCGATCTGCCTCGCTTCCCTCCCGAGCTTCCAGGCACCGGGTGAGAGGCAAATCCGGCCACCTCTCACTGCCCTCGGGTCCCCTCCCACCCGCTCTGCGCCGCTCCCGCCCGGCCCTCTCCCTGCGAGAGTGAGAGCTCAGGGCTCGGCCGCTCGGACGTGGGTGCCGCGTCTCGTCGCGCAGTCGTGCGCGGCTCGCAGTCTGGCCCCCACTTCTGTCCCCACTAGTGCCACCCCAGCGGGCTGGAGCTTTCAGCCCCGAGCTCGGCGGCGGCCTGGCAGGACTGGGGTTCCGGGGTGCTGGAATCCAGCGCACAGCGGGCGGAATAGCCTGGCCTCGGGAGAGCAGTTGCTGCGTGGCCGTGAGGCGGTGCGGGCATCGGGAGCCCAGCCGCCACGGGTGGGGTGACTGGCCTCGCCCGAGCTGGAGGCCCGAAGAGCTCAGCGCCTGTGTTGATTTGCTCTTGTTCCGACTTCCACTGTGACATCGGAGCCAGAACCCGTGTGTCCTCTGGTCGAAAGTTCCCACCTCGGGGCACCGATAAGAATTTGATAAAAGGGAGCAAATCGCGCCCGTTCTGGCCGGGCGCCCGGGTCTTGCTTTCTCGGATCACTGAGGGGAGGAGACTGAGCCTGGCTCCCCTTTCCCAACCGTGGCTCCCCTTCCCGTGTCACTGTGGCGTCCTAGGCCTGAGACAGGTGAGGAAGACTTGGTCCCGCCACCCTGAGCCCTCGCCCCCTGGGCTCCATGTGGCCTCGGATTTTCGTGTGTTTGAGGGGGCAGCAAAGCAGAAAAGAGATTTTAGGATTCTGACTCATTTTTGTAAAACCAATGTGATCTGCATCATAATACCAGTAATAATGGCTGAACAATCAAAAAACAAAGTTACAGTCAGCTCCTTTGCTCACACTCCTGGCTTCGGAGCCGAGCGATGGAACTGATTGTACATTTACAGTTGTGATGCCTATTGGTGAATGTCGCAATCGCAGAGGTGGGGCCTGACGGTAATCCCGACAGATGTGTGAAATCTCAGCTTCTCCCGCGTGGCTCAGCTCAGCGCGGGTCCTGTGCTATTATGTATATTAATTGTCACCAGAAACTTGAGAGCATAGGGGAAAATATTTCAACATACCCAGCTGTAGTGCCTCCTTCGTTAGGGATAGAGGCGGCTGGAGTGGGAGCAGGAAAAAAGTGGGGTAACCAAACTCCGAATTACTGGTGAGAGTGGCGCGTTTAAGAACGACTGCCAGGATCGCCTTCCAGTTGCCTAGAAGGCCACTGTGGGTGCTATGGTGTCCAGTGTGTCTGCCTCCTAGGACTTGCCTTGATTTTGGTGTTGCAGACTGGCAAAGCAAATAGCATGTCCCTCACCATCTGAAGTCCCATGAGGGGCTACCCAATTCCTGTTGGGCTAATTGTTTAGAGACATATTTACTTTTCTGTGTCTGCCTTTGTTTGCTGGGTGCAGGCTCCTTGCAGGACATAGGTGTAATTAAAATCGGTGAACCAATACATTGAAAGTTGATGTGACATGTAAGTGGCTGTCCTTAGCCTTCCCAGAGTGTCTCACTGTGCAATATTCCACCTGCCAGGGGGGCTATCAGATGATTTTGCACATCACTCCTGGTGCAGCAGGGCCATTTCTTCCCCCAAATTCAAGGTGCATGGAACACTTTCAATGTTCCTTCATGAAGTGGGCAGGATCATTTTGTTCCAAAATGTTCATGTGTCATTGGATATATTAACATTTAATAATAAAGAGTTTGCTTTCTAAGAGTTGGCCGGCTGGCCTCGATAGGGTATTAATGGTATTAACATATAATCTTTTGGTGGTAAGTGGGCATTTCTGGAGATATGAGATGGTCAGAAACTGTAGCTTGGTAATGGAAGTACACTTACCTTTCTGAATCTGTCAGAAGGGAAGTGGAGGCTTCATTAATCAAATTTCCCGATTCTTTGAAAGTGTCTCACCTCCTGATAAAATAATTTCTGAGTTCCTCCCCTTGGGCAGAAAAGAGTCTGGAAGTTTTTAGGTACTGTAGGGAATGGAGAGTAGTTCCTATGAGCCTAAATAAGATCTTTGGAAAATCAAGAATCAAAGTTTATTCTCAAAGCCAGACCCAGCTCAGAACATCTTCTGGGAGGCTTATATTACTCAGTGTGGGCCAGTGGTAGAAGTCAGACATCTAGTAGAGAAGTTTTCAAACTATCTCGATAGTTGTTCCTTTGCTAAAATAAAGCTCAAGTCCATCTTTTTCCAGCACTAAAGGCAAAAATCTTGCTGGACAGTTTTTCTTAATTTATTTTCTATAAATATTTCTTCATCATTTTATACTTGTTTCTTTTGCATTACCAGAATTCAGGATGATTAGGAATTGATGTAACACATTATAGGTTTACATATTTAAATTTTAGTTTATACAGCTTTCGTGAAGTTCAAAAAAATGCTGTCGCTACAGGTTTTTTTAATGCTGCTGATGGGGAGTTTAGAATTATTTTATAAGGGATTGTGGAAATCATTTAGTCAAATATTTCTCTTTCTGAATAAGGAAACTGAGCCCCAGAGCGGTTAAGTGACCTCCAGTCACAGGTATAGTCAATGCGAGTAAGAATCAGAACCCTGGTTCATTACTTTCAGTTAAGTATGTATTTTCCTGCTGACAGAATAGTACCCCAGCCCTGAAATGCCTCTAGACAGTGAAGGGGAGTTTCAAAGGATTACCGTGCTCCAAACACTGAACCTTACAGAAAGGAGACTTGCTTTCCTAGATAATTATAAATGATTTCAGGCTGTAAACAGAGTGATTCAATTTGCTTCTCACAGAAAAGGAAGAAAACTTGTTCTGGTTCCAGTGTCTGTAAACTTTGGGTAGTGTGAATTCATTGCTTTAGTGTTTTCCCTTTATTTCACTTAGAAAAAAAATTTCCTTACATGTAGACCTCATTAAACAAAATCAATGCAAGGACTGTTTTCCAGTGGAGCAGATTGCTTTGTGAAGTAGTGTGAACATCCTGTCAGAGGAGACATTCAGGCAGCTACTAGATTGATTCCTGAGTAAGGTGGCGTTTTCACTAGGAGTGAAAACCATGAGACTAAAACTGTTTAATTCACTTCAAATGTAAATCATTGTGTGTGTGTGTGTGTGTGTGTGTGTGTGTGTGTGTGTGTCTGTGTCTGTACATGTGTGTGTGTAGGATGACCTCAACTTTCTAGGAATCTATTGTATAAAATGTTTACAAATAGAAGGACCTGGTTAGATAAATCCTAGTGCTCAAGGATTTTAGCCCAATACATTTGAAAATATTTGCTGTCATTAAAATCTCAAGATTTAAGCTTTTTTACATTTAGGAAATCTATCCAGTAGTATTTGTTTTTTTGTATTGTCCCCGGTTCTGTCTCATAGGCACATAAGTTTTCCTTTTCATTTTAGCCTAATCTTTTGCTTTTAGTACTTAACATCGCTGGTAGTTCATAACAGGTAGAGCATTTACCAGTATTGTAAAGTTCGTAGTGTTTGCTACCCTCCTCAACACCATGTTGCATATTCTTAGGATGAAAACCAGTTCTGCTGTTCACACCATGATACATGTCAATAAGGCAACGAATGTGAAAGGAAGATATGCAGCTTAACTGAAAATATAGGTAGCTGGCAGCTTACATGTGACTTTTTGTTAGGATCAAGTCTTTCGAAGCTAAAGATAAGCTCTTAGGACCATTTCAGGCCATGGTAACCACTCAAGCACGCAGAATTGTTAAAAAGTGCTGTGCGTGTGCGTGTGCATGTGTGTGTGTGGGGGGGGGGAGTTGGTTTGTAGTTTCCCCTGGAATCACTCAGGGTAGGTGCACAGTACCAACATGAAGACGGACTCCGAGGGACAGGCTCTGAGGGTGGGTCAAATGTAGGCAGTCAGCATGGGGGGTAATGAGTAAGGAGAAAGTGGAGGGTTTAAGAATATTCCCTGTCGTGTACTTTGACACCATAGTTTGAAATGCCCCCAACAGTGCATGTTTGCTGTTCTCGACACATTTGCTTTCCTGCACTGGTAGTGCTTGAAGAGTGACAGAGTTTGAGGTTCTGGTCCCACTGAGGATAACAGGGGAGACAGCTATGGCTCTAGGAAGGCCAAGAAGAGAGAAGAAGCTTCTTAACCTGGGCTTTGTGAATGGGCTTCAGTGGGTGGTTTGTAAGCCTCTGAAATTCCATGGGAGATATTATATATATAAGCTTCCCCCCTCCCCCCATTAGGAAAGTCTGTTCTGCCCTCAACAGTCTTTTAAAGGCTCTGTGATCTGGAAAAGACAGGCCCCGACTCTTCGATATCTGACTCGGTGACTGCCTTACATTATCAGTATCTTTCTGTTCGGGTCCCAGATATTCCCTATACTTCACTACCAGTGTCTCTCACTGTCTTGGAGTTGGGGGAGGAGATTGGTGTGTACATCTAGTAAAGATATTGCAGTGCAGCCTAACCTTACCTGTACCAGCTGTCTGCCCTCTGTCATCGAAGGAAGGGGGACCTAGGCCCTGCACAGAGTTAGTCTGGTGTGATTCATTCTGTTAATGTTTCTTAAAATGGCCATGAAGATTTATCCTCACATTTTCCATCCTCAGTTACTTGGAGGTGCTTTTATACACTAGGAATGTGTGTGTCCTTAGTAGAAACCATATATGCAGTAGGATGAAACAAAAAAAGAAACAGTCTTATTTGTATAAGCACCATCCTCAGAACTCTATGTGGATCAACTCTTTTAATCCTCATAACAGCCTTGTGAGGTGAGCACTGTCATCCCCATTTGACTGATAGAGAAGCTGAAATATAAAAAGGTGAAATAGGTAGTGTAGGTGGAGCTAGGATTTGAACAGGGCAAGGTGATATTCCAGAGTCTATACTCTTAACCAGTGGGCCATACCACCTTACCTTCCCCAAGATGTCTATAAAGTATTTAATATCATTCCTGACTGTGGTAACTACTCCATAAATGAGAACTGCTTTCATTCTTAGATTTATAGTTATGGCTTTACCTTTTGTGACAAACTCATCACTCATATTGAACCTCACAGGTAGACAGGGAATGAAGATCTGAAGGATGGACTTAGAAGTACTGGCAATTCTTATTTTTCATGGGTTTTCCTCAACTCTGGCAGGAGGTGGTTCTCTCCTGTCCTCAAGAAGTTCAAAGCTTTCCACCTCCCACCCTTAACTGGTGGCAAGACTTCAATAATTACTTTAGCTTTCTGACTCCATTGTGCCGAATAACCTATTAGAAGTCTTCCTCTGTGGCTTCTGAAGAACCATCTCCAAATCAAGATGCACAAGACTTCCTCTGGCTTTTTTGATCTTTTGAAATTGCAAGCCCAGGAAGGAAAGGATGGATGGGGGAATAAAGAATAGCTGTGATTGTTGCAATAATAACGTGTTGCATTTTTATAGAGCCCTTTCTCTGATGAGCCCAGAGCTTTCACCGCCATCACACTATTGGCTTCTGCACTGTGAACCTAGAAGGGGTTTTTGAGATTTCAGAGTGATGTGAAACAATTGCACCAACACGTATTATAACAGAAAACGTAGGCCAGGTTGGTAATTGCATGTCACCGTATGTGTGATAGCCGTGTATGGGTACATGCCATTCACAGCATCTGAGATTTTCAAGTAGAGTTTGGGTGTTATTTGGTACCAATTGTCTGGTCCTGCTATTGGAAGCTACAGAACTGATATGCAAGCATAAAGTCAAGAAGAGTGGCCAGGCCTTTGCAGATCTCTGGGGCTGAGGAAATGGGTGTAGAATAGACCAGAACGGAATCTGCTTCTAAGTGGCCTTTTTTCCTAATTTCTCAAGAAATACTGGTTTACTTGACTGCCTTAGGCGGTTTCTAGGGGCCACTGTACATCAGAGAAACTCTCATTGTATCTCTCGTTACATGGCATGACCACCAGAAGCATCATATTTTCCCAGTAGGCACATTCCTTCTGCCCCTTAAAAAAAATTAGTTTTAAAGTTACAAATAACTCCTATGCAAGATAATGACTCTGGGAAGCAGTTTCTTTTCTCATGTGGAAAGATATTTCAGAAAGGATGATTTGTTAGTAAGAAAAATGACCCCACTAAAAAATATATTTATTTGCCATTCACTCATCTGGCATTTTCCCAATTCTATGGAGCCATGGAAGTTAGAACTCTCTTATATTCCTCAAATGACTTCCTGCATCCCTCTCTGTGGCACCATCCAATTAAAAAAAAAAAAAATCAGGCCTGGGAGGTGAGTGCTAGGACTCATAACTAATTAGGGGTTTTATTGGGTTAGGCTGTATAATAAAACACATGAGCAGGAAAATGACTCCATTAGGCTTCACTTAGGATTGTGATGATGGAGGTTAAGCCCCATTACCATATCGGGGGTACAGCCAATATACAAGTCTTTTTTAGAAATTAATCAACTGTGTAACAGCTTTAGTTGACTCCTTTGGTCTCATTTTCAGTATGAGGTGCCCTGCTCTTGACCTGTGTCTTTGGGGAGTCAGTGATTTGCTCTGAATAAGAGGATACTTGGATTCAATCTAAGACCGTTCGGAAGCATTTTATAACTCCTTTAAAATACATCATTTAAATCACTATGCTGTATGTCTAGCCAGATAGTGCTCTCTCTGTATCTCTTGACGTTGTATTTATGTTAACAAATATTCACATTTTATTCTAGACAAAAAAAATTTTATATCGTCACTTTATGTAAGATTTGTTCTGACTACTGGGGAAAGGGAAGAAGGAAAAAAGGGCAACACATTATATTAATTTTATATTTGGGAAATTGAGCCACTCAAAAAAGCAAATCACGCCATCTGTAGTAAAACCTAGAACTGGATCCAGGTGTCCCCAGTGAGGCCAGGCCTCTATGTATCACCTCGGGCTCCTGTGACAAGGTAATGAAGAGGCCGGAGCACAAAGGGGATGACTCAACTTTAATACTAACTATTCTCATTACTAATGAGTAATTATAGCAAATATTTACAGGCCTCCTTCCTACCTTTACGACTTCCTGTTGCTGAAGCACTTTGGAGTATTGAGAAAGATAGTCCTGGAAAAATACGTCATACATGGTTGCAGGAAAGAGTGGTTTTAAGCACACACAAAAAGTCTGTTGCTTGGCTCTGTTTATGAATTCCATGTGCAAACAACAGAAAATTATGCTTGTGAGGGACTGTTTGAGAATCTGTTCTTTGAACTTCAAAACAAAATCTAAAAATTCAATTCCAAACTACCCAATAAATATATGGGGAAATGGACCACACGATGGTTAATGATATTTTTAGAGCGTGTGCTAGAAGTAATAGGACTGTGCATGTTAGTGAAGTAAAATTTCGAGTTAAAACACAGGTCATTTGATAAATACTGTTTTATGATCATATTACACCTACAATATTTTTCTGGATGAGAACAATCTTAGTGGAGTAAACCAGATGTATCAATATGCCATGTGGGGGATTCAGGGAATTAGAAGACTATCATTCACTTTATAAAGATTCTAGAAAAAAATCCTGATGATGCTCATTTCCTTTCATTTGGTTTAAAAAAGCGCTGCAGTGAAATTGCTTTCCTCAATAAGTGTCTGTAAACCACTATACCCTTGTATTTCTCTCCTGTGTTTCCAAGAGTTCTCAGATGCTATTTTAGAATGGCAGCATTCACTCCAGCACTGGCTGAGGCTGATGAAGCTAATTTTGGTGCCCAGGGTAAAGGGAGAGGGAAGTCATCTGCAGAGCCAAAAGGGCTTTCTGGTGCCTGGGTTTGGAGCAGCGTGGTGTTACCGGACACACCACATTTCACCTTTAGAACCTTTATTTGTATGCTTGCACAACAAATGTTTACCCAGATATTAAGATAAGAAAAGTATGAAGGTCACATTTCACTGGTGACAAGGGAGCTTCTATAAATGTAACCATATCACCGTGCAGCAGGAGTCTGTCTTTTATTCTATACTGAGGACTTAGGGGAATTAATGGTGGGTGGGGCATGGGAGCCAGCCCAAGGCCCTTCCCAGTTTTTTGGCTTCCTTGTCTTCACTCTGCAAGTCCAGGCTAAGCCGACATGACCCTCCCATTTGGTAAGGCCATTTGAGGTGGTCAGGAAGCATAGGGAACTCCTAGTCCATTCTGTGCCCTGCCCGCCCCCCCAGCCCTCTGGAGTCTTCTGGAGTTCTGTGGAAATAGTCCCCCCATGCATTTCCCTGCTATCTGACCAGCTAGGGAGCAGCCCGGCTGCTAGCATAGCTTTCCTAGTCTCTCGGAAGAGGTTTGCATGGTGCTGAGACTGCCTGTTCTAGGCCTACTTTAGGCAGGGTTGTCATGTCCTCAGCACAGGGAGTCTTCAGGGGGGGAAAGGGTTTTTCTTGTTTTTGTTTTTTGTGGATTTGAATATTTCCCTTAAAGATCTGCAAGGATTAGCTAGACACACTCAGAGCCTAAATGAAAGCACTGTTCCTTGGCCCAATTTTCTTTCTCAGGGCAGCCTACACGGCAGTGGGAGTTCATCTCACTGACAGTAAAGGACCCCACCCAGTTCTCTCACCCCATTCACCATCATCCAACATGCCTCCCAAACTCCAAAGATGCATACTTCCTCCCTCTGCCCCCAAAGGCAAGGGTACCCCGTGTCACAGGACTCGTTCCCACCTCTATATCCTCACCCTAGTCCCTCTATCTTGGAAACTCCTCTCCTCTCAAATATCTCCCACTTTCCTAGTGTGAGCGCAAATCTCCCAACTCTTACAAATCCTCCTTTAGTAATTCCCACACTTACACCTCCCCACCCCACGCTTGTTTCTAAGTCTTGGTGATGTTTGCCAAAGAGCCTGCCTGATTATATTTCCTTGTTATCGAATGACATTTTATGTGTTCTTGTCTTTCCAACAAGACAAGGGCAAGGATGTCTAATTTCTGATGTGCCCTGTAATACCTTGCATATTTTAAGTCCCTGAAACCGTAATTTAAAAAATAATAATAATAGAATTGCTTTGTTGTTGTCCCTTGGGTCCCTGGAAAGCCTGCCTCTTGGGCTCTGCTGTTTTTATTCACATAGATTTGAGCCCTTTATTCATTTTCTTTAAAAAATAGAAAAAGGGAAAAATAATCAAGGGGACCACAGACAGGTCTTGGTGATAAATGATTTTACATCAAAAGCAAACATTAGATTAACATTTTGCCAATGTTTTACCTCAGGAATGCTCAATACACCCAGGCAAGGACCAGCCAAGTAGCAAAGTACTCCATCTTAATCTCAAAGTTTAAAAAGTCAGGTGGGAAAGTGTGCAGGAGACCTCTTCCCTGGGGGCTGTCTGTGATGAGCTGCACAATGGTTACCTCTGATTTACATGGTCTTCAGTCTGTATTTCACAATTCATACGATGCTTTTACAACTTGCTTTTAAGTGTGGGGTGTGTATGTGTGTATCTGTCCCTGATCACCACATAGGTGGTACTCCTGCCCCCCAAGAGGAGAGACCCAGTCATCCTTTTCTGTTTTTAATTCCCATACCCAGAACAGAAACCCACATTTAGATGCCCAGTAACTGTGTAGACTCTCTATTCTATGTCAGAACCTTTGGAAGCTTAGTGCAGAGTCAGAGGCATTGGCAGAAACACTTACCCCTCCTCTGTAGTCACCCACCTTGCACGTAGTAAGGTTTGTGGGGATGTTGGCAACACCACTGTGTGTAAACACTTGTGGGTTACCTGCGAAATTCAGTTGCCACTTCTACTATAGGGTTGCAAAGAGGCGTTAGATGGACCCAGCACTCAGGAGGTTTATAGCATAGTTGGAAAGTGAGAAATTTCAAAAATTATTTGTTTAAAACATTACATGATGGTTTTGTTCATGGGTGCCCTCGGCCCGTCTTTAAGATATTGCTATCTTGTTGGGTAGTCCCAACTAGCTCAGGTAAAACATGAAGCACAGTGGAAGTTTGGTAGTAATGGAGTGTGGATAAAGGTAAATAGATCTAATGTGTTGTGAGTGGTTAGAAAGCGGGTGGTCAGCATAGATTAGAGGAATGCTTGATGGAGAAACATTAAGATCTAGGTCTTGAAGATTAGGTGGCATTTTGGTGAGCAGGTTGGGGTGAACAGCTTGAGTCAAAAGAGGAGGAAGGAATAAACCGGTGTGCAGGCGGCGACGGCTGATGAGCGGCTCCTTCCAGAACTGAATCTGGAGCTCTGTTAACAGATGGGGGATGAGGACTAGGCCCGGACTGGAGCTGGAAAGTTTAGGGACCATCCTCCCTGAGTCATATTGTGATGGAATATTTGGGCTGCCTGGTGACTACAAGAGCAGTGCATCCTTTCTTAGGAATTAGTGGAACCTAATGCTCAGGGCACCTCCATTCCTTTCCATCCAGGAGCCTGGCTCTAGTATGAGCACCAGGGGGTGGCTGGAGGAGACCATTATTGTCCTCTGTAAGGATGACCTCAAAGGCTGACAATGCCAACCCCTTCCCCTTCCCCCGACTATTTCCCTTAGGAAATCACTCACCTGAAAATGTGCACGAATTTCTCTGGAACATATTTCTTTTTGGATTGTACCACTCCCTGGGGTAATAAATGTCTCCCAGTGTGCAGAGGGAGAGCTGGAAGGAGGCAGTTTACTATATTCTGACATACCATCCTGCAGGCTCTGGAGAGGGTGCGGTGACTCTCATCCTGTGCTCTTGTTTTGATGATAAAGTCTTTGGCCCCTTGCTTATTTGGTAAGGGCTTTCATTCTCTCCCCAGATTCTAGGTTTTTGAGTCTGATCGTCATAGAAAGATAGAACAACCCCTTTGACACTCCACTATTTGTAAGGAGGCAGCTTAATCCAAGTTAAACCACCTCTTTTGTCATCTCTACCAATAATTGTTCATTGACTTCCCTGTGTGGAACTCTGCAGCCGAGCCTTTCCTTGGCCTTCTCCCTTCTCATGATGTGGCTACACCATTCCCTAAAGCCTAGCCTCTGATGTGTTTGGCCAGATGCTGGCAGCAGAGAAAGAAAAAGGAGCTACCTTTCTGGGGTGTCACCTAGGTAGGTCATCTCGGGTTTTTTCCCTCCTCCCACAGGTCTAACCTTTCCCCTGGAGGTATTTAAAAGCACTTGAGGTCATGGCTGAACATTTGTGAGCAGGGCCTTAGCCAGAGATGCCGAATCACTGGAAAAGATCCCACACCAGGGACCAGCAGAGGCCAAGAAAGTCATTTTAGTGCACCCTGTCCAGTGGTACTTCGAGAAGGACTGCAGCTCCTGACGACTCTTGGCTTGGAAGTTAATCTCATCATGAAGACTCTGTGCCTTTTCTCATTCTTTTTCTTTTCTATCCCCTCAGTAATCAGTAAATGATTGTAGAACTGGGAAACTGCTGCCCAGCCCAGGCAGGATTGCTTTATTCAGTGGTGTGCTCGGTAATCGTTTAAAGACCTGCTCTGTGCAGGCTGCTGAATGCTGGGCTGGAACCCAGGGAAGGGCCTCTGGAGTCAGGTGGACAGGGCCCTCTTCGTCTGCAGGGGGCCACAGACCCGTGCAGCCCAGCTCAGACACAGGGAGGTCTGGGGCCTTGGCCATTCCCCAGGAAGCTGCCTCAGGGACGTCCTAAGAAACCCCTAGACCAGTAAGTGGTGTGCACTCAAATCTAGCCAGAGCTAGAAATGTAAGCCTAGTGTCTACCTTCCCAGGGAGGCCTCAGGAAGGCAAAGGAAGGGGTCCTAACCAAGCTAGTCTGTGACTACAGTGTTAGGGTGTGAAACCTGTGAACTTACCTTGTTTTTTTCTCTTCCTTTCCCAAGTAAAAGTTCCTTTACAAAAAGTCTAACTTCATCTCTACTAAATGCCTGGCAAAGTGTTTCCCCACCTGGGTCAGTGAGGTGGTGGGACCTGGGCACACTTGGAGGTGGTGTGGTCACTGCAGCCTCTGGCTGGCTTCGGGCCTTGGGAGTCTGGAGTGACTGCGAATGTCAATCACTTCTTTTCTGAGCCATCCCCTTGAGCACATTAAAAACCATTTTCCACATTCAGATCAACATAAGCTTTGGGATTCTGGGCCACCTATAGCTCCTTCTGTGGATCTAAACATTATAAGGGTAATGATGACAGCTTAATCCTCCTGGAGTTAGATCTTCTGGGCCAAGGCAGAGCACATGTTTATTTTGGAAAAGGACAAACTTTCACCCACTTGAATTCCTTTGCCTTCAAAATTAGTGTCAGGGGCTGACCACAAGAGTTCCATATTTCTTAGCCTTTGTCTTGCCAAACAGATTATAAATGCTCCCTTCACTTCTTTTGTGTCTCTGGCAAAGCCTGCCTGCACATAGTTCTCAAGAGGCTCTAGGAGTCAGAAAGACTGTTCTAGATCCCTTCCTGGTTTGTGTAACCTAGAACCACCTAGAACAAGCCATTTAGCCTCTCTGCACGTTTCCCATTCCTAAGTTAGACATACTCACTGCTTTCTGAGGGGACTATTGTGAGGTTGGAATGAGCTAGAATTTCAGTAAAACCATGCATTTAGAAAGCATATGACACTTCAGAATCGTTTTGCAGCCATAATCTTACTATAGAGACCTTTGAAAAGTTTAAAGTGCAGACCATTAAGGTATCATTATTAGCAAGCACAGCAACATAATCATTTGGCACATCGTTACCTGTTGGACTGACTTGACTGCAGTTGGAAGAGAGTCAGAGGAGAATCTAAAAGTAGATGCTTGTTCCCAGGTCTTTAAATCCACCCCTTACCCCTGGCTGGGCTTTTCGGGGTTGCAGATTCTTATTAATAGTGATTTCAGGGTATGAGTTATTTTTCTCACCCTCTGAGATGCGAGGAAATCTGGTAACACCAGAGACCAAGAAACCCTCCAGGACTCCTGAAAAATGGCCTGACCTCAAATGTGCCCCTTGCCATGCCTGGCTTGTTCTCATCTCACCTGTGGAGATAGAGTGTCCTTGCCAGCTTCCATCCTGTCATGAGTGGTGATTTGCCCTTTGGTTTAGCACCTCCCAATCCCTAGGCCTTTTTAAAAGGCTGTGTCCACATTACATCTGCTCTGGTTCCACTTGTTGCTTTGCACCTTACATGCAAGACCTAATTGTTGGCTCCCAAAAGGACTAAATGCCTGGCCCAAGGTCTTTAAAAGATCAGACAACATATTGGGAGACCTAAAAATGAATGGCATGCCGATGCCTAGATGATACCTGGGCGTCCTATAATTACTAGAAGTGGAAAGAGGCTTTGTATGTAAAGGGCCTTGCTCTGCCACATAGTGACCATGAGACTTGGCAGGTCATTCAACTCTGGCTTCAGACCCATCATCTGCAGCACCCCTGTTATCTCTTGTTTCTGAGTTTGCCCTTCCCTCAGCCCCACCCTGCGGCCAGCCAGCTGACTTGGGCCTTAGGTCTCAGCTTAAATATCACCTCCTCAGAGAAGCCTTTCCAGACCTCCTCAGTTAACCTCCGTTCCTCCATCCCTGTTTTTATTTATTTAAAAACACTTCCCTCTTGCTGTGATTCCTTTCCTTATTGTCTGTCACTCCCCTCTAGTTTGCAGGCTCCTGAAGTGCAGGGACTGCTGACTTGCTCACCATGATATTTTTAGCGTTGGGGTCAGTGAGGAGCACATATTAGCTCCTCCTCAAATATAGGTTAAGTGAAATAATTCAGGATTGCTGTGTCTTTGTCTTCAACTCTGCATTGTCATTTCTTACATTTGTTCAGGGTTTGATTTTTTTCCCCAAAGCTCATGATGTAAATTAAAGTAGTCATCATTCTTATCATGCAGACAAAACAAATGAAGCACAAAAATGGAATCTGAAAGCCAGAAAGTGGTAGGGCTTATGGTAAGAGAGCCCAGCCCCAGCCTCTTTCCACTGACCAGTGCTGTCTCTCCAGGCACCTTATTTTTCTATCATGGTGATGTTATTGTTTGTCTTATTTGGCAGTGTTTACACTGGAGGAGTAGGGGCCATTGTGTGTTGGTGGCGTCTAGAAATACACAACAGAGTCCCAGGAGAATGCCACTGTCGGTCCCTACCACAATTAGCAATTGTCAAGCCAGGGGTAGTGGTGGGGTGGGTGCCATTCCCAATGTGGCTGGTTCTGCGTGTTGAAACACCACTACCTGCCCCTGACAGAGGCAAAGGGGAGTGGGAGTTCTGAGTCCACAGCCTCATTTCTGCCTGGTACCATCTATCCTACCACATACACCTAGGCATTTTCTGCCTGGGAAATGTCCTATTTATGTGTCTAGTGGAATCCCTGTGGCCTAGTGGAAAGGAAAGAAGAGAGCTAATCAGCTGGGTGACTTCTGGGCCTCAGTTTCTCCATCTTTAAAATGGATCAGTAGGTGGAAACCAGACAAGATGGACTCAGAGATCCCTTCTAGGGTTCTAGTTCCATTGTGAAGTCTAAGTGGAGTCGGACTCCTCTTTCCAGATGCTTCATTAGGGAAGGAAGATGGCAGGTTAAAGGTGATCAGTGTTGGGTTGGAGGGAGCCTCTCCAGCTCCCTTGTAACTGCCCCCTCTACAAGAGGAGGTGCTGTTCAAGTGGATAGAGGCAGGGACTTGGAAGTCATTATTGGGCACGGCATGAAAAGGAACATTTGTGTTGTTGGGAGGGGCAGTGTCTGCTCCCCTAATGTCAGGGAAGGAGGAGGCGGGCTACTGGGGTTAGGAAGCGTATCCTTGACTAGGGGACCTGGCTCCCACCTCTGACACCATGTTGCAGCCTGTCATGACTCATTCTGAGCCTCAGTTTCCACATCTGTCAGATGACTGCATTAATTGCCACCTTACCAATTGGTTTGGGACTTGGAAGATATAAACTACAAAGGGTTATTACTGCTATGATTTATATATTCGTGTGTGTGTGTGTGTGTGTGTGTGTGTGTGTGTGTGTGTGTGTAAGTGAGCATATCTGGAGTGTTCAGGGTTGATACTGATGTGGAATGATTGACACAATCTTGACACACACCTGAAAGGAGTATGTCTTTTATTAATCTGACCCAGAGACAGATGGAAGGTGGGGAAAAGGGAGAGGGAGGGGGAAAGGGAGAGAACTGAGTTAGAAAGCCCGTGGCCTTGCAGGAGAACAGGCTTGAAAATTACTGAATGGAGTTAGGCTGTATTTGGGGGAGGAGGGGAGGGGAGCTCACCGTGGGACAGAGGTGAGTCATGGTGCACGGGTGTTGGGGAGTCACCTTGAAATTGTGCCAAAAAAGTAGAAATATTGGGACTTGGGTTTATCTGCCTTTCATCAGGTACATCAAGTTCTGGATGGCTTCCCACTGGCCGGAGCCCTGAGGTGGACAGCTCTCCCTTGCTGCCCTGGGAAGGCTTTCTGCTGGCTTCGGCCCCACTGAGCAAAGTCTGCTTGTTCACTAGAGTTCACACAGACTCTTTGCCAGGCCTGCCCAGAATCCTGTCTCCTCTGACTTCCTGTGCTCTTGCATAATATTTCCTTGCTTCTTGAATGGCTGCCCCCAATGCGGGGGCAGCTCACTGACGCTGCTGGATGAAGAGCAGGATGTGGAGGGAGGACGGGCATGTTCAAATATCACCCAGGGGTCCTCGAGGGTAGGAGGGACAGGGATCCCCAAATTACTTGGCGGAAGATTTTAGCCTAAGGGTAGCCAGGGAGACCTGTAAGTGTACACACACACACACACACACACACACACGTCCCCATAAGTCATCTCTTCTGTGAAATTATTTTTAAAGTAGCCAAGTTGTTTTCTTCTGAATATAAAAAGTATACATGTTCCCTGTAAAAAGTCATAGTACAGGAAGGCATCAAGATAAAAATAAAAATCACCAAAATTCTACCCCCCGGAGATAACTACTGTTAACTCTTTGGTGAACATGCTTCTTCAATGTTGTAAATATAGATATGTAGTGACAGCACATTGTATCTTATGCTGTTGTGAGAATGCATTTTCTATATAGCAGTATAGCAGAATTACCTCTTGCCATCAAGGTACGTTGATGTAATATAGCTGTAGTAAATTTTGCTTATAGATGTTTCATTATGCAACTCCTATTCATTGATGTGTTTAGGCTCAGAAAACAAGCTCTAACCAGCCTAAAGACAATTCTCAAACCTGGAAAGCAGAATCTCTTCTATATGCCGGACCAACATGTTAGCTCCGGTGTCCCAGGAATAACTACAAATTAAAAGGTTTTTTACCCATGTCGGCCTTTCTCTGGGCTTAGAATAATTCACGTGATTACAGAGAAGAGGCTGTGGTGATGAGGGCTGTCAGGGCTGGGTCTCCCAATGTGGCCCGAGTGTCTGCTTTGAGCAAGAAGTCATTAGCTGGGAGAACGAGTTTTTCTTCAGTGGCAATCCTGTGCCCAAGATTTCAAATAAGCTCCATTTAAAATTTTAATTGGTGATTGCCCTCCTGAAACTTTGTGACACAATCCATATCTTCTTAAAAGGCACCCTTTCTTCTTCACACAGTAGTGTATTCATGATACTGAAAACTTTCATGCATATTCAGTATCATTCAGATTTGTTACAGCTAGATCTCAAATTTTTCTAGCTAAAATAGATGCTATCAATATAATGTTCCTAACCCATAATGTCCCTGAAAGCTGTATATTTTTAAACATTGTTATTATGAGCTTTTTCTCTTCCACCGCAGATCATGGTTAGAAATATGGCCTAGATTATCAGTAAACTGCAACATAAAGATGACTCTTGTTCATTTGGGAGCCAGGTATCTACAGCATTTACTTGGGTTTTTTTTTTTTTTTTTTAAAGCATTTTTCAGCTGGATTAAATTTCTTAAATTTATTTAATCAGGAGTTTCAGTAGGAGACTGGGGCTCAGTGCTCATGGTTGGAAATTGCTTGTTAGGTTTGCTTTTGAGTCAAGATTCACTGTTTCCTAGAACTGTTTCAGACTTTTAAATTGAAAAGCATAATGCCAATAAATTTAAATACACTTATTTAAAAATTCTCAGGCATCACTTAAAACAAAAATTTGCAACAGAATTTGGCACTGATAGAATTCAAATATTTTATCCCATTTTGTTTAAAATTGTCTGCCCTCCAGGTAAATACTCGTATGCCAATTGCATAATTATAGTCACTCCTTCAATTTATTCACCCAGGACTCCTTTTTCTAGAATTATTGGCCAGACTGTCATTATATATCAAATTCTTGATTGTGCTTCTGAGGAATTAGGAGGGAAATAAGAGTTAGAGGAAATAATACAATCTTTGCCTGGTTTACAGCATTTCAGTATGTAGACATTTAGCAAGTTGACTCAATAATTCTTTTCTTTCTTGGTCATTACCTGGTTTTGGTGGGGTCTTTGCCAGGTGTGCACACTTGGGAAGTGGGGAGGTCCAACAAGACTGAATTGGTCCTCGGAATTATGAAACAGGACTTTGTTGAAATTGATCCTTCGGTACAATGAACATGAAGCAGCTGTTGGCATGGCAACCCCTACGTGGATAAGCACACGCCGCTGGCAGATGACTTTTGCAGTACTCAGTGTTAATCTGATAAATGGCTTTTTTAATAGTAGTTTGTGGGCTAATGGAAAGGTCGAAGCAAACCTTCATTAACAGGAAGAGGGATGGGGTTTTGAAGTCACTGAGTGCACACACGGGAGAGCCACAGCCAAAGTGTCTCTCTCTCACATCAGATATGCTTGCCGTGTGCCTAGCTGAAGCAAATTGGGAATACTGTTCATCTTGAAAGTACTGCCGATATCATTTTGGATTTCAAGCATGGAGAGGTTTTGGAGTTTTTTTTTTTATTCAAAATGCTTTCTTTGAGAGTTTAGGAGTACTATAGGTTTTATGTTGTGTTTTCCCCTTTGGTGGCAGTGATAGGGTGAAGGTGGTTAACTACTCTTTTTTTCTTGTGGTGAGTTATATACAGTCTATATAACTTACCACTCTAACCATTTTAAACGTAAGTTCACTGGCATTAAGGACATTCACATTGTTGTGCAGCCATCTCTACTATCTATCTCAAGACCATTTTCATCATCCCAAATTAAAAATAAACATTAAACAATAACTCCCCATTTCTTAGCTCCCCCAAGCCTCTAGTAATCACTGTTCTACTCTAGGTACTTTATGAAGATGAAATCATGCAACATTTGACCTTTTGTGTCTGGCTGATTTCACTTAGCATAATGTTTTCAAGTTCCGTTCATCTTGTGGCATGTGTCAAAATTTCATTTCTTTTTAAGGCTGAGTTATATGCTGTTCTATGGATATGCCGCATTTTATTTATTCTGTAAATGGACATTTGGATTATTTCTACATTTGGGTATTGTGAATAATACTCATAGGAACATGGGTATACAAATATCTGTTTGAGTCCCTGCTTTCTACTTTGTGGGGGTAGGTACTTAAAAGTGGAATTGCTAGATCATATGGCAATTCTATGTTTAATTTTTTTGAGGAACTGCCATAGCATCTTCCACAGCAGCAGAAACATTTTACATTCCCATCAGCAGTGCATAAGAGTTTCAATTTCTCCACATCCTCACCAACATGTGTTATTTTGTTTTTGTTTTTTTA
Organism: Cynopterus sphinx; assembly: GCA_030015415.1. Taxonomy (NCBI): domain Eukaryota; kingdom Metazoa; phylum Chordata; class Mammalia; order Chiroptera; family Pteropodidae; genus Cynopterus; species Cynopterus sphinx. The sequence goes on along the minus strand of CM057383.1, from coordinate 32,491,831 downwards.
AGCCATCCTAGTGGATGTGGAGTGGTATTGTGGTTCTAACTTGTATTTTCCCAGTAATTAGTAGTTTATTTGTCTTTATAAATATATTGCCATGATGGCCAGTGTGGGAATGGAAATCACTTCTGTCCCATTGTTTATACCTATGAGATAAATGAGACTATCACAGCAGTGATGTCTGTTGGGAGTGAAAGGTGAAAGGGAGGGAGGCACCATGTGATTATTATATACAGTACAAGCACTTCAGTAGACTTGTTTACAAAGTTTGTGCTGTGGAGCAAGTGAAACTTTTAAAATGAAGGCCTCTGGAGCTGAAGTAACGGGAACTCTTTGGATGAGCTATAACTTAGGAAGCCTGCAGTGGGCTGGACCTACCCTGTATAACCCTTCCTGCTTATGATCTGTAGGCATAAGTGTCCTTCTTCCCTGAGAATAATCATTGTTGTCATTGGCTACAGAAGCCTGAGCTTCTGGTTTTCCTGGCTCTTTAAACTACCTCACTATCTAATTTCTCCACCTGAAACAATACACACACGCCTTCTTCTCCACCCCTTAGGTCCTCATGTTGTCAGCTTGTATTTTGACAAGAAGGGGAAAGAACTTGGAATTAGTTGAGCATCTGTGATAAGTCTGGCACTTTGCTGGTCACTGTGTAGTAGATGAAAACATGACTTCTGTCTTTAAAATAGTACTACAGGACTTATAATGTACTATGTGGCGCTCTACAACAGGAGTTCCAAACTTTAACATGCATCAGAATCACCTGGAGGAGTTATTAAAATTTAGATCGCTGGCCCTCATCCCTAGAGTTTCTTATTCAAGAGGTATGGTGTGGGGCCTGAGAATTTGCCTTTCTAACAAGTTCCCAGGTGATGCTGATGCTACTGATCTGGGGACCACACTATGAGAACCACCGCTTTACGTCAACTCTGAGAGACAGATATTTTCCCATTTATAGAAGTTGAGTTGTTGAGACGCCAAATAACTCACCTCGGGTCATGTCGATAGCACACCAAGGCCCAGGTTTGAAGCTGAGGGCCCTTACTCCCAAGCCTCTGTTGTTTCTATTATATCAGGAATAGTGGGTACATAGCCTTTGAGTATCTCTTCATCTAGTCCACCCTTGGATAAGCAATATTAATCAGTCACAGCACCTCTGACCCCAGAGGTGACCTTGGTATCCATACATTGCCCCTAACAGCCATACCTACCTATCAGTGGGAGCTGAAATTTATCATACCTGTACCAAGGAACGTTGTCTGTCTAAAACAGAGACATTAGCAAAAAGCAATCTATTAACATGTAAAAAGAGGCCTTGCCTGAGCTCCAGTCTTCTCTGCTTAGGAGGGAAGTGGTTGGTGGATTGGGAGCTGTAGGAAGCACAGCTATCCCAAATTGTTCTGGGATCTCATCAGTTAGTTTTCATTCGGCACCCAGGCATGGCAGGATCCTCAGCCAGGGGTCCTTACCCTTAAAAAGTTTAAAATATAGACATTAAGGAGAGTGTTTTTTTAAAGCTGTCATAATTTATCTAATTCTACATTAGACAAATGTCTGCTACATTTAATCAAATATTAGTTATTAGCCATTATTTGGCACTAAGTTCAGTGAGGGATAGAAAATAGTGCTCAGTAAATACTTGTTAACAAAGGTAAACATAAAGTAGGTGCCAGAAGCAACTGTGTCTACACTTGAGATCTTTTAACAAATGGGCAGGAGGAATAATAAATAAGATCGAACAAAGATTAACACCTTGCATTTACATAGCACCTCTGAGTCCCAAAAGCATTCATATACTTATACCTTCTTTGCATTCTTATGAAATGAGAGATTAGTAGAATACCAGCCAAACTGACAGATCAAGGGAATAATTCCTTTTTTTCCTCTAAAAATCTTGAATTGTATCAAGCATTGCCCTTGGACACTTGCTTATAGTTTTTCGAAGGGAATTACTGTAAGTCAAACCAGAATTTACAAAAGAACAAGTCTTCTAATCTATATATGAGAGTGATCAAAGGAAGCATTGTGTCTGGTGCGATTCTCCTGTTTTCTAAAATAACCCACCACGGTCTTGGTCTTGCGTGTTTCTGCCAGCCCGCACAATGTCTGGCCCTCATCATCACCAGCAACAAATATTTGGTATGCTACTACTGTGTATACAGGGAAATCTCTTGTCTCATTTGCTGTTTGTAAGCAGCTTTAAAGCAAGGACAAGTTGGATTATGTCTATATGTTCAAGTGTCCCGACTGTACTTAGCAAGGCCTATATGAAGTAGCTACTCAGTCAATACTCATTATATGAAAGTATAGATTTTTTTTAAACCTTGGAGAAAAGAAACAATGTAATGTTCATAGGCATACATGGAAGACTTGCTTATGTGTATACATCTACCCTGTTTATCTGACGTGAAAGCAAGTCTGTATCTGTAGTTATTTGTATGTATCTACTTTTTTAATCGGTGGGGTAACTTTGCATTTCAGATCTAATTCGGGCATTGGATGACTTGGGAGGGTGAAAGGAGGGGAGAAGACTCTGGAGCTCAGGTCATCTGTGCCAGGGTTGAAAAGAGCATCAATTGGAAAGGTGTGGAAAGGTTAACCCTGAGAACGTAATGGTCCAGGGCTATCTCTCGCCAAACCAGGATGCAGTTACGGGGAGCATTTATGTTTAATACCTTGAAGAGCCTTTCTTGCTTTTTCCTTGTTGATTGTTTTGAGAGGAAATATTTTGTGGTATTTGACCATCTCTACCTCAGAATCCCCGTTTCTATAGAAAATTCAACTTTCTCTGCACATTCGTAATGCCCATGTTTCTATATGAGTATCTCATAGTTATGCTATCTTAATAAATAATAAATAAATAAACCTCCTCTGTAGCCTAACTGGCAAAAAGAGGAGAAAAACTTCACCCAACAATATGTCCTGAGACAAAAATTTCCAAATGCTGCATGGGTCTTCGATGAAACCATTTATGAAACTGAAAGTCAGTCTTGTGCAGACGCACGAGGGTGACTCAACTGGCCATTGAAAGCCATTGGCTATAGTGATGCAGGCCAAATGAAATAGATCAATAAGTAAAAATTATTTAATTGTTAAAAACTTAGGGGCTCTAGAGAAAAAAAAGAGTTTCCTTCATGATATCTCCTGTCCTACCTGAGTAGTGTACATGCTTTGACATATCTGTCTCTGCTTGGGAATAGCATGTCGATTTGGGGAGCCCAGGAAAAGGAAGGGCATCATCTCTGCTGCCTACTTTGCCGGTGATGATGCCTCGTGGTGGGCAACCAGACTGCGGCTGGTTGGAGTGAAAAATGGCCATCTTTGGGCAGCTTCTGGATGCCAGTTTTTTTCCGCATTAAGTTTTAAAGCCATGTGTTAAAAGCAGCTACATAAGTGGGAAACTAACTGCACCTTATAAAAGGCTTCACAGGAGAGGCAGGGTGCTCCTTTTGGAGACTGTTTTGTTAAATGTCAAGGGTAGAGAAATCAAAAACTGGTTAATGTTTCTGCTCTGCCCTGAAAATGGATTCTGCTGAAGCCAGTCTCACAGCCCGTGTGAAGCATACTGTCTGTCCTATCTAGTGTGGATACAGCCATACTTTCATCCTACCTAGCTACAGTATTGGGTTGACAGAGTGGTTGTTTAATATTTAAGTATGTTCTGTAGCTTATTTAACATCAAAAGGGAAGAAAAAAGATCTAGTTTATCCTTAGGTGGAGTGGACCTTTTCGGATGGAGCAGAGAAATCCCCCAAGGACAGGCACCTGGGAAGAACACACTTCCCAACCCATACACAGGGAAGAAGACAGCTCCCTTGGACCTGGATGACCCACTGCTCTTCAGTGGGTAGTGGTTCTGAGTGTCCTAGGTTAGAGTCTTAGATGATAAATAGTTTTTCAAATCATTACTGTATTATTACAATATTAATGTCCTTTGAAATATTTTTAGTTTTTGGGGGGGCTGTTTTGCCCCATTAATCAGATATAGAAGAGAAACATGTAAAACAGCATAAAGAAAACTTCTGCTGATGTGGGCAGTTGCTAGGGGCTGAGGGACCAGGGAGAGCACTAGGGGTGTGCTCCCATCATGGTAAAAACCTTAATAGTCTCAGGGTAAGAATGTCCTGTAAGCAGGTGAGAGATGACATGTTTCTATTGCTCAAAAGGACAATTCTGGCCTATGGGCCAGGGGTATCAGGCAGGTGTTGAAGGACGAGTTCCAAAACCAAATGAAGAATTTTCTCCATTCCTGTTATCTGTTACAGAAAAACTCCATTAGGATGTGTGCCTCTACTTCTAGAAAGTTCCATGTAAATTTACTCATAGCTGCCACATGGATGAAAAATTGGGAAAATTCTATTACCATAATGTTTTCTCAGAATCTGTATTAAGGCTTTTAGCTTTAAAAAAGAGGACAGAAAATATAGAAGAAACAGAAAACAGCTAACTACAAGGTTAATGAGAGCCCCTTACCTTCACCCCTTTTAAATCCTGAAGAGAGAAAATAGCTGAGCTGTAGCGATTACTTCCTGCAAAGAAACTGTAATTAGGGGGCCCAGTTAGTCTTCAGAAGGGGCCTTGGAATAGCATGGATGCTATTTTGAATATTTGAGAAAAGAGTGACATTCAATGTGCAATGGAAATGACTGTGTGCCGCTGGCACTGGGGCAGTTCCCTCCAGGCATCAGTTGCCCCTGGGGAGAGCCCAATTTCCTCTTCGTGTGGGTTTGGGAAACACTGGAATCCACAAGTCATTGCTGACTCTCTTACCAGCAGGGCATCAACTCAGCCTCCTGGGAGAAGCTGGGGGAGAGGCGACTCTGCTTTTCATTTTAGCTTCCCGTCCCAGCTGCCTAATATCAAGGGAAATAAGATGTTTTGGAGTGGTGTAAGGATAGGGGCCAGGATGAAGTCTTATGTACAGAGTGAAAGAGTAGGGGACTAAAAACCATGAACAGGCTTCAGAAAGGAATAGCCAGATCACCTGCCTGTGGGACAGACCTCTCATGTGACTTCATGGTTGTGCAAGAGTTGGGCAACGTCTGGCCAGGGTGGAGAGGCTTTGGCAAAAGTGCTCCTGATCGATTCCTATCTCCCCCAAGGGGAAAACAAGTATAGGCATCCCTCGTTTTATTGCACTTTGCTTTATTGTGCTCCACAAATGTTGCGTTTCTCACAAACTGAAGGCAAGACACTCCACCAGCAAAATTTATGATTCGTTTTATTGTCATAGTCACTTTATTGCGGTGATCTGGAACCGAACCCACAGTATCTCTGAGGTATGCCTGTATTAAAAGTTCTGCACAGCATTTTAGGAGGAAGAAATTAATTGCCTTACCTAGCCTAGCATACTTTCTTCATATCTTTCTGGAGTTTTATTCAATAAACACCACTATAGGGAAGGCACTGGGCTGGAGACCCCAAAGGATGAAAGGAGAATAAGACAACTTTGTTCCTGCCCATAAGAACTACAGTCTACTGGGAGCTGGGTAGGGGGAAGACAAGCAGACAGGTGATCACAGTCAAGCAGAAAATGGTAAATGCTGTGATAGGGAAGTGGGGAGAAGTGGTCCTAGGGGTTCTGGAGAGGGAAAACAAGGTAGAATGGAGGTAAGCTACTAAGAGTGTAGGCCCTGGAGCCAGATAGCCTGCATTCAAGTCCTGGCACTGCCACTTAGTAGCTGAAGCAGCTTGGATAAGTCAGACACTCTGTACCTCTGTTTCCTTAACTGCAAAATGGGGATCATTATAGTACCTGAGAGTGGGTCTTAACACTCATCAAGTTGGTCTTATCTCCAAGAACAGAAAGGAGAGCCTGTGCTGACCTTGAATTAGTGACTGACAACTCCTAGACCTCAGGAAGGTCTAAAGGAACTGGATTGAACTGAATAAATGCTAACATTTCATTTACTCTAAAATGCTATTATTCGGTGATTGAGTTTATATTAAGTGCCTGCTGTAGGCCCAGTATTGTGCATGGTGGCAGGGGTGGGAGAGCAGAATATGTGGTCTTAGCCCTCAAATGCTATAATCAAGTGAGGAGGGGACATTACTATTCAGGAGACCATTAGAGAATTAGAGAAGAGTAGAAATTAAAACAGTTTATGCTGGTGAGAGGCAAGACATACAGAGTTTAGATTAGACCAGAGCGGTCAGGAGATTTGATAGCAACCATAAATTCAATGTGTAGGACACAAGGACTGGAGACAGGAACACAGACTTGTTCACCAAATCCCAGAATTCTGAAGCTTGGAACACTGCATTAATATTGAAGTTAAAGCTGAGCCACAGAAAACGACGGTTACCTATTTAGGATTTAAATGGAACAAAATCTATAAAACTCCTGGCCCAACGCAGGAGAATGGACTGAAACTGTAAAGAGACGCACGCTGGTTTTCCATATATTCTTGGATGATGATTCCAGTAAAACATAGCGCCTGGCACAAAGTAGGCACAAAATAACTCATCTGTTGAGTGGCTTATGGAAAAACGCAGTCTGCGCTCAGCTTTGAACGGCTCCGGACATTCTGGTGATGTTCTCAGCCCCTCCTCTAGGGGACAGCACACAGAGGCTGCCCTGCAGAACCCCTTAGCCGCAGCTTTGTTAGAGCTTAGAGTTGCCTCATGCCTCCCCAGCCCTCCTTGTCAAAGACGAGTTCTCCTGCTCCCTAAGGTTTCCACTCCTTAGGTACTACAGGGCCTGTCATCCCAGCAGTGTTTGCACTTAGGTTTTGAGGAAACTTGGCACAGCCTCAAATTTCTCCTGCAACCATAGTTCCTGAACATAGATAGGAAACTGGGCCATTAGTGACCCAGGCTTACACAGGTGGCAAGAGACTTAAGACTTGGCAGAGCCTGCTACATGCCAAGAGTGGTGTAGACAGTGAAGTCACCCCAGCCAGACAACTGAGGACACCTCTGGAACGGGTGTGCTGGAGGCTTGAGTGGGCCTTTCTTAAAGAGTGAGTAGAGTCCAGGTCAGCAGACATGATGGGTAGAAGGATCAAGGACTTCCATTTTCTCTCCTGCAGAGGTCCCCAACCCCTGGGCTGGGACCGATACTGGTCCATGGCCTATCAGGAACGTGGCCACACAGTAGAAGGTGAGTGGTGGGCCAGCGAGTGAAGCTTCATCTGTATTCACAGCTGCTCCTCAGCACTAGCATCACCGCCTCAGCTCCACCTCAAATCATCAGTGTTAGATTCTCATAGGAGCATGGGTCCCTGGTGCCAAAAAGGTTGGGGACCGCTGCATGGCCTCCAGAACCCTTCATACTGCTCCTCACTAATCAAATGCAGGCAGTGGTAGAGCCAATTAGATCTGGTGCTTTATCCTGGGGGAAAGAAATGAGATGGAAATGACAGATGAGTCACAAGCATGAACTCCCTGGCCTCAACCAATCACTGAGAATTTCCACTCATCACCCAAGCAGTTGGTGATGGCCTGGTTTGATAGGTTAGTTCGAGACACCCTGGCTTCAGATGAGCAGACCACAAACCCTCACAGAGCTCTCTGCTGAATCTCCTTCACAGCCAAGAACCCAGAAGTCCTTGTCATACTTGTTAGTGTATTTTGGTCATATAATGCCTTCTGTGAGGATACAAGTACATATCATATTTGTCATGAAACATATCGTCACACAGCACCCACAAAGGCAGGGAGACCAGGTAGGGTCATGGAGGTTCAGAGGGATGAAAGGTGTAGTGACCTGCCATTATAACCCTTCAGAGAAAACCAGAGATGAAAATGTTCAAAACCCAAATCTGCTTTCCAGACCAGTATTCTAAGCACCTTTCTTCTCTTCCAAATTTTACCCTGGTCCCATTCTTCTTGTCCCCCCCTCCTTTGCTTTTATAAAAAAAAAAAAAAAAAAAGTTTGGTTTTTTTTTTTCCCAAATAAGCAAGATGGAACCAAACTTTGCAACCTCCAAATGTATGAAATAAACATTATTCCTAATGAGCCTCTGGGAAAGTGCTCACCTTTGAACTTGGCCAAGGATTATGAGGGAAAGAAAAAGTCTTAAGAACTTGATAGAGTGTTAGAGCTTCCTGGATTTTTTAAGTCAAGTTACACATTACATTTCTTTTTCTTAATAAGGGCAGTTCCAGAAATCTTTCCTGGCTGATTAGACCATGTCCAAAAGTGGAGACCTATGGCTGGCCACTGACGCTGGTTTGGGAATTTGTTATCTGGGTGCTAGGCAACAACAGCGTAGGAGGTGGGGTTTCTAGAATGCTCCTGCTTTCCTAGGACTCAGCCCCTACTCTCTGGATCCTGCAAGGCAGGAGAGGGACAAGCAGATCATCCTAGTTTGGGGTAAAGGGAGACCCAGTAAAGAACAAAAGGGTATTCAAGGGAAACTGGCTGCCAAGAGGTAATAGGACTGAGGAGCTCTCTGAGGTTTTTTCTCCCCCGGAGACCTAGCCTGTTCATTGGTGTGTGCTCATCTCTATTTCTGTTCCTGAAGAATATGAATAGTAAGATTTCTTTAAAGAAAAAAAAAAAAACTTTCCTAAAGGTAAAATACCGTTGGCTATGTGTATGGCCTCTGCATGCCTCATGTGGAATATGACCCATTTTCATTTCCCTAGTTATCTGTCCCTCACAGACAAGACGTTTACCTATAGACATCAAGATGAATCATTCACAGCATGACTGAAATCCAACTACCAATGGGTAACTGCTGTAAGTATTCTGATTGTGCTGCCCTGTGCTTGTTGTAACGCATAGAAGAGCTAGCAATACTTTGTTTCCCCTTTCTTAAAACGTTTCCTCCAAGTTTCCATCTTAAGGCTTTTTATCATAACAGAGTCAAACCAGCTCTGTGCTCTCCCACCCCTGTGACGCCATGAACTGCGCCAGGTACTCCCGTGCCCACAGAGGTCTCAGGGGGAACTCAGAAACATGGATGACAATTTCTGAACTGTTACTACTTCGTGGCAGAGGCTGACTTTCTCTTCCCTCCAGTCCTTGCACATGGAGCTAGGCTCACAGAGATGCTTAGTACACGGCCCCTGAATTGAACCATCCCATGTCCAACACCTGTTTCATGCAGCTCATCTTTTAAAATAAGCCATCCTGCCAGGAGCAGGTTTTCTAGTGGCCTTGGGGTTTGTCAGAGGTCCTCTAGAATTGGCAACTCAGCTGCGACCTCAGAAGTCTTGGCCCTGGCAAGGCAAGGTCTTTGCGCTAAAACGGGCTCAGTGCCCATGGAGATAATCACCTCTTGTAATATCCGCACAATCATCTCATTGTCAAAGCACAAGGAATGCAAAACTAGAAGAAATACCACCACAGGGTTGCCCCATGGGTCAGCTAACCCAGGGTTCTGCTTCTGGCTGAGGGCACCTTGGGACACCTCCATAGGGACAGTCCCAGCCACAGAGGTCAGCCCCAATTGGTAAGGCCTGTCTCCTAAAACCTGAGCGAAGCACCTCTTTAAGTGGGCCTCATATGCCTGATTCTGCTCCACCTTTTTGGAACCTGTTCACTACCTCTTTGTCCTGGATACTCCCGTTTTCTTGTTCTTTTCTCTTTTGTTTGTTTGTTTGTTTGTTTGTTTGTTTGTTTGTTTGTTTTAAATCTCACCGAGAGCCCAGCACAAGACTCCCTTTCTCCCCACTTTGGGTCACGGTCCCCTCTGTGCTCCCAGAGCACTTCTTCCCGACTTCTGTAGCATGAGCTTCAGTGCTGCTGCCAAGTGCATGCTATGTGTCAGGCGCAGTTCTAAGCGTGCTACATGCATATGCCAGTTGATCCTCACAAGAGCTCTAGGAGGCAGGGACTTTTAGAGTAAGTGGTGTACAGGACACTGAGGTTTAGAAAAACCTGAGTAACTTACCCTGGGTCACACAGGAAGGGTCTGAGCCCCGAAGCCCAGGCAGTCCATTTGGCCCCACATCCTGGTCTGCTTATCTGTCTCCAGCACTAGGCTGTCAGCTCATTGAAGGCAGAAGCCTGTCTTTCCTTCTGTATCCCCAGTGCCAGGCACAGAGTAGACACTCAGTAAATGCTGAATTAATGAAAGCTAAAAACTCACAAAACATAAATCCCAGATGGGATATTAATTCCAAAGAGCCACATTTCTTGCAAAAATGCTAAAATGCAAAGGAGAACTTGCTGTTTTAGCTAAGTCATGGCTTTTTAAAAACTCTAGTTGCTTCAGAACTTTCTTCTCGTTGCCAAAGTTGTAGGATGTGGCTGACTGCAGTGGGTATAGGACAGATGGGTTTGTCAGAATCTCTGATGCAATGAGAAATTACTTCAAGGAAACCAAAGCCATACCTGGCATTTTAAAAATAATTAGGAGAAAGAACTGAGCAGGGACACAGAAAAGATCATTTCTTAGTTGATTCTGAGGAAAGGAACCTTCCTCTTACACACACTGGCGGCAGGACTTGGAGTGTCCCAAGGCTGAAAGACGACTCATGAGAGCCGCTGTAATTGCACAACCACCATCCGTCCAGGTCTCCCTGCGCCGGGGCTAATCTTGTAAATCGTTTAATCGAACTCGGCGCGGCCTCTGAGGCTTCAGGGACTTTGGGGCTGTTTTTTCCCTGGGCTTAAAGTCTTTCTCTGCTGCTGACTCACATGTTAATTATTGCTTTCCACAAAGTAGAATTAGCAGTGTGACTGTACTCACCTGCCTAGATGTTATACAACTGTTTTATCTGCAGCAGGGACCTGAGTTTGCAGGATGGTGGCTATGGAACCATGGTCCTGTCCTGAGCAAGCAGCACAGACACAGAAATCGACTCTTGCTCTAGAGTCGCTGAGGAAAAGGCTGCAGGGAGTGCTTTGCTTGGCCCAGAAAACAGAGGGTTAACTGCCCAGCCTTTTGACCAAAATCTCTTGAAAAGTGTGGCCAAGAGTTTCAGTCCACTGTCACCTGTCAACATTAATGAACAGAGCTGGCATTTCACAGAAAAAATATGACTTGTTTTCCCTTTGACTGCGGGGCTGGATAATGAAGTAAAAATGACATTATCTCTAATAAAAGTGATTTGCAGAAATCACTGATAGAATCTCAATGGCAGAGATTTGCCATTAGCAGGTTAGCCAGATAAGGGGAGCAGCTGGATTCGATTAACCCCTCCTGGTCTGGAGTATATAATGGGGGTAAGGTTGAGGTTTGGGAACGAGATTTTTAAACATTAAAGTTGGGGCCAATGGAAAGTGTTTATTCCAAAGTGTAGTTATTCTCAAACCCCACTTGCTGACTTTTAAGATTGTCACTAGGTAGGTTTTTAATTTGTTTCATGTTTTTTTCTTAGGATTTTTGTGTTTAGTGCATTTTTTTTTTTTTTGGCTTGGCCCATTTTCTCACCTCCATGTTACATCACCAAAGGTGGAACCCTGGCCAAGCCCTGGCATCCTCCCTAGCAGAAATCTGACTCCAGGAAAGGCATCTATACATGTGATATGGGGCTTTGGGTGATGGGTGGTGTTGGGCAACAGATAGTTCTGTTGTGTCAAGGAGGTAGGATCAGAGGGAGAAACTTCCCTGATCTCATTGGGAGGGAAGCGGAGGGCAAGGAAGCAGAGGAAGGAGGGGGTTGCCCCTGTCCAGGCTTGTTCCCCGGTGTCAGTGAAAGCTGACTGGCATCTGGCTCACTGAACACCCCCCGTGATATGGAACTTTCATACAGAAGCCAGCAACTTCTGTATGAAAACATCCTTAGGGTATGGAGATCAGCTTCCTGGGGACAGTGAGGAGTCACCGGATGTTAGGTAACCGAGTGATGAATGCAGCTGCTATCACTCTTCTTTACTGAGCCCACTTTCTTTGGTGCTTTTCTTTGGAAAACCCCAAAGCATTATACCTCTGCCATCCTAGCCCTACAGCTGGGGTTCATGGCTGGTTTGGCCTTCGTTCTAGCCCTCCATACTGTATTTGAAAGAGCGAGATGAAACTGTTATTGTTGGGGTAAGGTACGGTGCCAGGCTCTGTGATGCACAGGAAGTTTGACATTTTGCCTCATCCCTCAGAGACTAAGAAAAGAAATAAGGAGGTGATGCTACCTTGTGGTACAGATGAATTCTCCAGGTGTTCAGGGTAGGGCTGGGAGGGGAGATCAGTGTGGGCTGGGTAGAGGGATCAGGAAAACCTCTGTGGAGGTGGTGGGCCTACATTAGTTCTGAAAGTATCAGGTTTAGAATGTAGGAAAGGAAGGATGGCATTTCAGGTAGGAAAAAAATTACACAAGTGCCAGACAGGTGCTTCGTGGTGGGTGATGGAACAGAGTGTAGACTGGCTGGAGCAGGTAGAGTGCTGCAGGCCTGTAGGGGCTAAGATTGGAAATTCAGGTCAGGGCCAGTAGACCTCAGCAGGTATTTAAAGCTTGAACTTCAACGCGGGAGCAGTAGGGAACCACTCTTGGTTTTAAATATGGGAGTGACAAGCCAAAATGGTTTGAGGGAAAGGGGGTAGACTGGTGAGCTGCTCCTCTCCCTGAGGTCTGATTGGAATTGTATTCGATTTGATCAGTGGTCACGGAGGTGAAGGGCAAGGGGAAACAGCTGGAAGATAGGGGCTAAAGTCTCTGAAAATAAACAGAACACCACTGAAGCCAGAGGAGGCGTGTACCCTCAGTGACGTTTGTTTTTCATCCCATGAGTAGCATCTGGAGTTACTGTTCAGCAAGAATGCCTCGCCAAGGTCTCTGTGGGCTGAGCTGAGGCTTCGGCCTGTGGTGGCCCAAGGGGTGCTGCCATATATAGAGCTCCTAACAAAGGGACTCATGCCCTCTGGTTTTCCTGCCAAGAAAGATGGGTTCTCATACTTGCTGTCCTGTGTTCCGCCAGCAAAAGAGGGATCCAGGCTGGGTTCTGCCCTGACCACCAGCTGGCACAGCAGGCACTCTAGTCAATGGTATAGGCACTTATCAGACCATTTGACTTTATTTACCCGTCGTCTTGTTGGAAGCTCTCCCCAGTGCTTGGCACCCGGTGGATACTCAACAGTGTTCATTGAATGGATGCTTTCTCCCCATTCTGGCTTATCCTGTCCTGCACCCTGCCCTTTAGCCTGTCTGCTGCCCACCAGCTGCCCTCGCTCGTTCCTCAGCAGTGTCTTCGTCCTTCTCAGCCCTCCTGCCCTCCTGATTGACTCCCCCTACCTGCCCCTCCTTCAAACTCCATCTCCAGCACCAAGCACTCCTGGTACTGTCCAGCCTTGCAAACTTCCTCTCAGACTCCCGTCACCTCACTGACACCGGGCTAGTCCTTCAGGACCTCACTCTTCACCTCTCTGCAGGCTCCCTGAGGTCAGAGTGTCGTTCCATGTTTCATCCCAGTGCTCACAGCCCCAGCACATGAAGAGGGATTCATAAATATTTGTCGAATGAGAGGAGAGAAGCAGCTATGGCTGGAGGGGAAAAAAAACAAACCTTATTTCCCAAATTGCCCCATATTATCATTAGAGAGCGTGACAGTAACTTGGGGAATACTTTTTGGCATTTCCCATGGCTTTCGATGACTCCTCTGCAAAGGAATGGCGTGTAGCTTCCTAAACGTGCGTGAATATCTTACTTCTCATCGTAGTATGACAGGGCGGAATTGGGAGAAAGCACAGGCTTGCACTGTGGCTGTGAATCAGATCCCACAGCTGTAGACATGTGACCAGGTAAGCAGGCTGGAAATCGGGGTTCTAAAGGAAGCTTGGGGGAGAAAAGCTCTCTGAGATTTCCTCTGGGCTTCTTTCTCTCTCACTTTTTCTTTGCTGTCTCTTCTTTTTTTAAATAGAGAGAAGAGAGGGGGTTATGGGATGCAGGGAGGAAAGTGAGAGGTCCTGCCCTTCCCCCACACCCTTCTCTTGCCATTTTAAATTACTTTAAATACCAGGCACCAGAAGTCGGCATCAAATTGGGATTGGAAAGGCAGATCCTAGGGTATTTCACTATTGGCATGTGATTAAGCATCAGTCCCTAGTAGAAGGGTAAATAAATGTTATTTTCTTTGAAATGAAAGTGTCTGAAATAAAGAAGAGAGAACCGACCCTTAAAATCATATTCTGTACTTGAAAAGACCTCTCTGACAACTGTCTATTCCAGTTATAGCTTTTTAAATTTTTTCACCCAGAATGTCTGACGACACTGCCAGGGGAATTTCTGCCCCCTCCTTCCTGAATATCCCCGCGCTGGCCCCTGAGGCGGCCCAGTTCTGTCTTCTCATGACACGATGATTATTTTTGGCATTGCACATATTTTCTCTAATGTTATTACCACCCCCGCCCCTCGGATGCCTTTTGGGGGCAGTTTTGGCAACTCTGCGTACATCGGGGTTAATTTTAATTTAGTGTGGTGCTGTGGGGGCGTGGGGGAGAGGAGGACCTCTACTTTTGCCTCCTCAGCAGCAACACAACCCCCACCTCAGTGCAAAGGCAGAGGTCCTCTCCCCGCTGCTCATGAAAGAGCTCGCTTTCACGAGGCTCTGTGCTCACCATTCATTCTTTTCCGCCGGCAAGGCTTCAGGGGATATCTAGAGGTGACGCTGGGGGCTGCACCTCAGGGATGGCATCTTAATGACTTGACTTGGCGGGCGTTAGAACAGCCCCATTCAGAGTGAGTTCACTCCCTGTGCAGTTGGCTCGCTCGGCCCCTGTCCATAGATGTTCTCTTGTTCACGCTGCATGAGGAAATGGAGATTTCCAAGTGGGAAGCAGCCTTCCCAATGCTTTAACTCTTCACTGAAGGGAAGAGGAGCGACAGAGAACTAAAATCTAAGCTGGCCCAGCTGCAGCTTCCAGGAGAGGAGCAAGGCCCTGGGGCCGGGGATGGAGGCCAAGGCAGCTGGGATCACTTTTTCTTTCCTCCCTGAGAGGGACAGAAGAGTACAGGGCACACTTGAATTGTCCTCACAATCAATTAGCAAATATTTACCCAATTTGTCTGCCATGGCCCAAGGTCCTGGGAGGGATGCACAGAAGTAAAAGATGTTGTGTCTGTACCCCCGCCCCCATGCCCACCCAAGGTACTTACAGTTCAGTTATAGCATCTGGAGGTTTGCATAGAAAAGCCAGCAAGACAGGGAGGCCTTTAATAAGGGCGAGTGAGTAATGTGGGCAGGAAACGCCTTGGAGAAGGGGGCGAGAGTGGCCAGGGAAGCATCGCGGAGATGTAGTGCTCGAACTGGCCCCAAGGATGGAGTTATAAGAAATAAGAAGGGATGAGATGATAGAAGTGGGGAAGATGTGAAGGAAGAGACATCAAAGTAGGGCTTAATGAATCCCATGAAGAAATATAAACAGAGAGTAAGATGCTTCCCGGTGGAAAAGAAGGAGACCTGGCTTGTTAGACTTTAGGTGGCTTTGGATAAAAATGGCATGAGGGTGGCACTAAGCCTGCCAGGTGTTGGCATCTTTATTGTGTCCTTGGTCTCGAGATCTCATTTGTCCCTGGATCTCTTTCTACTCGAAGTGTGGTCACAGACCAGTGGAATTAGCAGCATTTGGGAGGTTGTTAGAACTGAAGACTCTCAGGCCCCAGCCCAGACCTGCTGTACCAAGAGCCCAGGTGAGTCATGTGCACAGTCAAGTCTGTGAAGTGCTGGTCTAGGCAACTATGGGCAACTGTCAGACCCCAGCACTAGTTCAGGTCCCAAGTTCAATGCAGTGTTTAGAATATGTGCGTGTGCACGCACACACACTGGCATCTTTGACTGTCTCTGTGCTGTGGTTCTTCTCACATGAAAACCTTTTATTCCGATTAAAACTCGGAGTCGAATTCTGACGAAAGATCTAGAACAAGGAGCAGCTTCGAAGAATTCCTGGAACAGAATTCATGTAATAGTGGTTTTAATCCAGTGTCTCCTGTTTGTACGGCTCTGTACTATTTATGCTTTAGAGAACACCAAAGGAAGAGACGATGGGGTCCCTTCCCTCAAGAATGTTTGGTCTACATGGGGAGACAAAAGCTAAAGAAGTGAAGTAAATGGAGAGCAGCATGGGGCTGGATCGTACCGCACAGAATCTTTGAAGTGGGGTGCAGAGAGGTCAGCGTCAGTGAGGCCTTCCTGGAGAAAATGGAGGTCCTGAAAGACGAGAGTGAGTGGGACAGGCCAAGGCAACGAAGAGTGTGACTCCAGGAAGGGGGAGGGGATGGGGAGTCACAGGGGCCCGGTTGTAAGGGATATGAAGCAGTGAGCTGCACCTCGCTCCCTCCAGAGAGTGCTTGCTTCATGCGGGGGAATCTGTTTTACATCTCGGGCACTTTTTTCTCTTTCCTTCTGCTGTGCAGTTTCTTCGTCAGTGTTCTTAGCTGAAGGCTGTGTAGGAACAGGATGGCTGTACTCACAGAATGGCTTGAGCCAGTCCACAAAGTGTGCTGTTGGAAGCTTGTGGGATCCAAAGGAAGAAGCACTAAGGACAAACCCTAAATCAGACCTGGTTACAGTCTGGGTGTGGGGTAACACCCTCAAGCCACAGAAATGGCACAAAGACAATAGTCTAGAGAGAGTGAAACACTTTACCTGTAGCCTCTATAGACTCTGCTGGCAAAGTAAGAACTTGTTATTTTTTAAGATTGACATCTCTAAGCAGAGAACAAGTATTCCCCTGGGTCTGGTTCATCAATTAAGGGCTGATTCCAGGGCAAGAGGGTGACCAGGATATCTCCTTCTCTGCTTCCCAGATCAAGAGCTCATCAAATTGTGTCCTTAGGAGGCTTTACCCCCGATACACCCAACTCAGCTAAACCTCTGAATCTGCAAGAGGAACCTGCTTATGGGCATTTGGGGTAAGGTTGCCCAGTTGCAATCAAGAATATGGGATTTTTGGTCAAATGATAGGAATGGGCACTGGTTCCATCACTGGGAGACACTGGGCGTGTCACTAATGTCCTTGGAGTCTGTTTCCTTGTGTGTAAAGTGAGGATGAGACCATACCTACCTCATGAGATTATTTCAGCATTAAATTCTAGGCAGTGTGATGAGAGTCCTTTATCAGTCTACAAGCAGTACATGTGATTCTTTCAAAACTAGCTGCATCAGCAGCAGCTTCTCAGCTTACTGGGGTTAGGTAGTTCATCAGCTGGAGTCTGCACAGTGTACAGGTTGGGCAGTAGCAGGCATTGAGGTCAGAGAGAACAACGGAGGGCCAGGCAAATGCCTGCTGTGGCTGCTTGCTGTCCTCTTCCTGTGTACAGATGCCACCTAGTCTTCTCTATCGGTGCACTGGATATGGTGAGATATGGGCAGGTGGAAAGAATGCTTATTGCGGGGGATGAGGTCCTGCTGACCAACAAGAATGGCCGTCTTCACGGAACTGCGTTCTCCAATTTCACTAGCGTTGGTCACCTCTCTTCGGATGCTTTAAGTTGGTTATGGCATGAGAGAGGAGAAAGCTTCCAGGAGCCAGTGACGGGGCAGGGAAAGTTGCTGAGGCGATGTTCATACCCTGCTTTCCTTTCCCCTGATATCACTCTGCCTCACCTCCTCTGGGACCCACATTCAGTGGTTGTGGTCCTGAAGGTGCCAATGTTGCCAAATCAATCTCCTTAGCTGTCCCAGGGGATCCCTGTGAGGGAGCTGCGGGGAGCTGGCAGCCAGCTGGGTACGTGTCATCTTTAATTGTAAAAAATCAAAAGCAACACCTGATACAAGGGTAGATATCGTAGTGTTCTTTATAACAGCCAGAAATGAGAAACTATATCTGAACAACAGTCAAGTGCACTGTGTCCCACGCATACAATATGATATTGCTGGCGGTTACAAATACGTGTAAAGGATGCTTTCAAATGTGACCAAATATCAAGTAAAAAGCCATGAATACAATCCGATTTGGGGTTTCTTTTTTAAAACCTTTCTGTATTTGAAAGTTCCCTACACTAAATATGCATTACCCTCATTTCCACCAAAACATTTTTAAAAGGAAATGAGCTGTTAAGATAAACTAGGTTATGAAGTGGTAATGCACAATGAAGGTCTATGTCCAGCTGTGTGACAAGGCTACTGCTGGTTGGCAATGGGCTCTCTGTTCACGTGTCCTTGAAAGAGTCGGAGCTCAGGGGTTTTGTTCCAACTCCACACATTCCCATTACCTTTCTGAGCCTCAATTTTCTTCATCTCGAAAATGGGAATTATAGTACCTGCTCTTTCTATCCTACTGGCTAAGATTGACAGATTTACTTACAAAGTGCTTTGTAGTGAGTGACACAGATGCAAGGTGGTATTACCAACATGTTGAGTAAAGTGAATTCAGCTAAGGCTTGGGTTTGGTAAAGCTAAGCGTAGTGGCAATTTGTCACTGTTGCTCCTGTACATGCACGGTCTTTCGCAGCTGGGCCGAGGACTGCACATGTCCTTCGATTATGTAAGGAGCTGGGTTATCTGGAGTCCCAGATGGGCTGTACCTATGGGGCTGCTCAGTAATTGCATCTGCTGCTCCCTTCTCTGAGGATGCCTGGAGCAGAGAAGGCCACCAGATAAGCATCTCTAGTGGGCCCCAAGCAGAATTGACCATTAGAGGGCCGTGTTGGGTGGGCCCCAGACATTACTGTCAGCTCTGAATGCAGTCCAGGCCCTCTCTCCAGGGGCACAGGCCATCAGGGTGAGTCAGGGAGCCAGGAGCTCAGCCCCAGAGGAGAGGTTGTTGTGAGGTTGAGGTATGAGACACTTTTCAGGATTCCTCCTTCAGGGAAGGGGTGAGTGAAAACATCTGCTTCTGTTGTAGCTACTTCGGCCTCACCTCTCTATGTATTCCCTCTCTTAGGACTTGTGATGTGTTTGTCTGTAGTGTTAGTCTTATCTTCCAGTTGGGCTGTGGCCTTTCAGGCCAGAGACCACGCTCCTCACCAGAAGTCTGCATCCTGAAATGGGTTGATGCCTTTTTCCCCTTGTCTGGGTCTGTCTGATCTGCCCAGTTCCTCCTGAATTTGCTCACTTGATTCCTTCTACTTTGACTGGCTAACAATAGATTCCCTGTTAATCGCTATTGCCTTAAGAGAGACCTCAGAATGTCCCCAGAAAATTGATAGCCAGAACACCACCCTCTTCTAAAACATTTTCGCCACTCCTTTCGAATTGCTTTCAGAGCCAAAGACCATTCTTTTGTAAATCTTCAATTGTGGCAAGGCCTTATCTTTGAGGGCACATTTTATTCTTTCACACAACCAGATTCCATACACAGCCAAGTCTGGCAACTAGGGGGAGGGGTGGGTAAACGGGATGTAATATTGTTTGGGGCTTAAAATGAAGCATGTGTTGTGAAGTGTTCTGACTAATTTTCTTGTGTGGCTCTGAAACTAATTCTGAAAAGACCTTGCCAAATATTTAGCACAGTGGCCACTTCACTGCAATAAAGTTTGTACCTTCTCCCAAGGTGGCTATTTTGAGGGATAACTGCCCTTTATGTGGCATCTATTCAAATCGCTGCCCTTTTCTTTTCACCTCCCTCTTTCTGTCAGCTGTAGAATCTGGTACAGTGATGGTCACATGAGCTCCCAGATAAATAACTTTGGTATAGGCTGTTGACTCCAAATTTGCTGGCCATAGTGAATTTTTGAGGGAAAGAGTATGGTTAGGTTTAAGAAGCCAACCTGGGTATCAGCCCTCTAAAGACATGATCACAAGCTCAGAAACCTGTGGTTTAATAAGCCCTCCAGGTGATTCTGCTGCATGCTAAAGCTGAGAACCCTTGCTAAGTAAAGGTGTAACCACAAAATACTGCATAATTTAAAGGAGAATCAGATGAGATTGTTTATGGAATGCACCTAGCCACAGAGCTCAATAAATATCAGTTTCCTCTGCCTCCCTTCTTTAAAAAAAAAAAAAAAAAAAAGGCTTTTTTATTTTAAAACTAACTGCTTTGCTGCTTTGCAATAGTGGTTCCCATTCCTGGCTGCACTTAAGAATCACATGGGACTTTTTAAACCCTTGATGCTCAGGCTACACCCTGGATCTGTTCCATTGGAATCTCTAGGTGATTCCACAGAGGACACAGGCTTGACTTTTTAAGGCTTCTCTGATGATTCCAGTGAGTAGCCAAGATTGAGAAGCACTAGCTTTGGATCTTCTCTAATTTGCTAAGCAATCACCCTCTAGGTTGTGAGCCAGCCACTCATCCCCGTCTCTGGGACCTGAAGCTGGTGTGTTCCTCAGGCAGCCCTTGTGCAGTAGCCATACAGCCTCACTGGAGTCATGAGAATCCCCTAACCCCCAACTGTATTTGACCTTCATCTTCTCCATTCACCCACCTAGAATTTCACCACCACCAATTAGACTGAGCTAAGATGGCTTAATTAACCTCAGTATCTCTCCCCTTGACCTGCTGAAATCCATTTTGCTTCTAAGCCATTTTACCTTATAGGTAAAGCATATTTTGTTGCCCTGATGGCCCACAGGCATTAGGCATGGGAGTCCCGATCATACTAAAGGTCAGGAGACTATAGTTAAGCTACCAGTCCCACTGGTGCAGCTGGTGACATCTTGGAGGCCCCACACCAGGCTGTGTTCACCTAGAAATCAGAAACCAGGATCATGTTGACCAAGAGCTGATAATGGCTCAAATACTTACTCAAGAAGGGATCCCTAAGCCAGGCTTGGAACAGTGACCCAAAAGTTAAGGAGACATTTTTAAGATAGTGAAGCTCTGGACCAAGAGGTTTTCCCCAGTTGAATTGGAGCATGTGTCTGCTGGAGCTCTAGCACGGTGTTTGGTTTTGTCTTTGACTGGCTGCCTGGTTCTTAACTGGTTGCTTTCCTTAGTAGGGATCCAATGTTTCAGACTTTGAGTTTCCAACTAGGAGAGACAAAGTATAAATTTGTGTATATTAAGATGCCAAAAAAAAAAAAAGAAGAAGAAGAAAGAAAGGAAAAGAAACTGCTTGTTCTCCAGCTGTAGCATGCAGAGATGCGTACAGGCAGGTTGGACCCACAGCCTTTATGGAGCACTGTGGAGACTTTTCTGCTAACAGCACACCACCCCCAGCCCTGCAGTGACGAAGGCAGCCTCCTGCTAAAGCCCATGGCACTGATTCCCCTTCTTCCTACCCACACTTCACGTGAACTCAGACGTTAGTTCTTACTACTACTCTCTAGGTCCCAGCTCTTTTCCCAAGGGGAGTGGGTGCTCACTTAAGGACAGAATGTCCTCACCCACCGTGGAATCTTTGTCATTGTCTCTTCCAAATCTTAACCTTCCTCTACCTTCTGTCTTGTATATGAACATCTGGTTTGTAGGAAAGTATAACACAGCACTGATAATGTCCAAGTTATTAGTACGTTTCCTTGCTGCCAGTGGAGAGACCTTTGTTCTTAGACCCAGAACTAGGTTTGAGACAATGTCTTTTAGCAAATTACTTAATCTCCCTAAATCTCCACTTCTTCACCTATTAAACTAAGATAAAAGTTCCTGTCTCTCAGTGTTGTTGTGAGACTCACATAACACATGTGAGGTGCAGGGGGGGAAGTACCCTCAAACAGCATAAAGGTATTGTTATTTGTCCTTCTAGGATCAGCTGAAATCCTGCCTCCCTGAGTAGCCTTCTCTAACCTTGTTTGCTCACACACACCAGCTCGTTTCTTAACCACCTACAGTGTTCATTGCCTGTACTTATTTCTATGGTTAATAGAAATATTTCAAGTTATTGGCTTGTAACTAGGTGCATTCTCCTTGAGAACAAGGAATGTATGCCTTATGTACTCTACAGTTCCACTAGGTCTAGCACAGAGCTCCGTACACACTTCTGGGTCTGCACAGGGACACTGTTACCCAGGGCAAGGTTTGTTGTGTGCTCCATGTGTGAAATATTGTGTAGGACCACCCTGTGGTCACAGGAGAGCCACCAAAAAAAGAAGGAGCAGGAACTTCATAGAAAGAACAACTTGGTATAAGAAATAAAATTTTGAATCTTTTCTGACGATTTGGAAAAGAAGATAAAACATATATATGTCTCTCTATATGTGTATATGTGTGCGTGTGTGTATTTTTTTTTTTACAAGAAAGTGGAGAATTCTAACATGCCATATCTAGAATTGTCATTTCACAAATCTGATCTATTGCAGTTAATTCTAGAACCCATCCAGGGAGAGAAAATAAAGTGCAGGTATTTTAAGAAAATGAAGCCTCATTGACCTCAGAAGTGTCAACAACATGATGCAAAGAACTAGTCTCAATCAGCATGACTGCAAGTACACCCCTAGCCCTGAGACAGCACTGATTTGGCGATAAAGAATGGGTCTTATGGCCAAAGTCTGAATGTGACTAATACTTGGATTAGCCAGATAATGGGATCATTATTATCAGTCACAACAGTTTTCATGTGTGGAGAGCTTTCTAGTACAGGCATACCTCAGAGATATTGTGGGTTCAGTTCCAGAGCATCTTAATACACTGAGTCGTAATCTTTTGGCCAGTGGACGTCTTACCTTCATTTTATAAAAAATGCAACATCTATGAAGCTCAGTAAAGCTAAGCTCAATAAAGCGAGGTCTGCCCGTACTTCCAGCCCATCTGCGCTCATCTCATTTGATTCCGGCAAATGAGACATGAGATCTCACTCATCTTACAGCTGAGGCTCCCAGGGCACAAAGAATGCATTTTCTTGTCCAAAATCAAATAGATAGTCTTGTGGCCAATTCATTAAAACATCAGTCCTAACTTCCAGTTTCCTGTTCTTTTAAGAGAGCTAACCTGGGAGAGTGGTGTGAGGAAGTGGGCTGTACGTGCATCAGGGGGCTTCGGGAGGCCTTACCTTCACACTTAGTGTTACTTATGCCTGTTCTTCCGTGTTGGTAATTAAATCATGACAGTGTTCCACGTTCTCGTCTGATCTTCCAAGAGTCAACATTATATATCTCTGGACTGTGTCAAGTCTAACTAGATAATCCAGTTAAAGTCCTGTTAGTCCCCAGAGTGCAACTACAAAAATGAGGTAGCTGAAAGGGAGCTCATGATGTTTAAAGCAAGAGGTGGTGTAAGATGCTCAGTCTTTTTCTAAATGTTTAGATGTTGCTGTTTCTTTATTTCTTGCTAGAGCTACTATCTCTTAACATTAACCAGTGGAAAGTGTATTGACCTAGAAAGAGATGGTTTCTAGCCCCAACTCTGCTACTAATTAACTGGATTGCCCTTGGTAAGCCACTTAACTGGGTTGAGCCTCAGTTTCTGTGAAATGCCTGTTTTGCTCCTTTCACACGTAGTTTGTGAGGATGGCATTAAATAGGGAGCATCTCCATTTCTTAAGACTTCTAAGTGTCTGCTCAATAACTGTAAAATCTCCAAGAGCTTATACAGGCATTTGCTTTGTGATCTTGGGTAAATTACTATTACGTCTGAGCCTCCGATGCCACGTCTGTAAATTGTGTTCACAATACCCGCCATATTGTGTTCTTAGAAGAATTATAATGAGGTAATGACATGGAAGGTTCTTGGTACAGTGCCAGGCACAAAAGTAGGTATCAATAAACATTTGTGTGGTCCAGGGAACATGGTAGGACCCAGATGTCAAACACCATTGCCAGACAGAGTCCCGGCTCCAAGCTGCCTTTTCCCATCCTGGTTCTCTCTGTCTTGTCCGCTCTTCCACTCAAAGGAAGGGGCAGTAGCAAAGGGAAGCTCTGTGCATGTTGGTGTTAATGTCATAGCCTGTATCAGGGACTTCTTCCACCTTAGCATGGCTTCCCTAGATGCCCCTCATGATTGATCGTGTGTTAATGATTTTGTAGGGGAATGAAAGGGTTGGTGCTGGAGAATGAAATCCAACATCTTAAAGATGCTGGCCCTCCTTCACCTGGCTCTCATGACACGCAGGCATAATGGGTAAAGTTTTAGTGTATTATCCACTTCCTACCCTTCTTTCCTGTGCCAGGATGCCTGCAGACCTTGAACAACTGCTTTTGCTCCACAATCAGAGGTCAGGATTAAGATGAAAATGGGAGGGACTGAGATACAAAGTGTCATTAAAGGTCTGGTGCAAAAGCAACATAATCCTGAGGGCAAGCCTGAAAGGGTAGGGATGGCTGGGGTGCTGGGGAGAGGGTTCTAGGAATTGAAAGTCAGGGACAGAGGAGGGAACAGGGATTAGTTAAAGGAAACAGAACAGAGAGCTAGGACAAGAAAAGCAATTTCACCCATTTCATAATTTTTCTGAAGGTTCTTCTTGACCATCAACAGCTATTGGACGTTTTTCCTGCAGTCTGAGTATATGGTGCTCAGCCCATCCAAGGAGCTAGATGTTCTTTTTTTTTTTTTTTAATGAAGCATGTCATAAGGTCAAAACAGTGTCTCTGCCCCAAATCTTGAAAGGTTTGAGGGGCATATCAGCATTTCGCGAATCCCAAAATATTGATTATTTATCCAGTTAATAGTCTGTAAAGCCAAATAAAAGGAGCAGCAGCCCTGGTTTGTAAATCTCAGAAGGGAGAACCGAGACCATGGGCTGGATAAAGACTTGAAAGCCATAAACTGCACTGGACACTTAAAAAAAAATGAAACTACTTTACTAACCATGCAATATAAGTTATTTATATAAAAATAAAATACAGATAAGCATGAAGAAAAAACACACATAACATCACCCCCCTGAAACTGGTAACATTTTTACGTATAGAGAGACAGGACAGTTACCCATGGTTAAGAGCCTGGACCTGGGGCTGGGCCACCTGCCTGGTGCAGAGTCTCACTTCATTTACCTGCTGAGAGGCTGCAGGTAGATTAGCTTCTATGGACCCATTTCCTCATCGGTAAATTAGGGATAATAATAATAACTATCTCCAAGGGTAGTTATAAGAATTAAAGAAGCTAAACAGTTGTGCTTTAAATAGTGTCTGGAATATATTAAGCATTATGTATGTGATAGCTGTAAGAATAATAGTTATTATATGTCTAGGCTTTTTCCTCTATAAAATATAAGAACTATTATATATAATACATTTTTATGAAAATCAGGCTGTTCTATACTCTTTTGTAATGTGTTTCATGTTCATTTGTTCGTCGACAGGTTTGTTTATTAATATCAGCTAATATTGATTGAGTCCAGGTGGGATAGGCCAGGTGCTGAAAATTTTACATAAATTATCATATTCAATACTCACAATAACTGTGGGGTATAAGTGCTCTCATTACCATTTTACAGGTGAGAAAACTGAGGCTAAGCAGCTTAAATAATTTGAATGTAACAGAGCTAGCAAGTGAAAGAATTTCAACACAGAGAGTCTGGCTTTTGAACTTGCCCATGTTAGACTGTAACACAAGCTTTGTAAGAAGATCCCGGATTTTGTTAAGACTTCCTGAAAGAGGCAGGTTTTGGTATATGTCATCTTCCTTCTGTCCTGCAAAGCAGAGAGAAATGAGCATTAGACAGACTGGGAGCCTATCTTATCCTACCAGGAATAGAAAGAGAAAGTGCGTGTGCTCACTCCTTTGTAACCCTTGGCAGGTGTGCACTTGGGGACACCGGAGTGATGGATGTCCGGCTGACAGTTCTTGGGTTCTAATGGCATTTTCAGTTTGCACCATGGAAATCACTCTGATACCGAATGGGAGCTAAGGTCTAGAACTGGACTTAATTTGTTCTAGAGCATTTTATCTAGAGAGATCCTTGAAGCGATCTTTCATCTTCTTTTCCAGAGCCTTTGACACAGCCACTTGGGTCACTAGCTTCAGTCACTCATACTTCCCTCCCCACTACACATGTCCCTCAGTCCCCAGATAACCCAGGACCACGTCCAAGCTAGAGGATGAATTTAATTGGCAAGCCTGTGTTCAAACCATGTGAAGCCCTGTCCTGGACACTGTGGTCATACAGGACGAAGGGCAGTTCAGAAGCTACACACGCAGCTGACGATATGAAGCAGGCTCTGTGTGGCGAGACAGCCAGCGTGAACCCGGACTGGTGCAGTGGGAGAGTCTGACTGTGCCATGGTTTGGGAGGCCCCGAGGGATGTCTTGATCAGGGATGTGATAGGATGACAGTGACATTTTAGAAACTAAACTTTTCTCTCTCAATTTAGGAGTAGCTCAGAGAGGAGGAAGGAGAAGTCCCGGGATGCAGCGAGGTGCCGGCGCAGCAAGGAGACGGAGGTCTTCTACGAGCTGGCCCATGAGCTGCCCCTGCCTCACAGCGTGAGCTCCCACCTGGATAAGGCCTCCATCATGCGGCTGGCTATCAGCTTCCTGCGCACACACAAGCTCCTGTCCTCAGGTGAGGCTGGGGGACTCCCCCAGGCTGGTGCTGATAGCAGCCTTACCAGTGTGTCCCCGCACCCAGGAGGCTCTGTGTGCCAGACCTAGAAGGCCACTGGAAAGGTCTCCCCAACCAGGAACTCTCACTCTGCGAAGCTTCCACCCGCAGAAACTGTCACTGGTGCTTTATTCCTTCATGTCACACATCTTTACAGCAGTGACCTTTGTGATGAGTACGGCCAAGGACAAGGACAGGACCAAGGGAATACCTGGGCACCTAGCAGCTGAGGAGAGAAGGAGCTGAGAGAATGGAGCCGCTTTGCTAGCCTCCCTGTTGCCGCTCCACCAGGCCGTAAGAACCACACTCCACCCCAGACTGGATCCTTAGGAAGCGTTTTAGTGCTTATCTTCCAGCTTCCAAAAGGGCAGAGGCGTTCCCATGCAGTCTTTTCCCTGTGACTAGCCAGTTTTCCAGGCACATAATTTGGTGTCTCTGCTCTTGGTTTCCTTATCTGTAAAAAGGGGTTAAAAATACTTTTTGCACAGGGTGTCTGTGAGAATGAACTGTGATCATGTCTTGAAGCACCTGACCCGCCATACGGAATCACACTGGGGAGTATCTGGTAGATGACAACCTCCTCACAGGACCGACTCATTCTCACCCTCCCTTGTATCTCCGCAAGCCTCAAGTTCACCAAATGTTTTTCTATTAGAGTTTACATTCTTCAAAAAAAAAAACCATTTCCTGTTAGCCCTGACCAGAAAGAGGTAGCCTGAGTTTTCCATTTTCAGATCCTACGTCTCATTTAGTCTGTCAGTTTCATAAGGAAATTGGTCGGCACATAGTGTCCCTCCCCCGCTGGTCAGGGTGCCACAGGTGGCCAGCATCTGAGGTAGTGAGAGTGAGGAAGGAAGGCAGGAGGGGCAGGTTCTTTTCTGGTTGGTTTCCAGTTTTCCCGAGTGAACCCACTGCCTTGGAGCTGGGTGGATCCTGCCATCCTGTTATGAAGTGGCTATTCTGGGAAAGAAACCCTGAGCAGAGGGGATCCAGTGTGAGGCCGGGAGGCCAGACCGGCATGTGCTATTCTGGGCCCTGGAGCACAGGAAGGATATGGGGAAAAGACTTTCAGAAAATAAGATGACAGCTCAGTGGGTCCAAGGGTTGGAGGCTTAACCATGTATTGCAAGTCTAAAGAGTCTTAGAAAAGAGCAGACAGGAGGGGGAGAACCAAGGGCAAAGACATGCTCTATAAATACTTTCAAAGAAACAATGCAATCAGTAGCAGATTCGTCATCATACAAGCTACAGAAAGAGGTAAGAAAGGCTTGGAGACACCATCTCAGGGCGCATGTGTAGTTCGTTCTCTTAAAGGGGCTCGTCCTCCTGGACGGGTGAGGGCCGTGTCTGGGAGTGCTGGAATCACCTTTACATATACACAGAGTAGGCAGTGTGGGATTTAATGACTAAATGAAGACCCCTTCCCTCCACCCAGAAACATTTCCTCTACTTCTCTGTTATAGTACTGAAATTTTATTCTTAGACATTAATTTCTTTAGGTTAATCATCGCTTCCTTCCACCACCACCCCCATCCCTCCACCAACAGAGAGCCCTGGAAGGAGTAATGCATCGATCCTGGGATACCTCTCTGATTGAATTTAGACGTGCAGAACATTTCAGAGATGATGGATGAGAAGTGAGGCACAGAAAAGTTAAAGTTGTCCTGGATGAGAAGTGAGGCACAGAAAAGTTAAAGTTGTCCAAAGTCACATATGTAACCAAAGTTAAACAGATCACCTGAGGGCTGGCCTCAAAGAGTGGGAAGGGAGGAGGTCCTTACACATTCAGTGAGATGTCTCTATCCTTTCTCTCGATGCAAGGCCTTGTTTCCCATGCACATGAGTCTGGTCTTCCCTCTCAGTGGTTTAGAGATGGGCTTTGAGAGGACCATGAATCAGAGGCCGGGTCTCTGAGCACGTCTGCTTGCATGTGTGCTCACGTGAACCCTCTGTGTGCCAGACACACCCAGGGAGATAGGATTAGAGTGGCCAGAGACATCACACATCCCCACTCAGGAGCTGTTGCAAATTGTGGACACTAACTGCCTGCCCTCTGGCTAAACTCAGCCCCAGAACAATCAGAGTCCTCGGCATGTCAGCTCTGGTCCTCTCTGTTTCAAGAAAAGAAATGACAGAAAAGGATAAAAAGTGTCTACATTTCACATGTGGTCATGGTGTCCTTGAAGGAGCAGTTCTCATAACATCGCCTGGGGGAAGGAGGAGCCAGCAGGCTTTCAGCATCTCTTTTCCTCCCCTCCCTTCCAAGCTCTCTCCACACATTCTCTCAACCAACTGTCGAAATCGTCTTCAAGAGTTAAATGGGAGACAGGACCCTTTCCTTTTCTAATTATATTTTGCTTTTTCAACACATACGACTCAATTAAAAAGAATACACAAATCGCAGGCAGATAGACCCTGTGTTGGAATCTTAGTCTGGCTGCCTTTTTTCATGACAACCTTGTGAAAATCTCCCTTCTGTCTTTGAGCTTGACTTTCCTCATCTGCACAAAGGCGCTAACAGTAACTACCCTGGGATGCTGTTTGAGGACCGAAACAATGGAAGTAAAAGCCCTTATCCTCTTGCCTGCCACACATTAGGCTCTTGATAAGTTATAACTTAGAAACTAAAATGATCACGAACAAGTAAATTAATCTATAAGTATCTATAAATAACATGTATAATAAGCATACAATTCTCATACCCACCTTTCAGCAATTTCTATCCAAATGCAGTTACCAAGCTTTTCCAACTCAAAACAGGCTCGTTACTGAAACATTTCTCACAAAGGTGAGCACTGATGTTGGCTCATTTTATAATAGGAAATAGCTGGTTGCATACCTCAGAGTTCAAAAGGCTAAAAAAGACCAGGTTTTGCTTTAGAAAAGTTTCTGCTTTACTTAGTAACACGTTTCCCTTTGATTTTCACAGTAGGCTGTTCTGTGTGGGAATGTTGGAGAGGAAACCTCAACGCTAAGAAATTCAGGCTAGGAGTCTGGGCTGCCGATTGAGATTCGTATCACAGGAAGCAAACTGAAACAATAGCTTTATGATATTAGCTTCCACGCTGGGCCGAGAACAGAACACACTCTGACGGGAACATTGGTGGAAATACCACTCGATTGTCTTAAATCCTCTTTCAAGATGAGCCCCACAAACCGTGACCAAATGAGGGTCACTTCTGCATTCGAAGGGCATTCAGCAGCAGTGAATATGTACAATTGTCTTTTCACCATAAAATGGATTTTTGACTTTTCTACACTCATGCATGGTAAAAATCAAATTAATTTCACATCGGAGCCACAGGTTAACGTGAAGCAAGCTTTCTGAAGAGGAATGTCAGGTTTATTATTGATTCATTGGATTTGCTTAGTGAAGACATCAATCGGTCTTAAGAGATTACGATTTCCTAATCTCTGGACTACTAAGGGAAAGATATTAAAATATGGGACAGATGATTTTAAAGTTTTTACTGTGACTCTTTCATGCAGGAAAAGTGGAACCAAAATGGAGAAATTGTGGAGGCAGATATGGTTTCTGGTGCTTTATGTACCACTTTCGAGACTCGCCCAGGTTTTCCTCCCTTGCCTCACCCACCCTCCAAACCAAGGTCTTTTTCGGCCCTTTTTGAAAAGAAGCTGATAAACTAATTCATGCTAGTATGGTAATGGCTAAGAGTAGCTAATAATCTCATGTAGAGATGCTGGCCTTTTCAGATCATTCCCTTAACTTAAACCAAAGAAAGATCTAGTCAGTCAGTAGATACGTACTAACCCTAGCCCTGTGCTACAGCTTATGAAGGTTAATACAGAGAAGTAAGACAGGATAGTAAGTTATGTGAAGAACAAAGGAATGAATCTCTAATGGTGGACTTTCGAGTGGATGCTAGCAATATCAGGTAAACTCAGTGCCTTCTGCTAAAGATGTGAGGGTAGCTCAAGAGGAGTTTAAAAGTATGGCTAATCATCCAGTAAATAATCTAAAAGTAATTTCCTCGTGGCTTGACGGGCACTGCTCTTGTAATCGGTACACCCAGGAATGGGGAAAGAGGGTG
Organism: Cynopterus sphinx; assembly: GCA_030015415.1. NCBI lineage: Eukaryota > Metazoa > Chordata > Mammalia > Chiroptera > Pteropodidae > Cynopterus > Cynopterus sphinx. The sequence goes on along the minus strand of CM057383.1, from coordinate 32,461,604 downwards.
TCCATGGCTCTGGGATTGCTGGAGGGGAAGAATTCGTTTAAAGGAAAGCCTCTGCGATGATAACTAAGTGACGACTGTCTACTAAGCACATCTGAACTAGGAAGATCACAGCAGAAGGGTTTTCAGAGCAGTCAAAGCAGTCCTGGAACCTCTCAGATTAGAGAAATGACCCTAGTGGAATAAAAATGCATCCTCACTAGCAGCAGCACCTTGTGACAGCCTTGTCTCAGGGACCCTGTCAAGAGTGCCCTGCCACCCTGCCCGCTCATGCCAGACGCCCAGCTCCTGCTGCCCATGGGGTCCCACCCCACAGGGTGGTGCTGCCTGAAGGAAATGAGCAGTGCTCCGGAAAAAGTGCTCCGAAACCTCAGCCGGCGCATATCCTGGCTGTGGGGAGTCATCAAAGCCTGTTTACAGGGGCTATTTTTAGCATTAAAGGATCTTGTGCTCCCCGGGCTGAGCAAGGCTGAGCAGGCTTCATCTCAGCAGAGTGCCTCTGATTCTAGTGACCTGCCCCTCTTGTTTTGGGTCAGACCCTGAAGGATCCTAGGAAGCCGAGAATCCACCACAATTTTAAAAACTCCTAATGGCAGCTTACTGAGCACCTACTGTGGGTTCTTCTTTATTGGGCACCAAGAGTTTCTCTCCCTTGTTGTATAAGCTTAGAGCAGTTTGTCTTCACCACCAGCAGAGTCCTGGGGGCAAAGGATTGCTCTTACACTTCTTGGCACCTGTGATTCTCCCTAGGACAGGACTGAGCACAGAGTAACACTTGTTCACAGATTTCTGATTTTCTGCTTTGTGCCTTGCACAGGGCAGACAAATAGTAGGAGCATAATAACTGCATAGCTAATAAGTACCTTTTTCAAGTGCCTAACACTGAGTGGGAGATAAATGATATGTTAGGGAAGACAGTGTTCACGGGAAAGAGCAGGAAAAAAGGCAGAGAAGTCTTCAGTGAGGCGGGGTTAGGGGGTGATGCGCATGAGCCCCTGGCCCTTGCGTGAAGGTCTGCCTCCGCCCCACGGTGTTCACCTTCAGCTCCAAGCTGAAAATGAGCAGGTGCTGTGGGAGCAAATAGCTCCACAGAGGAAGGAGTCCCAGCTGCCCCACGGTCCTTGGGAGCCGGCCCCACCAGCTTCCTGATCCTCTGGCCATTGTGACTTCTGTTCCAAGACGTTCTGTTTCCACTTGTGGCCCCCCAAGAGCCCCTCTTCCTCCCAGAGGCCAGCTGGCCAGCTGCTGCAGCCAATTTCGCCACCTCCTGGAAGCAAGTGTACTGGGCACGGATGGAAACAAGTTTAGCTGTGTCGGAACTGTTAAAAACAGGAAATTTTAAGCAGAACTATTTCCTCTGGGCCGAGTTAACCCAAATAAGGTTGTCTTGGGATTACTCCAGATTTTGAAGGCAGTGTTGCCACTGAGATCAAAGAAATTGAAGAGAAAATATCTTCTTCTCAGGGCACAGATAACAGAGCTGGCCTCTGCCATCTGGAGGAGATGGTCACCTATCTGATGTGATTTAGATGGCACTGAAAACCTCTCCTCACCCATCCCCAGAATAAGTCACCACCTGCCAAGATAGGCTGGCTTGCTCAGCATTGGGGTCATCCGTAGGACCTTGAATTCGGGTGGTTATTTTAAACCTGTGGTCCCAGGGCCAGCAACCTTGACATCACCTGGGAATTTGTAAGAAAAGCAGATTCTCAGCCCTCACTTTAGAGCTAACCAGTCAGGACCTCTGCAGATGGGCCCAGCTAGGGCCAGCTTCCTGGGTGTGTGGACATTGGTTCGGTATCATCCATTCAGCTGACTTGTTAACTTAGCAGACATGTTAAACAGGGATCAAGTATGGGTATATGTGTGGTATATGGACATAAGGCTGGCCACCTGAACCAGGGTATGAAGAGGAAAGAATTTCCTTTTTTTTTTGTTACATTTCTAGAGAGAATACCACCAGGATACTAGTCTGTACAGCCCAACTCTTGACTCTAAAAGCTTGCTCTGTTCCTCTGCAGAAACAGCATCATCTGTGGTTCTGGCACATTCGCTGATCCTGTGTGCTCATCCTATGCCCACCACTTGGGCATGTGGCAGACACTTAGGTGACTGGCAGTGTGCACTTCCAGAAAAGTTCACTTGATGCCTTTGTATCATTCCTGGCAGACATCTGCCAATGCCAATTGCATCTGTTTAACACCGCATTCACGCAAGCCATCCCACCCTCCTGTCTTTCCAGTTTGCTCTGAAAATGAGTCTGAAGCCGAGGCTGACCAGCAGATGGATAACCTGTACCTGAAGGCCTTGGAGGGTTTCATTGCTGTGGTGACCCAAGACGGCGACATGATCTTTCTGTCAGAAAACATCAGCAAGTTCATGGGACTCACACAGGTGACATGCTTCTCTGGCTCTTTCAAAAAGGGAAACATTATCTTTTGGGGTAGAAATTAGTGGGGGCTCTGGTAACATCCCTCCTGACCTCTCTCTGCACATACCTACCCTGCCTCCTCTCCAGTATCAGGCCACAAGCCTCAGGAACACACACCCCTTGGCATTCAGCTTGGCACTGCTGATGGCCATCCTGGTGGATAGCTCCACTCACTAGATTAACAGGCCAACCCTTGTGAATCCAGTTTCTGTCATCAATGGCAGTCCTCAGTTACGTCCATATGTCTGAGGACCTAAGACTGGGTTAGGATTGTGAGAAGAACTGATTCCATTTCCTCCCTAGTGCCAAATCCAGAAGTGGCTCAGCTGCTTCTTGGAATCTTCTACTTCCTTGTTAAGAATAATGAAGCCTAACCTTGTTTCTGAAACAGGTGGAACTAACAGGACACAGTATCTTCGACTTTACTCATCCCTGTGACCACGAGGAGATCCGTGAGAACCTGAGTCTCAAAAATGGTAAAGTATTTTTTATTGTGTGTTTCCTTCCTTCATGTGCCACCGGGTAGGGGATCTGTATTCCCTTTGCATACAAATGCAGGAGAGATGAATCATGAATTCATGATCCAGAAAAAACTGATCTCCCTCAAAAAGAATCCAGCAGAGCCTAAGAGGTGAGACCAAGGGCACCGAAAGGACCTCGTACTCATACACATCTCTTCTGGCCCTGCTTGGTGTCCACCATCTTGCTATTAAGGCACTCATTTAGGTCAGGACACTGTTTCCAGGAGGTTACATCTCTTGAGAATTTGGCACCTCTGTCAAATGACACCAGCCAAACCAATAAACTCATGTGTATCAAAGCATTCGTGAGAACTGTCACAGCTATCTATTGCTGTGTAACAAGCTACCCAAAATGTAAAGCTTCTAAGCAATGATTTTATTACCTCTCACGATGCTCCGGGTTCTGTGAGTGGTTCTTTTCCTTCATGTCATGTCAGCTGTGCTGCCATCTGGGTGCAGGTCCAGTGAGATGACCAAGGTGCTCACCCACATCCCTGGAACCTTGTGGCTAGAGGCTTGGGCTCAGCTAGGATGCTGGACAGTTGGACCTCTGTCTCACTTCATGGAATCTGAGAGCCTCTCTCTCTTCCCTTCTTACATGGCAGCTCAGGGCTCCCAAAAATACAAAAGTGGAGGCTGCCAGCTCTTCCCGAAGCTTAGTGCTGAAACTGGCAGAGCATCACTCTACCCTATTCTGTTGGTCAGGCCCAATTCAGTGTGGAGGGAACTAGACATGTTGTGATTATCAGATGTGGCTCACTGGGGCCACCTTTAGAAACTGGCTACCTCAGGAGCCAAGAACTAAATCTGGTCCCGTGGCAGAGACATAGGAGAGGTCGATTTTGATTAAGAGGACATATGAAAGGTCTAATATGGTATACCATACCTGTGAGGGCATCCAGTAGATACTGGTGGATGGGAGGGTCCATAAAAGTTGAAAGCACTTTGTAGTGACAGTGGAGTTGCTGCTTCACCTCATGTAACTGTGAACGTGAGGATTGTGGCTTTGGGCAGAGCTGGGGCTCAGTAACTTTCAAGGTCCCTTCTGAACCTGAGCTTTGATCACTATCCTGGGCAGATTCTGCCCATGCCTAAACATCCCCTTTAACGTCTCTCACCTGTCACTGCCATGGGTATATGTTTGTCCAGCCTGAATAACAGGCAGCGGTACTAATAAGCCTGCAAGGTTTGGCTGCTATTACTATGCATGCTGCGAAAGCAGATACTTTATTGACCCACTTACACCCTTGTTACAGTCTGAGCATGCAGTCTGGGCCTGAAAAATAAAGAATTACAACCACCCCTGCCTACACCCCAGCCACCTACTGAGCTCTCAGGCAGCCCCCTTTTCCTCCCACCTGAAGGCCTCAGGCCACCTAGCTCCTAGAGTACACAGTCTGGAGAGCACTACATGTGCTATTCAGTGTCTTGGCTCCGTTGCTGAGGAAGTCCCATCAGTTCCTCGGAGAAGGGATGACTAGACTTCCTGAATCCCTTTCTAAAGCAGGTACTTGAAGCCTGAGAAAACCAAAGTCTCGTATCTTCTCTACTCTAGAAACCCTTTGGTCCTTGGGTTCTCAGTCTCAGTCCGACCACTGACCTTAGTCTCTCTCTGAACATGTGACCTGAAGCAAGTCACTTCATTGCTCCCTTGGAGTCTTTCTTTTCAAACGGACAGCATTGGAACAGGCAAAGGCTAGGACCTTCCGGCATTCAAGTGCCATGATTCACAGCATGATACTATGTCATTTATCTGAGCAGAACTTCAGGTCTCTCGGTCCCTATATTGAGGACTTGGAATCAAACTCAATGAATCATCAAGCAAATCCTTATTGAAGGTACCGGCCTGAGTGGACTCATGATCTGGAAGCAAAGGGTTAATACCAGTATGTTGAGGAAGATAAGGTCAGGAGGCAGATTGTGGGAGACTTTGAAAGCCAGGTGGAGGGCCTCGAACTTTATCCTGTGACAGAGGGGTGCTACTGAAGGTTCTCGAGCCATGGGTGGAGTAATCTGATTGGAACCATGTTTAGAGAGATTAATCAAATGGCAGAATGGCAAGAATCCAGAGGCTAACAACTTAGGAGGCCACAGTAATAGTAACCCAAGCCACAGCCATTCTCATCCCCAACATCTGAGCTGGTCGTGGTGGTAGGTCCAGACCCCAAGATTACGAGGATACCTCACGATATGCAAACCCCACCTATGAAAACTAATATATGTGCTACCGAAGTGAGTGCAGCCACAGAGGAAAATTTAAATTGTAGGAAACAAGTTTGAGAGGCATGATTGTATGATCATGATGGAGGGATATTCTTTCTTAAAAAAAAAAATAAAGGTTCACCATTTGGTCCATTACTTAGTGGGCTTTCCTAGGGATATTTAAGATAGATTCAAAGGTGGCACAGTTCACTGGACACACAGATGTTTGGGCCTATGTCAGTCAAATCACAGCCCTCTGGAGGTTTACGTGCAGATGCTGGTGGCCATGCCTAGAGGGAGGAGTGGTGTGAGTGTTGCTGAAACAAGGCTCTGGATTGTTCTGTGATGCTAGGCAGGGGGCAGGCATGTACCTTGGCAGGCCAGGATGGGGGTGGTGGGTTAGGCAGAATTTAGGCATGGACAAGGGGACTCTGTCAAATGACACTTGCGACATTTATCACTTCGTTTTGCCAAAAGTGCAGAAAGTTCTGAATGGGCAGGCTATGTGGAGACTATAAGGAAGGAAGCTGTATTATTTTTCTTGGTGATTTATTTAATTCTGGCTGAGAAAGGATATGATCCATGTTGAGTTACTCCTTGGAATGGACTGGCTTACCAAATTCCAGGAGATTTGGACCAGCAGTCTCTCTTGAACTTGACATATGTCACTTTAGGGAGAATGCTGATGGTACGCTATATTGAATTCTGCCATTGCTGGTTGAAAATGAGGCATAGAAGGGTCCCAATTCCTATGGGACAGGAATGAAGAAAAGATAGGCATCTCTGAGGGACATTTCTAACGCGAGAGGCTTGTCCCCTGGGATAATTGTGGTCTCCTAGGGAACCTGAGCCTGCCCCAGCAGAGCTTTGCTGAGATGATGGCTAATAGTCACTCATTGCCTCACTGCTCTGAGGGGAGCACTGCCCATGCCCTGAGTGCAGTGGAAACAAAACAGTGGAAGAGACCTACTCTTCAGGTGCTTCTACTCCAGTTGGGGAGATAAGCGGGAGGTGACAGAGCTTTAGTCCAGAGGCCAAGATGGTAGTCAGCATTCATAACAGGCTACAGATATTATCTAAGGAGCAGATATTTGGGAAATATAAACAATGCATTACCCAGAAAATACTGCAACTGGGCCCCTCTTCTGAATATAAGTGAAAAACCAAATTCAACTGGTTTCCCTCCACTCTTTCCCATCCAGGCTCTGGTTTTGGGAAGAAAAGCAAAGACATGTCCACAGAGCGGGACTTCTTCATGAGGATGAAGTGCACAGTCACCAACAGAGGCCGAACTGTCAACCTCAAGTCAGCCACCTGGAAGGTAGGACAACATCAGGTGTGGGTTGGACCCCAGATGTGTACCCACCCCATGGTCTCAGCCCCATGTCTGACCCTCCATGGCTGGTCTCCAGGTCTTGCACTGCACTGGCCAGGTGAAGGTCTACAACAACTGCCCTCCTCACAGTAGTCTCTGTGGCTACAAGGAGCCACTGCTCTCCTGCCTCATCATCATGTGTGAACCCATCCAGCACCCGTCCCACATGGACATCCCCTTGGACAGCAAAACTTTCCTGAGCCGCCACAGCATGGACATGAAGTTTACCTACTGCGATGACAGGTAGGGGCCCTGGACTGCGTGTGCTGTGGGTAGAAATGTTTTCTACCTGTGTACACGTGCATGTGTGTGGGGGGGAGGGGTGCGCCCATGGTAAAAGTATGGGTCTGCAGCATGAATATTGCCTTGCTAGGTGCAGGTTTGTGGGCCTGTGTCACCATTTCGTTCCTTCTGTGCAGCTAAGGGGTTCCTAATGTTGTGTTTGGTAGTTGCACACAGACACAGCGTCACAATCTGACTGCAGCACTGTTCTGGTGTGCGATTCTGTGGCCACTCTTGGTCATTGTGATGTGTACGTATTCCTCCACATGTGTATCAGACTCCTGAGGAAATTTCCAGGCCAGTCGGCTTCCCCAACAGACAAGTGTCAAGAGGTGTCCAGCAGCATTCCCAACTTGAAGGCCGGCTGGGAGTTCAGGCTCTGGCCCATCGCTGCATGGCTCCCGCATGTTCTCTTACATTGCTGAGCTCTTCCCTCAGTCTTTGCTCCATCCCAGCCACCATCCAGCCTAGTCTTGAAGGCTTCTTGATGAAGGGAGCTAAGCCAGACTCTAACCCGCAAGACCAAATCTAATTGGAAATTCTCTTAGGGGACAGTGACTCAGGCTAAATGGACTAGGTTCAAATCCAATAGGAAGCGTTCAGTGTTAATTGTTATTCTCTAAATGGTCTCTTTATTAAAGTTGTCGAGAGGACACCTAGGACTGCACTTGTAAGCTAGGTCAGCTGTAGTTCTTAGCTCAAGGTGAGGCTGAAACAGGTGGAGAGACGTGGGTTATTGAGGGAGGGCCGGGAAGGGCTGTTAAAGCCACTTACAGCTCCTGACTCCCCCAATGCCTCGTCCCTGCCCCTGTCCTGTGTCCTGGTGTTGTTGGGAATGTGGAAGGAGGAAGATGTGATAGGTGCCATGAGCAATGACCATCATCATGGAGGGAAGGAAACGCCAGGACAAGGGACTGGGCCTAGGTAGGTCTGGCTCGGGTGAATGCCACTGTGACTGGCTGATGATTGTATCCCCAGACGTGCCCTTCAGGATATAGATGTCCCCACATGACCTCAGCTTTCTGCAGTATCCAGAGTCACCATTCCTTTCCAGAGGCACAATTTTTGTGGTTACTCTTCTCCAACCACTCTCCTCTCCCCCTCTAGGGTTTCTCAACAAACTCTGAGAACTCCGTTTCCATTGTCTGAAATGGAGATGATAATACTCTCTCAGCCCGTTTCATAGGATCATTCTCAAATGAGATTGTGGCTATGAAAGCACTTTGAAAAGTACAAACACCGTAACTGATGTGAAGCTTGTCGTTACTGCTCATATCTTACTCCTTCTGTCCTTGCCCTCCCCCAAAGTCTCTAAACTCAAGGGGCCAAGATCACTTCTGGAGATAGGTAGTGGCTGGGGGCCTGGAAGGAGGAGAAACCACCAGCAAGACACTGACTTACCTGCCTAGCCAGGAGGAAGCCACCAGACCCCAGGAAGATAGTTTCTGCTCAGCCTTCCCAGGCTCATCCACTGGACATCCAATGTCTGGATTTCTTTGTGTGGGGGACCCTACTTTCCATGCTAGGCTGAGTTTCTCTCCCCCAATTCTAGAATGACCCAGTGTTGGCTGGTACCCCTTCTTAGAACTGGCCACCTCTCTAGGCACAACGTAAGAATTTTTCTAAAAGTGTCCTTGAGTCATTCCTGTCCCTCAGTTCTGACCACGATGTGCCAGGACTCAAGGCTCTTGGACATAATGAGTGGCTATGTAAGTAGAAAGAAGTGCTCTAACCTCATAGGGGGAAAAATGTCACATATGAAGAATTTTCTCCTGGAACATGGGGAGCACTAATCACAGTTGTTGGTACTGTGACTATGGTAATGGTGATGATGATGATGGATGATGATGATGATGATGATGATTAGAGAGAAAAATTGCTCCAAAGGCAGGCACCAAAGAAATCCATGCCGTGTGTAAGTTTGTTTATCAGATGCAGTCTTTGTATTCAAATGAACATGCTGGGCATAAGACAGTTTTGTAACATGCACCCCTCTATGTAGTCTTCCCAGGTGACAAGGGAAATCTCACTGCAGAGCCTCCATGTCTCTGGCTTGGGGGTTAGCTGTGCTCCCAGTGTGCTAGCCATGTAGCCTGGGAACAGCTATAGTGCTATGGACACTGAAAGCCGCATGTAGTCCCTGTGAATGCAATATATCCTTAAAGTGGCCCGAGAAGCACTGGAAAGACCCACTGGTCATAGAAAATAACTTGTCATCCCTAGATGATAGAAAAGAGGAGGTTACAGTTAAGTTTAGAACTTTGATTTTTGTTAAAGTGAAGAGGAAAAAATCCTCTGGAAAGGGTAATTCAGAGTTATCCTTCATTCATTATCTTGTTTTGAGTCAGTTTCAGGTTATTTCCTAAAAGCAAGTAACCTTCAGATAAAGGAGAAGGGGAAAACCATAAGAAATTAGGGGCCTAGGAGTGGTTGAAGAGGAAAGGGACACAGAAAGGGAGTGACCTCACACTGACTGCTTAGTTGGGTTCAAGACTGGTGGGGCAGAGTCTATACTGGCTTGAAAAGAACCTGTGATTTAGGGCTTTGCGACTCAGAGTTTGAAAGGTGATATTGCCTGTCAGTTTTGCTGGACACATTGCAGTTTCAGCAAAATCGTGCCTTTCAAGACACCTAGTTATGTGGCCCGAACTCGGAATTCAGTGGAGAGATGAATGCAGACGCCTTTGAAGTCATAGGATGCTGTGCCACACAGAAGTTGTCTTTAACCGATTAGCAGATTAGTTAACAAGGGCACAGACATGGCTTAGACAATTTATAAACTGACTATTTTAAGTCCTTAATCCCTAAGTGTCATTTCTTGATTGTTTTGATGACGACTGGGATTTTTTCCTTTCGGTAGCGTGTTTTGTTTTTATTGTTTGTATTTAGATGGGGGGGGGATATTTCTCTCTCGCTATCTCTATCTCTTTCTCTTTTTCTTCCTAATATTCTTCTGATTCTGATGCCAATGTTTCAAAAACCAGTACTTGCATATAGATAATGGTGGGGGATGGTTTCTTTGCATTTTATTCAGAAAGTTCACTAGATTTGATGACATAGGACACACATGAAGGGCTACAATTTCCCACAAAGGGAATTATTTTCCCATAAGGAAAATTAGAATCTGATGAAAATGTAAGGCAATTAGAGTCCACAAAAATCACTTTGGAGGCTGTTTGGTACTTTTTCTTAGTTGTATTCAGATCACAGACATAATCAAAACAAGGATCATGGAGAAAAAATGGGTAAACAGACAGGAAGAGAGGAAAAGAAATAAAACAGAGGAGGAGAAAAAAGATGACTCTAATCCTGTGTTTAATTCGCAGGTTTCCAAAATCAGTTCAAATTGAACAGCCTTTCTGAAACATCTGAAATTAAATGAAGGATGCAGATGGTTCACAATGCATTTGTCCTGTTCCTCTTACTAAAGGGTCAGAGGACCATGCTAAGTCCTGTTTGATTGTATGAAATACATTAAATGGTTTTTAAAGTGAATTGATTTATATAACAATTTATATGTCAGTCGTATTTGGTATGTGGTTGACTGTTCCAGACAGAAAGAGTCGAGTAGCAAGGTTAAAGAAGAAGAATGTTCCAGTTATCAGTGTAATTGATGATCTCATCTTCATTTATACTGTTTCCTCAAATACTGAGCTACCAATTAACTTATTGAATATCTGCTATGTATCTAACCCTGAGCCAGAGATATTTATATCAAAGAAATTAAAAAGATGGTTTCCGATATCCAGGAGGTTAGAGTTTGAGACACGAGCAACTTAATGAAACCGCAGTGAATGGTATGTGATAGCACATTCCATTCACCCAAAAGGAAGACAAAATTGGTTCCCAAGGAGTTTAACTTAAAAATTGGGTGGTTCTTAAATTCGGGTGGAGGTGCCATCTAGTGGAGAAAGAGAATAACCGTGAAGGGAGCCGTTAAGGAGGGAGGACAAAATCTGAAATTCACATAATCCCACTGATTTTGTCAGTTTTATGAGTCTTCCTATATCTTAGAAATTAATTGTAAAGGCTAGTAGCAGTATTACTGGGGGAGGGGGAGGCTTCAAAATTGCAGTAAAAAATTCAAATTTTCAGAGAGGGTCACATAATACTCACAGATAAAGAGTTTGAGGGCAACCCTGCATTGCCATTGGATGGAAATTGGTTATCTATTAACTATAATCATGTAATAATCATGTAATAATTGTGAAAAACACAAGGCTTAAGTACTGCTATTTAAAGCAAGCAAAATCTGGCTTGAAATATATAAAATAGAAGGCATTGAAATCTGAGTTAAAGAATAGTCAGGATATCATCAAGGAAATGAAATTTTAAATCTCAGAAACACATATAGAAACTAAAATGAGGTGAGTCACGACGTGTGGCCCAGGAGAGGCATTGCCAGAGGGTGGAAGGAAAGAAAGCAAACTTTAATAGAAGTGTGGCTTATGAGCAAATGCAGTCTTCAGAAAACAAATTGGTGGTTTGTTTACTTAACCACCTATTTTACAAAGTACTTAAAACTTTTATCCTCTTAAATAGTTGAAATACTCTCACCATCTTGTTTGCATGATTAATTTACCTAGCAAATCCTTTATTTGCGTGTCAAACAAGGGTAAAAACTGCAGCCAGACCTCTGGTGACTCCAGGCTGTGGTATCTGACGCCAGGGAGCTTGCTGCTGTGTCACACACATGGGCAGGCACTTGTCAGCGTCACTGGGAAGTGGAGCAAGCCATCTTAGGCCTCACGGGATTTCTTCTGCCTCTTGAGATAATAGCACTGAAGCTGTAGCCAAGAGAATAATTTTCTTCCCAGCACTGGTCCACAGGTAGTCCATGTTGAAAAGAGCCCCTGAACATTTTTAAGGGTAAAGAGCAATGAATGGCTGTTGTTTTATGTTGCAAAGGCATATCTAACTCAGAAATTCACACCCTGGTGGTCTGACCCACTTATTGACTTGGAGTAATACTAACTGCAGAATTTAACAACTTTTTCCACTCTACATTTTGTTTTCTTTTTATCTTCCTTCTTCCTCTGCCTCCTATGATTGCCTGTGTCTACCTCTCCCTTTCCAACCTCATCCTTGATCTGTTTAGGTTTTTTTTTCCACTTTATCATTAAAAAGTGACCTCTATTCTCATTTTTCAAATCTTGTGATTTAAACCCTTTTACATTTCCCTCTTCTCTAAAAAAGAAAAAGAAGAACAGCCCTGTGGAGCTGATTCTTTAAATTTATGGGTGACCCCAAGCTGATTTTTTTCTAGTGAGTCAGGGACCCTTAATTAGAAAGAAAGAAAAAAAAAATAGTTTCCCTGCCGCTGATGAAATTGTGTTATCGCAGCCCAGCTCCAGAGGCTTCTCAGAGACCCAGGGAAATCAGCGGAGAAGGCCCTTCTGTGCTGTATGCAGTAGCTAACCCTATAAACAAGCTGGGTTCTTAACCTCCCCACTGGCGTCTGCATGCCTACAGATGAAGGTGAATGACCATTAGCTTCGAGTTGGGGTTTCCTGGCTTTGTGAAGTCTGACAACTTAAATGTTCTTCAATTGTGTTTGGGGTATGCGTATTTCCCAGTTTTTATAGTAGTCTGTTTAAAGGAATGAAGAAAGAGACATTAAATATTTATTTTAGTTGACAAGATAAATGAAGGCTGTTACTGGGAAGATAGCTGGCAATTCTGAAATCTAGGTTTGTTTGTCTGCTTCCAAAACATGGCTATTGTGTGCCTTTGAATGGATGGTACATTAATTAGATTAATTAGATTAAGAAATATTTTATTTTGAGGCTGATTATAATCAACATTTGCTTTGAACGCTTTAAAGATTCTAATCTTAAAAGAAAATTTAATTTTTTTACAGAGTAGAATCAAATCTTTCCCAGAAAAGCCTCATTTTTGAGAGTCTCTAGGAAATGCTAGACCTGCCTGGGAACAGAAGCAGCTTATCTGGCAAACCAAGGAGCTGTAAATGGCCAGCCCATGGTCACGAGGGCCCACTGGTGCAGTTCTGAATCCCCAACTGAGCTGGAAAAGCACTAGACCTGACAGAGAAGCTTTTTGCTTGTAGGGAAGGAAGGGCCACCAGTGTCCTACTCTCTCTTTACTCTCCCCAAGCTCCATATCATGTAAGGTACCATTGAGCACCAGCCCCAGAGAGGACTATGTCAAGGACTATGTCAAAGACCTCTCTGCTCAGGCCCAAGTAACAGGACAGATCCCTCTGGTCTGAGATGCCAGCTGTCTCTGGCAAGTGAGCTGCAGGAATCTCACTGGAGAGATCTCCACTGGGTTGAGTCAGCTGAGACCTAAGCTCCTCAGCCCTGATGGGCTGTTTGACAAAGGCTTAAACCCCCCAGTCTCACCCAGGCAGACAACTGGCCTCTTCTCTGCCCACATCAATACCAGGCACACCTTTCAGAATGAAGAAAGGACGAACTGAATATCATGAGGGGTTCTGCTGAGGGCTGCGTATATGTGTACCAGCATGCACTGAGACCGCTCATCATGTCTATGAGGGGAAAGTAGCACATCACTGCCCAGATTCTTTAGCCGTGTTGGGATAGGCAGTGATCTGGTTGTACCATAGGTCCTCAGAGACAATTAATCCCGGTCAGCTACTCAGGTGTTTACTGAGCACCCAGGTAGGGGAGGCCAAAGGAGAACATGGTCCCTGAGTTCAGTTGACAGCCTAGGATGTGGAGAGGCAAATACATAATTCCTTGTGACATTGTGTTCACCTTTGAGGACTCCATGAGAAGACATTGGCAGGGGGCTGGAGGAATTAGGGTGCTGTGAAGAAGGTGAAGCCTTGAGCCAGCCCTGCAGTAGTGAGGGCTTAGAGAGGAGGGGAGAAGGGAAGACATCAAGGTTCTGCTTCAAGAATGAGTTTGCCAGGTGTGGAGAGCTGTGAGGAGAGGAGCCTGCCAGGGCAGACGGTACAAGACAAGCTGCGAATCAGCTGAAAATCAAACTGCTGGGAAGATGGAGACTCGATTCTGGGGTCATGTGGAAGTTAGGCAGAGTTTATTTACTCTTGATGTGGTCAGTATTAGGCAAAGCTGGAGATGTTTGAATAAGGGAGTGACACAATGGAAATAAAATGTTAGGATGATGTTTTCTGATTACGACTCATTCAGAGGAGGAGAGTAGAGACAGGAGACCAAGCCACTGCTTCTGCTTTCCTCCCCTTATTATCAATCTCCAACATAGATAAATGATGGGGCCATACCTAAAAGGCATGTATTCTGAAATAGAGCTTAGAATGATGAGAACAGCATCCCTTCCAACTTGTGACAGACCAAAGTAACAAGACAATGAGCCCATTAGAAAAATATGTATGATAAAGATTATGAAAAATAATATTTAGATATGACGTGGGAAAGTGGCGAATCTTGTGGTTCTTGGGTGGGGCTTGTTTGTTTTAATGATTCCAGGACAGAGAAAAAGGTCCTTGGAATGTTAAGTGATTCTTCATGGTTCTTCACGTTTGCTTTTTCTCTGCCCACTTCCCATCAAAAACAGAAACCTTACAGGATGAAGCAAGGGACATTTCGGACAGCCAAGCCCTGTCCTTTCAGAGCTGTCTGCTTACCAGAGAGTAATGAGGAAGCACATTTCTACGACTGTGCTTTTGTATTTCTTTCTCTCAGCACCTCCTGCCCTCCCTTTATTCCTTGAGATACGGAGGGGCAAGCAGAAAAACCCATGGAGAGCAGACTCCATGTCCAAGAAGAATCTGAGGTCACCACCAGGCAGGACATGAGGAGAAGCGCTCAAAAGAGTGAAGCTTTAAGCATAGATGAGGTTCTCCCTGCCCAGGGCTCATCCTCACTCTGTGGTTCATACGCAGACGAAGGTCATCTCCATGCTGTTTCCCACTTGGGGCCATGCGTTTTCACTTTTCATTTATGTCACCCTCTACTAGAATACGTTTGATCTAAGTAATCAGGAGGCCCTGGTTTTCATTCTTGCTCTGTCCCTAGACACATGCATGGACATCAAGCAAATTGTCTGCTTTCCCTGGATCTCTACTTCCTCATCTGCAAAAACTGAGAGTTGGGGAGGGGGCAGCGAGAGCCCCTTCCAATGGTTTTTGGAGACTAGGCATTTCTGTATATTAGGGCTGGGGGAAGGGAGTCTCCTGAGGAAGTGCTTTTCCTCCCTCTCGAACATGACTTCAGGAAGGGCAGGGAGAGTGGAGGTTGGGTAGACCCGTTGTTGCATGTTGACCACCATGTTCTTCTTGCTCGCATAAATGGTGTGACCAGGAAGCCTGGAGTGTTTTCATCTGAATGTGAGCATTTGATTTACCTTCTGGGTTCAGCTCCTTGAGCCTCTGCCCACAGTTATATTTTTTTCTCTCCTTCACATGGTTTTTTTTCTTTTTTAACTTAGAATCACAGAATTGGTTGGTTACCACCCAGAGGAGCTGCTCGGCCGCTCAGCCTACGAGTTTTACCACGCACTGGACTCAGAGAACATGACCAAAAGTCACCAGAACCGTAAGTTCCTGGCATGCCCTGTGTGGCTCTGAGTAACTGTGGAATTTGGCTTCCAGTGGGGTGTGACTGGTGATACAAGAGAAGGAAGACCTGGTCACTTCCTTCACAGAGCCGCTGTCTTGTGCAGCAGAAAGACTCATGCCCTCAGGATGGTTAGAGAACCAAGGCTGCCAGCAGTCTATAAGACACCTTCATGTCAGTTAGGAAAAGGGCCCCTTCCTCTAGAAGGACACACCGTGCCAAGGCATACAGCTGGGAGAGCAGTAAATGGGCTGAATCACAGGCACCACGTACAGCCTCTGCTGAGCCCCTTATAGAATCAACAGTCTCCACAGCCCTGTGGAACAGCCCTGTAGAGAGGAACATGATACAATATGTAATCACCTTGGGATATGTGGTGTAGAACAGCAGTCCCCAACCTTTCTGGCACCAGGCACTGGTGCCCCTATGAGAATATAATGTCTGATGATCTGAGGTGGAGCTGAGCAATGACGCTAGTGCTGGGGAGCAGCTGCCAATACAGATGAAGCTTTGCTTGCTGGCCCACCGCTCACCTCCTGTTGTGTGGCCCAGTCCCAAATAGGCCGTGGATTGGTACCCATCTGTGGCCCCAGGGCTGGGGACCCCTGCTGTAGAAGTAAGTACCTCCATTCATAGAAGAGGAGGGCTAGGAAAGTTCAGGAAAGAAGAGGACAGGGCACTTGAGTTGAATACCTTGACGGATAGGGGAGAATTGAGTTAAACACAGGGGGAAGTATAGTGAGGTACAAACTTAGTAGATGTGTCGAGGTAGGCCATGGTTTTCTAAGAGTTTCCTCGCTGGATCATGAGAATTCCGTTGGAGGAGGCCACCAGAAAACCCAGTGATGGCATATGGAAACCGCGCTTTGCAGTTTGAAAGAAACCCAAGTTATGAAAGGATTATAGAACAGAACTGAACAATAGAACTTACTGCAATGAAAATGTCCTATATCTCTGTAGTCCACATGTGGCCTACATAGTACTTAAAATATATCTAGTACAACTGAGGAACTAAACTTTTAAAATTTCACTTTAATTAAATCTAAATAGCTACGCTTTACTAGAGGCTACCATAGTGGACAAGGCAGTTCTAGTGCAGTCAGTTGGCCATATTCCCAGTTCAGTCTTCCCGTCTGCAGGTAATCCAAGACAGTCTTCTTGAGTCCATACAACCCATCGACATGCAAGAACTCTGGGTTTAGAATCCTATATTTGGCCCACTGAGGGACATAGACATTGATCCCTGCCCTAAGGAATCTCATTTCTGAGGGAAAAGGACCGCGAGCTCCGTGGGAGCCTGCTGGCTCATACCGTTTCGTTAGCCACAGTATCTAGCATAGTGTCAAGTATAGCAGAGGCATTAAATTAATGATAACCCTAAGGGCAAAAAAACATACTTGGGGAAGAATACTTCAAAATAAGTGCTCACAATGGTGCAGACAGAGGTGCCGAGAGGATTAAAGGATTAAAAATGGGTGTGTCCGAGAAGATGCCCAGTGGCTCTGCTGGTCTCAGGCTCCCAGGATCAGCTGCAGCTTGCAGTGGTGATGAAGAAAATAAAAGCACATCTTTTTGTCCATTGTTCCTAAATCCATTCTTCTAAGGTTAGGACAGCGGAAGTTCAAGAGCAGCTAACAGGTCAGCAGCCCCGTAAGCTACATGCGAGCACTATTAATAGTCTCTAATGGAGTGAGGTTTACTCTTTGCAACCAGTTTCTCTGCCTCTTCCTCAAGGTTTTCGAGTTTCAGTGCTGTCTAGCAAATAAATATATAGTAAACCACCGAGACTCAGCCACATCTAAGGACCTAAGGATGGGAGAAGGAGGGGGAGGTGTTCTTGTGTGCAGCACGCAAGACTGGGTGTGATCCAGACCCAGCCTGCCCAGCTTTGAAATTGTAGAATATTGTTCCAGCCTTCACTTTGGGATGTTCCAGGCTTTTCTGCTCCCATAGTCATGGTGTAGGGCCCAACTGCCCTACTCGTCCCCCAGAGCCAGGCTTTCTGAGTCTTTCCTCCTTAAAATGTAAATTTGGGGAGAGCTCCAGCTTTTCTTCTCAGCCAAGAGTGAAGTCAAAGCAGAGGAGAGCAGTAAAAGTTTCTGAAAATTCCCAGAGGACAATATTATGCTTTATCTTCTGGGACGGGAAAACTAGTGTCAGAAGGAAAAGAAACAATGACCTCTCTAGGATTTTTTCCTCCTTCTTAGAAAAGCTTTGATTCATAAAAAAGAGCAGAAATAAAAATTGATCATATCAGTTTTCTGCTGACTCCAGGGAAAATATGATGCTTTTTATCGAACCTCTGAATTTAAACATTAGGCATACTTCAAGGTAATTCACAGCCTGAACAGAAATTTCAGACTTCCTTCTTCCCCTGGTAGAAGCAAGTGAAGGGGCTCTGAGCTGAGGCCTGTGCCCAACCAGCAAGCCCAAATCCAGCAAAGGGAAATCTGCATGGGTTGGAAATTGGGTTAATGCCAGCTAAGACAAAAGCATCTATTTCTCCCTCCCTTCCTCCTTCCCTCTCTTTCTCTTCCCCTCCCCCTCCCCCTCATTGGGTTTGTGCAAATACAGTAGCAGCGCAGACCCACACTCATGCTGCGGAATAGCTGGAGGCCCAGGTTTGAGCTGGTCCACGTTAACACACCAGCGTCCCGAATTTCCGCACGTATGTGTATCTTAGCCTTGAACATTTACCATTGAAATTGCTGGGGAAGCTCAGCCCTCAAACCAGATTTAGATAATTGAAAGCCACCATTTCCAAATGGATTAGTAATTTATACATTGTTACTTTCGGAGGGGAGGGCTTGGGGGTTGGTTTCTCTTTGTTGTGTGAGGACATTATGTGCTCTTAAGGAAACAAGATTAAAGGCCATAAAAAGCCTATCTACCAAGTAGCAGGCCCCTCACCAAGGCTGGCATTAATGAGCAGATGATTAGAAGGCAGGCATAATTATATTCTACTGACAGAGCAGGCCCTGCAATTGCTAGAAATGCAGTTAAAACCTTTGCTCACTGTACTGTTTAATCAAAAAGAATAAGAGCCCTGAATTTTGTCGTGCTAAGAACCGTCTAAATAAGTTAACTCCAGCCACTTGAGATTGTGCAAGACTCATTTCACTGCAGCAGGGAGCTTCAGTGGTGCAGGTAAAGTGAACTCAGGAAGCAGAGAAGTTATTTCTTTGGTCAAAGAGTGCGTGATGGTTCAGGACAGGAGCAACAACAAATTGTCGTCCCAGTGAATTGTGGCTGAGGTCAATGTGTAGGAGAGTACAGGACTAGCCCAGACTGAGTTGCTATTGTCTTGGGTGATATTCAGCAGGTCACAATCCTTCTGGCCTGAGTTTCCTCACGTTAAAATGTGATTTCTATCCTCCCTACGGCACAGATTTAACACCCCCCCCCATTAGGATGATACAATCACTTTGGAAAATAATTTGGCAGCTTCCTAAAAGTAAACACATACTAAGCATATGACCCAACCATTGCACTCCTCGCTACACCCATAAGAAATGAAAATACCTGTCCATGCAAATATTTCTACACAAATGTTTATAGCAACTTTATTCTTAATAAATCAACACTGAAAACAAGTCAAACGTTCATTGAAAGGTGAATGGATAAACCAATTATGGCACATCCATGCAATGGAACAGTACTTGGGCAAGGAAAAGGAACACATCATGAATACCTGCAACAACATGAGGAATCTGGAAAATGGGCTGAGTGCAAAGAAGCCAGACACAAGAGTATATACTCTTGTATGATTCCACTTACATGCAAATGGAGAAAAAGCATTTCAATATACAGAGACAGAAAATACATCAGTGGTTGCCTAGGACCAAGGCTGAAAATGGGAATTGAATGTCAAGAGGCATAAGGAATTGGGGGAGGAAGTGATAGAAAAGTCCCCTACCTTTGATTGTGGGTGATAGTTACAAGCGTATGTACATTTGTCAAAAAACAGATGCATTTTTTATCAAAGGTAAATTCAATCTCACTAAAGATGATTTTAAAAAATGAAAACCAAACCAAAATAAGCTTACACTAGGAGTCTTCAATTTGAACTATAATCTTGTCTACTGTTTCCTCTAAGGGGGCCTTTCAACAAATCCCTCAGTAGTTCTAAGTCTCAGTTTCTTCATATGTAAAGTAGGAATAATAATAGATACCTCAGGGTGTTATGGTGTCCTAAGTGAGGTGATGGCGACACTTAAAATCTCTATTGACACTTAATGTGCCAGACACTAATTGCTTTGCAGAAATGAATTCCTCTTAAGACCGTTTTGAACACTGCAAAGCACTTTACACGTGATAAGTTATGGTCTTTCCCGCACCTTGGAGATGCTTGTTAAATTGTTGAGAGGGTAATGTATGCAAAGAAAAATAATGTGTAAAGGATGACCAGCAGCTTTAGGATGACCCAGGCTGTATTCCTCAACCTCACAGGGGAGATGAATGAGGAGGTGGCCCTCCAGCCTACCAGGAGAATCTGGATATACTCTCATAGGACCCCTCACAGCATTATCTACAGACACGTCCTGTAAATGTGACAGGGCCTGGACGTTATCCATATTAGTAACTTTGGGAAGAGGTGGCTTTTCCTATACAGCATTTGTCAGTGACATTCAGTCAGCATTCTTGTACCTGATAAGCCAGCCAGGCAGATTTGGCCCTCAGTACAAACAACTGTGATAGACTGCATAGCTAATAATGATAATGTTGTTATTTTATTATTATTGTTATTAATAGTTATTATTATTATTAATCACTACCCCACTTTGCAGGTGAGGAAACCAAAACTGAGAGGGATTATTCTTTTCCCGAAGTCTCCACCCTAGCAAGATTTCCTAATCCTTTCACCATGCTTCTTTCCAATTCTCTGTGACTTGGGGATTTCTGAGTTGGGATTCTGAAGAAGGAATTCACAAAGAATAAAAGTAAACAGGCAGTTCAGAAAACTACCAGAAATTTTAACATTGGAAGACTTTCATTTAATGGGTTTAGTGATTTACTTTTAATGGGAGCTGATAGAACATTCTGGACTTGGGAAGAGGGGAGCCTGGGATGGGAGACCCCTTTTCCAGTGGTTTTTTTTTTAATATATACACAATAAAAACACATATTAACTGAACATTGCAAACAATCTGAAAATGGAAAGAAGTCATACACAGGCAGCCTAGCTGGGAGGGGGAGGTGTGAATGGACTTACACAGCTTTTGAGGAGACCGAGTGTAGGCTGCTGGGGACCCAGCTGTTCTTCAGCCCCACATGGGGCTGGGGTCTTACTTCTGCCTTTGCTATGGGCCACAGACCTTCTGTGGCCCGAAGGTGGCATCCAGACCTCTGACCTGGAACAATCAAGGATATTGGTTTTTTAAAAACTGCATTTGTTCACAGTGAGTTTTGGTTATAGGTCTGCTTCAAAGGTCTGCCCTGAGGAAGGCTTTCTCCAAGCTGCTTCCGAGTCCCACCCCCCTGCCCCCGCACACACACACGCACACATGGAGTGCTTGGCAGAGGAGGCTCTTCCTGGCATCCACTGTGGGGGCTTCCTGCCATGAACCCTGGGGGCAAAGTAGCAGGTAGATGCTGCTCTAGGGTTCTGCTCATAGCTAGGCCAGTTGGTGAGCCACTTGTCAAGTGCCTGGCAATGGGCCACTCCCTTGCTGGACGGCCGTGAGCAAGTATTTAGCCCCTGTGGTCCTCCTTTTCCTACATTTAACAAAGCTGCGAGATGATCTCCAAGCTCCCTCCAGCTCATTTTCCTCAGCCCTGGGCCGACGCCTAGTTTCCTCCGTTTCCCTACAGACCGCCCTCCCTGTGAGGTCAGTACTCCCCCACTCCCCTGACCTCCGCTCCATGTCTCCTCCCCTAGTGTGTACTAAGGGCCAGGTGGTGAGCGGCCAGTACCGGATGCTGGCCAAGCACGGGGGCTACGTGTGGCTGGAGACACAGGGCACAGTCATCTATAATCCTCGCAACCTGCAGCCCCAGTGCATCATGTGTGTGAACTACGTCCTGAGGTGAGTGCGTGAGGGCTAGTGGGGGGCTGGGTGTGTAGGGTGCCCGAGCTCCCCAGACTGAGGACAGCAGGCCTCGCGGACGCCCAGCCTCACCGAGGACTCTCTGCGAACCCCTCACATTGCTGATCAGAGGATTACTGTGGATGTCTCAGGCACGGCGGGACACTTCGGGTGTCCCCTCTGCAGTGCTTTTCACCCCTTTCCCCTAGCGCGTCATCTGTGACATGGTCTGACTCACGTAGAGAGGCAGAGTACAGTTGTCACTTACTTAGTATTTTCTGAATAGGGAGAAGTATTTTCTGAATAGGGTGCTTCCTGTAGCACCCAGGAAGAAAGCTGGGTAGTCGTTGCTCGGGTGAAGCAAAAATCCTCCACTCCTTGTACACCACACAGTATCTGGTACTAGAATAGTATCTGAGACAAATTCATAGTCGGAGGGCACTTCAGCTCAAACTTCTGTTGCGTGGTTCTTTGCGAAACGCCGACAGTGTCCGCACCCATGTGCTTGGCTGAGAGGCTTGGCCACCAGGGTGTCCGTGTGTCTGGGGAGCAAAAGGATTTTGTTAGAAAATGTGGATGGTCTGAAGCGCCCTCTTGTCTCATCAGTGAGATTGAGAAGAACGACGTGGTGTTCTCCATGGACCAGACGGAATCCCTGTTCAAGCCGCACCTGATGGCCATGAACAGCATCTTCGACGACAGTGGCGAGATGACTGTGTCTGAGAAGAGTAACTTCCTGTTCACCAAGCTGAAGGAGGAGCCCGAGGAGCTGGCCCAGCTGGCCCCCACTGCGGGAGATGCCATCATTTCTCTGGATTTTGGTGGGTGCTTCTCAGCTGAGCCGGGGCTCCTCGGACCCTCTTGGGGTTGGGAAGGTTCTTACCATAACAGGCCTCCCTGACTTCAGCTTTTCCTTCACCAGAGCTGCCCCGTCCCTCCCGCCGAGTCTCACTGCCATCTCTTAGTGGTCAGACTCTGCGCTAGGTGCAAAAGAGCAACACACGCACCCGCCACAGATTCAGAGGTCTTGTTTCTGACCTCATGAGGTGCTGAACCCAAAAAGCTTAGGGAGAGTTCCTTCCTGGGGAGTCACATCTCCCACAGGCAGTGGGGGTCTGAGATGGGAGAGGGAACAGCAGGACGGCAAGAGATCTGCTCCAAGGCCACTGGCTCGCTTTCACCAAGAAGGCGTATCTCCACCTGGGCCTTGAGAGACAAAGTGCTTGTTTGGGCAGAGAGCTAGGATAAAGTAATGTCAGGAGAAATAATTCCAGAAACAAGAATGGAGAAAAGAATCAGGCCCAAATTCAGTCGTCATAACTACTGTCCCTTTAAAATGTGTGCCTGTCCCCCGGGCACGTTGAGTTCTAGTGTTCCCAGACAGAGTTCAGGCTCTGCCCCCCTGCCGCGCTGGAAGCATCCTTCATGTATGCCTGGGCACCCCTTCCTCCCCGGTGTGTGACCCGCAGCCTTGCCGTGGCTGCTGGGGGGATGCATGTCCCTGTGCCTGCGCTGGACTGCCGCAGCACTTTAGATGTATTCTTGAGTGGTCATGGGAGAATCACAACTTGAGAGAATTACAAAGGACAGTCCCGGGACGGGAAGTCACGCAGGCTCCTGTGTTGCGGCAGCACTGAGGCTAACTGCCTGATTCTCCTCTCATGACCTCCTCATCTCCACCCTAGATTGCTTTTCAAGGAAGAGTGCTCCTGGTACAGTTCGTCTCTGCAAAGTAAATGCCCCAGGAGAGTGTCCTTTTGAAAGGGAGTCCATGCATCGACTCAGAGCCCCAGTTGAAGTCTGTGTTGTCCTAGCTAAGCCTCAGAGTGCTGAGGACCTAGCCCCAGGCGTGATTTCCAGACCCTTTAGGGGTTTTCTGTGCACCTCTGGACTTTCTCTGCCCTGGGGGCTGAGCCGAGTGGATGTGAGTGTTAACCAAGTCAAGCCCTTGTCTCCACAGGGAGCCAGAGCTTCGAGGAGTCCTCAGCCTATGGCAATACCATCCTGCCCCCAAGCCAGACATGGGCCAAGGAGTTGAAGAGCCACAGTACTCAGAGTGAGGCGAGCGTCCTGCCTGCCTTCACCATGCCCCAGGACGCCGTCCCACGGAACACCAGCCCTAGTGCCACCAGCAGCAGCAGCTGCTCCACGGTGAGGCCCCCTTGGAGTGAGCCAGGGCCCCTCAGGCCCTCTTGGGGGCCATGGAGAGGGTGGGCTTCTCCTTCTGGCTGCCACTGGATTGCTGGATTGTCTGGACAGAAATACTCTCTTCCTACTCAGGTTTCCTCCAGCCCCCTGGAGAAGAGGTGGTGACATTTATCGGCCACGTATGCAAGCTGTTTGCTTGTTGTTGGTACCCATCCCCACCCCTAAATGATAAGTTCCTTAAAGGCAGGGGGCAAGTTGCACACAGATCTGAGCCCCTGGCTTCCTCCTTGCGCAAGGCGGTAACCATCATGCTCAGGGCACAGAGCACACAGTTTCTAGATTCCTGCTGGCCACAGCCTTTATCCCATTTGCTCCTCAAGATGGGCTCATTTTATGAAGAGGCGTTTGAGGTTCAGAGAGGTTGATGAATTGACCTAATTCACACAGCCTGTAGGGCGTGGCCCCTCTGCAAGTACTTGCTCGTGCAATGGAGTCGATCTGTAGGTCCAGGAACGTATTTCTCTTTTCACCTTGGACTTCAGGGGGGTCAGTGTCATACCCTTAACATGCTCACCCTCCTTCCTGGCCCCCAGCCCAGCAGCCCTGAAGACTATTACACGTCTCTGAATGATGACCTGAAGATTGAAGTGATCGAGAAGCTCTTTGCCATGGATACTGAGGCAAAGGACCAGTGCAGCACCCAGGTAGGTGGCCATGGAGGGCAGGTGGTTGCCATGCTGGCCAGCTGGTGGTGGTGAAGGCTCGTGTCCATTCTTGCAGCCTTGTCCCTTTGTTGTGGGGACCTGTCCAGATGCTGAGCCAAGGCCATGGTCCCTCAGTGGGTGAGGGTGCAGGGGAGTGTAGCTTGTGGTCGTCCCCTTCTCTAACTAACTACTGCCCTTTGCGTTACCTGTGTCAAACCCAGCTTTTCTACTTTTAACTCTCACCTTGTTTATCTCCTACTTAATGAGAACGCTTTCCTAGTGCACAAACCCCAAAACTGAGACCGAATCTTTCTTTAAAAAGTACATCCAGATGCATAAGACATTTATAAGTATCGGGAACAATTTATTCCCTTCACAAACCTAATCATTTCAGGGTTCTTTGAAATAACTTCTATTTCAGATGCACTTAAAAATGACATGATTCATAAATTTTCATCTACATACAACTTTTCAGGAAAGGATTTATTACATGAGGCCAAATGTTCTTGCAAAAATGATGTAACAGGGCTGAGGTAGGTAAACAGTACATGTTTCAGAAAAACCATTAATTCCCATTTGTTGGAGTCTTGGTTTTTCATCCAAATTTCCACCTTGCTCCTCAGCTCGTATCTGCCTGGCACAAGTTCCAACTATTCTGCAGAACTTTCCCTATTTCAGCCCTCCGCTCTCAGCCGTCTGCTCTCAGCCCTCCCTTTGCTCCCATCTGAACTGCTACAGGATTTATCACTTAGACTTTGATCATAGCTGCTCTGTTCTTTAACCGTTTTGTTTAGTTGTAATCATCAATACATTAAGTAGCTTCCTCCCAGGGAGGGTGTCATTCTGTGAGGGTAGAAACTTTTTTCTGCGTCTGCTTGTGAGTATTCCCTGTGGTGTCCATCGTGAGACTGGGGAACTATTAGAATGAAGTCCCTCCACCACTGGGGCCAGCTGTCACCTTCTGAGTGATCCACAGATGTATCCCAGGCATTGGCTCTCTAGGCCTCTGCCAGCCAGGGCATATGAGGAAGAGGAAGACAGAGGTGCCCTTGGCTTTCCGGGAGTCATTCTGTGTGCCACAGGCCTAAGTGTCACCAAAGGATACGCCAGTCACCGTGGGCCAGAGTAGCAGGGATGGCTTTGTGGAGGAGGCTGGGCTGTCCAGGTTATGTGAGAAGAGGCAGGATTCGGGCAGGTAGAGTGGAGAGAGGAGAGCATTTCGGGTTGGGTGGGGGTAGTGACACCAGTGTGGCTCGTGAAGGGATGTCTGAGTGGAAAGTCGAGACATGTGACACAAGCTGAACAGGGGATGAACCACAGGGGAAGGCTAGAAGAGGAGTCTGAGTTTCCTTCCGGTGGGCCATAGTGAGCCATTAATGGCATTAGAGCTGTGCCTGGGATGAATGACTCTGGCAGGGGCAGAGAGTGATGAAGGGCTGAGCTGGAGTCGTGTGGGAGGCAGCGCCAACTGCTGAGCTTCTTTGTCTTTGTTCTGTGTCTCTGCAGATGGATTTCAATGAGCTGGACTTGGAGACGCTGGCACCCTACATCCCCATGGATGGCGAAGACTTCCAGCTCAGCCCCATCTGCCCTGAGGAGAGGCCCTTGCCAGAGAACCCTCAGTTCACCCCGCAGCACTGCTTCAGTACCATGACGAACATCTTCCAGCCACTGACCCCTATGGCTCCTCATAGCCCCTTCCTCCTGGACAAGTATCAGCAGCAGCTGGAAAGCAAGAACACAGAGCCTGAGCACCAGCCCATGTCCTCCATCTTCTTTGATGGAGGGAGCAAGACATCCCTGCCACCGTGCTGTGGCCAGGCCAGCACCCCTCTCTCTTCTTTGGGGGGCAGATTCAACACACAGTGGCCCCCTGACCCACCATTACATTATAGGCCCACAAAGTGGCCTGTTGGGAATCAGCACACTGAGGCCTTGGGGGCACCACCGTTGGGGCCCCCCAGCACCTCGCCCCACCTCTCCATGTTCAAGAAGAGGTAAGTGGCCGTGACCCCTTACCTGTTTCAGCAAAGGCTGTGCTGGACGGGGAAGGGACAGATGGGCACCAGCTGGAGGGAGATCTGGGGCCCGGAAAGGCTTCCTGCCCCATCACCAATGCCCATGTCACAGCGGCTGGTCCTCCAGCTGTCTTTTCTCTGACTTCCAAGAGCTTAGGCTGTGGAGGACCATCCCAAGGGCTGTGAGGCCTCAAGTGGAATGTGTTTTTATCAGCTAGAGGAGGCCGAGAGGGGACTAGGAACAGGAAAAGGGAAAGAAGTAACTTGTCCAGGCCTTGAACACCAACGTCTCTCTCTCAGACGACCCCTTGGAGTGCCTTCCTCATCTAGAGTTCATTATCTGAGCCACAGAACACACAGAAACATTATCCGAGTGATTTCCTCAGTTCTCTCATAGAACCCTGGTTGGGAAAAGTGAAAGGATGCCCATGCCCTTCCCCTGCTCAGGGTCTAGCAGTGCCTTCCCTGCCCTGCCTTCTCCAGCTCCTTCAAATTTCCCCCAACAAGCCCCATGGGAACTGCGGGACCTCACTGGGCTAAGGCACAATGGTTGGCATATGACCTCCTGCTCCCAGGGCCCATTGGTGATGCTGCCCTGGGGCACTTGCCCTTGACTGAGCGGCTTCACCAGTCCTCAGTGGGAGCAGTTCGAGCAGTGCAGGGGGAGATGGGGCAGAAGAAACCATTCTACAGCCTCATGTCACCTAGCTGGGAAGCCGCAAACAAGGTCGGGCCTGAAGGCTGCCTAGATATAGTGGGGCAGGTGGAAGGAAATACAGGAGACTCGAACTGTCAGCATCTCACTAGGTACAGGAAACTAAGAAAGGGTAGTAGAAAGTAGAGCAAAATTAGGCCCACATCCCTTCTCTGAGACTCTGCCCTTTGGGTCTCAGAGCCACCAAGTTATATGTACTAGCTCTGGAAGGGCCCTCCAAGGGCCCTGAGATCAGGCAAAGGCACGGGGTGGCGTGGGGCTCCAGACTCCCTCACAGCCCACTCTCTTGGGTTTGGCAGGTCTGCAAAGGGCTTCAGGCCTCAGGGCCCAGATGTGATGAGCCCGGCCATGGCAGCGCTCTCCAACAAGCTGAAGCTGAAACGACAGCTGGAGTATGAGGAGCAAGCCTTCCAGGACACAAGTGGGGTGAGCCATCTCCCGACTGGCACCGCCATGGGTTCCATCCACAAGGGAAGGTCGGGCGGGGAGTCGGGTTTGAGAGATGAGATCCAGGCTGGCTGGATTCTCCCTGTCACCGCTGTGAGGTTCAGAGTGCTGGCCAGGAGCAACAGGGCGGGTGGGGATGTGGCCTGTCAGGGAGAGGGAGCGCCAGCCCCATTCCAAGCACAGCTGCTCTCAGCTCACCCCACCCCCAACTCAGTCTGAGGATCTGGTTCTCTGGGGCCCTCTCCCCTCTACAACTTCCTTTCTCACACGCAGGGGGACCCTCCGGGAAGCAGCACTTCACATTTGATGTGGAAAAGGATGAAGAGTCTCGGGGGCTGTGGGAACTGCCCTCTGATGCCTGACAAGCCACTGAATGAAAACGTCTCTAGTGGTGAGAAGCCAGCCTGGGTCTCCTCGGGTGGGGTGGCAGGGAGGGCATTTGCAGGTGGAAGGCCTGGAGGCCCAGAGGCCTATCCTGGTTCCTCCGCTCAGTCACCACCCGGCTTACCTGCCTTATAGTCAACTTCCCACTCTGGCTCAAATGACATCAGAAATCTCTGGGCTTTGAGGCCCCAGGGGCTGGCTCTGAGCATCTTTTATGAAGGAAGAAGGGATCTGGAGGTTTCAGGTCTCTTCCGTTCCTCGGGTCGGCACTGCCCCTCACTCTCCAACATTGATCTTTCAGATGAGTTCACCCAAAATCCCATGAGGGGCCTGAGCCAGCCTCTGAGACACCTGCCACCACCACAACCACCATCTGTGCTGAGCCCCGGGGAGAACGCCAGGAGTGGCTTCCCCCCGCAGTGCTGTGCCTTCCAGTACCAGGACTACAGTCTGCCATCAGCTCACAAGGGGTCAGGTGGGTGCATTCAGCAGCTGGAACCTCTGTGCCAGTGTCTGATGTGTGTGAGAGGCAAGGGCCAGGAGGTGGACATCACAAAGCAGCAGGTCTCAGTTCAGTGTAAGGATGAACTTGCTGCCACAAAAGGCTGCTACCTTAAGAGGGGTGAGTCCTCTGTCCCCAAAAGTATTGCAGCTGGGGCTGGAAGGCCAGTCACAGGGCTTTAGAAGGAACCTTCCAATGATCAGGTGACATCGAGGGCTCTTACAGGCTCGATGACTCCTCAGATTGAGTTTTTTACCCAGTTATTCATGTTATTGTTCCTCCTAATACCCCCCTGATCGACTGGGGGCATAACCCTGTGCTCAGGCGGGAGCTGAGGACATGCATGGAGAACATGCTACTCAGAGGGTGGCCTGGTAAGCTCTGAGAGGGGTCATCCTACTAGACCTTCTGGAAGGTTAGTCACCAGACACCTGCCTTCTATCCTGGGCCTCCTGAGTCTGTTACCGTCTTGCAAAACATAGATGTCACTAAACGTTTGCTAAAAGAAGGCAAGTCCCTCAGCACTACGTTTTGGGGAAAATTGCTGTTCTGTGCTTCAGAATCCGGGCTTTAGAGCCACCTGACAGCACTGGGCTTAAATTCCACTTCCGCTCCTTACCAGCTGGAGGACCAAGCAAGCCATGCCTTTAAATGAGAGGTTTGCCCTCAAAATGTTGAATCCTGGTATATTTTATGTTTAGTAAACGATAACTAGCATTGAACTACAGAAATCGTGGGGAATTATTTCTGACAGTAAGTAAAAGAAGAAATTAGAAAGGGACGATGAGCAAGTATCCATGGCTACTGTGGGGGCTGCAGAGAGGTGTGAGACCCACCCTGGTCCACGAGGGAGCCAGGGCAAGTGGGGGAGGCAGGCGTGGGCCGCGGGAAGGGGCTGAGGAGGAAGAGGGCCCGCTGAAGGGTTTCGTCTGTCCTTCGGGTGCCTCAGCCACCCTTCCAGGGAAGTGGGGCAGGGGTGCTGTGAAGTTGCCCTTTGCCCCTCCTCTTCAGCCGTGTGTGCAGGGAGCAGCTGGTTCAGCATTCCCTCTCCGCGCAGCCCTTCCTCCCCGCTGCCAGTGCGCCGTGGGCACAGCACCCCGGGCTCCTACGGGCGTCTCCTCCGAGGCCAGGAAGGCTTCGGAGGGGCTCCCGCCATGCAGCACCCCCAAACCCTCTTCTTACTGCTCTCTGCACTGCACCCATTCTTCCTCGGGGCTCAGCACCCCACCTAGTGAGAGGGATCCGGGGCAGACACGTTCGCTGCTGCTTCCACTCTCTGAGCACAGAGTAGGTCACTCGAAAAGGACAACACTGAAGACACAGAGTTGAAATTAGGGCTAGCCCACCCTCCCCCTGAGTGACAAAAACTGGAAGTGCCTCTTGCTCTCCACATGTGCCCTTTCATCCCTGGTAGCCTCTCACGGAATAGGCTGTCTCCTGAGTATCTGATCGCGTGTCTAAAATCGGGGACCAACCTTTCTTTCAGGCATGGCGAGCCGGCTGCTCGGGCCCTCATTTGAGCCCTACCTGCTGCCTGAACTGACCCGGTATGACTGTGAGGTGAACGTTCCTGTGCCAGGAAGCAACACGCTCCTGCAAGGAGGAGACCTCCTCAGAGCCCTGGACCAGGCCACTTGAACCAGAGCCTCCCCCCTCCCCCGGGCAGGCACCCCTGCATCCTGCCAGCTTCACTCTCTACATCTTTTTTTGCAACTAGGTATTTCTAACACCAACACACTTTTTACAAGATGTACTTACCTGCCAAACTTGCCCAGGTTACCAAGTTAATGGCCTTTTTCTGAAGATGCTCACTTTATTATCTATATTTTTAAAATGCATAAATGTTTTACCAGTTATGTTTTACTCTGTCAATGAAAACGTTCTTAAATGGTGTGATTTTCCCCCCAACTTCTAATTTATGTTATTCATAGGCCTCTCTTACACACACACACACACACACACACACACTATTCACACTAACAAGTCTGGTGTATGTAGGGAAAGCTTTGGCTTCATTTAACTAAAAAGATTGTGTCATTGCCAAAGAGAAACAATTTAGCTTTCCATGCTTGATTTGTGGCCATTCCCTCTCACAGCCCTTCTCCTTTCTTTTTTAAAACTAATCACCATATTGTAAATTTCAGTCATTTTTTTTTAAACCAACTCTTTGCTCTAATTCTGATGACTTTTGGGGGGTAAAGAAGAAATGTGAAGGGTGAACTCCAGTGTATGTTGCGATCTGTGAAAGTTGCACAGTGTGGCTTTTCTTAAACTGTTTGGTGTTTTCCCCCACATTTGGTAGATTTTAATTATTATTATTATTCAAAACTATAACTGAGTTTTTTTAAAAATTTATATCTGGGTTAGTGTTTATCATATATATGGGTACTTTGTAATATCTAAAAACTTAGAAACGGAAGTGGAATCCTGCTCACAAAATCACTTTAAGGTCTTTTTTAAGCTGTTAATTTTCTTTTCCCTGGTGTTGCTGACACTGCAGAATTGTACAGTACTCCCACGGGCCTGTACTAACACTGCTCAAGGTCTCTCTCCATCAGCTTTCACTTTTGGGGTGTGCCATAGGTATGACAATCCAAGACGTGGAATCATTAAGTGGGAGCACTGCAAGCTGTCTTCTCATGTTCTGTATGTACTATGTATGTATGTATATATTATTATTGCTGCCAGGAGGGTCTGATGGCACATCATGCGGCAGGGGGTGGGGGTGGGGCCAATCTAAGGGAGAGGAAGTGCTTTAACTTTTCTTAAGGTTTTGTTGCTAGCCCTTCAAGTGCACTGAGCTATGTGACTCTAATGGGCTTTCACGAGGCACATTTAGATACTTCCAGAACTACCGTGAAATGGTTTAGATGGGAATTCATGAGAGTAAGGATTCAGAAAGGGTATAATGATCCAGTCTGTGTGTTCCCAGCTTGCCACCTGGGAGCACATGGAGCTGGACTTAGTGGGTGCAGAAAGTGGGGGTGGCTGGTCCTGACCAGCCCCATCCTGGTGCCCTTCCTCAGCCCACCCTGCAAGACCAAGGTGCAGCGCCCCTGCTGGCGAGCAGCAGGCAGACAGACCCCTGGGACCGCCCCAGTCTCAGGCCTTCCGGATGTCTGTCACTTGCAGTGACTCTTATAGGTAGAACGCACTGGAAACAGAGTGCTCTTGGAGCACTTGAACTCACTGGGTAAGAGGGAGATACCTTTTGGTTTTTAAATACCAATCACATAGAACTTTTCTGTCATGGGTACAATGAAGAAGTTTCTAGAAACACATACACACAAAGCACAGCAGGCCAAGAATTGGGTAAGCCTGGATGGATGTATTGCCAAAAACGATTTAAATTTCGAAAGAAATCTCAGTTATGAGAAAAATGATGTATTCACTGTGTTGCCCAAATCATATGTAAGCACCACACACGGCAACAGAACTTGAAGGGTTACTGACATGTAAATGCTGGTGTTTGACTCCTGTGTGTTGCCTCAGCATTAAAGGGTACCTGACCCTTGTAGTCTTACTAAAACACTCTGAAAAATATCCCGAGCTTCGATATTAACCTTACCTGTCAACGTAACAATTTCATGTACATTATTATTTTGTTGAATTCCTACTGACAACATTATTACTATATGGGAGCTTAACTTTATAAGGAAATGTATTTTGACACTGATATCTTATTAAAGTATTCTGATCCTACCACTGCTGGTGGCTCTTGTTTCTCGCGGCTTTGTCATGGGTCACCCCAATATAAAGAAAAGTATTTGTTAAATAGTTTACAGAAAATGGACATTGGCACTGATCTTTGTGAGACAAACTGAGGCCAACTGACAGAAAGATGGGTGAAGGAAGAAAAGACTAATACTAATACTTGGCAACTGCCTGAGACTGGAAGGCCACGGCGCATCATAAGTATTGCTACCTGCGGAGGGCCCTTTTTGTATCCAATGGGGGACCCAGGGGAAGAGCTCACAGTCCCTGCTTTCAAGAAACTACACGAAGCAGTTTGAGAGCCATGCTGGCCTACACATGCTCACATTCTGCACTTTGCGATGAGGGCCAACCCTGGGCTGCGGCAGGATTCAAGAGGGGACTTCCCAGACAGAAGGAGAAGGACAAAAAGATAAAAACCTGAGACAGAGCACAGTGAAAGCCCCAAATTGGACATGGGCATAATGGGTCCCCCAATTCACATTTTAATTTTCCAGATCGTGACCTTGTGAGCAGACAGCTGTCTCCACAGTGGGACAGGGGGGTGGGGAGACCCAGCAGCGGTCTCTACTCAGTCATCTGTCCTAGAGCCAGCCAGTCCAGCATCATGCACTTTGTTTGCCTGAGAGTTCGATCCACAAGGTGTGGTTTCCCACTTACTTTATTAGTTCACTTGATCCTCAGGCTGAGCAATCCTGTGAGCACCCAGTTCACTGTTGAAACAGTCGAATTAAGTGGCTTCCACAAGTCATACCCTGTTAATGGAAGAAATGAAATGTAAGCCCAGTCTTGGCCATGCTTCTCTCTCCTCACACTGCCGCCTACAAGGTATATTTTAAGCTAGGACTCTTTTCATTCCCCCAAAGAACATTCTTGTCTTTATTACTTTAACCTTTAGATCTCCTTTTGGTTCAGCTCACTCTATTCATCTCTTCTCTTCCCAAACTTGGTACCTGGACCTTCAAATTGGGTATTCTGGGCTCTGCCCAGCTCTCAATGACCTTTGCCTGCCATTTGGGCTTCTGAAAACATGTTCATTTCTGAAGCTCTTCTCTGAATGATCCATCTCAGCCTGGCCTCTGAGTTGCCTCTGAGTATTGGCAAGTTCAAGACTCAGGCGGGTACCAGCCCAACTTGAGCGGGCCATGGGTCTACAAACTTTGGCAAGGCTGTTGGTTGTGTCCCCAGCCCCTGGGGGTGAAGGCAGCTTGAAGCTTCTTGTTTCCAAGTCTAGCAAAGGTGGGTGTGTGGGGGAGAGAGAACACACCCAGGCTATCGTCCCCAGTGGATTATAGGAGCTTAGCCTCTCCAAAGCACTCGAGCCCAAGACACGAGCCCCATACAAAATGTACCTGCTTTCTCTGTATTTTCTCTCAATCCAGTGAAGACTGACTTCGATGCTCTAGATTTCATACTTTACTTTTCAAAATGCTGGTGACTTAGGAGTCAGTAGGTATGGGCCTGCATGGCCAGATGTGCCAAGGCAGAGGCAGGACCCCTATGTAGAATCAGTGATCATTCAGACACTGGAGGACCTGATTCTAGAAATGTCCTCTAGGCAAGCAAGCCCCAGAAGGGTAGGACACATTCCCAGCATTTGCCTTGGTTGGCAGCCTCTGGATGAGAAGCATCTCTGGGAAGGGGACTCGGACCCAGAGCTAAGGAGGCAGTCCCACCTGGTGGAGAAGGGCCAGCCCTATCTCCCTCAGATCCACACAGGGCAAAATGTACCCTCTTCTGAAGCATG
Source organism: Cynopterus sphinx (assembly GCA_030015415.1). Lineage (NCBI taxonomy): Eukaryota > Metazoa > Chordata > Mammalia > Chiroptera > Pteropodidae > Cynopterus > Cynopterus sphinx. The sequence goes on along the minus strand of CM057383.1, from coordinate 32,427,869 downwards.
GTCACTGATGTGCATTTCAAACTGGGGGGTGGGAGGAGGGGATGTGGGTTTTACTGGAGATAGAATACAAAGCCTATTTCCTTCAAAACATGCAAGATTCAACTATCCACAGCCCTGCCCTGTCTGTCCTCTGCTTTCTGTGAAAAAGAACTTTCACCAGGAGGCCGGTGGAAGGGAGATCAGGTTAACTTGGCTCTCTTATTTTTGAGGCAGGGGCAACCTTAGTCAGGCAGGACTGGGCATATTTTCCCAGACTGACTCAGGATGCTGAAAAAGACTAGAAATGATATAGCCCAACCCCATCATTTAGTTTTTCAACCTCCTCATTTTAGAGATGAGACGGAAGGCCTGGGAAGCCAAGTGGACTAGCCTATAGTCATAGAGCGAGTGGGTGGCAGGGCTGGGAGCAGAACCCAGGCCAGCATCACGGGAACTGAGACCAAATTCACTGTAAATGAAAGGGGCCAATATCCCAGCCCCAACACACGTGTTCATCCCATGACATCAGTTCTCAATTTATCAACCAGTACAGAGTCCTCCACACACATGGCCCTTCCCACTGCCACCTCACAGGTCTCCAGCCTCTTCCTTGTCCCTTCCCCTGGGGTACTTTCAGTTCTTCAAAAATTATCATGATTACAGCATCAGCCCCATTTTTTCAAAATATTCCTTTGAACTCAGTGGTCCCTATGTGAAATGCTTGGCTTCTCTGTAAACTTGGCAAAATCTAAATCAGTTTTTTCAGTTCTAGACTAAACTTTGGCCTCCCAGGAACCAGGAGGATAGGATTTTGAAGTACAGTCAACCCTTGAACAAGACAGGGCTTTGGGGTGCCAACCAGGAGCAGAGTTGAAAATCTACATGTAACTGAAATCAGCCCCTTACATATGCAGATTCCCAACCACAGATCAAAACTACATACTCCCCTAAACACACACACTCACAGAGTTGTTTTTAATAATACTTATTTGGCAAAGTAATAAACACACAGCTTACCATCTAGCAAAAAAAGAAACAAAACAAAAGGAATCCTGGATAACTCAGTCCCCTGCATGAGATGGTATGTAACAATGGAGGCCTGTGGCCCACGTTTTCCTGGGCAATCCCAGTCCCAAATACTGTGCTTCAGTGTTCCTAAGTCTGAACTTTACTTGGGCCAAGGACCCCCATCTTGGGTTCAGAAAGCATGAAACTTATAGATACAAATGGGCCCGCAATTGTTTTAAGGTAGACTCTAGGTCCTCTGGGGATTCAGAGGAGGCCAGGAGAGATCAACCTGGGCCTCGGGAATAGAGAAATCCCCCACCAGAGCTAGGAGACAAGAGGACTGTAGAGGCGGAATGGGGAAAGGCAGGAGGAGGGGGGAGAGGTCATTCCAGGAGAAGTGGACAAGGGGAACAAAAGGCATCAGGCCAGACTAAGCAGCACATGCAGGAGAGCCTGGGAAGCAAGCAGGACAGGGAGCTTGGATGGAGGGAGAGGGCAGCAGGGCAGCCTGGTCACTCACAGCACAGGCCTGGAGTCAAACAGACCTAGGTTCAAACCCTGGCTCTGCTGCTTCTAGTTGTATAACCTTAATGTCTGAGAGCCTAAGTCTGCTTTCTAATGAAAGAAGTATAATAGTTCCTACCTCATAGGGTTGAGGCTAGAGATATAAATTTGGGCATCAACAGTAGGTGAACTGTACTTAACTCCATAACATTGGATAAAATGTCCCTCTGAGATCAGAACAGAGTCAAAGAGGAGAGTCCTAAGATAGAGCCCTGGGCCATGTACATGCTGGAAAAAGACAAAAGAGGCAGATAAGGAGAAAAAATGCCTCTAGGGTTGGGCAACATGGAGATCATCATTGGTCCTAACCTGAGCAGTTCTCATGGAGAGCTAAGGACAGTAGATTGATGGGAGTGGATTGAGGAATAGGCTGGCTGGGGTCAGGGGGATAAAACCGCAGCAATCCACAGCTCTTTCAAGAGGTTTCCTTGTGAAGGAAACAGAAAAATGATCCAGAGCTGAAAAAAGTGGTCAAGGGAAGTGCTGTTTCTTTTAAACATTTAATGAACTTTGAATAATTTCAGCTTTATAGAAAAGTTGTAAGAATATTATAGAGAGTTCCTCTATTGCTAAGGTTACTATGGTACATATATTACAGACTAATAGTTGTCAGATGGGAGAGGGTTGAGGGGAAGGGGGGAAAGGTGAAGGGGATTAAGAGCTATAAATTTCCAGTTATAAAAATCAGTAAGTCACAGGAATATAATATACAACATAGGGAATATAGTCAATAATATTATAATAACTGTACGGTGACAGATGGTCACTAGACTTAACTGTGGTAATCACTTCATTGGGTATAGAAATGTGACTATCTTATATGCCTGAAACTAATATAATATTGTCTATTAGCTATATTTTAATTAAAAAAAAAAACAAGTTGAGACTTTAGAGGTGGCTGAAATAACATGGCGAAGGTCTGAGGAAGCAGGGGATACAGGGTGTTGTCGGGGTTGGTGAGGTAGGTGTCACAACAACGCTGAGCACAGCGAAGGAAGGGAAATGTGAGCTGGGAATTGAAATCGCCGAAGGAAGAGTAACCAGAGGCCAAGGTTGACAGATCTGAGCAGAAACAAGAAGTTCAACACGAGTGGGAGGAAAAAGGCAGAAGTGGTTTGGAAGCAGCATTAGGAGGCTGGAAAGACTCCTCCACCTCAGGACCCTGCCTCACCCTGAGGGCTGTGGCGAGCAGAGGCCCTCAGTAGAGAGTTGGCCTCCAGTTATAAAGGAAGGTGAAGCCACGTTCAGAAAAGAGGGGAGGACCTAGCGGGTGGCTGATGTCGGACAGAGTTCCAGAGATTGCAGCAGAAAGATCTGGAGGGTGAGGAGGTGTGAGAGATGGAAGCGAATGAACTGTCCAGGGGCAAGGGCCAGGTGGTAACACATGACCTAGAAGCCTCGGCCTACCCCTGGTGACTGAGGCAAAGAAAAGGGGAGAGACGGTGTATCACCCTGAGGGTCTCTTTGAGGTTCAAGCCAGAAAGCTGGGGGCTGACCCTCCTGGAGCCTGAAAGGGCAAGACAGCTCCTCCACCCTGTCTATAGAAATTTCTAGGCTCTTCTTATATCCCACGGCACCTGGGGAACATCGTAGGAATGTACCCATTGGATTAAGATATGGCTGTTGCTTTCTAAGGCAGGTGTGAGAGAAGCCAGGGGTGGTTCTGTCAGAATCATGGTATTTATTTAGAGGATGATACCACCTAGGGATATCTGGCAAAGGTAAAGAAAAGCTATAATTTCAAATCTTCGTTCAGGTCTTTGTGCAGCTAAAGCCTAGCCATCAGACATAGATGGCCCATGGAACCCAGGATGAGCAGAGGGGAGCTGGCACTGCTCCTTAAGAATTAGTTATCTCCTGTCTGGGCAGAAGAAAGTACAAATTATATTTACTTTAAATTTTTTTTAAATGTTTTTTGTAACGTACATTTATACTGTATGGTCACTAAGGATTACTGCTTCTCTTTGGGTGATACTGAGGAGTCTCGTCTAAAGTGAGTGAGCAAAGCAAAATCCACTCAAATCAAAACTACCCTGGAGAACCTCCAGACTGGAAAGTGACACTCTAGATTTCAGTCAGCCCAGCACAACCAGTTTTTCCTCCAGCGTTGAGACAGTTGTGGTTTCTTTGCAGGAGCACCAGATGCAAAGATTGGCTCACATCTAGGGACCTTGTTGTAAAGAAAAGGCATGTCTTCAAATATAACTATACCCAGCACAGCAGGATGCTCACACCTTAAGAGGGGTGTGGTGACAGGCTCCCTGAGGAAACACACAATCCACAACGCCTTTTTCAATCTGCCAGGGACATGTAGTCATTTCCTGCAATGGTCAATAGGCATCGTTACCCACAGTCAGGGGTCCATCCGGGTTCTGAGGGGCCAGTTAATTATATGTACTCTTTACATGATATGATAAAAATGACATTTTAATCTGTGCTTCTTTATCCCCAAAGCTTGTAAGAGCAACCTAATCACAGAAAAAAGCATCAGAAAAATCCCAATTGAGGGACAGTCTATAAAACAACTCACCGATACTGCTCAAACTGTCAGTCATTAAAAACAAGTAAACTTAACTAATCGTCACAGCCAAGAGGAGCCTAAAGAGACATGATGATCAAATGTACCACGGTTTCTTGGGCAGAGTAAAAAAAAAAAATAAAACATTAGGCAAAAACTGAGGAAATTTGAATAAATTATGTACTTAATAACGATGTATCAGTATTGGTTTATTGATTGTAAGAAATGTACCATAGTAATTTGAGATGGTAGTCGGGAAAGTGAGTAAATAGTAATTCTGTGTATTATCTTTGCAATTTTTCTGTAAGTCTAAAACTATTCCTAAAAAGTAAAGTTTATTTAATAAAAAAAAAAAATGATGCAGATTAAAATAGAAATACACGAGGGAATGAAGAACAAAGAAAAGGATAGATAAATGAGTAAATCTAAGTGAATATTGATCTGAAGACAATCACAATGATAATAATATGTGTGGGGTTTAAAAATAAATGTGGAATTAAGGCACATAAAAACAATAGTACAAAAGGTAGGAATGGGTAAATGGCGTTAAGTGGCTTTCAGTCTTTGCATTGTCCGGAAAGTGGTAAATACATTAATTTATATTAGACTTTAAGAAGTCCAGGTAATCACTAGGGCAATCACTAGAATTGTAAAATGCAGTGCAACTAACAAGTTAAAAGAGCAGGGAAATGGGATCTTTAAAAAATACATGATTATTCTAAAAAAAGGCAAAAAAGCAGAGTAAAATAAACATAGAATAAGTGGGATAAATAGAAAACAATCAGATGCTAGATTTAAACTGCATAAAATATAAATGTGTTAAACATTTCAATTAAATTTAAAATGTCATAACTAAATTTAAAAACTTGATATTTACAGGATATATATCTTCTAAATGAGAATATAGATAGAAGAAAGAACAAAAAGAAAGACATAAACACTAAACCAAAAAAAAAGCTGGTGTAGATACTAATATCAAACAGACTTTAAGGAAGAAACAGTAGAAAAATAAAGAGGGATATCTCATAATAATAAAAAAAGAGGGGCATTAAATAATAAAAAGTGTCAATACAATAGGAATATATTATAATTTTATATTTGTACACATCTAATGTCTCAGAAACTGACACTGCTACAAGGAAAAATAGAAAATCTGTAATCATAGTAAGAGATTTTAATATACCTCTCTCAGTGAGTGACAGAACAAGCAGGGAAAAAATTAAGGATCTTTCTAAAAATCTAGCTTATTAAGACTGACACAAAAAAAAAACAGAAAATACAAATTCCGTATTTATTAGAGAAATGAAATCCTTAAATAAAATGTTCCCGCTAAGAAATCCTTAGTCCCAGCTGACTTCGCCATTAAATTCTCCGAAATGTTTGAGGAAAATCACTTTCTCAAAGATTTTTAATAAACAGTTAAAAGAAGAAGTAAGACTTTAAACTCATTTATGAGACTGGCGTACTCTTGATAACAAAGCCTGACGAGCATTTCACAAGAAAGAAAATTTACAGGAGCCAATCTCTCTCACAAACACCTTTTCAAATAGCTTCAATAATATGTTACCTAATCAAACCAGTAATATTTGGAAAGAAACTGCATTGTTAGCAATCGGGTTTTATTATAGGAAGGCAAAGTTAGTTTAACACGGAACAATTAACCAATGTAATTTATCATATTAACCAAATAAAGAAACTCAATAAATATAAAAAAGATATCTGATAAAATCTGAAATGCATTATTAAAAAACAACTCTAGTAATGGAGAATAGCTTCCTCAATCTGATAAATGGTATTACAAACTTAGAAAAAACATTATACTTAATTGTGAAATTAATATTAGTTTGAATATTAATTTAAAAGTTTTCCTTTGAGAGAAACAACATAAAGATGCCAACTATCATCACTTCTATTCAATATTATACTAGAGGATTTAACCAGTTAAATAAAACAAAAACAAAATAAAGGTTATGAGAATTAGAAAGAAAAAAATTGTAATTATTTACAGTCTACATGATTATATAAACAGAAAATGCAAAATGGTCTTTAGTAAAGCATTGTGGTTTATTAGTGAATTTAGTAAGATTGTTTAATTCAAAGATAAAATATAAAAAATCAGTTCTACTTTACATACCAATAACAAATAACTGAAGTTACATTTTAAATGATAGTATATACTAAATCAATTAAAATATATATAATAGGTCTAAAAGATGTGCAAAATTGCTAAATATAAACTTATCAAAATAAGTTTTTATATCCAATAGTATTAGTCCACCAACTTTGTTGGTATTCTGTAAGGATAGACAAATGACAAATAGACCAATAAAACAAAAACCCAGTCCAATAAATGGCCCACTCACGTATTGACACTCACTCTGAAGCCAGAGGTAACATCGCAGAGCAATAAGAATGCTCTTTTCAATAAATGTACCAAGTCAATAGGATATCCACATGGGAAAAAAATTATTCTTGATTCCTACTTCACTCTAAACATAAGATTTCCAGATGAACTAGAGATCTAAATGTGAATGATAAATAAAGCTTCTAGAAGATAATATGAAAAAATATCCTCATGACCTCAAATTAGGCAAGGCTCCTAGACTTCTTGAATATGAAAGGGCAGTCCACAGAATGGGAGACAATATTTGCAATATTTATATCTGTCAAAAAACTGATGCCCAGGATGTATAAAGAACTCAGTTTTAAAAAATAGAAAAATGAATGAAGGACTTGAAGAGATACTTCACAAAATTTTTTATGGCCAATTAAATGGAGCTCAAACTCGGTAGTTATCAGGAAAATGAAAAGTTAAAACCACAAAGAAAAACCACTTCCACACCCACCAAATGGCTACAGTTGAAAAACTGTCAACACCAAATCCTGGAGAGGAAGAAAGCAGCTGGAGTTCTCACACAGTACTCATGCAAGTGTAAATACGTACTGCCACTTAGGGAGGGTGAACATAGCACACTCTTACCTAGCTATCCTCATAGAAATACTCACGAGAAATGGGTTCATTTGTTCTGAAAGTCAGGAATCAGAACATATACAACGCCATTATTTCTAACAGCCCCAGACCAAAAATAGCCCAAATTTTATCACCAGTAGAATAGACAAATAAGTTGTGCTATAGTCAAAAATAGTATATGCTGTAACAATGAAAAGAAATGACCTACTGCCACATGCAAGAACAGGGATGAACTGCACAAATGCTGAGAGTTAGACACCAGAAGCAATAAACGATATACAAAGCATATCATTCCACGTATAAGTTTAGTGCAGCTGTAATGAACCTATGGTATTAAAGGTCAGATATTGTGGTTGGGCAGAACTGTGAGTAGTGACCAAAAAGCACAGTAGGCCGGCTTCTGCAACGCTGTTAAATATTCTCTTTCTGACCTACAGAGTAGTTATATAGATATGTTTCATTTCTGGAAGATTAACTATACATGTATAACTTGTGTGATTTTCTGAATTCCATACCTCAATAAAATTTTATCAACTAGAAGAAGAACTTTCATAAATATTATTTATTAGTGCAGGTATGTGGAGAGACAGGCACTCTATATTGGGAGAGAAACTATAAATTATAAATATCTTTGAAAGGCAATTTGGTCATAGCTATACAAAATAGGCTGTTAGACTAAGAAAAGCTTCTGGGTGCTGTGGGGACTTTGCATTGGCCTCAAAGTGCTCTGCCTGGCCCAAATCACAGTTTTGGTTTCAGAATGCAAACTTCGTGAGAAAGACATTTATTTCCTTTATTCTATATATAGATTCCTTGATTACAGTCATGTGGGGACAGAATGATCCTTAGTTCTGCATTTGGATTCCTTATTACTCTGTGTCACTGGGGAGAAGGTAGCTGTGATGGCAGAGGGACGTCCCAACAGGCCCATTGCTAGTCTCTTTCCTGCCCTCAGCCCCACACCCTTCTTTCTTCTGTCCTTATGCTCACTGGGCAGCACCTGACCACCAGGCCTCCTCCTCCAAAACCAGACAGAATCAGAAAACCAGAGCTTGTCCCAAGTTGGCTGGCTCCTGTGGCATCTCTGCATCAGCAGACCTAACCAAGAGCTGACCACATACATGGTCATGGACAAGGAAGAGGAATACCTCAAGCAAAAGGTGGGGAGTGGGATGGGGGGAGACTTCCTGGAAGAAGCAAGTCACTCACACACTCTTTTGTTTTTATTTAATAAATATGTGTTAGGCCTTCACCAACTGCCAAGCACTGTGGGCAATGGAGATGTGAGAATAAGTAGAGCATGGTGTTTGTCCCCCAGAGGCTCATAGGAGAAAGCAATATGACACTGTGACAAAGGAGCAAACTGGGCCTGGAGTGGGTGGGGGGCTTCCGTGGAAGGATCCTGAAGTTTGCACCCAGCCTCTGCCAGTCACTAGTTCTATGAGCTCATTCTTCTTATCAACCTCTCTGTGTCTGTTTTCTCATTCCATAAATGACACCTACTTCATAAGGTTGTTGAAAAGACTAAATGAATGAATACATGAAATGCACATTTAGAACAGTGTTGGCCGTTAGATTCCGTATTTGTTGATACTATTGTCTAGCAGATGAGGAAGGGTCCAGGGAAGGAGCTCCAGGAAGCAGGGACCGTAGAAGCAGAGGCAGGGGGGTGAAAGCACGTGCTGTGCCTTAGCATGGCCAATGAAGGGGGCACACAGTGAAATGAGGACAGGAAGGGAAGTGAAGGCCCGAGGCTGCCAGGCTACGCACACCACGGAGTGTGTGCTTGGTCCTATTGCTGGTAGAGACTGAAGACCTTTTTGTAAGGACTGGATTGAGTGGGTATATCACAAGGCAATTGAACTGAAAGAAGGAAGACTAGAGGTGAGGAGCCCAGCAGGCAGCCTACCATGATAGCAAAGAGAGAAATAAAGAGGTCCTAACTAACCAGGGTTGCAGGAGAGGAGAAGTGGTAAGCCACTGGGGCCCGGAGGTGATTTGATGCAAGTTAGAAGCAGGCAGAGTGCAGAATGGCTTGGGTTACCATGGAACCAGTAGTCAGAACTAGGAAGACTGGAGCAGGGGCCCTTCGGTGTATACGCGAAGTGGGGAGGGGTGGTATAAAAAAGAAAAATAGCAAAAGAATAGGTGCTAGGCACTGATCTAGGAGCTGTATATGAATTATTACATTTAAACCTCACATCAACCCTTTGAGAAGAGTGGCGTTATCTCCCCAATTTACAAATGAGAAAACCAAGGCATGGAGTGACTGAAAGCTTGAATCAGAGCCAGATGTGGTTTTCAGATCCCGCATCATTAACCCCGCTGCTCCTTGATGACCTTGAGATGCTAGTTGTGGCTCTATTGCTTACCCAAGGCCTGAGTTGGAAGTGAGGTGTAGGTAGAGTGTGGGGAACTGAAATCATCAGGGAGTGTATGAGTGAGGTGGGAGAAGGCCACGGGCTGAATGTGGAGAGAGAAGCTCTGACATGCCAGGGATTTAAGGGGAAGAGGTCCAGTCAGCCAGGAAGCTCCCCAGGAGGATCCAGAAGGCACCCTTCCTTTCCCTTCTCTCCAGCCCCCTGAGGGGAACCCAGCCCTAGGACTGGGCCTCCTGCCCTGCTGTTCCTCCCCACAGACCGCAGAGAGAACAGAGGTGGGACTGGCCCTCTCCCAGGCTAGAAGCAGGTTACATAACCTCTCTCAGGTTACGTAACCTCCTGAGCCGGTGAGGCAAGGATAGCATTACCTTCTTCCCCCAGAGGCACTGGGAGAGCAGGGCTGAAAGGATTAGGCTCAGCTTTCAGAGGACAAAACTAAGTACTCTAAGTATGCCAACCTGCTCTGGGGCATCGTGAGGCCTAGTTTTGTCCCCCAGTCCACATGCAGACACAGCCGAGGTTCTATTGACAAAGCTTTTCAAGGTGTTTACCTTAGCCTCAACAGCCACTGGCCCAAGTCCTGTTTGTGTGTATTATTGGCTCAAGTGAGCTGTCCCTGTCTGTCTCTGTCTCTCTGTCTCTGACACACACACACACACACACACACACACACACACACACACACACACACACACACACACAGACACACACCATCCCCACTCCCCGACTCCCTCCCCAAAAGCCAGCTTCCTGAGTCATCTCAATCCCAGCCAAATTCACCTGAGACACCTGGCTTTTCTCTCGACAACCCAACAAGTGTTCTAGCTACTAGTTATCAGTCTGGAAGAAGCTTGACTGGTTCAACAAATCACATAATGAGCTTCATAAATTACTCAGGGGAAGGGGTGTTTCAAGTTCTGAGATTTCTGCAGCACTTTCACCTGGGGGAAAAGGAGAGGATAAGAAAAGAGGGAGAGTGAGAGTCAAAGTGGGGAAGGGGAACTACCCATACCCTTGATTGACACCCCTCCCCCACTCTTTCTAATCATGTACAATGCTAATATTTGGCTCCAAACTGGTGACAGAAAAGAGTGAGAAGTGGGGGTCACAGAACATAGATTGGGCGTCCTCAAAGAGACCTTACAGATCATCCATTAGTCCACCCCTCTCATTTACAGATGAGGAAACTATTTGTCCTGTGAGCGGCTAGGGACAGAATGCGGGGCCTTCAATGTCCACTTAGTGCTTTTGTTCCTACATCATAAAGACTCCAGACTGGAAAGACTGCAGGAGGCTAAGATACCCACGAGCCTGACCCTATGTCTGCTCCTGGAGACACCCCAGCACACTTCCTGGCTCCTTGTTTCCCTCATTTCTAAGTTTTAGAGGTAACTGTCAGCCCCACATGCCACCAACAGCCTGCATCTGTCACAGGGAACTGGAAAGATCTGGACTGACCCAGGTTGCTGGAACGGGTAGGACACTGGGAAATGATGCTACTGCGATGTCTAGACAGGATAAACACTCTCTCACCCGCTACAACCCATGAATGTCCTGGGAGCACCTGCTTTGGGCCAAGCCTAGACAAACTAAGAAATCACATTTAGGCAGCTAATTCCTCCAAGTTCTTTTTTCTGCCAAGCACAAAAATGAATAGCCCAAAAAGAGCTAGAATAAATAAAGCAAGAGTTCTCATGCCCCTGATTTAAAACATAAAAATAAAAGAAATATTATCACTGTGCAAATAACAAATAGACCAACCCTATTTCCCAGCCAAATATTGATATTTCCTTTAAATCTTGGGCTAAAATATCCAAGCTTGGGCAGGGAGAGACTTGTGGTTATTGGCCAAAAGCTATTCTAAGTCATATCCAGCCATTAAAACTATGATTTTCAAACAAAAGTTACAGAATAGAAAGCCTTGTTATTCATGATGTATTGAGCAGACTGCTCAGAAGAGTACGGCCTTGGTAGAAATTTAGCCCTAGATAAAAAGTTATGACATCCCCACCTGACTTAAAGCAAATCTCAACAGCACCAAACTGTCTCCAAAAAACTTAATTACATCCCAAAATCAAGATTATTTGTAGGAATACAAAAATACTCAGCACTCAAAGAGGTAAAATTTATATCTAACGTTCAGTAAAAAACTACTAGGCATGAAAAAAAAACAGGAAAGCATGATTCATATGAGAGAGAAAAAAATCAATCAATAGAAATATATGAAAATAACACAAATGATAAAATTAGTAGACAAAAATCATTAAAATAATTAGTGGAACTATATTCCTTATATTCAAGAAGGTAGAGAAAAGACTGAATATGTTAAGTAGAAACTTGGAAAATGTTAAAAATACCCAAATCAAATTCTAAAAATGAAAAGTTCAATGTCTAGAATAAAATAAGCACTGGGTAGGATTAACCAAAAATTAGACATTGCCAAAGAAAAGGTTTGTGAACTTGAAGACATAACAATACAAAGCATTCAAAATAAAACAGAAAGGTTGGGGGAGGGGAACAGAGCATCAGTAAACTGGGTAAACAAATACACACAACTGAAGAAATGGACAACCAAAATACTATTTGAAGAAATAATGGTCCAAACTTTCTCAAAATGATGTAAACCACTAGTCCAGATATACACAAAGCTCAACAACGCTCTCCCCCCACCAAGCAAGGCAATAAATAAATAAACAAATAAATAAATAAATAAAAATCAAAGAACAATACACCAAAAAATATCATAATTAAATTACTTAAAACAAGTAGCATAGAGAAAATCTTAAAATCAGGCCAGCAAAAAAAGATAACACTATATAAAGAGTAACAAAAATAATAATCACATCAGAAGTTTTATAAAAAGCAATGCCACCTAAAAATCTCTGGAATTAAATCTTTAATACTTTAGGAAAACACCTTGATGACCTAACAATCTAGATCCAAAAAAATTTTTCAAAAACAAATGCAAAATAAAGACTTTCTCAGAAATACAAAAGCTGAAAAAATGTATCAGCAGCCCATCTGCAATAAAAAATAATGTTAAAGGAAGTCTTCTAGGCAAAAGGAAAATGATACAAAATACATAAAGAAATAAAGAATATGTGGGTAAATATTTAAAAGTCCCTTCATATGTTTAGAGTCTTTACAACCATTAAATATTTAAAGAAAAAATGACAGCAATAGGAGCTTTATAACATATGTAGAACTAAAATGTATGACAACAATAAATATAGCACAATGGTTGGGAGAAGGGAAATGCAACATTGTAAGGTTTTTACTATACATGAAGTAGTATATTATAACCTAAAGTTAGACTGTAACACCTATACACACTGTAAACCTTGGAACAATCACTAAAGAAAACAAAAATAATATCTACAATCCAACAAAAACATAAAACAGAATAAAAAATAGGTAATAAATCCAAAAGAAGTTGGGAAAAGAGAACAAAGTTGTTCAAAACAAATAACAAGATAGCCAAGCCATATTGTCAATAACATTAAATGTAAATGGTCTAAATACTCCTAATTAAATGACAGAAAATGTCAGATTGGATAAAGAAGCAAGACATAAATATATACTGCTTGCAAGATATTTACCTTTATATAAAGACAAAAATACATTAACAATAAAAGGATAGATACAGCCTGCCAACAGTAACTAGAGCAAAGAATATGACCAAGGATAAACAGGGACATTTCATAAGAGAGAAACAAATTTATTAAGGGTCATAACCTTAAATGTATATGGACCTAATGACAGAGTTTCAAAATATATAAAGCAAACATTTTATAAAAGTATAAGAAAAAAATTGAAAAATCCAAATTATAGTCAGAAATGTCAACCCACTCCACCCCAATAATGGATAGAACATGGAGATAGAGCAATATTTAAAAAATACTTTCAACCAACTTGACATAATTAATATTTATAGAAGTTAACTCAACAACAGCAGGATGTACATTACATTAATGTACACATTAAATATTTACCAACATATACCGTATTCTGGGCTATAAATCCAGCTTGAGAATTAAGAGGCTTCAGGTCATATAAAATATGTTCTCTGACCACAATGGCATTGTACGAGAAAGCAATAACAGAAAAAGATTTTGAAATCCTCAAATGTTAGAGACATTAGTCAAAGAAATTTAAGTTAGAAAGTATTTTGAACTCAAAGAAAATCATATCAAACTGCTAATTGGAATATACCAAAGTCTGTAAATTAAAGTGAAACAGTGCTTTAAGGGAAATTCATAGTACTGGAATGTTTTTATTTATTTTTATTTTCCATAAGAGTGCCATTTCTTTTTTTAAAAAGTTAGTTTCAGGTATACAGCACTATGTTTAGGCATTTCAATAAGTGACACCCAAGATTACTCTAGCGGCCACTGGGCACTATGCACAGCCATCACAATATTATTGCCTATATCCTCTATACTGTACTCCACATCCGCATGACTGTTTTGATAACTACTAATTTGTACTTCCTTATCCCTTCACCTTCTTCCCCCTGCCCCACACTCCCTCCCCTTTGGCAATCCCCAGTGTGCAGCTCTGTATCTGTGAGCCTGTTGCCCTCTGTTTGTTCTTTTGTTCCTTAGATTCTGCATATAAGTGAAATCACGTGGTATTTGTCTTTCTTTCTCTGACTTATTTCATTTAGTATATGGACCTCTAGGTCCATCCATGTAGTTGTAAATGGTAAATATTTCATTTATGGCTGAGTAATATTCCATTGTATAGATGTACCATGGTTTCTTTATCCAATCGTCTATTAATGGGCACTCAGCTTGCTTCCATAGCTTGGCTATCATGCATAGCACTGCAGTGAACATAGAAGGTCACAAAGCCTTATGAATTCGTGTTTTGGTTTTCATTGGATAAATACCCAGGAGTGCAATTGTGGGTCAAAAGGTAGTTCTACTTTTAATTTTTTGAGGAACCTCCAAACTATTTTCCATAGTGGCTATACCAATTTGCAATCCTACCAAGATGCAATGAGAGTTCCTTTTTCTCCACCTCCTTGTCAACACTTTTTGATTTATTGATGATAGACATTCTGACAGGCTTGAGGTGATATCTCATTGTGGTTTTAACTTGCATTTCTCTGATGATTAGTGATATTGAACATCTTTTCATATCTCGAGTGACCATCTGTATTTCCTCTTTGGAAAAATACCTATTCAGGTCTTCTGCCCATTTTTTAATTGAATCATTTTTCTGGTGTTGAGTCATATTAGTTCTTTATCAATTTTGGGAATTAACCCCTTATTTGATGTATCATTGGCAAATATCTTCTCCCTTTCAGTAGGTTTTCTTTTCATTTTGTTGATAGTTTCCTTAGCTGTGCAAAAACTTTTAAGTTTGATGTAGTCTCATTTATTTTTTCTTGTGTTTCCCTCACCTGAGGATATATATCCAAAAAAAATTAAGAACAATATGAGTGTTCACTGCCTATGTTTTCTTCTAGGAGTGTTATAGTTTCAGTTCTCACATTTAAATCTTTAATCCATTTTGAGTTTATTCTTACATATGGTTTAAGAAGGTGGTCCACTTTCATTTTTTTGCATGTATCTAATTTTCCCAACACCATTTATTGAAGACTATCTTACTCCATTGTTTATTCTTGCCTCCTTTGTCATATATTAAATGAACATATAGGCCATGGATTTATTTCTGGGCTCTCTATTGTGTTCCATTGATCTACGTGTCTGTTTTTATGCCAGTACTATGCTGTTTTTATTACCATAGCCTTGTAGTATAGTTTGATATCAAGTAGTGTGATATCTCCAACTTTCTTCTTTCTCAAGATTGTCATAGCTATTTGAGATCTTTTATGGTTTCATATACATTTTGGGATTATTTGTTCTAGTTCTCTGAAAACTGCCATTGATATTTTGATAGAGATTATATTGAATCTATAAATTGCTTTAGGTAGTACGGACATTTTAACAATGTTGATTCTTCCGTACCAATGAGCATGGTATATGGTTCCATTTATTTATATCTTCTTCAATTTCTTTTTTCAATGACATATAATTTTCCAAGTACAGGTCTTCTATCTCTTTGGTTAAATTGACTCCTAGGTACTTTATTATTTTTGATGTAATTTTAAATGGTATTGTTTTCTTAATTTCTCTTTTTGAAAGTTGGTCATTGGTATATAAAAATGCAACTGACTTGTGAATATTAATTTTATATCCTGCTACTTTATTGAATTCATGTATCAGTTCTAACAGCTTTTTGGTGGAATCTTTAGGGTTCTTCATATATAATATGTCATCTGTAAATAATGACAATTTTGCTTCTTCCTTTCCAATTTTGATGCCTTTTATTTCTCTTGTTCGATTGCTATAGCTAAGACTTCTAATACTACGTTGAATAAAAGTGGTAACAGTGGACATCCTTGTCTTGTTCCTAATCTTAAGGAAAACACTTCTAGCTTTCCCCCATTGAATTGGATGTTAGCTGTAGGTTTGTCATATATGGTCTTAATTATGCGGCAGTATGTTCCCTCTATTCCCATTTTGTTGAAAGTTGTCATAAATGGATGCTGGATTTTGTCAAATGCTTTTTCTACATCCATTAATATGATCTCATGATTTTTATCTTTCAATCTGTTAATGCAGTATATCACATTAATTGATTTGCTGATATTGAACCAACCTTGCAGCCTAGAAATAAATCCAACTTGATCATGGAGTATGATTTTTTAACATATTGCTCAAGTTAGTTTGCTAATGTTTTTTTGAGGATTTTTGCATCTATGCTCCTCAGAGATGTAAGCCTGATCAGTATATGAGTGGACAGGATTGACTTTAAGATGACTAGCTGTGAGGACTGGCCACACCCATAGGGTATGAGCTTCTGTGTGGGGATTGACTCCAGAGTGGGATTTTCCCTAATGGGTTCATGTATCTATTGAGCCCACCCTTTGGGTGTGCCACTTTTGGGGCTAGTTAGATGGTGCTCTATTATGGTCTGACACAAGCCTCCAGGTATATTGATTCTGTGGCCCCTTGGGAAGGTCTCCCATGCAGGCCTAAGTCAGCCACTGCCTTTGATTACCCAGGGCTACTTGGCAGGAGGTACAAAGTGTTCGCTGCCTGTGCTAGACCTAGTGGCAAATAGGAGGAGTACACTGTGAATTGTGGCTGGTTGCCCCCAGTAGAGGGCCTAGGGTGACTTAGCAAAAGGTCCTAAGGCTGCCTGCCCATAAGGCTCTGCAGCTGACTTTGGGTAGTATGCAAATTGGGTGGGGCAAGGACCCTGAGAATCACCGGGATTGAGCGAGTAGCTTTCCCCTGCCCAATGCAGATTCAGTCTGGGTGCCAGTGTTGACCCTGTGGCTACCTGCAAGAGTCTCAGATCTCACCGAGGCCAACGGCCGCCCATCCCATGCCCATAAACCCAAGATCTGTTCAAGCGATACTGCATCTCGTACTGGCACCAGCCACCTGCCACCAAAAGTTTCTCCCGAGATGCATGGGACTTACCTGGGCCACGGGAGCCGAGGACCGTCTACCCTGGAAAACGCACCCACCTCCGCGGAGAACAGGGTGCGGCTAGTTCCCAGCAACCAACGAGCTTGCCCACGGCAAACTGTGGGTTGGATGGGGCGGGGTCTCAGGGAGCCACAGGAGAGAGCCAGCCTCGCTGGGCCAATGCAGACTCCGCATCGGCCGTGCTGGAGGAGGGTTCAGCACAGGCAGGGCGGCTCAGAGCGGGCCGACCGAGCCGCGGTGGCGGCGGGCCCTCCACCCTCGGCCCACGCTGTGCCCCTCCGTCTTTCCCAGGACGTCCTTGCACTGCGCGAGCTCCCGACCCTCCACCGGAGCCCGGGGTAAGTACCTGCGAGCGAGCGACTCTGAGCGGGCCTTTTCAGCGAAACGTCTGGGTTTCCCGGTTCCTACCTGGACGGTTGACATCCCCGTGATTTTCACATTCAGATTTTGTGGGAATCCTCTTCCCAGGGACCCTGGGCTGGGAAGCCCATGTGGAGGGGCTGGGGACCGTGCCTCCCTCAGGGGGCTGTCTGCAGCTGCTGTCCCTTCCAGTGCTCAGTCAACACATGGGGATGCGGGCCCATTTCGTGTCTCCTGCCAGTTCGATATGGACGTTCCTATATTTTTCAGTTGTATGTGATGTTCCTCTAGTCTTCGATCGATATGGACGTTCCTTTATTTTTTCAGTTGTATGTGATGTTCCTCTAGTCTTCGATCGGTATGGACGTTCCTTTATTTTTTCAGTTGTATGTGATGTTCCTCTAGTCTTCGATCGGTATGGACGTTCCTTTATTTTTTCAGTTGTAGGTGATGTTTCTCTAGTCTTCAGGTAATTCTCCAAGTTTTATAATTTGGTTGTAACTGTAATGCGGTCATGAGAGGAGGCACACCCTGCGTTTGCCTAGTCCACACTCCGCCCCTCCCCCAGTACTGGAATGCTTTTATTAGAAAAGAGAAAATATCTGAACTCGGTGATCTCAGTATCTACCTCAAAAAGTGAAAAAGAGAAAATTAAACCAAAGTAAATTAAAAAGAAAGATGAGAGCAGAAATTAGTGAACAAAGAAAAAGGAAAATGATAGAGAAAATCAATGAAATCAAAAACTAGTCAATAAATAGAGATCTATAAAACTGCTAAGCTCTTAGTCAAATGAATCAAGAATAAAAGATACAGATTACCAATACGAGGAATGAGAGGTGACATTAGTACAGATGCAATGCATACGAAGAGGATAAAAGGTGAATATTATGAACAATTTTATGCCTATTAGCCCAAAAACTTTTATGAAATGGACAAATTTCTTGAAAGACACTAAAATACCTAGACCTAACTCAAGAAGAAATAAATAACTGAAGTAGCTTTATATCTTTTAAAGAATTTTTCAGGCCCCAGTAGCTTCACTGATAAATTCTACTGAACATTTAAAGAATAAGTAATATCAATTCCACACAAATTCTTCCCAAATATTGAAGAGAAGGGAATACTTCCCAATTTATTATTTGAATCTAGCATTATCCCATACCAAAACCACATAGACACTTAATTAACAAAATTGTAGGTGCAAAAATTCTTTCAAAAATTTTCAGCAAATTGAATTCAGTGGTACATATAAAGGATAACATATGATGACTATGTGATGTTTATCCCAAGAATGCAAGTTGACTTAATATTTAAAAATCAATATAACTCATTATTTTAACACACTAAAAAAGAAAAAAACAATAGATGCAGAAAAAGCATTTGATAAAATTATATATCTTTTCCTTATTTTAAAATTCAGCAAACTAGTAGTAGAAGAGAACTTCCTTAAATGAATAAAGGGCATCTACACAAACTCACAGCTAACATCTTTCTTCATGGCAAAAGATTGAATACTTTTCCCCCAAGATTATAAATAACGCAAAGGTGACTGTTCTCACAACTTCTAATTGACTTTGTCCTAGAGGTTTTAGCCTTTGTAATAAAGGGATAAAAATAGACAGAAATGCCATCCAGTTTCCAAAGAAATAAAACTATCTGTATTCACAGGTGACACAATTACCTGTGCAGAAAATCCTACAGAGACTATAAAAAGGCTATGACTAATAGATAAATTTAGCAAGATTATAGAATACAGAGTCAACATCCAAAAAATCAGTTATGTTTTTTATATTACTCAAACAATTATAAAAATTTTTAAACATTTTAATTAATCAAAAATATGAAATAGGAAAATATTTGACAAAAGATGTCCATGGCCTATACACTAAAAACTAAAGAATGTACTGACATGCTAAAAACAAATTAAACAAAATCTAGATATAGAGATGTGTCATGTCCATCAACTGGGAGACTCAGTATTGGGTAGATGTCATTTATCCTAAATTGATCTGTATATTCAGTGCAATTCCAATTAAAATTCCAGCTTGCTTTCTTATAGAAACTAAGTTGATTTTAAAATTCACATAGTAACACAAACGACCTTGAAAACTAGGAACAAAGTTGGAAGATTTACACAACCCAACTTCAAGGCATTATTAAGCTACAATAATGAAGACATAAGAAATATCAATAAAGACAGTGTAAAGATAGAAAAATCCATCAATGAAACAAAATAGAGTCTATAAATGGACCATACAGATCTGGCAGTTGAATTTTATCAAAAATGCAAAAGTGATTCAGTAGAAAAAGTAGATAGTCTTTTCAAAAAATGGTCCTGAAACAACTGGATATAAGCAGGAGAAAGTGAATCTCCATCCATACCTTACACACACACACACACACACACACACTTTATTTAAAAACACATGGTCACCTCTGTCACTTAGGATCCGGCACTCAGTGCCAACACAATGCATGATCTAAATGCCGATTGTTATGACTAACACCATTCAGGCTCCCAGAGACTCTCAAAGGAATTTCTTCCACCCATCAGAATACTGGGAAGATTTATAGGTCACGCTCTGCCAACATTAGAGATGGACACTTCTTTAGAATGTAGGAAGGATTTAAGTAACAAAGCAGGTATGTAAAGAGAAAAGACAAGTTAATCGACTCCTAACTTTCAGCATGAATTCAATGGATTCTTGCATAAAAAATTATTATTTTCCAGTAGTGCTTAGTGTACTTTTTCTTGCTTCATTTATATTCCCAGTAGTGGTTCTAGAGGTACTCACAAATTATTAGATTCCACAATAGTTGCTCATGATGGCTAAGGAGCATTTTACAATATTAAACCATTCTGATTATTCTTAAATTATATATGGGACTAGAAATAATATGCAAAATGTAATTTTGATTCTTCATCAGGGCAAGTAGGTAAACATTAAATACTAGAATTATGGATAGTTTTAATAAAAACTAAGGTTTAAAAATATAGTAAAATATTTAAGTGTTTTAGATGTAATTTTTATCTAAAATTTTAATAGCTTAATTACAGTTTGTATTTTGCCTTTTATTTTAGTTAAGAAGAAATAAATAACTTTGGAATACAGATATGAAAGATAATTTTAACTTTTAATATTAATTTTGATAAAAATATATTTAAATTCAATATATTTGAACACTTGTATTTCATTTGAATACATTTAAATTTTTACTACTGTAAATCTTTGAGCATTGTAAAGTGAAGATCATGTAGAAACAGAGTAGCAAATTAGAACTCAAAAAAGAAAAACTGAAAAGAAAAAGTAATAGAAAGATATTCAGAGATAATCTGCTTAAGTTTCTAAATAGTGGGAGCAATGAAAGTAAACAAACTTCTGTCAATCATGACCCAAAATAGAATTTGAGAAAAAGACATTAGAATATCTTTACTTAATGAAGGCTTACTTCTTGCTCAAAACAATAAAAACAAGACATTTTGTCAAATCCACAATTTGAACACATCAGATGAAACTGTTGCAATTTCATAATAAACAAAAATTTGATTGCTATTCAAAACAATAGCAATGAAAGAACTGATTAATTCACAACTCAGAAGCAACAAATTAAATCTTTCCCATTAAAAGAAGAAAATTGTATTCATAAAATTGGGGTATTAGATGTGAAAGAAACCTCTCTCTATAGCATTCCTCTACTTATTGGACAATAATCCTAGGAGATGGCACCCACATCCTTCTCATAGCAAGAGAATACTTCTAAAAAAACACAATCCAATGTGAACTAATGTTTAGAATTTTCCATTGAAAAACATGAAAGAAGATTTAACATTTCCCTTAACACAAAGTTTTTTAGAGAAAATGATATCTTAAAGTCAAATCTGCATGAGAAATATGCAGTAAGGTGACATTCCAATGAGTAGACTGAAACCAGGAAACAAAATATTTGCACGAATCTAAAGGAAAGGATTCACATAAAACTAAGCCCCTAAATAATTTTTGTAATCTGTCTTCTGGCAGTTATAGTTCCAAGGCCCAGTGATGTCACTGAGGACCACCAGGTCCTCTACATTCTCTGCTTCTCTGTCTTGTTCTTAGGTGACCTCTCCTTGTAGTACCAAGTGACCATGTCTTAGTCAACTCTGTGTTTACAGTGCCTGACGCAGAGTAGGTTCTTCAAGTGTCCTTGTAGAATGAATGAGTTTATTTCCTGGTTTTTCATAGAACTACAATGGAAGTCCAATCAGCCTGACAAACTAAGAATTTTAATACCAAACTTGGCTCAGAGACCTTTGGGTACTAAGATGACTGACTCTGAGAACTGTCTAAATCTGGGCAAACCACTGTCTTGTGGGTCGCAATGGGGATTGGGAAGGTGCCAAATTAGTTGCTCCTAGTAGATACCTTTCATCCCTCAAGCTCCAGCCCCCTTCCCCTTAGGAATCCACCTTTGGCCCCAGCTCTTGGTCCCCTGGGATCTCCCCCTCCTCTCGTGTTCTGGTGTGTACATATTTGTTTACATCCTCACCTGTTCACACCTCATCTATCCACCTGCGCCACAGGTCTCCTGAGTACAGGGGCTGTGGTTTGTACAGCACTTCATATTTTGCATACCTTATTAACATCTGCATTTGAGTTTGGGTTCAATAATTACCTCCCTCCCTGGTAACCTTAAGCAAGGCCATCACATTCTGAGGGGCAACTCTCCTGATTTATAAAATGTCTCCTAAGGTCCCATCTAGCTCTCACAGCTCTCTCGTCCTTTTTGGATGGTTTTGGGGACTTAGAAAAGGTATAATGAAAAACAAAAGGCCTTCTTACCAAATAGTAGTTATCAATTGTTCACGGAAAAGATTATTGCAAAAATGCAAGAAGAGAACAAAGTGAAGAAAAGAAAAATAGAAGCAAGAAGGCTCAAGCCAACATAATACAAGTGCTTAGCCTGGCAACTGCAGGGATGTTGTCTACAGAAATAAAACATCCATGAAGGTCACCAAACCTTCCTGGAACTGAAACTCCAAGTGTAGGAGATATGACAATGTGGGGGCTGGTGGGTTTACACCATTGATGAAGTCACCCATCCTTTTAACTCCTTAGTTATCCTATAGAAATTTAACGTGTCCTACATGTAATTTGAAATTTTCTAATATCCACATTATAAAAAAAAAAAGGTAAAATCAATTTTAATAATGTTTTAACCTAGTATATCTAAAATGTTAGCATTTCGACATACAAAAATTTTAAAACTATTAACAAGGTATTTTAAGTTTTTATATGTATACTTAGTCTTTAAAATTCAGTGTGTATTTTACATTTACAGCACATCTCAATTCGGACAGCCTCATATCTAAACGATGTGGAATTTCAGATGCAAGCGTTCAGTCATATTTTAAATGCCAGACACTATTCTAGACTCTGAGGATAAAGCGCGAATAAAGCAAGAGCAGTCTCTTTTCTCATGGGATTGAAATTTTTTGTAAGAGACACAGGCCATAAACAGATTTCTTTTTTATTTCAGATAGTAACATGTGCTATGAAAAAGGAAAAACAGGGTAACTCAATAAAAAGCAACTGGAGAAAAAAAGGTAGAGACAACTTAAGATAAAATGATCAGAGAGATTCTCCAAGAAGGTAGGATTTGAGCACAGATCAGAAAAACAAAGAGGAGCCAGTAAAGTGAACACCTGAGGGTGAAGCATTCCAGGCCAAATAGTGAGCCAGCATAGATGCCCTAGGGTCAAAATAAGCTTGTCTGTGCTTGAGGAGCAGAAAAGGACAATGTGGCAGGAGTGTGGGAATGAAGAGGACAGTGATAAAGGAGAATTCAGAGAGGCCATGGAGGGCAGAAGCTCTCTGCTCTGGCTTCAGTACAGAATCAGTTCTACAGCTTCTAGAAAATACTCATGCTGAGCCCCCTACCCACCTCACCCTGAGACTGATTCAATTGGTCTATGGACAGTCCAGGTGATTCTGAAGCACAGGCAGGGCTGAGAGTCACTGAGGTATGGAATTACAGACCCCAGTAGAGTTGCATTTATTCAAAATGCAGTGGGAAGGCATTGGGGGGTTTAGGGAAAGGTTTGATGTGATCTGATTTACCTTTTAGATGCCTATGTTTTGTGGGGAATGGACTGTGGAAGGGTAACAGCAGAAACCAGGGCACTGGTAGGAGCCTGCTGGAGGGACAGTCCAGAGAATTAGGACGGATTGTGGATGTAGGGCTGATGTTGGACTTGCTGACATGTTGGGAGTGAATGAAAGAGATGAATCCTTACAAACCTGGAATCAGTAGCAGCACCAAGGCATGTACTGAGCATCTACTGTGTTCATGGCTGGCCCTGTGAGGCCCCAGCGGCAACTTAAAAACAAAGCCACCACCATAAATCTGTTTTGGACTCTGGAGGTGGGTGCTCCTCAAAGGTAGCATTTACTTTGAACATCCATATTAAATTTTCAAGGTGGACCTGCCTGGCAAGATTTTTCCATTCTCCCTTGGAATCTAATCTGTGTATGGGCCCCCAAGTCACTCCACCTCAGTATCACTGGCTCCATCAGTTCTCCAACCCCTGAAGGCTTTTATGACTCTGTTCCCTGTTGCAGTAAAGTGGCCTGAGAGTGAGCTGATCCATGCTGGACCAATAAGGAACACTGTCAGAGACTGAGAGACTAGGAGCTCAGTGTTTCTTGGAGCTGTCAGCTGCCATATTTTCTCCATGAAGAATAAGAGACCATGATGCAGACACACGGAAAGTAGCAGAACGAGGCCTTTTAGAGGCTTTCAAATCCTGCTTCCAGCTGTTTCTGAGGAGCAGCCTTTCCTGAGTCTGTGGCATAACCCTTAATGAGGTGAAATTTAGTGGGATTTAGCATATTCACAATGTTGTGCAACCACCACCTCGATCTAATTCCAAAACACATTCATTATTCCAAAAGAAAACCCATGTCCACTAAGTAGTCAGTCCCCACCCCTAGTCATCACTGAGCTACCTTCTGTCTCTGAGGAGTTACCTATTCTTGACATTTCATATAAATGGAATCATACAACATATAACTTTTGCCCCTGGCTTCTTTAGCTTATCATAATGTCTTCAAGGCTTATCCATGTTGTAGCATGTAACAGAATTTCTTTCCTTCTGGTGGCTGAATAATATTCTATTATTTGTATATACCACATTTTGTTTATGCGTCCATCCACTGATGGGCGTTTGAGTTGTTTCCAGTTTGGGCTATGTGAGTAGTGCTGCTATGAACATGCATATACAGTTCTTATTTGATCCTGTCTTCAATTTTGGGGGGGGGGTATATACCTAGAATTGAAATTGTTGGGTCATATGGAATTTCTCTCAACTTTTTGAAGAACCACCAATAGTAGTATTTTCTTTTTGCTTAAAATGATACATATTGTATTTCTGTCACTTTTATCAAGAGTCCTGCTGTTACAGGCTCCACTCAGCTTTCTAGTCCATTTAGCAAACCATCAATTCCTTTGCAAATACCTGGTCAAAAACACCTCAATAGCAGCAGCAGGATGGAACACTGGGCCAGTCCTGTCACCTTGTCCTGACTCTACCTGTGCTCTACCCTACCTGCCCTCCTTTACACCCCATTGCTTGCTCCTAGCACACTCCTGCTCCCCTCAATGCTGGCTAGGGCTTGCCACTCTTCTTGGCTCCTCCCCATTCCCCCTAACTGAAATACCCTGTTATCACCATCTCCTTGTCTCCTCTACCTCAGTAGTGCTTACCTGCGACCCACCGCAGGTCCCCATAAAGCTTTTCCCCCAGGACCCCACAGCCTGTGGTATTACCATCCTCCTGAGTACACCCACAGCCCATATTTTTACAATTCAGCCCTCAGTTTTGTCATTTCTGCACACTGTTCCTATAATTTCAGATGTCAGTTAGCTCTGCCACTCCTTTCTCTGATGGCCCCTACAGGCCCCAGGAGTATGTGCAGGCACCCGGTGCAGCACATACAGATGGCTGATATGAAGCAACAACCTCTCTGACGCAACAGCCTCCACCTCTGAGAGGAACACAGATCTCCTGTGTGATCGCAGTGTATTTCTTCCCTTCTCTAGTCTTTTTAAAGTACAAATGATATTTTCCAGTGCCAACCTCACAGAGATATTTTGAACAACCAAAGCAATAAAGAACAATGACAGTTAATAGTCATTTTTGAGCACAACAACCCTTGTAGGGGTTTTTAGACCAATTTTACAAATGAAGACATGAGACTGAGAGATTAAGAAAGTACCAGAGGTCAAACTGCTATCAGTGCTAATGGTGGATTCCAACCCAGACCAGTCTGACTCCAAATTCTAGATTCTTTTCACCCACATGAAGCTAAAATTGCATTGAAATTGCAACATTTTAGACTCTATACTGACAAGACAGTGAGATAACAAAACTGTACCTTTACTCGAGATTGGTGGAATTCTTTTGAAAAGCAGCTTGGCGATAGTATCTATCATTCCTACCACTCACTTGACCTTAATGAATTTATTTTCAGGATATAGATTTTATAACATAAATAAGTACATGCATAGGTATTTATTTCTGTATTGTTTGCAACAGTAATGAATTAGGAGCAATCTCGAAATCCGAATTATAGGGGGGTGATTTTAAAAAATTATGGTGTTAAGTCAAAGCAATAATATCCAGCGATGGTTAGCAACTGGAAACAATTCCCACCCCCACCCACCACTCCCAAGAAACATTTGGCAGTGTTTGAAGACATTTTCTGTTGTCCCAGTGGAGGGAGAGATGAGTTCTATTGGCATCTAACAAGAAGAGGCCAGAGACAGTGCTAAATGTTCTACAATGTATAGGACGGGCCCGAAAATGCCCATGATGCTGAGGTTGAGATATCCTGCTTTACAGAAATTAAGTATTATTAATACAAAAACTTTATGACTTGATGTTAAGAGAAAAAGTAGAATTCTAAATTTGGGGCACACGATGATTTTAAGCATGGAAAACTATCTTGCATATGAGAGAATACCAGATGGAAACATGAAAAACCAAAAAAATACATTGGTGGAAATAGAGATAAGTCTTATTCTTTGAAAAAATTTTTTAATGATATTATTTTTTATACTAAACAAAACTTAGAAAAAAATGAAGCAGAACCTGCTACGGGTATGATTTACAATTGTTATTGTCTAGAGCTAACATGGTGCATGGCACACTCTTGTGCTCAATAAATACTTTTGGGGAAAAAATGTAATATTTTAAACAAAAGATATATAAACAGAACTGAAACTAGCTTACACAAGAAATATATTAGTACATGTGACTCAAAATAAAAGGTCAGATGGCCTCAGGTCAGATGGATCAAAGACTTCAAACTATGCTATCTTCAACCTGGTATGTTTTGTGATTCCTCTTTTACTCTGAAACTACCGCCACACACCCATTCTCTAAATGTAGCCCTTATCCTTTACTGCACCCAGCCTCCTTGAGCAGATAGGGGTCAGAAAAGGCACAAATGGCTCCAGGCTTAACATCATTTTGAGTATCCAACTATGAGTTCAGAGAAAAAGAAAACTATTTCAGCTTTCTTAGAGAAAATCTCAAAGAATGTTTCTGATGGCTGCATTTGGGCCATACATTTATCCATTGGTCTAATTGCTATGGTTAAATGCTATTAATATAAAATAGAAACAAAACTGGCAGAAAAGAGAGCTAGCCAGACAAAAATCAACAATGTCCACTATCCTTGTGAATTGCCAAAGTTTTGAGTATTTGAAAACAGCTAATGACACAGACAGAGGAGATATAAGGACAGAGCCCAGAATGTTTTGGGTTTCATGTTATGAAAAAAATAATGAAGTCTATGGCCATGCTACACTGAACAAGCCAGATCCCATCTAATCTCGGAAGCTAAGCTTGGCTGGGAGATCACCTAGGAAGACCAGGTGCTATAGGTGTAAAAAATAAAAATAAAAAAATAAGAGATTGTAAGCTGACAAGGTCCTTGCAATCTGTGAGGTCAACCAAGGGTTGCCTCACCTAAAAAAAAAAAAAAGAAAGAAAGAAAGAAAGAAAATAATGAGATATTGTGGTGAGTGCTTTTTTCTGCAACCAGAGAAACAGGATCATGGAATTGCAGAGCTGAAGAGGCCTTAAAGAGTGTCTTGAACAACCATCTTGCTTTTGTAGATATAGGCAGTATAACAAATGTATCCTTTTTTTGGAAGCCTACAGCATGCCTAGTCCTAGGCTAGGCCCTGTATACCTGGATGAGAGGGAGAGCCCATCCTTGTCATCCAGGTCAGCCCACCATGGCAGAATGTGACACAAAGATGGACTTTGGCCTTTAAGGCTATTCATTGAACTAAATCTCAAAAAAGATGGACCTAGTAAATGAACTGAAGAAGGTATTATTTAAAGCATTAAAAATGACTTTCAAATTTTTTGATGTCAAATCAATAAAAAACACATTTTAGATTACAATTCTGTATACATACAACACATATACACATAACTGAGGCATAAGTTTGATAAAACTTGTCCTTACTACATGTGATGCAAGCTAATACTTTTTACTTTATTCTATTTTATTTTTTTTGACAACCCATTAAACTGATTTCAAGTCAAGACCCACTGATGATTTGGAACCAGATTTGAAACATAATGAGAGGCTTAACATATATTATTAACAAGGCTCTCTTAGTCCGACATGTGGGTGGTTCTTGAAGTTTCCACAATCAGACTCACCATCAGGGACTAAGACATTCCCAGAAATCCCCTTTAAAATGTAAATATCTTAATCTGGAGAGATAAGTCATCTATTAAAACCTACTAAATACTCTACTAAAACTGTAAGAGTGATACTGTTAGCACTACCTGGAGAGGTGATGGGGCTGGGCATTAGCATTTGGGCCATACAACTAAGAAAGCTGAAAGATATACAGACATCCTTTCATTTATTCATTTATTTATTCATTCATTCATTTAAAAGCTGCTTAAATTATTTGAGCTTCTGTTTCCTTGTTATAAAATAGGGTAAAATTGCTACATACCATCAAACTCCTGTACCTAGATGTGAACATACATTGCTTTATGTGATGCTCCCAACAGGCCTAGGCACTTATTAAGAGCCTGTGATAAAATGTCTTATTGTTCCAAACTCTTGGCTCCCTTCCTTGAAAGATGATCCTACATCCCACCATTCCCATGTGACTTAAGTACTTTCCTGTAGGTGGGGTTCACATCAGGCTTGGCCACATAACTTGCTTGGGCCAATGGGATAAATGAAAAAGCCTTAGGGACAATGCAAGTTTCTTCCAGTTCTCTTGTTCTCTCCAGCCATGACTCATCTCAAACCAGGGCTTCCCCATCAGCGGGGACCCCCAGGTGAGAGGACACATGGAGTACAGCCACAGCTGACCTAGTGTGTTCATAACATGAAAACAAATCTATGTTTTATAAGTCACTAAGGTTTTGGGGGTACCTTGTGACCACAGAAAAACTGATTAATAGATACCCCAAAACAGAAGAAGCAGAAAAAATAGAAAGAGAACAATGCAGAACAACAGGAGGAGGGGAGGAGACATTTTTTAGTACTATTGGTTCTTAGAATCATATTAATGTCTGTGAGAAATATATAACCAAGGTTAGGATGAATATATATGTTGCCCTATAGAAATTTAAAATCTAATTGGAGTGGAAAATTGGCCTAGCCATAAGGAAATTTAAGGGCCGAGCATGCTCCAGACTTAAGGCTGTGGTACTTCCAGGTATGAAGGAATAACTGTTAGTGGTGTGGTGAGAACATAAAGGACTTGAGTGAGCCTTGGGGGGCTGCTATAGGCTGAGCAAAGGGTACAGAGCACAGGCATGAGGACATCTCAAGAGGAGAGGCCATGACTGAGGATGACAGTCTCAGCTTGAGGAAACCATGACTTCTCCCAGGGGTCATGGCAAGTACCTCTGCCTCTTCATCAGGATTGTACAGAGCTCACTGGCCCACCTGTCTCTTTAGTGGGTGAAATATAGAATTAATCAGAGACCTGCAAATATGAACTGAGCCAAAGAGATGCTTGGAACTCTGGATGTTCTGCCCTGTGGGGAAGGGGGGTGGTGTTTAGAGCAGTTGCTGGTCCCCCCAGGCACACTGGGACTGTGAGGTCTTGGCAAAGGGTGCTTTTAGTTTGGGTTGCAACTCTAATCATCTGCCCAGTGTGACCGCATTTCTAGTCAGTGGGCCCGGACTTTCTTTTCTAGACCATCTCCCTGATTTCCTGAGAAAGATGAACCTTGTGGCCTGAGTGTATTGCCTGTGAGAGTTAGAAAGAAGTTTCACAGAGCTGAGATGTAAAGAGATGCTAACCTTTGCTCTCTGAGGAGAATGCCTACCCTTTGCTCTTTCCTCTGGAATTTTCTACATACCACACTGACTTTCATCAAAGGAGAATAGGCTTTTACAAACTTAGACTTGCCCCGACCTGTTCTAAAAGGGATTTATGCCAGGTACAGATATCCATACAGTAAAATTAGAGTTTTATTTCAATGAGAATTTTGTGGTGAAGGAAAAATAAAGTAGGCAAATGAGGTAAAGCAAGAAACAGGATACAATGCTAGATAGAGATAGGACCACAAATTTGACAGTATGCATCCCAGGGCAAATACACAGAATATTGGTTATAAGTTTACTGGTTTCTAAAATGTAAATACAGGTGCCCAGACAAAGCACAAGTGTACTGGTTCTAAAACTAGGGAGAATTTTCTCCCTGCTCCAATGTAGTACATTAAATTCCACCTTCAATAGGGACTCACAATAAATATAACAGGTTTCAAGAGGGCTATTCTTCAATAGACTAATGACACAGGTCAAAGTTCAATTTATCAGAATAATTATTTGAAGACCAAGACAATGTAGTCCAAGTCTGCAGCCATTTAATGGTGTCCCTTTGACCCAAGGATAATATTTGGAATATAGAGAAGTAGATGAATGGCTTATCCTTCAAGTAATCCTCCATGAACATTATTTCTTAAAAATAAGCTTCTGATCAGAATAGAACTGCAGAGTTTGAAGTTAGACTCTTAAAATCAAGGAAAAGCTTGAAGTTCAGATAATCTATTGTTTCTACTAAAGGAAGGCTGGATATGCTTTGGCCATAAGCCAAGTGGAGGGTGAGGCTGAAGTCCTCCTCTGCCAAGTTAAGGAACCTACCAGGATTGGAGCCAGCATTAAAATCCACTGAATCTTCACACAGAATGAGCCAAGAGAAGCAGCAACGTTGCCCAAAGGAATTAGTTCTGCATCTATTCCAACCTGTCTCAGCCCCAAAAGCTATGTGTCACGGAGGTCAGTCACAGCATGTTAGCCTAGAAAATATTCAAAGCAACTGTTATCAATTGCCTGCAAAGGCCACAAAACATTTAATAAAGTGATCAAGACATTTAGAATCTTAATACTAATTCATGAATAAAAACACTACATGGCCTAATGAAAACTAGCTATACACAGTTTTCTTTCTAAGTCACAGAATGAGAGTGCTAGTGTGAGACAAGAGGGGGAAGAGTATACCGATGTTAAAAAAAATGTTTGGAGATCATTATGTATTATTGTTGTTGAAAATAGATACTTGTCCTGTGAAGTCTTCTGATGACATGAAAAGAAAGTGCTAAGAAATTTTTTTTTTAAGCCTACAGCACCCATTATTACTAGGTGGTCTCCCATTCAAGTATGAACCAGGCCTGACCCTGCTTAGCTTCTGAGATCAGGCGAGATTAGGCATGTTCCGGGTGTCATGGCCATAGATGAAAGTTGTAAGAAATAGTCATTTGGTTTTCCCTCAGTGCCACTGTCCACAGTTCACTCACCTAATAAACCCTGAAAGTCGGTTTCACATTTTCCTTCCCACACAAGCATCATGCTGACAGTCTGGCCTTTCCAAACCACCACTGGCAACTTCAACTGAACTGATTATATATTAATTAAGTCTAGTAGACCAGTCCTGATCCCAAGAAACTATGACATTGTCCCCATCAGAAATCCCTACCCTCATTCGTCAAGCTAGACTCATCCCATAGGCAAGTGAAGGAACGAATTTTTTCCTGTTATTCGTAGGGATCAATGAATTTAGAACACAATTCAAATTAGCCTTAAGTGCCTTAAGAGGGAAGGATTCGTTTATATGTTTTGATTCCCCATGACACCTAGTATTGTGTACACTATAGAAGTTCAAAATTGCTGTCATTTGCTGACTACTTACTTTATTAGTGGTACTGCACTTGAAGCTTTACATAATTTATTTCATGCATACATTGCCATTCGTTCTAACAATTCTCAAGGAATGGCACTAATATTCCCATTTTAAAATGGAGAAACAGAGGCTCGGGCAAATCCACTGACTCATCCAAAACCGTACAGCTCCTAAGTAGCAGAGTAGGCTTTTATCCCAAGACTGCCTGAAACTGAAGCCTTAGCTGTGCTGTCTCGTAAAAACACTTCATGAAAGCTACAAGCTCCTCCAGTGACTGTTGAACCAATGATGGAAGTCATAGGAGGGCAAACCACGGTTCAATCACACACAAACCTTCTAACAATTACATAATCCAACAACAAAATAGACCATGAGGTAATGAATGCTCCATCACAGAAACAGCTTTCTATCTGAGATAACATAGAAGGGATCGCTACTCCACTTTACAAGCTAGACTAGATGATATCAATATCTAAAAGCAAAACACAGAGACTGAAAGTCAGATTCTGAGAAATGAGACCAAAGCTGAATTTCAGGTCCCTGTCATTAGTACCTTATACATGAAACACTGTGTTTCAGGAGATACGGAGATGGAAAAGACACAATTCCTGAAGTAGGGGGAGGGTTATAATTTGAGCTGGGTATTAAAGGAAAATAGGATTTCAGAAAATGAGAGTGGGAAAGAGTTGAATGTTATGCCTAGTCCCTAGGAACAGGAACAGGATATTCATACTCAGAATGTTGGGAAAGTATTGATACATCATAGAAAATGGTGAGAGAGAAGCATAGAAGGGTCATATGAGGCCATGTTATAGAGAGTTTTGAATGACTAAGGGATCTAGATTTTAGTGGATTATATTTGACAGTCATTGAGGCTTTTGAACAAGGGAAGTATTTATTCACGGCTATGGCTTAAACAATCTGAATCCTCAATAAAAATATTAACAAATAGAATCCAAAAATGTATAAAACAAATTATATACCAAGACTAAGTGGAATTTTTTTCCAGTGCAAGTCTGGTTAAACACTCAAAAATCTATCAATGTAATCTACAACATCAACAGGCTAAAGAAGAAAAATATGATTATATAAATCGATTTAAAAAAAAGTTCGACACAAATCCAACATTTATAGCAAAAATAGTAAGCAAACTAGGAACAGAGAGAACCTTCACCAGCTTGATAAAGAACATCTACAAAAAAAAAAGAAAAAAAACTACAGGTAACATCATGTTTAATGGTGAAAAATGACTGGCTTCCCGCTAAGATCAGGAACAAGACAAAGATGTCCACTCTCATCATTCCTTTCACAATCATAGTGGAAGTCCTAGCTACTAAAATAAGACAAGAAGAGGAAGGGCAGGAAGGCATTACGATGATAAAGGAAGAAATGAAACTGTCTTCCTTCAGAGATACCATGATTCCTATGTAAATAGATCAATCGAGCATCCACCATCAAGAGACCCTTACTAATTGGGTAGCATAATTTTGAATCAAGAGAGTGAAACTAATTTCTCAAGCTCGAGTAGAGACCTGCCAAAGGCCACATTAAAATAAAATTAAATTAAAATTAAAAGCAAACAAAGCCAATTTAAATAGCAAACTTAAACTGAGTTGCTATAGATGTTAAGGCATGAGATAAAAAGTGAGAAATTCCACTAAACGTCAGATACCAAGTTACCTGTTCTGTTTAGCCAAACTCAGTAGCACTCTCTCTCCTCCTCCACCCCAGAAATTGACTTCTGTTCTGGAAGGTAAAGCATAAAATGATAGATGTGTACTAATAAGCTGCTTTATAAAGATTATATATTTATTTCATCTTCTTCCTCATCTTCTTCCAGGCTTAGTCCGAGCAAGTAGGATAACACTAAAACCAAAATGGCCACAGTACAATCCAGCATTTCCATATTTCTGTAATGGTTTCCAAGAGAATAGGCCCTTGTATATCTATCAAAATAGGGCAGAAATCTTTAGAACAATTAAATGAGAACATAGTTCAGTACTGACAACGTGTAAGACTCAATAGAGAATAGGAAGTTTAAGACAGTTGTAGTGTGATGAAAGACAAAAGTAGAATTTTTAGAGTCAGATGAACCAACCGGAGTTTTGAGTCTTGTACCGTTACCGCCAGCCATGTGACAAGTAAGTTTCTTAACCTTGGAGCCCCCAACTTTCTCACTTTTGCCATGAAAATAATAATATCTATCTAATGTGAGAATGAAATCTGAAAAGACACATGAACTTGTATGGATGCAAATGGCTAAACAAATGTTTTGTTTATGCAGCTGGTAAAGCAAAACCTACATGTGAGAGCATTACGTGCTCAAAGCAGATGAGAGTTACAGGCAGTACAAAACGCAGAGGGAGAATTCTGTGGGCTGGGTTGGACAGCAAAGGCATCCCGAAGAACATGGGATTCCAACTGAATCTTAAAGGATTCAGAGTAGAGTTCAGGCAAGGAAGAGAGGAGAGTTCCTGGTATAAAGGAGGTATTCAAAAATAATTATTGAATGACTGAATGAGTGAGTGAATGAATGAATGAATGAACGAAAAGCATAAACAAAAGAACAAACTGGAATGTCCAATCAATATTGCAGAGGCAGTAGGTAGACCAAAGATTAAAATTAAAGATGGTTCTTGACTCTGCAGAAATTTTATTTAAATAGGTTTTCTCCCTGTGAGTGCCCATGTGAACGAACATGCAGGCATTTTCTAGAGATGGGCATTTCTGTTCCCCTGGCCTTAGAAAGGCCACATGTCTGTAGAAACCCCACTGTGGCTGATTTGACCCCTGTGGTATATCTCTGACCTATCTGTGACCTGCATATTTGGGTGAATACATTTCCTGTAGCCCCAGTGAGACAAGACAACTCTTGCACCTGCTGACATATTTAAACCCATACATTGTCTCAACGGCCACTGTTCTCTTTTGGTAACCAGCACAGCACCTAGGATGCTAAAGTCAGCTTCCTCCACAAACCACAAGGCAAAAGATTCTCATGGGGGAAAAAAAAAAAGTGCCAAGGCATCTTCTGTCTTTGGTGTTTTGTTTTCAGAATAAAGCTTTCAGGTAAGACTTACCGTCGAAGGAACAAAGCGGTTGGGGGTTGGGAGGAGGTGCAGAGGTAAAGTCTGAGAGCAGGTAAGGGAGAGAGGTGGAGGCAGCAGAAATTGATGGGAAGGACCCTAGAGATCTGGGCTCTGCTTTAGTGCCTACTGTTAGTCTCTCTGTGATCTTGGGCAGGTCCCTTAACCTCTCTGGACATCAGTCTTGTTATATGAGCATTAGGAAGTAGATGGAAATGACCTCTAAGACTCTTACAGCTCTTACATTCTAGAACTGCAAACGAAAGAGATCCTATTTCCCGTGCTGGGAAGAAGCGGGGCAAGCCGGCTCTGCTTTTCTGATGCTCCTTTATCCATTCTCTCCATCAAATCCCCTAATGACTCAGAGAAGTAACTGCCATCATTATTAGAGCCAATGAATAGAGGTTGGAGGAGTCACTGAGTCTGTTTTTTCCATCTGTTACTCTTACTGTCCCATAAAGGAGAAAAAGTCACTGCAGGCAAGTTTCTGCTGAGGCTTTAAGTGGGATTGTTGTTCATCACGTCCTAGTCTCAGAAACATCATTATGGGCACCACACTTTTGCTAGATGTTGACAGATTGTCGTTTGCCTAGAGAAGATGAACCAGAATGGCAAAGGTCTAGCAGCCTTGTATGATGAGAAACAAGTAGGAAGTAGGACTCAGGAGACACATAATGATGACCAGGATCGGCTGAAGGGTGGACAGAGAGGCTGGGTTTGTTTTGCGTTGCTCCACCAGACAGGATCAATGGCCACCAGAGGAAGTTCCAAGGGAATCAGCTGATATTGCCACTGGAAGAGAATCTTGACCACAATTAGAGTATCTAAGGGTATCTCATGGGGGTAGTGACATTCCCCATCCCAGGAAATGCTCTAGGCCCAAAGCTCCATGCTCACCTCCCAGGAGACCTCAGAGAACATACATTCAATAGGGCGAGGGGTCAAGACTTCCTGCCAAGGCTGAGATTCTGTGATTCCACAACAGAGGTGTATGTTGTGTGACTATACTTAAGTGCTTTCCATCGATCTTCCAGGGGACAGGGACCCCAGGCTTCTGGTTTCAAGTTCCCTAATGTCCATCTCCTCTCTCACTCAGAAGTCACACCAATGTGATCAGAAACAAAATATTTCAGATGCAATTGAGATCATTAGTTAAAGATCTTGTAAAGCCTTTGCAGAGTGAAAAATGCTTTAAGTTTGGGATTTTCCATTCAGATTATCATAGAGAGGGTCCCGTCCTTCCCATGCTCGACAGAAAATAAAATACAGTTACCTTCACACAGCATCTGAGCCAACCTAGCACAGGGGAGTGGAGGGGATTCAGAACAAACGCCACAGTATCCAGGAGAACATACCATCTCAAGTGCCATCCAGAGAGGCAGAAAGACAACTATGGCTGCTCTTACACTGGTTTTGAGTTTCTGTGACAACTTCCAGAGTCCTTTGCCTAGCTTTCCTTCCTTAAATTGTTCCCTATTTGCACCCAAGACATTTCTCTTCAAGAACTCATTAAGTATTACGTGGCAATACTGTCTCTAAACAAACCAGCTAACTGTCCATCATAAGGGGAGCATTTTATTAACTTTGAACTGCCCATGCATTGCAATATTATGCAACCCTGAGCAAAAATCATTTAAAAGCCATGAAGGAATTTGTAAAGGTGCCAAGGCCGGGGAAAAAGCTGTACATATTTTAGGGTTATAACTCTACCCAACATTCCTGTATGTGTACAATAGTATACAGAAACCTTTTAAGAAAAATAGATGAAATGACCTCAGGGGAGAATTATTGAAGGGCAGGCTCTCCCTCTTCCCTTTACCCCCACAGGCCTGTATTTAAATTTTTCATTAATTTCTTAAAAACAATTGCCTGGCAATTAATTATATAAACAAACCATTATCTCAGCATTACCATTTTTTCCAGCACTACATTTTGAAGGCCAGTTTCCTTCCCGACACACTCATATGTAAACGGGCTGGTTTGGTTAATCCGATTTTCATTTGAAGTTGCCACAGCTTGTTCACATTGAGGGCTACCTCATAGAAATTAAGTCCTCCTTATTGAGGGGAATGAAATGAGCATCCCCTGACCCACCCACCTCTTTGGGTGCCTGCCTCTCCCTCTCCAATGGTGTTCCTTCCCTCTCCCATGTGCTTGGTGTTCAGTGGTGTATATTCCCTCTCCCAGACATGGGTACATGCCCCAAGGGACATGATCCTCTCCTTAGTCTTAGATCCTGGGGCCCTTTATAAGAAGTTGGAGGGAGAGGAGGAAGTGCAGAAAATGACAACCTAGCTGAAGCAGGGATTGATATAGGGGCTGGACGAGAGTGCTCCTGGCTGCTCATCCTTCTGCCAAGAACCATTCCTGGGATGAGAACTGATCTCAGGGAAAAGTGTTGTCTCCCCCACCATCCCCCACCTTGGGCTCCAGGGTGTGATGCTGTGTCTGTATATACTGTACAAAGATACTTGTCCTTTCTCTTTATAAACTGCTTTGGAGATGGATTAAACCAACTACAACAAAAAGTGAGCATCCCCCAAACCAACTATGGCCAATTCCTGTGCCGTGTGCAGAAGAGCAACAAAGAATGTTAAATAGTACCTGCCTTCAGGGGGCTGCCAACATCCCTCTGCCCCTGGCATTCAAATAGCTGCTACCCGCCAGAAGGCTAAAGGGGGCAGCCCTACATGCACTAACGAGTCCCGAAGTAGCTTTCGCAATTCAGGATCTGGTCTTGCCTTGAAGTTGCCAGGTCCTAGAAACTTTGTTATTTCCTTTTTTATTCACTTGCATCATCAAAGGGATAAAACACATAATCATTTTTCCACGTTTGAGCAGAACCCATTACAGTTGCTGAGAAGTGGTAATTGAGTTTATCAAATATAATTACCCCCACTCAACCCACCTCCTCCTCAGTTTGCCTCTCTCAGTCAGGAAGAACTAACTCCATCGTTCACGAAGGACACTTACATATTTGAATGGCTTCCCAGGAGTCTTTGAGTGGCATATAATTACATTTAATTTAATTTTTTTTACATTAGTCCCTGAGGCTTTGATCCAAAGTCTTTATTATTCTGGTATAAGGAAAATAAGGCTCCACCTCAAATTAAATATTTGCTTTTGCGTACGGTTTGTTTTTCATTGTACAACTGGTCTCTGTTAGCCTTTGGTTTCCAGCACCCACTTCCAGGCTTGGCATCTTTTCCAGTTCCTTGTTTTCCCGTCAGGTGTCAGGTCACCAGGAGCCTGAACACACTCAGGTTTCAGGGACACCTTCAGACCCCAAAGTCCCAGCTGACACATATGGGAATCTAACATCTCTTATAGTTTCCACGTGAGAGGTAGATGATCATGACCTTGAATTTAGGGGATGGGGTATTAGTGTTGAAATAGACATTGATGGAGGAAAAGTAAAGCTCTCACGAATTTATTTCAGGTAATCTACCCATATAAGTCACAATCTGGCCAACTTGCCCTTTGTAAACTAACATTTATTAAGCACCTGCAACATGAGAGTACACTACCTCTGTCCCCAAGTATCCTTACCCAACAACATTGCAAAAGAAAGATGAAAAAGGGTAATAGCAGAAGGCCAAATGAAATTTGGGCTGTCACAGAGGTGCAAGAAACATGCAGAGGAACCTCAGAAAGAAGGACAAACTCCTTAAGCCATTCCTCTTCAGCTTTAGAGCAAAACCCCTTCCCTCTTTGGTGGCCAAGCCAACCATCATCACATTGTCGCCAAACCTCCATTATCAGAATTCTCTAGGGGCTGCCTGAATCCTGCCTAACTTAGATTGAGGAGTTTCTCGTCCATAACCACTGACTTCCTTTTCACCAATTTCTGGAATCGTCTCTGGGGGTATTTTGCATCCATGTTAAATGATACCAAACATCCCAGTCTCTTCAGGTCTCTCACGTTGTCAGCTCCGGTGATCTTCACTCCCTTTCCATACTGGGCTGCCCATCCCCTTAGTCCCACCTGAAAACCACTTCATCTTTGAAGGCTTAACCTGTATGCTCCACGCCCAGATCACAAACTCTGACTCCTCCAGCTGTCACTCAGGTCCTCCTACTATATCTACCTCTGACCTCACCTTGACCTGAGCTCTTGACTCTACCTAGTTCTCCATATCTATCATCATCTCCTGATTTCACTTCCTTCCCCATCTAGCCAAGATCCTGTAGGGTTTCACTTCAGTTGTTCCCTCAAAAACCACCTCAGTTTGGTCATCTGCTTATCTTTCTATCACATCCACCCATAAACCCCTAACCCGGATTATTCTAAATATCCTCCCTCTATACCAGGGCTATTTTTAGGACTGCTGGAGAAAATCTCACCAGAATGAAGAACAATACCCCGCAAGTTTACAGCATCCGCTTCGCCCTCAGCACTCTCAGTGACTCCTCCACAGCTTCTCCCATTCCCCTCAGAGTCTCTCCTACGTTTGTTTTTCCTCCCAACTCCTCTCTTCCCTCTGACTTGACCCTAATTATCATTTTATAGAAATATAAATTAAAATCTCTCAACTTCCTGTCTTTTCATTGCCACTACCTAGAAATCTATCTCCATCTGCCCTCAATATGACCCCTCCTCTGAGGAGAGACGATCTGGTGTTCAGATGTGTCCATCGTCACTCACTTCAAGGCCCTGGCTCCATCAGAAACCACTTCTCTTCTGTGACTGCCAATCTATGGATTCCTGTTGGATGCCACACTTCCTATAAACATGCTCATGCCTCTTTTAAAAATAAAAATAAAAATTCTCCTTCGACCCGTCCTTCTCCCACAGCGAGGCTTATAGGACACACAGTCCATAATTTCAATCTCCACTTCCTCACCTCCAATCCACTCCCCAAACATGGACAATCTGGCTTTTACCTCTCCCATGCCCTGAAAATGCCTGGTCATCATTTACATTCAGATACCCAATGAACAGCTCAAACTCAACATATTTAAAACTAAACTTCCGACCTCTGACCCCAGACCTTCTTCACTCACAATCCTTGCCAACACAGCTGTGGGTAACATCATCCTTCCAACTGCTCACACTAAGAAATTCAAGATAATCCTCTTCTCTTTTCTCTCATACCCCACAGCCCAATCCACCAGGGATTCTGTTGGATCTGCCTTCAAAATAGACCTAGAGTTTGATACTTATGACCACTCCCAGTGCCATCATCCTGACTTAGGACACCACTTCTTGCCTGGGTTCCTGTGGCAGCCTGTCTCCCTGCTGTTATCCCACCCTCCCTACAGCCTACGATCAGTGCAGTAGTCAGAACACCCTTTTTAAAACACAAGTTATACCATGTCATTCCTCGGCTCAAAACACTTCCAGTGGCTCCCCAAAGTCAATGTCTTCCCCGTGGTCTACCAGGCCCTAGAAGATCTGCCTCCACCCTACTGGCACCTCCTTGATGTTATCTCCTACTATGTTTTCTCACTCGCTCCCTCCAGCCACACTGGCTTCCTTGCCATTCCCAGAACTTGCCAGG
This sequence comes from Cynopterus sphinx, assembly GCA_030015415.1. Taxonomy (NCBI): domain Eukaryota; kingdom Metazoa; phylum Chordata; class Mammalia; order Chiroptera; family Pteropodidae; genus Cynopterus; species Cynopterus sphinx. The sequence goes on along the minus strand of CM057383.1, from coordinate 32,387,779 downwards.
CACATCCCACCGTTAGGGCATTTCTCCGACTTCGCCTTTTGCCTGAAATGCTTTCCCCCCAGATAGTCGTATGGTCAACTTCTTACCCCTGACGAGTCTTAGCTTACATGTAACTTCCGGCCACCATATTTAAAATCGCAACATTCCTGGTTAACCCTTAACATGTTTGACTTTTTTTTCCCCTTTATCTAAAGCTCTTCCTGCCTTCTAGCATGCTATAAATGTGCTTATTTGTTATGCCCATTCTTTGTTAGCTAGCTCCCCTCACTAGAATGGAATTATTTGCCAATATATCCCAAGCTCTAAAATCACTGCCTGGCATACAGGTAGGTGTTCAACATGTTCGTGAAAATAAATTCAAGTACCAAGGTCACTGGTGACATTCTTCCAGAACCAAAGGGAACTTTTAATCCTCCCCTTTTTGGGCATCCCTGCAATTCTGACACTGTTGACCACGGCATTGCCCTTGAACTTCTCCCTTTCCTTTTCTTTCTGCATCTCTGGCTACTCCTACTTGTGTGTGTTTTCTCTCACTTTAAAGGAGTGATGATCCTCCCTCAATCCTCCCTCCTCGCTGGTCTTCCCATTCTCTCTAAACAAGGGCATCCACTTAAGGTTTCCATTGCCATCTGAGCATTGACTAATCTCAAGTTGATATCTTCAGACAGTCCTCTTGCTCTCTCAAGTTGCAGACCTATATAATCATCTGGTTACCAGAAAATCTGAAATTGGAGTATCTAATCCTGCTCCTCTTTCAGTTCCCTTTCTCAGTGAGCACATTTGCACAACTCTCCAGGCCAGAAACCAGAGTGTCAGCTGAGACCACTCCCTCACTCAGCATCCACATCCGGTTGATCACCAGCCCTCTTGGGTCCACTCCAGTGCCATCTCCTAATCACCTCTTACTTGAGCGGCCATCGCAGGCTGCTCAGTCTTTTTGCTTCTAACCTTACTCCTCCAGCTCATCCTCCACCTTGCTTCAGCATGGTCACTGTCAGGTTGCTTCCATGCTTCTCAGTCATCTATAGGGAGAAATCTGAACCACCCTCAGGCAGGAATGCCAGGCCTTTCACGCTGGCCCTACATGTCTGTCTAGTCCCCAGCCACCACCACCCCCACCAACAGTCCTGAACTCATACTCCAGTCTCCCCTGAATGTGCCATGCCTGCTCATGCCTCTGGGCCTTTGTGCCTGCTTTTCCTGACTACATGTCTGTAGACATCTTGCTCTTCAAAACTCAGGCATGACATTTTCCAAAGGCCTTCTCTGTTTCCCACAGGCAATCTGAAGCATTCCACTCATTCTCCAGCCACATACTATCCATGCTTCCACCATGGAAATTACCTTGTAGTCTTGTGGACCTCCCATGGTGGTTGTGTGGGTCAAGAGATAATAGGGGAATGGGCTTGGTAAACTGTAACAGCTCAGATGTTAGTCATGGAGGGCTGGAGGGAGAAGCCAACAGTGAGAGATTGGAGGAAACAATGGTTATAAAATGATGTTACTATTATGGGACTATAGATGTGGAAATTGAGGCTCAAAGAACTTCAGGCTTCAACAAGGAGCAAAAAGACTTGTATCTAAGCATCCTGGTAATTGAGGAGTAACACTCAGGGTTCCAGTACAAGAAAAAGAATCTAGTCTTATTTATTTGTTAACCAAAAAATGCTGTAACATAAGGAATTTGGTGCTTACAGAATGGATCTTGTAATGGAGAAGAGCGCTCTAGGCTGGGCTCTTAGAAATGCCAATCAGAACTCTGCAACTGAACTTGCTCAGCAAGAGACCTGCCACAGTCAGGATGGCAGGGAATTGAAGCCCAATACACAGAACTGGGGAAATGAAGCACACACCACCAAAACTCCAGTCCCAGGATTAGGGAGGCTCTGCATGCCATGACACCCATGGAGCTAGTGGCTGCACATTGAATCAAACTACAGAAACAGTCACTTGGTCTCCCGCAAGAGCCAGCATAGCATGAAGACAGACTCCCTTCTCCATCACCTCTAGACACTGCCTCAGTGCATCTGATGGTAGCAACTAATTTAAATCCAGAATCCCAGGGATGAGGGAATCTGGGAAATGCCATTTTTGGCTTCTCAATCTCTCAGGTACAAGACAACACAGGAAGAATATGATTGCCAACCTAAGCATTCACCCCACAGCACAAGGGGGGATTGCATGAAGTAATACACTTCTTATTACGGACAAGGTCCTCCCAGGGGAGCAGAATGTTTGCTTGTTCATTGTTTTCGAATAAAGAACTAAAGGACCTTTTAGTTCTTGGGGGGGGGGGGGATTAATTTTTCCTAACATGGACTACTGAAAGAAATTTCTCATGTGGGACATTCCATAGTGGACATTTCATGATATTACAGTGCAGTGTCTTCAACGAAAGACAGAGGGGACATTCATGTGCTGGCTCTTAAAGTGGCTTTTGCTAAAATGCAAAGGCATAACATGGAATCAGGACCTCACTGAGCCTTGTGTCTGTCGTTAGAGAGTCCGACCCTCAGGTCAGCCACTTTCAAACTGTGCTCAGAGCCTGCTGTTTCTCAGAGGAGCCTGGGGACTCCAGGTCCCTTCTATCAGAACAGCTGGAGCTGATCTGTGCTATCCGAAGTCTGCATAAAATTCCCTTTGAAAAAAAGGGTTTCATTTCCTTCTAAAATGTTTGAAGATTAGTCTTTGACCATCTCTCATAAAAATTATTTCTTACCACTGGACAATGTTAGGTTGGATACTGACTCACGAGACTAGGATTCTGCCCAGCTGCTCAAGACTTCTTCAGAAATGCTTGAGGGGACTGAGATGGTCAATTTTGAGGTGGCCTTTCCCACCATGGCCTACACAACCCAGGTCCAGGATGGGACTGCAACACAAAATAAAGCGCAGACTATCAAGGTACAAAAGAAGCTGGAAAGTTGTCCATCTGGGGCTCTAATTTTACAAGTGAGAAAACTGAGGTCTGGAGGGAGGAAGGGACTGGTTAGCCACAACGAGAAGCCCTCCCTTCCCCCCCAACTCTGTCGTGTGGGTACTTAACACCTATCTTCTGCCAGTTCTATATTTAATTAATGTCCTGCCTGCCTCTGCAACTCACTTTGAATTAAAATGCACCCGTCATAATACTAGCAGTGTTCCCATGCAGGGTGCTGAGCATTTACCAGAAATTAGTGATTCTAAGAAAACTGCAGCAAATAAATGTCTCCATCAATCATATGAGTGGCTGTCTAAAAGCACCTGAATGCTTCCTGCTGCCTTTTGCTTTTCCCAGAAAGTGATTGACCATCTTTGTTGTTTCTCTCCCCATTCTTAGACAGAAGCTCTAGTCTTTACTCCCCAGACAGAGTCTGCCAAAAGGGGCTAAGCTTTCTACCCAGGCAGCAAAAACAGCCTAGATCTGGCTTTGCAAGGGGAGGAACACCTGCCCCTGATGAGGTGAAGCCCAGCCACAGCCAGGCATCCTTCTGCCCAGGCAAAGTCAGCTCTTAGCAGTGAATCAGGCCAGCAGGCCCAGTTTCTTAAATGGATGGGTAGCTGGGTGCTCAGGCAAGATGCGGGGTGAAGGTGGAGAGCATGTTCTAAAAAGGAAAGGCAACTAGGGAAGTGGTCCCCAAACTTTTTGGCACGAAGGACCAGTGTTCCTGTGAAAATCGAATGCCTGACGATCTGAGGTGGAGCTGAGGCAGTGATGCTAGTGCTGGGGAGCAGCTGCAAATACAGATGAAGCTTCACTCACTTGTCCGTTGTTCACCTCCTAGTGTGCAGTTCGGTTCCTAACAGGCCAGAGACCGGTACCCATCTGCAGCCCGAGGTTGCGAGACCCCTAGACTAGAATGACAAGGAGAGCCTGTTGGATAAGTCCTACCAGTTGTGGGCATCTGCTCTCCTTCTCACCTGTTACTCTTATATTTGGCCAAAAGAACCAGTCACCTCAGTGGAATCTCCTTAAAGCTGAACTTTCCACAGCTGCTTTGTCTTACAATTTTGCCTGATTCTCCTCCAGTATCACCATCCTTCTAGTCTCTGAGGCCTGCATTCAGTCAAGTCCAGCTGATACTTCCTGCATAATGGCTTTTGTATCTGTCCCCCGGGTACCATCTCAGTCTCCCACGCCATCTTCTCTGACCCAGAACATACAATAGTCTCCTAAATGGGCCCCCTCCCCTCGCTCTCCTACCCTCTCTCACACATAACAGCCACATTAACCTTCCTTCCACTACTTTGTATGTGATCCTTGCTCAGAAATGTGCAGTTTTCCCCAAAGTGATGAGCTGGGTCTTCAAGACACCCCCCCCCCATAATTAGATCTCATACCAAGTTTCCAGACTTGTCTCCCATTAATGGCGCATTTTCATGTGTACACACACAGCTTTTGATAAAGCCAAAAAGATGCACCCACCGATCCTAGGAAAAGGTCCCGTGGATCCCTGTCATTGTGCCACTGTTCCCACCATTTCCCCACCTGGCACACCCTCCCCCATAATGCATACATGTCCAAATCCCTCTTATCCTGACGACCTTCCCTTATTCTTTGACCTTCCAGGCCCACAGGGAGCCCTGCCCGTCCAGAATGCATACCCCACTTGTCATCTGCACCATCTATTTGAATGTAGCCTCCAGACAACTAGCAGTTTAGACAGGTCATATGTTATTATCCCCGTTTTGCAAGAGCAGAAACTGCCTAAAGGGCCGAAAGCTGTCTCCAAGTTTGGGCAACAATGGATAGCTTCAGAGCTAGGCCTGGTCTCCAGCCCAGTCATCTCCCACTACCCTGAGGCATAGGAGCCAGGGTGCTGGGAGGAGGCAGAGATGGGAGGGAGGAAGAATGGGCCTTGAGGGTGGGGGGAGATGTCACTCACTCACGCTCCATGGACCCTGAGGAGAGGCAGTGAGTAATGGTCAGCTCCCCAGCCAGCCAGAAAAAAATAGGGCAAGGTCTGGCTTGGAACCTTCAGCACAGCATCTACCACATAATCAGCTCAATCTGGGGCTTCGTGTAAACAGCCCCATTGCTATGTGGTAGAAACACGAGAGGGCAGTGTTTCTGATTTCCTGGGAGGTAGGACTGAGGCATCTGCCATCGTTGCACATTTCTGTGTTATCATATTGACTGGGGGAGTTCTACACCGCTCGTCAAACTGCGTAGGAAAACACAGTAGCCAGGCCTTCAGAACAGGGCGCCTTTGTCCACAGCTGACACCCTGGCCCGGGGCCCGGCTCAGCTTCAGGGGAGGATCTAGGTCAGAAGGAAAATGGGGGTGGCGATAGCTGCAACCTTAAAACCTGTTTTAGCACAACATGGGGGAAATAGTTCCCCCCTTTCCCCTATGGTACCTATGCCCCCTGGGGCAGGGGATGGCTGGCCTTGCCTTAGTAAGGACAGCTGACTTGGAAGAGAAAATCTTGGTAGGCCTCGCTAGCCCTGCAAACGAGTTCTTTGGCAACTTCTCTCCGTGCTGGAAAGTCCCCAAGCGATTTTGTTAGGCCAGCACTCCTTTCCACTCAGCTCCAGCCAGCAACGCCTTTGCTTCCCTCTCCAGAGAGTGCGGACCTGTGCAGAGAGGGGTGGGCCCGAGAGACGCTCCCCCATCCAGCGGGCAGGTGGCCACGGGGCTAGGAGGGCTTTCCAGAGCAAGTGCTCTGCAGGAGGCGAAACGGGCGATGTGGGTCCCGCGTGGGAGGGCTGTGTCTGCGCTTTTCCCCGTGTTTCAAGAAAAACCACCCAAAGGGGGTTTATGAAGAGCAGCCCCTCCAGGGCCTGCTGTCCCCCTGGGTCACTTTAAACGCCCTTTCCAAGAGGGACCAGCCGGAGGAGCCACCTCGAAGGCCAGTCCTCGCCGTCATCTGCGTGCGTGCATGCAGTCGCAGGGCTGGCGGCGAGGCTGCAGGTGCCCGCGTCCTCTGCGAGGAGGGGTCCCCGCGCAGGCCCCGGGGCCACGCGCTCCCGCGGGCCTCGCGCGCCACCGTGTGGCCGCGTGCGGAACTGCCGCTGGGCACAGGCTTCCAGGGCCAACTTGAGACCAGCCCGGCGAGGGGCGTGGGGAGGCATTAATTCCTTCTGCATGTCCAGAAGCCACAGCAGTAAAGCGAGTTTCACAAGCAAGTAACTGTTTTTGCTAGGGGAAGGTCTTGCCTTCAATTCGTAAACCGTGAACCGGCGGTGAAGCTCCAGAATGAAGGGCAGCACGACAAAGCGGGGGATGCCTGCAATCAATGTCATTTTCTACAGCCGAAGTGCATTTAATGATATATTTGTTGTTGTTGTTGTTTTTAATCATTTCCAGTGCTGCTTGCCTCATTCAACAAATATGTAGTTGAGCTCCTACTGTGTGCCAGATGCCATGCTAGGTGCTGGAGTAGAGATGAATCAGGCAGTCCTGTCCTGAATAAAAAGTCTAAAGTCTTTTTCTGTGAACTTAAAGCTTCTGTTTAAAAGATTAAGAGGTCCAGAAACATGCAACCCACTAATAACATCTGCATGTGATTAGTGCCTGGGGAGGAGGTGGGCCACATGCATAGAAAAGCCCCAGGAAAAGAAGTCTGCCTGGAGCAGAAAGGGGAAATGGTCCAAGGGGAACAGAGAAAGTGACATTTGACCCATGGTGAGCAGCAAAGGGAGGGCAGGGAAGGAGCAGTTAAGTCTTAGCAAATCGAAAACTCTCACCACTTGCTCAGTCTCCGCGTTAGTGAGCAGCACTGGTGGGAGAACAAGAATGCTGGTCCCTGGGAACCTGGGGGCACCTAGAGAACAGGGTGAGGTGAAGGCTTATGGGCTCTTTCTGAAGGTAACTTTAGGGTGGTTATAGGTTTGTGGGTATGGGGCAGTGAGTGCTGTGGCCAAAAGGAAGTAAAACACCAGACTTTGGAGAAGAAACCTAGGCTTGGATCTCAACATTGTTGCTTAACGCTGTGTGCAAGGGCAAATCACGTAACCTCTCTGAGCAGCAGTTCCTTCACCATAAGTCAGGATGATAATAACAATTGCTCCTGAGAAGAATAAAATGAAGCAATGACTGCAGAGCCCAGCCCAAGGCCTCACGCATACAGACTCCCATAAGCTACTGGTTGTGGTGGCATCAAGATGTGGTGTCCAGGTACAGGTATGGTTCTTCCGTAGAGCTATGTACCCATTCACCTCTGAGGCACCCCATGTGAGGCACCCCATAACTCTCAAGCATTTTCTAAAGGTTGTCAGACACTGCACGGGTCATACTTATACTAAAACATTATTTGTTTAAATAAATTCAAATTTAGCTGGTCCTCTTGTTTTAGCAGCTAGATCTGGCAGCCCTAATTCCAATCCCATGTTGGGGGTGTGATCCAGGGAAGCCAGGCAGTTGACATAAGTGGTTTGGGGCTGCCATGGGAGCCCCTCGAAGTCACAGGGAACTCGGGCAGCTTCTACAGGTCAAAGCTGCACTTTGTTCCACCCTCTGATAACGATCCCAGTGCCACTGAGGCTAGTTCCCTGTGAGTTCTATAGGCAAGAAGTTCTGTTCTAAGGGAGGGAAACACAGCACACAGAGGAAAATAAGTCTAGCTCAAGTAAATTTTGGAAACCACACTAAACAAAAACACACGGTTCCTTTATTGCTAGACTTCTCAAAACTTTAACCTGCTGGTATGGATTGGGGACCCCAGCAGGGGTATGGTCTATAGCGTTTCCCTTAGGACTGGCTTTCTGGGAAATGACACCTGAAAGCAAACCTACATCCAAAATGCCTCTAAACTACAGGCAGGACACAGTTGCTAAAACAGTCTCTGTCAGAGTGAACCACTCCCCATCTCACAGTGACAAAAGTAGCTTCTTAGCCAGCAAAGACAGCATAGCTGTGGCCCACATGTGGGTTTTTAAGGAGGGTCCCACTATAAGCACTTGGACCTTAAGCTGATGGGGTGTTCATCATCTTAATGATGAGCAATGAGGGATTCTGAGACAGCTCCCCAGACTGCCAGCCATCTCCATCATTCTTCTTCTTCTGCACCTAAAATTCCACCATTTGGGTGCAGAAGCCTTGATACCAATCAAAATACAAATATGCCTGGGAAGAGGGGCTCGATGGGCCACCAGCTGCCACCAGACATGGTTTGATTCAGTAAATGAGATTCCTCTCAGGTAGCAGCTCCAGTGACAGCCTTGTTTTCCTGGCAGAGAGGTTACTTTCCAGCCCAGAGCAAGTGCACAAGCTGAGGGGAGGACCAGGGCCCTGGCAGGGCCGGCAGAGAACACACTCAAGGTCAGTTTTTTCGGAATTTACCCGGCTCAGGTCTTACATGGAATCTTGTAAAAAGCTAAGCACAGGCCTAAAATGACAGCTCCCACATACAGCTGGAGGCACGTAATCCTTTCCCATCAGTCTGGGCACCTGCCCTGGAGACTTCCATCTATCCCAAAGCCTCTAGTCACCTGTGGGATTACATAGCATTTCAAGGCACAGGTCAGACTCAGGGCCAGGCCTGCTCTCACCTGGCCCCTAATCCTGGTAACTGAGCTCAGCTGCTACCCTAGTCCTAAGACCCGAGTGCTTACTCTTGAACTCCCACCTTATTTTCTAAGCTCCGAATTAGATTCCCTACCAGATCCTCCCCTCCTCCTGTCTTAGTTCTCTGCTTGTCATTCCACTTGACCTGCAGACCTACACCCCTTCAAGGATCAGAGGTCCTACTCCAAGCCCAAAGACAAACCCAGTTGTCTGCTGGCACAGCTCTTCTGCCCACTGGAGGGAGCCTCCAGGGGTCACGCTTGAGACAGCTACTGACTGCTTCCCGCTAGATGTCCCAGATGCCAAGCGCCCCTCTTATAGTCTCATTCCCATGGTTCTGTCTGGGCTCAGTTCCCAGGTATTTCTGTTGGTGACATGTTCCGCCCACTTTAACCTCTTTAACCATGTTAACTACACCATTGAGCCCTACACAGCCAGTTCTTCCTATCTGTGCTGCTGCCAGCCATTCTCTGGAGCTGCAGCCCCTCCCAAGGGTCTTGTGGGTTCAGTTTCCTGGGGTGACATTCTGACACTTGTGCAAATGGCCAGGAACCCAGAAAAACCCCTGGGCTAAAAGCCTCCCAGTAAAGACACGACGGACCACAAGGCGGCAGTGTCGGCCAGCGCTGGCTTCACAGGGTCGGGCTCACCTTCCCGTGGTCAGGGAGGGGGGATGGAACCACACGACGGTGAGGAGAGTAAAGTTCTTCCTGAGAGTACGTTTATTTGACACACACTTACATGAAGTGAGAAAAGGTGTCAGATAAACATTCGAGGAGGCTTTGTTGTGGACTTCAACAATGTCAGTGCCGTTACCTCATCTCAGCTGGACCCAGCACTGAAAAGCACAGGTGCAAGGTCAGGGAGGGAAACTAGCAGCACAGGCAGCACGGGACTCCAAGGCCAGGTGCGAGGCAGACACAGCTATAACAGGCCTGGACGAAGGAGCAGCCTTAACCACCCCGGCCTGTTACCTGTAGGAGCTGTATGCCTGGCTTAGCTGTGGCGGAGCCCGGGCCAGAACACAGAATCCCTGTCCCTGGTGCGGAACATTTCCCACCGCACTCCACTAGGCAGTTCCTCTGACCCCAAATGAATTAATCGGAATTAATTAATTGTTGCTGAGAGTCACTGTGACACAAGGAGGGGCCCTGTTCCAGCTCTGAACGACGGAAGTTCAGAATTTCAGCCTTAAGGAGGCTCTTCGTTGGAAAAGTCCTCCCATCAGGAGCTCCAGCCTGGTTAACGCACAAGGTCGCCTGTGTTCAGGCCTCTCAGAGGTCACTGCAGGTGGGCTTTGCTTAACAGGCTCTTACATGAAAGGCCATTACATTTACATAAATTATAGATTGGAGGATAGCATCTTTGTGAGATTCTGCACAAAACTCCTTTAAAGAGCTAAGTTCCCACACTCATTGCCCTACTCCTCAAAATAGAATTAAACTTACAAGACTTTGATCCACACCCAGCTTTGTGGGAATGCATCTCCTACTAATTCACCGACATTGAAGTAGAGGGATCTTAAAGAAAAGCGATGTGTAGGTTGCATATGACCGAGGAAGGGAGGCCTCTGGTGCTGCTGGGGAGTAAAAAGACAAACAACATGCGGCTCCTGCCTGCCGATGTCACACACAAGCCAGAAGGGAGCTCCAGCCTGGCCAGGGACAGTAGCTAACACAACCCTTTTCTGTCACCTCCTGGGGGGCAAGGCAATGTGCTCTGCGCTCACCCAGCCTCTCATCCATGGGGAGAGATGAAACAAGCACCGGATAATGTTAATACAAAGCAGTCAGAGACACAAAGCGCAGTTTTGCAGGCGGTGGTAGCTGGGATGGGCTCTGAAGGCTGGAGGGTAGGTGGAGATGAAGGAGAGAGGGTTTTGTGGGCTGGGAAAACCCGCCAGCAAAAAGCCAGGAAGGCAAGCGAGCATTGGGTGTAGATTAGATAGTCCACAAAGGTGAGGAAAATTGCACGTGGTGACCCTTGGTGTTCCTTCAGCACCTAAACCAGAGCTGGAACCCTGGAAGGGACTTGCGAAATGTTTTCAGTGACTTCAACGAGGCAGGTGCATTCAAAGGGAACTAAATTCCTGGTACGCGTGAATTGAGACCCCAGTTATCAATTTATTAGCTCTCGGCTGCAAATCCACCCCTCACGGCCCTGCTCCTGATACTGTATAAACATTTCTCTTGCCAGCCTACGGTGTTAAGCTTTCTCATTAGAAGGAGCTAGATAGACATCACAGGAGGACGGGGCTTCTCTTCCTGGTCCGGTGCAGCTTCCTTTTCTCTTACTCCCTCAGTGCTGCTCTGCTCGGCCAGCTCACCTGGTCCTAGGAGTATCTCGGGGCAGCTCCTCACCTTTCCCAGCTGAGCTTCCCTCCAGTGATTCCCTGGCACGTTCAGCACCACCCCCAGGCAGCTTCCTGGTCAGTTTTGCAGGCACCTCAGTGTGTAGTTTCCTGCCTGCCCACCTCGACCTGCTTGACCTTGACCTCAGTGAACGTTTGCACTGTCCAGTGGCTCCAGCCATACCCTCTGGGATGAGTTCTGAATCTCTCCTCTCCCAAATTCATTCTCTCCTGTATTATTCAGAGCTCTCTTTAATCCTAAATAGCCAATCCCTATTATTAGTTAGTAATTCTTTAGCGTCTACCTTCCCCGCTGAAAGTACTGGGTCGTTTCTGCCTCCTAACTGGGCCCTGACTGATGCAATGCCCACACGCATGCCATCACACACATCCCTGCGAACGTCCCACAGGAGCCCTCCTGCAGCAGCTCCTTGCTCCCTCCTCAGCCGGACTCCCCCAACAAATCCTCTGCACATCTGGGTCACCTCCTCCTCCTCAGTGCCCCCTGTAACAGCCAAGTTTAGTTGGGAAACCAGAAACCACTCTCAGTGTCCAAGCAGGAAGGAATTTACCACAGGGACTTTGTGCTGAAGGCTCAGCTTCATCGGTTCCCTGCGACCAGGTGAATTTGCCTCTCTGAAACTCGCCTCCCACTCCAACAGAGGTATTTGCATAGTTTTTAATTTGTATACAGTTCCTCTGAAAAATGACATAAATTCACGGAAAACTCCTGGTGCCTGGTACGCGGTTGGTGCCCAATAAATGTAAGCCGTCATTACAGTTACTATAACCCTCTAAACACTCCCGCGCACCTGAGCTGAAGTGTCCCCAAACCAGAGCAGTCTGAGCTGAGGCAGCAGGACGGACGAGGACGTTTCAGCAGTGAGACGTTCATCCCTGACGAAAGACCCTCCCAGACTGGTGGGGCATCGGGGTGGCGAGCTGATCCGCAGGTCGGATACAATCCAGTGGCCCCAGGGTGCCTGCCTGTCCTCATGGAGCAGGTTACAAAACTTAAACTCCCTTCATAATGGACGAAGCTCTCTCTTCCAGACACCTGTTTAAACTTTAATTGAGAATGTAATATGCACGTTGTTGTTGTTTTTTAAGTCAGAGTGCAAAATGCTGCATAGCTAAGACTGGCCCCCTCCCACCCATGTATCTTTGAATAATATATCTTGGAGAGCATTTCATGGTTGCGCTGATTCATCTACCTATTTTGGCTTTTTCCCCCTTATTTTCTTTAAAATCTGCATCATAATCTTGATATGGATAGAGCACTAATATTTAACCAGATCTTTTCTTGCAGAAATTTAATTTATTTCGTCTTTTGCTATTGTAAAGTGTTCTCATACACATCTACGTACACACTGTCTTCTTCCAATTTTTGAGGTGGAAAACCCTCTCCCCTCTGAGAGCTGGAGCCCCTAAGACCATCTTCACAGTCTAGAGTAAAACACTGCAGAAGGGGTAGAAAAGCGACGTTCCAGTCCCGGTTCCACTGCTGACGTCCTTTGCACTCAGACACCACTCCGTCTGTATGACTCAGGTCCCTTGCTTGTCAGGAAGCAATAACTGTACCTGCTTTCATTTGCTTCACGGGGGCATTCTGAGAATCGAATGAGATCATGTACGTGAAAGCTTATGAGAGCTGTACTAAAACACAAGTCTCTCCTCTGGTCATTTGCCAAACCCACTACTGACGTGCGGGTCTGTGAACGTGCCCGTGGTCTTCAATGTGGTGCCTGCTGCACCCAGTGCCCCTTCTAAGAGAAACTGACCCCCCACGCCGAGCCCGCTGCTGTGCACTGTCCTGTGTCCCTGCCTGCCCCATCCTTCCACATCTCCCCTCCATCTAAGCCAAGTGGGGCACCGTTCCTATCGAAAGGCTGCCCAGTGGCTAGAGAAGGGTGCTGCCCAAAGAGAAACAAACGAGGTCATTCTGATTCTTGCCCTTGGGAAAGTCTGCTAGGAAGTCCCGAGTGACTAAGATAGGACAAACACGACACAGAGTGCCGTCACGGCCATGAGGGCTGTTAGAAGCTGAGGTTACGAGTAAGCTGGAGTGGGGAAGCAGCGGACCCTGCACACATCTCCGCAAACACTGCAGGGAAGATATCGGGAGGATGTTCGTGGAGTGAAAGGGTATAGAGTGGCAGAAACAGCGGGACCAGGCGCGTGTAACAATGACAAAGCACGTGAAGCTGTACCAGCCCTGGCCGCAGAATCGGCACAGTCCCCAAGAGACCCGGTCACCCAAGTCCCTGTCCTGACTCCACTGTCCTCTCATGCGGCCTTACTCTAGTGTTTTCCGTGGGCTCAGTGGAGGAAGGGGAGATTCTTCCTACTTCCAGGAATGCCAAACTGACCCACAGCTATGAGACCTATCTTCCCAGCTTCCTGCAGAGTCCTCTCAGGACAGTGTGTGAGGATCTTACCTAGGGACAGAGGAAATGAAAGTTCTGGACTCCATTTTGCATTAAAGTATACTGCTTTGCCTAATGAATTAATGCAGTTTCTTGGGGGTGGAGAAGGGCAGAGGGCAGAAACGGAAAGGCGAGTGAATAACAATTATCAGACAAGACTTTGCTCATGCTGATCCTTCCCTCTAGCCCAAATCCCACCTACCCTTCATGTCACCTCATCCTTCAAATTTCCCGCAGCTGTCTTACCGTATCGGCACTGACCTTCTTGGCTGTAATGATAGATTGTCTGGTGGACCCCAGCTCTTCACCCTGCCCCAACTCCACACCCACTAAAGAAACAGAATACGTTTCATCATCCTCTGACTTTGGTTTTGGTCATATAAACATCCTATATGGATGGTCAGAGCCAATCGCATAAGATGGAGGTGATGGGGTGCCAGTTCCAAGACCTTTTTGCAACTCTCATTGCCATGAAGAGAGTATGCCCAGCCTAGCCCACTGTCCCCAAGAAGGGGACAAGGAACACGTGACACAAAGCTGCCCGGCCAAAACTTCTGGTTGAGCCCAGCAAAGGTTAGCCAACTCTCACACGCGTGAGCTAAATGAATGTGTATTGTTGTGTGCCACTGAGATTGTGTGGTTGTTGGATACACAGCTAATACAACTGCCTATAGTATTGATTGTACCTTTCAGTACTTAGCGATTTGAATGGCATTTCATTATTTGGTCGTATATCCGTGTTTCTTAGGGCAGGTTAAGATCAACAGATTTAGCAAATAAAAATACAGGATCCCCAGTTACACGGAATTTTGCATAAACAATGAATACATTTTCAGTGTGTGTCCCATGCAATCTTTTAGAACACATTCATATTAAAAAATATTTATCTGAAATTCATATTTAACTGGGTATCCTCCTCCTGTGCCAAGGCAGGATCCACATCGACACAACAGCTGTGAGGCAGTTCCCATGCTCACCATCAAAATGCCAGAAAGGAGAGCCACACTTCAGTTAGAGATTCCCAGTGACAACCCCCCCCCCATCGCAATAATGATGATGGTTATCATTTACCTAGCCCCTGTACAGGCAGGTAGTGGACAAATAAACTATCTAACTTTCACATCCGTGCTGCAATGTGGGGGAGTAGCTAAATCCTTATCCCCATTTTCAAATGAGGACACAGCTAGAGAGTCACAAGGTAGAATTCAAATGCAGCCCTTGCCCTTTCTATAATGCAGCCCTGCCTCCAACTACAGAAATTGGCTGATGTCCTTTTCACAAAACTGAAGAGGACACAGTATTTTTCCCAGCTCCCACCCTCTTTGCTGGCCCCCCACAATCCATTCTGTGGATAAAGGGGGTTGTATTACTTTGCTCGGGCTCCCGTAACTAAGTACCACGGACGGGGTGGCTTACACAGCAGAAATTCATTTTCCCACAGTTCTGGAGGTTAGATGTCCACCCACCACCAAGGTGTCAGCAGGGTCGGTTCTTTCTGAAAGCTGAGGGAGGGACCTGTTCCAGGCCTGCAATGGTTAATGTGTCAACCGAACAGGCCATGGGATGCCCAGCTACCAGGTTAAACATTACTTCTCGGTTTGTCTGTGAGGGTGTGTCTAGAAGAGATTGGCATTAAGGCAAGTGCTAACACAGGTGGGCTAAGGAAGGTAGATTGCTCTTCCCAGCGTGGATGGGCATCTTCTAATCCTCGGAGGGCCTTCACAGGACAAAAGATGGAGGAGGGCTGCATCGGTTCGCTCTGCCTGACTGCTTGAGCTAAGTAAGATATCCGTCTCCTCCTGGCCTTGGACTGGGACTTATTTCAGCTCACTCCTGGGTATGAGGCCTTTGGACTCAAACTAGAATTTATACCACTGGCTGCCTGGGTCCCCCACTTGCAGACAGCAGATTGCGCCACCTCCCAGCCTCCCAAATCCAATGAGCCAATTCCTTATAATAAATAATAAATCACATATTTATGTAGACCTCTCCCTCAATTCCCCAGTGCTGTCTCTTGCAGCTTTAGGATGTCATTCCTTTATATGTCAGTGTGCCAGTGTGCCCTCTCCTTAACCCTCAGGTCCCGATAACTCCATGTAAGTGCATTCCTAAAAAGATATATACATATATATATAATCTCCTACTCATTCTGCTTCTCTGGAAAACCTGACTCTTACAAGGCCTCTCTCCTTGGTTTATCGATGGCCATCTTCTCCCTTATCTTCATGTCGTCTTCCTTCCATGCATATCCGTATCCAAATCTCCTCTTCTTTAAGGACATCAGTCATATTGAATTAGGACCCACACTAATGACCTCATTTTAACTTAATCCCCCCTGTAAAGACCCTCTCTCTAAATAAGATCACATTCTAAGGTACTGGGGGTCAGGATTTCAATATGTGAATTGGGGGCGGGGTAAGGGGCAGGACACAGTTAGGCCCCTAACAGGGTGTGTGGAGCTAATTGTGATTCACCCAAATGCAGTTTGCATTTAAAAGAGGACCCCAAGGGTGTTGACTTCAAAAGAGGACCCCAAGGGAGTCGATTTCAAAGGAGGCATTCTGGATCTCAGTTGGTGAAATTCTAGTTTTCTCAGCAGTCCTGGCAGGGAGCAAAGGCCCATGCTGCACTTCTTAATAACAGCACCTCAAGGGTGTCACACCCTCTGCCAAAGGGGCCCTAGCAACTGATAGAATGGGGTTATTATGAGCACAGGGGATTGTGATGGTGGCTGCTCTGTGGAATCTGGTGAGGCCAAATGTTAGTGCCTCAAAAGATGTCCTTAGGCCCCAATTGGCAGCATTGTTTTCCGAATGGCAACAGAAGACAGGGAAGTGATGGAAGTCCAGGGGGCAGGAGAAAGCTGCCCAACCTTCCCCAAGATGGCACCTGATGACCCCATGTCTGAAGGGAAGTCGAGGGCGGCTTTGGTAAGGGAATGCCTATCTCACTGCCCCAGCTTGTCCCCGCAGGAGAAGAGAGAGAGTACTGTAGGGACATGTGATAGGAGCTGAGTGCTTTGAGGTCCCAGACAGCTGCTAAAGACGAGCAGGTGACGTTCACCCCTTCCCCACAACTGGCAACCAGCTGTGACATGGAACGGGGAAGGCTGCCATAAGACTGTGAAGTCACTTGAAGCTTTGGTCTCTCCCACCTACCTCCCCACTGGGGCCCTTTCCTCCCGCTGTGGATAGGGCCTGGCTCCCCTATACCCCTTTTTTGGTTTCCAAATATGTAGGTTCTCTCTACACAGACCCTGCCTGGGTTCTTCTCTCCTGCTGTAGCCCCCAGAGGACTGGGTGTCTGACTCTTCTCAAAGTTAGGGAGAGTGGGGGTAGGGGTGGGAAAGTTATGTCCATGATTTAAAAGTCACCAAGAAGACAGCCTTCTACCTCAATTCCCCAATGCCACCTCTTGCAACTTTAGGATGTCAGTCCTTTATGTCAGTTTGCCCGCTCCTCCTTCTCAACCCTCGGGTCCTGATAACTCCATGTAAGTCCATTTCTGAAAAGAACTCATTCTAGACCTTTCCAACTCAAACACTCTTTCAAACCCCCCAGTCCCCTGTGTCTTGGGGCAGCCGGCGTGCTCCGGGTGGGAGTGGGGGAGGAGGGGCAGCCCTGCACTGACTCCTTACATCCCTGGGTTGCCCTCTTCCCAGCCCCAGGAAGCAGAGCCCCCTAAGCCAGACTCTTCCTACGACTACCTGGGGGAGATGGAAACTTATGAGAACAGAGACGACCCAGGGCCACCTAAGTCGCTGTCCCCCAAAGCCGGCCCTGCCACCAAGGGCCAGGCGGGGGATGGACCTGAACTTATAAAACGGCCCCAGGCCCTGGGGACCCCGGGGACTAAGTGCAATGTGGAGATGGAGCTGGAGAGGGTGCGCATGGAGTTCGAGCTCACGCGGCTCAGGTACCTGCATGAAGAGAATGAGCGCCAGCGGCAGCATGAGGAGGTGATGGAGCAGCTGCAGCACCAGGCGACGCCCCGCCTGGTAGGTGATGCGGAGAGGGTGGGGGGACCTGGCCGAGAGGCCTACAGGTCCGGCCCGAGGGCCCCGGAGACCTCCGTCCCCGGCCTGCGCCAGAGCCCGCCCGGCCGGCTCCACCGCTGCGTCTTGCCCCAGGTCCAGAGCCGGGCGGCTCCCAGCTAAGCGGAGATTCATCTCCTTAGGGTGGGTGGACCCTAGGAGGGGCTCGAGAACCACCCTGTTCACCCACCTGCCCAGGGCTCCTCTTCTCAGGGAAAAGTCCTCACTGTTTCTCCTTTCCATTCCTCTCGGCATCTAAGAGGTAATGCCTGGGGCGAGCCCCAGAACCCCCACTGCAGTCTGCCCAGAGAATTGCCATAAAACTATCACCTCCCCTGATTAGGGCCACGTCCACTCTGTTTGGATCACACTGCTCTGTTGTCAGCTAAAGCTTGGACATCTTTTGGCAAGAAACAGACCATTCTCCCCTGATCTGTACTCAATGGGGGTAAGAACACCTACTTGCAGTGAAATGGGGCATGGCGTGCTTAGCTCTGTGACTGGGCCATCCTAAGCAGTAAATAACGAAAGATGGTATTGTTTAAAGCAGTGTCCTCTGGCTTTAAAATCAGACAATTCTGGGTTGAAATCCTGGCTCTGCCACATATAAACTGTATGACGCCGGGCAAGTTACTAATCATCTTGGAGCCTCAATTTGCTCATCCATAAGGTAGTACTTACCTCATAGGGTCATTGTGAGGATTAAATGAGAGAAGGCACATGAGGCACTTTGCAGTGAGCCTGGCACCTTAGGTAAGCACTCAATAAATGTTAGCTATTAACATTTTTATGTACTCATGCAATTCACTTCTTGACCCAAATGCAACAACTAAAGTTCATCATTTTTCAATTTTATTGGAATGTAACATATTAGCTCTGCTTCCCAGCTCTGAGTCACTCTCAATTCTGAGAAATTTGCCTTCTGCCTTTATCCAAGTCATTGCTATAACCGTTGAGGAGGATGTGACTTAAATAAGTATCACTAAAAGAGCTCCCTACAGGTTAGCAGTTTTCCATTAATCATCACCCTTGTGTTACATTGTATCCAGCTCACATTTCTCTATTTTGTCCAAAAAAAAAAAAAAAACTACACCGAGACATACTGTAAAATGGTTTCCCAGAATTAAGATAGTACACTCACTACCTGTAGCATTTCCCCAATTAACACATCAATTTTTTTTTTTTTTTAAAGAAACGGGGTTGGGTTTGCATGATTCGTTCTCGATGAACACACGCTGGCTTCTTAACAATTATCATGTTTTTCTTGCTCACAAAATACCTGCTTAACAATACACTAAACAATTTTGCTTAGCCAAGGCAAGCTTACTGAACTAGGATTTCTAGAATCCCTCTTTCCCCCCTCTTTTTAAAAATCTAGAAAATAATCGCCTGTCTCTAGGTTCTGGCAAGTTTCCTGATACTTTTGATGCATCACAAATAAGTTCCATTTCCAAACTTGTGGTTTTAGTTTTAGTATCCTCAGATAAAATCTGCTACAAGTTTGAGCCTGAAATTATTGAAAGCAAGATATGGTGTGGCACTATGGCTTTAGTTGATGTCTCCTCCTAACCATGTTTGTTTTCCATTTTTAGTTTGAAAAGCTTTTTCTCTACTGGGTGAGCTGTTGGCTCCTGGTATATAGTCCTCTCTGCTCCCTGTCTTCTACTCAAAAGATAGACCAGTGAAAGTGTTTTTGAAAATATTTTAAGCTTTCACAAATGCATGTTTTGTTATGGAAATCATAAATATCTTCCATAAGCATTTCAGACTGAAAACACATTCAGTTTGCAAAAGGTGGCTGGAAGTCCACAGATCCAGAGCCTACGGGGTCTCCAGAGAAGCACTACATCTGCCCAGCCCTAAATTCCCACTAGAACACTAGGAATGAGAAATTCTTTTTCTCTGGTCTTTAGCCTTCCTTGCTATGCATTCTAGAGATGGCATCACTGGAGTCGTTTTCTGCCAGCGTGTGTTCATTTAGTTGCCCATCCCCTTTTTATGAATTTGTTTCAATAATGGTGTGTGCAAAACACCAGTCTCTGGTAATGGTTTACAAACATTTTGTATTTAGGGGGCATATATTGAAAGGTGGAGAGTTGACTTGGTTTTGAAGTTTCCTTTCTACTTTCTTTTCCTGGGTGAATGGGTAGGTAGGTAAATTTCATTGTATTAAAAAACACATCTGTGAGTATGTTTCTAACTAGTTTAGGGAATCACAGTCCCTGCCATCTGCCTGCTTACAAAAACAAAAACAAAAACAAAAAACAAAAAAAAAAAACAAAAACAAAAAAAACAAAAAAAAAACTATGGCATGATTTTAAAAGATATTTTAAAGAATAAACCATGGTAGTGTTTTAACTACAGATCAAAATATTGTATCAGCTATTGCCTTACTTATATGTTGATGCTTTCTACAGTTAAAATGGGCTCTGTCAAACCTCAGTTATATGGACTCTGGAAAAGAACAGCACACAGGCAAAATCAGACAGACAAGCTGCTTTCCCCCATGCCAAAGTCTCTGAGGTTTAGGAGGGCCCCACAACCTGTCTGCAGGGGAGACCAGACCCTAGGCTGAAGAACCATGGACAGACCCCATGTGCATGGGCCAGGACCAAGAGAGTCAGTCATTTGTGTTCAAGGGGCACCCTCTTATTGTGCAGCTGTCCAAAAAGCAAGGCTGAGTGTCAGGGCAAACCATCTGGAGAACACTCAAAGACCCAGTATCCAGATTTAGGATCTCAGAGAGAGAGAGACTTCCCACCTGTGTAAAGCAGGACGGGCCGAAGAGAGAGAGGAAGGTGTTGGCCTGAACTAGGAAGGATAAGAGTAGGCTCAAGAAGTAAAAGCTCATGATTGCCTTCTATGTGCCAGCGACCTTGCTAGGAACTTCTCATTCCTTGTCTTACTCTCTCTCTCATAGTCTCGTGAGGTGGGCACTATTCCCCTTCCCTTAGGTGAGGAAAGCAACCTGCCAGAGGTCACATTCAGGAAAGAACAAGACTGAAGTCCAGCTCTGCCTGATACGCACACCCTGGTTTTGCCAGCTCCACTCTCTTCTTTCCTCCACAGTTCTCAGGAGGCCTCCAGGACCTCCTGCTCCCCCAGAACCAGTTTGCCATGTTCCTGTACTGCTTCATCTTTATACACATAATCTATGTCACCAAGGAGATAATCTTCTTTCTCTTCTCCAAGCACTACCTGTTCTGCATCGCGGGCATTTTGCTCTGTTTGATTAAAACTTTATGGTCATACTTCCAAGTGCCTTTGCTCTGTCCTTCACTGGGAACCACTACATTAGTGTATTGTTGAGACCTGACCCAAGTTAGCCCATGCCTCCTTGCCGTCTCCCTCCCTGGCACTCCTGCCCTCATATGGTGCCTCCCTCCAATCAGAACTTGCTATTAGGAAAGGCTCTGCTATCAGCCATTTACACCTTAGTGTGCAGTAATGCATTTCATCCTTATACTAAGCCTTAGCTCTCGCTGTGGATGAAGATGCTTTATCTGCTAAGAGGAGGATTTCAGAAGTTAGCAGGTTAGGAAGGTATCTTTAGGAAGAAGGGGGTTAGAAGGATTTTCCAGAACTACAGAAATCACGCCATGACCAGACTGGCTTGGAATCCATCACATCTATTCACTTTCACAGATCCCTGAGCAGTGGGGAGCTGTGGTAGGCTTAGGGGTAGGCTCTCCAAGGATGTCCATGTTCCAGTCCCCAGACTTGTGAATATGTCACCTTATGTGGCAAAGAAGACTTTGGGATGTGATTAAATTAAGGACCTTGAAATGCAGAGATGATCCTGGATTATTCAGAAACGCTCAATGTAATCTTATAAGAGGGAGACTGAAAGGTGAGGATCAGAGAAGGAGATGTGGCTGTGGAAATAGAAGTTGAAGGGGTGTGGGTACATGAGCCAAGGAAGGTAGGCAGCCTCTAGAAGCTAGAAACGGCAAGAAAATGGGGTCCCTCCTAGAGCCTCCAGGAGGAATGCAGCCCTGCCAACCCATTTTGGATTTCTAACCTCCAGGACTGTAAGAGAATAAATTGGGGTTGCTTAAAGGCACTAAGTTCATAGTCATGTGTTGTAGCAGCGACACTAATACAAAAAATAATACAGGAGCCAAAAGTCCTCGAGTTCTTTCCAGGTCTGCAAAAATGTCAGGGTAGCATCACCAGGCCACTGTCAAAAGGTTCATTTAGCACTGGGCCTGAACAGGACTGTATACAGTCAGTCCCTAGGCTTGGAGCCTGCTCTCAGGTCACATATCTTTCAAAAAGAGAGACAATGAAGCTCCAGGGAGCTCAGGCCTTTCAGGGTCTGACAGCAAACGGTGTCCCTATCACTGAGCAGTACATGCTTGGGTGACATGGGGTGGCAAAATCTAGGTGTCCTCCTAGGGCCATTGGGAAGGAGGGATTGAACACCTAATTGGAGCCACAGCAAGTCAGCTGTAGTGGAAAAGTTGGAAGAGACAAAAAACAGGCCACACAGACAAACCCTCAAATCCACCCCGCCCACACACACACACACACACAACAAGTAAACAGTTGTCCACAACAGAGATGCACACAACCTCCCTCCCCCTTCCCCAAAAAGCTAGCAACCACGACCTAAAGGAACAGACTTGGAACACTAGGGGGCTCAAGGGAGGCACAAAATGAAGCCACCTGGTGCATGTGTAACCAGTAGTTCATCTCCCCCTCAAGGCCAGCTCCCCAGCCCCTGCTGTCCTACACACACACCCAGCTGACAGCCAGCTGCACTTACCCGCCAGCCCCGCCCAGGGATGACGGCTGGCAGTCTGCCTCCAGCACAGGAGATTTTAGGGATAATGCAGCAAACTGAATGAGGCTGGACGTAGCCGTGCCATCAGTCAAGTCTTTATGAGCCCCTTCTCTTCCCAGGTGGAAGGCTCCGCCTTAACAGGGACAAAGAGTAAGTTTCTGTCCCGTTGGGCTCTCTGAGTGATGCTTAGTGAAAACACACTACAAAAAGCAGACCACCCAGGGATGCAATGTCGGTACACATGATACTGCCATAGAAGTCCACAGTGACTTCTCATTTTCCACTCAATTCAACGCATCCAACCCCACTTAGGACTCCATGTGACAGGTTTTTACTTGACAGTAATAAAGCTGTCATTTTGCATTAAACTTTCAATGACAATTTTTTGCGGTGGGTCACTTCTCACAACCATCTTATTTGATCTGGGTTTCTGGAGTCAGAAGGAGGGAAAAGAAGGAGGAGATCAAGATATTTAAAAAGTTAAAGCCCAGATGTTTACCTTGTTATAGCAGATGGAATTAAGAGTTTGTAAAAAATACCAAGTGCTATAAAGTCATTTAATCCATCACCTGTTACCAGGTAAAACTGGGCTTTACTATACCCATTTTTCTTACAAATCTTCAGAGAAAAGGCTTAATTCACTCACTTGAGCACTCAGGTTAACACCTCATTTCACCCTTACCAATGAACATGAAATCTCCCCCTCTGTGCCTTCTACTCTGATTAAAGACTAAAACCAGGAGGCTTAGATCTGTTCTTTGGGAAAATGAGAACAGCTCAGGGTCACTCCCCAAACGTGATACAGGTCTCCCAGTTCAAGTGCAAAACAGAAGGGGGAGAGGAAAAGGTGGAAAAAGACAAAGGATGGGGGGAAAGTCACAGCTGAGGGGTTACCAAGCAGGCAACCAGTCCACACACAAGCACTTCCTGAGAACCTCGGGTGTGTCAGGCATTTCTCTGAACGATTTATGGAGGCTTTCTTCACCAAAACCCTGGGAGGTAGAAATGTGTACTAGCCCCCATTCTCAGATGAGGATACTGAGGCTCCAAACGGTTCAGTGACATACTCAAGGTCATCTTAGGTCTCAAGTCTGACTCTCAAGCACATTATGTTCCTACACTACCATGCTCCCAAGATCTGACCCTGAAGGATCTCACAGCCTTTCTGGGGAGATGAGTCCAACGCACATGAAAAATCTAAAGACCTCAGTGTCGAAGGAGATCGAAGAGAAGTCCCCGGAGCCCAGAATGATAGAAAATCTTCTCAAAGGAGCAGCCCACAAGAGCAGGTGGGCCTGGGGCAGGTAAAAAGGAGGGAGAACTCACGGGAACTGATAAGGATGGAAGTGTATCAGCTGTATTCAGGAGAAAGAGAAGGCTCCCTCTTGCTCCCGTGAGTGATGCAAAGGTAACAGGCCTGGGAAATTAATTTGGGGCCGAATTTCATAGTCCTGAATGTAGGTCCGAGGAATATGAATGTAATCCCTTAGGAAACGGGACCGTGTTCTTGCCTTGACCTCTCCCCATTTCCACATCAGGAACATTCTTTCTAAGGTCCTATGTGAAGATTGCATTCGGCTCTAAAAGGAACCCAGCTATAGTGGCTTACCCAAATAGAGGTTTATGTTTCTCACTAAGAAGCCCCAAGTAAAACAGTCCATGACTGGTGAAGTGACTGGTGAAGGACGTCACCTAGAGCGCAGGCTGCTTTTTGCTCCACCCTCCTTAGCACACAGCTTTTACCCTCCTCAGACCATGGCTTTCAGCCTCATGATTTCAAGATGGCAGCTGCAATCCCAGGTATCATGTCCATAACTCCAAGACAAAAGAAGAGGGGGAAAAATGGGCCACTTTTTAAAAGCTTTTTAGAAAGACTTACCTAGCAACTTCTGCTTACATCTCATTGGCCAGTCTGGCCATGAGGCTGCTGCTAGCTACAGGGCATCTGCAGTAAACTTTTGCCAGGACACGGTCACGGAACTAAACAAAATCAGGATGCTGATAGTATGAGGGAAGGGAGGCATATTGAATAAGTGACTATGTCTGCCGTACCCTGCTTTTTTTAGGCCCCGCTCCCACTCCCTTCCGGGCGCTGAGCCAGAGTTGTGGTGGGGGTTGAGACCATTGGGTGGAGCACAGCTGTAGCCAATCTGGGCCTGGCCCACTTCTGCTTCAAGGCCTCATTCACATACCACAGCAGGAAGGTCATGGTTTTCTCTGGACACACGACTGGAACAGCTCTGCCTTCCTCCTCCTGACCTCTGCCTGAGGCCCTATGACCTTTCACAACCAGGCCAGAAGCCTTGCCTGGGGACTTAGAGGCATGCCCCTCTAAGTGGGGTGCCCTCAGCAAAGCTGCAAGTAGAAGCAAGTTTGCCCCTGGTGGTTCTTCCCCTGTCCTGTGTCCCAGGGAACAGAGCCCAGCACTCCTGACATCTCTCCTGTCAGCCCACTCACACCAGGCTGCTAAAGGCTGGGTGTGTAACACATCATACACATTACATTCAGCTTTGACCAAACAATCAAACACTAATAGCAAAGTTTCAGGCAGGCTTAGGGAGAGAAAAGTGAAAGCATCTTCCTTGCTCCCCAAATGGAGTCACATAGGTTGCAACCCTGAGCCCAAGAAGTCCTGGAAACTGCTGAAATCCACAGGAGCAAAGAGAGAGCAGGCTTGATTCCAAAGGTCACTTCCCTGCCATGTCTGTTTCTAATTCCGCTTTAGCAGATGATCGACTGCCAGCAAGTCCCTTAAGCTTTCTAGCCTTCATTTGGTGACCTGTAAGTTACCTTAGTTAAAAAAAATTTTTTTTTAAAGGACCAAAGCCTAGGGTCTGCTTCTTAATTGATTTGCTATGGTGCTTAGGGGGGTTGGTAGCCTTAAAGGTGCCCCAGCAACCACATTAAGAAGCCCAAATCCTTGCTCCTCAACATATGACCTGAGGACCAGCTGCGTCCACATTGCCTGGGGCATCTTAAAAAGTCTGAGAAGCTTGCCTCTCTAGGTGAGCTGACACAATCCAACCTATGCTTTGTTGTGAAGACACTGCCCATGGCCTGGAGGGTCTGAGGGAATGGGGTGCAGATGTAGAGGCATAATAGGAAGGGGAGAGTACCTGAGTGTGCAGCCACTAGAATTGCTGTGGGAGCCTCCATCAGCACAGGGTGGCGGTATATCTGCCCTCTTCCCTCTGTGCTCTTTCGAAGTCCTTGCTTGGAGCTTCTGAGAAAAGAAAGGACATCTCCCAGCATCTCCCTGCACTCCGGGATTCACCAGAAACTTCCGGAATCCCTCCAGGCCCTGTCTTTGCCTCTGTCCCTTTTTTGATCTGGCTCTGATGTGTGTAGCTTTGGGAAAATCTTGCTAATACACATTCATTCATTATTTAAAGGCTGCCACTGTTCCTTCAGGAAGGTTAAGCATGATTAAAAGATGGGATTTTTCCACAGGGCACAGCAGAAAAGCTAGGGCTCTCGCATTTTTAAGCTGTTTTGGCCAAGCCTTGTTGCATAATTTAAAGCCTGTGACTTATTTAGACTTAATTAGACAAAGGAGCAGCAGCTACAGGTTCATTAGTCAGTATTTATGAAGCGCCCAAGGGGGCGTGGTGGGTTCTTAAGAACAAAGTGGAGAATTAGCTTGGAGCTTGCAAATTTCCTATACTTAAGAAAGAGGGGGTTACAGATGTGTCATAGGTAGGCATTTTTATTCCTCCAGGAGAATAAAGGTGTGGCATCAAAGGGCCCGGGGTCATGGAACAAATCCCCACTAATACCGTCTCCTCAGCCATGATTGGGTGATGTTAGCCACTGGCAGTGCTGTAGCGACAGGTGAGTATGATACTGGGGTGTAAGCTCACGGTAAATGCGGAGCTATGCAAACAGCAGCTGTTAGAGCAGAGCAGGGGAGGTGTAGTGACTACCCCCTGATTTCAGCGACTGAGAGAAGTGGGAGGATTAGCTCCAGCATGTGTGGGACCCAGTGCAAAAGGACAATGCCTTGTTTAAAATGTATTAAGAATTTCAAGGAGGTAACCGCAGAGCCTGAAACCAGGTGGGTGTGGAGACTCCTGAGCACAGAGGTCGCCCAAGCTGGGGCCCTGTGCCACTGCTCTGATGGTATACCCATGAGGCAAGCCCTGGGGGTAAATGAAGGCTATCCTCTGGGGTCAGGGGCTTTTGTGGTGCCTCTCAAATCCCATCCTGAGAGACTATGTCCTTAGCCACCCCATCAGCCTGAGGGAGGGGAGCAGGTGCTGTGCATTTCGAAAGGGGGTGGGGACCACGGGAGCGGGCCTGGGGTAGGGGATGCTGAGGCTGGTGGTCTGGACAAAGGAAAGCCCCCCTCCCAGAAAAAGTGGTCTCCTAGTTTCCCCACCAGCTCTGGAAGCAGCATCTGACTGATCAGGAGGCTCCCCTCTGCGTGGAGGTCATGCCTCAGGCTTGCAGCTGCCAATCACTGAGCTAACAAGCCTCAAGCTCTACAAATCCTCCATGGTGCCCTCCTTCCATGCCCCTTCTCCCTCCTTGGCCCCCTCCCTCCTGACTTCTGCCCTTAGCCTCTTCAGCCAATCAATTTGCTCTGGGCAAGAAAATCCAAAAATAGGAGAACAAAGCTCAACTTTTACCCCCATGAGTCTCATTTGTATCAGATGATACAGTCCCTTTGCCTCAAACTTTTCATCAAAGGAGCCTTTGTAAGGTCCTGGGGCAGAAAGCAGGCCTTGGAAGGGAGCCACCAGGAAGCCAGGCAGAAAGTGCTGAGCAAAGCAACTCTTGGCTGAGGGGATTGGGGTGGGGTGGGAGTGTCTCCAGAGTTTTCCTCTGCCCCGCCAGGGCCAGATGCTCCCTATCGGAGTAGCTCTTCTCCCAGCACCCAGCTCTGGCTTCGGCCAGGAGGTGCCAGAGCACATAAGAGTGTGTCTGCATGGAACACCCCAGTCACAGGGGTTCAGCCAGTGCTTGAGGAATAAATGAATGAACAATTCAATGAACCAAAGGATGTAACAGGAAACCTGAGAAAGTTTCTGTGAGCTGACATATTCTGCAAAGTCTTCCTGGAGAGGGGAGGAGGGAGCAACCAAATACTATATATTCTGCCTGTTCGATAACACCTTATGTCATCTCATTTCGTCTCACGGCCACCCCCGAGGGAGCACTATTCCCATCTTCACTTAGCAGCCGAGAAAGCAGACTCAGAGGTCCAGGAGTTGCCTGAGCTTTCTCAGCCAGAAAGTGGCAGAGACCTAGTGTGGCAAGGAGCCAAAAGTTGATTTAAGAAAAACAAAACAATATACGACTTGTCTATTTGAGTTTGTGGATGAAGATTCAGAGCTGATTCAATAACATGTAAAAAATAGCGTTACTGTATTTCAAATGGATTGTGAGTCCCCACTATGTCCCTCGCTGTACACCTAGCGGTAGCAAATTCACAAGTATTGGACTTAAAAACCTATTCTTTTATTCTACCTGTTCTCTCACTACCTCCCACTAAAGGCCGTAGGGGAAAATGTCTCTTAGGAGGAACAAGGATATAAGTCCTCACTTGTTGGCCCTGCCATTTTCCAGAGAGATAACTGGAAGATCTATACTCAAGGCGCTGGAGAGCTTCCTCTGAACCCCACCAAACATCTTCTATCTTGCCCCGCAGGTGAGTGGGCCTGTAGCTGGCTTGGGGAACTTTCCTCTCAAACCAGCCATGCCTAACGCTCTCTCTCCCCTGAAGACCAGGATACTCTGGCAGGTGTATGAAAGAAGAAGAAGGCGGTCAGACCCAGGGGAAACCTCACAATTCACTCTCACTGACATTCAGTTCTGGGCAGTTTCTGTATCCTCACACACACACACACACACACACACACACACACACACACAGTCTGCCCCAGTGAGTTCCTAGAAAATGTTGTGCTTTAGAAGACTCTAGAAGCAGAGCCACGTGCTAGAAAGTTCCCCTGCTCTCAGATATCAGACTGACTTCAAAGGAACTCCAGACGGTGGCCCTGAACAAACCACACACTGCAGGACAATCCTGATTCCCAAAACAGATCACTTAGGGCAGAGGCCAGAAACTGGGCTGTCAGGAGGACCCAAGTGGGGCAAGTAAAAGAGGGACACTGGCCAGGTGGAGCTAACAGGAAAGGAAGAGCCAGTGTGAAAGCAGCAGCCCCTACTCACCTCCTCCCGCCCGTTTTGACCACGTGAGGATGCAGACCCCATGTGGAGCTGTTCAAAGGCAGCCAGAAATCGAATTTTTTTATGTGCTACCTGCTGATTTTGAACTGTTGGTTCAAGGTTCTTAGCCACCCTATGGACCTAACAAAAGTCTGTGGGCCCACTGGCTTATAATCTCTGAACCTGAGATGTGATTTCCCTCATGATAGTGTCTTTTTCACTCAGAGACCTGCTGGGGGATTTCTTTAAACAGAAAACACTCCTAGTACAAAAATAGAATGTGATTCACTCTAGCACCGTGTTTAAGCACAGAAGCAGCAGTAAGGGATGCTTCTTTTCACAAATTGCCTCACCTTGAGGTATTTCAAGAGACAGACCACTTAATGCATTTCAAATCAGGTTAGAGTGGCAAAAATCTAATTTTCATACAACTTCTTGAAGGAAGATGGGAATTGGGTTCAGGCCTGGATCAGGATTAAAGAAGAGGCCTGGGAGCAGGGAGGTGAGGAGGGAGAGTGTGCTGGGGTAAAGGGCAGAGCTGAGGGGGCCCAGGCTGAGTGATGTGGGGAGAGGCTGGCAACCGTTCTGTGAGGTTGGTCAGACAGAGTGGTGAGACCTGGGGACCAGAGCCAACCAGAGAGGGGAAGAGGAGGAGGGAGCATCATTAGTTGCCATGGTAACAAAAGAAGAAAGAAAGGGGGAGAGTGAGTGAGGGGGGAATCTCAGAGAAGAGCTATGTCGTGCTGCCGTCCATACCAGCTCTCTTGTCTCTATCCAGGCACCTTGTCTATGACTCCCTGGCCCCTCTGATACCTCCCCCACCTGACTCCGCTCATTCTTGGCATGCATAAATTACTATGAAATTACATCAAGGACATTTAGATCCTAAACATGGGTGAGCTAGATGGGCACCTCCTTACTATTCCCCTAAGTCTCAAGAGACCTCTTGAATTCAAAAATATTTTCTCCACTGTTCTACCATCAAGCTTATAATTTTAGGGCAAATTTTCTGAAACTAAAGATTTGTTCATGTTTAATTACCAACCCTCATTAACAAGGGTAATATTTTGGATAGCAATTTCTAATATCTCATAAGAAATTAGTGCACCCCATGTAGCAGGGATCTCAGATTCAGCCTAGGAAAGTCCATGTCGTGGGTTCAGGCATATCTTAACATGTATGATGAACTGATAGGGCAGACCCCAGACAGGCCACTTCACAGGATGGTTCCAGTGACATTGCTGTGTGCCCAGAATTCATTTTCCCTTGATTTTCTTTTGGGGAACTCTTTGTTCATCAGCCTTTGTCCATGAGGTTCAAGTGGGCTGAATTCCAGACAAGGGCGGACCTAAGACCCAGACCTGACCAGTTGGAGCATTCCATCTCTTGGCCAGAACGCTTGGTCCTTGTGTAGACACACAATGCAGGCCTGACCAATGAGTCTCAGAACTAGGACTTTTGCTGGAACTCTTGAGAAAATAAACTCTCTTTCCATTGGGCATCCACTAAGTGGATAGACTGTATGTCTAGAGCTGCTGGTGGTCATCTTATTCCACTGGGGGAACATATACTTGAAAATAAAGCAAATAGAGAAAAAAAAATAGCAGAGCCAAGAAGAGATAAGAAGACACAGATAGGAAGAGAGAGGGAAGGAAGGGAGAAAAGTTGAGGAGAGAGAAATTGAACCCTTGTGGGCATGATTTGGGTCCCTGGATCCACCTAAAATAAGAGACAGCCTGAATGTGATTCCATAGCGTAGTGGTTAGCGTGTCTGCTTTATATGTAGAAAGTCCTGGGTTCATGTCCCAGTGGAGCCATGGTCCATGGTCTATGGCTATGCCATCCCTAACAAGCCCGATGTCTGATCTTGGAAGGTAAGCAGGTCAGGCCTGGTTAGTACTTGGATGGGAGACCACCTAGGAAGACCAGGTGCTGTAGACATAAATAATAATGATAATAAAATTTTAAAAAACAAAATAAGAGACATCCCTAGCTCTTTAGTTGCTGTTAACTTTGAATTGATTTGGGTCTCTGTCACTTGGAACGAAGAATCCTAAATCATGCAAGTGCTTCCCCATTTTGCTAAAGAAAGAAGATTATATGAGCTGAAACCTGGGCTCAGCGATAGCTAATGCAGAAGGTATCATGGCATCTGTTCCCAGCTTGTCCCATGGAGAAAGCTATAGGGATGAAAATAAACAAGCAGTTTGGGAGACAAGGGAAAAAGAAGAGTTGTCACACATGCCCCTCAGTGGGGAAGGGAGCCATTTCCTCAGTCATTAAGGGAAAGCATCCCTCTCCTGTCACCCTAAGGGGCAGAGGCATTGATGAAACTGCCAAGGGAAATGGCAGTATGGCCCAGCTGAGACAAAAGGGTCCATGAACAGACCATGAAAGGTTTGGAAGCAACCCAAATGTCCATCATCTGATGAGTGGATAACCAAAATGTGGGAATATTATTTGGCAATTTAAAAAAGCACTGATACATGCTACAACATGAATGAATCTTGAAAACATTATGCTAAATGAAAGAAGCCAAAGACAAAAGATAACATATAATTCCATTTACATGAAATGTCCAGAATTGGCAAATCTATAAGGACAGAGAATAGATTAGTGGTTGCCGAGGGGGAACAGGGGGATCGGGGGATGACAGCTAAGGTTGCAGAATTTCCTCTGAGGTCACAAATGGTCTAAAATTGATGTGGCAGTGGTTATGCAACTCTGAATATACCAAAAGCCTTTGGATTATACACTTTAAATGGGTGAATTGTATAGTACATGAATTATATCTCGATAAAGTTGTTGCAAAAAAAAAAAAAGAAAGAAAAGAGGTTCTCGAGGTTTCTGCCCACTCGTATGTGGTTGAGCAAGCATGGGTGGTCGGCCTCCAGAGGCCCAGGAAATACCAAGTAGCTGCTGCTCCCCTGGGTGGCAGTGCTTTCCTTAGACTGGATAAAAGGGACTTCACGTTGGGCTGGCACCTTAAGAGGACCCCGCTTTGGCTCTTCTCTGGTCTCCCCATGGGGTAAGAAGTCTGTGAGGCCAAGAGATGTGTCCATTACACTCACCCCTTCCCAGACCATACCCTGAGTATACAGCATACAGGGAACTCCTTGCCCAAAAGGCCCCAGACCTATTTCTAGAGCCTAGGTCTATCCTCCTCAGCATAGACCAAATTGATGGTGAGCATAGAAAAGGTGTAATTGGAACTTGAATATGTAGGCTGGGATGCCCTTGTCAGGTCCCTCAAAGGGTGGGGCAGAGCGAGGAGGAGAGGGCAGGCCATGCATCATGTCATGAGCTCAGGGCTTGGGGAGGCCTGGGGCCAGGGCTCCCCACAACCACTGAGCTTCAGCATGGCAGTGTGAGGAGAATGAGAATTCTCAATTCAGTTCGACCTAGGTCATTACGAAGATATACTTTTCAAGACAGGATGCTAGAACACTGAACAATTTGTTTACTTTGTAGTTGTGAAATATTTAAACATAACAGTTTGTGGACCTGCATTTGCCCTCATGCTCTGGACCCCCATAAAGACAAAGATCTGACCTGCTGGGAGATGCTGCATTTAAGAAAGAAATCTATTAGAGCTTTTCTTTCTAATGAATCCTGGTGTGGGATTTTCCCAGGCTGCATTTACAGATTTGGGAAACACAGTTCATAGATTTCTTGCTCCAGGCTAAAGAGAAAGCTGACACACGCCTGCCCACAACCTTGAAGTTTAATGATTTCTCTCAACGTCTTCTCAGCTGAGCCCACGGCTTAGGCGTGTAGTGAGGTGCGGGCTGAGGACTGGGGTGGTTATATAAGCCATATTCGGGAATTCCCTGTCTGTCTGGCTCTCTTGTTTTGTTTGTTTTGCTTTGTTTTGTTAATATATAATACAACAGAATTCAACTGGCAAGAAACACCTACGAGCAGGGCTGGGGCAGGCCAGAGAGTATTATTGTTCATCCTCCTTCTACATCTTTCTGACGGCCAAAAATCCTAGGGGGTCCTGTGCTAGAGCCCTTGGAGCAGAGACCAGCAAGATACATGGTCTTTGTCCTCACAGTAGTCACCATCTGTTTAAGGGAATAACATTGACGCCAAAGTCATTAAAACACAATATAAAAATCCCACAAGATCATTTAGGATGTAACATTAAAGTCTTTTTAAGACTAGAGATCATCTCATTCAGAGTTTCTCCTTGGCGCTAGTGACATGTGGAGCCAGATAATTCTTTGCTGTGTATTGTAGGATGTTCAGCAGCCTCTACCCACTAGATGCCAGTTAAAAGGTCCCCCGTCTCAGCTGTGACAACAAAGAATGTCTCCAGACACTGCCAAATGTCCCCTGTGGGTCATAACTGCACCCAGTTGAGAAGTAGGGTAACACGCCATCATTTCCAGTGTAATGAACGTTTACAGGCTGATGGTACTCCAGAAGCCTGAAGAGGGGGAGATGGCTGTGGGCCAGAAAAAACCTGAACTGGGACTCCAAGGATGGGTAGAATTTGACTAATCTAGCTAGAAGGGCAACACTCCAGAGGGGGAAGCAGTGCCCTCAAAGGCAAAGAGGCCGGAACACGCAGCATGCCTTACATGGTCATGCAGTTGTGCCATGCCAAAAGGTGCCCAGCAGAGGGAACAAGTAGGAGCTGAAATGCAGACCACCCTCCCTCCCCTAGCCAAGCCATGTCCCTTAGCACATAGCTTCATTGGTCCAGAGAGAAGAGAGCCTTTTTCTTAGTATAAAGGTGTCTTGTGCTCCCCATCCCATGGGCTCATGGTACTGCATCTGCCCAGAGAGGGCCTTTTTCTAATGTCACAAAGGCACCACAGAGACCAACCAAAGCCCCATGCATGAGCCCTTCCTGGGGTGGAGAGAAGCAAGCCAGCAAAGTAGCCAGCACTCTAGCTTTCTCCATCCCTTGTTGGCCCCAGTATGCTCCTCCCCACTCTGACTGGTCTGTGGGCACAGAGGCCCTGCATGGAAGGATGAGAAGGAATTTCTTTCAAGAGCTCAAAGTAGGTTGAACCAAGAAGAGAAGGAAGGCTCTGGGAGGAGAGTCTGGATCAGGAGACAGACTGCAACCAGTGTATCTGGGATTCAGAGCACTGCTGCTTCTGCTCTCCGCACAGAAAGGCCCTTTGGAGGTGATCACCCCTCAGGGAGGTCACCTCTGCCCAGAGCTTTTCTCCCCTACAAACAGATCTTCAGAACCGGCGGGAGCTCCTCACCCCATTACCTTCCTTTCCTTTGCTCATCAGTCCAGCAATGGGCAGTAGAAACTCAGGTGCAGGCACTCCTGGGGACAGATGAAGATTCTCCTCCGCAGGGTACATATTTTAAGAGCCTCACACCACAAGTCCTCCACTCCCACAAGCACTCTCATGTAGGCATCCTGTGTGAGCTACTGGTTCTCTCTCTCCTGCCTTCCTCCTAGAGAGATCACCGTTCTCCCACTTCCCAAAAGAAAGGAACATGCAGTACCCATCCTCAATCTTACCATGGCACGCTGACTTGGAGGAAAATGTATGGTGCCACAAAGGAACAGTCTGAATCCTGGTATCCGTGTTGAGGAAAGGAATGACTAGTGACTGGGCAACTCAACTAGCTTCCAGTTCTGCACTTTCATTCGATTTGAAAGAGAGACTCTCTCCTCATTGCCAGCTGACTTTTAAAGATCCGCCCATGTGATTTTTGGCATATAACTCAAAGGAGTTTGTGAAGTCGAGTGGCACTGCTCTAACAAAACTCTTTACATTCCTTTGTACTTATGTCTGTGAGGAGGTTTCTGAGAGCAGCTCTTGCATCTATTTAAAAAGAAATACAGAAATAGAACACTGAACCCTGACCCCTTCTACCAATGAGTTATATTCATCCATGGATATATGAACTAATTAGTGTGGGGAAAAAAAAGCTTTACCTCATTAAGAGATGCATTTCCAATTAAGCTTTATTTTTTAGGCTTCCTTAGTATCTATTAAGAATTCTAATAGCATTTGTTTTGATTAATTGTGCACTAGTTGTCATGGCATAAATCCAGACAAAATATTCTCTAACATTTAAAGTCTATGGTCACAGAAAATTTGGAAAATAAATTCATCTTATGTACATAGTTTTGTTAGAGAAGCATGATAGGATAATACAAAAAAGACATAAAAATATATTAGGATAAAATTCTGTAGAAGCAGCAGAATGGAAATAAACATTCATGGATAAAAAAAGATGAAATTTGTTCCACTTTTAAGGAAGAACTTCATGTATTTTTTAAAAGGATAATGGTGAGTGCCCAATCACTATAATACTTTGGAGACATTTTCAGAGCACCAAAACAATGCTATTTTAAAATGTCAATATTTGCATACAACAGAAATCACACCCCATGCAACTATGAAACATTTTAAATGTTTGTTCCTAAAAATGTGCAGAGGGTACCTAGATGTTCAAAATTCTTTGAGGAGTCTGCAAGAAAAGCGTTTGGAACACCAGGGTCACAGGGGTCTTGCCTGCAAGGGGTGTTCCTAGAATGAATGCAAAATCGACAGCTTTGACTACTCCCTAAGCCTTGGGGGACCAGTGGGCACCTTCAAAGGGAGAGGACTCTCGCTGGTGCTGGGTCGGTGGGAAACGGGCCAACGATCTCTCCCATCATCCTATCAATACTTCCCTCCCGTCTTTTTGTTTGTGTGTGTGTGTCATCTTGTTTTATTTTAAGCATTCCTCTAAAATCCCGTTCCCTCCACTACAGATGGCCCGTCTCAGGACCCGTCTGTGGGAGACCTGTCCTGCGTTTTCCCATGCCGTCTGGAGCTTTCCTTTCTTCAGGAAGCTTGCGGCGCGGACAGCGCCCCCACCCCTGCCCGCAGCCTCTGGGCCGCAGTCTAACCCCCTTGTACGCCCCTGGTCCCCACTGCTTCCTCCAACTTTCTGGTGCTTTGGGATAGTCCTCATTCCCCAGCAAGGCCATAATAAGTTTTCTCATCTGTGTCTCCAAGACACTTTCCTCAACAGTAAGGCGTGGATAATAAGAATTAAACGAGATGACATTTGCTCGGCGCCTGGCACCGAGCCTGGCCTGCAGCCCAAACTGGGCACCCAGTAGCCTTCCGCCAATACTGGCTAGTCGTGCGTTACATTTTCTGGCCAGTAATCACAGACGGCTGGGCTCTCTGGCGTCCTCCTCCGCCCAGGCACCCAAGGACAGATCGCAGACCTCCGGGTCTGCTTTGGGTAACTTGCTAACTAGCAGTGATGAAGACGCCTCCCCTCCTGCCTCCGGCCTCTGGGTGCCCTCCAGGGGACCGGCGGGGATGGGGAAGCCGGGAGCTGTGAGGTCATGCTCAGCTCACGTGACCGTTGCTGCATCTGTCAACTGTGGTACAAGCACTAAGACAGTCGGGGCTTGTGACATTCAATCCAGTTATCTCTCCCTCCTCCCTCTCCTGCGAGCTGGCCCCTTTCACACCAAGGGACCGTCTCAAAAGTCTAGGACCCTGAAGAGTATGGCTCCAGATGCTGCAACTTAAGGGCTGGGAAATAAAGGAAAGAGAGAAAGGAAAAAAGTCCAAGCTTGCAGTTCTTGCTGCTGCAACTTAGAAACGATGTTTAAGCCCCAGTTTCTTAAAATCTTTTCTGCCAGAGCAATCTGGCATATGTATTAAAGCGTCTCTTAAACATTCTCATATTCTTTAACCCATTAATTCCAGTTCTAGAATGCTTGCCTATGGGAAGAATCCAAACCGGGGCAAAGGTTTAGGTACACAAAATTCACTGCCTTGTTATTGAAACCACACACACACACACACACACACACACACGTGATGAAATTGCCTAGATTGGGGTATAGAAGAACAATATAATATTGGGCTGTTGTTATAAATGGTGATTGACAAGAATTTTCATGACATGAAAAAGTGACCATAAAGAATATTCGTTGAGCACTTACTATGTGCCAGATGCCAAATGCTTTATATGAACTGAGTCTTACAACATTAGGAGACAGACACTATCATGAGGTCGTGTCCCTTCCATGCTTGTGAGCCTTCCATGGCTTCCCAGTTTACTTAGAACAAATCTAAATTCCTAAAGTGCCACTCACAAGACCCTGTATGATCTGGCCCTGTCCCTTCCCTCTCCCCTTCACTGGCTCAGTGTAGCCCCACTGGCCTCCCTCTCTGCTCCTCAAACTGACAGAGCTTTTTCGGCCTTGGTGCCTTATATTTGTGGTTCCTTTTGCTCACAATGCCATTCCCTTCTGCCCGTTCCAACCCTCCCCCGTTGCCGTTCGCATGGCCCGCTCCTTCTCAGGCGTTAGGTGCACTGGGCCTTATCTGAGAAGGCGTCAGGGAAGGCCTCACTGCCCAAAGCCTTGACTTCTCTGTGGCACTGAAATCAACCCCAAACAATAGTTGTCTACGTGTTTGGTGTCCCCTTCCCAGTCCTGACTCCTGCCCCCTTCCCTCACAACCATCCACATTAGAACGTTCTTTTGTGAAACCTGGGGCCTTAACTGTCCTGTTCACTTCAAAGGATGCAGAGCCTGGTAGAACCCCTGACATTTGGTAACCCCTCAATAAATATTTGTGGAATATGAATGAATAAGAAGTTGCTGATTTAACTGAGAGAAAATCCAGGACTCAAATTCCAAACAAGGAAAGACAAGAATCTTCAAACACTCCTTATTTTTTTCTTCTTCCAATTGAGCCCCAGTGCATCTTGCACCCACTTTTTCCTCTTCTACTCTCCTCCCTCCCTCTCTCACTTCCCTCCTTTTGTTCAGAGCTTCATTAGTACCTGCTCTGGGCTGGATCTGAGGAGGTGCTATGTGATGAGCTCAGCTTCCTAACCACTCTGTTCCTCAACATGTCCCCAGTGCCCCCAGCATCCCCCAGCCTTTCCTTAGACCCCCTTAAGTCACATCTCTCATACAGTCATCCACTGGTACCCCTTCTCTGTGGGCCTTTATTGTGAATGAGCCCTCAGGCTAGACACCCTGAAAAAGAGAAATAAAGGATTCTTCAAGGATCCAGTTATGGCCATGCATTTGCTGACATATTTGTCCTGCCGCGAGCCAAAATTTTAAAGTTTCTATACAGTAAGTTTTCATAAAATAAATGACAACAACCTGGTCTTTTCAGGTTTTTTCTCTGCAGTCCCGGGAGTCTCATTAGCTGATTATGACCCTGACTGCTTCCGTGCTTCCTTCGAGCTTCAGATTCAAGTGAACATTTGGCTCTCAGATCCCCTTGGGCTCTAAACCTTCTGTAACCTCCAAGATGTGAATCCACTCAGGTTTGTAGGCACAAGGATGAGCCAAACATCATCTCTATGGCCTCATCTTCCAGTGACAAAAGAATGTGCTCAATTCCATTATTTTAAAGGTATGTGAGAGGGCGTGGTGACTGGGCCAAGGATCTACCAAAACTGTCTCCCCACGTTATGGGGGGCAGGCAGGCAGGGGGTTCCTTTTGCTACATCTGCAGAGTGAAGTGGAGTAACCTGCCTCCCAGAGAAAGGGCTGCTGACCTACAGAAAAACACCTCTGGTGAGCTGGGAGATGGTGCAGGAAAGCATGGGTGAGTGAGTGAGCAAGGTAGAACACAGTTTAGGAAGGTGGAGGTGGGAGGAAAGACTATCCTTTCCCAGTACCATCAGTAACAGGCACAATTTCAGGGACAGAAACAGAAGAAAGCATAGGAAAAGGAAAGAACTTGAGCAATTTTCACTGGGGAGCTCGGCGAGGGGCTGTACTTGCTCCTCACAGCAAGTTTTTGGAGGTTGTATGGTTGACCCTGAGTAAATCTGCTGGCCCACTTCTGGGGGTCCTGGGACCCCAGGGTCAGAGAAGAGGCCCTGCTGCATATTCTGTTCTGCTGGTCAGCATTCGCTGCTTTCTCTGAGGTTCTAGCACGTGCTCAAAGCATCACCTCCATTTCTGGCTCTCCATGCAGCTCAAAATCAGAACTAACTCTACACTCTGCATCCACCGAGTTACCCTTGGCAACAGGATTCCTGGGGTGGAGGCCGCATCAAGGGGCAGGGTCTGGCTGCTCCTGTGCTCAGCCCCCAGTCCTCTCCCAGCAGGGAGTGAGCCTACCAAACAGCCTTGCCCTCCGTGCAGCCTCCGTCTGCAACAGCAGCAAACAGCTTCCCTTGCACCTCGGGAGGAAGCGTTAATGAGGAAAGCGGCGGGAAGGGCTGTGCCTGCCTGCAGTTGTAACAGTTTGCTCCTTTGGGCTCATGGGGATTGAGGAGCTTAAAAGGAGGAGCACGCCTTCTTGAGAGTGGGATAGTCAATGCTAATAAAGAATGCCTGTATGTTGGTACCAGACAACGACAGAAAGTACCAGTGTAAACATTTCTAAAGCAAAGACCCCTACAGGAGTGCAGCTATCTGAATGGTGACCAGCAGCCTGCCCTGCAGGTCAAGGCTAGTGTTAGGAACTACAGAAACAAGAAGGCTAAATTTCGCCTCTCCCAGGGCTGAGGCCCCTGAGGAGGACCCAGCCCCTCCATAGCCCCCACCTTGGCACCAGGGTCCAAGGCAAAGCCCCTCCCCCAATAATTTCCCAGGGAGGGAAGTGATGCAATGAAGCCCCAGATTTTTCCTAGACGAGACCAAGCCCTGACTGAGGTGAGACAGGAGCGCAGTCCTGCTTAGGTTCAGCCTCCGCACATCCACAGCCTTCTCCCCATGGGTAGCAGAGAAAGATTTTCTTGGCAACTACCATCCCTCTACAATGGTGTAGGCCCCCGTCTTCCTTTCCACTGTTGTATCTCACCTCCTTGCGGCTTTAAATGGCACAATCTATGGGCCAAGAAGGAAAGAGACTCTGGAACCCTCCATCCAGAGACAGGAGCTAGGCTAGGAAAGAAGAATGCAACAACCATAAAAGTCTTTTGAGAACCTACTACATATACACCCTATGTCAGCACTGAAATAAAAAGAAGGGAATGCAAAGAAGGAAGAATGAACACTGTCCCGGCCAACAAGGAGCTGGATCTAAAAAGGTGAGATGAGTAGGAAACGCTGGGATGAGTACAGAAAAGCTATGCAGCAAAGTCCTCAGTGGAAGGGCAGCCAGGAAGCTTGGTGGGACGCAGCTTGTCTGGCCAACAGTTTTTTACTTTGCTAGGGGAACCTGATGAGGGAGGAGACTGGAACCCATGGGTTGAAAGGGCTGAGGAGACGATTGGAGAGAAGGTTGGGGAGAAAGAGAGAGTATCTGGCAGTTTTGGGCGAGAGGAAAGTTTGGGAAAACAGGGAGATATTTAAATGGGACTTACGGGAAATTTTGCCCCACAGACACTATGGAAGGCTCCCCTCAACTTCTCACAAAACCTTTCATAAAACCTATCTATCAGATTTTTCAGAGAGGAATTACTATCTGGGCCCTGATAATGAACTAAGGCCAGCTCAGAGGGCCAAAGCTGGGGTAGGCAAATGGGGTTCGGACATTTCTGGGTTACAGCAGGAAGTGGGGTCTGAGTTCCCCGAAGGGGTGGCTGCTGGGGGACTGAGTCAGCTGAGAGGGCACTGCTTTGCTGGGCCTGGAATGGTGGCTAGGGAAGAAGTGGAAAGGCTCTGAGGGAGAGGGACTCTGAGAAGAAAAACTCTGTGTGATGAGAAACTGTGTCTGAAAGCCTCAAGTCCTGGACAAGTGAAAGGATTCATAGAGCTGGGGGGAAGGAAGGTGGGAGTGGACAGGACATAGGCCACTGATGCCCATCTCTTCCAGCCTATGTATCAATGGATTTTACCTACCTCACAAAAGAAGTGAGTAGATTATTTATCATCTCTCCCTTGGGTTGATAAACTGCCCCTGACAGGACTTCTGCCTCCAGTCTCTCCCTCCCTCCACTGTGCCTTCCACATACAGTGACACTAAAATAATCTTTTAAAAGTCCAGCTGTCATGGTGTCACTCTTTTTAAAAGTTCTTCAATGACCTTTCATCACCCACTCACCAGAATTAGCCTAACTTCTTAGCACGTCATGCAGCACCATGTAATCAGGCTCTGTCCATCTTTCCAGACTCAACCGTGGTCACTTTCCCCTCACCCCTCACACCCATCACACTGAACTACACACAGTTCCTCTAATGCCACTTGCTTTTCACACATCGGGGGCGTTGCATGCTTTCTCCCCTTCGGCTGGAGTACTTTCCCCAGAACAATTACCAGCCCCCCAGAAGCCTTCCGTGACCCCTCTCCCTGTTACTATATCCCCACAGTACCTTGTATATAGCACTAGGCTGGCACTCCACATGGTATCATTACCACGATCATCATCTGTTCATGTGTCTGTGACTAATGAAAAGACAGGACCTGATTGCACTCCTGGCAGCCTAGCACCTAGCGCAGGGCCTTGCTCATTGCTGACAGTCAGAAAATATTCACTGAATGACAGAAACTGCAACTCAAAATGGCCCACATTGAAGACACCCTTTGGAGAGTCGGTCTAGCTGACAAAGACCTCCTTTTCTCTGAGAACTGCCTCCAGACACCAGCTGAAACAGAAGTGGACATTTGACCTAAGCTAGGCCAAATGGACTCCCTCTCAGAAAAGTGGAAGTGACTCCAAGAGGAGCAAATTTGTTTCTGGAACTACAACATGTAAACGTGGGGATGTAAACTTGTGGGGCATGCATCCTCTACCGTTTAACCTGCACTGTAGAGAAAGTCACTCCTTGAAGAATATACAATGAAGTGGCCAAACAGAGGATTTCAGATGGCTTTCTGATTCCCAAGTCCAGCCATTTCCTGAGTCCATGAAAGCTCTGGGAGACACTCCTGTTTACTACTTGAACTTCACAGGATTTCTGTTCCTTACATAGTCCTGACCGTACAAGGCAACCTTTGCCCTTGGCAGAGTTGCTTGGGGTCTTTCTCTTCAAAAACCTTTCACGTTAATACATACATCACACTTGGGCATAGATTAGACTTTAAAACACCATGTCCATGCAGAACAGGCTTCATAATTTACAGGGCCCAGTGCAAAATGAAAATGTGGTGTCCTTTGTTCAAAAAGTACAGTTAAAAATACTAACATATAAAGTTTTTTCCCTTTTCTGCAGTCTCTCTTTTTGAGTTGTCAAGACGTTTATTTACTATTTAATGTCTAAGTAAATAAGTATTAAAATTTTTAAATCATTAGTATGAATTTTATCCTTTATCTCTATATTGTGCCTATATGGAGAATCACTGAAATTATACAGTCTGTATTTCTTAGCTTTTTCTGGGAGATTCAACAAGCTGGCCAGAAGAAACGAGCCTAAATTCCCCCCAGGCACTGAGCTGTCCCACAGAGAACTCTGTCAGGCACAGGGATGCTTCACAGGGCAAGTGCAGACCCTCGTAATCTCATTAAATTCCTGCCCCGAGACTCAGGCCCAGGAAGCTTGACAACTGCTGTATCCGCCTTTTCACAAACCCCCAGATATATGTGCTTTGCCCTGGCTAGGTTCAGGGACATCCAGCCAGGCACCTCCCATTCTAGTCAGCTGGCTGACCCAATCCACAGCACATAGGTGTACCTCAGGGTTCCTCCACACCAGATGTGCTCAGTATCTGGTGAGCAAGAGACTCACCCTCATTGAGTCACCTGCTGAATGTGTCATGTAGCTGCCAGCCAGGCACGAAGATGACCACCATTATGCCTAGTCATAAGACTGCAGAATATGCATACCTCATTCTGACCCTCCCTGCATGCACACCAGGCCCTC
Source organism: Cynopterus sphinx (assembly GCA_030015415.1). Taxonomy (NCBI): domain Eukaryota; kingdom Metazoa; phylum Chordata; class Mammalia; order Chiroptera; family Pteropodidae; genus Cynopterus; species Cynopterus sphinx. The sequence goes on along the minus strand of CM057383.1, from coordinate 32,345,810 downwards.
ACCAGGGACAGAAGGTGGTAATGTTCATGGGTGAAGGAGGGAAAAGCTGGTCTCGGGGACACCAGGAAGCTGAGAAGTGAGTAGCCAAGAACCCAACCCAGGGAGGTAGGTAGGCTTCAAGAGTTGTCACCATGTGTGAGCCAAGGCTATAAGCACCTGGCAGATGCTCCAAAGTCCCATGGGGGTTCACTTATAAAACACGCACTCAAAGATAAAATTAAGAATTTCAAGCCCATGGCTACAGAGCATTAAACCCCAAGTACCAAGCTCTTCTGAGCATGGAGCCCTGTGTGACTGCACTGGTTACATGTGCCAATGAAGCTGGTCCTGTACACAGAAGACGGTCTCTAAACCTCACTAAGTAATATGTTTCGACAAAAAAAAGTTGAAGCAAAAGAAAAAAGTATACTTCATGTATATATTAAAGAAACGTAGAGCACTCAGACCCATCAGCCAAGAATACCATTCACATCTCACCTGGAGAAAGAGCTAAAGAGCAGACGTCTTTACACCCTTCAACTCAGACTTCAGAACTGACCAGAAGTTGTAGTACGCATAGATGAACTGGAATAAGATTTCTAAGCATTAAGTCAGGCTTTATTCCAACGTATAATGCCTTTATCTATTTTAAAGGGTATTTCATGAAAGAAGAATAATGTCAGAGCAACAAAGAGGATAAAATGTGATGAGTTTCTTTTGTCTTAGTAACATGCTTTTATGGCTTAGCAGTTCAACACACTCTTCACTTCTCAGAGGCTTATACAAAGAACTTCCTGTTGGGATTGGCTCCAAATAAGGCCTTTCGTATTTCTGGCATCTTTTGCTGGGCTAAGAGATCCAGTCGACTTTCCAGAGTATTGGAAACCTTTATTCTCTGATTGCCACTGTAGATCTCCACACCCCCAGCTGCATTCATAGCCAGGTGAACCTCTTGATCAACTCGGACTTCAACACTTTTTTGGGAGACTGCCTTATATTCAGGGATGGCTTTTTTCACTACCCCCTCCACCAGGAGATGGTCCTGTGGCCTACAGCGAATAATTACCACAGGCTCCAGCAGTCGGAGCATACCCTGGAGCACTAGTTTATACAACAGTCCCTGGTAGACTTGTGCGTCTATCACAATCCTGCTAAGTTTCAGCTTAGCATCATTCAGCAACTCTGAGACAAGGTCATTTCGGGCTCTCAAGACTTTCAGCCTTGCCTGATTCCTCATGGTGGACATCTGGATTTTCTTCTGCTGCTCTATCTGCTTCTCCTTTTTCTCAAAATACTCCATAATCTTCAGTCGTTGGGTTTGCACAAGGCGTCCTTTCTCAATGTTGAATTCTTCTTCAGCCTTGGCATCTATTTCTTCTGCCTTCTCATTGGCTTCTTGTTCAATGAAAGCCATCATATGCTTAATCTGCTTCTGTACATCAACATCACTCAGGGCCATGGTTTTTCTGCTTTAGGGCAGAGTTTCAGGAGTATCTCCAGAATTTCCCTTCCTTAGCTGTGGAGTGCATAACGGGAGGAAGGAGAGAGTCAGAGTTCAAACAGAAGGACCACAGGGACCATCTATCCACAACTCATTTCACAAATGAGAAAAAAATGAGTCCCAGAGAAGGAAAGCAACCTGCCTGAGGTGATATCATAGAAGAATAAAGACTTGAACCTGGATTCCTAGGATTCTAGCTCTACTACACTCACCACCTCTTTGTCATCAAATAATAATGAGATAATTAGGGCAGACCTAGTCCAGAAGTTTTCTAGCCAGTGATGGCTCAATACTCAGAAAACATTACTACAGATGCCACAGAAATAAAGTGAATTTTAAGAGATTACTATGAGTAAATATACGCCAACAAATTGTAAGACCTAGAAGAAATGGATAAATCCCTAGAAACATAAAATCTACCAAGACTGAATCATGAAGAAATAGAAAATCTGAGCATATCTATAACTAGTAGGGAGATTAAATCAGTAATTAAAAATTTCCCAACAAACAAAAGCCCAGAACCCCATGACTTCATTGGAAAATTTTATCAAAAATTTAAAGAATGAATGCCAATCCCTCTCAAACTCTTCCAAAAAAAATTGAAAAGGAAGAAACATTTCCAAATTTATTTTATGAGACCCACATTACTCTGATACAAAAGCCAGACAAAGATACTACAATAGAAGAAAACTACAAGACAATATCCCTGATAAACATATGTGAAAATCCTCAACAAAATACTAGCAAACCAAATTCAACAGTGCATTAAAGGGCTCATACACCAGAAGCAAGTGAGATTTATCCCTGGGATGCAGGTAGGATGCAGGGATGGTTCGGCATATAAATATCAGTCAATGTGATACACTGCATTAACAGAAGGAAGGATAAAATCACAAGATCATCTCAATTGATGCAGAAAACCATTTGAGAAATTCAACACCCTTTCACAATAAAAACACTCAACAAACTAGAAATAAAAGGAAATTGCTGCAGTATAATAAAGGTCATATATGAAAAGCCCATAGCTAACATTACACTCAACAATGAAAAACTGAAAGCTTTTCCTCTAAAATCAGAAACAAGGCAAGGATGCCCACTCTTCCCATGTTTATTTAATATAATGTTTAAAGTCCAAGCTATAGAAATTAGGCAAGATAAGTATAAGGCATTCAAATTGGAAAAGAAAAGAAGAAAAATTACCTCTATTTCCACTGACAGGATCTCATATCTAAAAAACCCTAATGATCCACATACAAAAAAGTAAGAACTAATAAATTGATTTGCAAAATATAAAATCAAGATACAAAAATCAGTTGCATTTCTATATACATACAATGAGTAATCTAAAAAGAAAATTAAGAGAATAATCTCATTTACAATATTATTTTAAAAATCTAAAATATGAGGAATAATCTTAATCAAGGAAGCTAAATGCTTATACACTAAAAACTACAAAACATTGCTGAAAACAATTTAAAAAGGCACAAATAAATGGAAAGATATCCCATCCTGAAAGAGAACAAAGCTGGAGGCCTCACATTCCTGACTTCAAAACATTTTCCAAACCTACAGTTATCAAAAGAGTGTGGTACTGGAATAAAGACAGACATATAGACCAATGAAAAAGAAAGAGAGCCCAGAAATAAACCCACACATATATAGTAAAATGATTTTCAACAGGGGGAACCAAGACTACACAATGGAGAAAAGATAGTGCCTTCAACAAACAGTGTTGGTGAAAACGAGTATCTACATGCAGAAGAATAAAACTGGATTCTTATCTTACACCACACACAAAAATCAACTCAAATGGATCAAATGCTTAAACATTACCCCTAAAACAATAAAACTCCTAGAAGAAAACATAGGGGAAAGACTTCAAAATATTGGTTTTGACAATGATTTCTTGGCATGACTCCAAAAGCACAAACAAAAGTAAAATAGACCAATGGGACCATATCAAACTCCAAATCTATGCAGCAAAGAGAATAATCAATAAGGCAACCTATGAAACGAGAGCAGATATTTGCAAACCACACAGCTGATGAGGGATAAATATCCAATACATAAGGAACTCCTACAACTCAATAGCAAAAGAAAAAGAGAATGAGAAAAGAAAAAAATTTTTGAAAATGTGCAAAGGACTTGAATAGACATTTCTCCAAAGAACACGCACAAAATGACCCCAAAAGTATATGAGGAAATGCTCAACATCACTATTCATCAGGTACTGTGACTCAGAACCACAATGAAATAGATATCACCTTACATTTGGTAGGATGGCCACTATCCAAAAAAAAAAAAAAAAAAAAGAATGGCAGAAAATAAGTGTTGGTGAGGATGTGGAGAAATTGAAACCCTTGTGCACTATTCGTGAAATTAGAAAATGGTGTAGCAGCTATGAAAAACAGTATGTAGTTTCATTAAAAAGTTAAAAATATAAGTATCATATGATCCAGCAATCTCATGTCTTGGTATTTATCCAAAAGAATAGAAAATAGGATCTCAAAGAGGTATTTGCCCTCCCATGTTCTCTGAAGCATTGTTCGCAACCTAAGGCCCATTAACAGGAATGGATAAAAAAAAATGCTGTACATACCTACAATGGAGTATTATTTTGGCCTTAAAATATGACAAGGAAATCCTGTCATATGCTACATCATGGATGAACCCTGAGGACATTATGTTTAGTGAAATAAACCAGTCACAAGACAAATACTGCATGATTCTACTTAAATGAGGTACCTACAGTAGATGAATTCATAAAAGCAGAATATAGAATGGTGGTTGCTAGGGGCAAAGAGGACAGGGAGTTAGGAAGTTGGTGTTCACGCGAGATGAAACAGTTCTAGAGATCTGTTGTATAACAATGTGCATATAGTTTACAATACTAACAATACTGTACTGTAACTTAAAAATTTGTTCAGACAGTGGGTTTCACATTTGTGTTTTTCAATACAATTTAAAAAACAATAGAATACTATCCCAGAAAGATGTACCACTCACCAAGCTTGATAAAAAACAACCCAGTGCTTGTGACAAAGACCAAGACTGTGGGGTTCAACCTTACATCATTGGAAGTTAAAAAGAAAATGATTTAGACCACCCATTCTCCCATTATTTTAGGATGTAATTAAAAACAAACAAACAAACAAACTGCATTTCTGTAAATAGAGCAAAACATTCTCCGTTCCTAAATAAAACAAGTCAAACAGTTGGAAAAAGAAACAAACAAACAAACAAACAAAAAAACAGGCTCCCTGGGTAATATTGCTGGTTGCCAGCTTTGGGAGCCACTGTCCATGAAAGCAGAGAGAGCAGGAGGTCCAGGAAACCCCAGGTTATGTGTGTAGGAGAAAAAACGTACCAGATAAACCCTTAGCAGTCCCCTGCCAAGGGCCGGCCTTTGCTCTGGCGCCGGGAGTCTGCAGGCAGAATGTAGAATTTGGAACGCACGTTGGAACCTGGCACTGTTGCTTCCTTCTTTCTGCAGACGACCCTTGCAGTCTGCTCAGGCAGCTTGAATCCAAAGAGCCACGCTGACAGCTGCGGAAGGCTGGCCAAGTCTGCAAGAGGAGGCCAAGAGGGATTTCCTTGGCACACAGGCCATGCCAGGGGCTACCCTTTCATGTTTGGAATCTCAATTAAGTTGACACATGGTGGGCTTCAGGTCTGGGGTGGGCTCACCTTAACCGAGCCATCAGAAATGGATACATGTGTGAACCTGAGCAGCCAGTTTATTAATTTACTAATGAAAAACACAGCTGTCGTGTTGGCAGATCCTGGCCTTCTTTCCCTGTGTGTGAGTCGCATGGGAAGGCAAATCCAAAGGCATTTAATGAGAAACCAGAGCAAGCGAAATTGGCCAGATGGTCTTTAAGAGGGCCACACCCACCGCCTGGGCTGGCCTGCTCTGGTCATCGAGGGAGGACACCCTGTCCAGGCCCAGTTAGGGCTGATATGGGCATCACCAGCTTCCACAGGATGGGCTCCAGAGCCAGAATTCAGGTCCTGGGGCTGCGCTCACCGTTTGTATGACTTTGGTAGAGCAGCTCGCCCCTCGAAGCCTCAGTTTCTTCAATTGTATAATGGAGATAATAACATCCCCATCATAAGATTACTGTTAGGGTGAAATGAAGAAACAATTGTTTGGTATAACGCTAGGCTCGTAGTTACTCATCATGCTTGGTAGTTATTATCATCATGACTACTACTACTAGGATTATCTCTTCTCCACTTGATGCTTCATTCCTCCTCACAGTCATTCTGTGTGTGTGCAGAGCACCTGTGACCGATTTGGTTTCCACGACCTACAGTCTAGTATTGCTTGCTTGCAGTAAATTCAGTAGCTTTGCCTGGAGCTTAAGAACCTTCTAACGCTTCACAGCACCTTTAGGTAGCTGACCACATCCTTAATGATGGTGTGCGAAGTCCCTGGATTCCAGGACTCATGGGCTTGGGTGGATCACCTCACAGCCTGTCACACGTTACATGTCTCATCTGCAGGCCTGAGTTCTCCTGCCTCCTCCCACACACCCACTTCTGCACAGTTTACCAGGGCCAAGCCCAGAGAGCTGCTGCAGGGTGGGGCAGGGTTAAAAGCCAGGGATTGAGCAAGTGTCTTTGCAGGAATTCAAGTGCACATGTAATGCGTCTGGCAGATGCAACTTCCAGTCTATCTGAGATGGGAATTATGAGGTCATATGGGCCTCTAGCAAAACACAAAACAAACCGAGAAATGTGAAACCCACATGTCTGCTTTAGAGTGAGGGTCCAGGCCCTCCATTCAGATCAGGCAGGCTTAAGCTGTAAGTGGCATCCACCTTGCCCATATTTGGGGCTGGAGCAGCACCTAGGGCTCTTCAGGATGGTCTTGCTCCCATAAACTATTCAGTATCAGGGTCTCTTCTTTGCCCATCAAAAACATCAGGCTCCACATAACCTAACAGCTTCTGCTCATAGCATTCTCTCAGTTAAAACAGCCTCCTCTGCTTCTCTCCATTTACCTAAATCCCACCTGTATTTTCAGGCCCTATGTGAGCCCTACCACCTCCATGACCTCTGGACTCCTCCTCAAAATAATGAGAGCATGGCCTATTTTCCAAATAGAATTCAGAGCTGGATTTGGTATCTCGTTTTTAAAATTATTTTGCTTCGTCCAGGAAATACCTTGAGGAAAACAACCTCCTCTACCAGGGGCTGGGTGCAGAAAAGCATGAGTTAAACGTGAATTATTTGGATTAAGGGCTGGAAGGAAGACTTCCTTTTTTGTCATTTTATTGTGAAATATAACATGCATCTAGAAAAGAGCATAAAATGTAAATGTGTGGCCTAATGAATTATTGTGATATACAAATACCCTGTAGTTCACCACCAGGTCAAGAAATAGAACATTGCCAGCACCCCAGAAGCCCTTCCTTATGACATGAAGCAGACATTTCAACACAGATGATTTTGTGTTCCTGGGCATATGAGGGGTCCTTAGGGGAAGAGAGGTTGGAACTTTCTCTTCACTGGCTCTTACCCTTGACTAGGAGAGCCTGCGTGCACCCTGGGGAGGTGCAGAATCCACAGTGCCACAAGGGAAGAGAGGAAGCAGGCTGGAGGGCTTGGTGGGCAAAATGTGTCTGTAGGGCTGGAGCCCTGCTCAGCCCCTGAAGCAACTGTTATTCATCCCAGCTAGGATTTGCCAGCGAACCTGAGGGCAGACGTGTCTGGGTATGGGCTCCCTACTCTGGACAAAAGAAAAGTAGCCCAACTTGGGCTTCCAGACACTCTGAGGCTGCAGAGTGAAGATGGGAAGGGGCTCTTCAGAGCCTGGAGCATGGAGCCACTTGCAAGGCCCAAGAAGTAGAGGAGAAAATTTAGAGAAATACCCATTCCTTTGGGGGATTTCAAATGCTAACTATGTGGTAAGGGGGCATATCTTTGTCTTTCAACAAATGTTTGGTGAACAGTATTATACTACGTGCCAGGCACCGCATAGGCATTGGAGATGAATACAGAACAAAGCAGACATCAGCCCTGCCTCCTTAGCCCACAATGTGTGGGGGAGAGGAACCCGTAAGCAGGTAATTATGTGATAGTGTGGGATGTTAGGAACAAGAGGTTTCAAGAAAGCTAAGTGAAGGAAGGGATTCAGTCCCTAAGTCCCCTTCCAAGTTCATCATGGGCTCTTTTATATGTATTGTCCTACAGACAGGTAAACCTTTGTAGTGGGTGATAATAGATATCTTAACTTGGAAGCAAGTCACCTGGAAAAGGCCGCAAGTTGGTAGTATTCATTAACGGGAATTTATCCAAAAAGACAAGAATCAACTCCGTCTTTATGGACACCTGACACTATGTACTACCTTTGGGTTTCTAGAATTATGGTTCAGAAGTGTGGAAAGGTATCTGGCATCTAAAAAGGGATGGGATAAGAGCTGGGAAAGGACACAGGCTGAGTGGCTGCTGGCTTCAGCTGATAGAGTGGTCTTGAGGGCAAGGGGTCAATCCAGGAGGGAAGAGTAAAGACAAGCATTGAAGGACCAACCATTCTGACAAGAGGAAACAGAGGGTGAGATGATCTAGATGGGGAGAACACTGTGGGCAAAGGCACAGTGCATGGGGGTGTGTAGGAGGTCTGGGTGCAGAGAAGAGATTGGTTTGGCAGCAGCAGACAGGCCTGCAGTGGCAGTGGGAGTGAGCAGTGTCCAGAAAGGTGACTGAAGTTCAGCTGGGGAAGGTTTGAAATGTCAGACTGAGGTGGGGGCGTTAGGCAAAGGAGGGAGACCCAGCAAAGGCTTCTGAGAAGGGTTGGAACTTGGCCACACCTGGGTTTAGGAAGATTAGCCTGGTGGTGGCAGAGGCAGGGGAGTCTGGCTATAAACCAAATGCTAGTTTGAGACTGTGCATGGATAAGAATACAAAAATGGAGACTTTGGGATGGAAGATGAGGTACAAGAGCTAGCCGGCTGGTTTGATGACTGAGTCAGGCCCTGGCAGTGCCTGCTGCACCTCCACTCACAGAGCCGAGCAGCTCAGCTCAGGTTGAGGATGTGGAAAAGCAGGCACTGTGTACTCTGCTGCCTCTGCAGCAAGCTAAGCAGACCCCAGAGAGAAAAATTAGAAGTGCCCAGAAAGCTTTCTCTCTGCTTCAGTGCTGACGAGCAAGGGGCAGCATACATTTTTTTAAATTAAATTTACTAGGTACAGCCACTATGGAAAACAGCGCAGACACTCCTCGAAGAATTAAGAATAGAGCTACTGTATGACACATACAGTTTTATTCCACAGAACTCCTACAGGGGCCAGGCAGATCACACATAATCGGGAGAACAAGGCAGGGCAAGAGACATTTCTCCTGAAATAATTTACATTAAGAATTCACACCTTAATTTCTCCTTCCAAACTTCTCCAGGACAGTTACTTGAAAGCAGCAAGGTTCTCCCCAAGAGCAAACTGCTTCAAAGTCGCATAGCTAAAAGGCATTTGATCCTGTTTCCCTAGGAAAATTCCATCCTTGTCTAAAGGACCCTGGCCTCTGCCTCCTCAGGGAATGTGGACTTGGGGTCATAAGCTCTGACAGTTTAGAGAAGCTCGAAACCCCATTTTAAGAGTAAAATCCATCTATCTCTTCTCCTTGTTTTATTGTGGTAAAATATACATTATACACCTTTGTACCATTTTAACCGCTAAGTAGTGTTCAGTGGCATTAAGCACATTCACATTATTGTACAATCATCACCACCATCCATTTCCAGAACTTTTTCATCTTCCCAAACTGAAACTCTATGTCCATTATCCACCAACTTCCCATTTCCCTCTCCCTCCAGCCCCGGCAACCACCATTCTACTGTGCGTCTCTATGAATCTGACTACTCTAGGAACTTCATATAAGTGGAACATTCAACATTTCTCTTTTGTGACTGGCTGATTTCACTTTGCATAATGTTTTCAAAATTCATCCAGGATTTCCTTCATTAGGCTGAATAACATTCCTTTGAACGTATATATCACATTTCATTCATCTATCTATGAATATTTGGGCTGCTTTCACCTTTTGTCTATCGTGACCACTGCTAATAGGAACACAGGTATACAGATATCTGTTTGAGGCCCTGCTTTCAAATGTTTGGGGTATATGCCTAAAAGAGGAATTGTTGGACTGTATGGCAATGGTGTTTAACTTTTTTAGGAAATGCCATACCATTTTATACAGACACTGCACCATTTTACAATCTCACCAGCAATGCACAAGGGTTTAACTTTCTCCACATTCTTGTCAACATATGTTATTTGTGTTTTGTTTTGTTTTGTTTTGTTTTGATAATAGCCATCCTAATAAGTATAAAGTGGTACATCTCATTGTCGTTTTGATTTGTATTTCCTTAATGATTACCGATGCTGAGCATCTTTTCATGTGCTTATTGGCCATTTGCTTGTCTTCTTTGGCAAAATGCTTGTTCAAGTCCTTTGCCCATTTTTTTAATCAGGTTGTTTGTTGCTGTCATTGTTGTTATTGAATTGTAGGAGTTCTTTATCCCTCTGTGGTCCTGAGCACTCACCTCCAGCTGCAAGCCAGGTAGCCATCTGGCAAACTGAATCCTACAGTGGAGTTCCAAAGTGTGGGCTATATAACCAAATGGAAGGGAAAATTTAGAGTGAATTACAGGTGGTCAAGTTAAATGTTGGATAGTCAAACTCTATTATATGTATATGTATAGATGTATACATGTAAACTATATATATACATATATACATGACATGTATATATGTATGTATTGTGACTCACAATAAAAACTATTTGTTGCTGTATTTGCAGTACAAAGCATTTTAGAAACACTGGCCTCAAGTTAACTGAATCCACCCTCTTCAGAAAGCAGTTAAGTAACCATCTGTTGTTACTCAAGCCGACCCTTGGAAGGTCTCTTTTAATCTACCTTTTAAAGTATTCACCCTCCAGAACAGGCCTTTTCTAAGGGAGGGGTTTGGGGGTGAGTGGGAGTAGTCTAAGATTCCAGCTATGCGATATCTAAGCAATTTCTATGATAATGCTTACTGAGCATGCCCCATGAACTGGGTGGTCACGGATGTCATGGGATGGTAATGCCTCCAAGGCAGGACCCACTTCTCTCTCTTCAGACCAGGAACCTCTGAGGGTAGGAAACAGGCTGCCCCTGAAATAAAAAGTCTCCTTCTTGGCTTTAGATGCCTCCACAGGTAAGCCGCTTCGTGTCTTGAGAAGTGCTTTGGACTTTGTTCAGGTTTCAGTCCTGATGTCACTCTCAGATTGGGTGATCTGGATAAGGGCTCAAAATCAGCCTGGATTCCATTTGGATAAAGACACAATGCCTCATCTGTAACAGAAGGATGTGAATGAGGAATTCTGCCAACCTCTCCATGGAGCTGTGAAAGTCCAATGTGTGAACAAGCTTTGTAAAGACGAGGTGAACGTCAGATGTCATTCACAAAACACCCCACCCCTCATCCTGCCCTTCCTAGAACCACACTCCTCTAGCTGCTGGTGGGGAGGTTGACCCAGGCTAGAGGTGAGAGCCTCAGGATGCCTCCAGGAGGCTGAGCGTTGGTATGGAGTGAACAAAGAGACTGGAGACACAAACTCTTCAGAGAGAACTGGCTGGCCAAGCCTCTAGTCTGTGAGCCATGGCCAGGGACAGCCCCTATAAAGCTCAGATGCTCTGCTTCCTCAGAAACACAAAATCCTCAGCTCAGGGGACATATTCAGATGTCAAACATTGCTTTACTATTGACTTAACTCTCGTGGTGATCGTTCCTGGCTGGCCTCACCTCTACTGAGAGACACAGCTCAACCCCAGACACAGGGAAATTTCTGGTTTGCAAGGAAGAGAGTGTATCTATCCAACTCTGTCCCTCGCCATGGGAGGAACTTCTATGATGACCTCACTGGGGAAAGTACAACTTCTGACTCATCCTAATACCTCCCACAGAGACCAGTACACAGCAATTGCTTAATAATTATTATCAGTTGGACCTATAGATCAATAGATGGGTGGGGAGGAAACAGTCTCCCCTATAGACTGTCACACCTTAGAAATTTGCAACCCTTTTGAGAAGAGAGAGAGAAATGGGAATATGGGAAGAGGCATAGCACTGGCCTTCTCCAGTGGGACAGCTCTACCTGTACTCCCTACAATCTGGGAACACAGAACTCAGCGAGAACTTTTAAAATGTAAGTTATTTAAATGAATTTCTTGGGAATTTTTGGTTGAGTCTATTCTACTCAAAAAGGTAACTTGAAGGCCCAGGAAAGCTCCCACAATCCTAACACATCCTATAACCAGAGACGACACTCAACATAATTAACAGCTAACCAACCATAGCAGTCCTGCCTCAGTTGGAGCAGAGTCCTAAAGGCCCCTTGCTCTGCTAGGCATCAGTCATTTTTATTGAATTAGGTCAGAGGGAGCCAGGAAAAGACCTGGGGTGCCTGAGGGAGGAGGATTCAGGGCAGGAAACATTTACATGAAATTATTTCAGTCATTTTACAACCTGTTTGGCTATGCTGTTGCAAAAGAGTTGAAGGTTAACCCTGCCCCTATGGCATCTGCTGGAGATTCCCACCTTTAACGAAAGACCTCAAGAATGTTTTGTCCAATCTGCTGTAAAGATCAGCCAATGAATTTTTCCTTTCAGGTATTGTATTCCTCAATTCTAGAAGTTCAATTTTGTTTTTGTTTTTTTAATTTTTTTCCATTCCCCTCCTCCCCATCTTCATCTTTTCTATTAAATCCCTTTGTATAATTCCTTTTTAAATCCTCGTCTGCTAATTCCATTATTTCTGTCATTTCTGGGTTTGTTTCTATTGACTGACTTTTCTCCTGATTACATCTTCCTACTTTTTTACATGTCTAGTCACTCTTGACATTCTAAATTTTATGTTGTCAAATGTATGGATTTTATTGTACTTTTAAAAATGATGAGATTTGAGTGATAATAGTAGATAAACTTGTTCTTAATGAGGCTTGTTTATAAACTTTGTTGGGGGGAGGGTGGTCATCTACAGTTACTTTTACTCCAAGGCTAATTTAGTTATTCTACAAATGCATAACCCTCTGCAGTTTTTACTGAATCCTCTGGACATTCTACTAGGTCTCCTCCCAATGGCTGGTTGAAACTCAAACATCAACCAGCCCTGTGTTAGCTCTGAGAACCAACCAGCTCACGTTCCCTGGCAGTTCTTCGCCTGGCATTGTGGAGTTTCACTTTGTGCATGTACCGTTTAATAACAGCAGCAGACTCAGGAGGATCATGCTGGAGCCTTTTATGCTGCTATACTCCCTCATCTCTGGTACTCCATCTCGAAAAGTCTCCTTAGCTCTCTCCCTAACTCAGCAAAACCACTGTGGTATGCTTTGGTTTCCCCTCACTGCGCTACAATTCAGAGAGTACTTCCAGCAGAAATGGTGATAGTAGAGCTTGCCTCATTTGTTCTTTTCTTTTAGGAATCATGGTCCCTTGCTATGTGCTGTGCAATATCTGAAAACAGTGGTTTCGTATATTTTGTGCAATTTCTGAGTTGCTTACATTAGGAAGGTATTATAGGCTGAATGTGATTTCTCAAAATTTATATGCTGAAACTGAATTCCTGAAGTTTGGGTATTAGTAGGGTAGGGTCTTCTGGAGGTGATTAGGTCATGAAGGAAGAATCCTCATGAATGAAATTAGTGGCCTTATAAAAGAGGCCTGATAAAGCTCCCTAGTCCTTTCCACCATTTGAAGACACAACAAGAAGTCTGCAGCCCAGAAGAGGGCCCTCACCAAACCATGCTGGTATCCTTGATCCTGGACTTCCAGTCTCCAGAACTATGAGAAGTACCTGGCTGTCATTTATAAGGTACCCAGTCTGGGGTATTTTGTTGTAGCTGCTGAAGTAAACTAAGACAGAAGTTAGGTCTAGTACCAGTTTCTTGCTGTGGCAGAAAAGGGAACCTCTGCATGAAAGTACATTCGAAACAGTGTTCTCCTCCAGGCCCTTCCAGAAGGCTGGGTTTCAAGCAACAGAAGCTATTTGTGGCTGACTGAACCAAAAAGGAACTTCAAAGGATCATGTGTAGCTCACAGGACTGTGGGAGAGCTAGAGAATCTACTCAAGACTGTCTTTACAGGAATGGTGCCCAGTACATGCCTGAGGAACTGCTCTGATAAGAAAACCACTTCTGGTATTATTGCTGCCACCAAATTCTAGACAATCAGTGTGTACATCTGTCACTTCTGCACCAGGAACTCAATTACACCACAACTACTACCACTGCCTATCCTTATGTGCCACTTCTTGTGTCAGGCACTGAATTGTGCACCCACTGCTAGAGCTGTAAATCTCCAGAAAGACTGTGCCCTTTGTTTAATCGTGGCTGAAAAAAGCTCTTAAATCTGACAATGAAAGCAAGACTCTAATTTTCAGTTTCTGTAAGAGATGATCTTTTCTTCCCACCAAGACTCCAAAAATGAGAGATTCCCTAAATTCAAAACATGATTGTAAAGCACACTGGTCAAAACATCCACTATGGAGGAACAACCACACCGGAATCTTGGATGGTTTTCTGGCACTCTTAGTACTGAAGTAGGAAATAATGTTAATTTCATTTCTAGAAGAGGGGTCTATAATCCAGCTTCCTTTGAGCTTCTGAGAGGGGCCACTCCCAGGTCATTTGAGTATTCCATACCAGCAACCACCGTGGAAGTGTCCTTTTCTGTAGTTTGGTAATGAGTAGCAATGCCGTCAGTTATATCAACTGGTCTCCTGACCTCAGATTGCAGCACAAGACAAATGCAGATGGCAAAACATTATTAAAGGTGCCTGAGCCAAAATTCTGAAGCTGGGCACACTTCACAGTTTCTTTTATATAATGAACTGGAAAAAGGGAACTAGCTGCATTCTAGAAGCATGACTAGAAATGAAAACCAAGTGACCCAATCTTAAGAGACTTATTTGTTGTTAGGATCATTAGGGACCATTGACCTTCAAGAAATTGCTGCAGTGGTTAAGCCATTAACACCTTAGCTCAAAAAAAATGTGCATTGTATATTCCATTTGAGCCCTAAGAGAATAAGATGCAGATGGGAGATTTTAGTGGTGGGAAGGAAAAGAAGAACAGATATGGAATATAGCAAGATGCTATGAAGGTGGGCCAGGTGGAGTCTGGGAAGCAGGAGAGTCCTGGAGAGTAAAGAGGCTGCAGTCTGAAGATACTGGGGATGTGTGAAGGAAAGAAGTATTAATAGAAGAGCAGGGTGGACCAGGTAGAAGGATGATAACCATTTTACCTCCTTACCAATAATTCTAAGAAGAAGGTTTGGAAAGAAAGAATATCTAGTACAGGCCAGGTATTAAGGATTCAGAGTGAGCATGGATTCATGTATTGACAAACCAACAACTGAAATTTGGAACAGATCATGGATTTGACGTAGATCCTTCTTATCTCTTCTCTTGAAGTCTGTTTCTCTCCTAAAGTTCTTTATTTCTCATGTTACTTGGGGTTGGGGTGGGGCATAAGAATTTTACTGGTGAGCAACAATCCAGATGTAATGGATATTGCTGGCTGCCACTACTCATGCCTGCCACCCACTGTGCAGGAACCCTACACTCTTAAGTGGGAACAAAGCCTTGGCCTTGGGGTGGATCCTGATAGGCCCAGACAAGAGAATCTGACCTCTTCTCACAGTAATGGTTTCAGGGAAGGGCCATGGCCGAGGCCTAAGGCAACAACCATCTGACGACATCCTGCTGGCCACCACATTAGTTCAGGGATGAACTAATCTGATCTAATCAGAGGAAGTCCAAGACTTTAGTTCAATGAGTGGGTCAAGAGAAGATTTCTCTCCTGGGCAGTGTGGTGAATGGGTTGTGATGCCCAGTCCTGGTACAACCATTTGTTTCAGGGAGAGAAAGTAATGTAACTAAGAAGTTGACCCAAAGAGAAGAGAAAAACTTAGAGAAGTAAAGGAAAAATAGAGCTACAGCTTTGATCAAGCCATATCTGAAGTCTGAGCTACTTCTGGATGTTGCAATTAAATAAGTCTATACACTTCCTTAGCTGTTGAAGCCAGTTTGGGTTGACTTTTCTGTTATTGGCAACCCAAAGCATCCTAGCCATGGCACCAAATGATCTATTGGAATCAATTTTTCCATTTCTAGGGTAGATGGAAGGGAACAGAAACAAAGTGCCTAAATCAAGCTAAAAGTAGAACTCTAGGAAAAATTAGTACATTTTAAAAATTTTTCCTAGAGTTCTACTCTTAGCTTGATTTAGGCAGTAGATTACATGGTTAGGAACCAATAAAAGAAGGAAAAGATTTAAAAAGTAAGGAAGAAACCCAAAGAGGTAAGGAGGTTAAAAACAGAGGAGATTAAAAAGGAAAAGAGAGAGGGAGGGAAGGTTGATAGAATTATAACAAAGAAGTGTCAGAGTTATCCTCGGTCTTTCCATGCTGTACTAACAAGCCCTGTAGATCCTGACACCGAAATATCCCTGATACCACAGTCTCCTCCTCATTTTCATTGTCATGCTTGATTCAGACACACATGATCTTTCTCCTCTTCACACTCTGCCTTCACTCTCATCCTCTCCAAATCTATCATCTATATACTACTACCAGAGTGATCTCAAATGGCAGCTCTAAGCCTTCTTACTGAAATACTTTTGATGCCTCTTTGATGTGGAACATGGGAAACAACATGAGCTTTAAAGAGAGATGATTTAAAAACCTAGATCTGCCACTTATCAGCTGTGTGACATTGGACAAATTTCTTAATCTCTCTGCACATCACCTATCTGAACTACAGTGTTAATACCATAATAGTCAGGATTTTTTTGGTTACCAGTGACAGAAAACTAATCCATGCTCACTAAGCTGTTTGTCCCCTACCCAGGAATAATGCCTGGCATCTATTGGTACCAATAAATACTTGTTAAATGAGGTACTGGATTAATCAAAGGAAGGTAGGAACTACAGGAGTAAATAAGAGAAGGCTAAGTAGAAATTTCACTGTTCTCACATAGACAAATGGGTGTTTTGACATTTGCATTTGACAGGAAAGGAGAAAAGCAAGCACATGGCCTATGAGAAAGCTTAGAAACAAAGTTGCTATCTGCTCCTCCACTACTGAAATTTGAAAACTTTTTTTTTTTTAACCATTGGTAGGAAAGTGAGGTTTCTGTTAGGTTTGGTCCTTCCAACAAACCCATCCGTGGGCCAGGCTGACCTGGGGCACCCAGGATAATTCCCTGCTCCCATTCCACATAGACATTGGTGGAATCAGTCCAGAGCTCTAAGTATTCCTGGCAGTCAGTTTTGGATTTTCTATGGGCCAAAGGGATGAAGTCACCATCACCAATGAAGTCACCAGTGCATGATTCACCTAACATCAGTTCCCCACGTGGAGAGCTCTGACATTCCCAGAGCATCCAGAACCTGGGGGCGCTAACCCATACTCACTAAGCGAAAAAGGGAGGGGGTATTTATTAATTCAAGTGACCAAATAAAGAACAGTTGTGCAACAGGATTCTGGAGCTGATCTTCTAGCTCTCTGGATTCCTAGCAAATGTCTGCCCCTCTGAGAATTAGCATGAGAATTGGGAAGCCAGAGTCCTGACCAGGGAAGCCTCCAGGAAGGCTCCATCCTAATCCTCCCGTCTGGAGACAGACCTCCTAATCCCTCATAAAGGCCTTCTCCATGTCTCCAGCAACTACTTCTCTCCTTGTCCCAAAGCTGTTACCTGGAGCATTCAGGACACATTCCAAAGGACCCTAGAGATTTCAAGGGTGAGAGACCTGATCTCATACTTATGGATGAGCTCATATTTATAGATGAGAAAGCCATGGCACAGAAAAGAGAAGTGGCATGCTGAAAGTAACACTGCTAACTAGTGTCAGAGCTCAGACCAAATGAACTTTCCTGGCTGAGTTACTCAAATAGCTTCTTGACCTCTTCTGATAGACCCTCCTTTCAGAATACAAGATCCAGCAAATGCTGCCTAAAGAAATGGTCCTGAAGGTAAAGGGAGCAAGTCTGTCTTCCCCTCTAAGAAGTGGCAGTAACTGGCCTTAAACCGAGATCTGACTTGAAAGCTGCCTTTCCTGACCTGTTATTCAGTACATACAAAGTATCTTCCAGATCCATTGTATAATGGATCACACTCAGACAGAAATGGAGGTTTCTAGTGAGATATTGCCTGTGACTCCAGAAGGAACTTCTGACAATCTAGGAAGTCTTCCTGGGACAAAAGAAATCGGATTTGGGGTTTGAGAGCTGAGTACTGAGAAGTGAAGCATGGGGACATGACAGTGAATATGTCCCAAAGTGTGCTACAAGTCCTTAAAAGCTAGAACTAGAGGAAGCCTTTGGGATGGCTGTTTCACCTCTCCATGTCTGTTTGCTTACCTACAATGGAAGAGAGATCTAAGGAGGATGGTCCAGCTGACCTCTGCTGTCTCTCAGCACAGCATTTTCTAATCCTGTGAATCAATGAAAAGGAAGTGATTAATCTCATGTCAAGGGGCGGTGGGTGGTGCTCTGTCATCGAGTAATGTACCCACTCTCCCCATCTCCCCCACCCCCACCCCAGTGCCTAATGCTCAAAGCAGCACTGTTGGCCCTGAACAGAACCTGGACAGCCAGGTGTTGCCAAGCTTTGCCTAGGCAGGGTGCAGGGGTTACAGTCTGGATTAAGGCCAAGTCTCAGAGCACAAGAATGTCTCACTCCTCAAGGATCACAAATTAACACCTTCTAGGGACACCTGGGCCTGCAAGGGAGCCTCAGAGAATCTAGACTCCACGGGGAAGGTAGGTACATTTGTCTCCTCCGGAATCGGCAGTTTATGTCTTCTTTTCTGGTTGGTTGTGGGGGCTTCCGTGACTCCGGATGCTGTAACACTCTTAGTCACCGGTTTCATAGTAAATGATTTAAACTTCTGCTGGGGACGACATGGGTGATGGGTGAAGGTACCTGCAGTACCCACTTTCCAGCTCAAGGACCACCTCCCACCCCCACCCCCCCTCCATCACCCCTCATGCCTTAAAAAATAATTTTTTTTAACCCTCTCGTCTTTTCTCCTGATTTCTAGTTCTGCGGTGCACCTAGAGGCCGATGAGCGGGATCCTGCCTTCTGGGTGAAGTTTAAATATATGTCCATGCAGGCATATGTATAGTTTTGCATGACCACTGCGTCATCATGGGAGTCGTCGCGGTCCCCCGCGAGGCCTTCCCCGTCTTCTCCCGGCGTTTGGGGCCTCTGGACGCTTCCGGGCGCTGCGGGCACTTTCGCGACGAGCCCTCGGCTCCTCCCCAGCGCTTTCCTCCCCGCCCCCGCCCCCAGCCTCCCCTTCCTCCCCTCCCTCCTCCTCCTCCTCCTCCTGCTGCTGCTGCTGCTCGGCTCCTCCTCCTCCTGCTCGCCCCTCGCCTCTGCCCTCGCAGGGAGTCAAGCTGGGGCGCGGCGGCGGGGCGGCCGCAGGGCGCGGGACGCGGGCGCCCGCACTTGGGGGCGGTGCCTGGGTCCGCCCGCCTCCGAGGCCACGCCGGGAGGGGGCCGGGGCGGGGAGAGCCGCCTGGCCCCGCCCCCCGCTGCCCTCCCCAAAGTTGCGGTTCCCCCCACCCCCGGGCCGGGGAGTCTTATGATCCATCGGGTCCTCCGGGGGAGGCCGGGCCGGGGACGGGGCGCGGGCGCCGGGCGGCGGGGGCGGCGGGCGCGCGCGGACAGCGGGGCGCGGGCGGGCATCGGGGCGGCGACCCGGGCGGCGGCGGCGGCGCCCCTTGCCCGCCGCCCCCTCCCCTCGGGCGCCGGGAGCCGCTGCATGGGGCCGGGGGGCCGGCGGCGGCGGCCCCCCCAGGCGGGCCGGGGCTGAGCCCGGGCCCGCGGCGGGGACGCGGGGGACCATGCCCGCAGCGCGGCCGGCGGCAGCATGGCTCACGGCCCCGGCGCGCTGATGCTCAAGTGCGTGGTGGTCGGCGACGGGGCGGTGGGCAAGACGTGCCTGCTCATGAGCTACGCCAACGACGCCTTCCCGGAGGAGTACGTGCCCACCGTCTTCGACCACTACGCAGGTGAGCCTCGGGGCTGCTGACGACCCGGCCGCTCCCGGGGCCCGCAACTTCCGAGCAACTTTGGCGGACGCCCCCCCCTCCTCGCGGCCTCCGCGGAGCCGCTCCCCACCCCTCTCCCGCGGGGCGCGCAGCCTGGCGCCCGGCCCCTCCCCCGGGCTCTGCCTCTGGCCATCCCCCTCGCCCGCGGGTCCGACCCCTCTTCCTGCCCCCGACCCCCGCGCCCAGTGCCCGCTCCCCGCACTTCCCAACCCCCTGAAGTCCAGGGCCGACCTCCATGACCTTCCCACCATCACCTCCTCCACTGCCCCAAGCCCCGGCAAACATTTGGGGGGACCGAAAGAGAGAGAGACGTGGCTATGGGACTTGGGAGAAAGGAACGGGAAGCTGGGGGCCACATCGCACCCTGACTTCACGCCACTTCACAGTGAGCGGGGCACAAGACAAAAGGGGTAACGGCTCCGTTAGCGCCCCTCGTGTCTCCGGCGGGGTTGGGAGAGGAGGGTCCAGGTGGGGAGCGAAATTGCCCCAGAGTCTAATTGTGGGCTTTTCTCCCCGCCCCCGCCTCTGCCCTTGCAGTCAGCGTCACTGTAGGGGGCAAGCAGTACCTCCTGGGACTCTATGACACGGCCGGACAGGTGAGTGGCTTGGCCCCTGGCCTACACCCCTTCTCTCTCCCCATCTGGTTGGCTGCGAAGGGCCTTTGGAAACTAAGATGTCTAGGACGGAGGGTGTGTCTGCGCGGGGCCGCTGTGGATCAAGTCTTTATTTCTTTTTTGAAGTCAGCAAATTAGGAAAAGGAACAAAACCCGACAACCCCAAGACCAGCCCACCCCATGTGAACCCCTGGGCTGTGAAAGTTTTTGCCTGTGTGTGCCTTCTGTATGGTGCCTAGTGTGGGTCCCAACTCCTGTTGCAAAGTGGCAGCGGCCAATCGTGAAGCGCCCTTATTTTTAGTTGCGGATGACCAGGTCTCCCCCTCACAGCCTCTGTCTGGTCCCTCATTGGTGAGTGGTCTGCCTGCCCGAGGAGCCTGATTGGTGGAAAATGGCATCATCTAATATGATGGGAAGGCATTTGGTCCTGGTTATGTTTATTACAACATCACTGCACTCTGGGACTTGAATCCCTGAAAACGTAATTTGTGGTGTTACCAGGGGACCACAGGGAAAAAAGGGAAAGAAACAACAACCATCCAGCCGCTCTCTGGGGCAGGAAGAAGCAGGAAGGGTTAGGAGTTCAGTGTGAATCTTGGAAGAAGAGCTTAATTTTTCATTTTCCCCTAGGAAGGCCAGGTGACTTTGGGTTTTTTTCTGGGAGAGATTATTTTGCAGAAGTAAAATGCATACTCTTCACAGCAGCCTGGGACCATTGTTTGCAAATTAGAGGTGGCTCCTAAAGGATTAAGGCCTCTCCTCCAGTCTCTTTCTCAGTTCTATCCTCTTCCCAGGCCCACTTTTGATGATTGTGTGTGATGAAGTTTTGCAGAATCCAGCCCTGTGATTAGATCTGAAGTTTCCAGGTGTCATGCAGACTTGAGTTCTTGAGGACATGTGAGTCGCCGAGGGGCTAAGAGTATCTTTGGGGAATGTCCTGTAGTAATTTTCTTATTTGCAAAAAGGGTTTAAAAAATTCAGAACATTCCCCTCTGCAGATATTATATGCTCGATTCTTAGCACTGAGTCTGACACACATTAGACAGGTGCTCAATAAAGGGGAACTGTTCTTTGTGGCTCTTCTAGTTTTGGATTTCAGAATTGTGGCATCAGGTTAGATTATGGAAAACATCTTTGGTGGGGAGGCATACCTCGATGTGGCCTCTGGTTTCTAAACTGTTAAGTTAGAGGAGCATCTGAGGATAGAGAAACTTGGCAGTAGGAGGTGCCTCAGGCTGCCCTCTTTCACCAAACTGACCCAAGTCAGTAAAGCCAGTTCTTCAGGGCCCCATTTGGTTGGCCGCCTTACAGTTGTGATTCTTTCTATCAGAACATGTGGAGGACAAGAGAGAACTTAGTCAATCAAATAAGACCAATTTTTAAGCAGTACAGTTTTTAAAAGGTTGAAATCATTTGTCAAAAGGAGAGAGATTTTTAAAAATTGACTCTAATTTTAACTTCTGTCACTACTTCTTTCCCTTTTTCCTTTACTTGTCACCATGACCACTTATTGACCATGACCCTATTCAACAGGACGTGTATATGTCAGAGTTGTTCTGTGCACATTCGAACCCAACTAATATTTACTGAGTTCTTTCCTCATATCAGGCATGGGACAGCCACATGCAAGTGTTATTTTTGTCTCCTCAGAACAGCCTCTGAGATAGGTGATGCTCCATCTTTGCAGATGAGGAAATGGACTCAGAGAAGCTAGGTTGCTGACCTAAGGTCACACAGCTACTGAGAGGTGTTGCTGCAATTAGAACATAGGCCTGAATCTGCCCAGTTGGAGGTGGCTACATACACAGGAAGTCTTGGGAGGTGCTTAGAAGTCCACCTGAGTTGATTGGATAGCTTCTGTGTCTATAAACTTGGTACCTGGAATTTTTACAGCCATTCTCTGAACTTGTGTTATTTGACACCCCTACAGAGTAGAGAATCCAGATGCAAGGTCACCCAAAGTTAGCCCACTCAAAACCAGCATCTCACATGTGTCATCATAATTACTGTTTCCCGTGGAGATTGTAAGATATATACCAACTACATATCCCAAGTGAGGTCAACCCATTTGTAAGGTTCAAATATTACTGTTTTTGCCCAGTGATGGAACACTTCCTCTGTTGGCCAAGGTGTGTATTAGGTCCCCTTGGTGTTTCTCCCAGTGTCTAAGACTTTTGTTTTTGGATCAGAGCTAATGATAATTCATCTTTCAGCATTTAAGCGTTTATTGCTAACAAGCAATCTTAACAAAGTAATCATCAGTAAGACTAAGTGACAAATGCCCACAGTGTACCTAGTACTGTGCTAAGCACGTGGAGGATACCAAAGAATGAATGTAAAAGATGGGTATCTGCCATGGCTAATGACAGCGTAGGTAGGAATATCTGGATCAGATGCCTGTTCACCCATGTTATGTAGATTTCTGTGTTGTTTTAGGTCATTAAGACCCTGCCTCTATGAATTGGATCAGATTAATCTTACAGTAACAATAATGATATATAAACACACACATTCACACACACAAGGAATATTTAAGCCTGCTGGCTTGGACTCAGATCTCCCCCTTGCTCTCTTAGTCATGTGCTTCTAGCTAAGTTATTTACCTTCTTTTTGATCTAATAAAAATGTGGATAATTAGACTCTATACTGCAGTGTCATAGGCCGGCTTTTATTGTTTAATGTACGTAAAAGCAGAGGACACTTCTTCATTTGTAATAGATGTGTAATAAATATGAGAAATTATTGTACTCCACCATGGGCAATTTTGAGGGGTAAAGAGATCACAGGTGAATGGAAGAAGACAGTGTATTATGCCTGGAGTTGGTAGCAATTCCACTAGGATGCCAGATCCTACACCATTTTCAGCAGAGGTGTGGAGCCAGCTTTGCACTTTATAATTCCCACAGCCCCCATCACAGACCAATGGACATGGTAAAGTGCTCCCTGCTCTAAGTGCCCTGTTGTGTCATATGGTTTCCTTTCTTAATCAGAGCCTGCATCCTCAGTGCTGTAAAGAGAAACTCTTAGGAAAACTGAGTTCAGTGTAGAATTAGAGATACAAGTGGGGTATGTAGGTTTCAGTTGATTCTACTTTGGGAGGTAGAGTGGGATGAGGAGAAAGCTCACTGCACTGAAAAGCAGGTTTTTTTTTTTTCTCCAGAAAGTTTGCTTATACACATGGGTACTCACTATTAACAGCAACAGGGCCTGTCTCTGATTGGAATTTTTAATCAATGTGCTTTACCTCTTCTTAGTCTCCTCTGACTCCAGTGAAGTTCAAAGTCAAAGGCAAACATTTGCCCAATTTATACATTAGGGAACTCAAGAGATGACTGTGCAGGCATACCTCATTGTACTTTGCCTTATTGCACCGCACAGATTTTGCATTCTTTTTACAAATTGAAGGCAAGACCCTCCACTAGCAAAAAGATTATAGCTCAGTTTATTGCGGTGGTCTGGAACTGAACCTACAGAATCTCAGAGATATGCATATAGTAGATGACCTTTTGCTTTCCAAAGCAGGCTGCTTCCCCTGCTGACCTCTGCTGCTTTGGGAGGAGAGGGGTGAAGGGGAGGGAAGGGGCAAGAGAGAGACAGAGAGAGAGAGAGAGAGAGAGAGAGAGAGAGACAGAGAGAGAGACAGAGAGAGAAGGAAGAAGAAACATGAATTCGTGAGTGTGTTGGTTAGTGTTAGTCCCCATCACATACATCAGAGCAGGGAAGCTCCTTCTCCTGGCCAAGCTCCTAGGTGGTCCAGGCGCAGCTAACAATTGACTGCCAAGCATTTTGGAGTGGAAGTTGAGAGCAGTGCCTTCCTCCTCCCTGGGGCCCTGAGCAGGGGTGTCTGGCTTCCTGCCGGTTGCCTCTGTGGAGCTTCTCCTTTCTTGCCCGCTTTCAGGACTCCAGCCTAGGCTGTACAGGAACCCTACTGTCTGCGCAGAGAGGGATGGAGAGGCAAGACTTTCCCTCCTGCCTCTGCACTGTGTGGAGGACACAGGAAGTGGGAAGAGCTCTTGCTTTCTGTGCAGACAAGCCATGGGAGCTGCCTGGCAAACTGCTCTTGGAGCTGCTGGCTCCAGACTGATCTCATAATCCTTGGCAGGAAGGCAGAACTTGATACCCTAAAGAGAGGAGACTGATACCCGGTTTATTCCAGGTCCTGGAATACCCACACTCGGGAGGGTGTGTGTTTGGGGTAAGTTTGGGTTCTCTAGAGTTCCAGATTTAGCCAGGGCCTTGTTGTGTGAAGTCCATATGTATGCTTTTGGGCTGTTGCTTTCTCTGTTAACTGAAACACATGCAAGCAAGTTCAAGGGTGCATACTTCAGAGCTATAAATATCCTTAACTCAGGTATCCCCTGGGGTTGCTTTTTCAGTGACAAGCTAGGTCTGTTTCTCACTTGATATAGCCCAGCAGCTGTGGCTTTCCTGCAAGACTTCTGGGCACCCCGGGAAAGCACTTCCCCTCCAGAAGGGACTCTCTGTGGGAGGCCGCCTGGAAATGCCCCACCCTGCCTTTTGCATTTTGGAGGGCAGCACCCAAGGGCTCTGTATAATGGAAGGAGGAAAGGGGAGGGCCACGGTTTTGCCACTCTTTGAGCTCCTCCCACCTGCTGGCAGCCTTCCTCATTGTACCTTCCCAGGTTGACTTCCCAGATAGAGAAATTGAGAATGAGCAGCTTTATGGAAAGCAGAGATGTGATTAGGAAAAAGGTGGGGTTTTTTGTTTGTTTGTTTGTTTTTTCTTATTGTAGAGGGGCCTGCAGAGAACATCAGTAGGGTTTAGGAAGTGCCCACTCATGCCTGGACCCAGGCTCCAGGTCCCTGCAGCCCCGCATTACACTCCTGAGGGGCCCAGGGAGCAGAGATTGGGCGGAGCCATGGGCCTCCTTCCAGACATCAGCTGCAACAGGTGAGATGCTGGCACTAAACATTCTGGTTTCCCTTAGTAACCTACTGTAGATTCATCGTCTGCATTTTGCTAACCTTTTTAGAAGCTATTTATATCTCTAGGCTGAACCATATCACATGGAATGCTGGCTTCCTCCTCTGTGTTGGGAAGGTAGATGGCCTTTGTTGGCTCTAAAGTCTTTGCAGACACTGAATGCCCCCATGTTCCCCCTCTTGAGACTCTTACGTGGGTTTGGGATGAGCCAGCTCAACAGGCAAGCAGGAACCTTGTGGTGGGGACAGTCCCCACCAGCTCTGATTGGTTTCTCTTTCTGCCTCAGATGGGCCCGTCCCCTTCCTGACCCTTTGATCCCTCTGGCTTCTCTAATGATTCTCTTGAGGTTTGGTGACATTTACACTCTGGGAACCAAAGCTTTCCAGCAGGTATATCAGCAGTGAACGTTACAGGTGTGCTGAGATAGCATCCTCTTTGCTGGTTAAAGGGGGACAGTGTGTAGCCCCGAGGGAGCTGAGCATATGTTACCATTTTCTGTATGTACCAGGATTTGAAAAAGGTGGGAGGCCTGGCTTTAAAGCTTATGGGCCACAGGACTCATGGAGAGCTTGGTGTTTGTGGTTTTGTTGTGGAATTTGGGGTTTCAAGAGATGAGATCTAATGGTATTAAAACAAAAAGAAACAAAACAAAGCGGCTCTCCTGAGGGGTATTAGTTTCTAGCAATGACACATATGTTGGCAGCTGCAGGTCTTACCAAGAGGCCTCAGATACAGAATAGCAATACAAGAAAGCAGTTACAAGGGAACAAAAGGAAACACACACATGTCTGTTTAAAAAAACTAAAATTTGTGAGCCTCCCTGAGTATCCTTTCACTCGGAAGGGCTTGGTGTTTGCACTAATTTAGCATGCTTGCAAGGGTCAAGGAGCAGCTTTCTTTGCCCTCAGCAGTGTGCTCTTCCTCTTTTAGTTCCTAGCAGCAGCTGCTTTGTATGAAGAAGCAAGGGAACACCCAACCAGGGAAGCTGCATGGGGTGGCATGATGGCAGTAGCTGGGTCAGTGGAACTCCCCCGGGCCTCCCAGCTCCCTGAGTACAGTTCTCCCTCATCCACGGCCTGCCAGCGCCTCCTGGGCAGTCTGGCTCTCTCTAAGCTCCACTAGGACAGACTACTGTGTCTGTCTTTTTCTCCACCACACCTCTAGCACTTAGCCTGGAGCCTGGTGTAGGGAAGGTATGCAACAAATATTTCTTAGCTTGAGTTGATTCCCATTTGTCTGTCAACTCATTTCTGCTAGAAGGTTAGAGCTGTTTGAAAATAGCTTTAGGCACAAACTCTTTTTTGGAAAAAAAAAATTTTTGTTAATACAATAGAAGTCTCCAAGGTTCAAGGAAGTGACAGTATGGAGACGTGCAGCAGGCCAGCAATTTTATCCCCACCCAGGACCTGGGGTGTAGTGGACCAGTCCCGGAGGCCATCTCTTGGCTTAGGCCTTTGCATTTTGCCTGAGACTTCTCACTCCCAGATTTCTTGAAGAGGAAGCAGCTTGGCAGTGAAAGTGTGGGTTTTGGATCCTCCAGACAACTTTGGATCCTAGTTCCTCATCTTCATAGCTGTGAGACCATGAGCCAGCTAGTTCTCCTCTGTGAGCCCTTCTTTTCTCCCTATAAGTGGGAAACAACATCTACCTTACAGGGTTGCTGTGAGGGTTAGAGGTGAGGATGTCGTTGCCCCATGTGGCCTGGTGCTCAGTCAGGAGTAAGTGAGAGTGATGGCCCAGGCCAGCCTGGCGAGACTCCACACCAGTTCAGTTCAGTTGGTGTTGATTCAATGCCTGCTTTGTGTTCTGACCTTCTGCGGGAGAAGAAGGGGGATCAGATTGCAGAAAAATCCACCTATGTAACTGTGGGAAAGCTCATCATGTGAAAATGAGTGTTGCCCAGTTCCAAGTAGGAAGAGGTGGGAGGGATAAGCTCTTCAGAAGATCCAGGCTTTCGGAGAGAGATGGGAGGCAGTTGAGTACCCTGGTTACCGCTGTGGGCTCTCACATTGTCAGTGCTCATTTCCCAGCAAAGGGTCTGATCCCTCCAAACCTCAGTTTTCTTATCTGTAGAATGGGGATTATACTACTACCTTCCTGTAGAGTAATTGGATCAAATCAGAGCTTCCTAGCTCCCAGATAATAGATTTTTCTCAGGCTCAAGGCTGCAGGTGGGGCCTGGGACAGCCCTGAGCTCAAGTTGTCCCTTCCAATTTGAACAGTCCAACTTCAGTCACTTACTCCATTGTCCCTCCATCCCACCCACTGTGTGCTGAACAATCTCTTTTCTCTGTACTGTGAAGTGAAAGCTTGGGAAGCATTGAACTAAATGAGGTCACACAGTCAGAGGGTCACTGAAGCTCAGATTCTGGGTGGGGGCGGGGTGGCGTGGGGAGTGCAGGCATGAGGGCACCGTGTCCCAAATGTGTCTTTTTATGGATCTCAGATCTCTGCTCTCAGTGTCAACATGTGGAGTAAGGTTGATAACTAAATTATGGAGTTTTTCACCCAGTAACTGACATCTTAGTAATTAGAGAGATATTAATCCGTGCTCTGTTGCTTGTTGATTTTAATAGAAAGAACAAAAAGTGGGGGAAGGGGCCTTTATTGTTGTCACTGTTTCTTTTCAAGTGACTAGTGGGAGTAGTGAACCATCCGCCTCTCTCCTGATCCCCAGACTTGTCAGCCCTTCCCAGGCTCAGGTTAGAATTTGGGCATTGGATAATGACACCCTCAACATTGAGTGGCATTTTTACAGAGTGCAAAACATTTTGCTTTTGGTACCTCCTTGAAGCTTCTCAGTTGCTCTAAGAATAAAGGAAGCAAGTGGTGTTTGCCTCATTGTGTAGGTTTGGGGATGTTAAGACTTGTTCCAGGCCACACAAGGCCAGCATCAAGGTTACGTACAAGGCAGGCTGTCCAACTCCAAGTCCTGGGTTCTGTATGTTCAATTACTCACACGAATCGGCTTGACAGTGTTAAATGTCTCCTTTAATCGCATGTATTCTGTTGTTGAATATTTCATGTGAAAAGTGCTTTCTGAACACATTGGTTTTCTAGACAGAAGAGTTGGTAGAGTGCTGTCTATAGGTGGAACAGTAAGGGCTGCTGCTAAAATAGCTCCAAAAAGGCACCTCCCAACCCGCCCGGGAAGGTAAGGGTGTTTTGTCAGTTTGTTCATTAGCCTCTACTCTTGCTTAAAACGAGGACTGCCTGGGGGACCTGCATTGCTGGGGAGGGTGTAGAAGAAACTCTGTGCATTTGCACACAGGTGTTGCCTCTTACGAAGGAGGAAAACCTGGGACTGCCCTTTGTTGACACAAGCTGACTCTTCAGGCAGAGAAGGCAGGATGCCCTCCTTGCCCTTTGCACTCTTGCCCCTGTTCTGCCTGTGAGCCTTGACTTGACATTGCCTTGCTGTGATGGGACTACTGGATAGAGAGCACCTATGGCCTGCAAATGACAGCTGCCCCGAGCCTTTTTTCCCCCTCTAAGAGTTTTCTCATTTAGGTGGAAACTGCCATTTCAAATCTGTTTGCTTTATTTCTGTCTGAATGTGCCCTGGATACACCCCGAGACTTTCTCTGCCACCTGCTACTCATTTTGCTTGCCTCCCTGGGTTGTCCCCATTGACACTACCTCTGCATAGGCTCCCATGTCTTCCTGCCTAGGCTGGCTGTCAGGACTATATGGAAACATTCATGTAGTCAGTCAGCAAACATTCCCCAAGAACCAAATCTGGGCTGGGACCTGTGCCAGGGACAGGGCTGACAATGAGAGGTCAGGAACAGGCTCTGCCCGCAGGAGCTCACAGCTCAGTGAAGGGGTTGGGCCCACAGTGAGTGACAGGAGGGGAGTGAATACTGTTCAGTGGGGATACAGAGGAGGCCAGGGTCTGTCCTTTCAAGGAAACAAACTGCTCCTAAGAGCTCAGTTGACCGTGGGTTCTCCAGGTTGATTTTGGGTGGAGAAAATGCTCAGATTGGATTCTTACATGTATTAGGTGCTCCAGAAAGATCTGAGTTACTACACTAGTTCTCATGTGCTCCACGAACCAAGACGCATCTCCAGGAAACTTGTTAGAAATCTAAATTCTTAGGCTCCAACCCAGACCTCCTGAATCAAATGGTCTGGGACATCTCTGAACAAAGAGCTCTCCAGGTGATCCTGACGCAGGTGGAAATGTCAGAGCCACTGAGTGAGTTAGTGAATATTTGTTTACTTACACACTTCCTTTTGACAAGCCACCTTCCCTCTCCTCTCCCCCAACACAGGCACATACATACAACCCACACACATGCATCCCCGCCTTACACACTCTCCCTGGAGTGCATCATTTATTCATTTTTTAACCCCTGCCTCACCAAACATGCCTCCTTTCTAGTTCTTGACACATGGTTGTGACACCATTCAGCCACTTTCTAGCTCACTTGGTGGAGATCGGGCCAAGGCACTCTCAGGAGAAAATGGAAGCATCATTTCCTAAGCTTCCCTTGGTTCCACTGGTATGCTGTCTGGCCCAGGGCTGTGCATACAGTATGCTCCATGGGTATTCCTTGATGAGGTCTAAGTGCCAAGCCATTTTCCTTCTTGTGCAATAAGCAGCCATACAGACTGGGGCCTGGGCCCTGATCTGTTCACTGTAGCTGAAGTTAGCACTTTTGGGTGGTGACAGGCCTGCCCCTGAGGAGGATGCCAGTGTGGTTTGTGCTAAATTAGTTCTGAAGCAACAGTTGGGTGATGAGGTCCTTCTGTATTAAAACTCCTCAGGCAGGCCACCAGGAAAGGTTGAGTGAAGGGCTGTTACTCAGACACCCATGTTGGCAGTAATTACTTCTCTGGCTGACCCAAGCTTTCTGTATAAATGTCTTCCTCCTCCATTCTTCCACTATGCGTGTGTGCACGCGCACACGCACACACACACACACACACACCAAATACTTAAATTTTTTCTTCCTTCTATCCTCCTGTTTTTCCTTTTTTCTTCCCCCTCTCCTTTTTCTTTATTTTTTTTTCCAAACTGTTCCAGTGTAGAAAAATCATCCTCTTTCAAACAGCTTAATGGTTGGGATTATAAATGAGTTGGCTCAAAGTCTGCTGCCTCTAAGAGTTGCTGCTGAGAAAGAGTATTTAATTCTGATTATCCAGTTCAATTAAAATTCCATCTACCCCAGCTTAATTTTCAAAGGGCTGTCTTCCCCAGCTAGCTTGTTCAGGGCTCACATTTATCACCTTAAGGTGTTTCTAGTGGGTTCCTTGGCCCTGGAGAAATGGGCTAGGGGTTGGATATGAGATGAGGACAGAGGAGAGAGGCAGAGTCCCTGCTTTCTTCAGCCAGGGGCTGTGTGTGGCAGGAGGTAGCTTCTGGTCTTCATCTAGCTGCAGAGCCGAGAAGGTCCTTCTGAGGCTGAGGCATCCTGTGCACCCTCTTCAGTGACTCCAGCCCTCTTGGGGTTGAACTACTTTCAATTTCAACTGAACAAACTATCTATAGGCTATACTCTGGCATTTGATTTTATTGACATGTTAATCTCTACTCAGCAGCCAGATGGTAACATGGCACATAACACTTCCCACACAGTTTTGGGTGGGGCGGGGGCGGGGGGTGCAGTAGAAACCAGGTATGTGTTGGATTGAGGGGAATCTGTCAGATAAGTATTATGGAAAGACCCTTTTCCATGACTTTACATCACCTTCACATTGGCTTTCTTATCAGCTCACTTTTAAAGGGGATTCTGATCTGTCTGGACATAACTGAAGGTCTTTAAAATCAGGTTATAGATGGTTGTTGTAATGCATTGCTCATGTAAGCACAATAGAACTTACTTCTTAAGTCATGGAGCCCGTCAGCAGAAAGGCCGCCAGGTCTATTTGGATAAAATATTGGCCGGGATGTGTATGTATACTGTTCTCCAGCAAGTCTGGGTCCTAAGGACTCCTTCACTGTGTTTGGTGTCCCTCTAGAGTGTCTTGTGGCCCTCTGTTAGAAGCAGGGCAGCAAGGGCACAGAGAATGCTGACTTTCTCAGTTCTGTCTTGATAAGAGGGGAGACTTGAACTGCCTGCTGTCCCTGGGGGAGCCCTGGCATCCTGCTGCCTGACGTAACAGGGCAGGGAGCATCAGAGTTTAGGCAAGCTGCTCTTAGGAAAAAGTGATTACTTAGAAATTCCTGGTGGACCAAACTGCTTGATGTATAAGATATTCCTCTTTCTTTTTAAAAAATTATGATATAATTGACATTCACTGGGTTTTGTGTATTCAAAAAGTTGTATAGCCATCATTATTTAACTTCAGAACATTCTCATCACCCCTTAAAGAAACCATGTACCCATTAGCAGTCACGCTATTCTCACTTACCCCCAACTCCTAGCAGCCACTAATTTACTCTTTGTTTCTATGAATTTCCCTGTTCTGGACATTTCATATAAATGGAATTGTGTAGTAAATGAGCTTTTGTGTCTGGCTTCTTTCACATAGCATAAATGTTTTCAAGGTTCATCCATGTTGTAGAATGTATCATACTTCATTCCTTTGTATGCCTGAATAATCCTCATCTTTCCTTTTTATTCCCTTTTGTCAGTTTTTATTACATGGGCATTTTGCCCCAGCCTCTAGGAACCATTTTCCAGGTTGTGAGGCAGAAAGTGAGGCTCTGTGGTCATGTGTGTCTGGTGCTGTCTTCGCCTCTGCCTTAGGTGTCTGTGTGCAGGGGTGGTCTCCCCTCTACCCCTACCCTTTCATCATTCTGGTTTTCTCTGCACTTCTGTTCGTAGTCTCCCTTGCCTTTGCCTCTGTCCCCACCCTTACATCTTTATTCATTGAATATATGAGTATTGGTTAAACACAGGTGAGGTGAGGAGTATAAAGATCCATCTGACAGCATTCTTCCCGTGTAAAATTTTAGACTCCATTGGGAGGGGAAGATACATACAGATGACCAAAATGCAAGTAGAAAATGGGACGTGTCATGAGAAGCGTAAAAGGGTAGTGTGAGGAGTGTCATGCAGGTGCCCAATTGCCCGGCTACTTGCTCAGAGCCTCACAGACAGGAAGGCAGGGCCTCAGTGGGGCCACCTAGATTTAGAAACTTGGTTTTATTGAGGGACTCACAGATCATCAGGTCCATGGACCTGATCTATGTTGATTCATAAGCGATCCAGTTATAAATAAGGTTGATGAAGGACTGATTTACCATGTGGTATTAATGGAAAAATATACACAAGGTATAGACCAACAGCTCACAAAAGAAGAAAAGCAAATAGCCAGTGAACACATGACATTCAAAGATATGCAAATAAAACCTTTTTTTTTTTCCTTCATCTATCACATTGGACTAGATGGGAAGAATTGTTACCCAGAAGTCAGGGAACTGGATGCTCCGTGGACTGCTGTTGGGAGTAAAAACTGACCCAAGCCATTTGGACATTCTTTGCGTGTTCTGAGACTATTTCATTGTGTGTCTGTGTGTGTGTGTGGAGGGGGGGAGGTGGTTCCCTCCCATACAAGCAAACACCAACAGGATTGTTTGAGAATTCAACTCAATTCTAACACTATCTACCTGAAAACAGCATCAGATTTTACAGGTTAAGGGTTCATTTCTATAAGACTCTTTCCCTTCCCCCCACTTCAGTTGCCTGTTGCAAGCCCAGGTGGTTGTTACCTGGTTACAGATTGGAGGTTCCAAGGGCCCCCTCCAACTCAAGATGCCAATCTCAAGTCCAAGTTGTTACCTGTACTTCTGACTGACTGGCTATCAGAGTTTCCCACGAATTCCTCCTCAGGGGGTTCAATTAATTTGCTAGATTAGCTCACAGGACTCAGAAAAACATGTTACTTATTAAATCATGGGTTTATTGTAAAAGAATATAGCTCAGGAACAGCCAGATGTAGAGCTGCATAGGGCCAGGTATGTGGGAAGGGGTGTGGAGCTTCCATGCCATCTCTAAGCCCACCACTCTGCCAGCTCCTCCATGTACTCACCATCCAGAAAGGTCTCTGAACCATTACGTAGGCACAGTTAATTAAATCATTGGCCATTGGTAATTGATTCAACTTTAGCCTCTCTTCCCTCCCCCCTCCCATAGGTGGGGGAGAAGGGTCTAATCACATGGTTGGGTCTCCTGGTGATCTGCCACCATCCTTGGGTAGGGTTCAAAAGCCACCTCATGAGTATGACACCTTTATGTTGTCACCACTGAGGAAATCTCAGAGATTTTAGGAGCTCTGTGCCAGAAAAGGTGACTAAGACCAAATATGTATTTCTTATTATAAATCACAATATCGCAGAGGTTAATTTGGCAAAGACCCTTACATTTTTAATAACCCATTTCTATGAATTTTTGGCAAGGAAATATGCAGAATACACAGATATTTACATAAAATGATATTCAGTAATATTTGTAATAGTGATAAATTATAAATACAATGCATAGTAAAAGATTTGTTAAGTGATAGCATTAGGTTAATCACAGCCATTAAAAACTGCTTTCAACAAATATTTGAAAATATGTGAAAAGGCTAATTATGTGTTACGTGTGAAAAAGCAGGAATCAAAACTATATATAGCATGATTGCAACTTTGAAGAGTATGCATATGTAAACTGTGAGGAAAAATTGGAATTAAATTGTCAAATTGTTACAGTAGTTAGCTCTAGGTGGTGATATTGAATATTTATAGTAATCTATTTGCTTATACTCTATTCTGGTTTCCTCCAAATTAAAAAAAAATGTCATTTTATTTTTATTAAAGCTATACCTGCAGATGGCTTAGAGAGTCAACAGCTTTATAAGATCCAATCATAGAGAAACAAAAGATCTCTCTCCCCTTGCTCTACAGTAAAGCCATTTCTTACTCCGTCGAGGCAACCAGTTTAAACTCTTAGTTCTTTATTTTGGTTTAAAAAAAAACTCCTCTATTGACTTCACACCATGCATGATGAGGCTTGAGTGATCTTTCATACATACTTCCCATCCACCCTTTTCCAGTGGCTTTCTTGTAATTTGATCACAGATC
The DNA here is from genome assembly GCA_030015415.1 of Cynopterus sphinx. Classification (NCBI taxonomy): domain Eukaryota; kingdom Metazoa; phylum Chordata; class Mammalia; order Chiroptera; family Pteropodidae; genus Cynopterus; species Cynopterus sphinx. The sequence continues at coordinate 32,311,651 of CM057383.1, read as the reverse complement.
AGTGGTCACATATATTTTTCCTTTGCTGCCATTTGCTTTTTTATTTTAAAAAAAATTATTTTTCAACTATAGGTCACTGTGTTACTATAGCAGAGCCACTTAGTATACTCTAATTACTTTTTTTCTTTACCACTTTTTGTTTCCCTGGAGTTAGTAGTTATTTTATTTCATCTTTTGTTTACTTTTCACAGCATGTCAAACTTACTTTTCCATGCAATCTAACTTACCAGGTATTCTGTCAGAGTCGTCTTGGAAGCCTCCCTCATGGCCTGACCTTCAGTCTGTGCTGGCTGCCTGTAGCCTACTGCACGGCTGTCCTGCTAGGCTTTCCCTTCATTCTTGGGATTCCCTTTGGCTCTATTCCTTGTATTAGATCCCTATTTTTATTTTTCATGTCTTCTCAATTTATTCCCTCATTTTCCTGGAGTGTATATTTTATTAATTTCCCGAAAAGATGAAGTATAGGCAAAACTTTTTGACACCTAGTATGTTTGAAAATATTTTTATTTCTTTCATACCTTATTGACAGTTTTAAAATAGATCAAAAATCATCTCTTTTCTTCAGAACTTTGAAGACAAAAGTCTCCATTGTCTTCTAGCTTCAGTTTATGCTGTTAAAGATCTGATGCCAATCTGGTCCTTGATTCGTTGTCAAGAGCCTGGTTTTCCTCTCTGGAAAGTTTTGGGATCTGCCCTTCACCCTCCTGAAATTTCAGTCGTGGACTTTGAAGTAGATAGCTGGTTATATGGGCCCTTTCAATCTGGAAACTCATGTCCTTTCATTCTGAGAAAATTTTTTGGTTTATTTCTTTGATTTCTTTACTTCCAGTTAATCCCTTCTGTTAAACTAGAAGTCCCAGCTTTCATATGTTGGAGTTTTTAGGATGGTCCTCTAATTTCCTTATATTTCTCTGTCTTTTCGCTCTATTTTTGGGAGAGTTCCTCAATTTTATCATTCATGCTTTCTACTATTTCTTAACATGTGATTTTATTTTTAATTTTCAAGAGGCTTTTCCTGTTCTTTGGATGTTCCTTTTTGTTTTCTTAAGCATCTTCCAAGTTGATTTGGCTGGGTTTTTGATTGAATATCTTCTCTAATTTCTTCGAGGATGTTAATGATAATTTTTTGAAGTTTATGTCTTCCTGTGTCATCTCTCATTTTAATCTCTGTCTTTCATGGCAGTTCCTCAAGTGTCTCCTCATATTTATGAGAATGTCATGGAACATGGGGGAAGCTCTGTGTATGCATGGGCTGGCTGATTCTGGCCTTGACTGTGGGTCAGGATTTCTGAAGCTCAGCAGCATCATTGATGTTTTGGGGTTGTTTCCCCTCTGTGGGGGGTTGTCCTGTGTGTTGTAGGATGTTCAGCAGCATCCGTGGCCTCTTCCCACTAGATGCCTGTAGCATCCCCATCCCAGTCATGACAATCAAAAATATCTTGAAATGTTCCCTTGGGGCAACATCACCCCTCACTCCCTCAGTTGAACACCACTGCTGGAGGATGATCTGTCCGGGCCTTTTCATTGGGGAAGCTGTAATGTCAGATTTTGGTCTTTCCTTTTGGGTTGGTCCTAGTCCCCAGAGAAGAATCTTCCATTCTGCTGCTTGAGGGGCTCCAGCTAGGCTGCCAGTGTTCTGGTAGGTGAGTGGAGGAAGCAGGTGAAGAGTCTCCATTTTCAGTGTGTACCATGGCCTTGTGTGTTTTGTATGTGCAGTTGAGCTTTGTGTCCACCCATCCAGGGAACCCTCTTTTCTACCATTTCCATAGAATAAATATATCCTCTACCTTTTGGGGAGAGTGTTTACCATGATGAAAGGATCTGGGACTTAACTGCTTCCTGAAGAGAAGGTCAGTCCGCCCTCTTGTTTGTGGCTCCACCTTATTCAGTGCAGTCACAGAACAAACTGCTCCTATTCCCGCACCTCTGAGGAGTTCTGTTGTGGAGAACAAGGTGCTTCTCACATTTTTCCTCTTTGCTGGCCTAGGATTTGGCTCCCTGGATCTGCTAAATCACTTCTACTTGTTCTTTTGCCTTTTAGCTTCTAAAGTGGTGTTGCTGTTGTCTCCTTTCCTGTTTGCTTTGTCTTTGTGACTTTGTGCCTTTTTCATCTTTTTAATTCCTGAATTTGTTAGTGGACTTTGGGAAAATCAAACATAAATGCATGTGTTTAATCAGTTGGGATTAACTGAAGTCTTGCACATTTTTTTAAATAATTGGAAAACATGAAAAACAAAGTTTTAGTGATGGATATTCTTTCCATTGCTTGCTATCCATTGTGTCTTTCCTTAGCATCAAGGTACCTAGGAAAATGAATTCATAAGAAGCTTGCTTAGGGTTGAGGCTTTATAGCAAAAGGAGTTAGAAGTCTTAGAAGAGATTTGATTCCTTCTAGGTTCTAGAACCATGTGATGAACTTTACCTTCTACCTGAGAGCATGGTTTTCCTAGTGACCAAGGCCTGTGTGTCCATGGAGTTCGGCATCTTACCGTTGGCCAGAGCTGGGTGGACACTAATATTCTAATAATGTAATTTCTCCTTTGCTAGACTCTGGGTAGAGTCTTTATAGACCATGACTTTTCAGTTAATATTTTTGAGACGGCCAAACATACTCCATTAGGTTACAGCTTTCTTTAGTTATAGTTTAGTTACTTTGATTAAATTTGGCTATTTTCAAGTGTCTCAGTCATCTGTTAGTATGAGTCACACAGTAGATGACTAATAACTGTTATGGTGTGATTTTCATTAATTCTCAAAATGTAGCCTTATGTCAAATTATTAGGGTGTTCTACTATAGTTCTCCTATACTTATTGACTCTACCTGCAGATTATCAGTGACATTGGGAGACTGAAAGGAGCACTTCCAGCTCTGGGGATGGTTGAGGGGAGGGTCTGGACCATTTTTCTAGGTGAGGAGATGGCATAAGTTTATGGGTTCCAGCTGGGGAAGGGACACAGGTAGGATAAGGTATTCCATGCAGCCTTTTCTAGTCCTCAAGGGTAGATGTTTTCTCTCCCCTCTGAATTTCTGTGGCACTTAGCATGAGTGTCTCTTGTCATTAATCTTATGCCTATATTTGAGGCCTATTTATTCCATTTAATCATAACAATCACCCTCTGAGGTAGGTGATGTTATCTTATCCCTTCCCTTGAGTTTTCTAATGGATAGAAAACAGACTCAGAGATACCGACGTGACCTGTACAGGCTACACAGCCCATGAGAGACAACACGCTAGACCTCCAACCAGGCCCTCTGCCTCCAGATCTAGAATTCATTATTCTAGTGACTTTCTCCTGCTGCCAGTGTCTCACTAGGTTGCCAAACTAAGCTAGTGGCTCTCTTAAGGGAGATGTATGCTGTTTGATTTTCCATGCAGCACATAACGCAGAGTCAATAAAGGAGTTGACAGGCCGACTACAGGCTCCGGCAGGGCTCCCTTTAGTGGTTAACACAGGCTCTTCCCTAGCCTCAGAGGCAGAGAGGGCAGGTGTTAGTCCATAGGAACCTTGCAGGTTCCTGTGCAGTTTGACCAGAGCAGTCCACACCTCAAAGTTTGAAAACTAGCCCCATCCTCATCCTGACTGGTCCAACTGCTCCAGTGATGGTTTCGCCCCCACTCGTGCCCAGAGCCTTGCTGCTGCCCTTACTGGCCTGGAGGATGTGATGATGGTTCTGTCTCAAGGCTACCTCCAGGGGGTTTAGGAGGACACACAAAAGAGAATGGATACTTGAACCCCTGAAATGACCTTTATCTGGAGCTTTCGTTATAAAGTTTTGTTGCTGTTGCCAGTTTCCTGTTCGACCTATAGTGTTGCTTCTCTTTGATTTTGTTTCCCTGGGTCTCCGTTCACTTTGGTAAGTGTCAGGTCTCCCTAGCCAGGTTCTTTCTAGTAGGATGTCCAGATCTTGAATTGGCTGAGCTTCTTAGAACACAAAGGACGCTGGTGCAAACATGTGTCTCGTTAATGTTACAGTCGGCCGCTGGAAACTACCTGTGGCTGTGTGCAGCACCAGTGGGGGAGGGCTTGCTGACCACATCAAAGGCCATGTGCGTCTCGACTCTTTTTCACTTCCCAGGTCTCAGTAACCATCATTTTTAAAAGACACATTTGCGGTATATTGGTTTAGCTATGTTCAGGTATTTTAATAAAATACCTGACTTCAGTCATTGCCGGCCATGTAAACATAAGCACTTACTAAGCCAGCAAAACTTCTCAGCGTATTTTTCTCAAATTCAATTCTACCCTCAATTGACTTTTTTTTTCTTTTCTTTTTTTTTTTTTGCCTATTTATTCCTCTGCCCCCTATCTGCTGAAACTCAGTGCTGAAGGAGACCTGCCGGGAGTGGGCATATGCTAGCAGCCACTACGAGTGCTAAATGCCTTTCATACCTTAGGACATTTAATCTTTCCAGCAGCTGAAGGGGAGCATCTATTAGTAATCCATTTTATGGATAAAGGAAACAGAAAAGATAACTCGCCCAAGGCAACATAACTAGTAAACCTGTGAATTCAAAAGGTCCAGTGTAGAACCTCTGATCTACTCACTGCCTGGTTAACACAAAGAAGTTAGTAGCATCTTAAACTAGTCAGGAGAACTGCATTCCTGCCTCCTATCTGCCATCCTCTCCTGTGACTTTGGACAGATGATGAGTTTTTTTGAGCCTCAGTTTCCTCATCAGGGAAGTGGGAGCTGCCCTGTCTCATGGGCTGATGGTGGACGTTCAGTGAGATAGTGGAGGTTAGTTTGAAAGAAGGAGCAGGAAGCTCTCTTCTTGGAGCTGTGAAGTTAAATACTACTACAGTAGTGTGATGAAGTTACTTGCCTTAGGCCTGGAAATGTTCTGCTAGGAGCCTCCTGTAAGCACAGGAGAGCCAGGGCTTGAGGGGAGAAGATGGAAGACGTGATGCAAAATAGGTGGGGTAGGAGTGCGTATAAAATATGCACGAAGGACCATGCTCAACAATGGGGACATGTGCCATGGCAACTAATGCAGGACCTGAGCAGTTGATCTGTTAGCTTCTGGAAACCTCTGTAGGGTATTTGTGCCAAGCGCAGCACCTCTCTGCATTTCAATGAAATCTCTGTAACTGTGTGTGTGTGTGAATGTGTGCATGCGTGTATCTGTGTGTGCCTGCAAGGTCCCAGCTTTGTATACTTATGGGCTGTATTTTTCTTAAGGTGAAAATACACAACATAAAATGACTCATTTTAATGGACATTTTAATTGCACATTTTAAACTGTACAATTCAGTGGTGTTTCGTACATTCACAGTGTTGCACAAGCTCCACCTCTATAGAGTTCCTAACAGAAAATACATTTTGTAAAGGGTCTGTTCTATGAAAGTGTATTTGTGAACTGCATTAGGTCATCCTGATTACGCCTGCCTGCTGAGAAGCCTTCTTCGTCTTCAGATGGCAGATTATACTGTAGGTTTGGCCAAGAAGTGTGATTCAAGTACTCAGATTCCAAATGGGTCTGTTAGTCATTGTTTAACTCCTCTGTGCAGCTTGGCTGCCTCATCTGGGCATCGAGGAAACCAGCATTTGAAGCTGAATCAGAGTGTAGTTCCTGGGGTCTTCTCTTGTTGCTTGGCTGCTTGTCTTCTTGGTATATTAAAAGGCCAGGTGCAAGGGCGTCTGCCAGCGACAGACGTCAGTCTTCATAAGCCTCTTCCCTGGCCTCAGAGGCAGAGAGGGCAGGTGTTAGTCCACAGCTGAAGAGAACAATGTTTTCTCTGAATTTGGCCCACTTAGAGTTATGTTGGCTGTTTCCCTCCCCACCCTCACCATGAGAAGCCCAGGTGACCTGCTTCCACAATGCCCAAGGGTCCTCTGTAGCCCAAATACTGAATAGGGTGAGAGGACTATTTTCATGGAAGTGTGAGAGACCTGGAACTTATATATGCCTCCCTTTAAATAGCTAGTCCTGGGCAGCATCTACTCTGGTGTGATGCAGGGACCACAGCAAAGGCCCATGTGGAGGCTGACTCTGAACTGTCTCCATAAACTGCTGAGATGAGACCCAGTGAGTGGCAAATAGATGTCAAGACGATGAAAAGAAGGCCGTGGTGAAAAACAATAAGTAGCAAGAATGAAAATGCTGAAAGTATAGCTCAGTCTGAGGCTTTCTTCTTTAGAACTCCCATTATTTAGGCAAATAGGTTGGACCCATTGGTGGACCACAAAAAAATAGCCCTGGTCAAGGGAGTCAGTTGATTATTGGTTATTGGCCGAAATGCAGTGACAGCAACTGGAAAAATTAGCCTGTTACTGGAGAAGTCAGACACTCAAACCACCTTCTCCAGTTTGGTAGCTGGTGAAGGAGGTGCAGGCCACCCGTGATCTAGCTTCAGTCTGCCTTTCTGACTTCACCGTTCCACACACCACCCTCTTTTGCTCAGCAAGGATTTATTAAGCAGCAACTATAAACCAGGCTTTGAAGAACAGTCTCTGCTCTGAAGGAGTCCTGTGGAGATTACAGATGAGAGGCAATTCTAGTACAGTGTAAGAAGGGATGATAGGAGGTGCCATGTGTGCTACAGAAATACTCAGAGTTTGAGGGGGGGATGCATAATTCCAATGTGAGGGTCAGTGCAGATTTGTTGGACAGAGAAGCCTGGAGATAGTAGGAGCTGCTCAGGTCAGAAGTATAGAGAGGGAAGGGACGGTGGGACTGGCTGGTTAAGTGTCTGATTTGCTGTGTGTTTGGGGTTGATGTTGAGGACCCCTGGGCATCTTGCTTGAGTCTGATTGAGTGGAGGTATCTTTCCCTGAGATGGTGAACCCAGGAGGAGTTTCAGATTTGAGGGGGAAGAAATGAGTTTATTTCAGAAATGTCGAATTTGAGGTGTTTGTGGTTTAGCCAAAAGGAGGTGTCTAGAGCTGGGTGTGGAACTCAAGAGGCAGTGAGCTTCTCCTGGTACACTTTGCCGACAGTCTTCTCAAGACATCTCAAGCTTGTGTGTCCAAAATTGGCCTCTTGAGTTTTCTCCCTAACATGCTTCTCCACCCTCAGCCTTCCTCATCCCTGTAAAAGACATTACACATGTCACTGCACAAACTGAACCTGAGATTATTCCAGAGACCTTTAGCTCCATGTCCAGCCCATCACTCACGCCTTAGTTTCCTTCCAGAATATATCTAGAGTCCACCATTTCACTGGCTGTCAACTGCTACCACTTAGTTCAAACTACCACCTTCTTGCACCTGAATTATTATAATCTATCTCCTTGTACTCCCGTCTACCTTTAATTCATTCTCCACAAAGCAGCCTGAATTGCCTTTTATAAAAAACAAATTACAGGACTCCCTTTTCTCAGTCTTTCAATGACATTCCGTTGCAGTGGGCTGCAACCCTGCCTTATCACCCTGGCTTTTCCCAGGGCCTTCAATGTTGGTCGGGGCTTCTCTGCCTCAGGGTTGTTGCACACGCTGACCTGTATCTAACTCCTTAAACCATCCCTCAGATCTCAGGTTAGTTGTTGCTCCATCTGAGCAGTTGGTCTTTCCTGACCACCCAGACTGAAGCTGGTCATCCTGGCAATTCACTCTCCTCGTACCTGGCCTTTTCCTTCATATATCCCAGTTTGCATTTACAGTTATTTTATTTCCAGTTTGTTAAATGCCTGGCTTGGTGTGTCAACAAAATCAGACCCATCTCCCCTTTTATAAAAAATGTTTCTCCTTTTCCTCCAACGAAATCTACAGGTAATGTGACCTTTCTGTACACATAATTTTAAATCAGTGTAACATCCTACCAGTAATATGAAGGGGAAATAAAAGGAAAATAATTCATCATAAAAATATTTATTTCAATATTAAATTGCCAAGTTCTCAGAACTGAGTACTCCAGAAATCATAATGAAGTAGTCAGGTGCCTACACCTAGAAGGGGAATGTCCATGAATACAGCAGCTACAAATGTTGACTAACGATGTTGTGGTTTATTGGTGATTCAAATACTAAGAGCAATATTGCCAGTGGCGTGCAATTTCCTACAATGGAAAGCGACTCCTGTAATGTTTTGAGCAAAATAAAGTACAGTCTACCTTCCTCCTTCAGTTTGCATTGAAATTACCTTCCTAGAAAATTCATTAAACCATGAAAAGAGTACGCTGTGCTTTTACACAAACCAGAGTTAGGGCCCAGATTCGGGTAATTATAAAAGGGTTTTTCGTGTTCGTCAAAGCCTGGCAGTATACTCAACAATCATGTACACAGGTCAGGTAGCACCCAGCTCCCACCCTGAATGCCAGTGGGGTTCTGCCATTCATGTCGACAATCAAAAACATCATCCACATTTCCAAAATATCCCCCATAAATGGAGAACAATGCCCTAGTCGAGAGGCGCTTTCCTCCTCCTGTGTCACTCTGAACCCCACGAGGGCAAGGGCCCTCCCTGTCTGTCTGTCACTAGAGCAGAGCGTACACATGCTTAGCACCGAGCTGGCAGAAACTTGTTGGGATAAACGAATGAATATTCCATCAACATGAAATTTGTGCCAAGAAAGTTAGAAAAGGAGTATATACCACATGGAAGCGTGACCTGACATTTACGCTCTTTCTGTATGCTTTAGCCAGCTGCCCTCGGTTCCAGTGAAAGAGGCTTGTCCTTATAGCTCCAGACAATGTAGAATTTCAGCTTTAAATCCTTTACGATGAGGGAAGTCGCCTCATTGTGCACAAAAGGAACTACACTGGCTCTGAAGTTGTGGTTTGTCTTTTTTTGGAAAGCCGGGCTTGTCTGTTGAAGAGCTCAAAACACTTGACCAGCGCTCTCATTTATCTTAACATGTGTATGCTATATTTATTCTCCCTCCACAGATGGGGAACTGCAACTTGTCTGAGCGCCATATTTAGCTAAGTAAGTCTTGATCCTCTGCCTCCTGGGGTCAGCTTAGATAAAACAGAATCCTAAAGCTTGATTTTTACCCAGTCATTTAAATCTCCTCCCACATTAAATCTGTTACTAGCGCTGCTGCTCACTAGGGTAAAAAGTGTTACATTGAGCATCTTTAACTGCGTAACGTAATGTGGCGATCTAGTTCAGTCCTAAAAGAGAAGAGCTAGTGCTGGTTCATAATGACATGGCCTGGGCCATAATGACGAGGACTGGGCCAGTCCTCTAGCAGACTGTCTTGCTGCTACAGCACGTTTAAACTTTCTCTTCTCTTTCTCCAGCCAACTCAAACAGGGTTTATGATCAGTCAGGCAGTCAAAAGGAAGACAGTGATGGGAAAGAAGCCAAATATCTGGTTCACTAGCTCCTAAATAATTGGAGTAGCAATTAGGAGAGTGACATGTTATAAATAAAAACATATGAAGTTACTGAAAGTTAGAAGCTAAACCTTCAATTTTAAGAATTCTTTTACTAAGAGCTAATCAAATCACTGATGTGTGTGTGTGTGTGTGTGTGTGTGTAATGAATATTATTTTACAACTGAACTGAAGATTTATTTTTCAAGAAAAGGGCAGGGGGCAGATATTTGAAAAGTTTTTGAACAATGCTCACTTCTTTGGGAATTATAGAACTTTAAGAAAATTCTTTCTCCTCCCCAAATTTTCTTTAGTTCAGTAATAGTAGAAGATAGCAGGCAAATTTTATAAACTTATCACTGAAGCATTTGAAGCCAAACTTATCAAAATGCTCCCAGTATGGACCTAACCCAGCTTCCTTAGAAAACAGAATTATTGTTAAGGGAGTGAAAGTGATAGTTGCATTTCAGAAAGTTAAATGCAAAATGAATTCAAAAGTGCCAAAAAGAACAACACAAAGGAAAATGAGGTTTCATAGACTCCTATTACTAAGAATATTGTAGGAATGTTTATAATTTATAAGTCAGACTTATGACAGAACACTTTTTATCTTCAGAAGCTAACTTTAGTCCATGTGGCCTCTTGGCTTCAGTACAGCACCCTTTGGGGGTTGCAGTGTCTCAAGTGCCATGCCTGATACCTATTTTGGGCTTCTCACAAGAAACAGATGTTTCAGATTATTCCGGAAATTACTACTATGTACTTTGGAAGTGACAGAGAGTTGCCTCTTCATATGCCGTAAGCCACCAGTTGTCCAGGACATTCTTCGCTGTCTTACATTTTATGTATCTCTTAAAGTAGAAGCTGTTTTAGACTTTACAAGTCTGGGGCTTGTCTGTTAAAGAATTATTCACTTGGGGTCCCATTTTTTTCTCTTTCTAGCTTGTTACAGAGGAAAGCTCTTGATTAACAACTGTTTATTAAATCAAAGTAACATCCTGGATTATTTGGGAATATACTAACATTTATAGCACTTTCTAGCCTTCAAGACATTTGTCACTGACACACTCCCATTTTACAGAGAAACTAAGCCTCTCAGAAATAAGAGACTTGACCAAGGCCACATTGCGAGTAGGTCCCATGTGAGCCAATACTCTCCATTCTGTAAGGCCCAATTCATATGCTTCCTCCTTTAAGAAGTCTTTCCTTAGCGTCCTCTAATTACCACTCTGGGTATTTGCCACATTCTGACCTGTATGTTTGTCTCCCTTCTGGGAACTGCCTAAGAGCAGAGACTGTTATAAATGCTTGTGTCTCTCCCCACCTTTCAAACTCTTAGCCCGCTGTGTTAACCTTATGCCTGTTCTCACACTAGCAGTGCAGCTTCGCTGCTTCTAGACTGTGGCTTTGAAGTCTGCAAAGCTCTGGTGAGGTGCATTGTGGGTAGCATTGCTCACTTGAGCTCATTGCCTCATTTTTAACATAGATATCTTAGGACAGAGCTTCGCAAATGTTTGTAAGGTGTTATACAAATCAGACATGATCTGAATCTTGTCCTTCATTTCTCTGAAGATTGATTGCACTTAGCATCATTCTGGACATTTAATAGGTGCTTATTAATGTTTCTTGGAGGAAGCAGTTATATATTTATCTGATCAGTTTACACTTTTCTTTCTTCCATGGTTGTATATAACTATCTTTTTACATGTATGTATCTTGAATTCCCAGTTAAACTATAAGCTCTCAAAGGAACAATTATTTCTTATATTTATGTATATGTATCCTTAAAACAGCTGCCACGCAGTACGATCTCAGTATATCTTTGCTAATTGATTTTAAGTGACCAGTGTGTGATAGCATACCAGTTAACAAAGCATAGCAAGGCATATACTTTCCACTGTGAGTAGTTTTGCTTAAAAGTCATGTTTTGGATATGTATTTTAAATAAACATACGCATACTAAAAAAATATGTATTTTAAAGAGAATTCACTAAAGTAGGAGGGAGCCTCAGGTCCACGTGAAATATTGACAAAAGTCATGCAGAAGTAGGGATGCTTGTGAGCTCTGCTGGCTGAGCCATATTTAAAAAGGGGTCTCCCACCTGATGGTCATTTGCTATAGTTCTCTGTTATACCCGAAGGACTTTTGTTTCCTCTCAGAGCACATTTTTTTCAGCCTCATTGTCTACAGATCCTTGTCAGGTTGTAAGTGTGTGATATTTTTTAAGATTGTCCTCATCACAGATCAAAGACTTGTCAAAAATGGAGAGCCTAATCACTAAGCTACCAGAAGACACTTTTTAAAAAATTGATATAGCATATTCTTAGCCAGTTGATTGAAAACTAAAGATTTTACTTAGCAGTCCAGTAATCCTGTTGAGTGAACTCACCATTGTTTTTCATGGTTTTGATAGAAGACAGTTGTCTTTAATACACTTTCTCTACTCCTGAGAACGTTGCGGTTACCGTGTTGCAATATTTAAATACCTACTTTTTTTTTTTTAATTAGAACTAAAATACACTTGATTCGATAATTAGGACACTAGAGGGTTGACTCTGAGAAGTTCTGACTTTGATAAATGGCTATTTAAAACTGAGGGCAGTTGCTCCACATTGAACTTTTGCTTTGTTGTCAAATTTAAACGAGCTGGAGATGAAGTGTTCTGCATGCTTCAGTTTACTTATCCCCAAATCCAGAATTTCACATTAAGTTCACTCAAGATACTGTACAATAGATATAAGCAGTTTTATATGATTCAGGGTACAGTATGCATAGGGGATAAATTATTTTTTTAATTTGCTGTCTATTATTAGACTTCTAATTACTCAGCTGGATGGAAGCAGAAAGGTGTCATTCTTATAATAACTGCCAATTACTTAGCTGGTGATTACAGGCAGGAGTCCATCTTAGAGAGTTCAGACTTAAGAGGTAACATTTCTTTTTAAGGAGTTCTAAACGTGCGTTGTCATTTTTTTTTAATAGCCCAAATCCTTCACATTTTAATTATTTCAACAAAATCTGTAATTTAACAAATATCTAGAAATGATTAATTTATTTCTTTGGTGCCTACATGTCTCTCACTGAGGAAAGTCAGAATTTACTATAGTTATGAAAGCAGTCCATACAACAGATTTGTGTTCTGTAGAATATTTGAATGAATATTATTAAGTATTTCTAAAGAACTTTGCATTCACTTACTTTTTATTCCATGTAATGCCATTCTAGAGGAGTGCACATTGTTTTTCCCTGATGAGGTAAACTTGCTTGAAAAGTAAAATTTTCATTAAAAAATCTAATTTGGTTTTCCTAGAAATATATAAATCTTATCTTTTTTTTTTTTTTTGGTTACATTTAAATAGTCTCAAGGCTCTTGAGTCCTCAAATGACTAATTAGTACTGTAATAATATTCTTTTTTATTAATCTGAAAATTATACTGTCCTCAAGAGACCTCAGTTTGGTTTGTGTGTTTCGATGCCAGTGTAGAAAATTTTATTTTTCACTAAAGAAATTTCTTCTCTGTGGTTGGAAAGAGATGCAAAAACAAGACTCATGTGGGACTGCTGGGACCCTGCATGGATTTACGGAATAGGAGACTTGGTTTCCTGTGGGATGAAGAATCTCTGTGAAAACATTAGACGGGTCCTTTTATGTGCCTGGCAGCATGCTGAGTGCCTTAGTTGCATTATTTTATTTACTTCTCATACACCTGTGAGATGGTATCTCCATTTCTAATTCTCTGAAAATTGGAGATCTAAATATGGATAAGAAGAGATTTTTTTTTAACAAGAGCACCCGGTTCCCTGACCATGCCAGTTCTCTTGGAATGTAGTTGCTGAGTAGATGCTAAGATTAAATGCCATCCCTTTTCTCCCATTATTGACATGCAGCTTGAAATAAGCAGCAAAATACAGGAAGTATATTTAATACACCCAATTGCACTACTTAACATTCAAACTGATTTTTAAAAACATGTTCTATTTTTGATAAGAGTCCTCTGATAGTAACTGGCTGGTGCAGTTACAATGTATTTCATACCCATTCTACTTGATTCTTTCATTAATAATTTCTTAACACCAGAGCACTGCTTTATTCATAACCAGTTAGAAGCTTCCACGTTTAAAAATAAAGGGTAAAAAAGGTTGTGGATGGCATTTTCCCTCCTGGCCTCTGACAGCCAACACCTGAGAAACTTGTCAATGACTGCATTGGATGTGCCCTTCAAAATCAAAGAAAAACAGAAGGGTTAACTTTAAAGTCAAGACTCTGAGATGTTAATAGTTTCATTTGAACATTACACCCAGAAAAATATTAGAAGATGACATGAAAGAAAATTGTTCCACGAGGGAGATATTGCTGCTGAAATTGCGAGTAGATGTTTTTAGCATTTTAGTTTCCATGTTCACTGCAGTTCTGGTAGTGAAGTGGGTTGTTTAAGAGGGGTGGTGGCCTAGGCCAAAAATAAAGTTTCCTTGAAACCAAATGACAGAATGGTTCTGACAAAAATGGAATCCCGACTCTGTTAACTCACCAGAACATAAATAAGCAGAATTTTGTGTCATGGAAAATAGTCTAAGCAAAACAAGATCTTCACTGCCTTTTGTGATAGAGAGATGCTAAAACAATGATTAATAGTGCAGCCCACCAAGGAATATGAGGCAGCAGTTTAAAATTACATGGTAGTCTAATGTATACTGGTCTGGAAAGATCTCCAAGGCATACCTGAAGAGTGTAGAACAACATGGATTGCATGATCTCTTCTTACTGGCTATGTATCCTTAGCACAAGTTATTTAACTTCTGAGCCTCAGTTCACTCAAATGGAAAACATGAATAATGGTACTTATCATATAATTGTTCTGAGGATTAAGTAAGTAATACATGGGAGAGCATGTATATCAGTACCCGACACAGTAAACACTCAGTACCTATTAGTTATTATAAATGATAACACTTAGACAACATCTAGCTATAATCAGCTCTTTGTGCTAACTTTTCAGTTAATGTTTCCAGTGACAGCTTTAGTAATCACAATATATTTTCTCCAAGTTTTATTGTAGTTAATGATCTTGTCATATTTTACCCCACTGATGTTCAGAAGGAGAATTAATGAAAACAAATGGGATCATCATGTTTTATGGAGAATGCTGTGTATTCCACCAATATGCATGACTTTGCTTCTTTGATCGTGTAATCTGATGTATACATTATCAATACACTAAAGAAATGGAAACAGAAATAATGAGGTTTTTCTTTCTTCCTCAGGAAGACTATGATCGTCTGAGGCCTTTATCTTATCCAATGACTGATGTCTTTCTTATATGCTTCTCTGTGGTAAATCCAGCCTCATTTCAAAATGTGAAAGAGGAGTGGGTACCAGAACTTAAGGAATATGCGCCAAATGTACCCTTTTTATTAATAGGAACTCAGGTATGTCTGCTTTGATTTCACCCATTTAAGAATAATCTCTCTGGCCTGTCTTGTGGTATTGCTCTCAGACAAATGGTCCTGAGGTTTTGCAAATGATACATGTCTTTAGTCTTAGTTGCAAATTATAATAAATCCTGTCAGGTTTTTGAGAAAAGTGCTGAAAGAAGGCAATTATATTGGTTGGTTTTAAAAATTAAGTTCTTGTGTTTAATCTTTTATTATGTGGGCATTGAATGGGACTACATGCTTTGATTTATCTTTAAAGACTTGTAATATTATAGGACATTGTTAACTTTTCTTAATTAGATTGATCTCCGAGATGACCCCAAAACTTTAGCAAGACTGAATGATATGAAAGAAAAACCTATATGTATGGAACAAGGACAGAAACTAGCAAAAGAGGTAATGGAACTTTTACAGAATTTAAAAATGAATGAAATGCAAAAGCAGCTAAGGTAATAATAGATGCTAACATTCATTGTGCACTTACCATATGCCAGGCACTGTGCTGAGTGCTTTCCATGTATTATCTCATTTAATCCTTGCACCAACTCTGAGATAGTTCTGACTATTCCCCTGTTTGACAGAAAATGAAGGCTTGGTGATGTCAGATAACTTCTCAGGTAACTTGTCAGGTCATGCAGGTAATGATTGGCAGAGCTGGGTTTCAATTAAGGCCTGACTCCAGAGTCCAGGCTCTTACACCACCAATAATATTTCCCTAAAAAGGTCACATGTAGAAAGAGGCATCAGAAAAGTGCTGATTATTAAGTTCTTCTTAATCACTTAAATATTCATACCATGCTAAATCAGGCTCTGTGTTCAGTTAACACTCATAGTAGGTAGTGGAGTGGCATAGGGTGACAGTTTAAATCTGCACTTAAAAACAAAAAATATTGGCTAGGTTTGAAAAGAAATGAGTTGAATTTTCTTCCAGTCTTTTTATGAAAGATAGAAAATAGTAGCATTCTAAAAAAATACATAACTGATGTGCATAATACCTTTTAACCTATATTCTTCCCTTGCCCCAAAGTTAGGCTTACTTTTTTCTCTACTGGGCCCTAGCCTTATTGGATTCTATTTTTTAGATGTTGAGATTTTAATAGGGCTTTGGTGGAAACAGAACCTAATGAGATCTTTTAAATTGTACTATCAGGAGGTAGAAGAAAGCAAGACAATTTTTTGGAGGACAGATTTTCCTAAAGCAAAAGATATATAGCTTCATTAATAAAGCACTTTAGACAGTCTTCATATTCAATTTCACAATCTTAAGGAAAGAAGGAATTTCTAAATGTCATAAAGGGAAAAGTCATAAATGAAAATATTAATGATTTAACTACATAAAAATTTAATACGTCAAATACCAGAAATAAAATTAAAAGTCATATAACAAACTTGACATGTATGGCAGAAAAACGGGTTAATATCCTTAGTATACAGGAATGCCTTGCAAATGAAATCATCAGAAAAAGACATATATACCCCAAGAGAAAAATGGGCTAGGAACATCAATGGAAAATTCACCCAAAAAATGCAGATTGCCATTGAGGATAGGAAATATGTTCACACTTCTTAGTAGTAAAATGTAAGTTCAATTTCCACTGATAAAACTGGCAAAAAAAATGAGAATTATAACAGCCACTCTTCTCAGGGTAAAAGGAAGTGGGCACTCCATAGTACTGCATTGGTTGTTGAGTAAAAGCAGTCTTGATGATATGCAAAAGCCTAAGTCATGCACAGTTTCGATTAAGCAATTCCATTTGGAGGAGTTTATCCTAAGAAAATTATTAGGGATGTGCTTAAAAAGATGGCTACAAAGTTGCCGCATTGTTTATAATGGCAAAAAACAACAACCCTACATCTATTAAAAATTTATACTAATATATCCATTGAGATGTTTATATTTATAAGAAAAAAAGTTGTTCCAAAAACAATATAATCCTGTTTTTGGGCCTTGCAGCAGCATCTGGCACAGTTGGTTCCTTCCTGAAATACTTCCACTTGGCTTCCTTGAATTCCCTCTTTGGTTTTTCTCCCTCCCATTGGCGTCTCCTTTACCACCTCATCGCCCTGTCTCTGAATGTTGGAGGGCTCAGGGATCAGCACTCAGCTTTTTGCACATCTTTTCTTCTATTTCCACACCCATTCTCTAGGCCTGAGTGATCTTCTATCAGTCTTGTGGTTTGAACAAGCTACTACTGAAGATTCTCAAATTTCTGTCTCCACCCTGGACTTCTCTAAATTCTGGACTCGGTTATCCAGTTGTTCACTGGACAAGTCTACCTAGGTGGCTAAGCATCTCACAATTAACATGTCTAAAATAATTACTAATTTCACCCTCTAGCACTGTCTTCCCAGTTACTGAGGTCAAAAACCTTGAAGTCACACTTGACCTTGCTTTCTCTCATACCATATAGCCAACCCTGTAGTAAAACGTACTGCTCTCTCTTCATGGTATATCCAGATTCCAAATGCTACTCACCATCCCCTCCTTTATCAATCAGGTTCAGGCCCCTCCACCTCTGGCCTGTTATACCAGGATAGTTTCTAACCCTGGTTAATCTGTGCTCAACACAACAGACCAAATATCTTTTAAAATAAAAGCTCCATCAGGTTACTGCTTTGGCCAGAATCATCCGGCAGCTCCCAGCTCACTCAGATAAAGGCCAGAGTCCTCACCACGGCTCCTGCTCCCTTTCCACCTCACTCACTGTGCTTCAGGGTCACGGCCTCCTTGCTATTCTCTAATCTTCTACCTCAGAGTTTTGTGCTTTTGCTGCTCCCTCTGCCTGGAATGTTCTTCCCTGTGGACCGTTCTTCATTTTTTTATTCCTTTCAGATCTCTGCTCAAATATCACTTTCTCAATGATAACCTTGCTTGATCTTGTCTTCACCCCTTAACTATCTTGCTCCTTTTTTCTCCAAACCACATATCACTTTCTGATATTCTACCTCAATAGTCCATGGTCTTCTCCCTCTAAAGTGTAAGCATGATTGGTAGACTTACTTTTGTTCCTTGCTGTATTCTCTCATTTGGCAAATGAGTGCTCAGTAGAAGCCAAAGCCCTTAGAGTGGCCTTGAGGGTCCCTCACTAAACTCATCTCTTGCCATCCCTGCCCCATTCTCTCTCCTGCCACTCTGGCTCCTTTATCATTCCCTAAATACCCCAAGCAAGCTCCTGTATCTGTGGCTCTGCCTTGAAATTCTTCCTCTAGGTAACCCTCACTGCTCAAACTTCACCTCATTGAGCTTTCCCTGACCACCATTACCACCCTCCCCTGTACTCCCCATCTCCCTCACTTTGCTTTTTCTCCAGAGCATGTGCCACCATCTGCTCTGTAGTCCTTCATCTGTCCCTCCCGTAATAGAACTTAAGCAAATGTAAGCATCACTCGAGCAGGGACTTTGCTCGAGTGTTCAATTCATAGACATTATCCCCAGCACCTGAAACAGTGCTTGGCATATAGTAGATACCCAGTATTAGATGAATGAATTTGACATAGAAAAAGTCTAGAAGACTATGTATACTAGTTTTTAATAGTTAGCTCTCTGGGTATTATGATGATTTAATTCTTTTTGCATAGCTGTACTTTATAATTTTCTTGTAATGGTGTCTTTGTGTCAAAACAATTATGTAAAAAAGGTTTTATATATTTGTGAATTTTTTTCTTCTTCCCAGATAGGAGCGTGCTGCTATGTGGAATGTTCAGCTTTAACCCAGAAGGGATTGAAGACTGTTTTTGATGAGGCTATCATAGCCATTTTAACTCCAAAGAAACACACAGTAAAAAAAAGAATAGGATCAAGATGTATAAACTGTTGTTTGATTACGTGAGAGACATCTTCAGTGGCCAAGGAAACTGTCCATTTCGCTCTAAGAAAGCATATGAAATGCTACAGCTATACCCAGACCTCTTATACTGAAGCAGTTTAACACTTGAAAGAAAAAAACAACCCTGTCCTCAGAACTGTAAGGTTCATTAAGAATGTTTCTTAAAGGTCCACGAAGCAGCAAACAGCATCTGAAGCCACAATCCATTATAAATACTTTATTTCAACTAGAAGGTACAATCTCTCAGGGGTTTCATAGTTTAAAAAGCTACAATCGCATCATGTCGTAACTACATAAAAAAAACAGTGCTGTAAATGGAACTGCTTGGCTTAGACCACATACACATTTCTGCACAGTCTTTATGGAATCTGCACAAAAAAAATATCTTCTCCTTTGTTCCAATTAATTGTTCTTATATGTAAGTTGCTTTCTATTCCAGTATATCCAGAGTGGTGAAATAACAAGGCCAGCCACGTAGCCAAAGGTTGCTCCAAGCGTACAGGAGATGGGCCATACCTGAGGAGAGAATGTATGAGGTCAAAAAAGAACAAATGTTTTATTACTTGAGCACAAATGTAACCTAAATATTTCTATATTAAAGCTTACTGTGCTTTCTTAAAGAATGCCAAAAGTGTAATAAGGTCATAACTGCATTTATCATGAACACTAAAAATGTACACGTTTTAGTTAATGTGCATTCAACTGTAACAAGGCTTCTGACTGTAGATTTAGTTTGATGCTCCCCAAATTGCATGAGAGACATGCTAAAATTACAAATTAAAATTTTGGGTCAGACTTTGCTATAATCTTGGACTCAATTTAGCTCTCTGAACTAGTTGGTAATTTTGTTTCTGAATTTCCACCTTGGCTTGTATATCAAATGAAATAAGAAGTGTGTATGCTGACTAATCCACAAAAAACTTTATATTGTGTTAAAGAGAAAGACCTAGAATTCAAGCATGTTACATGGAATTTATAACAAAGCAACCGCTTTCATTGTAAAACTGATGTCACCTTTCAGATAGATATCGAAACCATAGCAGAAGTTGTGGAACTACAACTTAAGTCAAACACCTAAACAAAATACTGGCTTCTAGATAACCATTTTTCCCCAGCCCTGGTACATTTCACATTACATCAAGCCAGAAGTAAATAATTTATTTCATCCATAAAAAGTACATGTTGGTCCCTACGTGAAAGGCCCTGCTTTAAATTTTTGTTACGTGTTCATCTATGAAGCTTATTTGGTATACTCGAGCCATTTCTAATCTATCTCTGGGGGAAGAGGCCATAGAACTGTGTTTGAGGTGAACCACCTTCTTTACTCATTCTGTTACCTAATTAAGCTTCCTTGTTTCGTCTGCTGGATCTGCCTTATTCCAAAAGCCCCATGCAACAGACAATAGTGTTAGACAAAATTTCAGTGTGAACTAATGCAGTTCAGAGAAGCATAATCTAACCCACAGATTTGTTTCCCAGCCTTTCCTACATTAAGACTTGCTGTTGCCTAAATTATGACTTCTGCTTTTGATGAACTCCTGTTAATTTCCATGGCTTGGGTTTATAGCTGTGTCTATTGCACAGGTTGGGTAACAGAACACTATAAACTTTTATACTTGAAAATGACAGCCTTAAATGCTCAAATCAGCCACAAATCTAGGATGTACTATCTTGTATGTGAGCTTTGTAGAGATTTTTTAAAATATAAGCATTGTCTTCCCCATGAAGAGTGGAGAGTCTATTGGGTAACTAGTCAGGAGCTTTTTTTTTTCTCTGAACTGAACAGTGAGATGTCCTCTTCTCCCAAAAAGGGGCGAGTCACATCAAATACCATGGCCTTATGTACAAAGGGAATCTTACGTAACTTTCTCATTTAATTTTGGTCTACTATTTTTAGACAGAATTGAAAGAAATTGCATAAATCAGTTAGTACATTAGCTAAATTGCCCAACACTTGATATAAAGGAATTAAAACATTAAAGTGTTATACATTTCCAACTTGCCTTTGGGGATTTGATGGAAATCTCCCCCACCCCCTCAAATTCACATCTCTGAAACTCTTACACTTGGTTTACTAGACCAATGGAAGTTAAAATCTAGACTTTGTTCTGCCCTAAGAGATATGGACGAAAAATCTGGAAACACAGCTCTGGTGTCACCTGTTTCATGACTGGGCCTCAGTTTCCTCATCTATACATATGGAAGGTAGAACAGATGATACCTAATTTCTCCCATTTATGAACTCTTATGATTCTTTTCTTATTCACAATAA